>JBANSL010000015.1:34980225-37380225 GCA_037127255.1 Persicaria tinctoria | reverse complement strand
TTTGGGAATGCCATTCTTGCGAACGGCTAATACTAATATTGATTGTTTTGAAGGTTCACTAACTATGGAATTTTAGGGTAGAAAGATTGAATTTTCTATATTTGAGCCTATTGTTTCTTCTGCCAATGATTCTATAGATGTTCTTGACTCTAATGAAAATAATCACAAGAATAAATCAAACACTTTGTTAGATGCTTCTGCTAAAAATGAATCAATAAATCTTGAGTTTTCTAATAAAGAAGAAAATGGATTAGGGAAAGAGATTGAAAAAAAATTAATAATTTGATTAATTTGCATGAAAATGTGCCTCATTCAAATGATTCTATTCCTATTCCATGTGAAAATGCAATTCCTAATATTGCTGAGGTTTTTGCAATTGCAGAACAACCTCCCGGAGTTACTTATGTAAAGGAGGAATCGAAGGATGCTATTGATGGCTATATCGGAAAAGTTCCTATAGTTCCACCCCTCGTTCTGAAAAGGACAAGGATGCTATTGATGACGCTTCTTGGGAGGCAACCCAAGGTAGTTAGGTAATATTTCTATTTCTTTTGCATTTGTTTTTCAATTCAATAAAGTAGGATCAATCGTGTCAACGGATTTTGGAAGTTACGGTAAGTGAAACCGATGTTGGGTTTAAGTTTTGATTGATTGCAACAACGGAGTGCATTCTGTGGACACGGCACCCACCGCCTCTACCACTGCGCCTGCCGCCAACGTGTCCGTTTGACGAATTCGAATTTTGGTAAATTTTGGAAGGGGAAATTCTATCTTTATTTTAATTATTTTCCGAGTTATTTTATTTTTCTTAGGACTAGATTATTTTCTTCTATTTTTGGTTTTAGGACTAGATTATTTCCGATTTACTTTAGGTTAGATTATTTTTTCTATCTTTGGATTAGTATTTTATCTTTTATTTATTTTCTATTTTGTTTTAGAGTTAGATTTTCCTTTTTAAGATTAGTTTCTTTATTTCCTAGGATTAGAGTTTTATCTATTTTTATGCTATTATATCTATATCTAATATTTTCCTTTTTCTTTTTGATAGATTTCCTTCCAACTTACCATATAGTATCTCTCCTTGTTTGTGGATTAATTAAACTTGCTCAAGCAGAATCTCAAGAATACCAAAAGCCTACAAGAATCCAATCCGACTGCCTAAAGCCTTGTGTTTCAATCGATTCAATCCACCAAACCACTTTCCTCTACTACCCTACATCCATAAATTTTCGATCTTTGCCATTCCATTTCTTCACCTATCACAAAGGAACCTTTTGAAACCAAGTTGTTCGAGAAATTTGAAGTTTGGAGGAGTGGACGTCGGTTTTCCAACATTTTCACTCAGATTCGTGGTTATGCAAAAACGGCGCCCGCCGCCTCTAAAGCGAAGCCCGTCTTTTGGTCGTATTGGTGATTTTCGTCAGTTTTTCCTCCAGTTTCATGAACCATGTCTCGTGCTCTGACTATGGATGTCCCAACCTACTTGTCTATGATGGAAAAGGAGCGGTGGTTTCAACTGAGGAATGTGAGTTATCAGTCAACGCGATTCTTTTATCTAGAGAAACTGAAGAGGCTTGGTCTTCATATTTCGGTGTCTCAGATACTGGAGATGGGAGGCCTTGCTAACTACATATCAATGAGCGCGCCAACTTATCCTATTTTGGTGCGTGAGTTCCTGTCAACTCTAGAGGTGCGTTCTGATAAGGAAATCCATTCCATACTAGGGGGTACCAAATGCTCAATTCAGAAACGATTGGTATCTCATGCTTTGGGAATGAACGTACCTTGGTCGAGTCCATTGTGTCGGAGCTTATCGACTACTACACCCACTGAGACTTGGGATATTGTGTCAGGCCATGCTGAGTTGGCAGACAGCTATCACGATTATTCAATTACGCACCCTAGCCTTAGACTTTGCCATAGGGTGTTAACTCTTGCCTTCCATGGTTTTGCTAATCCGACGGTTATCCCCAAAAGGATGTGGCTGTGGTTACAATGTTTGACACCGGGGCTGAGTATGTTCCAGATTGGATACAGTTGTTTTTATCTACTTGTGGGACCGTATTTCAAAGATGGGATAATATGAGTGCTCATGTGGTTACTTTTGGTGAAATGATTACCTTAATAGCATGCTATTTGGGTATGGATTTGAACTCATTGCAACCCTTATCAGAGCCTTAATATTTTGATATATCAGCCCTGCTGAACGCTCGTTTGGTTGAAAGAGTTCACCACTTTGACATTGACAGATGTTTCTGTTGGCTATCCGGAGAAAAGGGTAGCCACCACCTGTATCTTCCTGTGCATATACCTGTTGGCCCTACATTGGCTGCTTTCGTTATTCGTCATGCCCCATCACCTGCTGGGCTTGCTGGGGATCCATTCTCTTCACGCAGTTTGCTTCTAGGAAATGAGACAGACAACGATCTTGATATCCCCACTGAGAGCAATTCTCTATTTGAGCTTATGGCAATTATTGACAGTCGCTTGACTAGAATGGAAGACCAACACCTAAGAAGTTTTCGTCGATTACATGAGCATTAGTTAAATCTAGAAAAGAGGATCGACAAGATTGAAGCATGTCTTCGTAAGCTCTGGGCATAAGTGTCCTTGGACATCAATCAGCGGTCTGGAACCGAGACCCCGCCTTCACAGTAATTGGTCAGTCATTTTCTTCTTTCAAACCCTTTATTTTTATATTTTCATTGTTCCTTTTTGTGTTTTATGCATTGAGGACAATGCAACATGTAAGTTTAGGGGGGGGGGGGGGGGGAGATTGAAGTAAACTAGTTAGGTTAGTGCATGTTTGAATTTCTGTTTGTTTTTTAGTTTTAGTTTTTTAGTTTTTGTTTTTGAGTCTTTGTTATTTCCTTTATGTTATTTCTTTTATGTAATAAAATGTCAAAAAAGAAAAAAAAATTAAAAAAATGTCGAAAAAAAAAGAGTTTTGTTTGTTTTGCATATTGTGTTGTGAAGGATACCCATCTTAATTTGAGTTTGTCCTGGCATGATCTTATAAATCCTATAGAATTCTGGAATAATTTGATCTTATCTTGAAAATTGGTTTTTATGTGAAATATGATTAAGCATGTACAATTGAGCATGTATGATCTAAGTTTGGGAGTATCCTGGAAATTCAACAAAAATTTGTCCCCGTGAGAAATTTTTGGCCTTATAAGGGATACATCTTTATTCCCTTTTGCTTTTCTTGTGTGATATACTCTTCCTATGCATTTATCATTGAGTATTGTCATGGTTATCTATTTTAAAGGCCGATTATATACATGTTCAATGCTTGATAAGTTCAAATGATAGAGACGAACTTTTAGCCACGTATTTATCCATATCTACCCTATGTTATGTCTTGCTTTGAAGCAAATTTGAGCCTTTAGCCTTTTTATTATTAGCTCCACAAAATTATTATTCCTAGCCTATGATGAGCCTTACCCTTATTCCGGAGGAATTGAGATTTTAAATGGGTTATGGAATCTATTTTGAAGATTGAGGAGAATGAAGCTAAAGTGTGAGTTTATGGTTTATGGTTTTGAGAAGATGTAATGTTATGTCCTTATTTAGTCCCTCATGTTTATGCATTTGATTTTCATGTATTATGGCTCAAAAGAAGAAGGAAAAAAATTTCGAATAAAGAAAAGAAAAAAGAAAAAGAAAAGAAAGAATAAAGAGCCATTTATCTTATGTTTGCATAATGAGGAAGATTTGGGATTTATGTTGATTATGAGATACATTGGTTGGGTGTTGAGATTGCACTATATGTGAGATGATGAGAATTGAGATTGTTGAAGTTATTTTGATGATATTGAGAGATGTTGTGCATTTGTGAGCTTGATATATTTGAGTTTGTTTGTGTTATGTTGGGAGTTTTTGAATCTTATTTTCCCAGAATTTATAGCACCACATGACCAAATAAAATTCCTTGCCCTTATGTTTCTACCAAGCCCCATTACAATCCCACCGAATGGGATCATCTATGAAGGTTTCCATTGAGCGAAAGTCCTCTTGATGATTTTATTTTTTCATTGACGTATCCGGTGGAGATTTTGTGATATAAATGTCAATATTCTATTTGTTTCTTGTATATGGAATTGGGTGAGTGTATGCTTAAAGCCTAAACACATGAGAGTGAGAGATACACATTTTATCCTTGGTAAGGTTGATTTTTGAGCATGCAAGCAACTTGATCCCATATATACATGTTATGGTGTTTATATGATTGGTTATATTTTCATTATTGATGTTGTTATTTTTTATGAGTAAAGTTGTGAAAGATTTCCTTTGGGATGCGTAGATGATGTTTTTCCTTATGGTTGATTGAGAATAAGCAAGAGTTAAGTGTGGGGGGATTTGATAATGCATATTTCATATAGGCATTATAGGTGTTTCTTATTGCTATTAGGTATTGGTTTTGCTATGTTTTGAGTCTAGTTCCATTTATTACTTGTGAAGTAGTCGAGTTCGGAACCTATGCATTTTCAGTGTTTATTCTGCAGAATTATAATCCAACCTTGGATGGAATATGGAAAGAGCTTAAGAAGCATGTTTTGGAGAACATGGGAGCTAAGGAAGAACTAAGGAGGAGCAAGGAGGCATGGCATTGGAATTCATTGAAGGAAAATAAGGAACTTCGAGCACTGTAGGAACGGCGCCCGCCGCCCCTTGCACGGCGCTCGCCACCCCTTGCACGGCGCCCGTCGTTGCCCCAGATCCCGAATACGTTGTTTTAGATCTGAAGACAATTAATTTATATTATTTTCTATTAATTCTCCTAGGGTTTTTGCCGACCCTTGTGAACCTTATTTACGTTGTTTTCAGTTTATTCCACCAGCGGGTGGTGGGTATTGTGTGCAACTATGAACACCATTAGAGAGAGAGAGAGAGAGAGAGAGAGAGAGAGAGAGAGAGAGAGAATTGGCCTATGAGTTGCTAAACTCATAGTTTCACATGTGATTCGAAGACATGGTTGTTTGGATTGTGAGGATTTGAGTTTATTTGATTATTCACGTTCTTAGTTATTATCTTGTGCTTACTTTATATTTGTGTTCCTTTCTATGTCTGATCAACATGTTAGAAATTTCATCTCAAGCTATGAATTTTTTGTTGTTTTCGTGATAGCAAACAAAGGTATTGATCATAGTGATGTCTCTTTGTCTTTGTAGTCGATGATTTCAGTTGATCTATGTTGATGATATTTGATTGGGATTGAGTTCGATATGTGCCTATCTGTCTTGATTGAATAGAGTCAATGTGCCAATTGGTCTTGATTACTTGAGTTCTTAATGCTATTCTTTAGTGATATCGAATAAGATGAGTGAATCTCTGCGGATCTCTCAACTTTAGTCAAGTAGACCTAAGAATATGAGTAATTGATAAATCAATTCGAGGACCATGAATTCCAACCATTGTCAGAGAATTGCATGTGAAATCTTCTTTTTATCTTGATATTAATCTGCTTTATGATTTGCAATTTAGTTACTTTTATATTTTCTATTTGTCTAAAGGTTATTGCTTTTGCTTTAAAGAGTCTTTTCTAGAGTTATTGAATAGGAAATCGCTTCTTTCTATGGGTTCGACACCGGACTTTCTTTCTATACTAGTAGTTATTTGGTTTATCAATTGCTTGATTGCCTAATCTATTGGTTGTGTGTTTAGGTTTGGATTTTTATCACTAGTTTGGGAAGGGCGAATTTTCCAACGACATTCGTCCGGCGAGCACCGTGCAAAAGGGCGGCGGGTGCCGTGTAAATGGAGGCGGGCGCCGTCTTTGCAGTGCTCGACGTTCCTCAAATTCCTTCAACGAATTCCAATGTCGTGTCTCCTTGCTCCTCCTTAGCTCTTCCTTAGCCTCCATATGCTGCAAAACATGCTTCTTAAGCTCTTCCGAAATTCCATCCAAGGTCGGAATGTCATTCTGCAGAATAAACACTAAACTCAAAACATAATAAAACCAATTCCGAACTCGAATACTCCACAAGTAATATACGGAACTAGACTCAAAATATAACAAAACCAATACCTAATAGCAATAAGAAACACCTATAATGCATATATGAAATATCCATTATCATCGACATTGTCAGAAGGGTGGTCGACATTGACAGGACGGTGGTCGACGTCGAGTACAATAGTCGACTTCTGGGCAGGCTCGTAATTCTGCTCGACATTGACCACAGGGTCCTCGATATCGACCAGATTCTTGTCGACGTTGACTGGACTAGTCGATGTCGAGTAGTTTCTTGCCTCTTTCTCCTCCGTGTTTTGCTCGGGCGTTTGCATCTGACGCCAACTCCTTAGGTTCATGGCGGTTACATGTTATGTAGATTTATTATTAGGATTAAATTCAGAGGATCCAGGGAGCGTACCTGCTTTCTTGGGGATTCATAAAGCCAATTGACCCATTTGGGTCTTCATAGATTTTCTCCAAATATCAATCTCCCCAAGTCTAGAGCTGATGCTGTGAAGCTGAGTGTGGATGGAATTGATGGATTGCTTGTTGTCTGTGTGGTTCCTCTGCATCTCCTCAAGAATTGTCTGCATGTCATCTTTCTTTCCTTCCCTGTCAGGGTGACCAGGGGATCTGTAGGGCGGGGGTCTCTTGGATACTGGGGCTGGCGATAGTGGCTCCAATTATATTGCTGCTGCTGTAGGTCACCTTATATGCAGGTCATCTTTCTTTCCCTTCACATTACGCGCCTCTTTGTGGGTTTCAACTACTAATATTTAGAATGGAATTTAACTTGTTTGGTAAGACGACGTACTTGATCAGTATGGAATTGGTCTCTGATGTCCGGATCAATTTCTTTAGGTGGCAAATATAAAGGCATAGATGGGGCAGACCGTTCATACCTTTCGTCTGAGGTCGCAGAAGTCCCACAAGTGTTGTCATATTTGGCCAGCGTCTCAAAGGTTTCTCAGGCATGCCGTGGGTGTACTCGAGATATCTATAGGCGGTGTAGTTGTTGATCCGATCCTTAGTTGCTGCATCCAGGAAGTTGAAGATGATCTCCTAGATGACATAGGGTGGTTGTCCATGCGTAGGATAGATATCAGAAGCCTTTTGTAGCGCTCTCAGACCTGTGCTAGTGGTTCTACTGGCCTCTGTATGAAAGCCGTAATTTGTTGTCTGAGCACAGCTGTTTTGGCAGGAGGAAAGAACTTGTTAAGAAACAAATCCCTTAGCTCGCTCCATGAGCGAATTGATCGTGCATGCAAACCCTCAAGCCACTGCGATGCTACTCCTGGAAGGGACCAACGAAAAGCCTTTAGTTTTAAATATTCTAGATTAGCATTATCTGCAATGACTTCACATAATTCTAGAAAAGTTATGACATGTTTTAAAAGGCATTCATTGGGTCTCCCCCTAAATTGATTCCTCCTTATTTCAGTAATAAAAGAAGGACGAATTTCATAATTAACGAGGGGAAGAATGATCGGTGATTCTGGAACTTCCAGAGTAGGATGCAAATACTCCTTTGCATTTGCTGAGACGTGCTGAATTTGCTCCTCAAGTTCCCTTCTGGCATTAACTTCACGATCTACCCTTGCTTCTCACTTTTGCTGATTCTGTTGATATTCCGCCTCTCGTTGGGCATACTCTGCTTATCTGGTGGTGAATTCCTCAATCCGTAGGCGGAGTTGCTCAAGCTCCTGTGCTGGCGTGAGCTGAATGTTGTTGTGGGAGGATGGTCAAGTATGAAAATATAAATAAAATATAAAGCAAACTGACGCCCTGTCTCAGCAAATAAATACAAGACTTCCTCCCGTTGTAGTAGAAGGTAGTTAGGATCAATCCACGAGGAAGCAGGTCAGCGCCCGCCTTTTCAGTTCCAAATCTCAGCACGATCTCGACCAGAAGCATACTCGACTTCGAGTAAGGTACTCGAGTTCGACGAAACTGTCGACTAAAACAGTAAACAGAAAGCAAAAGAAAACGAAAATGAAGTAAAAGTATTCGATCTCGAGCAGTTGTACTCGACGACGATAAGAACTTACTCGATGTCGACCAAGTGTTGTCGATTTCGAGTGCGCAGAACCAAAAATCTTACCTTTTCGAACTAAAATGAATGCCAACACAAAATTTTCGGGAATAAAAACAATAAACTAAAATACTTCCAAGATCAGGGTTTCAACACCACAACGATAATCATGCAAAATAACATATAAAGGTATAAAAGATCATGTCTTTTCATCAAATAACTCTCGTTATTAACAAATAGGAAAATAGAGGCTTTCGCATAAACCCTAATTGTTACTAACCCTTTTTTCACATAATTAATCCAAGTTGTATTAAGATCATTTTCGCTTCAAAAACACAAACAAGGGTCGCCTTCAACTTTCGCAAAAGAATCATGCTCATAGGGATAGAAGACGAAATTGCATCAAAAGATTGTACCTTTATCGCATTACCTTGCATGACTACCGTCGGGCTAACCCCGACCCTAGAAGTTGGGTGACTACTCGCTCTTCATCATGAATGAACACATCAATAATTTCAGGAAAATAAATTGCATTAATGAACTAAAATAAAATTTACAACCGATCGAAGCCAAAACCTCTCTCGCAAACTCCAACTCCTCTCGGCCACAAGCCTTCTTTCTCTCTCCCTCCTACTTGATGTAATTGGAACTAAATTGGAATGCATAAAACTCAGCCCCATAAGGCCTTATTTATAGTGTTCCATGTAGCTATTCTAGGAATGAACAGCTATATCTAAATCTAAAACTTTCTATCTAATATCATAAGATAAAAATTGGAAATAAAAGAAAATAAATCTATAAGGAAATAAAGCTATTTGTGGATAAATCCTTCTTGACTTGATAGATTTTCATGTGGATGGATAGAATTCCACATCTCTTGGCTTACAAGTAACTCTATCTTCTTGGACACAACTCGATCTCGGACTCGTACTAGTATGGATTGTACTCGACATCGAGTAGATGTACTCGACGTCGACTAAGATTTTTCCTCCGGGGTTGCACTCGAGCTCGGGTAGGATTCGGACTCGACGGGTGTACTCGACGTCGACCAAACTCCTCGACATCGAGTAGAGTTGTTCTGCTCGAGTGATCTTGCTCGACTTCATGTGAAACTCTGGGCTCGATGTACTCGACTTCGACTAGATGTGGTCGAAGTCGAGTAGAACTGTCCGCTCCCAGCATTCTGCTCCGTTCTTGAAACGCACTTTCCCGGGTCCTCGTTTGTCGGATTGACGCATATGAGTATGCAACTGAAAGCTCTTTTCGAGGAATACAACTCTCATGAAGACATTAGAACTTGATTTCGAATGATGAATGGTGAAAAATGGCGTTTTCTCCAGCCGCACCATTCTTAGCTTCTTCATGACTTTCCTTTAAGCTTCAAAGTGCGTCCGATTTCTGCGAAATTAAACAGAAACTAGTTTAGACTCTATAATTTGGCAAATAACTGTAAACTACATAGAATATGTACTTTTCTAACTCAAATGCATGAAATGTTTACAAAAATCGATATAAAAGTAAGTGTAAAACATGGCAAATTAGGCGCACAACACTGAACCTCATTCTCGTTAGTCGTCGACATTAGTCTCCTCCTTAGCCATTATTGAAGGTGGAAAGAGCGTTCAGGTTCGAGAATCGGATCGATAAGAGTGCGATCAGTTCTTCACATGCACCTGAAAAACAAAAACAAAAAAGAAAAAAAATAGTAAAAATGAACTAAAAAGGGTGCAATTGATTGCTTCCCCGACAACGGCGCCAAAATTTGTTAAGAGGAAAATCAAGTATGACATAACTGAATCTTAAATTGACTCCCTGGACCACGCAGATAAAAATTACAAGACTTCCTCCCGTTGTAGAGGAAGGGAATCAGGATCGTATCCACGAGGAAGCTTGTCAACGCTCGCCTTTTCAGTCCCAGAATCCTCTCAAAATCGACCAGAAGGCTTCTTGATGTCGAGTAAAATACTCGATATTGACTAAACCTTTCGACTAAAACCTGTAAAACTGACCTACAAAGAACTAAAACAAGGAGTGTCAAGTATAAGGGTACTGGACGTCGACCAGACTCCTCGACGTCAATCAGTGTCGTCGATCTCGAGTAGTTTCGCAGAGTAAAAATCGCGAATAAAAGTAAAACAGAAATAGAATTAAACACAGAATTGGTGAGATTCGAATTCAATAATATGAAAGACTTTCAGAATCGGGGTTTCAATGCCACATCGATAACCATATAAGAACCATGCTAAAGGTATGAAAGATCAAGCTTTTTCATCAAATAACAGTCGTTGTTAACAAGTTGGAATATAGAGGATTTCGCATAAACCCTAATTGTTACTAACCTTTTTCACATAATTAATCCATTTTGTACTAAGATCCCTTTTGCTTCAATAACACAAACAAGGATCACCTTCGACTGTCGTAGAAGAATCATGCTCATAAGGATAGAAGATGAAATCGCATTAAAAGTTGTACCTTTGTCGCATTACCTTAAATGGCTACCATCGGGCTCACCCCGACCCTAGAAGTTGGGTGACTACTCGCTTTTCAGCATAGAAACACACATCAATAATAAAAGGAAACTAACTTGCATTAAATCAAAACAAAGCTTCCAACCGATTGAAGCCAAATCTACTATTGCCTTTCCAACTTCTTACTTGGCCCCAAGCTTTCTCGAAAATCTCCTACTCTCGCTATCTATGGTGTAAAACACATTTGCTTGTGGCTTGGATTGTAATGAAAATCATCCCTCTATGTCCTTATTTATAGTATTCAATCCTCGATATCCAAGGAAATAATAATCTATCTATATTTAAAACTATCTATCTAAAGCTTTATGATAAAACTTGGAAATAAAAATAAATAAATCTATAAGGTAAGTAAGACTAAAGTGGATAAATATCTTCACTCTGGATAGATCTTCAAATGACTTGATGGAATTCCACGTGACTTAGCTTGCAAGTAATCCACATATCTCGGATTTCACTCAATTTTGACTCGGAATGACGATGGAGAGTACTCGACATCAAGTAAAGCAGTCGACTTCAACTAGTGTTTTCTTCTCCTCAGATTCTGATTGAGCTCGACTAGGATTCGGACACTCGACGGGTACTCAAAATGAAGTAAACTCCTCAACTTAGAGTATAATTGTGCTACTTGAGTGATTTACTGCTCGATCTCAGGTGATGATGCTGAAGTTGATCAAACGTCCTCGACATCGACCAGAGTGGTCGACGTCGACTAGTTCTGTTGAGTGCTTTTCTCCTTGTCTTCTGCTTGATGCGTTCTAGTTCAGGTGCCACTCGACCTTGGACTTTCTGTAATTCGACCTCAAGCTCCTTCATGATTTCCTTCATCCTCCGAATTGTTGTGAAATGCCTTGATTTCTGCGAAATTAAACAGAAACTAGTGTAGACTCTATAATTTGGAAAATAAGCATAAATCTTATAGATTCTGTATCATTCTAACCCAATGATATAAAATGCATGCATAAATCGATTAAAAAAAAGTCAGTATAAAATATGGCAAAATAGGCGCACGACACTTTCTCGCTTTGATGCACTTTCTCCTTCATATGGTATTCCATATCACTCATCCTCTTATAAATCACTCTTTGCTATTTTTTTTTCACTTATATTGCTTTTACCTCTCTAACATCAGCACTGCCTTCTCGCAAGTCGCAAACATGGGTGTCATGAATGGCCCTGGATACTTACTGCTTCAGACTCCTCACCTTGGTGTCCTATCCTGCGGAACTAACATCTCAACGCATGCAGTGTCGATCTACCTTTATCTCCTGAGGTGACCGGGTTTTCTTTCACTCATTAAATTTTCCATAGTATGATCATTCTCCTGCCAAACTCCAAATATAATGATACAACAAAACAACCATATAATAATATTTATAATATGAAATCAATTTCTCAACATACTCCCCGGATGGTTAATAAGGTAAAGAAATAGGCAATTTATAGATCTTGTGGAGCAAATGTGAAATAATGCATAATATGGCTTGTGTGATGCATATAAGCATAGGTAAGGTTAGGATATGGTAAGAATGTATGGAAAATAAAGTCCTACGTCTTCTTATCATGCATATGTCAAAAGAAACTTCAAATTTACCTCATTTCATGGTTTTCAAGAAAATAATGCAGTTTATTGTGACTTCTCTTTACTAGGCGATTTCATGCTATATCTCTAATAAATCCAAATTTGCATTGTCGAGTTCAATATAACATCCATGAAATTGATCAAAAATTTTAATGGGGGTGATTAAAAATAAACTTTGGAAAACAACATGTAAGCACATAGATAAAATATGAAATCCAAAGGTACCATGCATAAACAATTTGAGAAATAAACATAATATGCACAAATATAATGAAAGTAAGCCCTTCCCCCACCCCATACTTGAAGATTACAGTGGCCTCACTGTATAAAAACAAGGGTAAAGAAAGAAACTTACTAGACAGGCAGAAACTCGAAATAGGTGCTCTAAAAGTTGCCACCAGGAGTCGTCATCGACTGTGGCTCTGGGTTCCAAGGAATGTTGAATGGGGGTTGTTAATTCCATGGTTCCATCGTTTGTTGATCTGAGCACCTTCAGGTAATAATAAAACAAACAAAAACAAAAGCAAACAAAATAATGTTTAAAACCAAAATATTCAAAACCCTAAAACTACTAGTCTAATTAAAAGTTCTAGACTTTATAGTCGCTAGGCCGACTTCTTCTTTTGATCTCAAGGTGACATCTGTTGGGACCATGTGGCTTGGGCCTTGAATAAGACTCCATTCTTGTCCATCAGTTGTAATCCTCCTGAATGGATCTTATGCACCGTGAAAGGTCGCATCTTTTTCTACTTGAACTTGTTAGGGAACTAATAATTCTTTGATTTAGAGATACACACCTTGTCTCCCACTTCATAGTCCTTTGGGTCATCATTGGGAATCATGCATAAGCGCACATACCAAGGCAAACCTCTTCCATGTAAAGATAGATCTTTAATCGAAATTGGGGAAGAAAAGTTCATACCTCGGCTTACCTTCGTTGATTCGTCATTGGGCTTCTTAGATTTCACTCGACATCGAGTGAGTTTGACTCGACATCGAGTGGTCTCTGGATCCTATTGGTGTCAATACTGGAGAATACTTGATGTCCATGTCTTATGCCATGTTTTATATATACTTTTATATCGATTTCTGCATGCATTTCATGCATTTGGGTTAGATTAATACAGAATCTATGTAGTTTATGCTTATTTGCCAAATACACATTTTGGAGGAACTGATCCAGAAACACTAGCCGAAATCATCTGTACCACAGAAATCTATGTAGTTTACGCTTATTTGCCAAATTATGGAGTTTACACTAGTTTTTGTTTGATTTCGCAGAAATCGGACGCACTTTAGAGCTTAAAGGAAACTCATGAAGAAGCTAAGGATGGTGCAGCTGAAGAAAATGGCCATTTTTCGGCATTCATCATTCTGAGTCAAGTTCTGATGTCTTCATGAGTGTTGTAGCCCTCGAAAAGAGATTTCCAAAGCATGCTCATATGCGTCAATCCGACGAACGAGGACTCGGGAAAGTGCGTTTAAAGAACAGAACGAGAAGCTGAGCACAGAACGAGAAACTGAGCACATGTCAATATTGACTCATTCTAGTCAATATCGACTCAATCTGGTCGAAAATTCAAAAGTCAAACCGATATGGACCAGAAGCAAGAAGTGAAGAAAAAGGGCAGGTCGATATTGACCTCAGTAAGTCAATATAGACCAAAAATCGACTCAATATCTTCCAAAACCGAGTCAGGACGGAAAGAAGCTGAAAATTCTACTCGATATTGACTTAACTTAGTCGATATCGACCAAAAATCGACTCGATTTTCATCCCAGGAACCGGAATCGGGTGGCAGAGAAGAAGAGCCGAGAAATGTTACTCGATATCGACATACCTTGGTCGATATCGACTTACTCACATCAACGGGTCCGGGTCGATTTCGAGCTATACTTAAAGTTTTATCCCGAATCCGATGGAGATATTTCTGAGAGAAGATTCCGACACATGAAGATTATAGATATTTATCTTTTTATCTTTTTATTTATCCTAAGGATTGAACAATTAATTACCCTAAGGATTTATCTAGTTTTACTTATTTAGATATAATTATTTCTAGTAGAATTATATCTTCTATGGTAGATAGAGATATAGATAGAATTTCCTACCTTGATTAGCAAGGGTTGGAAGCCTATAAATAAAGCCCATGGGGCTAGTTTTTCATTCATTTTTTCAATTTCGGAGATAGATAGATAGAGAGAGAGAGAGAGAGAGAGAGAGAGTGAGAGAGAGAAAGAGAGAGAGAGAGTGGAGGCCAAGAGGAGTTTGTGAAGCGAGAGCGGAATTGACTTCCTTTGGTTTTAAGCTTTGTTTGTTTTAATTTAATGCAAGTTTCTTTTCATTCAACAATGTCTGTGATTGCGATGAAGAGCGAGTAGTCCACCCACTTCTAGGGTAGGGGCGAGCCCGACGGTGGTCATGTGAGGTGATGCGGTAAAGGTCGGTTTCGAGGAGACGCTAGTCGATATTGACTGCCCTAAGTCAATATCGACTGAACTAAGTCAATTTCGACTGCCTTACTGAAACTGCCCGAAATTGACTGAACTAAGTCAATATCAACTGTCTCTAGTCAATACTGAGTTGTTCCCTGGAGTCGAAACCAAGTGAGATTTCTTCCGCTGCCTAGGATCCGCTGACTAGCTTCCTCGTGGATCCATCCTGACTTCCCACTACTACATCAGGAGGATGTCTTGTAATCATTTGCAAGGGACGAAATATGGTTTGCTGTACTTTATTTATATTTTATTGCAAGTCTCGATTTCCTCCTATCAACAAATAGGCGCCGTTGCCGGGGAAGCTATCATTCGCGCCTTAGGTAGTCAGATCTCACTTTTCTTTTGAGTTACTTTGCAGGTGTATGCGCCGTTCTGGTCAACCACCCGAGTTTGACACCTTAGATGATCCGGAACGTTTCCTACACATCCATTCTAAACTGAAAAGAGTCATGGCGGCTGCAGAAACACAAGAACACCTGATTGAGAGGCTCTAGAGGGAACTAGCCGCCAAGGATGCTGCTCTCGCCACTGAGAGAGTAGGAAGGGAACAGGAAGTAGAGCCTGCGAGGTAGGCAGAAGCTAAGCTTTTGTTGCGTAGATGGGAACATTACGCTCAATCGCCTACATCACCAATGACAAGTTGGTTCGACAAGGTCCCCTTCTATGAGCCACTCGACATCGACTACCTGGACTCGACATATACACATTTTGGAGGAACTGATCCAGAAACACTAGCCGAAATCATTTGTACCACAGAAACCTAGGTATGTCCTTCCTCTATTTCGATTTCTCTATCTATGTTTGAAGAATCTTTGGAAGGATCCCAAGAAGAAGAAGAGACACCAACGCAAAATCCGGACGTCGTTGCCCATGGTGCTTCAAGGTCGCTTTTACCTTATAAGGTGAAGGCCATTCCTGACAATTTTGAGTAATCGATATTTTTTTCCCCCTGAATAACAATTAAAAGTATTTGGGTTAGATTCTTCCCCTGAATAACAATTAAAAGTATTGCTTGAGGACAAGCAAGCTTAAGTATGGGGTGATTTGATGTCCATGTTTTATGCCATGTTTTATATCTACTTTTATATCGATTTCTGCATGCATTTCATGCATTTGGGTTAGATTAATACAGAATCTATGTAGTTTATGCTTATTTGCCAAATACACATTTTGGAGGAACTGATCCAGAAACACTAGCCGAAATCATCTGTACCACAGAAACCTAGGTATGTCGAAATGCCTTCTATGAGCCACTCGACATCGACTACCTGGACTCGACATCCAAATGCCTTTCTCGATATCGACTTACTCACAGCGAAGGTTCCGGGTCGATTCCGAGCTTTACTTAAATTTTTATCCCGAATCCGATGAAGATATTTCCGAGAGAAGATTCCGACACATGAAGATTTTAGATATTTATCTTTTTATCTTTTTATTTATCCTAAGGGTTGAACAATTAATTACCCTAAGGATTTATCTAGTTTTACTTATTTAGATATAATTATTTCTAGTAGAATTATATCTTCTATGGTAGATAGAGATATAGATAGAATTTCCTACCTTGATTAGCAAGGATTGGAAGCCTATAAATAAAGCCCATGGGGCTATTTTTCATTCATTTTTTCAATTTCGGAGAGAGAGAGAGAGAGAGAGGAGGCCACGAGGAGTTTGTGAAGCGAGAGCGGAATTGGCTTCCTTTGGTTGTAAGCTCTGTTTGGTTTAATTTAATGCAAGTTTCTTTTCATTCAACAATGTCTGTGATTGCGATGAAGAGCGAGTAGTCCACCCACTTCTTGGGTCGGGGCGAGCCCGACGGTGGTCATGTGAGGTGAAGCGGTAAAGGTCGGTTTCGAGGAGACACTAGTCGATATTGACTGCCCTAAGTCAATATCGACTGAACTAAGTCAATATCGAATGCCTTACTAAAACTGCCCAAAATTGACTGAACTAAGTCAATATCGACTGTCTCTAGTCAATATTGAGTTGTTCCCTGGAGTCGAAACCGAGTGAGATTTCTTCCGCTGCCTAGGATCCGCTGACTAGCTTCCTCGTGGATCGATCCTGACTTCCCACTACTACACATTGGCGCCGTTACCGGGGGTCTTGTAATCATTTGCAAGTGACGAAATATGGTTTGTTGTACTTTATTTATATTTTATTGCAAGTCTCGATTTCCTCCTATCAACAAATTGGCGCCGTTACCGGGGAAGCTATCATTCGCGCCTTAGGTAGTCAGATCTCACTTTTCTTTTGAGTTACTTCGCAGGTGTATGCGTCGTTCTGGTCAACCACCCGAGTTTGACACCTTAAATGATCCGGAACGTTTCATACACATCCATTCTTAACTGAAAATAGCCATGGCGGCTGCAGAAATACAAGAATAGCTGATTGAGAGGTTCCAGAGGGAACTAGCCACCAAGGATGCTGCTCTCGCCACTGAGAGAGCAGGAAGGGAACAGGAAGCAGAGCATGCGAGGTAGGCAGAAGCCAAGCTTGTGTTGCGTAGATGGGAACATTACGCTAAATCGCCTACATCGACAATGACAAGTTGGTTCGACAATGTCCCCTTCTATGAGCCAGTCGACATCGACTACCTGGACTCGACATATACACATTTTGGAAGATTTGATCCAGAAACACTAGCCGAAATCATCTGTACCACAGAAACCCATGTATGTCCTTCCTCTATTTCGATTTCGCTATCTATGTTTGAAAAATCTTTGGAAGGATCCTAAGAAGAAGAAGAGACACCAACGCAAAATCCGGACGTCGTTGCCCATGGTGCTTCAAGGTCGCTTTTACCTTATAAGGTGAAGGCCATTCCTAACAATTTTGAGCAATCGATATTTTTTTTCAAGTTTAGGGTCCTAGAAAAGTGGCATGAAGCTCCGCATGATGAGGTGGAAATATCTCTTCCCACCCCACCGTTTTGCTGTGGTGGAGACGAGCAAACAAATCAACCAATGAAGCGGAAGAGGTATGATGATGAGATATGTATATTTTCATTATATCTTCCTTTATGCATGCCAGCTGGAGCCCAGGAAGATGAATGGGTGATGCCATGGAGCGTTCACTTGGGGAGGTTTAAGCTTCTCCACACGATGCCCCCGGATGACATCCAACGCTTCCCACCACCGGAGGAACCACCAGACCCACCTATACCTTCGAAAAAAGATGAGCCAGGCTAATGCTTAATGGAGAAGTCGGGCTAGCGACTCTAAAATCTAGAGCATGTACATAAAACTTTTGGATTTTTTTGGGACTTTAAAACTTTTGGTTTTGGTTTTGTTTTTGTTTTTGACTTTGAATACTTCATGTGGAATCTTATCTTTTTGCGGGAAAAACCAACAACTTCTGCAGGTCGAAAAAAAAATTGGAGTCAAGCCAACCTGGTCAATATCGACCTAAATCAGTCAATATTGACCCCTGAGGTAGAAATCGACCCAGCAGCAGAAGAGACAGACCAGACAATTTTGACCCAACTTACTCAATATTGAGTGAAGTTGGTCAATATCGACCTATCCACCCAATTTCGACCAGCTGCATACTTAGAATCGGGCCAATTGCAGTAAATATCGACCTACAGCTAGTGAATATCGACTCCTGGAAACCTACAACAACCCTATTTCGACCCTACGACACGTTATTCGGTGAGTTCCTTCCTTTACTCTTGTTTTATTTGATTTTTATACAGTGGGGACACTGTTTATTCTAAGTATGAGGTGGGGGAATAGCTCATTATCATTATATATTTTATTCTTGTTTTTGGTTTTACATAGTGAATTTTGAGTGAATTTTTAATTTTTTATGCTTAAATGCTAAACTCAAAGTTCTATGAGACGTCTCCCAATGCTTGTAAATTTGAAATTGCTTTCGACATGTTGCATGATAAGAGGATAGAAGACTTTATATTTCCATATAATGCTCATATTGTTATATTCCTTAGCCACACCTATGCTTATGCATCACAAAAACCATATTATGCCTTATTTCAATTATTGCTCCACATGATCTAAATATTTTCCATTCTTTACCTTATTTCCTATCTGGGGATTATGTTGAGAATGATGTTACATTATGGAGATGTTATATGGTGTTTGTGTTGTTGTTATCATTAAATGGAGTTTGGAGGGAATGTTTCAAAATTGTGGAAAATTTAAAGAGTGGGAAAAAATCCGGTCACCTCAGTAGATAAAGGTAGATCGACCCTGCTTATTGAGATAATAGTTCAGTGAGATGGGACACACAGGTGAGGATTCCAAAGCACTAAGTATCCGAGGCCATTCATGACACCCATGTTTGTGACTCGCAAGAAGGCAGTGCCGAGGTTAGAGAGGTAAAAGCATTATTGTTGATAAAAGCATTATGAAATGTGAGAAATCTTATGAAGAAAGAATGTGGTATGAAAATTGGAAAGTACTCCATTTCCCCGGATTATTAGAACCACATTGCCAAATATTACCCACCTTTAGTCTTTTACCAATCTACTCCTTATTGAGCTTAAATAAAGTCCTCGTGATTATTAATGCTTTGTCACATGAATTGTTTTTGCATAACCCTCCTTTTATGAGTAGATGTTGCTTTTGTTTGCACATGCATGGATTAGTGGCATAAGTACCTTTTCGCTGATGGTAATTGATTGCAGGGTTATATGAGAATGAATCTATTATGTTGAGAGTTTTAAATTCTTCCCCTGAATGACAATTAAAAGTATTGCTTGAGGACAAGCAAGCTTAAGTATGGGGGGATTTGATGTCCATGTTTTATGCCATGTTTTATATCTACTTTTATATCGATTTATGCATGGATTTCATGCATTTGGGTTAGATTAATACAGAATCTATGTAGTTTACGCTTATTTGCCAAATTATGGAGTCTACACTAGTTTTTGTTTGATTTCGCAGAAATCGGACGCACTTTAGAGCTTAAAGGAAACTCATGAAGAAGCTAAGGATGGTGCAGCTGAAGAAAAGGGCCATTTTTCGGCATTCATCATTCTGATTCAAGTTCTGATGTCTTCATTAGTGTTGTAGCCCTCGAAAAGATATTTCCAAAGCATGCTCATATGCGTCAATCCGACGAACGAGGGCTCGGGAAAGTGCGTTTAAAGAACAGAACGAGAAGCTGAGCACAGAACGAGAAACTGAGCACATGTCAATATTGACTCATTCTAGTCAATATCGACTCAATCTGGTCGAAAATTCAAAAGTCAAACTGATATGGACCAGAAGCAAGAAGTGAAGAAAAAGGGCAGGTCGATATTGACCTCAGTAAGTCAATATCGACCACAAATCGACTCAATATCTTCCAAAACCGAGTCAGAACGAAAAGAAGCTGAAAATTCTACTCGATATTGACTTAACTTAGTCGACATCGACCAAAAATCGAATCGATTTTCATCCCAGGAACCGGAATCGAGTAGCAGAGAAGAAGAGCCGAGAAAAGTTACTCGATATCGAAATGCCTTGGTCGATATCGACTTACTCACATCGACGGGTCCGGGTCGATTTCGAGCTTCGCTTAAAGTTTTATCCCGAATCCGATGGAGATATTTCCGAGAGAAGATTCCGACACATGAAGATTTTAGATATTTATCTTTTTATCTTTTTATTTATCCTAAGGGTTGAACAATTAATTACCCTAAGGATTTAACTAGTTTTACCTATTTAGATATAATTATTTCTAGTAGAATTATATCTTCTATGGTAAATAGAGATATAGATAGAATTTCCTACCTTGATTAGCAAGGATTGGAAGCCTATAAATAAAGACCATGGGGCTAGTTTTTCATTCATTTTTTCAATTTCGGAGAGAGAGAGAGGGAGAGAGGGAGAGGAAGAGAAGGAGAGAGAGAGAGAGAGAGAGAGAGAGAGAGAGGAGGCCAAGAGGAGTTTGTGAAGCGAGAGCGGAATTGGCTTCCTTTGGTTGTAAGCTCTGTTTGGTTTAATTTAATGCAAGTTTCTTTTCATTCAACAATGTCTGTGATTGCGATGAAGAGCGAGTAGTCCACCCACTTCTAGGGTCGGGGCGAGCCCGACGGTGGTCATGTGAGGTGATGCGGTAAAGGTCGGTTTCGAGGAGACACTAGTCGATACTGACTGCCCTAAGTCAATATCGACTGAACTAAGTCAAAATCGACTGCCTTACTGAAACTGCCCAAAATTGACTGAACTAAGTCAATATCGACTGTCTCTACTCAATATTGAGTTGTTCCCTGGAGTCGAAACCGAGTGAGATTTCTTCCGCTGACTAGCTTCCTCGTGGATCGATCCTGACTTCCCACTAATACATCAAGAGGAGGTCTTGTAATCATTTGCAAGGGACGGAATATGGTTTGCTGTACTTTATTTATATTTTATTGCAAGTCTCGATTTCCTCCTATCAACAAATTGGCGCCGTTGCCGGGGAAGATATCATTCGCGCCTTAGGTAGTCAGATCTCACTTTTCTTTTGAGTTACTTCGCAGGTGTATGCGCCGTTCGGGTCAACCACCCGAGTTTGAAAATTTAGATGACCCGGAACGTTTCCTATATATCCATTCTAAACTGAAAAGAGCCATGGCGGCTGCAGAAATACAAGAATAGCTGATTGTGAGGTTCCAGAGGGAACTAGCCGCCAAGGATGCTGCTCTCGCCATTGAGAGAGAAGGAAGGGAATAGGAAGCAGAGCGTGCGATGTAGGCAGAAGCTAAGCTTGTGTTGCGTAGATGGGAACATTACGCTAAATCGCCTACATCAACAATGACAAGTTGGTTCGACAATGTCCCCATCTATGAGGCAGTCGACATCGACTACTTGGACTCGACATATACACATTTTGGAGGAACTGATCCAGAAACACTAGTCGAAATCATCTGTACCACAGAAACACAGGTATGTCCATCCTCTATTTTGATTTCGCTATCTATCTTTAAAGAATCTTTGGAAGGATCCCAAGAAGAAGAAGAATCACCAACGCAAAATCCGGACGTCGTTGCCCACAGTGCTTCAAGGTCGCTTTTACCTTATAAGGTCAAGGCCATTCCTCACAATTTTGAGCAATCGATGTTTTTGTTCAAGTATGGGGTCCTAGCAAAGTAACATGAAGCTCCGCATGATGAGGTGGAAATATCTCTTCCCACCCCACCGTTTTGCTATAGTGGAGACAAGCAAACAAATCAACCAATGAAGCGGAAGAGGTATGATGATGAGGTATGTATATTTTCATTATATCTTCCTTTATGCATGCCAGCTGGAGCCCAGGAAGATGAATGGGTGAAGCCATGGAGCGTTCACTTGGGGAGGTTTAAGCTTCTCCACATGATGCCCACGGATGACATCCAACGCTTCCCACCACCGGAGGAACCACCAGACCCACCTATATCTCCGGAAAAAGATGAGCCAGGCTAATGCTTAATGGAGAAGTCAGCCTAGCGACTCTAAAATCTAGAGCATGTACATAAAACTTTTGGATTTTTTTGGGACTTTAAAACATTTGCTTTTGGTTTTGTTTTTGTTTTTGACTTTGAAACTTCATGTGGAATCTTATCTTTTTGCGGGAAAAACTAACAAATTCTGCAGGTCGAAAAAAAAAATTGGAGTCAAGCCAACCTGGTCAATATCAACCTAAATCAGTCAATATTGACCCCTGAGGTAGAAATCGACCCAGCAGCAGAAGAGACAGACCAGTCAATTTTGACCCAACTTACTCAATATTGAGTGAAGTTGGTCAATATCGACCTATCCACCCAATTTCGACCAGCTGCATACTTGGAATCGGGCCCATTGCAGTCAATATCGACCTACACCTAGTGGATATCGACTCCTGGCAACCTACAACAGCCCTATTTCGACCCTACGACACGTTATTCGGTGAGTTCTTTCCTTTACTCTTGTTTTATTTGATTTTTATACAGTGGGGACATTGTTTATTCTAAGTATGGTGTGGGGGAAGAGCTCATTATCATTATATATTTTATTATTGTTTTTGGTTTTACATGGTGAATTTTGAGTGAATTTTTAATTTTTTATGCTTAAATGCTAAACTCAAAGTTCTATAAGACGTCTCCCAATGCTTGTAAATTGTCTAAAGAAATAGTGTCATGAAAGTTATATTGAACTCGACGATGCAAAATTGGATTCACTAGAGATATAACATGAAATTGCCTAGTAAAGGGAATTCATAATGAAGTGCATTATTTTTATGAAAACCATGGAAGGAGGTAAAATTTGAAATTGCTTTTGACATGTTGCATGATATGAGGATAGATGACTTTATATTTCCATATAATGCTCATATTGTTATATTCCTTAGCCACACCTATGCTTATGCATCACAAAAACCATATTATGCCTTATTTCAATTATTGCTCCACATGATCTAAATATTTTCCATTCTTTACCTTATTTCCTATCCGGGAATTATGTTGAGAATGATGTTACATTATGGAGATGTTATGTGGTGTTTGTGTTGTTGTTATCATTATATGGAGTTTGGAGGGAATGTTTCAAAATTTTGGAAAATTTAAAGAGTGGGAAAAAATCCGGTAACCTCAGGAGATAAAGGTAGATCAACCCTGCTTACTGAGATAATAGTTCAGTGAGATGGGACACACAGGTGAGGATTCCAAAGCACTAAGTATCCGGGGCCATTCATGACACCCATGTTTGCGAATCGCGAGAAGGCAGTGACGAGGTTAGAGAGGTAAAAGCATTATTGTTGATAAAAGCATTATGAAAGGTGAGAAATCTTATGAAGAAAGAATGTGGTATGAAAATTGGAAAGTACTCCATTTCCCCGGGTTATTAGCACCACATTGCCAAATATTAACCACCTTTAGCCTTTTACCAATCTATTCCTTATTGAGCTTAATTAAAGTCCTCGTGATTATTAATGCTTTGTCACATGAATTGTTTTTGCATAACCCTCCTTTTATGAGTAGATGTTGCTTTTGTTTGCACATGCATGGATTAGTGGCATAAGTACCTTTTCGCTGATGGTAATTGATTGCAGGGTTATATGAGAATGAATCTATTATTTTGAGAGTTTTAAATTCTTCCCCTGAATAACAATTAAAAGTATTGCTTGAGGACAAGCAAGCTTAAGTATGGGGTGATTTTATGTCCATGTTTTATGCCATGTTTTATATCTACTTTTATATCGATTTCTGCATGCATTTCATGCATTTGGGTTAGATTAATACAAAATCTATGTAGTTTATGCTTATTTGCCTAATTATGGAGTCTACACTAGTTTTTGTTTGATTTCACAGAAATCGGACGCACTTTAGAGCTTAAAGGAAACTCATGAAGAAGCTAAGGATGGTCCAGCTAAAGAAAAGGGCCATTTTTCGGCATTCTTCATTCTGAGTCAAGTTCTGATGTCTTCATGAGAGTTGTAGCCATCGAAAAGAGCTTTCCAAATCATGCTCATATGCATCAATCTGACGAACGAGGACTCAGGAAAGTGCGTTTAAAGAACAGAACGAGAAGCTGAGCACATAACGAGAAACTGAGCACATGTCAATATTGACCCATTCTAGTCAATATCGACTCAATCTGGTCGAAAATTCAAAACTCAAACTGATATGGACCAGAAGCAAGAAGTGAAGAAAAAGGGCAGGTCGATATTGACCTCAGTACGTCAATATCGACCACAAATCGACTCAATATCTTCCAAAACCGAGTCAGGACGGAAAGAAGCTGAAAATTCTACTCGATATTGACTTAACTTAGTCGATATCGACCAAAAATCGACTCGATTTTCATCCCAGGAATCGGAATTGAGTAGCAGAGAAGAAGAGCCCAGAAAAGTTACTCGATATCGAAATGCCTTGCTCGATATCGACTTACTCACAACGACGGGTCCGGGTCGATTCTGAGCTTTACTTAAATTTTTATCCCGAATCCGATGGAGATATTTCCGAGAGAAGATTCCGACACATGAAGATTTTAGATATTTATCTTTTTATCTTTTTATTTATCCTAAGGGTTGAACAATTAATTACCCTAAGGATTTATCTAGTTTTACTTATTTAGATATAATTATTTCTAGTAGAATTATATCTTCTATGGTAGATAGAGATATAGATAGAATTTCCTACCTTTATTAGCTAGGATTGGAAGCCTATAAATAAAGCCCATGGGGCTAGTTTTTCATTCATTTTTTCAATTTCAGAGAGAGAGAGAGAGAGAGAGAGAGAGAGAGGGAGAGAGAGAGACGAGGCCACGAGGAGTTAGTGAAGCGAGAGCGAAATTGGCTTCCTTTGGTTGTAAGCTCTGTTTGGTTTAATTTAATGCAAGTTTCTTTTCATTCAACAATGTCGGTGATTGCGATGAAGAGCGAGTAGTCCACCCTCTTCTAGGGTCGGGGCGAGCCCGACGGTGGTCATGTGAGGTTATGCGGTAAAGGTCGGTTTCGAGGAGACACTAGTCGATATTGACTGCCCTAAGTCAATATCGACTGAACTAAGTCAATATCGAATGCCTTACTAAAACTGCCCAAAATTGATTGAACTAAGTGAATATCGACTGTCTCTAGTCAATATTGAGTTGATCCCTAGAGTCGAAACCGAGTGAGATTTCTTCCGCTGCCTAGGATCCGCTGACTAGCTTCCTCGTGGATCGATCCTGACTTCACACTACTACATCAGGAGGAGGTCTTGTAATCATTTGCAAGGGACGAAATATGGTTTGTTGTACTTTATTTATATTTTATTGCAAGTCTCAATTTCCTCCTATCAACAAATTGGCGTCGTTGCCGGGGAACCTATCATTCGCGCCTTAGGTAGTCAGATCTCACTTTTCTTTTGAGTTACTTCGCAGGTGTATGCGCCGTTCTGGTCAACCACCCGAGTTTGACACCTTAGATGATCCGGAACGTTTCATACACATCCATTCTAAACTGAAAAGAGCCATGGCGGCTGCAGAAATACAAGAACAGCTGATTGAGAGGTTCCAGAAGGAACTAGCCGCCAAGGATGCTGCTCTCGCCACTGAGAGAGCAGGAAGGGAACAGGAAGCAAAGCGTGCGAGGTAGGCAGAAGCCAAGCTTGTGTTGCGTAGATGGGAACATTATGCTAAATCGCCTACATCAACAATGACAAGTTGGTTCGACAATGTGCCCTTCTATGAGCCAGTCGACATCGACTACCTGGACTCGACATATACACATTTTGGAAGATTTGATCCAGAAACACTAGCCGAAATCATCTGTACCACAGAAACCCATGTATGTCCTTCCTCTATTTCGATTTCGCTATCTATCTTTGAAAAATCTTTGGAAGGATCCTAAGAAGAAGAAGAGACACCAACGCAAAATCCGAACGTCGTTGCCCATGGTGCTTCAAGGTCGCTTTTACCTTATAAGGTGAAGGCCATTCCTGACAATTTTGAGCAATCGATATTTTTTTTCAAGTTTGGGGTCCTAGAAAAGTGGCATGAAGCTCCGCATGATGAGGTGGAAATATCTCTTCCCACCCCACCGTTTTACCGTGGTGGAGACGAGCAAACAAATCAACCAATGAAGCGGAAGAGGTATGATGATGAGATATGTATATTTTCATTATATCTTCCTTTATGCATGCCAGCTGGAGCCCAGGAAGATGAATGGGTAAAGCCATGGAGCGTTCACTTGGGGAGGTTTAAGCTTCTCCACATGATGCCCCCGGATGACATCCAACGCTTCCCACCACCGGAGGAACCACCAGACCCACCTATACCTCCGGAAAAAGATGAGCCAGGCTAATTCTTAATGGAGAAGTCGGCCTAGCGACTCTAAAATCTAGAGCAT
Source organism: Persicaria tinctoria (assembly GCA_037127255.1). NCBI lineage: Eukaryota > Viridiplantae > Streptophyta > Magnoliopsida > Caryophyllales > Polygonaceae > Persicaria > Persicaria tinctoria. The sequence goes on along the minus strand of JBANSL010000015.1, from coordinate 37,353,859 downwards.
GTACATAAAACTTTTGGATTTTTTTTGGGACTTTACAACTTTTGGTTTTGGTTTTGTTTTTGTTTTTGACTTTGAACACTTCATGTGGAATCTTATCTTTTTGTGGGAAAAACTAACAAATTCTGCAGGTCGAAAAAAAAATTGGAGTCAAGCCAACCTAGTCAATATCAACCTAAATCGGTCAATATTGACCCCTGAGGTAGAAATCGACCCAGCAGAAGAAGAGACAGACCAGTCAATTTTGACCCAACTTACTCAATATTGAGTGAAGTTGGTCAATATCGACCAATCCACCCAATTTCGACCAGCTGCATACTTGGAATCGGGCCAATTGCAGTCAATATCGACCTAAACCTAGTGGATATCGACTCCTGGCAACCTACAACAGCCCTATTTCGACCCTACGATAGGTTATTCGGTGAGTTCCTTCTTTTACTCTTGTTTTATTTGATTTTTATACAGTGTGGACACTGTTTATTCTAAGTATGGAGTGGGGGAAGAGCTCATTATCATTATATATTTTATTCTTTTTTTTGGTTTTACATGGTGAATTTTAAGTGATTTTTTAATTTTTTATGCTTAAATGCTAAACTCAAAGTTCTATAAGACATCTCCCAATGCTTGTAAATTATCTAAAGAAATAGTGTCATGGAAGTTATATTGAACTCGACGATGCAAAATTGGATTCACTAGAGATATAACATGAAATTGCCTAGTAAAGGGAAATCACAATGAAGTGCATTATTTTTATGAAAACCATGGAAGGAGGTAAATTTTTAAATTGCTTTTGACATGTTGCATGATATGAGGATAGATGACTTTATATTTCCATATAATGATTATATTGTTATATTCCTTAGCCACACCTATGCTTATGCATCACAAAAACCATATTATGCCTTATATCAATTATTGCTCCACATGATCTAAATATTTTCCATTTTTTACCTTATTTCCTATCAGGGGATTATATTGAGAATGATGTTACATTATGGAGATGTTATATGGTGTTTGTGTCGTTGTTATCATTATATGGAGTTTGGAGGGAATGTTTCAAAATTGTGGAAAATTTAAAGAGTGAGAAAAAATCTGGTCACCTCAGGAGATAAAGGTAGATCGACCCTGCTTACTGAGATAATAGTTCAGTGAGATGGGACACACAGGTGAGGAGTCCAAAGCAATAAGTATCCGGGGACATTCATGACACCCATGTTTGCGACTCGCGAGAAGGCAGTGCCGAGGTTAGAGAGGTAAAAGCATTATTGTTGATAAAAGCATTATGAAAGGTGAGAAATCTTATGAAGAAAGAATGTGGTATGAAAATTGGAAAGTAGTCCATTTCCCCCGATTATTAGCACCACATTGCCAAATATTACCCACCTTTAGCCTTTTACCAATCTACTCCTTATTAAGCTTAATTAAAGTCCTCGTGATTATTAAAGCTTTGTCACATGAATTGTTTTTGCATAACCCTCCTTTTATGAGTAGATGTTGCTTTTGTTTTCACATGCATGGATTAGTGGCATAAGTACCTTTTCGCTGATGGTAATTGATTGCAGGGTTATATGAGAATGAATCTATTATGTTGAGAGTTTTAGGGCTCGTTTGTTTAGATACCTAGGGAAAGGAAAGGTAAGGTATTAAATTTTACACATAAAATGTATATGATCACCAATTTTTGTGAGCTTGGAGGAGAGGATGGAGGGGAATATTAGCTCATCCTAGAGGTATTAGTTACCACCCTCAAAATTAGGGAATAGAAGGGTAACACATTTGTATGAAAAATGGGAGAAGGAGGGAAATGATTAGAATAGGGATCAATGAATCTTAACTTAAATATGGCCTATATTCATGAGGGTAATCATTACTTTTCCCTACCAAAAACAAACGGGGGCTTAAATTCTTCCCCTGAATGACAATTAAAAGTATTGCTTGAGGACAAACAAGCTTAAGTATGGGGTGATTTGATGTCCATGTTTTATTCCATGTTTTATATCTACTTTTATATCGATTTCTGCATGCATTTCATGCATATGGGTTAGATTAATACAGAATCTATGTAGTTTACACTTATTTGCCAAATTATGGAGTCTACACTAGTTTTTGTTTGATTTCACAGAAATCGGACGCACTTTAGAGCTTAAAGGAAACTCATGAAGAAGCTAAGGATGGTGCAGCTGAAGAAAAGGGCCATTTTTCGGCATGCAGCATTCTGAGTCAAGTGCTTATGTCTTCATGAGAGTTGTAACCCTCAAAAAGAGCTTTCCAACGCATGCTCATATGCGTCAATCCGATGAACGAGGACTCGGTAAAGTGCGTTTAAAGAACAGAACGAGAAGCTGAGCACAGAACGAGAAACTGAGCACATGTCAATATTGACTCATTCTAGTCAATATCGACTCAATCTGGTCGAAAATTCAAAAGTCAAACCGATATGGACCAGAAGCAAGAAGTGAAGAAAAAGGGCAGGTCAATATTGACCTCAATAAGTCAATATCGACCACAAATCGACTCAATATCTTCCAAAACCGAGTCAGGACGGAAAGAAGCTGAAAATTCTACTCGATATTGACATAACTTAGTCGATATCGACCAAAAATCGACTCGATTTTCATCCCATGAACCGGAATCGAGTAGCAGAGAAGAAGAGCCGAGAAAAGTTACTCGATATCGAAATGCCTTGGTCGATATCGACTTACCCACATCGACGGGTCCGGGTCGATTCCGAGCTTTGCTTAAAGTTTTATCCCGAAACCGATGGAGATATTTCCGAGAGAAGATTCCGACACATGAAGATTTTAGATATTTATCTTTTTATCTTTTTATTTATCCTAAGGGTTGAACAATTAATTACCCTAAGGATTTATCTAGTTTTACCTATTTAGATATAATTATTTCTAGTAGAATTATATCTTTTATGGTAGATAGAGATATAGATAGAATTTCCTACCTTGATTAGCAAGGATTGGAAGCCTATAAATAAAGACCATGGGGCTAGTTTTTCATTCATTTTTTCAATTTCGGAGAGAGAGAGAGAGAGAGAGGGAGAGAGAGAGAGAGAGAGAGAGAGAGAGAGAGAGAGTGGAGGCCAAGAGGAGTTTGTGAAGCGAGAGCGGAATTGGCTTACTTTGGTTGTAAGCTCTGTTTGGTTTAATTTAATGCAAGTTTCTTTTCATTCAATAATGTATGTGATTGCGATGAAGAGCGAGTAGTCCACCCACTTCTAGGGTCGGGGCGAGCCCGACGATAGCCCTGCGTGTTTGAGGTAAAGATCCGACCTTTATCATGTTTTGAGCATCTACTACCTTTTATGTGTTTATTACCCATTCAATGGCGAAAGCTTGATCCTTCGATGCAATTTGCGTGATTATCGTTATTTATCTTGCCTTATGCATGCTTGGTTATTGTCATTGCAAACCCCAATCCTGGAAGTTTTCTTTTATATAAAGTTAATTCCGAAATCTACAAAAGCTTTGTTTTTTATTTTTTTCCTACGGTTGCCCTACTCGATATTGACCTCATATAGGTCGATATCGACTTCTGACCTTCGATCCAGAAAGATGGCTGTTCGTTTTTGTTTCTGCACAACAGGTCGATTTCGAGGAGACACTAGTCAATATCGACTGAACTAAGTCAATACCGACTGCCTTGCTGAAATTGCCCAAAATTGACTGAACTAAGTCAATATCGACTGTCTCTAGTCAATATTGAGTTGTTCCCTGGAGGCGAAACCGAGTGAGATTTCTTCCGCTGCCTAGAGGATCCGCTGACTAGCTTCCTCGTGGATCGATCCTGACTTCCCGCTGCTACATCAGGAGAAGGTCTTGTAATCATTTGCAAGGGACGGAATCTGGTTTGCTGTACTTTATTTATATTTTGTTACAAGTCTCAATTTCCTCATATCACCAATACTCGACCTGAATGACTCGAAATCGAGTCCAGTGACTTGACGTCGAGTGGATTTCTGCTTCTCCAGGTTGCTCAATCGATGGAGGACTACCTGATTTTGGGTCAATGTCGAGTTGCTCATTCGACGTTAAGTGAGTTGGTTTGATGTCGACCCCATACTTAATTCCTGCATTAGAATCTGGAAAAAGATTAGTCGATGTCGACTTACCTGACTCGACGTCGAGTTGATTTTTTGTTTGCTCGTACCATATTGCCATGATCTCCTCCATTTGGGCTTCCAAAGCCCTTTTCTCCAGCTCTTCGGGGGTCATTGCTCTTACCTTTGGGTCCCCGCAAGTGATGTACCCTCCTGTAATAGACTCAACGTTGATGGTGAATGTGAGAACTCTCTTCCTTACACTTATGTTAGTATCAACGATTGCTAAGAAGGGCCTACCTAAAATAATGGGACAAGCAGGGTCCTCTGCCATATCAATAACTAAGAAATCAGCTGGGACAATGAGCTTACCTACTTGTACGAGAAAATAGTCAACCATGCCTGTAGGGATTACCACAGTGTTGTTCGCCATATATAATCTTGCATCTACATGCTCTAGGGCTCTTATCTTGACTTTGGACTAGATGGATAATGGTATGATGTTGACGCTGGCTTCTAAGTCACATAAAGCATTGAATTTGTGTTGACCAAACCCAATAGTTATAGAAAAATTACCTAGATCTGGCCTTTTCTCTAGAAGGTCCATCTTGTTGCATTTCTCTACAATCTCAGCCATCGACCATTTTTTGCTCAGAATATCTTTGAGGAACTTAACATAGGATGGCATCTCATGAAGGTCTTCTGTGAAAGGAATGGTGACGTTGAGTCTCTGAAGCATCTTTACGAAATGCTAGAACTTTTTCTCCGTTTGGTCCTTTAAATTTTTTGTTGGGAATGGCAGCGTGTTCTTCTTCTTTGGTGCAGCTGGTGTCGGGTGAGTTGACTCGATGTCGATTGGTAAAGACTCGACGTCGAGGGAAGTTGCAGGAGGTTTCTGGTGCTGTCGAAGGGGTGACTCGACGTCGACATGTGACTCGACGTTGACTAGTTCAGCAGCTTCCTCCTCCGTTGTTTGTTCGGGCGTTTGCAGCTGTCACTTACTCCTTAGATTCATGGCAGCTACCTGGCCTGTAGATTTACCCTTAGGGTTAGGTTCAGAGGATCTAGGGAGCATACCTGATTGTTTGGGGATGGATGAAGCCAATTGACCAATCTAGGTCTTCATAGTTTTCCGCCATATGTCAATTTCCCCAAATCTAGAGTTGATGTTATGCAATTGAGTGTAGATGGAATTGATGGACTGCTTGCTTTCTATGTAATTCCTCCGCATCTCTATAAGAATAACATGCAAGTCATCTTTCTTACCTTCCCTGTTAGGATGACCAGGAGCTTTCTAGGGTGAGGTTCTCTTTGGTACTAGGATGGCGATAATGGCTCCAGTTTTGTTGCTGATGGTGCCCTGAGTAGTGTCCCCCACATAACGCGCCTCTTCGTTGGTTTCTGCTAGCTGCACTTGGTCGGAATGTTGACACGCAGTAGTAATGTGCCTCACAGACCCACATTCCAAACAAGGTTGATTTTTAGATAAAAAATTTTAGATAGAAATTTCACCTTTACTTATTACCTCATTATGACGCCAAAAATGACTAGGAATACCTGCAAGCCTTAACCGAGAGGGGTTATGATCAAATTACGTATTTTACTGATCCAAGTGATGGGGGTGTTATATTCGGCTTCCCGAGGATTTGAGTCATTCTGTCGCGGACTTGGGTGGGAGTCAGGAGATTTTCTTATTCCAAGAACGTTTTTCCCCGATCACAGATCTCGAGAACTCAACTCCGGGGGTTTTCTGTCCGATGGATGATCAGAGCTCTCCTGCTTTTCCTATCTTGAAATCGGATCCCTTCCTTTGAGGTTGGATGGGGGTATTTATAGGGAAACCAAGAGAGCAATTGGTTGGCAACCTCCTGGTCCTATATAGGACTGACGGAGGAAAAGTCGTTGATTTCCCTCGCCAAAAATTATTCCCAAACAAACAAACTAGTATAGTATGCAAGTAAGGGGTCGAACCCTAGAGAATCAAGTATTTCTAAATATTGTGTATTTATCAATATAAAAGAAACGATTTTTATGAATGAAAATAAAAGAAAATATTATTGACAAAAGCAAATAAAGGATAGAAGAAAAGCGTTTCCACCTACAAGTTCTCGACTTTGGTTGGTTTTATTGATCATCGAATCCTTTTCAAGTTATTATCGTTTCCTACGAATTCCTCTCATCTTGGTTTAAGTAGATTAAAAGTCCTACGAGTCCAATTAATCCCTTACACCTCAATGCAACCTTAACACGGTCAAGATTTAACAAAGAGATAGCAAATAGTCCCAAGAACTTGAGCATATAAATAACACCAATTAAACACGGTAAATCAATGTTTAAGATATATGTCAACTCCCTACATAATCATGCTTCAAACACGGAATCCACAATCTTATGCGTGCTACTACGGAAATAACACAAATACGAAAGTATTAAATCCTAGCATGAAATCAATATTATCAAGGTAGCTAATCAAGATAACATCAATAACATAATCAATTTCACACAAAGAAGTTAAAAGAATTAAAGAGGAAAAATAACTTGAATTAGAAACTCACAAACCACCAACCAAGTCTCGAAAGTGTAGGCGGAAACTACAAAATTAGCCAAACATGGCTTACCTAAGCTTTCTTCTCTTCAATGATGATTTCTCTACTTGGAATTTTAATTGAAACTTAGCCTAGAACATCCTATTTATAAGCCTAATATCTTCCATAAATAAGGTAAAAGATAGATAAAAGATAAAAGCTTCCTAAACAAACTAGATAAAAGATAGAACTTTCCTAATTTAACTCAGCGTCGGATTCCGCTGGCAGCGAAAATTTCCGCTGGCAGCGAATGGCCTCAATCAAGCTCCTGTTGGATTTTTGCTACCATACTCGCTACCACACTCGCTGGCAGCGAATGTCCATGCCTTAGAATATTTTCAAGCTTCTTCCATTCCGTCGTTTTCGCTCCCGCGAGTCACTCCTTCCGCTGCCGCGAGAGCTCCAACTCGCTGGAGCGAGTCCAGCCATCCGCTGGCAGCGACTCCATTCGCTGGAGCGAGTCCGGACATTCGCTGGCAGCGAATCATGCTGCTCTTGGACATGCTCCCGCTAACTCCAGTCGCTGGCAGCGAGATGCCATTCGCTGGCAGCGACTCATGCTCAGGCCGGCCACCTTCTCGCACATGTTGTTGCTGACTTGATTCGCTGCAGCGGAAAGGCATTCGCTGGCAGCGAAAATCCAACAGAACACCATCACGTAGATCTTCGAAAGAGCTTTCCAACGCATGCTCATATGCGTCGATCGGACATCCGAGGCCTCCGGAAAGTGCGTTACAAGTTCAGCTCGCCGGGCGGACAGCTTTCGCGACTCGTCCTTGTTTTCGCTCTTAGACCTCGATTTCGTTCTCCGTTGCTCCTTAGGTTGTTCCATTCTCTTCGGGACTTCTTCCTTAAGCTCTCCCAAGTCTCGCCTTAGCCTTACTTAGCTCCGTTCCTCGTGTTCTTTGCCTCGGATCTACGAATCTACATAAAACCATCGAAATAGCGTAGATTCCGAACTTTCTCACAAAATGAATGCTAATCTAATTAACACTAAAACATGATTATATAACAATGAAATGCAACTAAACTAACCTATAATGCCTATTGGAAACATGCCTTATCAAACTCCCCCACACTTAACCTTTTGCTTGTCCTCAAGCAATACAAAAACAAGAGCAAAACCATCATACCACAAATATGATCTTCAAGCACTAACCTTGTCAAAAGCAACATCAAAGTGGAGGAGTCGTGAACATGAAAGCTAGCATCCTAGCAAGTATATAAGTGATTCAAAGTAAAAGGCACATCTAGTCCAACCTCACCGGGATAATGTGTTTGCTCTCACTCTCATGTGTTTAGGCTTAAAAATGCAATCTCTCAACTCAATCCAAAATGCAAAAAGCTACATAGAAATTGACACATATATCACATATTCTCCACCGTGGATGCCATCACTTATAAGAAACATCAAGAGGTCTTTTATCAAGGTTGTAATAGGGCTTGGTAAGGAATTTAAGGTAGGAAATACTTAGGCTTGTGGTGCTAAAAATCCGGGAAAAAGGGATCCCTAAGAACAACCGGAAGAACATCAAAAACCAAATACTTCCAAAACCAAGATAACTCAAACTTTCACTCTTAAAACACTCAACAAAAGAACTTTCTCTCAACCATACATTTTTTTTCAACTCTCACATACATAATGAAAATAAAAGGCTCTTTATTCATCTTTTTTTTTTCTTTTCTTTTCTTCTATTTCTTTTGACTTTTTTCTTCTTCTTTTTTCATTTTTTTTCTAGAGCCAAAAATACAATAATGCGCAATGTGAGGAATAAAACCAAAATTACATAATCATCCAAAACTCGTAACTCTCTTAATAATATTTTCTTTTCCACTCAACCACATCAATCATTCACCAACTCTAATCCTAATTCCCGGATTGGGTAAGGCTTATCATCGGTTAGGATAAATTTTGTGGAGCTTCAAAGAAAAGGCTAAGGCTCAAATTTGGCTACAAGCAAAGGACACATATGTAGGGTGGATATGGATAATAATATGGCTAAGAAAATCATGCCTCTATCATTTGAAACTCATAAGCAATAGACATATAAATTCGGCCTCAAATATAGATAACAATGTCAATCTCAAGAGGTAATTGCATAAGGAGAGTATAATGTCACACAAGAAAGCAAAAGGGAATAAATATATCAAATATCCCTATAAGGCCAAAATTCTCACTTGGACAAGTTTTTGTTGGATTTCAATAATGCCAAAGACTAAGAATCATACTTTCTCAATTAAACTAACAAGTCAAGCTCCCAATAAAAATCATTTCAAATATGTGACAAGGCTAGACAATTCAAACATACTATGGAACATATATGGTAAAACTCATAAAAATAAAATAGAGGACAAACTAAGGCAAGATGGGTATTTGAAAAACACATATATGCAATGCATGATCTTTTTGGATATTTTTTTTTCAATTTTTTTTTTCATTTTCCAATGCAATAAAATAGCGGAAAAATAAACATGAATGCATGAATATATGAATGCAACCCTCCCCCACACTTAAACTCTTCATTGTCCTCAATGAAAATCAAAGACAAAAAATCATAAAAATATGAGAGAAAGAGGGTAAAGAATAACTCACATCATGGGAAAAGTTTCGATGGCGAAGACGACAAAGCTTGGAAGAAGAACGATGAAGAACGACAATGACGAAGACTGAAGAACAACGAGCACGGATTGAGCCTAGATTCTCTATTCTTCGATCTTGTTCACTTTTCCCTGCATTGTTAGCTCAAAATATCCAAAAGCATCTATCTACCATAGAAAATAATTAGGAAATTTCTAATTTATTAAACAACCAAACTAATTAAATAACTAGGAATTGAAATAACTAATTTAGGAAAACTTACCTCGGGTTGCCTCCCAAGAAGCGTCCTTGTTTATCGTCATAGACTCGACGGTTTATTTGTTCGCGCATTCAAGACTCACTCGGACATTGCTAACGCCCTCTTTAACAAATCAAACTCCGGTGCACACCATCTAGGTAGGCGAGCACCACATATAAAGAAGCCGAAGTCAAATGGTGTGATGTTGAAGAAGGTCTCCAACTTTTCATATGCCCGAGCGTGACTTCTCGCCGAGGGTATGTAGTACCACCAACACAGTTCCGCTGGTGGCTTGTTGAAGTAATGCTCCCAAGGATCTACATATTCACCAAAATCCACAAAAGTGTCAAAAATATCATTACCTTTCTCAAAAGCCACAGAAATCGGCTCTGTACTTGGTTCCTCAATAGGTGCATTGGGGATGATTTATATTGGTGGAGTAGGTGCCAAAATACATGGTTCCTCATGCGTGCACTCATGAGACTCCATGTCAAGGGACATCGGGCTCCCTTCTCCATCTTTGATTGAACCATTGATGCTTGCGTCCTCATGTATCTCGTCCGCCATTGGTTTGAAAGGTAAGGGTGTGGATGCCAACATGTAGTCTTCTTCCACCTTTGCCATGTCAGCCACACAAAGGAAAATATCCCACAATTCCGGCCAATCCAAATCATAAAAGCCTTCGTTTTTCAAAGATTGGGCGAATTCTCGTATCTCGGGAAGCATGCCATCTTGAACGCAAAGTACTTGTTCTTTCAAATCATCTTGGATACCCCGTGAAGCACGGTCGTCCACTAAATCTTGCACTCTTGCGAGGTAATGGTGAAAGTATTCTCCTTGGTATTGCCATAACTCCAACTCCATTGCAAACAATTAGTAACGAGGTGTCATGAACCGTAAGATAGGTCCACGACGGGGATAGATATATATACAAATATTAATAAATACACAAAACAAATAAATAAACTTGATTCCCCGGCAACGGCGCCAATTTGACGGAGGAAAAGTCGTTGATTTCCCTCGCCAAAAATTATTCCCAAACAAACAAACTAGTATAGTATGCAAGTAAGGGGTCGAACCCTAGAGAATCAAGTATTTCTAAATATTGTGTATTTATCAATATAAAAGAAACGATTTTTATGAATGAAAATAAAAGAAAATATTATTGACAAAAGCAAATAAAGGATAGAAGAAAAGCGTTTCCACCTACAAGTTCTTGACTTTGGTTGGTTTTATTGATCATCGAATCCTTTTCAAGTTATTATCGTTTCCTACGAATTCCTCTCGTCTTGGTTTAAGTAGATTAAAAGTCCTACGAGTCCAATTAATCCCTTACACCTCAATGCAACCTTAACACGGTCAAGATTTAACAAAGAGATAGCAAATAGTCCCAAGAACTTGAGCATATAAATAACACCAATTAAACACGGTAAATCAATGTTTAAGATATATGTCAACTCCCTACATAATCATGCTTCAAACACGGAATCCACAATCTTATGCGTGCTACTACGGAAATAACACAAATACGAAAGTATTAAATCCTAGCATGAAATCAATATTATCAAGGTAGCTAATCAAGATAACATCAATAACATAATCAATTTCACACAAAGAAGTTAAAAGAATTAAAGAGGAAAAATAACTTGAATTAGAAACTCACAAACCACCAACCAAGTCTCGAAAGTGTAGGCGGAAACTACAAAATTAGCCAAACATGGCTTACCTAAGCTTTCTTCTCTTCAATGGTGATTTCTCTACTTGGAATTTTAATTGAAACTTAGCCTAGAACATCCTATTTATAAGCCTAATATCTTCCATAAATAAGGTAAAAGATAGATAAAAGATAAAAGCTTCCTAAACAAACTAGATAAAAGATAGAACTTTCCTAATTTAACTCAGCGTCGGATTCCGCTGGCAGCGAAAATTTCCGCTGGCAGCGAATGGCCTCAATCAAGCTCCTGTTGGATTTTCGCTACCATACTCGCTACCACACTCGCTGGCAGCGAATGTCCATGCCTTAGAATATTTTCAAGCTTCTTCGATTCCGTCGTTTTCGCTGCCGCGAGTCACTCCTTCCGCTGCCGCGAGAGCTCCAACTCGCTGGAGCGAGTCCAGCCATCCGCTGGCAGCGACTCCATTCGCTGGAGCGAGTCCGGACATTCGCTGGCAGCGAGTCATGCTGCTCTTGGACATGCTCCCGCTAACTCCAGTCGCTGGCAGCGAGATGCCATTCGCTGACAGCGACTCATGCTCAGGCCGGCCACCTTCTCGCACATGTTGTTGCTGACTTGATTCGCTGCAGCGGAAAGGCATTCGCTGGCAGCGAAAATCCAACAGAACACCATCACGTAGATCTTCGAAAGAGCTTTCCAACGCATGCTCATATGCGTCGATCGGACATCCGAGGCCTCCGGAAAGTGCGTTACAAGTTCAGCTCGCCGGGCGGACAGCTTTCGCGACTCGTCCTTGTTTTCGCTCTTAGACCTCGATTTCGTTCTCCGTTGCTCCTTAGGTTGTTCCATTCTCTTCGGGACTTCTTCCTTAAGCTCTCCCAAGTCTCGCCTTAGCCTTACTTAGCTCCGTTCCTCGTGTTCTTTGCCTCGGATCTACGAATCTACATAAAACCATCGAAATAGCGTAGATTCCGAACTTTCTCACAAAATGAATGCTAATCTAATTAACACTAAAACATGATTATATAACAATGAAATGCAACTAAACTAACCTATAATGCCTATTGGAAACATGCCTTATCAAGGACACGAGTAACATATGCCCACACACTTAGGAGCATAGGCAATTCACGTGGAACTATTTAGAGGTGAGGCGCTTGAGCCAGCGAGCTGCTTGCTAGGATCCCGGAGGGTCACGAGATATTTCTAGAATTCACTCTGATTCTCGCATGGGGTTCAGGTCGCGAGGGAAATAGGGGTCAAAGTTCTTGGGGGCGCTAGGTCTAGTTATTTGGTTTTGATCAGGTGTCTTGCTCGCGATGGATCTAATGGTGGGACCGGATTTCCTTTTGCGTTGGGCCACCCATTTATGATGTCATACTTGTGTTTATTTTATAGTCTATTTTCCACGACATCGTCATATGTCCTCGTAACCAGATCGCGAGTGATACATCATTCGCGATTGGGTTTCGAAAAATACGATGCTCCCCGCCAAAGGACCAGTTTACTGGATGGGCCATAGTTGGGCCTATCATGAACTTCGGCCCACTGGGCGGAGTGGTCCCACATAGACCTATAAGTGGGGTTTTTGCCTTCGCTCCTCCTTATTCCAGGTTTCTAAACACTCAAAGAGAAGAAGAAGGAGAGATAGAGTTCAAGGGTTTCCTGTGCTTTTTGAAGAAACGAGATCGGAGTTAGGTGGTGGTCCGTGTGGTCCGTTCCCAGTTTTCTAAGCTTATCGGCGCTTCTCTTTCGCATTTCTCAAGTGAGTTTTCTTCGATCATTCTCTTGACCTTTTTAATTTCTAGGTTTGCGTTCTCCTCTTTAGATTTTTAGGGTTAGCCGAAAATACCGAACCCAGAGGAAGAATTACCCTCTTCTGGCGAGGTGTGCGGCGATTATGGGTTGGGCACCAGGGTATGTCCTGGTGCCTCATCCCCCACCTCCCCCGCTGCCATGTCGTTTCATCCCCTACCTCCTCCTTTGTTCCTTTAGTCATAACTGATCATTAGGGGTGATAGACGGATACCTAGTAATAGCGGGGTGGTGCCGAGATGGGGTAGTGTTGCATTTGATTTTTTCGGAAAACCTCTGGCGGTCTCTTCGGGCTTTGTGGAAAATCTCTGATGACAAAGGGCGGGAGAAACCTTTCGTCTCCCCTTTTTTCCTTTCTCGGAGGTGACTTCTCAAGAACTGAGAAACCTTTATGGAGGAGACGAAAAGGCGCCTTTTAACCATCATCCTTCGGGGGGGGGGGGGGGGGGGGAGATGTCTTTTCAACGTCCCTTCAGGGGGCGCGTGAGGCGCCAAATTAGGCCTCCAAGAAGGCTTTTCGACGCCAAATTTGCTTAGTCGCGATGTTGAAAAGGTAGTTTCCCCTTGCTGATTTTTCCTTTTGTTGCATCTTTTCCAGGGGTTTTCTTCTTGCTTTTGGACTTGAGATATCGCAATAGAGCGATAGCTAGAACCGTAGCGTGAGATGTGAATATGAGGAGGTGAGTTCTTCGCGAACCGGATCCCATGTTGATGTCGATTCGGATTCTTTAGCGGGTCCAGCTCCTCCCCCACCAAGTAAGAAACCTGGCGAGGACAAAAGAAAAAGAGCGAGCCCTTGGGCCTGTCCTAGTGTGAAGTATTGAAAAATGGCAGGGGCCATCTAGCGTCCTTTGAAGAGGGACAACCCGGAGTACTGCCATATCTCGGAATCCATAAACGACTTGGGAAAGGGCGAGTCGTCTCGCGTACCAAAGGAGACTAAAAAACCCGTCTGAGTGGTCCCGGATAACTTCGCCCTGCTTCCTTACAATCGGACAGAGGCGGACAACTGCAGCTTCTGGGAAGGTTATACTTTCGCGACGCCTCCTCCCCTCCCAACAATATTTACGGAACACGTAGATCCTACCGCAGCCAAAACGTGGGATGAGGAGCCAATTCTAAATGTCAAGCACTTAGAGGAGGTGGTGAAGCTTTATCCATGGCCAGCCGGGGTAGAGATAGGCCTAGCTACCGAGAACGGGGGATGTTTGAACGAATATAAAGACCACATTGTCATCCACCTGGGTTGTTTGCTCCAAGGGTTCCGCCTCCCTCTTCCCTCACTCTACTCAGATTTTTTGGCATGCATAAACCAATGCCCTGCCCAACTTGCCTTCAACGTATGGATGTATCTGGCTGTATACATTATGTGTTGTGCCACCATCAAGAAAACGCCGTCGTTAGACCACCTTTTTTATGTTCTTTCCTTGAGGCATAGTGAAGGGTTGGCATCCGCCTCTTCGGCTGGAAAGATCGTTGAGAGGTTGTCTAGCAGTCCCGAATGGAGAAGAAAATGGTTTCTCGTTCGCGATCCTACCAAGACTATTCTGAACTTTGTGATTAAGCATGGTAAGTATGTCGCGCCTGGCGACAAGAACGTCGTGGCAAATGGATGGAGAGCTGCGTTCGGGAAAGGGGTTGCGTCAGTACGGGGTTAGAGGCAAGTTGTGACTCCGGTTCGTCTGGAGATGGCCGGACTTAGCCTCCCGCATCGACCGGGTCGGTGTTTAGGAATTTTTTAAGTCCTTTGGTATTTTGGCCGCGATTTTTTTTTGACTTGTTTTGATTCTTTCGCATATATGATAGTTGACAAGTTGAAGATTTCTGTGCTCGAGAAGAAGAAAATTGCCGCAAGAAGCGGGTCTCGGCCTGCCCTTACTGTTACCTTACGACCGGGTGGTGGTCGACAGAGCGTTTCCCATGGGTCTCCTCCTGCGAATAGGAGTTTAAAAGGGAAATAGTCAGTTGACGACCGGGAGAGCATCTCGTCAGGAGACCAACTACTGGCCCATCGCGAGCGAAAATGGCCAAGGGAGGGGACAGGCGGCACCATGCTCTTAAGCTCCTAGTCGATTACTCAGTCGGGGATTTCTATGATTGCTTACAAGTTACTTGGGTTCGACCCATTGACATCAAGAACCTGGAGATTCTCAAGAAGAGTTGTGCAGCTGAAAGGGATTACCTTCATCATTAAATGGATGAAGAGTTGGTGGAGCATGGTCGAAAAAGCAGAGGCTGGGTAACCTCCTTTGCGATTCAGGCTTTTACTCTTTCCTTTTTCCCTATTTTACATGTGTTTATTATTCTCCATGTGATGTCGTAGGACAATCTGCAATGGTCTGAAATGGCCAGACGTTTGAGAAATTATGGCGAGAAGGTGAGGGAGCTAAGGACGATAGTTTCCACTCTGAAGGCGAAGGTGGAAAAGTTGAAGGACCCGGAGCTCAGGGAGGTGACCATCGACAGTCTTAAAGATGCTTTGACAAAATCTCATAAGGATGTAGAGACGGCGAGGAGCGAGCTGGATCTGTCGCGAGTTGAACTCGGGAAGGCTTAAGAGACGGGGGCTCAATACGAATCGGACGCCACGTGCCTGAGGGGTCAGCTCAGGGATCTTGAGCGTGAGCTGGCGGTGGTTCGTGAGGAGCTTGCTGACGTGAAGAGTCGGTTGGAGCGCTTTACTTTTGGGGAAGATCATGTTCTCTCCTGGAAAACGCTTCACGAGTTTATGCTTAGTGACGATGGCCAAGGGGGGCTATCTGATTTTCTGGGGGAGGCTGGTCGGGGTTAGCTCAATCACTACCTTGAGACGGATAGACAGGATGTCCTTTACGATAGGGTTACAGATGCGTACATGGAGGGGGTTGAAAGTGGGATTGTTCAGAGCGTCAATCGCTTTGCTCATCTTGGCGATGAGGTGAGGATGTTTCCTCCTAGCTATGAAAATGAGGATACGAAGCTTAAAGACCCCCAACACGAGCTGCCTCTCCCTCTTATCGCTCTAATTGATGATGCCGCCGCCCTCGATCCTCCCCTTGTAGGTGAGAAGACCCCTGAGCCCGCTCGTGAAGATGACAACCCTCCTATTGATGTTTAAACAAACGTCTATCCACTCTTTATGAAGTTTTTTTGTGTAAGGAAGTTTGAAAACATTTTTACCCGTAGTGAGAGTCTCGCACTCTGGTGCGACTCGTATTTTTTTTTATCGGGATGGTGAATATTTCGACCTATGACAAGCGATGTCTTGTTATTGTGTTCTGTGAATACTTTATCTTTGGATCCATCGTATTTTTCATTTATGCCTTTTGCTTGTTTTTCTTAATGGCTTGCTCTGTCGATTTTACTTATGTTTTTTCATGCCCAGAATTTTGAACTGTCTACCTGTCCATTGTTCTTATTTGAAGAGTAAATTCGCGATAACCTTATACATCTCTTGTCGTTGATCGTTTTATGAAATGAATCGTGAGATGACAAAAAGTAGGGTTTGCGTATTTATTAGATATTATGCAGAATGACATGCAAAACTGAAAACTTCTCAGAGATGAAATATAGAAGAAAATAACTTGCACTATTTATATTTCTTCGTGGCATAGGTAGTCAGGCAAGACATCTCCGTTTTCGTCTGGGCCTGGTTGCTCTATCGCCACATCAAAGTGGGATTCTCCTTGGTACTCGAACGTAAGGCGGCTGCCTATTCTGAGTTTGTTACTACTCGTGAAAGACCTTCATCATTCCGAAAGAGAGAACCAATCTCCTTCGTCTCGTTCGACTAGTACGATGAATTCTTGGTTTGTGGAAGAACATAGAAAGATTTGGTCAAGTATTTCTTCCCTGAATTCCACAAAGATATATGGTAGGGGAAGCCTGCGTAGTTGGCTTTCCCTAAGGATTATCCTGGCAAATCTAGGATTTGGAAATAGCATAGTATTCATGATAAAAGGCGGCGGTGGGATTTCTGGTGGAGAGAGCGCTCCTGAGGCCATGTCGAAACTTGGCATTTTGTCTTAGTAATTTCGTTTGTATCTTGTCTAAAGCACGTATTTATACTACTTTGCATCGAGCGAATATGGACGTTTATCTAACAGGGTTATCTTTGAATTCTTATGAAGCAGGGAGGTGCGTGTCATTAGCATGTCTTTCGTGCATCTCGGTGTATATGGTTTACTTGCTACTTTACTTGCCGTGTGACGTGGGGTTGTGCTCGTCATGTGTTCGTTGTTGTGTTGTTTGATATTTATTGACCTCATGGTGGACTTAGGCGTCTGTGGTGCCTCCTGTTGCTTTATCCTTGAAAGGGTTAATATAAAAAGGGAGGCAACCCAAGATTGTTATAGCATTTACTGACTCGTGGTGATGATGCCTACGACGCCAGTTGATATTCCGGGTGTACCTCTTCCTCGCGTGCGAGGTTTTACACGGGATATTGTAGTGGCGGGGCATTTATATAGGCTGGTAAGTTGTGTTTTGCGTAATTTTTCTCTTGACAAGATAAATTAATTTTTCTGACGTGTTTGTTGTTACAACCTCTACCATCTGTGTATCGTGATTATGGTTATGATGCACTTGGCTTTGTGCATTTATGGACACGAGCTGATGAGGAATTTATGGTGAGGGTAGAGGCGTTAGGGTCTAACAACTACTAGTTTACTAGAGGGTGGCGTGAGTTTGTTGTTTCGAACGAACTTCTCCTTGGGACACGCCTGATCTTTGAGTATGACAGGAATTCCTGTTTCGACGTTGTTGCCATAGATCACGGGCCTGACCAAAATGGTGATGTAGACTTTTCGGTTCGGTGTTGAAACTTTTCGTCTTTGCGACCTTTGTAGTGGTTACGTCGTTACCTTTTGTTTTGAATGGTTTTGCTTGATGTGCAATCAATAAACCAATAAATTTTCGTGGTGCTGATTGTCTTTGAGCTTGTTGCGAATAATGGATGAACAGAGTTGTAGTACATTAGCTATCGACTCTTGTGCAAACCAATCTTTGGTGTGTTGGTCGCGGAGGGGATACTTTCTTACTAACCTATAATATGTTTCGATGCAGGGAAGACTAAGTAATATGTATGTCCGTGATGGACAGACCTACCTAACAATCTCCAGCGTCTTTGGATGCAGGGGAAGTTGTTTTTAGAGAATTAAGTAGTATTCGGCGCGACAGTCGCGATGGATAGACGTCCATCTCCAGCGTTCTTGGACGCTGGGGAAATGAAATTAAAAACCAAGTAATCTCTAGCGTACCGCTCGCGATGAAGAGACGTTTATCTCCAGCGTCCTTGGACGATGGGATTTATTGCTCGTATTTCTAGACAAAGAGTAACGGTAATATGAATCGAAGGAAACGAGTCTTTATTGATAGTCCGAGTTTCTTTGAAAATTGTAATAAGAACACTGCTCACCGAACTGTTCCTGGGATCTAGTGGAAACCATTTGATGTTGGGTCGTTGTAGTTGTCATCGTAGAGTTCGTCCTTGATGTGGTAGCCTACCTTTTCGAAAAAATTGACTTCAAACTTTGCTTGTCCTAGGTAGGTGAACATTATTGATGTTTCCAACTTGAGTCCATGCATTTCGACAAAGTCCCTCCATCCGCGGGCCACCCAGTAAGATCCATAACTGCCCCCTACAATGTGGATAGGGAAATCTTTGACGACGCGAGTGGATAAAAAGATTTGCTCGGGTACATGAGGTGCGAAGTGTTGACCGAATTCATAAGGCAACATCATGCGTATGTATTGCTCGTCCCCTACTAAGTAAGTATCAAAAATAAAAGGATTGTTTGGGTTTTAATCGCTGGTATTCATTTCCATGTTTCTTTTTGGAAAGATTTTTTATGAAGAGGTTGTGTCTTTCAAACTGTAAGGCATAAATCTTTTTATATTGGTATCGACTGTTTTGAAAAAATATTTTTGCAACAAATGACTGTTTCTGGATTTGAAATTTCCTAGTGTACCTGGTCGGGTTCGAGGGGATTCTCTGCCATGTGTTATTCATGTAGTGTATCTCGGAGAAACCTTACTTCAAACTCTCTTTTAGATTCGATGCACGCCATAAATGCTTTTGGTGTACCTTGAGACATGCCTAGTCTCGTTCTGCATATAAAAAGAGGTTGCGTGCTTGGTGATCTGTTTATCCATCTGTTGCCTATTATTATTGCTAGAGATTGCACTTCCCAACGCCGAGATGTGTGCTTTTTACCGTTGTGTTGATGTAGAGGGAATGATGCATCGTTTGGTAAGCTTGTTTGTATTTATTGTGTACGGTACCTGTCTGAGTTTGTTGTTGTGATGAAAAGCTTGTTTTCTCTCTTTTCGTTTCTTTTTTGTTTGCAACCTCTCCCTTGTGCGTTCGAAATGATGTATGGTCATGTCGTGTCTGATCATGTTTTCTTGGTCTCTGCTACTGGTGAAAACTTTCGTGTTGAAGTTTCCAAAGAGTGCGCAAATCGTTGGTGGTTGTCTGAAGGTTGGGGAAAATTCGCAACCAATAATGGTATTCGAGTTGGTGCATCGATGGTGCTTTTTCAGTACGTGGGAGGGCACCGTTTCAAGACCCTTGTTCTTGAGGATGAGTAGACCCTTATCGTTTTGTAATGGTGGTCTTATTGGATAATTGCCTTCATGGCGTACTTTTTAGACCTAATATTGTGCTTTATTAAGTGTAATCGCGGAGCTTTATGTAATGATATTTTTGTTTTGAACAATTAAATAGATATGCTTCCGTTCTTTGCATTTTTGTCCCTTTCCTGATGCTGATGCGACCTTTCCTGATGTGTCACTGTGGCTCTGGTATACAGAGAGATGCTCTAAGATCCTTCCACTTGTCTGGCATGCGATTGTTTCGGGAAAAAATTGTTTTGGACGGGGGTAAACTCATTTTTCATGATGTGACAACACGATATGCTGCTTGCTTTGCTTGCTCATAAATATAAGAAGTTCGGGTAGAGCTTTGGCAGTTATCCTTGCAGCTTTTGCCTGAGTCTTTCGGCGCTCAGTATGCTCACGAGGGATTGACTCACGTGTTCTTGATTTATCCTACTGGGCAAGAATTTCGAGTGAGGGTGTTTTAAGATAGCCAAAATCATTATATCCTTAATGTGGGTTGGTGTGCCTTTGTCGTGGATAGTGGCTTGCGTGTTTGGGGATCCGTTATCATTTTTAAATATGAGGGGAGTAACCATTTTACCATAATAGTTCTTGAGGCTAATGAGTAGACCGATGAGATTGCGGCGAAATTCGTGTTGCTATTATTTTTTTATTCTAATGATTCCTACTCCTTCGTTTGTTGCACGAACCTTTACATGTTTGTATACTTGGTTTTGTTTATAGCAACCGAACAATGTTTATTCCGGTGCAATATATTCTCAATGACCATTTGATTGAGTCGGTGGAGAATTAAAACATAACGAAAATAGGGAGAAGTAGAAGAAGATGGATCTTATTTTATTGATTTCCTAGAATATACGGATGTTCTCTTACATATCCAAGTATAAGAACGTAAGAGTTGCTGGATTTATTCTTTTTAGAGGTTTGCTTGCACATCCGTGTATGAAAGACACGCGATTGCTTAATTTATTCTCCTCGGAGGCTTGCTTGCATGCACATCCGTGTACGAAAGACACGCGATTGCTAAATTTAATCTCCTTGGAGGCTTACATGCATTGCACATCCGTGTATGAAAGACACGCGATTGCTAAATTTATTCTCCTTGGAGGCTTACTTGAATTGCACATCCGCGTAAAAAAGACACGCGATTGCTAAATTTATTCTCCTTGGAGGCTTACTTGCATAGTTGCATTGCACATCCGTGTACGAAATACACGTGATTGCTAAATTTATTCTCCTTGGAGGCTTACTTGCATTGCACATCCGTGTCTGAAAGACACGCGATTGCTAAATTTATTCTCCTTGGAGGATTACTTGCATTGCACATCCGTGTACAAAAGACACGCGATTGCTTAATTTATTCTCCTTGGAGGCTTACTTGTATTCCACATCCGTGTACGAAAGACACGCGATTGCTAAATTTATTCTCCTTGGAGGCTTACTTGCATTGCACATCCGTGTACAAAAGACACGCGATTGCTAAATTTATTCTCCTTGGAGGCTTACTTGCATTGCACATCCGTGTACGAAAGATACGTGATTGCTAAATTTATTCTCCTTGGAGGCTTACTTTCATTGCACATCCGTGTACGAAAGACACGTGATTGCTTAATTTATTCTCCTTGGAGGCTTTCATGCATTACACATCCGTGTACGAAAGACACACGATTGCTAAATTTATTCTCCTTGGAGGCTTACTTGCATTGCACATCCGTGTACGAAAGGCACGTGATTGCTAAATTTATTCTCCTTAGAGGCTTACTTACATTGCACATCCGTGTACGAAAGACACGTGATTGTTAAATTTTTGTGTATCGACAATTTGGGTTGGGTTTGGAACTTTCATATATATATATGAAGTGGTATACCCAATCGGGAACCCTGACGACCCCTATACATGGAAAATCTAAGTCATCAGGGTTCTTCTTATGTCTAACCTTTACACAAATTAAGCCTTGAGATTCTTGGCATTCTATGCCTTCGCCAGTATGGTGCCTTCTGAATTTTGAAGCTTGAAAGAAACATGGCCTACTTCTTTGTTGATGATGTATGATCCTTCCAATTTAGGTTCAAGCTTTCCCCCGGTCGTTGCTTGTCGTAGGACCATGTCTCCTTTCTGCAGCGGGCGTATGAAGACGCGTTTGTTGTATCCTTCAGCTAGTCGGCGCTGATATTCGTTTGCCTTCAAACAAGCGGTGTCTCTTCTTTCTTCGCGCAAGTGGAGTTCCAACTCGAGAGATTTGTTATTGGTATCTATATTGAAATCAACAATTCTGGCCGATGGGATGAGCAAATCCACAGGAATGATGGTGTCAACACCAAAGGCCATTGTGAATGGCATCTCACCCGTGGGACTCTTGGCTGAGGTCCTATATGACCATAGTACTAAGGGCAATATCTCGGCCCACTCTCCCTTTGCTACCCCTAGCCTCTTTTTAAGGGCGTTCAAAATATGGCAATTTGTGGTTTCGGCCTGCCCATTGGACTACGGGTATGCTACCGACGAGAATCGAAAGTCGATGTGGAGGCCAGCACAAAAATCACGAATTGCTTCGTAGTCGACAGATCATGTTCTTCCAGAGGAACTTGCGCACTTTTTCTGCTGTGATGGTGGCCATGGCTTCGACCTCCACCCAATTTATGAAGTAATTGACAATTCCGATGATGAAGCGTACCTGGCCTGGTGCCGTTGGGAATGGTCCTAAAATATCCATTCCCCACATTGCTAACGGATATGGTGCAGAAATGCACTTTAGAGGATGAGGTGGGCGATGATTTAGCGACGCGTGTCGTTGGCCAGGGTCGCATACGACTCTCATCCCTTGATGATTGCCGCAGAGGCCGGCGTTCAATTCCTGGATGAGGTCAAAGCCTTCCTGGTTTGAGAAATAGAGGAGGTCTGGGAGGTTAAATCCCTTTTTGTATAATCGATCGTTTATTACGCGAAAACGGGCCGCTCTTCTTCTGATGCTCTGGTTATTTTATGACTCACCTGCTAAGGGTCCTTCAGCTATGTACTCCAAGAGGGGTATACGCCAGTCTCCGAGGTTTGATATTCTAAATACCCCCTGGTGGATTCCTCGGGCATGTTTCTGTTCGATAACCACGCGATCACTTAATCCTAGGCGCAAGGTGGCTCCCATCCTAGCCAAGTTATCGGCGCGTTCATTCTGATCACGGGGAATAGACCAGATGGAGCATTTCCCGAAGGCCTCCATCAGTGTTTGGACGCGCGCCAAATATTCAAGTAGCATCCCTGTCTTCAGCTCATACTCCTCTTTAACCTACCGAGCTACTACTTCTGAATCTGTGAAAATCTGGGCTTACCGAGCTCCGTTGATCAATGCTTTCTCGATACCTGCGATCAGAGCTTTATACTCCGCTTCATTGTTGGTAGCTTCAAATAACAATTGGAATGATAGATCGGTTATCTCCCCGCCTGCACTCATGATGTTAACCCCGGCCCCACATCCCCCTGCCGATACTGATCCATCAACGTTAATGACCCAGACTTCTCCATCGCGATCCTGATGGTCTGTAAAGACATCCTCCACTACGAAGTTGGCCAATGCTTGAGCTAGACAGGCCTTTCTCGGTTTAAAATGTATGTCGAACTCAGAAAGTTCTACCGCCCATTTGACCATTTTTCCTGAAAGTGATGGTGAATGAAGGATCTGATGAAGAGGCAAGTCGGAGAATATCTCGATAGTGTGAGCCTGAAAGTAAGGCCTCAATCTTCGCGCGGCAAAGACCATGGAAAAAGGCATTTTTTCAATCGGAGTATATCTGGATTCGGCTGGTTGCAAAACCCTGCTAGCAAAATAGATGGGGAGTTTAGATTCCCTAGTAAGCACCATGTTGATGGTTGTGGACCCGACAGCGAGGTATAGCAACAGGGTTTCATGCTTGCATGGTAAATGAAGGGTGGGAAAAGTGGCCAGGTATTCCTTCATGCTTTTAAAAGCTTTGTCCAAAACGGTAGTCCACTCGACCGAACCTTTCTTTTTTGGTTGCTTAAAGAAAGGCAGGGAGTGATCGGCTAATCGCGAGCAAAATCTATTTAAGTAGTTGACTAACCCATTCAACTTCTGAATATCATTCAACATCTTTGGAGGGGCCATATCGATGATAGTCTGCACTTTTGAGGGATTTACATCTATCCCTCGATGGCTTATCATGAAACCCATGAATTTTCCAGAGTCTACCCCGAAAACAAACTTTTCCAGATTCAGGCAAACGCGATTCCTTCTTAGTGTATCGATGGTTTCCTGTAGATCCTTGGAGTGGTCTTCCTTTGTAAGACTTTTGACCACGATATCGTCGACATAAACCGCAACATTTTTCCCGATCTGCGATGAAAACACCTTCTCTATCATCCGTTGAAAAGTGGCCCCAGTGTTCTTGAGCCCGAACGGCATTACCTTATAACAAAAGGTTCCCTGGTTGGTAATGAAGGCAGTGCTTTTTTCATCGCGAGGACTCATTTTGATTTGATTGTAGCCCGAATAAGCATTTAGAAAGCTTAGAGTAGCGTGCCCTACCGTGGTGTCTACCAGCTCGTCGATAGATGGCAAAGGGTAGCTATCTATTTGGCAAGCTTTGTTCAGATCTTTGAAGTCTATGCACATTCTCCAATTTCTGCTGCTCTTTTTTACTAGCACTACATTTGATAACCAAGTTGAATCATTAATCTCGCGAATAAATCCAGCTAGTAATAGCTTATGTACCTCTTGTTTCGCTGCTTCCGATTTTTCTGCAGCCATCTTCCTCTTTCTTTGGCACACTGGCTTCGTCTCGCGATTAAGTCTCAAGGAGTGCTTCACAGTTTCTCGGGGGAGTCCCTTCAAATCTTGTGGTGGCCATGCAAAGACATCGCGCGATCCTTTCAACATGTTCTTGAGGCGCTCAAGGGCTAAACCCGTCAAACTATGGCCGTGGTATAATGATTCAGTCTTGTTTGGAAAAGGGAAAAAGGCGATCTTTTCCTCTACGATCTTGTCGGTTATCTTCTCGGGCCGAACCTCCAACTCCGCATGTTGTCGTTCGGATGTGGCCTCTTGTTCGGGTTCGTCGGTCACTTCTTCTTTTAAAGACCCTTGACCGCTTCCCTTAATCGCGAATATTCAATTGTGACCCTTCTTCAGCGAGGATAAGTATCAAATTCTACTTTCTGCTTGCTCGCCCCATGTTTCGCCCACCTTTTCATCGGCACATGGAAATTTTACGCTAAAATGATATATAAAGCCCGTTATTTGGAATTTGAACAGACTTACTCGACCCATGATAGCGTTGTAGATGGACGGTAGTCTAACCACCGTGAATTCAATCATGTGGGTTCTTCTATTCGGTTCTGTCCCTAACGCCAGGTCCAATTCGATGGTCCCAGCCACCTCAACTTCGTCTCCAGAGAAGGAGACCAGCTTTCCTGAATACCGGCGTAAGGCTCTTTCATCGATCCCGAGTTGTTTAAAGGTATCCCAGTAAAGGACATCCACATACGAACATGTATCTATCATAACTCGCTTGACATTTTTTGTTTCTATCTGCACATGGATGATCGTAGGATATGAGAGCGGCATTCTTAGGTTGTGGGCATCCCGAGTATCAGAAACAGAGAAGCTGAGTATGGCGTGTTCGGTGGACGCTTGCTTTACGCTGGCCTCGGACGGGAGGCGTCTGGATTTTTTTTCATAGTTTTTCCTCTCCTGCTAACTTGTGCCAGATGTCACGGCCCCCCTGCGATGGTATTAATGCACCCATCCGGTGAGGGGGGTTTCCGATGATCTTGGTTAGAGCAATCGGGTCGGTTGGATGAGGATCTGGATTCCTGCGCATTCCTCGTGTCCCTTGGTGGAGGTCTGTATCCCCCTCCTCTATTTCCATTCCTTCCTCCCCTATTCTAGAGGTAGACTCCCCTGCCCCTCCCTCTGGCTGCATATTGGGGATTGTAAGGCCTTGATGGGGCATTTGGTGGTTTGTAATGCTGAGGCGGAATCACAGAGGGCTGGCGTTGTTGTGGTGCTGCGACTGGATGACTAGGGCCCGTTGGCGGGGCGCAAATTTGAAGGGGTACTTCTTTTGGAGGGAGGGTTTGCGGAATCCCATAAACAGGAGGTGATACATAGTCGGGGTGTTGTTGGCCCCCGAAATTCTCTCTTCCTTGGCGCTTGTTGGGGGCCCGATGGTAAGTTGGTGGTTTAGATTCAATGGGTCACGATCTAGAGCTCGCAGCCTCCATGGCGTGGATCTGCTTGGTTACGAGCTCCCTCAGAACGTCGTAACTCTCTGGCTCCTTTCGGAAGAGGCAGATCTTAAAATCTCCTTCAGCCAAATTGCACATTAGTATGGTGCTCGCAGATTCTTGATTGATACTCGGGATTTGCACCACCATGTTGGTGAATCTGCTGAAGAAGTTCCCCAATGACTCGGTCATTCCTTTCTTGATGGAGTTGAGGTCCAACATGGTTCTTTTTCTTGTGCGAGCGCTGCCGAAGTATGCGACGAACGTGCCAGATAGTTGCGCGAAATTGCTGATGGAGGATCGGGCCAAATTGATGAATCATGTCAACGCTACCTCGCTCAAAGTGGATGGAAACGGGCGACAATACTCAACTCCGAGGGTTTTATGTCCAGGGGATGATCAGAGCTCTCCTGCTTTTCTTATCTTGAAAACGGATCCCTTCCTTTGAGGTCGGAGGGGGGTATTTATAGGGAAACCAAGCGAGCAGCTGGCTAGCAACCTCGTGGTTCTATATAGGATACGTGTAATGCATGCCCACACACTTAGGGGCATAGGCAATACACATGGAGCTCTTTAGAGGTGAGGTGCTTGAGCCAGCGAGCTGCTTGCTGGGATCCCGGAGGGTCACGAGATATTTGGAGAATTCACTCTTATTCTCGCATGGGGTTCAGGTCGCGAGGGAAACAGGGGTCAAAGTTCTTGGGGGCGCTAGCTCTAGTTATTAGGTTTTGATCAGGTGTCTTGCTCGCGATGGATCTAATGGTGGGATCGGATATCCTTTTGCGTTGGGCGACCCATTTATGATGTCATACATGTGTTTATTTTATAGTCTATTTTCCACGGCATCGTCACTGTCTAAGATGCGCGGTCTTGGTTGGAGGAAAGAACTTGTTAATAAACAAGTCCCTTAGTTCGTTCCATGTATGAATAGATTGTGGAGTCAAACCCTCAAGCCACTCTGAAGCTACTCCTCCAAGGGACCAACGAAAAGATAAGGCTGTCCTATCGGAAGTGGACGAGGAAGATGAATTTCCTCCACTGGATCGTGAAGTAAGGAGATCGAGTGCTCGGGATGTTCGGAGTTCTCAAAGCAAGTCTTGTGATCCGAGGTTTTGGAAAGGCAAGCGCATTGAGAAGCCGAAGAACCCTGACGCTGATGTCGCTGGAAGCGGAATGGGTAGCGGGAGTGCTAGCGGGAGCGCTAGCGATGGTGCGCCGAAGAAACCCGAGACTGCAGACGCTGGCAGCAAGCATGGCAAGCCTAGCGATAGCAAGGGAGTTTCCGGGAGTGCTAAGCTCGATGGCTCCGAGGACAAGGGAAACGCTAGCGACAATGCCCAGGCTCCTAGCGATGGCAGCGATGGGAACATGGGTGATGGCGATGGCTCCAGCGAGAGCGACAACGCCAAGAAGTACATCCTTGTGAACCCGATAGTCACAGAGATGGTGCCTGAAGCTTCAGCACTGAGCAACGATGCAAACCCGATGGTGAATGGACTTGTCCAGGAGCCTAAAGGTAATCCTATTCCTAATGCTTGGTCAAGGAAATCCCCGAAAATATTCATGAATGCATGGCTAGGTGGTAAGGTTGAGTACCACAAACCTGATGGTCCGCTTGTGTGGGAACGTGCTCAGGCTCTTCCTAAGGAGACGGTGTGGGGTTGGTCCTTGCTTGGACAATATGTGGGGTACTATCCGGGCAACTTTTTGATTAATCAGTTGAAGAAGTCTTGGGGAGTTAAGTGTCGGTTTAGGGTTGAGCATGGTTGGATGATCTTCACATTCGAGTCGGAGGCGGATTGTAATGAGGTTCTGAAGGGTGGTCCATATCTCATCCACAACAAGCCCTTGATCTTGAAACCCATTCCCGGCAGGTTCACTTTCAACCGAAAAGATATAGCTATTGTTCCTTTGTGGGTGCGGTTCTTTGGTGTGCCAAGAACATATTGGACTGCCGAGTGCCTTGGCCAGCTTGCATCTTATGTTGGTACTCCTCTCTTCCTTGACAAAGTGACTGAAGAGCGCAAGAAAACGTTGTATGCCCGCGTATTGGTTGAGATGAACTTTTCTCAGTCGATTGTCCGAGAAGTGCCCATCTACTTCAAGGATCCTGACGGTTGTATTGTTTGCAAAGTCTTGATTGAGAATGAGCCACCGTATTGCAAGCATTGTTGTGTCTTCGGCCATGAGGAAGCACATTGCTCGTTCCTTAAGAAGAATCCTAATCTCGGAGTGAACAATAGGCGTGAGTGGGTTCCTAAGGCTCCTAGGGATGCTCCTCCACCGAATAACTCTAGCAAGAAGGATCCTATGTCCCAAACTTTGGGTGAGAATTCCTCTAACAACAAGGCTCAAGACGGTACTACACATCCTTCGAGTGAGGAAGAAGCAGGTCATGGGCAAAGGGAAACACATACGAGTGATGGTAAGGATCCTCCCTTTGTGGAGGAAACAAACCGTGAGATCAAACACACAAATGTCGAGAGAAACACAAATGGTGAGGATTTGGGTGGGGCACAAAATGAGATTTCCAAGGAAAATGAATGAGAAAACGCTTCTAGTGAGAATAAGGATGATGAAGTGCAAGAAGAGACCTTTTCGAAAGAGGATGATCCCCGGGTTGAGGATGAAGATGAAGGTTCGGACAGCTCTGCCGACGCTAGAAGAGGTGGTGGAGAGGAGGTGCCTTTCGAGGAGGTTCAATCCAAATCAGCAAGGAAGAAGGCTCAAAGAGAGGCTAAGCAACAAGAAGCTCAAAGGTTGATCATACTAGGGCTCAAAGCGGAGGGTAAGTGGCCTCCTAAGCCTAAGAAAGGTTCTCGGCAAGAGCAAGGAGAATCTAGTAGCAAGCGCAAGGAGGTGAACCTATGATAGTCCTTTCATGGAATGTAAGGGGGCTTTGTCATCCCCCGAAACAAATTGACATTCGTAAGGCTATTAGGGAGACCAAGGCGCACATTTGTGGTTTGTTTGAAACCAAACTCAAGAGTGAGGCCGAGGCTAAGAGGTTTGTTGATGCTTTGTCCGATGGTTGGAGGTTAGTCACTAACTTTCAACACCATGTTAGAGGGCGGATTCTAGTTTGTTGGGACCCTCTTTTGATCGACTTTGAGTTACATGGTGCTTCTTCTCAACATGTTGCGGGGGTTGCTCGGTGTAGAACCTCGGGTTTGCAATTCGGAATCTACTTTGTGTATGGGCTCCACATGGTTGTGGAAAAGAGAGGTATTTGGGAATCTATTTCGAGTATTCATGGGCTGTCCAACCTTCCTTGGATCTTTGCTGGAGATTTCAACAATGTTATGAGGCCGGATGAGAGGATCAATGGTGATCCGGTTACCAATTATGAGTGCAAGGATATGCTTGAGGCTTGTCAAAGCCTTGGCTTGGTTGATGCACCTTCGGTGAGCTCCGACAAGTTTACCTGGACCGACAAGAGAATCTAGAGTCGGCTAGATAGAGTTCTCATCAACGACGCTTGGCTGCACTTGGAAGCGTCTTGCTCAACAAATTTCAAGGAGAAATGGTTGCTTTCCGATCACAAGCAAGCCATCATCACTTTGAGCACCGAGAGGTATGAGCATAAGCATTCCTTTAAGTTATACAATATGTGGGCGGATCATGAGAGCTTCGAACGCATTGTGCGGGAGAAGTGGAAGACTAATGCTAGAGGCTCGTACCAATTCTGGCTATGTAAGTTGTTGAAAGGCATGAAAGCGCCACTCAAGAGCCTGAATTCCCGTGAGTTCAGCCATATATCATCTAGGGCCGAGAAGGCTAAGGAAGAATTTGCTAGGGTGTTGTATGAGCTCCGAGACAATCCGGATTCTGAGGATCTTTGTATGGAAGCCGAGAGAGCCAAGCTCCATGCTCAGCGCTTATGCAATGCCGAGAGATCTTTCTTGTCTCAGAATGCTAAAGCCAAGTACACTCTTGAGAGTGACCGAGGAACGAAATTCTTCCATGCTTTGATGAGAGCAAATGGAAAGCGGGCAGCGATTACATCCATCGAGAAGGATGATGGGAGCAGGACAACGTCGGAACATGAGGTTAGCCAAGAATTCATCTCTTATTTCCAATCTCTTTTTGGCTCGGATGTTGTGGTTTCGGGGGATCTAGACCGGAGGTTTGCTCATGGATCCACGGTCTCCCCGGAAGATGGAAGTATGCTTGAGAGCCCGGTCTCGAATGCAGAGATTAAGAAAGCACTTTGGTCTATGGGGGACGAGAAGGCCCCAGGTCCGGATGGATTCACGGCCAAGTTCTTTAAAGCTTCATGGGATGTGGTTGGGGGTGAACTATGCGCTGCGGTCAAGGAATTCTTCCGCAACGGCAAGCTCCTCCGGAAATTCAACCACACCATCATTGCCTTGATTCCCAAGATTGATAATCCTCAACGTGTTGAGCACTTTCGGCCTATAGCCTGCTGCAACTTGATCTACAAAATCATCACTAAAGTCATGACTTCTCGGCTTGGTGGTTGTCTTGGAAGCGTCATAGACCAAGCGCAGAATGCATTTGTGGAGGGGAGGCTGATGTCCGACAACGTGTTCTTGGTCCAGGAACTTTTACGGCGCTATAATGTCAAGAGGGACACTAGACGTTGCTTTCTCAATGTCGATCTTGCTAAGGCCTACGACACCATCTCATGGAGGTTTTTAGAGTTTTCTATGAAGGAGATTGGGCTACCACCCAAGTTTATTTCTTGGGTGATGGAATGCGTCACCTCGGCCTCTTATTCGATCAAGATCAACCATGGCATACACGGCTTCTTTCGAGGTAAAAGGGGTTTGCGCCAAGGCGATCCCCTCGCACCCTTACTCTTTGTTATATGCATGGAATTTCTATCAAGATTGATCAAGAAGAAGACATTTAGGGCTGATTTCCGATATCATCAACATTGTGAGAAGATGCGGCTCTCTCATCTAATCTTTGTGGATGATGTTGTGATGTATTGTCGTGGGGATTTAGCTTCCATTCAGATTCTCAAGGGCTGCTTGACATCCTTTGGAGAAGTCTCGGGGCTCAAGGTCAATATGTCTAAATCGTCGGCATTCTTTGCATCAATTCCGAACTCGGAGAGGACAGCTCTCCTTGCTACGACTGGCTTTAGAGAAGGAGTCTTTCCTTTGCGATACTTGGGCATATCGATCAGCCCCCATGGCCTTAGAGTTGTGCACTACCAACTGCTCATTGATCAAATCAGCCGGCACCTCACATCTTGGGCTAAGAAAAGCATTTCTTTTGCGGGAAGGAGAGAGTTTATTGCGTCGGTGATGCAAGGGTGTGAAGCATTTTGGTTGTCTATGCTTTTGGTTCCCTCGGTGGTGATCTTGATATTGGAAGCTTTG
This sequence comes from Persicaria tinctoria, assembly GCA_037127255.1. Lineage (NCBI taxonomy): Eukaryota > Viridiplantae > Streptophyta > Magnoliopsida > Caryophyllales > Polygonaceae > Persicaria > Persicaria tinctoria. Next base: position 37,322,709 of record JBANSL010000015.1, on the reverse strand, counting down.
TGCAGAAATTTCCTTTGGAGTAAACCTAAGGTGAGATGGAAAAAGGTTTGCTCACCGAAGGAGGAGGAAGGACTGGATTTGCGAGACCTACGCACTTGGAATGATAGCTTCTTGGCTAAGCACTATTGGTACATTGCCTCACTCCGAGATAGTATGTCGGTGAGATGGGTACACCATAGGTACTTGGAAGTGGTGGATGCGTGGTCCTGGACTACCCATCGAAGAGATTCCCCGTTGATCAAAGGTATCCTATGCGCTCGAGACAAGGTCAAGGCTCTTCAGAGCGGAGACCAATCTGTCGAGGATCTTTTTGAGTCTTGGAGTATTGATGGCAAACTCAGTGTCTCATGTGTGTATGATGCACTACGGAAGAAGAATCTGAGGGTTGCTTGGGTCAAGGAAGTATGGGTGCGCCACAACACTCCGAAGCACATGTTTATATTGTGGTTGGCGATCCTGGAGAGATTATCCACATTCGACAGGCTATTCTTTCTTGATGTGGATCACTCGTGTCAGTTCTGTGATGAGGAACTCGAGACGCTAGACCATGTGTTGTTTGATTGCCCATACTCTACGAGTATTTGGAGTCCTGTCCGAATCCGATTTGGCATCCCATCGTCAGTTCACACCACTATGGAGGTTGTCCAGTGGCTGGGCTCCGTCAAGGGGCAAGGTGTCCATGCTCAAGCCAAGCGCTTTGTCGTATCCTCCTCGGTATACTTTCTATGGCAAGCTAGGAATGCCAAGGTTTTCGATGACAATCAGGTGCCCCTAGAGGTAGTCACGAGGCTGATCATCACTCATGTTTTACGATTACTACATGACATGTTTCCTTTGGACATTGTGGAGAACATTTAGGGGTTGTATTGTTTTGTTTGCGTGACTGGTTTTACTTATGATTATGTATCACCGATGGGGTCTATGTACTCACTTGGGATACACATGCTAGCTCTTTCCTATGCTATTAGAACGATTGTACAAGCCCTTTAGGGCTTATTTTCCATATATTTACATACCCTACCCCCGATGATGGGGGGTGGTTAGCTAAAAAAAACCTTTAGTTTTAGGTTTCTAGATTGGTATCGTCTGCAATAGCTTCACACAAATATAGAAAAATTATAATATGCTTTAAATGGCATTCATTAGGTTTTCCCTGAAACTGATTTCTCCAAATTTCAGAAATAAAAGAAAGACGAATTTCAAAGTTAACGTGCGGGAGAACGATCGGTGATTCAGAAACTTTCAGTGTAGGATGCAGATACTCTTTCGCGTTTGCAGGGACATTTTGAAGTTGTTCCTCGAGTTCTCTTCCATGGGTTTGATCTACCCTTGCCTCTCACATTTGCTGATTCTATTGATATTCCCCCTCTCACTGGGCGTACTCTGCCTCTCTAGTGGTGAACTCCTCTATCCGTCTGCGGAGTTGCTCAAGCCTCTGGGATGGTGTAAGCTGCCCCACGTTCTCGTTGTTAGTAGTCGACATGAGTCTCCTCCTAAGCCTTTGCCGAAGATGGAAAAAGCGTTCAGGCTCGAGAATATGGTTGATGGGTTTGCGATCAGTTCTTCGCATGCACCTGTAAAACAAAACAAAAAAGAGTAAAAAGGAACTAAAAATGGCGCGATTGATTGCTTCCCCGGAAACGACGCCAAAATTTATTATAGAGGGGAATCAAGTTATAAAATAAGTGTCAAATATAAATGATGAAACCAACTCCCTGTCCCAGCAAATAAAATATAATAATCTCTCATGTTGTAGTGGTAGGGTATTCATGATCGTATCCACAAGGAAGCGTGTCAGCGCTCGCCTTTCAAGTACCAAGATACTCTTAAAATTGACTTCAGAAGATCAGTTGACGTCGACTGGAGGACTCGACCTCGACTGCTCAGCCGATTCCTTGTAAAGCTGCACAATATAAGACAAGGTAGAATCGACGTCGATTCGAACTCGATGTCGGGTTAAACTCAATGCCAGGTTGTCAGTGCAGCAAAAACTGTAACTTTTGTAATAAAAATAAATATAGAAATAAATACAGATTAAGATAATTCGAATCAATAAGATAAAGCTTCCAAGTTCAGGGTTTCAATACCACAACATAAACCATGTAAAAATCATGCCAAAGATATGAAAATCATGCCTTTTCATCAAATAACTTTCTTCGTTAACAATTAAGAAGATAGAGGTTTTCGCATAAACCTTAATTGTTACTACATACCCTTTTCACATAATTAATCCAAGTTTGCATTAAGACCACTTTCGCTTTAATAACACAAATAAAGATCACATTCGACTGTCGTAGAAGAATCATGTAAATTAGGGATAGAAGATGAAGTCGCAATAAAAGTTGTACCGTTGATGCATTACATTTTTTGATTTTAAGGGTTAATATATTGAACGAAAATAAAGTATTTACATTATACAAAAGTGTGGCATCAGAGTGACTATGAGCCACTCGGCCTTTCTACCAAAATCATGGAACATGCTACTTAGTTCCAGTCGATAGGGGTATGTTGAACTCAAAGTTCGGGGTAACTCCTATCTCATCAAGCCACGACTATCAGAAGTCGGACCTACCCCCTAAGGTTGTGTAAGCATTACCTTACATGGCTACCGTCGGGCTCACCCCGACCCTAGAAGTTGCGTGACAACTCGCTCTTCATCATAGTAACAACCATCAATAATATAAAAGAACTAACTTGCATTAAAATAAACAAAGGCTTACAGCCAAACTCTCCAATGTTTCTTCAAACTCTGCTCAAGCTCTCTCTCTATCTCTAGTCTATGGGTGCACAATTTCTTGTGGAATGGAATTGAATTGGAATGACTAAAAACCAGCCCCCTAGGGCCTTATATATAGAGTTTAACCCTAGCTAATCTAGGAAAGAACAATCTATCTATATCTATTTTCTATCTGTCTAAATCGTAAAGATAAGACTTTGATAAATAAAAATGATGGAAACAAATAAATATCCTAGGTAAATTAGGAAATTCACCAACTAGGATAGATGTCTTCAACTTGATAAAATATCTCGTGCCTTGCATCTTAAGTAAAGCCACACTCGGATTAGGACTCGATTGGGTCGTCGGATGGGCTTATGTGGGCCACTCAACATCGAGTCAGTCGACTCAACGTCGAGTCATGTGTGGTGTCTTGATCCGGCTTCCACTCGACCTCATCTTCTTCACTCGATCTGGGCTCCGAACTTCACTCGACATCGAGTTGCTCCTCCTGCGTCTCGGGTCTAGCTAGCACTCAGTCTCGGCTCTCCAAGGGTATGTGTAGAGTTGATCCACTCGACGTCGAGTGTGGGACTCGACGTCGACTCCTCATGTCGAGTGGTATGCTTTCAGCATTCTGCTCTGTCTTGAAACGCACTTTCTCGAGTTCTCGTTCGTCTGATTGACACATATGAATATGCGTTGAAAAGCTCTTTTTGAGGGCTACAACTCTCATTAAGACATCAGAACTTTATTCAGAATGATGAATGGTGAACAGTGGCGTTTCCTCCAGCTGCACCATCCCGTGCTCTTCTTTAGCTTCTCCAATGTCATCATGACTTTCCTTTAAGCACCAAAATGCGTCCGATTTCTGCGAAATTAAAAAGAAACTTGTGTAGACTTCCATATTTTTGCAAATAAACATAAACTATACAAATCCTTTATAAATGAAACCCAGAAATATGAAATGCAGACATAAATCGATATGAATGTAAGCGAAAAACATGGTTAATTGAGTGCATATCAACCGGTCCCATGCTCGTTCCAGTGGCTCCCCAAGTTTTTGTTTGAAAGTTGTGATCTTCTAGCGTAGGAGCATTATCTTGGAGGGAGGAAAGAATTTGTTAAGGAACGCATTCTTCACCTCTATCCATGTTGTGAGTGATCGTGGGGCTAGTCCTTCGAGTCATTTCCATGCATTCCTTGCAAGAGACCAACGAAATATTTTTAGTATAACATATTCAAGGTTTTCGCCTTCGACGAGAGTTTCACATAAATCAGCAAACGTAGTTATATGAGTGAGAGGGCATTCATTAGGTCTTCCTTCAAAAGTATTATTTTTAATTTCAGAAAGAAATAAAGGAAGTTCTAATTTCAAAATCATTAGGAGGGATAAGAATAGTCGATTCCAGCACGGTGAGTGTCGGATGCAAGTAGTCCTTAGCCGTAGCGGGATATCGGGCGAGCTCAACTTGGGCTTGTCTTCTGGCTTGCTCTTCAAGGTCGGCGCGTGCCCTCTCAGCAGCGAGAGCAACAGTATTGGCTAATAGCTCCCTCTGAAGCCTTTCGATCATCTCATCTTGTGTTTCTGCGGTCGCCATGATTTTTTTAGCCTAGAGTGGATGCGTAGAAGGTGTTTTGGTCGTCTAATGCGTCGAATTCAGGTGCTTGACCAGAACACCGCATACACCTGTAGAAGAAAACTCAAAGAAGAACGTGAAAAATAGCTACATAGGGCACGAAGGATCGTTTTCCCGGGAACGGGGCCAATTTGTTGAGGAGTGAGTATCAAGGTTGCAAAATAAAATATAAATAAATAAAAGCAAACTGATTCCGTTCCGTGCAAATAATATTCAAGACTCCCTCCCGCTGTAGTAGAAGAAAGTCAAGTTTGATCCACGAGCAAGCGGGTCAGCAAAGCTCAGATAGCCAGCAAATCACGTTCTAAAGTCGACTCAGAAGCACTCGACCTCAACTAGATTGCAGTCGACCTCGAGTAAAAATATCAGCAATAGGTAATAGGTTTGGTCGACGTCAACCAGAATACCTCGACGTCGAGTGGGTTTGCCGTCTCGAGTACCTGCAAAACAAAAACATAAGTCGATTTTGAGTTGTCAGTAGTCGATGTCGACTGGCTCAAAAGACTGTCAGTCGATCAATGCACTCGATGTCAACCGGATTAGTCAATGTCGAGTGACCTGTAGAAACGTAACTAATGTCGGAAAAGATGGCCGAAGAATGAAAGAATGGAAAGGAAATAGTGGATAGAAATAAACCAGGGTTTAATAATTCGAAATACACAAATCTATAAAAGATCTTCCAAAGACAGGGCTTACCGCGACGATAACCAAACGCGCATAAGATAATATGGATAATTATGCAATCACATCAAGGAGCAAGCTTTCGCCTTTTCCAACAATTAGACAACCTTTTCAAGTAACCCTAATTGTATCTACCAATATTATGTTTATAATCCAAGTTATTAACATAAATCTCTATTCTTTCGAGTAGGGAATAAACATATAAAAGATAGTGGATGATCAAAGCATAACGAATATCAAAACTTACCTTAAGTGTGCATGCCTATTGTCGAGCTCACCCCAACCCTAGAAGAAAGGTGACTACTCGCTCATTGCCATAGAAACCTTGATTGATGAGAGGAAATAACTTTGCATTAAACTAAATTCGCGACCTTTACAATCCTGGCACTCCAACTTTCGCAAAAGCGTCAAACCCTAAAAGCCTTGAACTCCTAAAACCTCTACTTGCTATGGAGATTAAATCACTAAAATTGAATTACTAACTACTAGCCCCTAGAGCTTTATTTATAGGGCTTGATCTTTTCTACCCAATCAATTTCTATCTAAACCTAAAAGATATAAAATTAGATAAATAAAAGATATAAATCTAAAAAGGTAAATAACAATCCTCCTTATGGTAAATAGATCTTCCTCCATGTGGATAGAACTTGGTAGATGATAGATGCTTCGTGGCTAAGTCTCTTCTCCTCGTCATTGGATCGGCCCAATTCGTTCTCAGCCCAGCAATGTTTCAGTCGACGTCGAGTAAAGTGGTCAACGTCGAGTAGATTGTACTCCATCTCGGGCTATCCTGTGGATCTCGAGTACTCTTTCTAGTCGTCCTCGAGTATGGCTTTCATCTCTAGTCGACGTCGAGTATGGTGGTCGATGTCGAGTATCTTAGTCGATTTCGTGTCCTTTGTCAGCTTTCAACATTCTTCTCCGTTTTGAAACACATTTTCCGAGTCCTCGTTTGTCTGATTGATGTATATGAGTATGCATTAGGAAGCTCTTTTCGAGGGCTACACCTCTTATGAAGACAACTTAACTTGATTGAAATTGATGAATGGTGAAAAGTGACGTTTTCTCCAACTGCGCTATCATGTGCTCTTCCTTAGCTTCTCCAATGTCTTCATGACATTCCTTTAAGCTCCAAAGTGCGTCCAAACTTCTCCAAATCAGCTCTAAACTCCTAAAAATCACATCAAACTTTGTGTAGACTTCATAACTGTCAATATTAGGCATAACTATACAAATTCCTAATAATTCAATCCCAAAATAATAGAATAAGGAGCATAATTAAACATAAAAACATGGTGTAAAACAGGGACATCAACGCACCACCCAATAATTTTTCGGGTTTGAACCCAGTGTTTTAGATCCAAGACTCAAAATCGACCCGATCTCGAATGAATTGGGAATTTTATGGTCGATACCCGATGAGATGTTGGGTCAAAATCGACCCAGTGAATCAGCACCATGTAGACGTCATACATATTCAGGCACCACATAGACCCCACACAAACTCGTCATGCAATTGTGTTCGTTAAGGTTACTCATTAGTTAAATATCGTTTATATTTTATAATTATAGCATGTCCAGAACACTTATTTGTATAAATATGGTTTTTTATGCTTAAAATATTTATATAATAATATTTATAAATGTATTTATAATATTATTATTTAGTTTAATTTGTTATATTTATATTACAATTTAATTTTGATAATTTTTAATATTTTTAAAGCTTGGATTTTTTGACCCCTTGAGTCAACCCGAAATTGAGACAAACCCGATTTGACTCGAACTAGAACGCTCGGTAATCCGAATGATCGGACCCGATCTACCCGGGACCTGATCCGAACCCGATAGTTTTCTCGCCCGAATGAAGCATTTTTCAACTTTTCAACCAATGGTAGAAGTGGCTAAATATTTTTAGAACACTCGCTACAACTTCCCGTACCTCAACCCCAACAAAGCAATAACTACCGCCGCTATCACTTACGTACCAAACGCACCCTAAGCATACAAATCCCATTAGATTTATGTCCAAATAACGCACATTCAATTATTAAAGCACAAATTAAATAATCCTTTATTGGCCTTACAAAAGTTTTCTTAAGAAGGAAACACAGAGGTGCATTTAAGTTTACACAGCCATAACCCACATCAACAGAACGCATTTTGCTTCTCTAACACCTCTTTCATGGAGTTTTATGTACATCTAACACAAAGTGGGAATGGCTTCCTTAGAAATTTCAACATTAACAGAGGGAAGCAGTTTCAAGACCACCTTCGAGGGAAAGTGGCTATGTCAACTTCTTGTAGCATCTATATGCAAAACCAACAGATACAGCAGCACAAACAACAGCAATTGCTGCAAATGTATCTTCCCTTTCCCAGGTCTCTATCCAAGTTGGCATGGTACATGCCTTCCGTTTCCCGCCCCCCTTGATGCTGTTACTCCGGGAGAACTTCCGAGTTATTTTCTCCATGGTCAGAGGAGTTTCCACGCTCTCACTGCGGCCAGGATTACCCTTAGTTTCTACTGTTAAGCGGCTCTGACAGCAAACATCATTTCCGTCAACCTGGGAGCAACCCTGGGTTCCACAAGACCGAGCTGCACAAGTAGGAGCAACACACCCATGAAGCTGGGAGGATAGTCCAATGCTATTTCCTGTGTTGATACCACTACTTTGGAGCCTCAGCTCCTGGGCTTTCTTCTGCTCCTCTTCGGATAAGCCCATTTGGCCTCTGGCATATGTGATTAGATGACATGGGAAACTCTAGTAAGTGCTTCATCTTGCACACCATCTTGGGGAGGGGGAATCATTAGATCAAAGAGAACTTGGTAGCTAAACTTGATATTGAAAAAAATAGCTTGTTTCATCAGATTAATCTGACAGTTTTCCAGTTACCAAATGAAGGTTGATGATATTGGCCTATACAGAATACATTTCTGAGTTAAACTGTCAAGTTAAAGATTTTCAAGTTTGGCTAGAGGTAGTTCCTAACTTGTAGAGATGTTCTGGATGATCAAAGTAATGCAGGAAAGAATGTTTTGTTTCTGCAACAAACTACACCTGTGCTCAAGAACTTCATAAATAAGGTAAAAATCAAGGTGAAAGACTAGAGGAAATCTATGTTTAAGATAAACATATTTCAGTTCATCATCTAGGCAGGAAGCATTATTTCCTTCTCCACCATAAGTATGTAAACTAAGCCGTCTTACTCTTACTCCATGGGCCATTTTGTTAGCAAAATAAAATAGGAAGTTATATTATTCATTTATTCAACCACTGAAACAGTAAATCCACAAGTCCCTCAGAATCTATTTAACCATTGATAAACAATGAGAGCCTAATAAAAGTCATTTATCAATGCAAAGCAAAGGAAGTTACCTCCACAGAGGTTCTACAATATCTCCATTCAGAATATGTTGTTGAAGCAATGCAGGCACATCATCTGGAGAGACATATCCATACCTGCAGAGAGTTATGAGAAAGTCAGCGGTAATCCTAGAACATGAGGCATGGGAAAAAAATCTTGTTTAACATTCTTGAAGTACTATAGGATGGAAAAGGAGGAAATCAAATCTAAATGAAGGATAAATATTACCCCTTACCAGTGGCCAGGTACTTCTGCAATATTTGATCCGAATATAATTACATTCCCAGCATACTTGTGTCCACCGATGTGAGAACATGGGCTGACAGATACTTTTCCCAGGAGACCATACAACTCAACCTCTTCTCTAAATCTAGTAACCAATAGGGGTCCACATGTGCCACAACGGCGGTCCCGGCTTCCATGGCAGCAGACGAAAACATAGAAACCTTTGAGCTTTTCTGGTGATCCAGGAAGCCATTCACTATCTTTAATAAGAACCTCTTCAACAAACGTATCAACATCAAAATGTGTCAACCTCCTGCATTCCTCAATAATATTGTTGATAAGCCAACATAAATTTATACATAAAGAGAAAACCAGCAACCAAATATATATGTAAGTCAAATTATCATCAACCTGTATCGAACCATGTCAGGGAAGATTAACACATCTCCATTCGATGTTTCAGTTCCATCATGCCCTTCACAAATTGTTAATCGGGTCTTCAATATTCAATATGAAACAAAGACCAAAAAAAGAAAACTTTTCAGCAAAAGTTCAGCCATAGTCATCGTGTACAGATGCTATAAAATACGAATGGTGATACTCTGAGCAACCTCTCTAACCAAGAATTAAGGGCAAGCAACTCAATAATTCACTCTGAAAAAAAAAATAGTCAGTCCATGCCACAATAGAAGCATCATAGTTTCATTTAGGGAAGTAATGAGTACTTATACAGATCCCCAAGAGCAGAATGTGCAACTGTTTACCAAAATACTTGTTCTAGCCATTGTCTCTAGGACCATGGTTAGGATCCTTAGAGATACTAGAAATAGAATATTGAATTTCCCATTGCCAAAAGTACAAAATTACGTGAGTACATCAAAAGAGAAAGACACCTATCAAGAGAAGTGTACCTTCAAATATATTGAAAGATGTATTTTTATTGAGAAAATGAATGTTCTTATTTATAGTATGGTTCACTAACATGGAACATGGTCCACAGAGCATTCATTAGCAGTTCCTTTCCGAAAAGCCGAGTAGGCAAGTTCTATCCACCATTGCCTTCTTATATATCAATCCCTAGCAATAAAACCTTGAACATTACTAAACCAAGGTGTCCTTTCAATGACAATGTGAGCCGTACAGTGAGAAACTAAGAAGCCACAAAACTCATTTGTAAGAAGTTAAAGTATTTCCAACTGCAGCTGTTAGCATAAGCAGAAATGAATCAAAAGCACATGTTTTGCATAAACACAAAAGACCATACGCAAACTTAGGGAAGCTTGCTTCAACTTCAACCATACCCAAATGCAAAAGGTAAGTAAGTGAGCATAATCAAACGATTTTAGTAACCATCTCATATTCAAATCTCCAAAGTGTTCTCATCCTACCAGAAAAAATAATAATAACAATAATAAAACACTCATACCCAAGTACACAAGGAAAGAAATCGAGAAAGTACCAAGGAGTGAAAATATTTTGGGCATTGAAATGGCTATTCTGCCAATTTCGCAAAACATTCTTAGATAATACACACTGCAAAATCAACAAAAGGACGCATCAATTCACTGCACTCCACATATTTGATCACCGTAGAGTATTTCTTCAACAAAAGTAACATCTGTGGAGCTAAATATTGGACCTAGCAAGACACAAATTTGCCATCACTAAAGCAAGTTGGATTCGGGATTGCAACTTAATCGAAAATCTGAGACCAATTTCAATTCCCGAAATCCACACAGCTCATATCAATTAAAGCATTCAACTTTACCAGAAAAATCGAGCAAAAAGGAACCTACAAACCTCTTTCTTCATATCCCCCTTCCTAGCAGCCATGGCAGCGGAGAGGAGCCTAGGAAGGCGATCGAACTCGGCGGCTTCGATTCGCGGAGGCCAACTCCGAGGGTTCTTGTAGCAGAGGAAGACATGGCGATCGTAATAGTCGACAGTACCAGCAAGCAAGCTGTCACGAAAATCGGGCCTGAGGTAGCCGAATTCCAGCTCAGCAGTGGCGGTGTCCACGCCGGAACCTCCGCCAAGAAGGTTGTCACTCTGGAAGCTTCCGGAAGCGCTGCCAATTTGAGCAGCGTTGTGGTCTAAATGGTAGTTGGAGATGTCTCCGTCCAGGACTGGGATCGGCGAGGACGACGGTGGATTTAGGAAGTTCAAGGGGTCGTCTTTATTGCTCGACATTGGATGATTAAGAGAGATAGAGAGAGACTGGGAGTCAAAGGAGTCTTGCCGTCTACCACTGCAAATTTTGGGATGGAGATGGAGTCTGCAGAAGAAACGGGAGAAAACAGAGAGAAAATAGAACGAAAATGAGTGAATTTGCTAATTAAATAGACCTTTTAGAAAAAGCTTTCCCTATATACACCGTAAATATTTCGTGGGATCCAAGGTTAGAATATCCCAAACCGCTCATTTAAAAAATCTCTAAAATAAAGAATAATATAACAAAATGTCTAAAAAATTTATACCACAACTTCAATTGATTCTCTATTATACAAATTCTATACCGCAAATAATAGATGCATAAATTCATAATTTAATAAATAAAATTTCAATAACTTCATTAAATCAATAGGGAACAACCAATGAACAAATAGCTAGGCATTGAATGGGGTGAACGCATTATATTTTACAGATTCTAACCCTTTCTCTAAAATTAGAGATTTTTTTCCTCTTTCCTCCCATTTCTCTATTTTACAGATTGGTTTAGAGAAGTTGTTGGGGTTAAAAAAACCTCATATTTCCTCTAAAATTTTCCATTTTCTCTTTTTTACAAAAGTTGTTGGGGATGCTCTTATAGCAACGTTGGATTCCACGTTGTCACAACGTCGGATCCGACGTTGTATGTGTTAGTGTATTTCCCTAAGGGGAAATCCGATGACTTATGCTTTATCATGGCGTTACTCTACCACTGAGTTAAAGGGGCCGTTTAACTAATAGAATTCCTGAATGAGTCACTATGTGGATAAGCTATCTCCCTATATTACGTAATATAATAAGTTATTATAGACTATACTATAGAATCAAGTAAATTCATAGCGGCTAATGATTTTTTTTATCTTTTTAAACTATCACTTCAATGAACCAAGTCAACCCTCGTTTTTCTTTTCTTAAATCGATGATACCTATCGGAATAAAAAGAACTTGATATATATACCTACCGGTTCGACATTGATCCAAGATATTTCATTAACTTATGTGATGGAGAAGTGAGATTTGTCCCCTTAATTAATAATTAAAAAAAAAAACAAAATTTCCAAAATTTTATGGATAGTGGATTTTGCTTTTTTCTTCGCTTCTTTTTTCGAATTTCTCAAATGTTGTGCCGCTACTCGGACTCGAACCGAGATGCTCTAACACTGTTTCCTAAGAGCAGCGTGTCTACCGATTTCACCATAGCGGCTTGTTTAGGAATCCGATGTTTAACAATGTCGGATTTAACGTCGTTATAACGTCAGCGGGCTCTGCCGGCCTTAGCAATGTCCATTTGGACGTTGTAACAACGTCTGTTCCGACGTTGTTGCAACGTCAGTTTGGACGTTGTATGCCCAATAAGTCAGCAATTCAACCCCTATAAAAGGGGATGAGGACCACATTTGAAAATACAACACAACAGTTTCACATTTTTATTATTTCTATGGAGTCAGTTACAACTGAACATCGCGGATCAACCCCTCGCATTGATTTTGTAATCAAATGGTTCGGTACCCAATGCCCCGGAGGAGTCCGAATGTTCTTGCCGTAGTCCAGAATACAGTGGCATTCATCCTTGCGCGCTCTTTTGGGTCGAGTGTGAAAATGAGAATCACATTTCCGCACCCTTGCAGTTCGGGTGTGTGTACTGCAATCGTTTTCACCAGGGCATTCCTGGAGCGTATAAGTGTAGGGTTGGAGACCTTCTTCTTCAACGTATTCGGTCAGCCTTCCCCGATTTAAGCAAACACGACCACGTTTACATAACTCAACAAGCAGGGATACTTGCCAGGGAAGCAAATATGAAGGTCCGAAGCTTTACATTCAACGAGTTAAAGATTGAATTCATTCTGATGATGAATTAAGTATAGCCTAGTCGATTGTAAAAAAAAAAAATTATGTTGTTATCCGTAGTGTATTTGTTAGTCTTAGTAATCTTGATGTGTAATATAATCGTTACCTAATCGTTATCTATGAAGCGAAGTGTTTGCATGTGATTGTCTGTTGTTGTCAATAGGTAGAAACCATCGAAAACAATAATACAAGCAACACGAACTACACAAATATAGTATATAGCCACAAATATGAACTGTATGTCATAAAAAAACAAAATATAATGTATCTACTGCAGAGATCTAATGTATCTCATGAAATGCTCGTACATCTGGTGTAGCTGGGGATGCCCGACCAATGCCTGAATACCCCGGGTCATCTCGTCGACCCGGGCTTGTCGCGCAACAGCCTCATCTGGTCTGATGACGTCATCTGGGTGCGTAGGCGCAGCCGGTGGATCATCATCTCGTACCACTGTCGTGGGTAACACATGACCTCAACTCTGGGACTGGAACCAAGCGTGGTAGTCAGTTGAGACGCCTCCTTGACAGTTCTCGTCCATCCTGTGGTGACCAGTGACCGGGTAAAATCTATGAGGGTCCTATGATGTCCATTGATGGTGTTGCAGCCTGTGATGTTCTAGTGCAGGGAATTGGATTGCAAAGGGCTATTGTGCCAAATCAGGAGCAGAAAACTCCTTTAGAGTGCGATTTGCTTCGTTAGCCATCTGTGCAGTGCTTTCTCCTTGATCAAAAGGTAACTCACAAAAGCGATCACGAGTTTCTTGCCTTAAGAAAGAAAGGGTCATTTTGATCTCTGAATCAAATGGCAACAAAGAAGCATTAGTAGCACGAGTACGAACCATATAAGACGGTCCACACCAAAAATCAGCACCAAAAACACACAAAAATCAATAAATTTCCCCAGCAACAGTGCCAAATTTGACGGGAGGAAAACCTGTCATTGATCCATCAAAATAAATCTCAAACCTATAACTAGTATAGCAATAAGTAAGAGGTCGATCCACATGGGAAATTTGTTATTCAAGTGTGATTTAAGTGTCAATTAAGTAACCAAAGGTTTTTTTTTATGAGTGTAAAAAATCCGCCCTTTATCAAAGCGGATTGATGAAAGCAAAAGTAAATGAATTTGATTTAGACAATGGTGAGAAATAATTCTACTTACAATTTTCCACTTTATTTGGTTGAAATGATCCTTGTAACTTCTTCTCATTCTTTTTGGTTTCCTATGAATGCCCTTGTCCCAACCTGATATAGTTACTAGTGTAATCAATCCTAGAAACCCTTATTAATTGAACAGTCCATCAGAAAAGGATTTAACCCAATTGATAGCTTTAAGTTCAAAGATTTACTAAGGTATTTACAGTTTCTCAAAATGAAATTTAACAACACATCCAACTTCCTACTTATCCAATTAGTTCAATCAGCCCTAAAGGGACAAGTTTGCTACTTCGGTTAAGGTTCGCAATCAGGAATCTACAAAACTCTGGCAATTGAATTGATCAAACTAGTTGGTCAGACAAGATAGAACAAAACAATCAATCAATAAGCACAAAGAAGTTGAAGCATTCAATAAAGGAATTAAGGAACGAGAATTAGAAACTCACAATCAATCCAAATAAAGTTTCAAATCGTAAGCAGAACAAATGAGTTTAGTTCCCCATGGAAAACATCGCTCTAATATCTAATTGTTTGAGGAAAGTAGAATAGAATAGAAGTGAATTCAAAACTAGATATAATCAGTCTTTAAAAGTCAAGTCGGCAAAAACCAAACCAAACAACTAGGGTTTCATTTAACAAAACACGCCGTCTCACTGGCGTCCAATGCAGTGGCCGCGACATGGGTGCTGAATGTTTAGGATTTCTATTTCATTGTGATATTTCTATTCTTAATACTCTTCTTTGAATATTATTGATTCTCTACGCTGAATGTTTAGGATTTTCATGAATTTCCATTAGCCTGATAAACTGATGCTTTTTCATGATAATCTATTGCTAGACATAAGTAATTATTGGTTGAGTTATCTATGTTATTGAGTAGAAAAGTATAAATCTCTTAAACTAGTTGTTATAGGGATTTGTATAGAGACTTGATTTGCAATTGGTGCAATAACTGGTTGTGCGTGTCGATTGTCTTTGTTGATTTTCTTTAGTCTTCATCAATTGTTGAATTGAATCTTGATAGTTTCAGGATTGTTTGATAATTAGTGTTTTTAGGGACTGGTTATCCTGTTAACTAGATTTGAGAAGGAATTGAGTTCAAAAGACATAGTCTTTCTACAATAAAGCATTCAAGAGGAAGTTATCTATTTGATTTTAATGATCAATGAATGAAACATGATTGCTAAGATTGATTGCCCTAAGCCATTTCTCTCATATTTATTAATTCAATTTGTTTTATTTTATTGTTTTGCTTACTTTTGCATTCTTAGTTAGTTTAAACCTTCACAATCCCCCTCATTTGTGTCTTTAGTTCTTATTTAGCACACTTGACTTGCATACAAATTGTTGACTCTCTGTGGGATCGACCCGTACTTGCCAAACTACATTAGTTAGGTTAGTCGGATATATTTGATAGGATTAAGGCGACTTAAAATCCCTCATTAGGGACTAATTGCTACTTTCCTAAATATAAAAGAGATTAGGGATTTAGATAGTGTTATCGGTAAGTTCGACCTATCTCTTTGTATTGACTCCACCTTGATGAATATATGTGACATATTTTTGTAGGGATGATGGAAGACAAATAAGGTATATGTTTTAATTGAGCGAATGTTATAGAAGATTTGTTTTTTGATTATATGCTTATTTTTTTGTTTTATATTTTATATATCAAATATTTATAAATAAAAGATGGCTGAGATTTGGTTTTGAATTAAAAAATCACGGATGGAAAGATTTTTTCAAAATAGTTGAATTGTATAAGATTTGTTTTATTTAAAAGGAGTTAAAATCATATTTTGTTATTAGACATAAATCCTATTTGATTAAATTGCTTTTAGATTTGTTTGAAAACTGGTTATCTAGATATTTGTTTGAGATTAACATGTGCAGGATTTAAGCTACAAATGGCAAGATTTGTTCAGGACACATGCACCTATTTTTTGGGTGAAATTGAATTCAAACGGGCTGATTTTCTGTGCGACAAAAAAATCAGATTTGGTAGGATTTATTTCAAATTCAAACCAGCTGAAATTCAAGCTAAAAGCATAGAATTCCAATAAAAACATATTAGCCCCTACACCTATAAAAGACGAGAGCAAGTGATGAAAAAAACAACAACACAAGCACGATTCTACAACGCAAAGACTCTACCATTGTCATCGGCTTCTCACTGATTTATTTCTCTCTCGTTGTAATTGCTTTTATTTCTAGTTGAGAGAGAAGAAAAATCACGAGCGTTATAGGATAAACCATTCTTGTTATACTAAGAGTATCATATACTCAAACGTATACACATGTTGGTGTGGTTAGAGCTATTATTTCACGAGCGTTTTGGGTTGACTAGATAGTAGCGAATGAGGCAACAAGAAGGGTTGTTCTTCTAAATTGTATCTAGGACTCTAAGGGGTCTGAGTTGAGTAGATAGAAGTGGGCGAGGCTTCGAGTGTTTAGAAGAAGGAAATATCTTTTCAGTTGTATCTAGGATCCATAGGAAGTGAAATAATCGTGTCATTCATATTTTATTTCCACACTTATATTTGATATTTTATTTTCGTAGAAAAACAGGTTTATGTTCTATCTCCCCATGAAGTTCGGTTCAAGACCTTGAGACCAGTTTCAAGACCCTTGAAGTTACGATTGTAAGTTTAAGAGAAATGTTCATACTCTATTCAACCCCCCTTTCTAGAGTATTTATATTATTCTTGTTTACATTTCCTACTCTGCTTCTTCAATTGGGATAAAAGCTTAACTGACACTTATTTGATTTAACCATATGTGAGATCGATCATATGTGAAATCAACCAATGAAGCGGAAGAGGTATGATGATGAGGTATGTATATTTTCATTATATCTTCCTTTATGCATGCCAGCTGGAGCCCAGGAAGATGAATGGGTGAAGCCATGGAGCGTTCACTTGGGGAGGTTTAAGCTTCTCCACATGATGCCCACGGATGACATCCAACGCTTCCCACCACCGGAGGAACCACCACAAGGAGACTAAAATCAGCGTCTTCCTAAGGCAATACGAGCTATTCAAAATGACTCCCAATGAGACGGTGAAGGAGATATTCACAAGATTCACTCAAATTGTGAACAGCTTGGACTCCCTCGGAAAAACCTTGACAACCAAAGAGAAAGTCCGAAAGGTCCTAAGAAGCTTACCTAAGGGTGAGTGGGGTCCAAAGGTGACTGCCATTGAGGAAGCTCAAGACCTTAGAACCCTGCCACTGGATGATCTACTTGGAAATCTGATTATACAATAGATGGTCCATCAAAAGATGAAGAGAGTGAGGATGACGAAGAATCTAACTCTCAAAACAGAAAAAAAAAGGACAACCCATCAGAAGATGAAGAGAGTGAGGATGATGAAGAAGAGAGTGAGGATGGCGAAGAAGATCCATTTGATCTTCGAAGAAGAAATTCTCAAACAAAGAATATCCTAGATCATTAAAGGATAAAGGTAAGTATTCTAACTCTTCAAAAAGTTCTAAGATACAAACATGTTTTGAGTGTGGTGAATCAGAACATTTTTGTCAAAGATTGCCTACAAAAGAAAAGGACCAACTATCGAAAGAAGAAAGCAATGAGTGATTCTAATTCATCTAGTGAATCAGACATTGAGAATGATCAAGCCAATCTATGTCTGATGGCCCATCAAGAGGAAAACCCTAAGAGACATCTTGGAGCTATGGTGAGAAATTTGAATTATAGTCTTACTGTTGTACTATCTGAATTCTAGCAAAATATGATTATTAATGAAGAAAATTATATTGATGAAACTAAAACCTTGAAATAAAGCCTTTTGGAACAGGAAGAATTGATGAGTAAAATTTCGCTTGAATTGAAAGATCTCAAGACTTCTCGGTTGGCCCTTGACATTAAAGTCAAGGCATTGAAGTCAGAGAATTCTGTCTTAAAGCAAAATCTTTCTTCTCTAAGTCTTCATAACAAGGAATTGGAGAAAGAAAATATTTCATTGGCTGAGAAGTGTAGGGACCAGCAAACATCACACGTTCGTTTCACCCATTCCAAGGCTAATTTAGATAAGATGTTGGGTGAACACCAAACATCCCTCAACAAAAGTGGTATTGGATATAATAAGAATTTTCCAAAGAAAATCCCTATCACTTTTGTAAAGTCTAAAAGGAATTAGTGCACACCCACATGTTTCTTTTGTTGTAAAAAGGGTAATGTCAAGACTACTTGTCCTTATCGTAGAAATGATCCTTATATAATTCGTAATACCTTTCCTTTATGCTTAAGAGAATAGGTGAGACAAATTTGGGTTCCTAAAGGGACTAAACCACCTAACATGGTTCCTCCTGATTATGAATCTAAATTTGCTATATGGTCTAGCTGAAAAGGTTGAAGTTTGTTTGTTTTGCAGTATATCACAAAGATTAAAGAGCATAAATGGACTGGAACAATATCTCTTGGTGATAAAGGAATTTTTTTTGTTTTTTTATATGTATACATGATATTTATTATATGCTACTAATGATTCCCTTTGCTTAGTATTTCTCTTTGGAGCTTGTTATGTTGAACAAGGAAGCATTATCGTAGGGGGAGTAATTTTTGCTGAATTGTAGATTATATTTCTCTGTTGCAATGCTGTCTGTTAACATCTCAAGACCCTTGAGATGAGTTTCAAAGGGGGAGAAATGTTATATGGTGCTCGTGCTTATGCTTGTTATATGATGGTCCGCTTGTGCTATATTTATTTGCATAATTAATATTTGTTTTGTCTTCCATCAAGGGGAAGATTTATTGACTCCACCTTGATGAATATATGTGATATATTTTTGTAGGGATGACGGAAGACAAGGAAGGTAATATTTTATGCAAATATCAAATATATTATATGGTTCTTTTATTTGATTTATTATTCTCGAAATATATTTTTTTGGCTCACAAAATTATATATTTGCATAAAATATTACCTTAATTGTCTTCCATCATCCCATACAAAAATATATCGCATATATATATTCATCAATGTGGTTCACAAATATTCCCCCTTGATGAAAGACAAACAAAATTATTATAATAAAGTCCCTGCAGATTAGTTAACAGAATATTATAATGTGTCTTCAGATTAATTAACAGAATATTTTATAAGCATGCTACCAAATGTTTGGATCATCAGTTAGAAACGTAAAAGCTAGAACACCTAAAATCCAAAAACACCAAGCGTCTCCCCTTTTTTTCTTTCGACAAGGGAGTGAGGTAGTCCACACGAGTCTGCTGTAACGGCCCAGGATTATGATTCCCAAGTTACGTTTCGAGGGATGAAACCCCTCGTTAGGATCTTGCCCCCTCCCCCCCGAGTACAGGTTGAAGGTTTGAAATTCTAACTAACATTTTCAAAGTGGGATTTCATACCCAAATTTGAAGGGATCGTTGGAGTCCCCGGGGAAGCCCCTTGTACCTGTCGTAATTCTAAGCGTAGAAACTCGTATTCATGTAAATAATGAAAAGAAAGTGTAATATAAGGGGGTTCCATGACAGAGCCGGGTTAAAACATGATCGAAACATTTAAATCCAACCGTACTTAATTTGGTGAAGTCAGAGTCTTGAATCTCCCTTTGTGCCATGTTAGACGCCGCGGTCACGGAACTAATTCAGCAGCAATAGTGATAAGCATGATAGATACCTAAAAATGTTAATAGTGAGCCAGATCAGATGCCATCTAACTGCTCTTTCCGTTACCCAATGAACTCACATACGCTATACCTAATAAAGATGCTTCTAGATGCAAGACAAAATATTAGCAAACTATCATGCTTCTAAGATCAAGTGCATAATAATAATAAGGCCTTAACACTGAATACCAAGTGTCATATCCCGCTACCTTACTACCACCCCCCTTCCCGATGGGGCGGAGACTTGCCAGCTCGCGAATGCATTCCAACTTATAAATGAGGTGAGGCCCGTTGTGGTACCCGACCCCATGTTTGCATGCTTTTATCAAATCATGAATGTGGACATTGTCGAAACACCAAAAAATAAATAAATATTTATTTTATGTCAAGTAAATAATCGGGTTCCCGCTATATAAATAAACCTGCTTTTAGGATGATTATATTGTATCAACCAAATGATGGGTAATTTCACCTAAGGCTTATTACATATGAAAGTGTCCACATTAACGACACGTGTCCCGAACAACGCGACATTTTTCATCTACCTCGGGACACTTGTCGATAAGGGCTCATGAGCTTGCCCTATAAATATGGGTCGAGACCTTGAGACTCGGGGTTGGTTTTTGATGGCTCGAAGAGCCTTCCCGAATGGGATTCGTCTTGATCTGCGAGACCCGACATTTGATGAAGTCCGAGGAAGACGGTGGTCCGCGAATGGCTTGAGCTCGGATCGGCATAGGTTTTTGGTATGCCGTCGGTAATCACGTCGCGTGTCTTAGGTAAGACCGATCGTCTAAGCTCACCCGCATCCAACTTGATCCCGAAATCCGCCGACACGAGATTCTGAAAATCGGGTTTTGTCATTGGCGCCTGTTAGGAGGGAAATCAAGTATGCAAATATAAAGCTATATAAAAGCAAACCAACTTCTTGAACCAAGCAAATAAAATACAGGAAACACTCATGTTGTAGTGGTAGGGTATTCAGGATCGTATCAATGAGGAAGCTTGTCAGCGCTCGCCTTTCTCTGTAAAGGCTCGGATTTTCAAATCATAATTTTTCAGAAAAAGAGAATTTAAAATGAAATTAAATCGGTTTTAAAACTCGTTTAGCGGATTCCGACCGGAATATAAATTGAACGAATAATTTCCGTCCTTTTACCTCAGAAATTAAAATAATTATCGGTTGGCAATATCCTTGTCGATTTTTAAAATCTAATAGATCACGAAAGCAAGATTCGGGGAAACTAACATTCAAAAAACTAATTGCGAGATTCGAAATTCACGTATTCAGGATTTATTTTCGGGTATTAGTTAAACCAAGTCAACACTCCACCCTCACCCACTCCCATCACCTCACCTTACCCTTCAAATGGAACCCATTCCCTCCCTCTCCCCTCACCTTCCCGTCGTCACCACCACACCTCTGACATCACCTCCCCACCCATGCCATTCTGCCTTTCACCATCACATATTCCCCTCACCGTTCCGCACCTTCAACCACCACACATGCCGCCATCTCCTCTTCCTTCTTCCCTTCTTCCACCTCAAGCTGCAAAGCGGGAGGTCCCATGTATACCTCGGAGCCACCAGAAGAAACGGAGCCACCACCGGAGCAGCCACGAGAGCCACCACAGCCCCACTACCTTCTAAACTCTGTTCGATCGCGAACCAAACTTTCGGTAAGCCGTTCTCACTCGTTTTTGATCGAAATCGCCCTCGGACTTCACCATCACGCTCACCCATGCTCGATGTAGGTCCGACGAGCCATCGCAAGCCACTGACGACGCCCAGAACTCCGGTCGAGACCTCCGAAGTCGCGAACATCCTCGGTGAGCAATCGAACCTCCTCCTTTTTCCTTGGTTTGTTTTGGTTCCTTCTTGTCCTTGAGTGACCGAGATAGAGAGTCGGGGATGGGTAGGAGAGGAGAGTCGAGCCCGAGAGCTTCAACGAGCTCGAAGGCGGTGAGGCGAGCGTGACCTGCGAGAGCAAGCGCGGGACCACAAGTGGGTTGCGAGGGACGCCGGGAGCGAGAGCCTGGAGCAGCGACGCGAGGCGAGGCGGAGCTGAGGGCGCAGGCTAGCTAGGACGAGCGAGAGCCGAGGAGCCGACCGCGAGCAAGGTCGAGCAGTGCAGCGACGTCGAGCAGCGCAAGGAAGCTTGGCGCCATGGCGGGCATTTGAATCGGAAGGAGGAAGAAGGGACTTGTGGGCCCTCCTCTTCGTTATGTTTTTTTATTTTAATATTTAATCGGTTGGGGTTAAATTAGCGGGTTTGGTTCGGTTCGGGTTATCCGTTTATTTATTTAACTAATTAGCGGAATTAAAAGTATTATATATATATATATATACAATATTATTTGAGGTTTTAAGAGATAAACTATTATTTTGGGAGAATTATAAGGGTTGGTTTAATAAATAAAAATGGTTTGAATTTTAGAGAGTTTGGAAAAGAATTTCAAGGTCGAAAAATGATTTAGTAAATAAATTGAAAAAAGGAATTTTGCGAGCATTTTCAAGGGTCAGAAATCTTAACTGTTTAAGTTGGATTTTGAAATGGATTTGGGACTAACTTGGGAATCCGACTTTTTCGATGAATAACTAGCATGATAAAATAATCGTTTGATTAATAGCATGAGATGTGTGACTAATAGCATGACTTGTGGTGAATTATATAAGAGATTCAAGGTTAGTTAATTACGATGATATATATTCGTATGCAAAGTATGAGTATAAAATGATAGTATGCGAAATTGGATAAGTATGACATGGAGGTTATCTTAAGCTGATGAGATGGCGGATTATATATGTTGAATACGGTATGAGATGAGGAAACGAAATGAGAAATTGAATTGAGACATTAATGTTGTTGATGATGGAATGATTACATTATATAGTTTTATGTGAATCTTATGTGTGTTGTTTGATATGCTCTGTGTAAGTTATACTTAGACTTATTATGTTGTCTATCTTCTAGGTGATCTCTGATCTGCCTGGATTTGCTTGATTGCTGTATTGCTTGGATTCTGCGCTTCTCCAGGTAAGTTCTTTGAACTTACTCATGATGGGCGCTCTATGCACTGGGTGTTATATAGTAGGCTAGTGTTCATGCACCATACGACTTAGAATCACGCTTAGGATCTAAAATGGAAACCATATGACTTGCTATATGTCTTTGCTAGAAAACGGCCGTTATAGGTGTTTATTGGATGTGACCTTTTTCTCTATTCTTGTCATCTTAGTGGGGCTTATTATAGAAAGTTGCTTGCACTTGATGGGTGAGGTAGGCTTTTTGGTAATAAGTCGCCATAGGACTCTTAGAGCATTAGGCCTTATATGAGTGTCGTTGTTTGTCTTCCCTTCATAGTTAGTAGGCTCCTTACGTAGGGACGGCCTGCACCGTGGGTGAGGTAGTTCCCTTTGAAGGGAGTTGCTAGAGGATTCCTTATGAGCCTAGAGGGACATGCTATTTTGGCATTTCTTGTAACTGCGCGACTCTTTATTTATGTCCGCACTTAATTATTCGTATGCTTGTCTGTTTAAGTTCCGCTTTGCATTACGCATTTCATTTTAGGAATAGGATGCTTATTATATTCCTCTCAGAGTGTGTTTACACATGCGCATCAGTGGCCTGATGATTGACCCAGATCCCCCTTATTTTTTTTAGATTCAGGTAACCGCTAGCCGCTATCTTTAGTTATATGGACGCTTGGCGGGTTCAGACTTTTGGCGTTAGATTGAGAGCTCGAGCGACCACTAGACTTCCTCTCTTTTATGTTGTTTTGTCCCGGCTCTGACGTGGCACATTTGGGATTGTATTTTGCTTTAACTTCACTTATGTTGGTTGCATGCCTAAATGGATTTTCCGCATTGTAGACTTAGGACAGGCACAGGGGTTTACCCTGGGGTCTCCAACGGACCTTACGGATTTGGGTGAGAAATCCCGCTTTAAACTACAAATCTTCGGTTTCAAACCTTCAACCTGTACTCGGAGCGCAAGATCCTAACGAGGGGTTTTATCCCTCGAAACGTAACTCGGGAATCATAATCCCGGGCCGTTACAAATGTGGTATCAGAGCTGAGGTTGTGCAATCCGAGTACAATAGGTTGAGGAGGTTTTGAAAATCGCCCAATGTTTTCAATTGGTTTTGAAAAATGTTTTAAAAGGGAAAAATGACTTTAATTGGAATTAAACCTTAAATGAATAAAAGGGAAACAATCTCGGGGGTAGAGACCAAAGCGATAGACATCCCTTATGGATGTAGATAATAATAATAATAATAATAATAATAATAATAATAATAATAATAATAATAATAATAATAATAATAAAGATGTTTTATATTGACTAGAGAAAAAAAAGAGGTTATATGTTATGAGAAATTATTAATGGCATTTCTTTCTTGGGTGATAACCAAGATTTTACGACATTGACTAATATAACTTTTTATTGTGCTAGACAAAGCAAAACAACAATGTGAAGCCTTCTACGAATGCAGTATCGCTTCTGGAGCACAAAAATAAAATTCTAAAGGTGAGCTTCAATGTGTTCATACTAGTTCCAAAGAAATCCATGTAATATTTAATACTATTTTAATCGTTGACACATTTCATACATATGAGGTCATCTTTGTCCATGTCAATTTACTTGACTTTTTTAATCTAGATAATGAAGTTTTCACTTTGATTATAAAATATACTTTTTTGCTCTTTTGCAGGATTCGAAAAAATGAGCAAGGATAATGGATGCAAGTTTTTGTGGGTTAGTTTGCATACGAAAAAATTTATATATACATTTTGCCTTAGACATGAATTTTGAAATATATAGCTTGTCTAGCTAGAATAAGGATTTGGAAATATATTTTGCTAGTTAGTTTGTTTATGGAAGTGCATGTTTATATTTTGTATATGGAAGAATTATGATATTATTATTAGGATTGGAATGAAAGATTGATGTGATTAGTATGGATGAAGTTATGTGTTGGAAACACATACATTGTGTAAGGTCTTTGGACAATATATGTATATGGTTGATTTGAAGGATGGCATGTGTCTTTGCTTACAATGTTATGAATGAATGTGTTTTGATGAAATTGCAAGACTACTTGTAAAACAGGGAATTGCGAAAAAAGTGACAAAGTCGTCGTGAAATATCTTATTTATTGCAAAATACACCTCTATTGCAACGACGTGTTGTTGTAAAAGATTTCATTTTATCATAATATAATCTTTCGCAACAAAAAAAAAAGTCTTTGTCAAAGACAGAGTCTATAGCAATGACTTTTTTCGTTGCAAAAGGTAGTATATATAGCAAGGACTATGATTATTGCAATACATATCTAGAAATTTTATACACTTTTAGCAACAACATTTTTGTTGCAAAAGGTAGTAAAAGAATGTAACGGCCCAGAATTATGATTTCCGGGTTACGTTTCAAGGGATAAAACCCCTTGTTCGGATCTTGCAATCTAGGTACGGGTTGAGTTTTAAAACAAAATATTTGTACTAAAAGAAGGGATTTCGAACCCTTAAAGATCGCGGATCCATTGGGGATCAAATACCTGCCTTAGTCTAATCGTGAAATCGAGCGAAAGCAAAAATAAGGTTGAGTTTAAATACAATCCGAAAAGGAGTATAAAAGAGAGGAAGTGTGGTGGTCTCTCAACCTCTCGATCTAACGCCAAAAGTCTGAACCCGCCAAGCATCCACATAAGCAACGATAGCGGCTAACGGTTACCTGAATCTAAAAAAAATGAGGGGGATCTGGGTCAATCATCAGGTCACTCATGCGCGTATGTAAACACACTCTGAGAGGCATATAATAAGCACCCTATTCTTAAGATGAAATGCGTAATGCCATACGTAAATTAAATCACATATATATATACTGACATATTAATATAATGCAGAAAGCGATAAATGGATCCACACAGAATGCCAAATGGCATGTCCCTCTCGTACCTCTACCCCCTTTCAATAGGGTGGAGACTGGCTAGTTCGGTGCTATAGCATATCAATTTCCTCGTGGGGGTGCACAAACCACGGCATCATCATATCATATCATCTCATTGCTTTCCCG
Organism: Persicaria tinctoria; assembly: GCA_037127255.1. NCBI lineage: Eukaryota > Viridiplantae > Streptophyta > Magnoliopsida > Caryophyllales > Polygonaceae > Persicaria > Persicaria tinctoria. The sequence continues at coordinate 37,297,140 of JBANSL010000015.1, read as the reverse complement.
ATGGTGCTGGGCTATCATATCATGCTCATATAGACTCGATTTACTCAGGGTACCCGATGAGGCTGGGCTACCCTATGACCCTAGCAAAGACTCTAGAACTATCACAGATAACGACCGTTCTCTTGCAAGGATATATAGCAATCATATGATTTTCATTTTAGCTCCTAAGCATGATTCTAAGTCGTATGGTGCATGGACACTAGCCTACTATATAACACCCAGTGCATAGAGCGCCCATCATGAGTAAGTTCAAAGAACTTACCTGGAGTAGCAGATCAGCAAGATGAAAAGCAGCAAGATATAAACAAGCAGGTTACAGATCACCTAGCAATTATTAATAAATATGCATAAGTAAACTGCACACAACAGGATCCATTTACCACTACATAACATGCTCATCAATCCATTAATCATAGCATCATCAGCATCCTTTATCTCAACTTATCTCAACATCTTATATCATCTTATTCCATTGTCATTTCCATAACTGGCTCAATCATACTTCAATTCATATAATCTCACTAGCTAGTCAAGTTGTTAGTCAAAACAATTACTTCAAAGTTATATTTAGCCATTTCTAATACATAAAATATTTAATCTTTAAAACTACTTCCAAAAATCCGATTAAATAATCCCGGCATACTTTACTTTAATTAAAATCATCATTCTAAGGACTTAAATAACTTTCAACACTTAATAAATAATTCAATTTATATACTTTAAAACCGACCCTCTTTAAATATTGACACATAAATCGATTTCTAAAATAATCAATTATCGGGAATTGGTTAGACAATTAATTAATAAATTAAATAAATAATTGTATAACGAATAAACCTGAACCGAACCAACGCTTTTAACCCGAACCGAAACCATTTAAATCCAACCGAACCGAACCGAACCGAACCGAACCCATTTAAATCCAACCGAACCGAACCGAACCGAACCCATAATTATAAACTCCCAACTGGTTCAATAATAATCATATTTATATATAATGTTAGTAAAAGGAGAGGCCCCACATGAGCCATGTCATCTTCTTCTTCCTCTTTCAGAAGCCCGCGCTTGGTCGATGGAGCTCGACCCCGCCGGCGACGTCTTGGCCGCGCACCCAGCCGTGGCTCGTCCGGACTCGCCCAGCTCGGACCCTCGCACCTCTCTCCTCGTGTTCGCTGCTCGCCCTCTCGCACACGCTCAAGCCGACCCTCACAGCTCAGTCAACCTCGCCTCTCACGCTCACGGCCTCGCTCTGGAGATCGCCGGAGCTCTCGAGCTCGCCCGGCTGCCCACACTCAGCTCTCGCTCACCCCCCCAACTATTCTAAGCATCGAAAGGAGGAACGAAATCGAACGAGAATTGAAATGAGGCTTGGAAGCTCACCGACATGTTCGCGACTTCGGAGCGCTCGATCGGAGTTATGGGCTTTGTCGGTGGCTCTCGATGGCTCGTCGGACCTGCGCCGGATATGGGTGAGTGTGATGGAAGAGCTCGGGGGTGATTTGGATCGGAAACGAAGGAGAACGGCTTACCGGAAGATTGGTTCGCGCTCAAACGGAGGCGACAAAGCCTTGGTGGCTCGGTGGTGGCGCTGGGAGCACCGGGGTTGCTATAGGGCGCTTGGGGACGTCGGGGTGGTGGAGCTCAGCTGCTGTGGCCTTGGAGAAAGGAGGACGGAGGTGCTCGACGGTGGTGATCGGTAACGGGGGTGAAGGTGACGATGGTGGCGGACCCGTGGAGGAGAGCAGGTGGTGGTGAAGGTGATGCGTGAAGGCGCGAGGAGCAGGTGAAGGTATGGTGATGATTGAATGAATGAATGACCGGGGGAGGGGTGGATTGAATTTGAAGGGTAAGGTGAGTGATGGGAGTGGGTGAGGGATAGAGACATTAAAGTGTGGGAATGGTTAAAACCAATACCCGGAAATAAATCACGAATACGCGAATTTCGAACCCCGAAATTAGTTCCTGACAGTTAGTTTCTTTGAATCTTGTTTTCTCGATTAATTAGATTTATAAAATCGAAAAGGACATCACACCACAATAATTATTTTGAATTTCCGAGGTAAAATGACGGAATCGTTCGCTAAATTTTCTATTCCGGCCGGAATCCGCTAAACGAGTTTTAAATCCAATTTAAATTCATTTTTATTTTCCTTTTTCCGAAAAATTATGATTTGAAAATCCGAGCCTTTACATCATCCACCTCTAAAAACAAGCCTCGTCCCTGAGGCTAAAATCATTTTAAAATAGGAGATGAAGTTTGAAATTGGTGAGTCCAAGGATCATGTCATTGATTCCGTAAGTACCTCATAAGTGCCCCTATGAAATCCTCACAGTATCTTCGTCGTGATCATAATATCCCTAAGCGATCGTAGCAAGAATGTGATATGGGCCCCTATCATATCCTTACCCCGATTTCTCAGTTATATTATAACTCAAAAAGAATCATAGCGTCCACTAGGTCTTATCAAGCAATCTATAAGTGCCTTTATAAATGCTTGTATCCACTTCGTGGGGCGTCATAATGTAAATCCAGTCCCGAAAAGTTCAAAAGAGTTTTGTAAATGGAAAGATTGACATCGAAATCATTAAAATTCTCGATAGGGCTTATTCTTTTATAATCCAAGTTAGTATTTTTTTTTTTTCAAATCCGTTCAAAATCTTCAAATCCGACGTTAATCAAGCAATTTCATATCACGAGAGGTGGAATCATCCACCTCTAAGGACTAATCCCATATTCTCTTCCTAGTTCCCAAATCAAATCAATCATCATTCTCAACTCAACATGAACAAAAGTAACTCAACTCATCAACTCATAACATAAATCATACCATCCCTTCAAAACATGTCAAAAGCAATAACAAAATTTCAACATCATACCACGAGCCATAAGGCATATCTACATCATACTGAAGGCATCACAAGTGCATGATCGAATTCTCATAACTTATCATGCAATCACACATGTCAAGACATCAATGGGCTAGGTGTCACGGGGTTAGTATGTCAATACACATCAACTCTCACAATCGCATAACATCGCACTACAAGTAGAACCGGTCATAGCAGATTTACCATGTCAACATATCAACACATCAAGATCATGCTATTAGGATTCAGAAAAGGAAGATCAAGTAGTATATAAATCACCAACATGTCAACATGCTATCAAAGACATCACCTCAACTAATCACAATATCGAATGACGATCATTTAATAACCAGGCACCATTAAGTCATGTTCATCATTTAACGTATCAATAATCATGCTTAACTATATAACACAACATCATGCTTTCATATAATAATACATCATTATCTCATATATCCTGTCGCAACACATCCTAACATGCTTCTACAACAACATAACAGGTTAGCAAATCATCAATATATCATGATAGCATTTGTCACTTTCACTAGATTTCAATATTGCATATCTACATGTAGTATCGTTCCATACCAGGTTCCTCATGATCGCTATCTAACATCATGCCAGTGCATATTAACGAGTCATGTAGGCAAGAAAATTCCCACATTATCATCAGTCATCAGGTCTCAATTTGCTATTATGCTCAAAATTATTGCAAAACACTATATATGAACATAGTCAATTCAAGCTAGCAAGTTTCAACATAACCTTATCAGATAACAATTCAGGTTCCTCAGCATTCGCAGTTCATACTTTTATAGGCACAAGAGTTCAGATCATGCTTAGCAATATAGAGTAGCAACACATCAAGACATCATATTATGTAAGAACTGCAAGGCATTGAATCATATAATCATAATCACTAGACCCTCAGGCAACATTCATTACCAAGTAAGCACATCAACACGTAAACTTCATCGTCAGGTCAGTGCAATATCGCCATCACTAATTTAGAAGGATTGGCAATTTAAACGAAGAACACTCTTGCTCGTAGTTCATATCGTACTCAGTAATCGTCATCCTCAAAACGTGCTTGTCCTGCTGAAATCGTTGATCCTGAGGCCCGTGGGTTATGGGCCCACGCCTTCGCGGCGTTGCTCTATCGCTATCCGACTTCCCATTTCCTCTTTCATGCAGTCGCTCGTCCAACGTGTCGCGTAGGAGTTCAAGTTAGCGAAGATAGGGGAGGGACAAGAGCGGACAACCCAATGTTCCTTTCGGAACAACCACAGACCAACCCTAAAGATGACAACTAGAGACGAAACTCCGACCTGAGAATAGCAACGATGCCCTTATGGAAGTCCATTAAGTTATAATCGCGACAAGTAAACACGAATTCATTATGGAGCATATCAATCACACTAATCCACCCTAACATGTACCTATATCAGGGGAGTAACATTCGTATTCATTTTCAACGACATGATCGATTCCTATACTGATGCATGTGAGACAAGATAGTAGTCTATTATTCCATGAAAGCAGATATGCCTAGCAACTTAAGCAAGTTATGCAGAATCAAGACTGATCATGCAGGGTTCGAGATCATGTGGGATTTAACGACGATGACGAATATGGTGTATATGAACGAATGCACAAGCATGGTGTACGCATCAATAGGTGAGGTCAAATATGGCATAGTGAGGTGTAACATAACAACCAGATTAGGCGTCATACGAGATCATATAGGAGAAACCTAGTAACTATCTCATCCAAACACGCGGGTCATATAAGAGGTCAAGCATGGCACGTAATCATACGACGAGATACATTTAGAAAGCACATGTCCTACATGATACTAGCGACACATAATGTGATACAAGCATAGTCAAGAGTCATTAAAAGGGGGTTCAACAGGATGTTCACGAAACATGAGGCATCATCAAAAGTAACAGGAAAGACATCATGGAGAATAGATTATAATCATGCTAGGAACGAATCATCATAGGACACATATAAAGGTACAATAGTTATCTCATCATAGAAGAGGTACAACATGTAATCATTTAGCGAGTCATATTGGAAATCATAAGCCCTACATGATACTACTAACACATATCGAATCATGACCACAATCAAGGTAACTCGACTAAATTCATTCTAACATTCATGCATCATGCATATGCGAAATGATATAACGTGGTGTATGATCATGCGAGGTGCCAAGTCATACATCTACGCCAGCAATAGAGGAATTCATAAGGTAATAGGGAAACACTACCGAGTGATAACATGTAAGCATGCTAGGATAAACCATCACAGAAAGCAATCGATCATCGAATTCAACATCAATCTAATTTTCATGAGTAAGATATTTCAAGGTGATAGAAAAAGGGAAGGATCACACTATGAGGGACCTAACTCGAGAGGGAATCAGCAATAATGCAAGCAAGGCATAAATTCGCACAAGTTACAACCAATGGTCCTACATGATACTAAAGGCTCAACAACCATTTGAATAAGGTATGCATTTACCAAGACATCACGTCAAATAGCATGATCACAATTGAACTACTAAATTAGTCAACAAACCACGGGTAACATCGACTAATCATGCAGGGAAAATCATCTTACGACATTCATACAAGGGAAGTGTAGCACACTATCATGGGCCTAATATAGAGGAAGACAATAACTATATACAGACACTTATCATGCAATTCATGCTTCAAATCAGTCGTTAGTACGACCAATACAACAGGTCAATTAGACATGCAAAGGCGACATATAATCAGGAAAGGAAGCAAGGTGCAAAATGGGACCTAATCAATGGGGCAAGCATGGGTACAGAATGTCATACAACCACGAATTTACATTAAGGATCATCATCTTAACATGTACTGGGAATTACGTATCATATAAGGCATGTTGACATCAAGTTATAACACATATTCATCAAGTATGGAACTCACTCTATCATGACACTAGAACTGAACATCCACACTATCATGAACCAATGTGGCTTCCTAACACATGACATTTACATTCAAGCACTAGCATAGCGATGCAACATACTGAGTAAGACATGCTGGGATGATAGAGACGTAAAATGTGTAACTTGAACTCACACAATGGCCATCATGAAGTCATAAACACTAAAGCATGCATTCATCAAGACTCAATTATACCACATACTCCCCATCCAACGCACTAATCACACCACAATATAAAGTGCAAGACAACCATCTGACGAATACAGAATAGATGGGCATGTTGTAGATTCTTGTCATAAAACGAGTAATAAGCATCAAGGCATCATCAGCTAGTATGCTAAAGAGAACATTTACAAGCATTCACACGAAGAAGAGTTTATCACGCTATCATGGGCCTAACATAGGAGAAAACAATTATCATTTAGGTTCATATCATGTGGTTTATATGCTTCCAATCAATTATTAGTACAATTAATACAATAAGTCAAGTAGGCATGCTATGACAACGTAATCACGATAAAGAGTGAGGCATAACACAAAACTTGATCAATGTAACTAATTACAGATGTAATAACATGAGCAACATTTTACAAATGAGCATTTGCAAGGTACATGCAGGAGGTTACAAAATCATGTCATGCAGTTTAGAGAGAGTCACCATTACAACCGGACATAGATCCCTAAGGGCAACCATTGACCTTCCCCAACTGACTCATCACCCCTATTTCTCGTGGGACCTTGGTACGTACGACTCTTTGTGGAAAGAAAACCTCGGTTGATCATCATAAGAATCAAGGAAGACAACCTCGGCAACACCTTACTTTTGACTCAAAATGACATCAAGAACTACCTTCCAATACTCACTCGGACAACCTTCATATACATACATGAGTTTCTGACGCAATGTGTTTACCAACCCGATTCCCATGAAAGATACTGACATCCAGGAGAAAAGACTCGATAAAACCGCCAAAGGGTTAACAAACATAGTGGAAGGGGCTGTTTCACACAAGCTGGGTTGACCACATAGAATTAAGGGTACTCCCACTATCCCGTTTGCACAAATCAGTCGATAGACATTTAATTGTTAGGCATACTAATCAGACTTTAGCATATCCAGCACTCAACATAGAATTAGTCAATGACAATTATAATGACCTCCTTCGAGGGAGATCGTACCCAGTCTCAATATATAAAGCACATCAAGCTATCTAATGTCGCTCTTCGAGGAGCGACTGACCGGAGGGGCAAAAACCTCGCGATCCCACCTAACTCGCCACTCCAACCACCTTGGTGCAATCTCCTTGGAGTCTTCCAGACCCTCTATAAAGAGCAAGCTAGTATTTTGCCTACCGTTCCCAACTACTCCCAATAGGGGTGGTCTAGCGCCTTTACTACCCACTCGTGTCCCCGTTTGGTCGATTTTCCTTATTCATTACAAGTCGAGTTCATTACTTAGTCAAATTTGGGTTAGGCATCTTAAGTTCATTTTGCCCTTTTAAATCCTTTTCAAAAGTCCTTGAAACTAGTGGGCAGTTTTCAAAATATACACTCGACCCTTGTGTACCCGAATTGCACAACCTGGCTCTGATACCATCTTTGTAACGGCCCAGAATTATGATTTTCGGGTTACGTTTCAAGGGATAAAACCCTTTGTTCGGATCTTGCAATCTAGGTACGGGTTGAGTTTTAAAACAAAATATTTGTACTAAAAGAAGGGATTTCGAACCTTTAAAGATCGCGGATCCATTGGGGATCAAATACCTGCCTTAGTCTAATCGTGAAATTGAGCGAAAGCAAAAATAAGGTTGAGTTTAAATACAATCCGAAAAGGAGTATAAAAGAGAGGAAGTGTGGTGGTCTCTCAACCTCTCGATCTAACGCCAAAAGTCTGAACCCGCCAAGCATCCACATAAGCAACGATAGCGGCTAACGGTTACCTGAATCTAAAAAAAATGAGGGGGATCTGGGTCAATCATCAGGTCACTCATGCGCGTATGTAAACACACTCTGAGAGGCATATAATAAGCACCCTATTCTTAAGATGAAATGCGTAATGCCATACGTAAATTAAATCACATATATATATACTGACATATTAATATAATGCAGAAAGCGATAAATGGATCCACACAGAATGCCAAATGGCATGTCCCTCTCGTACCTCTACCCCCTTTCAATAGGGTGGAGACTGGCTAGTTCGGTGCTATAGCATATCAATTTCCTCGTGGGGGTGCACAAACCACGACATCATCATATCATATCATCTCATCGCTTTCCCAATGGTGCTGGGCTATCATATCATGCTCATATATACTCGATTTACTCAGGGTACCCGATGAGGCTGGGCTACCCTATGACCCTAGCAAAGACTCTAGGACTATCACAGATAACGACCGTTCTCTTGCAAGGACATATAGCAATCATATGATTTTCATTTCAGCTCCTAAGCATGATTCTAAGTCGTATGGTGCATGGACACTAGCCTACTATATAACACCCAGTGCATAGAGCGCCCATCATGAGTAAGTTCAAAGAACTTACCTGGAGTAGCAGATCAACAAGATGAAAAGTAGCAAGATATAAGCAAGTAGGTTACAGATCACCTAGCAATTATTAATAAATATGCATAAGTAAACTGTACACAACAGGATCCATTTACCACTACATAACATGCTCATCAATCCATTAATCATAGCATCATCAGCATCCTTTATCTCAACTTATCTCAACATCTTATATCATCTTATTCCATTTTCATTTCCATAACTGACTCAATCATACTTCAATTCATATAATCTCACTAGCTAGTCAAGTTGTTAGTCAAAAAAATTACTTCAAAGTTATATTTAGCTTGTTAGTCAAAAAAATTACTTCAAAGTTATATTTAGCCATTTCTAATACATAAAATATTTAATCTTTAAAACTACTTCCAAAAATCCGATTAAATAATCCCGGCATACTTTACTTTAATTAAAATCATCATTCTAAGGACTTAAATAACTTTCAACACTTAATAAATAATTCAATTTATATACTTTAAAACCGACCCTCTTTAAATATCGACACATAAATCGATTTCTAAAATAATCAATTATCGGGAATTGGTTAGACAATTAATTAATAAATTAAATAAATAATTGTATAACGAATAAACCCGAACCGAACCAACGCTTTTAACCCGAACCGAAACCATTTAAATCCAACCGAACCGAACCGAACCGAACCCATTTAAATCCAACCGAACCGAACCGAACCGAACCCATAATTATAAACTCCCAACTGGTTCAATAATAATCATATTTATATATAATGTTAGTAAAAGGAGGGGCCCCACATGAGCCATGTCATCTTCTTCTTCCTCCTTCAGAAGCCCGCGCTTGGTCGATGGAGCTCGACCCCGCCGGCGACGTCTTGGCCGCGCACCCAGCCGTGGCTCGTCCGGACTCACCCAGCTCGGACCCTCGCACCTCTCTCCTCGTGTTCGCTGCTCGCCCTCTCGCACACGCTCAAGCCGACCCTCGCAGCTCAGTCAGCCTCGCCTCTCACGCTCACGGCCTCGCTCTCGAGATCGCCGGAGCTCTCGAGCTCGCCCGACTGCCCACACTCAGCTCTCACTCACCCCCCAACTATTCTAAGCATCGAAAGGAGGAACGAAATCGAACGAGAATTGAAATGAGGCTTGGAAGCTCACCGACATGTTCGCGACTTCGGAGCGCTCGATCGGAGTTATGGGCTTTGTCGGTGGCTCTCGATGGCTCGTCGGACCTGCTCCGGATATGGGTGAGTGTGATGGAAGAGCTCGGGGGTGATTTGGATTGGAAACGAAGGAGAACGGCTTACCGAAAGATTGGTTCGCGCTCAAACGGAGGCGACGAAGCCTTGGTGGCTCGGTGGTGGCGCTGGGAGCACCGGGGTTGCTGTAGGGCGCTTGGGGACGTCGGGGTGGTGGAGCTCAGCTGCTGTTGCCTTGGAGAAAGGAGGACGGAGGTGCTCGGTGGTGGTGATCGGTAACGGGGGTGAAGATGACGATGGTGGCGGACCCGTGGAGGAGAGCAGGTGGTGGTGAAGGTGATGCGTGAAGGCGCGAGGAGCAGGTGAAGGTATGGTGATGATTGAATGAATGAATGACCGGGGGAGGGGTGGATTGAATTTGAAGGGTAAGGTGAGTGATGGGAGTGGGTGAGGGATAGAGACATTAAAGTGTGGGAATGGTTAAAACCAATACTCGGAAATAAATCACGAATACGCGAATTTCGAACCCCGAAATTGGTTCCTGACAATTAGTTTCTTTGAATCTCGTTTTCTCGATTAATTAGATTTATAAAATCGAAAAGAACATCACACCACAATAATTATTTTGAATTTCCGAGGTAAAATGACGGAATCGTTCGCTAAATTTTCTATTCCGGTCGGAATCCGCTAAACGAGTTTTAAATCCAATTTAAATTCATTTTTATTTTCCTTTTTCCGAAAAATTATGATTTGAAAATCCGAGCCTTTACAAAGAATTATACGTATTGCAACAACATTTTGGTCAACTGGCTACATCCGTCCCCAAACAATCAGGTACGCTCCCTGGAACCTCTGAAACTAACCCTAAAGGTAAATCTACAGGACAGGTGGCTGCCACGAACCTAAGGAGTGGGCAGCAGATGCAAACGCCCGAGCCTAACACAGAAGAAGAAGCGACAAAGGACTCCTTGACATCGACCAGCCCAGTCGACGTCGACCACCACTTGGTTGATATCGAGGAAACCTTAGTCGATATCGACCAGCACGCCACGCCCAACCCGAAATCGACCACTGTCCTCGAAGTCGAAGAAACCTTAGTCGACATCGACCACCCTTCTGCCCCTGTCGACCACCCTTCATCACCTCCGACGAAGAAGAAGCTGCCTTTCCCAACGAAATCTCAAAAGGATCCAGCAGAGAAGAAGTTCCAGCGTTTCATAAAGATGCTTCAAAGGCTCAGCGCCACAATACCCTTCACATAAGCTCTTAATGAGATGCCATCCTACGTCAAGTTTCTCAAGGAGATTCTGAGCAAAAAGCGATCAATGGCTGAGATCGCAGAGGAGTGCAGCCAGATGGACGTTCTTGATAAAAGGCCAGATCCAGGTAAGTTTGCTATAACCATTGGATTTGGTCAATACAAATTTAATGCTTTATGTGATTTGGGAGCCAGTGTGATTATGATGTCTTTATCAATCTGGTCCAAGATTAAGATAGTTGCTCTAGAGCTTGTGGATGCTAAGCTATACATGGCGAACAACATGGTGTTCATCCCAACAGGCATGGTGGACAATGTACCAGTGCAAGTAGGTAAGTTCTTTGTCCCTGCTGATTTCTTAGTTATTGATATGACAAAGGACCCTGCTTGTACAATCATTCTAGGAAGGCCCTTCTTGGTGACGGTGGATGCCAACATAAGCGTAAAGAAGGGAGTGCTCACTTTCAACATCAGCGATGAGGTAATTGAGTATTCCTTTAATAAAACTGAAAGGCATACTGGTCCCATGGAAGAGGTCAAGTCAATATCAGCCAGGTACATCACCTGCGAGGAGCCTAAGGTAAGAAATATGACTCCCGAGGAGCTGGAAAAGAGGGATATGGAAGCCCAGGTGGAGGAGATCATGGCCATCCTGAACGACGACACAAAGGACCTACTCGACATCGACCAAGGTAAGTCGACTAACTATTTTTCGGATGCCTTGCCATGATTCATGTATGGGGTTGAAGTCGACCAGAGCTACTCAACATCGAGTACTCTAGTCGACGTCGACCAGACTCAGAGCCCTCCACCAACCGCAACAGCGTCGAGCAATCCATCCGAAGCCGAGGACTCCTCGACATCGAGTAACTTGGTCAACGTCGACCAGTCCCACCCTTCTTCGACTCCACCTTCATCGACCAGCAGTCCACCAAATGAGACAATCTTCTCAATGTCGAGTAACCTTACTCAAAGTCGAGGCGAATAGGAGGTCCCCGAATTCGTTTTTGCGAAGATAAGCCAAGGTACGGACAACTCTTCTCCAATTTCAATTAAGGATTTATCTATACATGGGAAAGATTTGCCTTGGTATGTGCGATTATGCAGGCTTTCCAATGATGATCCTAAGGAGTATGAAGTTGGAGACGAAGTCTATGTCACCAAATCAAAGGATCATTGGTTTCCCAACAAATTCAACAAGAAAAAGATGGGGCCCTTCACGGTGAACAAGATCCATTCAGGAGGATTGCAGCTGATGGACAAGAATGGGGTCATGTTTGACGCCCAAGCTACATGGGCCCTGCAGATGCCACCTTGAGCTTAACGGAGAAAGTCGGCCTAGCGACTATAAAGTCTAGAGCTTGTAAATAGACACTTAGTTTTTGGGAATTTTGGACATTGTTGCTTTTGGTTTTTGGTTTTGAACATTGTTTCTAAGTTTTTATTTGTGGATGTTTTCCGTCTAACAAATTTTGCAGGAACGAAGAAGCTGCAGGAGTACTCGATGTCGAGTAAACTCCTCGACGTCGACCACACATCTCGAGCAAAAAAGAGCATGTGGTCGAGAAGGTCATCCTGAGGTTCGACTTTACTCGATCTCGAGTAGTGCTAGTTGAAGTCGACCAAAGTCCTCGAAGTTGACCAAATTCCTCGAACTCGACCAAAGTCCCCGAAGTCGACCACTTCTGCAGAAACATTACACTCGATTTTCGACGACCAGCACACCTGTCTAGTGAGTTTCTTTCTTTACCATTGTTTTTTATACAGTGAGGACATTGTAATGTTTAAGTATGGGGTCGAGTGAGGGCTTACTTTGTGCATATTTGATTTAAATTGATCATATGTGTGCATATTTAAAGTTTATCTCTTGAATTGCTTATACATGGCTACTTTGGATATGATTATTCATATATGTGCTTACAAGTTGTTTTCCAAAGTTTATTTTCATCACCCCCATTGAATTTTTTTTATTAGTGTCATTGAAGCTTAAATTGAACTCAACGATGCAAAAGTTGATTCATTAAAGATATAGCATGAAATTGCCTAGTAAAGGGAAGTCACAATGAAGTGCATATTTTTATAAAAACCATGAAAGGAGGTAAAATTTGAAATTGCTTTTGACATGTTGCATGATAAGAGGATGGAGGACTTTATATTTTCAGTATATGCTCATATTGTTATATCCTAGCCTTTACCTATAGTTATGCATCACAAAAGCCATATTAAGCCTTATTTTCAATTATTGCTCCACATGATCTAAATATTGCCCATTCTTTACCTTATTTCCTACCCGGGGATTATGCTGAGAATGATGTTACATTATGGAGATTGTTATATGGTTGTTGTGTTGTTATTATTATAATTGGAGTTTGGCAGGGAATTGAAAAATATGGAAAATTTAATGAGTGAAAGAAAATTCGGTCACCTCAGGAGATAAAGGTAGATCGACCCTGCCTGCGTTGAGATAATAGTTCCACAGGATGGGACATCAAGGTGAGCAGTCTGAAACACTAAGTATCCGGGGGCATTAATGACACCCATATTTGCGACTCGCGAGAAGGCAGTGCTGAGGTTAGAGAGGTAAAAGCATAATATTGAAAAAAGCATTAAGCAAATGAGCAAAAGGTGAGAAATCAAAGGAAGAAGGAATGTGGTATAAAAGTTTGGAAAGAACTCCATTTGCCCGGATCATTAGCACCACATGGCCAAAAATTGCTCGCCTTTAGCATTTTACCAATCTACTCCTTATTGAGCGTAAATTAAAGTCTTCTTGATTATTCATGGTTACTATGTGTGTTTGAAACCATTCTGTTTCAAACACACATAGTAACCGTGCTCAGTTTAATGCAATCCTAGTATGATACTACATAGCATGCTTTAATATGCAACAAAACTACACATCACATGACACATCAGGCAGGAGGTCCCGGTTGCCGAGTAAGTCCCGTAGGATACTTACCTGGAGTCTTCACATCCAATTAGCCAGCAAACAATTTACTCAGAGAATCATCCATCGGCAAGCAAGCCACTCAAAGGACCATCCAATCACACTAGCAAGTAATAAGTAAGGAATAGCTCATCAATACATATGTCATCAACACACAAGCAAGCTTCCAAGTTAACACATGACTAAATAATATCTTATTCAACTAGTCTAGCATTCTCAATATCCTGTCACAACCTCAATACATCTCTTAACCATTTCTTTTATCACTCATTCCAGAATTCCATTAATATTTATAAGTCAAATGATCACACAATACCTCATTCATATTCGAAGAGTAACAAGGATAAGTCCATTTATCGCAAAACCACTTCAAGCAAGGTCAACTCATACAGACAAAAGATTACTCACAAGTATAACATGTACTTAAGATGTCTTTTATATCTTATATGCTTAACCAAGTCTTGGGTAACTCTTACGAGATCTTATTAATCAAATTCGATGCGTTAAGGACGAGATTATCACTAATAATTAAACTAAGGGAAGTTGATATTTCAAGAATCAATTATAGTTTCAATTATAACAAATTACTCAACAATAAAGAACTACAAGCAAATTTAAGAGCACACGAGTATAATAATTTGTCAAGCATCCTTTATATTATCATATACACTTGATTAGATATTACCACTCTTATTCTACTAATCAAGAACATTAATCATATGAAATTCCTATAAAACATTCACACTTAATAGTATGTTACCATAAGAAGAATCCTATCTCATTTTCATTTTACACACTTAGCGAAGTTGTCCAAAGGGTACCCAGATTGATTATCCTATTGATAGATCATCCACGTGACAAGTCAACAATTTTACAAAGTCATACTATATCTACTTTATTTAACTAAACCAACCTAATCAACAAGGTCACAAAGCATAATGACTAATAAGTCTTCAAGGCACATCTCTTCATCTAGGAACCCCACTTTACTTATCAAGACAAGTTATTAAGTCATATCTATAGGTATTAATTCACAATTTATTCAATTTAGTGAAATGAGCAACAATATAGAATAAGGCTATTAGTCACATTATCGATTGGTACAAGATTAGTTTATTTCCCCCAATTAGCCAATTAACAAGCCCAAAGTTATTTTCAATCCATGAGTGACTAGTTTAGACCAAAACCATCGGAACAGTAACACTCAAGCAAGAGTTAATCGTTTCAAAACCACCTTAATTGAACCAATTCGACGTCAGACCATTTTATAACAATGAGTTAAGATTCAAAATCATCAAAACACATCAAAGCAACAATAGCAATTCCCGCAATAACGACACCGACAATCATTAAAACAAATATCTCAGTTAATCCAATTTATTATCAATTAAATGAAAACAAAGTCGAATCGGGCAAGGTTCAAGCCTAAGAGTTTTACCCTAATTCTGACAGAACTAGGGCGGGTGCGAATTTGAGGTTCGAGCTTCAACATCAGACTGTGGACTCCTCGGGTTTGTTGGGGTTGTGACTCGCGCAAGTGGGGCTGCCGGTGGGAGCACTATGATATGAGGATGTTGCTCAGAATTGGCTTCAAGATCTGCAGGGGCGAGGCGAGGCCCCGAGCGTCTCCTCCGGCGTCGGATCGATGGCTCCGGTGAGGGAGAGGTAAGGTCCGCGCAGCTTCACTTGCTCCACGACGTCGGAAAGTAGTGACGAGGAGGAAGAGGGGCATAGGATCCGTTCTCGTCAGCATCGAAGAGGGTCGAGCGTTGCGCCTGGTGGCCAAGGAGCGCTTGACGACAACCTTGAGTTCATCGGTCCTGGTTTCGGCAAGAGGTTGGGAGGCGGCAGCGATATGTGGTGTCGTTCATCGACAAGGATGGCCCCGACCTGCTCAGGTTCCGTCTGGTGCGAGGAAGAGCGGAAGGAGTGGAGGAAGAGATGAGGGAGAGATGGAGGAAGAGTTAGAGGGGAAGAGCGGATGGCATGGGAGTTTGAAGCGGCAAGGAGTAGAAGAGGAGGCTGAGCTCCCAAGCCTTGGATCTGAAATAGATGAGGAAGGAACAAGTGGATCGGGCGGCTAGGGTTCCAATTACCGATATTTATACACCTCAATATTAGGGTAAGTTAAATTACGAGGAATAACAAAAATAATTCCACTATTTCTGCTTTATAACAATTCTAACCCAATAAACAACAATATTCCACGCAATAATTCATAAAATAATATTTTAAAATATCGAGCCTTTACATCATCCACATCTAAAAACAAGTCTCGTTCTCGAGACTAAAATCCTTTTTAAAAGCCATAAAACATTTTAAAAACTCAAGTCAGCTCTTTCTCTATTAGTCAACCAGATTCTCAAAGATTCAGGAAGTAATTTATCCAAATCTAAGGGTTAATCCCAGATTCCACTTCCTAAGTTCATTTCTCATGATGTGTCTCAGTTATCAAACTCAATTATTAACATATCCAAAATATCATCATAGCAAAATTTATCAGATCTCAACATTCAAGCTGAAGATATCAGCATATCAGAATTCATTATACTATAAAATCACATCGTCAACAGATCACATCATCAGCAGATCTTAAATCATAGAAATATGCACATTGCTATCAACTAGGAAAGAAAACAATCATCATATTCACACATCATCCCCAACCCGAAAGGGGCACATTCTGCATCACGACGAGCATAGAATCGGACAAATGAAACACGCCCCTCTGGTCAATCTAAACGACACACTCTTGATCACACTATAAACAATTATACAAGGAATGAGACACTAAGGAACGATTCGACTAACTCTTTACATGAAGAGAGACTCAAATGGCAGCTGGTGAGACTGAACACGAGAATTTCGCCGATGCCCATGGGAAACCCTTAAAGTTATGGTCGCATAATTCATATCATCATGTAACATATCGAGTCATGAAACAAACAAGGTTGAAATATTGCACACTAACATGAACCTATCTCAAGGGGTAATGACAATACGATTCTAGTGCTAGAATCACAACGTGTCGAAAAATACAAGGTAAATAACCAATCATGATCATAGCAGTATCAACACACACACTACTATCAACCAAATCCTCGCTAGCAAGGGGTCTTCACATATAATGGTCAGAAAATGCTATTAAGGTACAACATTCATATATACATAAGATAGATCTAACAATCTGTCACCCGAATATAACTATCCAGATTCAGTACATGCTTTAGGGAATCCTATATGCCACTATAGTGTGAGGGAAACTAAACATGACATGTAAGGAATAACATCAACATGTCTTAAAAAATCGCAACCGAATATCATATAGTTCACCGGGAAAAGATAAGTGTATGTGTGTGCTTCATACATTTGTGTCACCAAGGCACACATCAACACATATTTCATACCACTATAACCTCAACATGGTAGATAGTATAGTATCAACAAATCTTAAGCAAAAGAGTAGTGCGTAGACATGTAAATGCAATTTAAATTATACGGATGGACGTACGAGCACAAGAGCTTTAACTAATAATGCATAACGAGAATAGGAAGACATCATATGGCAAGTAAAAGTAAGCATGAACAATATTATGGCATATGCATGCTACTATTCATATTAAATAGAGTATGATGGGGTCAAAAGGTAATAAAATAGCTTTAATGATGATATTCAAAATGCGTAAGCAATCACAATTTCATAACATCACATAACAAGGGTAATTATGCAAGATAGGCATGCTACCCAATCCTATTACATGAGTCATCATATAGATAATGTAAATAGTGCAAAGAATCACATAACATATCATTGATGCAAAATTTCTGCATATTATCGATAACACATGACGATGGGTAAGTACATGAAAATATACCTTAACAACAAACAAGGTGATACACAATAAGCCAAACCACTCATATCATGAGAGTGATCATATAAATAATATAGAGGGTAAGTCAAGTCACATAATCATATTCCCCAGATACTTAACTTCCAAATAGCATTACTACACATGTTGCAAGGTGTAAGCACACGGATGGCCTAACAACTAACACAACGATATATAACTAGTCAAAATAACTATATAGACCCACAACATTAATATATATATATATATATATATATATATATATATAAGGTTTAATCGAAAATGATGCTAATCTAGAATGACGATGACTAAAATCAATTGATATTATAATTAGGGTCTGAAACCAAATAATGATTTCTTCAAAAGTAGAGATCATATAAGGTATACTAGTAGCACACAACACCGTAAGAGTGCACATAAGTAGCATATAACAACATATATGACAATGACACATAATAAGTCAAAATGATCATGACAAAACATAACCAGAGCATAAGAGATGGGTAAAGGAAGTAATACGCCCATGAATCAGTGGTGACTATCTAAAGTTACACAAAACGACATGATATGCATTTACACATCCACCAAGCATGAATATTTCAAGTAACTAAATGTAATGTCATCTCAAATCATGGATTGCAAGTGCGGCTACCATCACAATCGGATAACAGTTTCCAAGGGTGACATACTACAAGAGAATAACACGTTGTATATATTTAAGGATCATCACATAAATTTATATAGCTATCGTGGTGGGTGAACATGTGATGTGTAAGGTCCTTAAAGCATGGTAATCATAGAGCTATAACACAGGTTAAGAAGAGATAATGATGAGGGGTAGTTAGCTAGATAAGACGTTAACCACATACGGCATACAATCATAGCGTAGCTAAAACAATAGCACTTAATAAGTATAAGCAAACAAATATCAAGGAATCATATGACAATTAAGAACATACAAGAAGGATGACTAGTCTACCACAACCCACGAAAAAAAACAATAAAGGCATGATACAGTGGGGCATACAAACACAATGTAACTAATTCTATTATACCTAACATTATTAAGCATCCAAAAGGACAAGCGGTCGCAAAAGGATGAATGAAGAGACTATCATGAATCTATGATCCAGAGTAATAAACAATAATATAGATGACGCATAAAACGAGGTAGTTCACAAATCATGTACCTTATATGACACTAGTAACGTCAAATAAGCCTACGAGTACATAAACATATGATACACATATCAACGTAAATCAAAATAGAACAACATATAATGCAATCACACACCAAAACATGGAAACACAAGCGAGACTACAATTATAACCAAATAGGAGTTTCTCAGGGCAACATCGACTCATCCTCACTGACTCCATAACCCATTCCGAAAGGAATCTTAGTTGTTTCTTAGGGAGACAATATACCTTGGGCTGACACCGACCATAAGGAAGACATTCAAACGAAATTTTCCGAGTTAACAAATACATCAAAAGACTCTTGGTACAAAGGATGACATCCAACTGATTCTAAGAGTCAGTTATAAGGACCCGTTTTATTGTGTTGTACTTCTTCAGGACAATTAACTCTCCAACTTATATATACCCATCCGCCACTTGCTAGGTACATATGGTTTAGAACGTATATAACCAACATGAAAGAAGGAGAGGAAATGAGGGGGATTCAAAGCGACCACAAAATAAAGTAAGAGCATTGAATCCATGAAATGGGTAGGGAAACCATCATAAATCAAGACTCTCGTCAACAACCTAAGGATGGAATACCTGAAAATGCAACATATCGCCATTCCCAAAACCCCCAACTATTTGAAGCAACACGAGTAAGGGACGACCAAGTTGGAATAAGTGAATAAGATGATGTGAAAACATACTCTAGAGCAAAAGGGAAAATGAGTCAATTAGGCACAATAAATAAAGATGACAAGGTATGAGAACTCATCAAATGAGAGGACAACATCAATTCCTCATTAAAGTTCAAACCAGCGAATTATGTAATCAAGATGAGATTGACAGAAAGAGAGACAAGGTGTTGTCATGACCATTCACTGAGGTTCTCAAAGATCACAAAGAAAACTTCACCAATAATCCATGGAGGTCAAAATAATTATAATTCATCAGATAACGCATGAAAAGAACCAAACAAATGAGTCATATGGTAACATCATGCCAAAATATCTCAAATATGCATATAAGCAAGACATCACAACCCAATATAAAGAACAATTCATTTTAGAATAGAAGTGCATGATATATAGTCTCACATAACCTCAAAAGGCAAAACATATCAAGGAGAACACGTGGAGCATAGATGACATATCATCATATAAGTCGGGTTGTATAATCTCTTTCCCTAACCAAGTAAACAAGCAAGAATAACATTATCTTATCAGAATAAGGGACATGTAAGGTACCAATTCTACTAGCCAGACAATTATAGGATATCGAGTAGTCATATAAGAAAAAACATCATAAACCGTTATCATCGTCCATACGAAAAAGGTAAAAGTGCATGTCATAACTTCACAAAATCTCATAGAGTCACAACATGTAAATGATAACAAGTCAGGGGTAGGAGGCATAATGTCATGTCAATCACAGATATCCTATTTTATGAATAACCGAGTTATGTCTATTAATTAATTCACACACCTTTTAGTCGAGTTACATACACATGACCATCTTTTGAACAAAATGCACACAGGAAAGCAATATCATTAAAATTCATCATGTAAAGCATGTAAAGCATCGGCTAAATAGATCATGGGATACTATCATGTCAAAACATCTCAAATAAGCACATAAGCGATGCATTTTGTGATCCCTACAAGTATTCCACAGGCGTCCCCATGAAATACTTGTATAAGTATCACAAAATCATCACAATGTTCTCACTAGATCCGACCAAGTACTTTACAAGCGTCCCTGTAAAATACTTGTGTCGACTCTGTGAAAACATAATCATGTAAGCAAGAATCAACAATTTATAACAAGAATCTGAATTCTATAAGCATCTCTTATCAACTCAACCATGAAGTCTCATAGTCAAATATCATGACTCTCAGATCAACAAACATAATTTCTCAATCCTCAAACCCACAAATCTTTCCATCAACTATAGTAAGGCTCTCAAGCCTGAGCTCCCAAGCTTTAAACTAACCAGTACAAAACATCAGCCACAACCATGTAAATTCTCTTAATCTCGTCTCATATCCTCATCAAATTAAGTGTTAAAAGGCACCCACAATTGGCATCATAAGTGATATAAGTAACAGAACATGTATGCATGAGTCAAGCACATCAATTAACAACCATAAGATCTTAATTATCAAAATTATAAACTTTCCCATCAACTTGTGTAGAGTCTCAATTCTATTCTAAAAGCTTTTCAATTAACCAGTGTGCAACATTAGCTCCATCTATATATATTTTCATATTCTAATCTCATATCCATCTCAACCAATGAGTCAAAAGGCAATAAACAGTTGCTATCATCAATGATATAAAGAAGACAATAATTGATAAGCGCATCAAATAAAGGTTGTGAAGAGGAAATTAAAAAAAAACATGCAAGTGAACAAAATGGACATGCCCTAACAGCCAACATCAACAACCAATGATGCACACTCTCCCTTTCAAGTGAAAATCCTTTAATAACTCATACACTAATCTCAATTTTATGTTCGTAGGGACAGTCTATCGCCAGAATTACCCGATCGAACCCCGATCCTTACCTATCAAGGTGATTATCTTATTTATCCATATTAAATTCATTTTGCCCTTGAAAACATTCAAAAATCATGGAAAACAATTTGGGCTATTTTATTTACAAAACTCAAAATCTCCATTCTATCTTACAACTAATTTGTACTTAGATTGCATAACTTTTCTCTGATACCACCTTTGTAACGGCTTAAATAATTTCCTAAATCCTCTTTTCCCACACTTACTCTCCACCTGAGTCTAGTAAGGAAAAAGAAGATAGAAAAATATTCAGGTTACGTTTAGAGGGAGGACTTACCCCTCTTCCCAATCTTAGCAACCCAAGTACGAGCTATATATTGCTTATGTTAAGTTATAACCCTGTTCAATCTTAAGAAGTAAGCAATGCAATTCAAGAAAATGGGATTTCAAACCCTCAAAACGTTCAAATAATCCAAACATGATTTTGTGCTCTCGCAAAAGAACATGTCCTATATTTCAACTAGTCAAACTCACAAAGGAACAAAATGAGTTTAGCTCAAGGTAAATACAAAACATTTTGTTGTGAGCTGAATCTGCCATGTTTTACAGTAACTTTTATATCGTTTTCTGCATACATTTCATACATTTGGGTTAAAATAATATAAAATATGTGTAGTATATGTTTATTTCCAATATATGGAGGTCTACACAAGTTTTTGTTATATTTCGCAGAAATCGGACGCACTTTGGAGCCTAAAAGAAACTCATGGAGAAGCTAAGAATGGTGCAGCTGTAGAAAAAGCCATTTTTCAGTATTCATCATTCTGAATCAAGCTTTGATGTCTTCATGAGAGAGTTGTAGCCCTCGGAAAGAGCTTTCCAACGAATGGTCATATGCGTCAATCCGACGAACGAGGACTCGGGAAAGTGCGTTTCAAGAACAGAGCAAAAAGCTGAGAGAACTCTACTCGAGATCGACTAGCCTCTACTCGATCTCGACAAAGGCTGTCCGAGCACACCTGGTCAAGCAGAGCTGATCGAGGACACTGAGTCAAAGACAACCCGACTCCCGGAACCCTACTCGATCTCGAGTACCACCTAGTCGAGATCGACGACACTGAGAGGCCATGTCCGGAGTCGATGAGTTGAGACAAGTCGAGAAGCCGAAAACGGAGAAGCCGAGAACCACCTCTACTCGATCTCGAGGAGGCTTAGTCGAGATCGACGACACCCAGGAGCCATGTCCGAGCCTGTCGAGCACCAGTTAGCCGAGACGCCGAGCCAGCCCAGTCGACGACGAATTCTACTCGATGTCGAGGAGCCCTACTCGAGATCGAGGAGCCGTGTCCGGGAGCGCGTTACGCGGTTTGACTATCCTACTCGGTTTAGGAATCCTTGGAGCCGAAGGAGATCGAGATGGCCGAGATCTATCCTACATCTATCAAATTCTATCTATGGAGAAGATTTACCACACATGGAGAGAAGACTTACCTATTTTAGATTTATCTTTCCCTTTTTAGATTTAATTCCTAAATTGCTTTTATTTATCTTTTAAAGTTTTAGATATAATTTTAGATATAGATAGATATTTCTATCCTTGAATAGCAAGGTTTAGAAGCATATCAATAAAGCTCATGGGGCTGATTTCTAGTCATTCAATTCAATTTCAGTCAGAGACAAGTAGTTCCAAAGAGAAGTTTTAGGAGTTCGAAGGTTTTAGGATTTCGGCGTTCAGCGAAAGTTGGAGTGCCGGGATTGTAAAGGCTTTGAATTTAGCTTAATGCAAGTTTCTTTTTATACATCAATGTCTTCAATTGCGATGAAGAGCGAGTAGTCCACCCACTTCTGGGGATGGGGTGAGCATGACGGTGGCCATGTGAGGTGATGCGGTAAAAGGTTTGATCTTTTTGATGCAATTCGTCTTCTATCCCTATGAGCATGATTCTTTTGCGAAAGCTTAAGGTGATCCTTGTTTGTATTATTGAAGCGAAAGTAATCTTAATGCAACTTGGGTTAATTATTTGAAAAGGGTTAGTAACAATTAGGGTTTATGCGAAAGCCTCTATATTCCTATTTGTTAATAACGAAAGTTATTTGATGAAAAGCATGATCTTTTATGCCTTTATGTGTTACTTTGCATGGTTATCATTGTGGTGTTGATACCCTGGCCTTGGAAGTCTTTAGTTTATTGAATTAAATTCGTGTTATATTCGTGTTCGGCGTTCGAAAAGCTTTGCATTTTAGTTTCTGCATAAGTCGATCTCGAGGAATTTTTACTCTACGTCGAGGAAATCTTGTCTACAT
This sequence comes from Persicaria tinctoria, assembly GCA_037127255.1. Classification (NCBI taxonomy): domain Eukaryota; kingdom Viridiplantae; phylum Streptophyta; class Magnoliopsida; order Caryophyllales; family Polygonaceae; genus Persicaria; species Persicaria tinctoria. The sequence continues at coordinate 37,273,467 of JBANSL010000015.1, read as the reverse complement.
CGAGGAAAGTTGGTCGAGATCGAGTTGAGTTCTGTTGGTTTTCGTTTTGCTTTCTGTTTTTACTCGACAATGTTGGTCGATTTCGAGTACTTTACTCGAGATCGAGGAACTCTTCTGGTCGACTTCGCTGAGATCTATCTGCTACCTGAGATCCGCTGACGTGCTTCCTCGTGGATCGATCCTAACAACCTTCTACTACAACGGGAGAAAGTCTTGTATTTATTTGCTGAGACAGGGAAGTCATTCTGATCTATACTTTACATTTATTTCATACTTGACCATCCTCCTGCAACAACACATTTCTAAATGACAACCTTAACCAAAACATTTGTAATCCACTGCAATAGCTGCGAAGTCTTCTCAACACTCTCGTCCCGTTAGAAAACCCCGCCATAGAAGCGATCAAAAAGCAAAAGGGAGCGGTGACGGAGGGAAAACCTGTCGTTGATCCGTCAAAGTAAATCCCAAACCTATAACTAGTATAACAATAAGCAAGAGGTCGATCCACAGGGAAGGTTATAACTCAAGTGTGACTCAAGTGTCAATTGAAGTAACCAATTTGGGGGCTTTTTGTGTGTGAAAGTTCCGCCATTTATCAAAGCGGAGTAAGCAAGCAAAGTAAATGGATTTGGTTTTAGACAATTTGGAGAAGCAATTCTACCTACAATTTTCCACTTTATTGGATTGAAGCGATCCTTGTAACTTCTTCTCGTCCTATTAAGTTTCCTATGAATACCCTTGTCCCGACCTAATATAGTTACTAGTCCAATCAGTCCTAAAAACCCTTATCAATCGAACAGTCCCTAAAGAAGGACTTAACCCAATTGATAGCTTTAAGTTCAGAGATTAGCCAATGTATTTGCAGTCCCTAAAGAGGGATTTAACAACACATTCAACTTTCTACTCATTCAATTACTTCAATCAGCCCTAAAGGAACAAGTTTGCCACTTAGGTTAAGGTTCACAATCAGGAATCTACAAAACCTTAGCAATTGAATTGATTCTAACTAGTTGCGCGGGCTAGATAGAATAAAATAATAGACAATCAAGCACAAAGAAGTTGAAGCATTCAAATATAGGAAACAAGGAACAAGAATTAGAAACTCACAATCAATCCGAATAAAGCTTCAAATTGCAGGCAGAATAGATGAATTTAGTTCCTCATGGAAGACATCGCTCAAAATCTCTAAAGTGTCTGATGAATGAATAGAATGGAAGTAATGGAAAAATAACTAAAAATGGCCTTAAATATCATCCAATGTCGGCCATGAAATAATTAAAGGGATCTAGGGTTTTTAATATTTAAAACGCCGCGCATCCGCGCTCATGACCAATACCGAGGGCGCAGCATATATGTTGCAGCCGCAACATACTGTTTCTTCATATCCTGCTGCAAATTGATTGGTTGCGGGCGCCGCAAGTGTGCTGCGGCCGCAGTCAGGGGCCTTTCACGGAAAATCAGCCTTGAATTTGCTCTTCTTGTCAACAGGAAAGTTGTAGCTCCTTGAAAGAGCTATCCAACCCATGGTCATAATAGTCAATCGGACAACCGAGGCCTCCAGAAAGTGCAAAACAAGTTCAGCATGTCTGGCGACAACTTCTGCAGACTTGTTCTTCGTTTAGATTCGCTTCTTCTTCTCAGGACTTCTTGAGATCTTCATGTAAGCTTCTTCGATCAACTAGACATTCTCATATAATTCGTTATCAACTCATGTCTCCTCCTCAGATCCACCATTACCTGAAATAATCAATAAAAGCGTGTAGATTCCGACTCCGACAACATAGAGAACTAATATGCAAATCATACTTAAACCATGCATGATATGCATCATAACTAAGCTAAATGCAACCTATTATGCCTACCTAAATGCATGCTATCAAACTCCCCTACACTTAACCTTTGCTTGTCCTCAAGCAATGATAGAATGAACATGAATCAATGCATCCCACAAGAAATCCCTTCAAGTTTCAACCTCATAAAAAAGCAACATCATAGCAAGTGAAAACATAAGCCAAGCAAACAAATTTCATAGCATGTATTCCAGTGATCAAAGCTTAGAAATAGACATCATCCAACCTCACCAGAAATATGTGTTTCACTCATGTGTTTAGGCTTTAGGGTACAACTCTCAACTCAGACCAATCATGCACTTAACTCATAGACATTGACCACCATATCACCATATATCTACCGAATTGTCATTACTTGCGGGACACAATAAAGACAACTAAATAAAATGTGACACTTTATTTTTTCTCTTCTTTTATTTTCTTGTCTTCTTTTTTTTTTCTTTTTTTCTTGTCTTGGTGCTTTCCTTACGCGAGGCGCAAACATGGGTGTCATGAATGACCCCGGTCTATCAACACCTCAACCTACTAATATAAAGTCCACTTGAACATCTTTTGACGCAAGTTGCAAACATGGGTGTTATGAATGAACCTGGTTACTCAACGATCAAGCTTCCTTTTCTAGTGGATAGTTTTCAACACCTTTTTGCGCGAATCATACCCATGGGTGTCATGCGTAGACCCGGTTACTAAGTGAATCAACCATTGCCACCTTATTCACTAAATATGCACAAATTCAAACAAAAGACTCAAAATATAAACATAAACTCCGCAAGCAACAAACATGTGAGTCGGTCTTGAAAAATAGATACGACAGTCAATGCCAAGAGGTAGCAACACAAGGAGAGTAATTCACACAATTGAGCAAAAGAATTCAAATAAGGCCAAACATTCTCACAGGGTCATGTTTTTAGGACTTCAATCATACTTTAGCTCCACCATACATGCTCAATTATATTTTCTAGCTCATGTTCCCCAAAAAATCAAATAAAGACAATAATCAAAACATCCAGAACTCCATGGGATTTTTATGAATCATGCTTGAAATTTAAAATAGAGGACAAACTAAGCTAGATGGGTGTTTGAATAACACATATGTATGCAATGCATGCTTCTTTTTTGGATTTTCGAATTTTTTTTAAATTACGAAAATAAACAACAAATTAATAAAAAAAATGAAATAAATTAAACATGGCGCAGAAATTTAAATATGATCTCCTATATGCGTCTATATACAGAATTCCTCTCCCCCACACTTATAGTTTTCATTGTCCTCAATGAAACAATAAAGACAACAAAAGTGAATCAAATATAATCAGGGTGAAGGAAAAGGAAAAGGAAAAAGAAAGAAAAACTTACCTCGGGTTCGTTCCCCGGCAACAGCGCCAAATTTGACGGAGGGAAAACCTGTCGTTGATCCGTCAAAGTAAATCTCAAACCTATAACTAGTATAGCAATAAGCAAGAGGTCGATCCACAGGGAAGGTTATAAAGTAACCAATTTGGGGGGTTTTTGTGTGTGAAAGTTCCGCCTTTTATCAAAGCGGAGTAAGCAAGAAAAGTAAATGGATTTCGTTTTAGACAATTTGGAGAAACAATTCTACCTACAATTTTCCACTTTATTGGATTGAAGCGATCCTTGTAACTTCTTCTCGTCCTATTAAGTTTCCTATGAATGCCCTTATCCCGACCTAATATAGTTACTAGTCCAATCAGTCCTCGAAACCCTTATCAATCGAACAGTCCCTAAAGAAGGATTTAACCAAATTGATAGCTTTAAGTTCAGAGATTAACCAAGGTATTTGCAGTCCCTAAAGAGGGATTTAACAACACATTCAACTTCCTACTCATTCAATTAGTTCAATCAGCCCTAAAGGAACAAGTTTGCCACTTAGGTTAAGGTTCACAATCAGGAATCTACAAAACCTTAGCAATTGAGTTGATTCTAACTAGTTGCGCGGGCTAGATAGAATAAAACAATAGACAATCAAGCACAAAGAAGTTGAAGCATTCAAACATAGGAAACAATGAACGAGAATTATAAACTCACAATCAATCCGAATAAAGCTTCAAATTGCAGGCAGAATAGATGAGATTAGTTCTTCATGGAAGACATCGCTCAAAATCTATAAAGTGTCTGATGAATGAATAGAATGGAAGTAATGGAAAAATAACTAAAAGTGGTCTTAAATATCATCCAAAGTCGGCCATGAAATAATTAAAGGGATCTAGGTTTTTTAATATTTAAAACGCCGTGCATCCGCGCTCATGACCAATGCTGCGGGCGCAGCATACTGTTTCTTCGTATCCTGCTGCAAATTGATTGGCTGCGGGCGCCGCGAATGTGCTATGGCCGCCACCAGGAGCCTTTCACAGAAAATCTGCCTCGAATTTGCTATTCTTGTCAACAAGAAAGTTGTAGCTCCTTGAAAGAGCTTTCCAACGCATGGTCATAATAGTCAATCGGACAACCGAGACCCCCATAAAGTGCAAAACAAGTTCAGCATGTCTGGCGACAACTTCTTCAGACTTATTCCTCGTTTAGATTCGCTTCTTCTTCTCAGGACCTCTTGAGATCGTCATGTAAGCTTCTTCGATCAAATAGACATTCTCATATAATGCGTTATCAACTCATGTCTCCTCCTCGGATCCACCATTACCTGAAATAATCAATAAAAGCGTGTAGATTCCGACTCCGACAACATAGAGAACTAATATGCAAATCATACTTAAACCATGCATGATATGCATCATAAGTAAGCTAAATGCAACCTATTATGCCTACCTAAATGCATGCTATCAAGCGGGTACCTGACACTATCCACGAAGTCAGGCCCGGTAATCGCCTGCGGGTCCTCTGACCGCGCTGAGGCCATATAACATGCCTATACGTAAATAAAGGATGACTAATGAAGTATAATATTTAAATCACATAAGCATGCTTTGACAGTTATAATATGCAGAAAAACTATAAAGGGCCAAAGGCAATGCCAAGTGGCATATCCCTCTCCTATCTCTACACCATTTTTCGTTAGTGCAGAGACTGGCCAGTTCGGTGCTATAGCATAGCAATTTCCTCATGGTGGTGCACAAACCACGACATCATCATATCATATCATCTCATCACTTGCCCGATGGTTCTAGGCTATCATATCATGCTCATATCGACTCGATTGACTCAGGGCAAACCCGATGGGGTTGGGCTACCCTATGACCCTAGCAAAGACTCTAGAACTATCACAGATAACGGCCGTTCTGTTTCAAACACACATAGTAACCATATATATGCTCAGTTCAATGCAATCCTAGTATGATACTATATAGCATGCTTTAATATGAAACAAAACTACATATCACATGACACATCAGGCATGTGGTTCAAGTTGCTGAGTAAGTCCCGTAGGATACTTACCTGGAGTCTTCACATCCAATTAGCCAGCAAATAATTTACTCAGAGAATCATCCATGAGTAAGCAAGCCACTCAGAGGACCATCCAATCACACGAGCAAGCAATAAGTAAGGAATAACTCATAAATACATATGTCATTTACACACAAGCAAGCAACCAAGTTAACACATGACTAAACAATATCTTATTCAAGAAGTCTAGCATTCTCAACATCCTGTCACAACCTCAATACATCTCTTAACCATTTCTTTTATCACTCATTCCAGAATTCCCATTAATATTTATATGTCAAATGATCACACAATACCTCATTCATATTCGGAGACTAACAAGGATAAGTCCATTTATCGCAAAACCACTTCAAGCAAGGTCAACTCATACAGGCAAAATATTACTCACAAGTATAACATGTTCTTAAGATGTCTTTTATATCTTATATGCTTAACCAAGTCTTGGCTAACTCTTACGAGATCTTTTTAATCAAATTTAATGCGTTAAGGATGAGATTATCACTAATAATTAAACCAAGGGAAGTTGATATTCCAAGAATCAATTATAGTTTCAATTATAACAAATTACAAAACAAAAAAGAACTACAAGCAAATTTAAGAGCACACGAGTATAATAATTTGTCAAGCATCCTTTATATTATCATATACACTTGATTAGATATTACCACTCTTATTCTACTAATCAAGAACATTAATCATATGACATTCATATAAACCATTCACAACTAATAGTATGTTACCACAAGAAGAATCCTATCTCATTTTCATTTTGCACACGTAGTGAAGTCGTCCAAAGGGTACCCATATTGATTATCCTATTGATAGATCGTCCACGTGACAAGTCAACAATTTTACAAAGTCATACTATATTTACTTTATTTAACTAAAACAACCTAATCAACAAGGTCAGAAAGCATAATGACTAATAAGTCTTCAAGGCACATCTCTTCATCTAGGATCCCCACTTTACTTATCAAGACAAGTTATTAAATCATATCTCTAGGTATTAATTCACAATTTATTCAATTTAGTAAAATGAGCAACAATATAGAATAAGGCTATTAGTCACATTATCGGTTGGTACAAGATTAGTTTATTTCTTCCAATGAGCCAATTAACAAGACCAAAGTTATTTTCAATCCATGAGTGACTAGTTTAGACCAAAACCATCGGAACAGTAACAATCAAGAAAGAGTTAATCGTTTCAAAACCACCTTAATCGAACCAATTCGACGTCAGACCATTTTATAACAATGAGTTAAGATTCAAAATCATCAAAACCCATCAAAGCAACAATAGCAATTCCCGCAATAACGACATCGACAATCATTAAAACCAATATCTCAGTTAATCCAATTTATAGTCAATTAAACGAAAACAAAGTCGAATCGGGCAAGGTTCAAGCCTAAGAGTTTTACCCCAATTCTGATAGAACTAGGGCGGGTGCGAATTTGAGGTTTGAGCTTCAACATCAGACCACGGACTCCTTGGGTTTGTTGGGGTTGTGACTCGCGCAAGTGGGGATGCCGGTGGGGGCACTGTGATCCGACGGTGTTGCTTAACATTGGCTTCAAGATCTGCAGGGGCGAGGCTAGGCCCCAAGCGTCTCCTCCGGCGTCGGATCAATGGCTCCTGTGAGGAAGTGGTAAGGTTTGTGCAGCTTCACTTGCTCCCCGACGTCGGAAAGCAGTGACGACAAGCTCATCCTTGGCGCGGTGGCAACGACGAGAAAGGGGGTCGACTCCGGCGAGAGGACAGTGGTCATTGACTTCTCTAATGTGGGCGTCAGGCTTCAATCGATTAGATCGGAAGAGGGACGATGAGTAAGAGGGGCATCGGATCCATCCTCGTCAGCATCGAAGAGGATCGAGCGTTGTGCCTGGTGGCCAAGGAGTGCTCGACGACAGCCTTGAGTTCGCCGGTCCTGGTTTCGGCTAGAGGCTGGGAGGCGGCGGCGATCTGTGGTGTCGTTCATCGACCAGGATGGCCCCAACCTACTCGGGTTCCATCTGGTGCGAAGAGAAGCAGAAGAAGTGGAGGAAGAGATGAGGGAGAGATAGAGGAAGAGTGGGAGGGAAGAGCAGATGGCATGGGAGTTTGAAGCGGCAATGAGTATAAGAGGAGGCTGAGCTCCCAAGCCTCGGATCTGAAATAGATGAGGAAGGAACAAGGGGATCGGGCGGCTAGGGTTCCAATTATCGATATTTATACACCTCAATATTAGGGTAAGTTAAATTACGAGGAATAACAAAAATAATTCCACTATTTCTACTTTATAACAATTCTAACCCAATAAACAACAATATTCAACGCAACAATTCATAAAATAATATTTTAAAATATCGAGCCTTTACAGTCCTAGTCGATATCGAGTAAACAACTTGATGTCGAGTAAAGTCGACGAGTCCAGAAGCTAGCCGAGCTCGAGTACGAGGAGAAATCCGAGCATTTGTGGTTACTTGCGAGCCAAGATTCGAGATATTCTATCAAGAGACATCAAGATCTATCATAAGAAGGAAGGATTTATCCACATTAGCTTTATTTACTTTTAGATATAATTATTTTAGGGGGTTTTTGCAAAATAGCCACGAAAATGGGCTTATTTTGCGAAATATCCGCATTTTGGGACATTTTTGCAAAATATCCTAAATAAAAGGCTTCACCGTCTCTCGACAACCGCTTTTCTCTCTCCTCCAGCTCTCCATCTCCGGGCGCTCTCTCTTTCTCCCTCTCGACCTGCTCGCCGGTGATTGCTAGGATTTCCGAGAGATTACAATTCCGACATCATCAAAGCAATCGCTTTTGAACTGTATTCTAGAGAATCAGGTAAGCAAAGTATTCGATTACAATTTTGAAGTCGATTACAATTTGCGCCAAAGGCGCAAATTTTACTAGAATTTGGATGATTCTAAGTTGATACTAGAATTTAGATGATTTTAAGTTGATACTCAGTTTTACGAGAATTTGAAGTTGATTACAATTTGCGCCAAAGGCGCAAATTTGCTAGAATTTTTGGATTACTCATTCAGTTTTGCGATTACTACTTCAGTCTGTGTTTATCTATGCTTCATGTTTGCAATTACTGCTTAAATTTGCGCCTTTGACACAAATTTCCTAGAATTTTTTGGTTTACTACTTCAGTTTTTCTATTACTGCTTTAGTCTGTGTTTATCTATGCTTCAGTTTTGCGATTACTGCTTCAGTTTTGTGAATGCTGCTTCAATTTGCGCCGAAGGCGCAAATTATTGCTTCAGTTTTGCAATTACTGATTGGAATCGTGTGATTACAAATGTAGATTACGTCAAATTTGTGTTTATCTATGTTTATATATGCTATAACAGTATGGAAATATAGTAGAACAGAATGATTACTGCTATTGAATGCATCAAAATCTGTGCCTTTTGCGAAAACTTTGATTCATTTTTTATGCATCAAGTGATTAAGGTTATGGAGTCATATATATACAGTAGAATCAAATGAATAATGTTATAGAATGCATCAAAATTTGCGCCTTTGGCGCAAATTTTGATTGATTTTTTAAGCATGAATTAATGTTTATGAGCATTTTTTCTGTATATTTGTAATCTTCAAGTTTCAAATCGAATCTGTGTATGTTTATGGTTATTTATGCTTGTTAATATTTTACATTGCTCAAGTCATCACTATGATTGCTTAGGATGTGATTTCTCTATGATTGTTTCAACTAATCAATAGACCTTAATCAAAGAAGTTTTCCACCAGAAGTGCAAGTTTTATATAATTCTTCTCACAACATGTGTGTTGTATTCATTTCGTTGATTTAAAGATATAGATTCCAAACCGTCACATTAAATATTGGTTTCATGTCATCCAATATTGTGTTCTTCCCATCACTACACTTGAATCTGGACATTATATTGAATTATCCCTTCCTTATTATACTTTAATTGCTCATGTCATCACTACACTTGAATCTGCGCTCTATATTGAAGTATTGATTCCTTATTAGACTTTGATCGCTAATGTCATCACTACACTTCCTTATTGAACATTAATTGAGCCATGTCCGCACTACAATTGAGTCATAATAAAATTGCACATGGGGTGCCTGTTAAGAATTTTTTTCATAACAGGTGTAGTCTATTCACTTTTGGTTGCTCTTGTAAGAATTGTAAGAATTTTTCATAACAGGTGTATTGTACTCACTTTGCTTGCTTGTGTCATCGTTTTTTAACATTGACTGAGCCATGTCAGCACTATAAGTGAGTCATAGAAAAATTACACAAGGGGTGCAAATCAATTGTTGCATTTGACAATACAATGATCTATAGACTCCTTATTACACTTTGAAAGTTTTAATGTCACCACTGTATTTTACTCATAAAAAATTTGCACCGTAGGTGCAAATTTTGTGAGAATTTTTTTCATAACAGGTGTATTCTACTCACTTTGGTTGCTCGTGTCATCGTTTTTGAACATTGATTGAGCCATGTCAGCACTACAATTAAGTCATAGAAAAATTGCACAAGGGGTGCAAATCTATTGTTGCATTTGACAATACAATGATCTATAGATTCCTTATTACACCTTGAAAGTTTTAATGTCAGCACTGTATTTGACTCATAAAAAATTTGCACCGTAGGTGCAAATTTCGTAAGAATTTTTTTCATAACAAGTGTATTTTACTCACTTTGGTTGATCATGTCATCGTTTTTAATCAGATTGTGTTTTTTATTACTTAAATGTATTTATCCTCTTAAATTCATACTCTACAGATTACAATGGCAACCCACATTATTACAGTTGTATGTGGTAGGAAATGGTTGTTTGATGATTTATGCCCAACCTTTGTTGGAGACACTACTTCAAAGGTGTTTATGATTGATGAGTCAATAACATTACATGGTTTAACCGAAAAAGTGCACAACAGATTCAATATAGATAGTGCATTAGAATTGAAATTCAATTATTTACACCCTTTCAAATGTTGAGAGCTCTGCTTCTTGTTGAATGTGATGCTGATTTGAAAGAGTTTTTAAGGTTGTCCGATCTACAGGATGTTAAATTTGCTGTTGAGTTGTGTGTCAGCATTAAATCAGATGGTGAACAAGTTCAAGATCAACAACCATTCCCAGCTGGCAGTTTACAGTTGGTGACATGCAATCCAACTATTACCCATATTATTACAGGGGAAAATAACATGACATTGATCGGTGACACCAAGATGAAAGGTGTATTGTTGGAAGATACTGGAGATGAAATGAATTCTCTAAACAGTGACACTGCAAGTGATGAAGATTATGCAGATGAAATATGGAGAGTATTCTATTCTACAACACACATGAGAGAAACTACACTAGAAGATTGTTGTGAACTGAATCTGCCATGTTTTACAGTAACTTTTATATCGATTTCTGCATACATTGCATTCATTTGGGCTAAGATAGTACAGAACCTATGTAGTTTATGCTTATTTGCCAAATTATGGAATCTACACCAGTTTCTGTTTAAATCGCAGATTTCGAGGCATTTTACAGCAATTCTACAGAAAGTCAGAAAAGCTCAGAAAACCGCTACAGAAGTCCAAGGTCGAAGCAGCAACGGAACCAGTTGAATCGAGCCAAGAATCCAAGCTACTCGATCTCGAATAGCTCTTACTCGACCTAGACGAGCATGTCCGAGCACAGCCTTGTCGACAGAGCCTGATCGAGAAGCCGAGGACGAACACGCCGAGTCACCTTACTCGATCTCGACTACGCCTTGTCGAGATCGACGAGCCGACCAGAGGTTGTCCGAGTCCATGCCGAGAAGCTCTAGTCGACACCACCAGAGAGTCATCTTCGATGAACCCTACTCGATCTCGACTACGCCTTGTCGAGATCGACGAGCCCCTGAGTCCGGATCCAGGCTCACCGAGTAGAGCCACCCGAGGAGACCTAGTCGACGGATCAAGCCTACTCGAGGTCGACTAGGACTACTCGACATCGACGAGAACCAGGAGCCATGTCCGAGTCTGTCGAGCACCAGCTAGCCGACACGACGAGCCAAGCCCAGTCGACCACGACTTCTACTCGAGATCGACAAGAGCCTTGACGAGGTCGACGGGGATTCCCGAAGCTGTGCGACGCGGTTTGATCAACTCTACTCGGTTTGGCTTTGCTTGGGCAGGAAGATTGCCGATTCTATCCGAATTCATCAACATCTATCATGAAGAGAAAGAGTTCTATCCATGGAAGACTTTAGATATACTTTCCTATTTTGGATTTAATTATGTTATAGATTTTATTTATCTTTTAAGTTTTGGATAAAGTTTAGATATAGATAGATATCTTCTTTCCTAGAATAGCTAGGGAATGAAGGCTATAAATAAAGCCCATGGGGCTCAGTTTTATTCATTCAATTTCAGAGAGACAGTTCCACATAGAGATTTAGGAGTTTGAAGGTTTTAAGGTTTTGGCAGTTTACGAAAGTTGATTGCCGGAATTGTAAAGGCTTTGAATTTAGTTAATGCAAGTTATTTCTTTTAAATCAATGATGTCTGTGTTTGCGATGAGGCGTGAGTAGTCCACCCACTTCTAGGGTTGGGGAGAGCCCGACGGTAGCCATGCATATTTGAGGTAAAGATCCGACCTTTATCATGTTTTGAGCATTTTCCTACTTGTTGATGTGTTTATTGCCCATCTAATGGAGATCCATGCTAACAACTTGGATTATAAACATAAAATCGGTAGAGACAATTAGGGTTTCTTGAGAGAGTTGTCTAATTGTTTGAAAAGGCGAAAGCTTAGTCCTTTAATGCAATTCACATGATTATCTGTTTGGTTCTACCTTATGCATGCTTGGTTATTGTCGCTGCAAACCCCAATCTTGAAAGTCTTTTACATTAAGTTTAGTCAAAACCCTAAAGCATTTGTTTTTACTTTCTTTATTTTTATTTCGTTTTGTTCCCTGCCCTCGTCGATCTCGACCACACTCTGGTCGACCTCGACTACTGATCTTCGACCTAGAGTCGCCGTTGCTTACCTGTGCAGATTCTCGACCAGACCAACTCGACTTCGACGAGCCGTACTCGATCTCGAGTAGACCCCAGTCGAGATCGACTAGACCTGTGCCGAGCTGCTGTGCCCTGTTCGACTGTCTGAGCTTCTGTCGACCAACCTTGTCGAGCTCTAGGACCCTGTTGTCGACTTCTGACCGTGAGATTCCACCGCTACCTAAGATCCGCTGACACTCTTCCTCGTGGATCGATCCTGACTTCCCACTGCAGCATTAGGATGAGGTCTTGTATTTATTTTGCGTGGGCATAATCTGGTTTGAATTATATTTCTATATTTTGAACTCGATTTCCTCCTACAACAAATTGGCGCCGTTCTGGTCTACCACCTGAGTTTGACGCCTTAGACGAACCGGAGCGCTACCTACACATCCACTCTAAACTCAAAAGGATCATGGCGGCCGCTGAAACACAAGAACAGTTGATTGCCAGGCTTACCAGGGAACTAGCCGCGAAGGATACTGCTATCGCCACTAAAGATGCTGCTATCGCCGCTGAGAAGGCAGCAAGGGAGCAAGCAGAAGCTGAGCTTGCCCAATATCCAACTACTGCAGAGGATTATATGCATCCAGCTCTCGTCGTGCCTGAATCGGCGATTCTAATCCCTGATAACTCTTTTGAAATTCGCACTCAATTTTTGATAGAGCTTAAAAAAATGCTTTTTATGGCAAATTTAATGAGTGTCCTCTTGAACATATTACTAACTTTCATGATATGTGTCGTACTCTTGCAGAAGGTACAACTCTGGAATATGTCAAGATGAAATCTTTTCGCTGGTCGCTCGCTGGACCTGCACTGAAATGGCTTGAAGGGCTGAAGCCGAGATCTCTCACCACCTGGGCCCAAGTAGAACAAGAGTTCCTGAACAAATACTTCTCACCCGCTAAAACAACACTTCTCCGTCAGAAAATCACCGTCTTCAAACAAAAGCAAGGGGAACCGCTGGCAAGGGCATGGGAACGCTACAAGGAACTGCTGCGATCTTGCCCTACTCATGGACAGCCACCCTACGTCATCCAGGAGATCTTCTTCAACTCTCTGGATCAAATCACTAAGGATAGGATCAACCATTATACTCGCTATGAGTATCTGACGATGCCACCAAGTGACGCATGGGGTGTGCTAGAAAAGCTCACTAACTACGATAACAAATATGGGGCTCCTACAAACTATGAGGAGAACACCTATGCCAGGCCAGCACCATCAATGCCACTCTATGAGCCAGCAAAAGAGATTGACCCAGATGTCAGGGAGCAGTTCTACAGAGACCAGAATCGCAAGCTCCTCAAGCAAGTCAAATATCTATCTGTCAACCAGCCTTGCATTGAATGCGGATCACAGAGGCACACCACTACTGAGTGCCCACACACCGAGCAAGTCAGGATGGCAGAAACACATGAGCAGGCAGCCTACGCTGGGGGTCCAAATTGCTACATGGGAGACCAACGATCCTACCAACCACAGTGGAACCAAGGTCCCCCTAGGAATCCCCCACCCTACAGAGCTCCAGGACACCCAGAGAGAGATCAAAAGAAGGATGATCTGCAGCTGATCCTAGAAGAGATGCGTCGGAATCAAGGCACCATCAACAACCAATTCCAGAATATCACTACAAAGTTTGGGGAATTGGACATCTGGAAAAGGGGAATAGAAACGCAGATGGGTCAAATCGCTGCCCAGATCCCACGACCGTCCGGACAACTCCCTGGGCAAACTGAACCAAATCCTAAGGGGAAAACCGGACACGTCGCAGCTATCAAACTCAGGAGTGAACATCAGCTACATGAGCCAGAGGTCGGAAAACAGCAAAGCAACGCAGAGCAGCAACTCGAGACAGAGCAGAGCAAACTCGATCTCGAGGAGGCTGTACTCGACATCGACAAGCCCATACTCGACCAAGACCAGAAGCTGAGCTCGGACTCCGCTGCGTAGACCAGCAACCCGAGGTCGACAACCGTACTCGATGTCGACAAGACCGTGGTTGAGGTCGAGGACCAGCAGGCCGACGTCGATGACTCTACAGCATCTCCGACAGCTGATCTGGCTTCGAAACAGAAAAAGCCACTTCCTTTCCCTTCTAAAACTCATAAAGACCCCACTGCGGGTAGATTCAATAGATTTGTTAATATGCTGCAAGAACTGAACTTTTCTATTCCTTTTACAGAAGCCCTGCAAGAGATGCCTGGATATGTCAAATTTCTGAAGGAAATCCTGAGCAAGAAGCGGTCCATTTCAGAGATCGCAGACGAATGCAAACTACTGCACTTCCTTGAAAAGAGGCCTGACCTAGGTAAGTTTTCTGTTACTATGGGTTTTGGACAATATAAATATGATGCTCTATGCGATTTAGGAGCAAGTGTGAGCATCATGCCTTTATCAATCTGGCGGAAAGTAAAAATAGGATGCATAGAACCTGTGGATGCTAAATTATACATGGCGAACAATACTGTGGTCATCCCTACAGGTATAGTTAAAAACGTCCCAGTCTAGGTTAGTAAATTCTTTTTGCCAGCTGATTTCCTTATTATTGATTGTGCTGAAGATCCTACTAGCCCTATTATCCTTGGTAGACCATTCTTAACTACTGCAGATGCCAGGATTAGTGTTAAGAATCGCTCGCTCACCTTCACCATAGGCGATGAGGTTTTGGATTTCTCTTTTGGCCCTGTAAAAGAGGAGATTTCTTGGCTGGAGGTGAAAAGCATCAGCATCGACGGGACTGAGCAAACAGCGGAGGAGGGAGCCAAATCTGTACTTGAGGTTGACAAGCCCTACTCGACCTCGACAAGCGCTTTACTCGACTTCGACAAACCTTTGTCGACCTCGACCACCACTGCTGAGCCAGAAACTTGCCAGGAGCCTAAGTATGGGGTCCCTGTACTCGATCTCGACCAGCAGTACTCGACATCGAGTAGACCCAAGCCCAAAAATTTCTGTTTTGGGTCCGAACAGGTATGTTCAGGTATGAATTCTACTCCCCCTCAGTCCATAAATAAAGTTTTTAATGATTTAAGAGGAAATAAAACACCGTGGCGAGAGAATTTGCAGAAACTAAGGGCTACAAAGAAAAAGAAGAAAGAGAAGGGAGATGATGCAAGCAACCACCTGTCAGCTGAACTTGCATACTACCATCAGGACCTAGATGATCCAGGAGAAGGGCCAAGCATGAGCGGGCCCCACAATAATGGTCCTTGAGCCTAAATGGTAAAGTCGGCCTAGCGACTATAAAATCTAGAGCGTGTATATAAACTTTATGAATTCTTTTGATTCTTTTTAAGTTTTTGTTTTTGTTTTTTGTTTTTTGGTTTTATGTCTTTTAGAATATTTCATATGGATAGTCTCGTTTTTGTGGAATCTAACACTTTTGGTTGGCAAGCATATAAGGATCGCGAAAGGTGGAAGGAAGAAGTCCCTGAAAACCAACCAGAATCGACGAAGGCCAAGTCGACGACGACGGGGAGGAGAGCCCAGAAGCTACTCGAACTCGAGTAAGACGTACTCGACATCGACAAGCCAGAGCTCCTCGACTTCGAAAACCACCAGACGCAGACGAGCCTACTCGAGATCGAGTACACCGTACTCGAGATCGACAAGCAACCTCTACTCGACATGCCCAGTTTCGTCCTCCTCGACATGATCCTGTGAGTTCCTTCCTTTACTCTTGTTTTTATTTGATTTTATACAGTGGGGACACTGTTAATTTTAAGTATGGGGTGGGGGAAGGGCTTACATTGTGCATACTTGATTTATTTGATCATATTTGACATTATTGGTGCATTATTTCTTTGAATTGCTACATGGCTATTTTGGAATGCATTATTTGATTTATGTGCTTATATGCATGTTTTCCAAAAATTTGAGAAAAATGACCCCCATTAAAAATTTTGAAATAATGTCATGGAAGCTTAAAATTGAACTCGACGAGGCAAAATTGGATTCATTAGAGATATAGCATGAAATTGCCTAGTAAAGGGAAGTCACAATGAAATGCATATTTTGAGGAAAACCATGAAAGGAGGTAAAATTTGAAGTTGCTTTTGACATGTTGCATGATAAGATGATGGAGGACTTTATATTTCCATATAATGCTCATATGTTTATAATCCTAGCCTTGCCTATGCTTATGCATCACAAAAGCCATAATATGCCTTATTTCATATATTGCTCCACATAATCTAAATATTTGCCATTCTTTACCTTATTTCCTATCCAGGGATTATGTTGAGAATGATGTTACATTATGGAGATTATCATATGGTGTTTGTGTTGTGGTTATTATCAATATTGGAGTTTGGAAGGAAATTGTTTGAAATATATGGAAAATTTAATGAGTGAAAGAAAATCCAATCACCTCAGGAGATAAAGGTAGATTGACCCTGCTCTCTGAGATAATAGTTTGGAGAGATGGGACACATTGTGAGGAGTCCAAAGCACTAAGTATCCGGGGCCATTCATGACACCCATGTTTGCGACTCGCGAGAAGGCAGTGCTGAGGTTAGAGAGGTAAAAGCATTATTATTGAGAAAAGCAATATGAAAGGTGATGAATTATATGGAGAAAGAATGTGGAATGAAACTCAAGTTTGGAAATACTCCATTTCCGCGGATCAAAAGCACCACATTGCCAAAAATTGCCCACCTTTAGCCTTTTACCATTCTACTCCTTATTTGAGCTAAATTAAAGTCTTCTTCATTATCAATGCTTTGTCATATAAATTGTTTATGCATAACCCTCCTTTGTGAGTAGATGTTGCTTTTACATATTTGCACATGCATGAATCCGTGACATTAGTACCTTTTCGAGGATAGTAATTGATTGCAGGGTTATATAAGAATGAATCTAAGATGTTAAGAGTTTTGAATTCTTCCCCTGAATGACAATTAAAAGTATTGCTTGAGGACAAGCAAGCTTAAGTATGGGGTGTTTGTTGTGAACTGAATCTGCCATGTTTTACAATAACTTTTATATCGATTTCTGCATACATTGCATTCATTTGGGCTAAGATAGTACAGAACCTATGTAGTTTATGCTTATTTGCCAAATTATGGAATCTACACCAGTTTCTGTTTAAATCGCAGATTTCGAGGCATTTTACAGCAATTCTACAGAAAGTCAGAAAAGCTCGGAAAACCGCTACAGAAGTCCAAGGTCGAAGCAGCAACAGAACCAGTTGAATCGAGCCAAGAATCCAAGCTACTCGATCTCGAATAGCTCTTACTCGACCTAGACGAGCATCTCCGAGCACAGCCTTGTCGACAGAGCCTGATCGAGAAGCCGAGGACGAAGACGCCGAGTCACCTTACTCGATCTCGACTACGCCTTGTCGAGATCGACGAGCCGACCAGAGGTTGTCCGAGTCCATGCCGAGGAGCTCTAGTCGACACCACCAGAGAGTCATCTTCGATGAACCCTACTCGATCTCGACTACGCCTTGTCGAGATCGACGAGCCCCTGAGTCCGGATCCAGGCTCGCCGAGTAGAGCCACCCGAGGAGACCTAGTCGACGGATCAAGCCTACTCGAGGTCGACTAGGACTACTCGACATCGACGAGAACCAGGAGCCATGTCCGAGTCTGTCGAGCACCAGCTAGCCGACACGACGAGCCAAGCCCAGTCGACCACGACTTCTACTCGAGATCGACAAGAGCCTTGACGAGGTCGACGGGGATTCCCGAAGCTGTGCGACGCGGTTTGATCAACTCTACTCGGTTTGGCTTTGCTTGGGCAGGAAGATTGCCGATTCTATCCGAATTCATCAACATCTATCATGAAGAGAAAGAGTTCTATCCATGGAAGACTTTAGATATACTTTCCTATTTTGGATTTAATTATGTTATAGATTTTATTTATCTTTTAAGTTTTGGATAAAGTTTAGATATAGATAGATATCTTCTTTCCTAGAATAGCTAGGGAATGAAGGCTATAAATAAAGCCCATGGGGCTCAGTTTTATTCATTCGATTTCAGAGAGACAGTTCCACATAGAGATTTAGGAGTTTGAAGGTTTTAAGGTTTTGGCAGTTTACGAAAGTTGATTGCCGGAATTGTAAAGGCTTTGAATTTAGTTAATGCAAGTTATTTCTTTTAAATCAATGATGTCTGTGTTTGCGATGAGGCGTGAGTAGTCCACCCACTTCTAGGGTTGGGGAGAGCCCGACGGTAGCCATGCATATTTGAGGTAAAGATCCGACCTTTATCATGTTTTGAGCATTTTCCTACTTGTTGATGTGTTTATTGCCCATCTAATGGAGATCCATGCTAACAACTTGGATTATAAACATAAAATCGGTAGAGATAATTAGGGTTTCTTGAGAGAGTTGTCTAATTGTTGGAAAAGGCAAAAGCTTAGTCCTTTAATGCAATTCACATGATTATCTGTTTGGTTCTACCTTATGCATGCTTGGTTATTGTCGCTGCAAACCCCAATATTGGAAGTCTTTTACATTAAGTTTAGTCGAAACCCTAAAGCATTTGTTTTTACTTTCTTTATTTTTATTTCGTTTTGTTCCCTGCCCTCGTCGATCTCGACCACACTCTGGTCGACCTCGACTACTGATCTTCGACCTAGAGTCGCCGTTGCTTACCTGTGCAGATTCTCGACCAGACCAACTCGACTTCGACGAGCCGTACTCGATCTCGAGTAGACCTCAGTCGAGATCGACTAGACCTGTGCCGAGCTGCTGTGCCCTGATCGACTGTCTGAGCTTCTGTCGACCAACCTTGTCGAGCTCTAGGACCCTGTTGTCGACTTCTGACCGTGAGATTCCACCGCTACCTAAGATCCGCTGACACGATTCCTCGTGGATCGATCCTGACTTCCCACTGCTGCATCAGGACAAGGTCTTGTATTTATTTTGCGTGGGCATAATCTGGTTTGAATTATATTTCTATATTTTGAACTCGATTTCCTCCTACAACAAAGATTGGGATGCTGATAGCTCTACTATGCCTAGTGTGAATCTTAATTCACAAAACTTGATTTGCGTAGGCAAAAGCTTTGCATCAAGGAAAGCAGTTAAGCATGCTTTGGGAATCTTGTCAATAACCGAGATATTTGGTTTTCGTGTGGCAAAATCAGATACAAAGTATTATAGGGTGCATTGTGTAGATCCTGATTGCAAATGGAAAGTGCATGTCAAAACTTTTGGTCCAACTTGGCATGAGGTTATAGTATATGTGGACATGCACACTTGCACATGGGATTTCAGGACAAAACACTGCAAACAGCTTTCATCTTCTGTGATTGCTAGCATCATCGAATCAAGGTGAGCACTTTTTTTAAGAAATAGTATTTATATTTAATCTTGCTTTCTAACATATGTTTATTCTAATTTGACTATAATTACACAGTGTTGATGCTGGATACAGACCAGCATAGATAATGGATAAGATGAGAACAGAAAAAAAAGATGCAAATTACCTACTGGAGAGCATGGAAATCATCAAAAATAAATCACGAAATGGTTAAGGGGACACCAGAATCAAACTATGCAGATTTACCATCATTTTGCCATATGCTCGTGGAGAGAAACAATGGGACTATAGCTTTAATTTCAAAAGACAAATAAGATAGGTTTCAGTACTTCTTTCTGTCATTTGGACAGTGCATCAGAGCATTCCCCCTCTTAAAGAAGGTATGTCTTAAACAGCGTCAGCACAAATTCTGTTGTCATCGATTTCCTTAACTTCGATAACATAAGTAATTTTATTTCTTTTTATACCAGGTTGTTGTTGTTGATGGAACATTCCTAACTGGCCAATACAGAGGAACGTTGCTTGGAGCAGTTGTACAAGATGCCAATAGACAAATTTTTCCACTTGCCTTTGGTATTGTTGACTCCGAAAACAACAACTCGTGGGAATGGTTTATGTATCAGCTGCTGCAGGTTGTGCCCCCATCAAATGACTTAGTGTTGCTGATAGACATGCTAGCATTTCAAGGGCTGTATCTTTAGTTAACCCAACAGCTACACACTGCATATGTATGTGGCACTTGAAACAAAACATCAAAGCGACGTTCAGGAAAAAAGAGTTGGGGAAAATGTTCACAAAAGCAGCAGAGAGTTACACTATCCAAGAGTTCAACAACTACCTTGCACAAATTGAAGCAACCTTTCCAAAACTATCAGAATATCTGGTGTCAGCAGGTTTTGATAAATGAGCCAGAGCACATTCAAAGTGTGATAGATACAACATGATGACATCCAACAATACTGAGAGCTTGAACTCCGTTTTCAAAGGCAAAAAAGATTATCCCATTGTGGCACTTGTGGAGTTTGCTAGACAAAAGCTCACATCATGGTTCCTGGATAGAAGAGAGAAAGCACTGGCAAACCAAGACAGAATAACTCCTGAGATCCTTAAGGTGATAAGACAATCACAAGAGCAAGTTGGAGTATGCAGAGTATAAAGGATGAATGAATCACAATTTGAGATCAATGGTCAATGAGATGTAGCTATAGTTGATCTATCAGCGAGGACATGTACATGCAGAGTATTTGATGTCGAGAAAATACCTTGTGTACATGCTCTAGCATCCATTACACACATAAAAGCATATGTGTCTGATTTTGTTGCAAAATTTTACAGCAATGACGCTTGGCGTATGGCATATGCAGAAATAATATATCCAGTGTTGGATGAAGATGAAGGAAACATCCCTGATGTGATAAAATCTATCAACTGTTACCCCTCAGTAGTAAGAAAGAGAGCAGGAAGACCACCTACAAATAGAAAGCTTTCATTGGGAGAGTACAAGAGGAGGTTGAAGCATTCAAAATAAGGCTGTCAGCACAATTTCTGTCATCAGTATTATATAAGAATAATGTTAGTAGATAATACAGTTTATAAATTTGTGAATCACATTTATGTTTGAAAATAAACATTAATTCAATACTATAGAATAAAATTTTAGATTTTACCATGTAATAATACAAATTTATATACTCTTTTCCATCTATGTGAGCGCAATTTTACCAACAGCCCGCATGAATTTTCAAATTTATATCATTGTTGTTCACTCAAAACACAATACAAAGTTGACAAAGTGTTGCCGTTGTGCAATATATAAACAATCGTTGAGCAAAAATAAGTTGATGTTGAGCAAGTTCTCCCCAATCATAATATGTTGTGCAATTTTATTCTATTGATGAGCAAAAATAAGACCATGTTGAGCAATAACCTATTAAGCAACTATGAAAACATAATTAGATAAAAGTAAGATCTTGTTGCAAACAAAATGTTGCTGTGCAATATATGTACTATCGTTGAGCAAAAATAAGGTGATGTTGAGCAAGTTCTCCCCAATCATAATATGTTGTGCAATTTTATTCTATTGATGAGAAAAAATAAGACCATGTTGAGCAATAACCTATTAAGCAACTATGAAAACATAATTAGATAAAAGTAAGATCTTGTTGCAAACAAAGTGTTGTTGTTGTGCAAAATATAATCTATCGGTGAGCAAAAATAAGGTGATGTTGAGCAAGTATTTACCACCCATGCGATCTTGTGCAATTTTATTCTATTGATGAGCAAAAAGAAAACCATGTTGAGGAATAACCTAGTAAGGAACTATGAAAACATAATTAGATAAATCTAAGATCTTATTGCAAACAAAATGTTGTTGTTGTGCAAAATATAATCTATCGGTGAGCAAAAATAATGTGATGTTGAGCAAGTATTTACCACACATACGATCTTGTGCAATTTTATTCCATTGATGAACAAAAATAAGACCGTGTTGAGCAATAATCTATTAATCAACTATGAAAGCATAGATAAATAAAAATAAGATTTTGTTGCAAACAAAGTGTTGTACTTGTGCAATATATGAACTATCGTTGAGCAAAAATAAGATGATGTTGAGCAAATTTTCCTCATTCATAATATGTTGTGCAATTTTAATCTATTGATTAGCAAAAATTTATTAAGCAACTATCAAAGCGTTGTGCAAATATAAACTATTGTTGAGCAAGAATAATACGATGTTGAGCAAATTTAAGGTATGGAATTATATGTTAAATAATAAGAAATAAATAAAGTATCACAAAATTCCCGATTTTTGGCAAACAATAAAAAAAGAAAAGGAAAACGGTTTTCCTAAAAATAATATAAAAAGCAAACAATGTAAATGCCTAAAACGCTTTTCACGTTCGAGAAGTTCTCCATCACCTTCATTTAGTTTCTTTCTCCAGCTAAATCTACTCTCTTCATTTCTCTGCGAGATTTCTTGAGGCTTGATTGTAGGCTTGTAAGAAGGAGATCTATCATATACATCAACATGTCTTCAGATCCGAAAGGTTTGATTTCGTGTTTTCTGTGTATTAAAGTTTAAATTAGAATGAGTACTGTTTAGGGCTTAGTTTTCCATGAAAATTAGGAAAATCGCACTTATTCAAGCGAATTTATTGTTTATAATCAAGTAGTTATTCAACCTTACAAGACCTACCATTGCTATTTCAATTACTTTCGCATAATAAATTGAAGTTAATGTGATTAATTTGGAGGCTCAATTTGGGAATTTAGGAATTTGGGAATTTGTTCGGCATAAACTATGGTCTCTTACAATGTCATTTCTTCAATTATATTTGTAGAAATTGATTGTAAGTGTTCATTCTATAGGTAAACGTCCGCAGAGTGTAAGTGATTCACCTGTTCTAGACATTCAAAATAGAAATTCGAAGAGATCAAAACGATCTGGAGTTAAACCTCCAGTAGTTGATTTATCTAGAGATTCACCTACCTTCAAGGAAGAACTGTTTGTTGATACCGAGCCTGGTAAATCCTTCGAAGTAGGGGAGGGTTGTAGATCACTTGAATCCAAAGATTCGTAACCGCTTGTAAGAAAAAACAGTAAGAGAGAAATGCACACTGAGATTGATCTTCATGTTAGGCTGTTAGCACTATTGCTGTGGAGACCATTGAAATTGCAAGGTTGGAAAACCATTCACCTAATGAGACGGTTGTTCAACATGTAAACCCAACTGTGCATATCATAACATCTGATGAGCAAACAGATACCACAGACATACAACCTATCGCAGAAAATAGGCAGCTGATTGTGAGGAATCAGAGAAACACTAGACAAAAAAATCTCCCATCATTGAAATCACGGTCAAGCCCACGCTTGCCGGTGTCGTCCTTGAAAAAAATGAATGCCAAGCAAAAGAAATTGATTGAGGATATTGGCTTTGAATTTTTGTTCAACTTGGATATTGTTACCCTACTACTGCTTCTTTCATATTGGTTAGTGGATCAGTTTGACCCTATCAAGTGTTCCTTGGTGTTGGCTAATGGAGGCGAACTTGAAATTGCAGAAATAGACATGCATATCACAATGGGATTCCCAATGGGGAAAGTTTTAGTTGGAAGAAAATCAGCTAAAGAGAATTTCAGTCTTGTGCAAGAGTGGAAAACCACATTTGATGTCCAGGACAATATAACAACAACTATGGTTATGGAAAAATTGATAGCTGACACTGACTGTGGTGATCAATTCCTTCTGAACTTTATTGTTATACTGGACTCTATCTTGGTTGATACACTAGGAAACGGACATGCCAACCATAGTTTAATAAGAGTAGTTCCTGAATTGGGTGACCTGAAAGACCTAAATTGGTGTACTCTTGTGTTGGAAAGTTTGGTAGATGCAAAGAGAAGCTGGGAAAAGAACAAGAATGGCCATTTCAGAGGGCCTCTATTATTCTTGGTTGTAAGTATTTTTTTCAAACCTTTGCTCTGATGTTAACTTAATTTCTTTACCATGTCAGTAGTACAAATGTCACCCCCCCACTTTTATCTACATGTCTACAGTATTCTTTATGTCAGCATTCCCTGCTCCATCGTTATACTGATATATGTTTATCCCCTTGGTGTGCCAGTTGTTTTACATGGATAGGGTGAAATTATTCACAAGCACAACACTAAGAAGAATGACTCGTTCTTTCCCAGTTTTCGTTGGCATAAATTAGAAAATCTTGCGCAAACGAGAAACTGATGATATAAGTACTGGAGGCTTTGGATGTGGCTTAGTCCAGGCTCGCCAAGTTGTTCCTCAACATCAGGGTGTTGAAGCTACTCCTAATCCCTTACCCACTCAATTTAAAGCTGATACTCCACCAGTGAACCCTTTGGGAGATACAATAAAATGCATTCCCCCTGCTGCCTTGCCACCAAGGAGGTCGCCACGGATCAACATAGTTGATGGAAATGCTGCAGAACAACTTAATAACATGAAGAGAGAAGAAGCTACAAGGAGAGCACATAAACCTTCTGCATCTTTGAGAAGCCCATATTACTCGCGTGTTGTTGACATTACAGATCGTATCTCTGAAATTGAGCGCACTGTTTCAGCCTATTTAGCAATGAAAACACCTCACAGCATGTAGGTTTATTTTAAACTTAATTTTCTTAATGTATGTTCAGTTACAAGTAAAAGATTATTTTCATATAATCCATCTTCAAAATGATTGACATTGCAGGGAAATTTTGTTTAAGCACAAGTCTGTTGAAGTTGTTAGAACAGACATGGCTACGCTTGAGGATGAAACCCACTTGTCTAGTGTCATTATTGATGCATGGACAGCTATCCTCAACCACAAGGAACAGTATAAAAGTGCTTAATTGCCAGCAAGACTATTTGTCAATATCAACAAAACTGTAATATTCTTACAATTTTATCTTTCAATTACACTCCATTGTTAGCCGTTATTACAATTGGTCTGTTTTTTTTACTAATTTCTATTCTTAATCCAGTTTAATGTAGAGAGTGTATCATTAGGAGCTTGTGATGAACAATTCCAGAGGTTTAACCTCCTCATTGATACTGTATTGTCATCGCACCACACCTTTCTTTGAAGGATATAGACATGGTACTCCCTTGCAATTAAATAAATAAAGTTCACAAGACCAATCACTAATGCTTATTTGTTTTTTATTATGTTGAATAGATTGTATTTGGGGTTGAACGAACAGCAGACTATGTCATGGTTGTCTTCAACTTTAAAAACAAAGTGGTCCAAATTGTTGATGTCACACCATCTTGCGCAGATCCAATTAGCCCCTTCCCATCACCCTTTGAATGTTTGGTAAGTTTCAATACTGATATCTAATATTTCTTTCCTTGTCTTAATTTCATTTAAATATCAACTCAGTTTATAATTAAAATTACATGAATTATAATTCAATCCATGCAGGGAGATATGCTGATTGTTTATCTAACGGATAGGGACTCCAAGCAAAGGCAGAAATAGTGTCAGCTGCACCATCATCAAAAGTCCCCATCACATGGGCTGGAGATGAGAAAGTTCAACATTCTGGGGTATGTCTCATGCGCCACATGGAGACCTTCTTTGGGACAGAGAGGGTACAAGTGTGGATTGGAAAAGGGCAATTTCAAGAATATTTCAAAGCTAGGGGTGAAGTATCTGACAGATATAGTATGTTCAGAGTTGAATGAAGTGAACGCAGATGTTGTGAAGGCAGCAAAATCCCATGCAAGAATGACTTCAAAAGGAATTCAGGGCCAGAAACTAAATCTTGGTTGAACAACCATAACGCAATTTCGTGTTTTATTTGCAAACTTTGGAATGTATTTTGGTGTAGACAGTTATGTACTCTGCTTATGAACAATTTTCTCGTACCAATTAAGACAGTTGTTGTCCCTGTTGTCAGTTTTCTCGTACCCGTTAAGACATTTGTTGTCCCTGTGGTTTTTTCATGGATAGTATTTGTCAAGATGCATACAACTATAATAGCTTCTAAACAGTTTTGTTTGTTCTTCTATGTGTCAGCACAATTCTCTGCTCCAGTAATCAAATGGTCTATGCTATTCAAACAGTTTATTTAGTGATATCCATTCGTTTGTTGTGCAATTATAAACTATTGTTTAGCAAAACTAAGTTGATGTTGAGCAAATTACCAGTAACATAAAAACTTAGTTAAACAGTGTCAGCACTACTGTTACCAAAACAATCCACAAACTAATCAAATGTGTCCGCATTATCACAGGAGATAGACGTAAAACTTCAGTAACACTTTATAATTTGAAATATGAGGAAGGAAATTACAAAATAATTATATGATTGTTATGATATTAATATGTTGCATCATATCATTAGGATGGAACACATAGAAACTAAAAAAATAAAAAAATACATTCAACATATAAATAAGTACCAATGTTATCACTTATTAATATAGTAGAACTACAGTCCTAAGAAGTCATCAATCTTCTTCCTCTTTTCCATTTCTGCATCTAAAACCTCTTTAACACACCCCATGAGATTGTCCTTCGCCTCTTCAAACAACTGTCTTTGATTGCCCAGTTCTCTTTCCATCTACATAAAAGATAAAATACAAGACTCAATCACAGTATGGAAAAAAAAATTATGGATAAAACTTCAAATATCACCTTTGATAATGCTTCACCGTCTTCATCTTTGGATGCAATCCGAATGTGATGTTCAGTTGCTATTATTTGATCTTTGGGATTCCTCATATAATGTATAATGAACCAGAACGGCTTCCAACAACTCGGCCCTGCGAGCCTCTTTGTTAGTCTCGCATGCTTCATCAACTAGATTCATATGATACCCGCGGTAAACAACACCATCAAGCACGTCCATCAATTGATGGAAACTCGTGCAAAACCCAATAGTGTTTCCATAGTTCATCTTTTTAGAGAGGGATGTGTTAGCAGTGTGGTTAAAGAGTCTGGTATACTGATTTCTGTTAAAACCAGTTTTCATATGCCAATGGACTACAAAGAATGATAAATGGATATATATATATATATATATATGCAATAATTAGACAGTTTTCATCTTGTAACAGTTATTTGTGACAGTTCATTACAGAGTAATTATAAAAAAAAACTGTCAAAACTGTAAAACTGTAAAA
This sequence comes from Persicaria tinctoria, assembly GCA_037127255.1. Taxonomy (NCBI): domain Eukaryota; kingdom Viridiplantae; phylum Streptophyta; class Magnoliopsida; order Caryophyllales; family Polygonaceae; genus Persicaria; species Persicaria tinctoria. The sequence goes on along the minus strand of JBANSL010000015.1, from coordinate 37,246,267 downwards.
CTATAAACTGAAAACGGATTACAGTTATTTGAGTTACAGTTATCGTTGGTGGACATTAACTAACTCGTGTCAGCACTACTTTTGGCCTTATCCACCTAGTGTCATCACAAAAACTTCAAAAACAGAAAACAACCAAAATTGTAAGAATAGTGTCACCAATAGATCCAACTACTCTAACCAACAATGTCAACAATGTAACAAAAGACTTTGAACACTTGCCAATTCGTGCAACAGCATACACTTGAAAATAACAAAAAAAATACAAGCCCAGGGTCTCAAGTAGTTGTACCTAATATCAGTGTCAACGCTACATTGGGACTTACCCAACTAAAGTCAACACATAAGCGTCAATAACATAAAATGTCAAGCCATAAACTTCAATAGCAGAAACCACCAATATGATCACCTAATGTCACACCAAATATCAAAGATTACTATAATTTGAATAGAAATCAGAAAGAAAATGTCCTACTTAAATATCAAAGATTACTATAATTTGAATAAAAATCAGAAAGAAATGTGATCAAGGACAAATTTCATTCATAAAATATATTTTAGGTTACATCAGTACCATAAAAATTTACATACTACACTTATATCATATACACCTAGAGTTCTGCTCGACAAAGAGGACAATTGTTCTGAACTATAAGTCAAGATCGTAAACAATTTGGATGAAAATGATGTTGGCATGGCGTTTGAAGAACAAGATCTGACTCCAACATTGGAAGCAGGCATATTGTACATTCTTCATCATCAAGATCAAGGTGATATATCTCCCTTAATCCATCAACCTCCATAGGTTCTAGAGGTGTTGGATGATCTGGTTGGTCAACCTCCATATGAATGTCATCGTTTATGTCGGACTCATAGCTTGAATCAGACGAAGAGTCATCATAAAAATGTACATTGATGGTGATGTTGGGGCAAAGACCATACTCAACAAGATCAGCACCGGCCTCAAACCAACTTCTAGTGTATTCCATTAGAAGCCAATTGGCTACCTGGCTTCTAACCTCAACAGTTACTCCTGCATCAAGTAGCACTTCGTTGCAGCGGGCTAGACTCATAGGCATACCATTCCAAGTAGACGTATGATAGAATGTTAAGGGAATGCTGTCAGAGTGGATGGACACAACAAGTAGACTCGGTCCATACCAGTATGACTCAGATGCTGATATTTGAACTTCATAAGTACCAACAATATAGTCGTAATCTAGTTAGGTATAGGTTGGGAATGCCATTGAAAGAGAGAAAACCTACACAGACAAAATCAAAATATACTCATATATTAGACAATCACTTAAAAATAAAACATTAAATCGATATTAATAGGAAATAGTCATTTTCACCAATCGATGGTGTTGTGAAATTTTAATCTAATGATGAGCAAAAATAATACCATGATGCAAAAACAAAATTATTGGAAAATTATAAAATTATATTAACAAAAAAATATGATCATTATGAGAATATTTCAAAAGGCTCGATTATTGTGCAACTATAAACTACTGTTGAGCAAAAATAAAGTGATGTTGAGCAAAATTTCAACAATCACCCCACACATTGTGCAACTTTATTCTATCATTGAGAAAATTAAGACGACGTTGTGTAAGACTCTATTAAGAAACTATAAAATTATATTGACAAATAAAATTGAATCATAATGGACAAAATTTCACAAGTCTCAAGTGTGATGCAAAAATAATCTATTGTTGAGCAGATATAAACTACACAACATACACTCCCAAAATCATAGAATACAAGACTATTATCACCACTAGTTGTAACTAATACAAGTTTGGTGTCAACATTGTTTGTAACCACCATCAGTGTCAGCACTACTTTGGGTGTCAACCACCTAGTCTCCCCATGTACAATTCAATATCAGAAAAATAACCAACTGTTGACACCCTTAATTCAAACTAATAAATCCAACAAATTCAACAATACTATGTGCATTAAACACCTCTTACAACCACATACACTTCAAAATCAAAAAATACAAGTGTAGTGGTACCACTATTTGTAACTAGTATCAGTGTCAGCACTACTTTGGGTCTAAAACACCTAGTGTCACCACATGAAATTCAATATCAAAACGATCAAACTGGTCACACAATAAATTCAACCTAATATAAACCACAATGTCAACAATAATATGGGCATTAAACACCGCTTTCACCCCATACACTTAAAAATAAAAAAATACAACCCTCATGTCATCACTACTTGTAATATAATATCAGTGACACCAATACTTTGCATCTCAACAACATAGTGCCCACCACATACACTATAAAAAGAAAAAAATACAAATAGATACACTTCAAAAATCATAGAATACAAGACTTCAATATCAGGGGAAAAAAAACCAGTGTCACCACTAATTGTAACTGATATCACTGTCAGCACTACTTGAGGTACCAAACACCTATTGTCACCACATACAATGCAAAATAAAAAAAATACAAGTATGGTGTCGCAATTACTTCAAACTAATCGGACAAGAAATGTCAACAATACTTTGGGCATTAAAAACCTCTTCACAAAATCTACACTTCAACATCAAAAAAACTAGGCCACTGTCACCACACAGAATATATGAGCAAATTCATCAAAGTTCAGGTGGTCTTTCTTCCTCAAATAAAACAAATATAACAGTGCGCGAATTTCATTAATATTATACATTTACAAACACCAGTTACGGAGAATAGTTACAAAATACATTGGTATGATTTGAATGGAAATCAGATACAAAAAAGTGCCAGACACCAACTTCCATTCATACCATACATTTCCTTATATTAACTACCACAGAATAGGTGCAACTACGATGTCTTTTCCAAGCACATATACATTACAAATATGCCTAAAAAGGTGATCGACATAGTGGAAAAATGGGTTGAAACGACAACCACTCTATAAGACACCCTTGGTGGAAGGTATGATCACACAATGTCCAAATGACAGGCATTGATGGCAGCATCTGATCAAGACATATTGAGCACTGATCCCAATCCTGTTCTGGTTGAGGTGGATCTTGTAAATTGCCATTTTGGTTTGCATTTGCTGGAGAAGCTGGGGGATCCACATCCTGTTCAGAGTCGATGCTCATATCAGATTGAGAGCTTAAATCAGAGCTCATGTACCATCTAAGGATACAAAACATACACAAACAAAATAAATATACACTCATATAACTTGCTGAAATCAAAACCCTAACCGATTGAAAGATAATGAAAAACTCATCTAAAATCAGGAAAAAACAAAATAAAACTTGATGAAAAAAATGTAAAAACCCTAACCGATGGTATAAAGTTTGCAGGAGAACGAAAGGGAGAGAACAACATAAGAAAAGGCGCACCTTGTGAAGAAAACTCCGGAAAGAGGAAGAGCGTGTGGAGGACGACGAAAAGACTTGGAGAGACGGTAATGGCGAAGAGAATGGAAAGGGTTGAAATGACGTTGGACTCTTGTAGAAACAATGAAGAACACCCCCTTATATAAAGTAACTGAATTGGGCCAACTTCTTTGATCAGGAAAATGGGCCACGGTCTCCTGCCTTGAAGTTTAAAATAACCCAACCACCAATCTCGTCCAAATCCTATTGTTGTGCAAAATTTAACCTATTGTTCAGCAAAAATAAGATCATGTTGAGCAAATTTCCACAAATCGACCATGGTGTCCAATTTAATTCTAATGATGGCAAAAAAAAAGACAGCATCATGAAAAATAATATATTTAAAAATTCAAAAATTATATTAAGGAAAAATAAGATCATATTGGGCACAAATTCACAAAGATCAATTGTTGTGCAAAATTTAACCTATTGTTCAACAAAAATATGATCATGTTGAGCAAATTTTTGCCAATCAACCATGGTATTGTTGATAGGAGGAAATCGAGACTTGTAATAATAAAATATAAATAAATCACAGCAAACCAGATTCCGTCCCTTGCAAATAATTACAAGACCTCCTCCTGATGCAGCAGTGGGAAGTCAGGATCGATCCACGAGGAAGCGTGTCAGCGGATCCTACGCAGCGGTGGAATCTCACGGTCAAAAGTCGACAACAGGGTCCTCGATCTCGACTAGGGTAGTCGATAGAAGATCGGACAGTCGAACACAGCGCAGCAGCTAGCACAGGCAGAGGCTTGTCGATGTCGAGGAGGGGCTACTCGATGTCGAGTACAGTCCTCGTCGACTTCACTTCGTCTCGTCGAGTACCTGCACAAGTAAGCTACAGCGATGCTAGATCGAAGATCAGTAACTCGAGGTCGACCAGGCTTGGTCGAGATCGAGTAGACAGAGAATTAAAACGAAATAAAGAAATAAAGTAAAGGCAAATGCTTTGGGACTTCCGAAATAAACTGTATGTAAAAGGCTTCCAAGATTGGGGTTTGCAACAACGATAACCAAGCATGCATAAGGTAGAACCAAACAAATTATCATGTAGATCACATCAAAGGACTAAGCTTTCGCCTTTTCCAACAATTAGACAACTCTCTCAAGAAACCCTAATTGTCTCTACCGATTTTATGTTTATAATCCAAGTTGTTAGCATGGATCTCCATTAGACGGGTAATAAACACATCAACAAGTAGGAAAATGCTCAAAACATGATAAAGTTCAGATCTTTACCTCAAACGCGCATGGCTATCGCTGGGCTCGCCCCAACCCTAAAAGTGGGTGGACTACTCACGCCTCATCGCAAACTCAGACATTGATTGAAAAGAAATAACAACTTGCATTAACTAAATTCAAAGCCTTTACAATCCCGGCAATCAACTTTCATAAACTGCCAAAACCTTAAAACCTTCGAACTCCTAAATCTCTATGTATAACTGTCTCTCTGAAATTGAATCAATAAAACTAAGCCCCATGGGCTTTATTTATAACCTTCTATTCCTTGCCAATCAAGGATAGAATATCTATATCTATATCTAAAACTATATCTAAAATGCTTAATGATAAATAAAAGCGATAAAGCAATTAAATCTAAATATATCTAAATTGTCTTAAAGTGGATAAAACTCTCTTCCATGATAGATGTTGATAGAATTGGATAGATTCTCGTCTTCTCGGCTTCCAAGGATCCCAACTCCGAGTAGGATTCGTCAAGCCACGTCAACGGCTTCTGGACTCGTCGTCGATGTCGAGTACGGCGTCCTCGATGTCGAGAAGGAAAGTCGTCGACTGGGCTGTCTTGTCGTCTCGGCTAGCAGGTCCTCGACGTGGCTCGGTCATGGCTCCTGACCCTAGTCGACATCGACGAGAGCTCCTCGATCTCGACGAGGGTTCTTCCTTTCCGCTGGTTCCGCGGCAGCGAAGATTTCCGCGGCAGCGAACGGTCGTCGTAGTGCATCCCGTTGTGGTGCATCCCGTTGGCAGCGAAGATTTCCGCGGCAGCGAACGGTCCGCTGCAGCGAGTCGGGTCACTGGCAGCGAGTGCTGCCTGGTCGTCTTCGTCCTCGGCTTGCCTCCTCTCCTCGTCGACTCCGGGTGTGCGCTGAGGCGTCGTCGATGTCGACTAGGGCTTGTCGAGATCGAGTAGGGCTCCTGAGCTGAGTTGGTCTGGCTCCTAGTCGACAAGGCCTGTGCTCGGACATGCTCGTCTAGATCGAGTAAGGCCTACTCGAGATCGAGTAGCCTGGGCTCTCGTCTTGATTCGACTGGTTCCGCTGCTTCTTTGACCTTGGACTTTTGTAGTAGGCTTCCGAGCTTTTCTGACCTTCCTTAGAGTTGCTGTAAAATGTCTCGAATTCTACGAATTTAAACAAAAACTGGTGTAGATTCCATAATTTGGCAAATAAACATAAACTACCTAGATTCTGTACTAGCTAACCCAAATGTATGTAAAGTATGCAGAAAACGATATTAAAGTTACTGTAAAATATGGCAAATTCAGCTCACAACAGGTATGCAATTTAATTCTAACGATGACCAAAAAAAGGACAGCATCGTAAAAAATATATATTTAAAAATTCAAAAAATATTTTAAGGAAAAATAAGATCATATTGGGCACAAATTCACAAAGATCAGTTGTTGTGCAAAATTTAACCTATTGTTCAACAAAAATATGATCATGTTGAGCAAATTTTCGCCAATCGACCATGGTATGCAATTTAATTCTAACAATGACCAAAAAAAAGACAGCATCGTAAAAAAATATATATTTAAAAATTCAAAAATTATATTAACGAAAAATAAGATCATATTGGGCACAAATTCACAAAGATTAATTGTTGTGCAAAATTTAACCTATTGTTCAGCAGAAATATGATCACGTTGAGCAAATTTTCGCCAATCGACCATGGTATGCAATTTAATTCTAACGATGACCAAAAATAAGACAGCATCGTAAAAATATATATATTTAAAAATTCAAAAATTATATGAAGGAAAATAGGATCATATTGGGCAAAAATTCACAAAGATCAATTTTTGTGCAAAATTCAACATATTGTTCAGCAAAATACAACAACAGTCTCAACACTGCTTGAAACAAACATCAGTGTCACCGCTATTTTCGTACTTAGGCACCTGGTGTCATCCCATAATGTTCACTTATCTATTTTGAGCACTTAATTTGTCAGATTACATCCAAGCTTCCCCATTTACACAACAACAACCTATCTAACCACTGGTTTTAAAATTTAAAACTCCAAGTTTCTTTGATCAGATCTGAACACATGAGTTCTCTGAAACGAAAGATCTTTTCGTTGTTGAAATTTTTAACATCTCCCCAAAATACAGAAGCTTCAATCGCTTTTAATGTAAATACACCACATGAAGCCCTGTAGACAAAAAATGAAACAATGTAATGTAAGCACATAAATAACAAGTATCTAAACGTAAGCAAAGAACAAAACAAGATAACAAATACATACCCGGTAGAATTATGCATTAACCCAGGAACCATGTATAGCTGGAAAGGAGAGGAATCGAAGTTTTCAAATAGCCCAGCCTTTGCCAAATGAATTGGGAGCCAACTAGCAAACGGTTGCAATTGTTCTTCAAAAACACCTTCCCTAACAGCAGGGACATTGCAATCGAACACGCTGATTAACCTATCCTCAATTTTAATCTCCAACGCCACCCAGTGCTTGTTTAGCACGTTGAAAATTGTGTAGATTTTCTTTACAGATACCCATGGCTTCCCATAATCAGCAGGGCACGTACCGACAAAATACTCCTCGGTGCTGGCTTCAAGAGCTATGTCTTCCCGATAACTTGAAGCATACTCAAGAAGGTACTTTAGGTAAAATAGCCAATCAAGAACAAGAACATCTCGATACTTGACAGGGTACTCATGAATGCGCTTCCTAATGTGAACCAAACCTGCTTCTAGATGCTAAACAAAGTAATAAAAAAGTGAATTCAACAATCAACTAATACAATAAACTAATCCACACATATATATATATATACTGCAAAAATACAACCAGTTATTACCTGACAATCAAACCACATATTCTTCAATAAAATGTGCTGGAAAAACGTTTTATCAAACCTTGAGATTGAACCAGCAACGGAAAAATTCCTACCAAAGATTACACAAAGAAAAAAAATATATATATATAGCATGAGATACTATAACTAATACAATAACAACACCATTTCATATAAAATACTAAACATAAAAATAAACCATACATTTGCTTCTTTACGAGTCCATATATAAATTCATGATCTTCCGAGCTGATAAATGATTTCTTAGGGGCATACTTTGGCATCCTCACTTTCTTCACTTCCTCAACTGGACCATATAGGAATGTACTGTTTGATGGGATAAGATTGGAAGCCTTTAGTTGGTCAACTTCAATTTGGATTGCATGATCCTTGGCGACCGAATCCCAATCAACACCTGCACCCTTGTCATCATCATTGTCAGACAGACAAATGTACTTTTCCAGGGATGGGTCAACCGTAACTCCAGCAACTTTACCACCAGCGCCTTCGCCTTCACACTTTGTAGATTGAGGCACTTCAGCTGAAGTTGCTGGAATCCCAACCTCATCTCCAAGAACCTTAAATTCGGTATCAACAACAGGTGGAGACTCCTTACCCACTCTTGGAACCTCAGTACTTACTAATGGCAAAGACACGAACACAACTTCACTAGAAGAGGGAGATGATTTCAACATTAACTCCTCATCAGGGAAAGACTGCTGAAGATCAGACACAACATCGTTCAAAATTTTGTTCACATCTTCAACAACAACCTTCACAGGTGTGGCCTGGAGTTCACCACCACTGACACGTTCATCATCACCTCTCGCAGGAGTGCCGTCAGGCTTGCCAGGAACGTGCTTATCATCAGCCTTCACATGTGTGCCCTAGGGCTTACCACCGCTGACATGTTCACCATCAACTATCGCATGAGAGCTTGCAGACTTACCAGCAATGCCCTTAACATCAGCCTTCACAGGTATGCCCTGACACTTACCACCACTGGCGCTTTCATCATCAACTATCGCAGGAGAGCTCGCAGACTTACCAGCAATGTGCTTATCATCAGCCTTCACAGGTGTGTCCTGACACTTAGCACCACTAACACTTTCATCATCAACTTTTGCAAAAGTGTCCTTAACATCATGCTTGACAGGGTTTGACTGCAACCTCTCAAACAAAGCCTCATAATTAGCAACCTTAACCTCAAGCTCATCGTACCTCTTCGCCATCTCACCAAACACTTGAAGGCTCTCATTCAACTCAACAATCTTTGTTTGAATTGCATCAACCCTCGCAGACAACAGATGCATAATTTTAGGGACCTCTTCAAGCTTCTCAATCCTCCTAAAAATCTCCTTCACCCAGTCAGGATGAGATGGGAGAGAAGAAGCAAAAGCATCACCATGCGTTTTTGGAGGCAACTCACAAGTTGAATCATCGTTAGCATCCATTTGAGGAGAAACATCTTTAATATCTTCCACTTTCTCTGATGACACTGCTATTTTATCAGCTTCATCACTTGAAATGCGAACGTCTTCATTTTCACAAGCAGCAGATGTTTGCCCAAGCCCAGACCGCCCATCAACAAAATCATGTGCTTCAACACTACCCAGGGGTGACCTCTGCATAGAAAGGGTCGGTACATCATCCTCTCCACCACTGTCACCAGAAGGTGTCTCGACTCGTTCAACGGTGTCACCACAATCAATGACATCTACAACCTCGGCCAAAACATATAGCCTCGCAGTTTGAGAAGCATCCAATTTATCGAATTTAGGGGAGTGGGTTTCAGCGGTAAAAACATCAACCTTGTCATCACAAACAGGAACTTCACCACAAGATTTGGAAGAATGGGTGTCGGCAGTAAAATCTTCACCCTTGTCAACACCAACACTGACTTCACAATCATATGAAGAGACTGCAACATGAATATCTACGGGCTCCACTCCATGTGCACCCTCAGTATCAACAACAGAAACTGAAGGAATAACAAAAGACCGGTCAACAGTACTATCATATAATGGCCTACCACTACCTGCATCACTGTTCTTCTTCATCTTATACCTCCGCTGAAAGACAATATTCAGCTGGATATCATCGTCTAAAAGGTCACATGAATCAGTACCCAACCGACATCTCTTGGAAGGTGAAGCAACCACATCAACCTCCTTAAGCAAATCTGTGTCAGCAGTAACTCTCTTCACCTCCTTAGAAGGAATAACTCTACCACCTGTCCTCACTGCTGAAGCCTTCAGTCGAGGCATCTTTACATCACTCTTGACAGATTTTTTACGGTCTAAAGCAATGTATGGATTGAATAGAACACGACTTGCAGAATGACCCCTCCTTAGGAGAACCTGTTCCTCAGAGGTATCGTTGGACGCCACCTTCTGTTTCTTTTTACCACCCATCACTCCAGTGGAAGATTTCCTCTTCTTTGAGGTCCCTACATCTTCTTTATCCCCCTCAGGGAAAACTTCAAAAGCAATTTCAAAGGACTTACCATCCTCTTTCTTTCTAGCAGCCTTGCCTCTCTTCACAGGTGTCTTCTTCTTTGAGGTCTTGCCTTCATCATGTTTATGCAAGACATTAGCTTCTTCATCCTCAACCTGGAGAGCCCCATTTGAAAACTTAGCTTCATATGCCCTTCTACGAACACGACGACTCTCATACAAAGTCGCATCAACAGGTCCATAAACTATTTCTTCAACTAATGCATCAACTACTGCATCAACTACAGCATTAGCTTTTTCACCAGCAAACGCCATCCTTTCGGTGCGTGAAAACTCCCCATAAATAGGGAACGACGTAGTCTGGAGAAAATGCATGTATCAGAATAAAAACCCAAAGATGCATCAAATAAAAATGTTCTTAAAAAAAGAAAATAAAAAATTATTACCAAATAACCATGAAAGAACTTCTCAGCTTCAGCGTATACTTGGCTATAATCACATTGCCAATGCAACAAGTATGGATCTCTATCAGGCATCTTAAAATTACAGTCAAAATTAACGGAGATAGCTGGGAAAGCTTCTAATATCCAAGCCTGTTACAAAAGAAAACTCGTTATGACACTATAAAATAATATTTAAATAATGCTCACATAAAAAATAAAGTTGTGCTGACACATGAAAAAACAATGACATAAGACATGCAAACACTAAAGTACAATACCTGGAATGCAAGGCAATACCCATACATTTGATAAGAACCCCTAACCCCATTCCGATCTACAACAGAAGAACTCTTCAATGACTTCAACAAACGGGTATATGACTCTCTACCCCAAGGATATACTTCAAACTCCTTCTCATTGCACGCAAGAGATAAGAATTGTGCACTTACAACTGCTGACCTCCTATATACAATTAACCTCTCAATCAGCAACAACTTTTCCATAATCAACTTCTTCTTAGACTTCTTTTTCTCAGATATGAAACGATGAAGTAACTCATCATGAATCATTTTCTTCTGCCCAAAAAATTCAAATATTGACACTTTCTTTTGGATATTACAAACACGGTCTTCACAAGGAAGGCCTGTAATAACATGAAACTCAGCAATTGAAAAACGTGCGAGATGTTTACCAACTCTAAACCACAACTGATTCTCTTTTTGTGTTTGTACTTGACGGAGCACCATTTGATGCATAAGCTGAAAATTGATAACCATTTTGGTGCCTTGCGTCAGCACCCATCCAAGGCAACTTTTTTGCATAGTATTGTAGTGAGAAGGACACAAATGCTCCTTGATCAGATCATCGACAGAAGGATATGAATATATGTTGGATCTACAATGAAATCGCTCAGAAACAGGAATGCAATATTCCAAACCCTGATCAACAACAGACAATTAAGCACAAAAACAAACATCAGATTAAGAAAAACTACAACTTGCTCATCAAACTAATAAATAATTTACATCAAAACCAGGATAAGAGGTGGATGAACCAGAAGATTGAGCTCCTGCAAGAAACAACATACAGAACAATGTAAATATAAACAGTAACAGAATCTGTGATGACACAAACAACCATAAACAATAACAATAAAATGTTACAAAGACATAGTAAAATAACATAAACATCACAAAACACAACACAAAATACCAAATCCAAACACAGACATTGTTAGAACTACAATAAACTAACACAAAAACAGACAGTGTCAGCCCCATACACATGAACATAGCAGCAGATAAGGCACTATCATCAACACAAACAATCCAAAGCATGGAAAACAGATTCACATACACGAAGAATACTAAAAAGGCACTTACAAAGTGCCAAACCGCAAAATTAACGAAAAGAAATAGTTAAAATCAACGAATTTACATATGCAACTTGCATAAGCTACGGAAACTACTAAAAAACGCACATAAGTATGCATATAAAGCATCGATTTAACCATAGATTGTCAATATTATAATAAAAAAAACAATAAAATCAACATAAACAAACATAATCTAAAACCCTAGCACAGCAAAATTCGCAAAAATCCCCCAAATTTATACTTGAGCTGCTGGATGACGACATTGAAGTAAACGACGAAAACTCAGAACTTTAGCGATACAAGGAAGAACAATCGAGCAAATCAAGCCGAAAAAAGCACCAAGCCGGAAAACGAACAAAGAACCAAGCCAGGGAACGCAAGATGAAAAACTTCGAGCAAAGAAAGAGTTCGAAAGAGAAAATAGGTATATATAGGGGCCATTTTGCTAAATTGTCCAAATACGCGACCAATTTGCAAAAACGTCCAAATAAAGTGCCTATTTTGCAAAAAATTTCATTATTTTATTTCCATGTTTTATCATAATGTTTTAGATAGAAAATTTAGATATAGATAGATATTTCTTTCCTAGATTAGCTAGGGAATGAATACAATAAATAAAGTCTTAGGGGCTGAGTTTTATTAATTCCAATTTAGTTCCAATTCAAGTGATAGAGAGAGAGAAAAAGAGTTGTGGCCGAGAGAGGTTGGAGAAAGTGAGAGCGGAATTTGGCTTCGATCGGTTGTAAGCTTTCTTTGATTTTATTTAATGCAATTTAGTTCCCTTCTGTTATTTATGTGTTTATTCATGATGAAAAGCGAGTAGTCACCCAACTTCTAGGATCGGGGTGAGCCCGACGGTATCCATGTAAGGTGATGCGGTAAATGTACAATCTTTTGATGCGAATTCGTCTTCTATCCCTATGAGCATGATTCTTTTGCGAAAGTTGAAGGTGATCCTTGTTTGTGTTATTGAAGCGAAAGTGATCTTAATGCAACTTGGATTAATTATGTGAAAAAGGGTTAGTAACAATTAGGGTTTATGCGAAAGCCTCTATATTCCTATTTGTTAATAACGACAATTATTTGATGAAAAGCATGATCTTTTATGCCTTTATGTGTTATTTTGCATGGTTATCGTTGTGGTGTTGAAACCCTGATCTTGGAAGTCTTTAGTTTATTGATTTTATTTCATCAATTTCGTGTTACGTCTTGCGAAAAGTTACGAATTTAGTTTCTCTTTTTACTCGAAATCGACAAAGCTTGTTCGACGTCAAGGAAAGTTGGTCGACGTCGAGTTGCTTGGTCGAGATCGACGAGATTTCTGCTTTTTGTTTTCGTTTTATGTTCGTTTCTGCTTTCTATTTTAGTCGACAGGGTGGTCGAAGTCGAGTACCCTACTCGAAGTCGAGGACTGTTCTGGTCGAATTTGAGAGTTTTCTGGAACTTGAAAGGCGGGCGCTGACACGCTTCCTCGTGGATCGATCCTGACTGCCTTCTACTACAATGGGAGGAAGTCTTGTATTTATTTGCTGAGACAGGGAGTCAGTTTGCTTTATATTTTATTTATATTTCATACTTGACCATCCTCCTGCAATAACATCGTGCAAGGGCCAAGAGAATTCAAGATGCAACTAAAGCCCTTCTTGTCCGTTACCAAGGAACTATGGAGCAAGGGTTCAGGCCCCCCCGGATCACTTTGCTCAAGTCTACACCACCAGCACAAGAGTTGAGCTTCCGTCCACAGACAGATCGAGCTCATGAAGACTCGTCAACACCCGCCATGACAAGCCTTCCCTTGCCTCGGTACACACTCGGTACAAACACATGCTGAGTTGGCCTAGGGTCCATGGCCGAGTACCTCTCTTGTGTTGGGCCGAGTTGTCTAGTTACTTAATTAATTTTATTATTTCATGTACTTAAATTTAATAAAGTGGAAGATTATATCTACTCTAGATAGAAGTCTTGTCCACTAAGTTTTGAATTTATATCTTAAATAGGTTTACTTTATCTTTAGGATTTAAATTCTATCTTTAAGAAGCAAAACCTCCACTCTTGCAAGGTGAAATTGGTTCATAGCTTTTCTATTTAAACATTGTAGTTTCTATTGAATTAATTAGATTGAAATAGAATTGAGGAACCCCTTTTAGGATTAAAAGGGTTCTTTGATTATCAATCTCAAAGTTCTGAAGTCTCTTATGTTCTTGATTCAACTCGGCACCCTCACAAACACACCCAAACCATTCGATCAAACACAACAACAAACACAACCCTAATCCCTAAACTGTCACAAGAAGGAAGATCGGCGCTTGGCCTCAACACCTGTACGCTGTCCTCGGCGTCGGGCGCTCCAGTGCTCGCGTTCTCTCCTTCTCTCACTCTAGCAAGCGCTCGCGCACCCCCGGCACCTCAGCGTCTTCTCTCGCACACCCTAGCTCTCGCTCCCAGTATTCCGCGCATCCGGACACCCAGGCTCCACATGCGCAACCTCCTCGCTGCTCCTTTCTCTTCCGTCGCTTTAGTGTTTAAATTAATTGAGTTTTGTTTCGTCGCTTTAATTAGTTTATTAATTAAGATGATTAATTTGTTCAATTAGGAGATATCGAAATAGAATTGCAAGATCGGGCAAATATACGGCGTGGTTCTTCATCTTGAGCCCACATGCGAAGGATCGGTTATTCCAAACGTATCAAGTGGTATCGGATTCTCAGGTTTATCCTAGTTCTTTACTCTCTTGATTCTTTTATGAGTGATTTATTTCGTACCAATTTTTTCACCATTCCCGCTGCATAAATTTTTTATTTTTATTTTTCACCCTTCAAATTTGGCACTTTATTTAGGTTTATTTTCTTATTTGGATCTATAATCTGGAAGATATTGAGTTCTTGATTGCAAGTTTTGATTTATATTCCTTTTTGTTACATATCATGCCTATGAATGTGATTCTTGGATTAAAGCATTATATGAACTTGCACCACTAAAAAACCCTAATTTTTCAGTTTCTAGCCGATTTCCCTTATTTTCTTTATTTTCGCTTACTTTTATATCATCGCAGCTAGAAGTGGGCATATCCGGGTATCTGACACGAACCAGGTAACCTTGTCGGATACCCGAAACCGTTTAGGCCTAAATTGCCGAACCGTACACGAACCGTTAACAGCCGGGTATCAGACAGGAAAAGCTAATCGGATCCGTGTCGGATATTCGGTTATCCGACACAGTGTTCTAAAAATCGCGCCTAGGCACCGCCTAGGCGGCGCCTGGGCACTAGGCGGGAGGCCACCTAGGAATTTTTACGCCTAGGCGGGCCTCTAGGCGGTTTTCCACCTAGACACTGCCTTGTCCTGCCTAGGTGCCGCCTAGTCCCGCCTAGAACCCGCCTAGACCCCGTCTAAACCCGCCTAACCCAACGATCATTCAATTTTAGCTTCTATAAATGTGATTAGTCGACATAAGGTTTTTTTATCCCATATGTAGGGATGTAGTTGCTTTTGAGTCGAATCTATGGTTTTCGATTTTAGGAGGCTTAGAGTCGCTAGTCGGACACGTATTTTTGCATTTATTTACTTTAGTGTTAGCTAAGCACAACAAATTTGGGTTTATAAATGATATTATAGATTATTATTACATTATATGAATTATTGATATGTGTTATGTGTTAAAATATAAAAAAATAATCACGTTTGTTCTAAGTCCGCCTAGGCGCCGCCTAGGCACCCGCCTGAAAGCCTAGGCGCTAGGCGGCCACCCACCGCCTAGAGGCCGCCTAGCGCCTTTTAGAACATTGATCCGACACAAACCATTTTTTTTAAAGCCGTGTGCAGTGAAAAGGTGAACCCTAAACCAAAACTAGCCGCCAATCCTCCACCATTGAAACTCCTTCATCCTTCCCAATCCGAATTTGATTCTAGCACCAGAAATGAGATTCATGACGAAAAACATCCAAATCTAAAAGAATGATCCCCTAAATATGAGAGATCTACAAAATCTCACAATAATTGCACCCCTGAAAAATATTTCTGCTCAACCAAAAACAAAAAGGAGAAGAAGTAGATGTGAAGAATAAAAGAAAAAGAGGGTCAATGAGAGGAAATCAAAACAAAGAATAGGGGGATTAGTTGAGAGAAGTTGCTGGAATCACATAAAAAATAGGTTGGGGATGTCTGATTACCGGTAGAGGAGCGTGCAGTTCCAACAGTGACGGTTGTTTCTCCTTCTTTTGCAAGTCGCTGAACATATGCAAGTAGTGGCCCATGGGCGCGCATGAGAAGTGGAAAAGAAGAAGAGATTGAGAGTATTGTGACTGTTGGGTCGCCGACTGAGAGTTTAGGAGAAGTAGAGAAGAAGAAGAAGAGATTGACTGATTGAGAGTATCATGTGGGCTGAGAGTTTATTTAGGGTTCGTGTTTTGGGAAAGAAATAAAAGGGGCTGAGAATATGAGATTGGGAGGATAAAAAAAAATACCGAAATAAGGTTTGTGTTTTGGGAAAGAAATAAAAGGGGCTGAGAATCTGAGATCGGGAGGATAAAAAAATGCCGAAATAAAAAGACTGCGACGAGGTTCGAACCTGGGCCGAACTGAAGGCTGACGGTCACGGATAAGGACACTACCATCTGGGGCAAATGGACATCATTGATATTTTAGGAAGTGTTTTTATACTAGTACTATATTACTGTAATATATATTTTTTTTAAAAAAATTAAACGGTTCGTGTCGGGTATCCGACTGGGGGATATGCCCGATCCGAACACGAATCGTTTAATGTCGTGTTTTCTCGGTTTGTATCATTATCGTGTCGTGTCTTTTCGGTTTCGTATTTTTTCGTGTCGTGTTTTTCTGCACACTCCTAATCGTAGCTTAGTTTCTTTTTCTTTTTCTTTTATTCTCCATTGCTGTCGTTATTACTCCCATTATGGAAGTAATTTCGCAGTAAAAAAAAAGCATTCATCTTTTCCTTTGTTTGAGTTAGTAACTCATTGCATCTTGTTATTTCCTTTCTTTGCTACTTGTTAGATGATCTGATTGGTTTTAAGCTTCACAAAAGAACCCCCTTTGTGTGATTTTTTGTTGTGCTGACACAGGAGCCTTGGTCACACCCCTCTTTTTCTGAACCGTGTTCCAAGCGTTAGATAATAGTTGACGGAGTGTGTGCACTTGCTTACCCTTGCTATTGCATTGATTATACTTTCATATTGCTGAATTTTTATTGCATCACATTGTATTCTTTTTTCCTACACATTAGCCGCTTGTTCTTACTTGCTATCCTTGTTATCCGCCTTGTGGCTGATTGAATTTGCAAATTGATCTTACATTGCTATCTTCAATATTGCATAATTCCGCGTCCAGGGAAAATTGCTTGAATATTGTGCCTTGTTTTCTCGCCTCTTTGATTTCTATAACTGAATCACTCTTAGGATAAAAAAGGCTTGCATTACTTGGTTTCTGGTCTTTGCTCCGTTTACTTGTTGCTCTTTTGATATCGTAGGAACATGGCTAACGACAATGATCCCAACTCTTCCCCTACCCCTCCTACGCCCCTTACTGTAGCCGATGTGCAGTGTCACAATTGACCAATCGCTTGGCAAATAAAAGGGCGCAAGAGCGTGCTTATTTCACTGTCCAGATCAACCAAGCCATTGTTCGGAAACTCGAGGAGATGAAACAAAATGAGGGTTCTAGATCTACACCGCCTGGTGGTAAGCCACCTCCGTCAGGTAATACACCTCCGTCAGGTAATACACCCCCTTCAGGTAACCCCCGCCCCCTCTGGTCAATTGCATTTTAAAATTAGATATGTTACTCCTAATCCTTTTCATTGTGAGAATGACAACGATGATGTACTATCATCCTTTAACGGCAATCATCACCATAAGCAGCAGCAGAATCGGCAACAACACCAGAACTTCAGGAACTCCCACTTTCCCAAGGGTAATTGGGAGGATAGTCGTGTCAGCGCTGAACTGAACGAAATTTCACATGTTGAGGACACTTACCAAGGGGTAGACCCTAATCGTGACCATATTCCTCATCCTCATTTTGGTCGTCCTAGACTTGATAATGCACAAGCTATCCAACGGAGAGATGTTAAAATTAAATTAGAAACTTTTGATGGTGCTAATGATCCTGATGCTTATATTATGTGGGAGGATTGATGGACGGTTTTTAGTCGCGTAAACCGTATCAAAATAAATTCGAACCTACCTAACTAATGTAGTGTGGTAAGCACAAGTCGATCCCACAGAGAATCAAGTTATTCATAATTTAAGTTTATTTACCAATTAGTATGAAACGGGGGGTTTTTGAGTGGTGCCAATAAGAAAGAAAATAAAATAAGCTATAAACAAATTGAAGGAGATAACGATTAATAAAATAGTTTCACCTACAATTATCCACTTTAGTTGGTTGAAACGATCCTTGTAACTTCTTATCGTCCTCTTAGGTTTCCAATGAATGCCCTTGTCCCAACCTAATATAGTTACTAGTCCAACCAGTCCTAGAAACCTTTATCAATCAAACAGTCTCTAAAGAAGGATTTAACCTAATTGATAGCTTTAAGTTCAGAGATTAACCAAGGTATTTGCAGTCCCTAAAGAGGGATTTAACGACACATTCAACTTCATACTCATTCAATTAGTTCAACCAGCCCTAAAAGAACAAGTTTGCCACTTAGGTTAAGGTTCACAACCAGGAATCTACAAAACCTTAGCAATTGAATTGATTCTAACTAGTTGCGCGGGCTATATAGAATAAAACAATCAAACATTCAAACACAAAGAAGTCGAAACATTCAAATATAGGAATTAAGGAACGAAAATTAGAAACTCACAATCAACCTAAATAAAGCTTAAAATTGTAGACGAAACGGGAGAGTTTAGGTTTTCATAAAAACATGACAAAACATAATTAGGGTTGAATAAAATCAGTCTCGGCCTTAATCGTATGTTCGGCCTTCTTCCAACTTGCCGTATGCATTGTATATATAGTAAGAATCTGCTAAACCCTCCTCTATCTAATACGTAGTATCTATCTATCCTAATTTAAATATAATATATGTATCTAATTAATATTATCTAATTTAATCTAATGAAACTAACGGCTTAACAATTAAAGTCATAAGCTCCAGCTGCGACGCTCCTTCCGATCCGTATGACTATGATTCCATCCGGTCCAATCCCATCCACTGTATTTGAGTAGCCTGACTCCGTATAATTTTTCAAATGTGAATTATTCCAAATTTACTCCAAAATACCTGAAATAAATAAAATACGGGTGTAGACTCCGAAAACTAAATAATAACAAATAAGTTATAAAAACATGTCAAAATGCTATAAATTAATATGCAAAAATCTACTTAAAGCATACCTAAAGCATACCCTATTAAACTATCTCATACTTAGACTTTTGCTTGTCCCTAAGCAAACTATCACAAAACAAAGACAAGACTCAAAAAGACAAAGACTCAAAGAGATTTCTAAGAATGATCACTCATCAGTATGGTTCTCATGGCTAACGGGGTATTTATTATTTTAAGCTCAGACCAATAGTTATGACACTATGTGACCCATATCAAACCTTTCATACTCATTGCTTTAAACTTCAATTAGGTTCAGGGGATGCTTGCATTCAGAATGTATTGAGCAATCAAATTCATCAAGCACACTTAAAAAAATCGTCATAAACACCCATAGATTACTAGGCCTTTTCTACTTCGGAGTTTCAATAAAGCTCATATTTTTTTTCTTTGTTTCCAAGTATTTCTAATCATTTTTTTTTTCTAAACACTTCTTATTCCTCCTTGTGTGAATTTTATCCTCCACACACAGGATTGGTTACTAACCGTATTTTTTTTTCTCAATTCTTATTAGTGTCGAGTGAATTTTATCCTCCTCGAACATTTCTATCAAGCTTGGTTTATTGATGATTCTTTTCACTCGAGTAAATTTTATCCTCCTCGAGCGGTGTAAGTGAATTTTATCCTCCTTACACTCATCAACCCAGCATAATATCAAAACACATAAAATATGTATATAACCGAATTTACTAGTGCTTATCATCAGGGGTTTAGTCATATACAATAGAAATCATATAAAAGTTTTAAAGATTGCTCTAAACTGAACATCCAACCAATAATCAAGTCATAACTAAGCTCATAATCCAGATTGTCTATGGAAACCCCACAAGTGTCTTTATTCAATTAAAATTCAAATTTATTAACTCTTAAGCCATGAAAAACCATATATCATCATTGAGGTCATACCAATCATAAAAATATCTTTCCTATAAAAACAACTAAAACAAAATTAACAAATAAAACACAAAGACTCAATAACTTATATATGAACATGGGATAATTATTAAATATAAATATCTATAATGCAGCCTATAATGCAATGAAATGCATAACCAAAAATTGAAAAATAAACTATCAATATATAAAACACGGAGCTACACTTGAATTCCCCACCCCATACTTAAAATTTTACTTTGTCCTCAAAGTAAAGAAAAAGAAAGAAAAGAGGTAGAACTCACAATGTAATCAGGCATTTCAAAACTAATCTTCAACTCAACAATAGGCAATTCAACAACTTCTCATAGTTATAGGACCTGTCCACCACCACGAACAGCAACAAAAACAAGCCAAACTTGCATAGAAATCAGCCACCAATTCAGTCAAGTAACAAAGGAATATCAAAGCATAAAATTCAGCAAGATAGATGACTATTCCTAAGTACTAACACCCTTAAAATATGATAAAAGACTAGAAATTAAAGCCTTGGGTGTTTGAGGAGAAGCTTTCAGCAACAACTTGGATGCAACTCACAGTTGTAAAGCGTCTTGGAGTCAGAAAAATATAGGCAATCCCCTTTGCAATATGTCCTGGGAAAAACAAAAGACAAAGAAAACACACCACAACCAAACTCATTCCAACATCCAAGAAAAATATATCATCCAACAATTAACAACAACAAAGACCCCACATACCAAAATCAGTCATTGTAAATAGATGTTCAATCACTTATGACAATTTTAAAACATAGAATTCACGTGATTTCAGGGACCAACCTAGTGAGGAAAAAAAAGCATACTATACCACAAATTATCTACCCGAGTTACAAATAGAAACTTCAAAAAAAATAAAGCCAATAATAGATTATAAAGCATGAACAAATCGAGTGATGGAACAAATCCAATTCGTACAACCTTATTCAACCATCAACTAATCAGGGGTTGCTCGATCAAATCGAACAAATACTTAACTAATTCTGCAATATCATATTAAAGCATTAACAATACCTTAACCCATATCAAAGAACACTTGAGTAGTAACAATTCCGAAGCACAAATCAACTCTGCCCCTAAATCAGAATCAAATTCACGAAATTCAAATTAGAATCTGATCACAAGTGAAATCGATGTCGAACCTGCACACACCGGACGGAGATTGAAGTCGAGGGAAAAGTTTCAAGGATTGAAATCGAAACCGAATGCAGCAAGGACTGAGGCGGCGTCGGGAGACGATAACTGAGTACTGAAGCGTCGGGTGGAGGTGCAGTGGCTGTTGTTGGGCTCTCGCCGGTGGTGAGGTGGTAGAGGGATCGGGCGAGGAAGAAGGGCGGAGAGAGAGAGAGAGAGAAAGCGAACAGGATCCGGAAAGGGCTGCCCTGGCATCGGCGGCAGGCGCCCGGCGGTCAGAGGAGGACCCAGAGGTGAAGAAGGGCGGCGCTGAGGAGGTGCGGTGAGAGGAAAGGCGGTGAAGAAGGACGGAGGGCGGCGCTCAAGCGGATTTGAGATCAATAGAGAGAGGAAAGAACGAGGTTTTTTTTAACGAAATAAAAAAAAATATGTATATAAAAATTAATCCTAACATAAAATAAAAGTAATAAAGAAAAAACATACCTTGGTTTCTTCCCGATCTCTCTAAGATCAGACATTGTTAACGCCCTCAGTAATTTATCAAACTCTTGTGCACACATATCAATTAAGCATATATAATAGAATGATAAACTGAAATTATATACTATAGAAGTTAAAATCCTTTTCAATTTATCATTACTCTCTACCGAGGGAATGTGATACCACCAACACAGTTCCGCTGGTGACGTCACAAAGTAATGCTCCCAAGAGTCTGTATATTCACCAAAATTCACAAAAGTGTAAGAAATATCAATACCTTTTTTGGGAGCCACAGAAATCGGCTCGGTACATGATTCCTTGATAGGCAAGTCAGGGATGATTTCTTCGGATGAAATAGGAGCCAAAACACATGGATCCTCATGCCTGCACTCATGAGACTCCATGTAAGGGAGCATCGGGCTCTCATCGATCAAACCATCATTGTTTGTGTCTTGGCTTTCATCAACTTGAGGAAAAAAGCATTGCTCTACTGCCAACTCACTTAACAGTTGATTAAGTTGGTTCAATTATTCCTCAAATTGCTCCATTCTTTTAAGCACCTGCTACAATATAACCTAGCGTGTGAAAGCTTCTTCCTGCTCCACCTGGTGACCCATGTAGCAAAAGAAATCCCACATCTCTGATAAGTCGAAACTTGCCAAACCTCCGTTACTCATAGACTCGCCAAGTTCTTTGGTCTCAGGAGTCATGCCCTCAAGTACAAAAACAACCATATCTTGCAAACTATCTTGGTAACCCCTTGCATAACGGGTGTCCAATAAATTATTCACTCTTGTGAAATAATGGTGAAAATTTTCGCCTTGGTGCTGCATTAATCTCATCTTAAAATTTTAGTAGTAAGGGTGTCGTGAACCGTAAGATAGGTTCACAACAAAGTTAAGTTATATACAATAATCGGCAAACACACAAAACAAATAAATAAACTTTGATTCCCCGGCAACGGCGCCAATTTGATGGACGGCTTTTAGTCACGTAAACCGTATCAAAATAAATTCGAACCTACCTAACTAATGTAGTGTGGTAACCATGGGTCGATCCCACAGAGAATCAAGTTATTCATAAGTTCAGTTTCTTTACCAATTAGTAAGAAATGGGGTTTTTTTTTAGTGGTGACAATAAGAAAGAAAATAAAATAAGTTGTAAACAAATTGAAGGAGATAACGATTAATAAAATAGTTTCACCTACAATTATCCACTTAGTTGGTTGAAACGATCCTTGTAACTTATTCTCGTCCTTTTAGGTTTCCTATGAATGCCCTTGTCCCAACCTAATATAGTTACTAGTCCAGCCAGTCCTAAAAACCCTTATCAATCAAACAATCCCTAAAGAAGGATTTAACTCAATTGATACCTTTAAGTTCATAGATTAACCAAAGTATTTGCAGTCCCTAAAGAGGGATTTAACAACACATTCAACTTCTTACTCATTCAATTAGTTCAACCAGCCCTAAAGGAACAAGTTTGCCACTTAGGTTAAGGTTCACAACCAGGAATCTACAAAACCTTAGCAATTAAATTGATTCTAACTAGTTGTGCGGGCTAGATAGAATAAAACAATCAAACATTCAAGCACAAAGAAGTCGAAACATTCAAATATAGGAATTAAGGAACGAGAATTAAA
Organism: Persicaria tinctoria; assembly: GCA_037127255.1. NCBI lineage: Eukaryota > Viridiplantae > Streptophyta > Magnoliopsida > Caryophyllales > Polygonaceae > Persicaria > Persicaria tinctoria. The sequence goes on along the minus strand of JBANSL010000015.1, from coordinate 37,223,001 downwards.
TACTCACAATCAATCTAAATAAATAGACGAAACGGGAGAGTTTAGCTCTCCATAAAAATAAGACAAAACATAATTAGGGTTGAATAAAATCAGTCTCGGCCTTAACCGTATGTTCGGCCTTCTTCCAACTTGTCGTATGCATTGTATATATAGTAAGAATCTGCTAAACCCTCCTCTATCTAATACGTAGTATCTATCTATCCTAATTTAAATATAACATATGTATCTAATTAATATTATCTAATTTAATCTAATGAAACTAACGGCTCAAGAATTAAAGTCATAAGCTGCAGCTGCGAGGCTCCTTCCGATCCGTATGACTATGATTCAACCCGGTCCAATCCCATCCACTGTATTTGAGTAGCCTGACTCCGTATAATTTTTCCAATGTAAATTATTCCAAATTCGCTCCAAAATACCTGAAATAAATAAAATACGGGTGTAGACTCTGAAAACTAAATAATAACAAATAAGCTAAGAAAACATGTCAAAATGATATAAATTAATATGCAAAACTCTACTTAAAGCATGACTAAAGCATACCCTATCAAGGATCATACTAATTATGTGCTTGACCATCTTAGATATGATGAAACAGATAGGTTGGAGGTTGTTACATTGCATTTGACAGGTATGGATCGTTCTTTGTGGTTTCGCACTCGCGAAATCCGACATCGTCAATGTAAGCAACATGTTGAAACATGGCCTCAACTGCGCTATCTCCTGAAGAAGAGACACGTTCCAAAGGAGTATACAGAGACTATGAGGATGCGTTTGGCTTCATGCAAACAGGGCTCTCGTTCCCCTATGGAATACAAAGATGAGCTCGAACGCCTCGCTCATATGGCTAACATTTACCTTACTGAACGTGGTTTATGCACTCAATTTCTGGTTGTTCTTAATATTTATATTAAAAATTTACGGAGGAAAAACCTGTCGTTGATTCGTCAAAGAAAACTCAAACCTATAACTAGTATAACAATAAGTAAGAGGTCGATCCGCAGGGAAATTTATTATCCATGTATGATTTAGATGCCAATTAAAGTATCCAAGAATGGGGTTTTAAAGTGTGAAAGTTCCACCTTTTATCAAAGCGGATTGATGAAAGCAAAGTAGATGAATTTGGTTTAAATAATTATAAGAAGCAATTCTACCTACAGTTTTCCACTTTATTTGGTTGAAGCAATCCTTATAACTTCTTCTCGTCCTATTAAGTTTCCTATGAATGTCCTTGTCCCGACCTAATATAGTTACTAGTCCAATCAGTCATAGAAACCCTTATCAATCGAACAGTCCCTAAAGAAGGATTTAACCCAATTCATAGCTTTAAGTCCATAGATTAGCCAAGGTATTTGCAGTCCCTAAAGAGGGATTTAAAAACATATTAAACTTCCTATTTATCCAATTAGTTCAATCAACCCTAAAGGGACAAGTTTGCTACTTAAGTTAAGGTTCACAATTAGGAATCTACAAAACCTTAGCAATTGAATTAATCTAACAAGTTGGTCAGACAAGATAGAACAAAACAATAAACAATCAAGCACAAAGAAGTTGAAGCATTCAAATATAGGAAACAAGGAGCGAGAATTAGAAACTCACAATCAATCCAAATAAAGCTTCAAATTGTAGGTAGAACAGATGAGTTTAGTTCCTCATGGAAGACATCGCTCAATCTCTAAATTGTCTGATGAACGTCGAATAAAATAGAAGTGTCTCAAAAATAACATAAATCTGCCTTATAAAAAGTCTAGTCGGCCATGACACAACTAATCAAAACTAGGGTTTAATTAAGCAAAATGCGGTGTCGCTAACGACCATTGCTGCGGCCACGGCATGTCTCGTTGCCGTGTCTTCTGTTCCAAACCGAGCAGCTCCAAGTATCCTTGCTTCTCTTCATTCCTTGCTTCTTTCCAATGTCTCTTGTATTCCTCTTCAAGATATAGCATCTCCCAATTGTGTTTAGATTCGATATGCAAGATAAACACAAATTTGCTCAGAATCCGAACTCTTCCAGAATAATCACATAATGCAAATTAACTACAAAGTATGAACGAAATGCAACTTAACTAAACTATAAATGCCTATAATTCCTATCTAAGATATGCATTATCAAATTCCCCCACATTTAACCTTTACTTGTCCTCAAGCAATGATAGAATGAACATGAATCAATGCATCCCACAGGAAATCCCTTCAAGTTTCAACCTCATCAAAAAGCAACATCCTAGCCGGTGAAAACATAAACCAAGCAAACAAATGTCATAGCATGTATTCAAGTGATCAAGTCTTAGAAGTAGAAATCATCCAACCTCACCAGAAATATGTGTTTCACTCCTGCTCTCATGTGTTTAGGCTTTAAGGTACAACTCTCAACTCAAACCAACATGGACTAAACTCATAGACATTGACCATCATATCACCAAATATCTACCAAAATGTCATTACTTGCGGGACACAATAAAGAAAACTAAATAAAATATGACACTTTTTTTCTTCTTTTTTTTTCTTTCTATTTTTTTTCTTGTCTTTGTGCTTTCCTTACGTGAGGCGCAAATATGGGTGTCATGAATGGCCCCGGTCTATCAACACCTCAACCTACTAATATGAAGTCCACTTGAACATCTTTTGACGCAAGTTGCAAACATGAGTGTCATGAATGAACCTGGTTACTCAATGATCAAGCTTTCTTTCCTAGTGGATAGTTTTCAACACCGTTTTGCGCGAATCATTCCCATGGGTGTCATGCGTAGACCCGGTTACTAAGTGCATCGACCATTTCAGCCTTATTCACTAAATATGCACAAATTTAAACAAAAGACTCAAAATATAAACAGAACTCCGCAAGCAACAATCATGTGAGTCGGTCTTGAAAAATAGATATTGCAGTCATTGCCAAGAGGTAGTACATAAGGAGAGTAATTCACACAATTGAGCAAAAGATTTCAAATAAGGCTAAACATTCTCACAAGGTCATGTTTTTAGGACTTCAATCATACTTTAGCTCAATCATACATGCTCAATTATATTTGCTAGCTCGTGTTCCAAAAAAATCAAATATAGACAAGGCCAAAACATCCAAAACTCCATGGGATTTATATGATAATGCTTGAAATTTAAATTAGAGGACAAACTACGCCAGATGGGTATTTGAATAACACATGGATGCAATGCATGCTTGTTTTTGGATTTTTTCAAAAATTTTTTTAATTACGAAAATGACGAAAATTAAAATTAAATAAACTAAACACAATTAAACTAAACAACAACTAAATAAACTTAAACATGGTGCAGAAAATTAAATAAGATCTAGTAAATGACAATATATACAGAATTCCTCTCCCCCACACTTAAAGTTTTCATTGTCCTCAATGAAACAGTACATACAACAAAAAGAAATCAGATAAAGTCAGGGTGAAGGAGACAGAAACTAACCACTCACTGGTGCGGAGGCTGGTAGGGCAGAGACTAGTAGGGCGGAATATGCGGGTACTGCTGGCGGAGGTAGTAGGTCTGCTTTCTCCGCATCTCCTCCATATTGTAGGACATCTCCCGCACATTGCGGTCAACTTCACTAAGGGTGAACTCGAAGGAGTCTTGGCGCATAGACATATAACGGAACTTTGTGAACATGTGGTCTCGTCATGCATCATCATCAGCAGAAGAGCGAGGCCCTACAAAAGAGCCAGCAGCGTACTGTGCATCCCCCATGTGATAGTCGGTCTGTGCAGGGGCATCCTCCTGGTCCTCGTCATCAGCATCCTCATCATCATCATCATTCTCATCGCCCGAGAGGTAGCGGGAGACGTTGGAAGGGCCATAAGGCAAGCCCCTAGGTAGCCTTAGGCGGTGGTCTCCATGCTTCCTTGACTTCCAGATGAAGCCCGTCGCCTCAGAGCCCTCAATTAGATAGGCCATCCTAAGCTGCTCCTCTGCATAGGTGTACCCGCCAGACATAGGTACACCACATTGTGTAGGCTCCAGTTAGCGGTGGGCGATGAGGCTGATCATGTCTCCCAGACCAATTCTCCCTTTCTTCTTCCCCTGGATCCTCAGACAGCTCTCAACAAATATCTCAACCCAGTCTAGTGTACCATGGGACTAGGGAGCAAGGCTCAATAACCAAGACAAATCACCGGCGGACACTTTGTTCATATCGCCTTGGCCGCTGAAATACATGGCCCAGACTTTGTGAACCAATCGAAGGCAGGGGTGGACAAACTTGTAGTTGTACTCGCCTTTGTATCCATCAAATGTAGATCCAGTTGCTGCATACCAGAAATCATGACGCTGTTGTTCCGACGTCAGGAAAGACCAATCTGGGGTGGGCGCCCGAGTGATCCCGAACACCTCTCTCAGCTGGGCATAGGTACAAGTGTGGCTCTGGTCCATCAAATGGAACCGAATCCGAGAATGATCCACATGCTCCAGTGTAACTAGAAACTCCCACGCCAGCTCTGCATATGTGGGGGCACTGGAATCTATGAATGCCCCCAAACCCCCATGTGTGAGCATCTGACGCGTGACACCCAGCATCCCTAGCCTCTGTAAAGTGGGAATATCGAAGAAGTTGGTCTGCACAAACCTCTTTGGATCAAAGCTCTCATAGGCCTTTCTCTGCTCTCTAGATATGGATCACAATCAGCGCACCATTTTCAACAAATTCCAGCAGTAAATAATCCAACCAAACGATCCAAAATCAAACCCTAAACTCAAACACACCTCAAGCAAACAAACAAGCTCCAACACTTCCAAATCAACCCAAATTCAAGAACACCAAATAATTCTCAAACAATACACACCCAATCCGTCAAACCAACCATAAATCACAATAGCACAATTCACCACCCCTCAAACACCAAACAACTTCAAAACAAGCCAACAGTGGCCGAACCTGGCGCTGAGAGAGGAAGCGGCGGGGGCAGCAAGGTAGCGGCGGGCGCAGCAAGGCATCGGCAGCGCGGGTTTGGCTTCGTCGCTGTAGGGCGGAGATCCGGCTGGGTGTTGTTTAGATCCGGCCGAATGTGGTTCGAGTCCGGGGAGAGGGAAGCGATTCCAGCGAGAGGGGAGGGCGGTGGGGCTCTGGTGAGGTCATCGGTTATGGTGATTGTGAAGGTTGAAGAATAGATAGGTAGAGGATGACAATGGTGAGGTGAGGGTTTGAAAGTGACGGCAGGAATTCTAAAAGAGAGGTAGGGTTATAAAAAGAGGTATGTGGTCCTCGTGTTCTTTATTTTATTTGTTTTTAATTTTTTTTAAAATCCGGAAATTAGAAAAATGGTCACGGGATTTTGGATGCGGAGGCCGCTGCATATGCTACAACCGCTGCATCGACTCAATGCTGCGGTTTGCAGTGCTGCGGCCGCAGCATTATGTGGCGGCCGTGTCATATGATCAGTCGCAACTCATCTTTGTTTTCCGAAGGGTTTTTTTATTATTATTTTTTATTTTAAAAGAAATACCTAAGTATGATTAAATGAAAGATGAAAGAAAACTTACCTCGGGTTTCCTCCCGAGAAGCGCCTTTGTTTCAAGTCGTTGGCTCGACGTAATGGCCCCTGAGTGGCCAAGTTGGTTGGTTCAGTAAGCACCAACTCCTCTTCTTTGTTCCACGGGATGTTTTCAAAGTATGGCTTAACTCTACGACCATTGACCTTAAGGAGCTCAGGAGACTTAGGGTCATAGAGTTCGATTGCACCATGAGGGAATATCCTTGAGATGGTGTAGGGTCCTTCCCACCTTGATCGAAACTTTCCTAGGAAGAGTTTCATGCGTGATTGGTATAGAAGAACCTTGTCTCCGATGTTGAGTTCCTTCCGCATGATATGTTTGTCATGCCAAGTCCTTGTCTTCTCCTTGTAGATTAGTGCATTGTCGTAGGCATCAAAGCGCAATTCCTCTAGCTCTTGCAATTGAAGCTTCCTGAACACACCCACTTAATTCATCGCCATATTGCAGTTCTTTACAGCCCAATATGCCTTATGCTGAAGTTCCACAGGAAGATGACAAGTCTTTCCAAAAACAATTCGATAAGGGGACATAACAATGAGAGTCTTATAGGCCGTCCGATAGGCCCAAAGAGCATCATTCAGCCTTAGACTCCAATCCTTCCTGTTAGGAGCCACTGTTTCTCTAGAATGCTCTTAATCTCCCTATTTGATACATCTGCTTGACCATTGGTCTGAGGATGATAAGCAGTCGACACTCTTTGCGTGACATGATACCTCTTTAGCAGGACAGTGATGGTCTTATTGCAGAAATGTGTCCCTCTTTCGCTAACTAGAGCCTTAGGCACCTCAAATCTTGCGAAAATTGTGTCTTTTAGGAAATCTACAACCACTTTGGAATCATCAGTTCTGGTGGCCTTTGCCTCCACCCACTTGGAGACATAGTCCACCGCAAGCAAAATATAGATATTCCCAAAAGAACTAGGAAAGGGACCCATAAAATCAATACCCCAAACATAAAAAATTTCACAGAATATGATCTTAGTTTGTGGCATTTCATTTCTAGCCGATATGCTCAAAATCCTTTGACATCTATCGCAAGATTTACACAAAGCATTAGCATCCCTAAACAAGTGAGGCCAAAAGAAACCTGCTTCTAAAACTTTTCTAGCAGTCTTTTGAGGACCAAAGTGGCCTCCACATTCATGAGCATGACAAAAAGTAAGGACATATTGTACCTCCTTGTCCGGCAGACACCTCCTAATTACCTGATCAGCACAATGTTTCCAAAGGTAGGGGTCATCCCAAACATAGAAGCGAGAGTCATGTCGAATCTTGTCCTTCTGAGCTTTCGTGAAGTTCGGTGGAAATTCTCCCGTGACCAAGAAATTTACCATATTGACAAACCAAGGTCGAGGAATATGGACACCCATCAATAATTCAGGGACAGAGGGGCTTACCTCATCAGATAGGGGAAAAAGTGACGAAGATGGCGACTGCACAGCATGCGGCGGCCGCGGCATCGGTATTCGCCGTAGCCTCCTGCATCTGCAATAACGAACAGTGAGTTATAGAAAATAAGGTATCATAAGGTAACTCACCGTGAATGGGTCTTTGATCTTTCGGCTTGTCCTCTCCTTGGACAAGTCTACTGAGGTGGTCCGCTACTAAGTTTTCTGCACCTTACTTATCTTTAATTTCAATGTCAATTTCGCTCAAGAGTAAAATCCAACGAATCAATATAGGTTTTGCTTCTTTCTTAGTCAATAAATAGCGAAGAGCAGCGTGATTGGTGAAGACAATTACCTTAGCTCCTAGGAGATAGGAGCGAAACTTCTCCAGTGCAAAGACCACGGCCAAAAGCTCTTTCTCAATAGTTGAGTAGTTCCTTTGTGCTCCATTCAGAGTCATGGAGGCATAGTAGATGACATGAGAGCTCCTTCCTTCCTTTTGTCCCAACAAAGCACCCACAACATAGTCGCTAGCATCACACATAATCTCAAAAGGTTGAGACCATATGAGTGCTTGAATTATAGGAGCGCTAGTCAGGCAACCTTTTATCTCATCAAAGGATGCTTTACACATTTCATCAAAGTCAAAAACTACTTCCTTTTTTAGTAGATCACAAAGAGGTGCAAAAATCTTAGAAACATCCTTAATAAACCTGCGATAGAACCCTGCATAGCATAAAAATGAACGAATCTCGCGCACATTGGTGGGGTAAGGCAGAGACTGAATGACATCAATCTTAGCCTTGTCCAACTCAAGACCCCTGCTAGACACAATATGACCTAAAACAATGCCTTGCTCAACCATAAAATGACACTTTTCAGAGTTAAGAACTAAATTGGTGTGTACACACCGCCTAAGCACAAGTGACAAATGGTGCAAGCAAGTATCAAAGTCATCTCCATGCACAGTAAAGTCATCCATCAATACCTTTATGAAGCGCTCTACCTACTCAGAAAATATGCTTACCATACACCGTTGGAAGGTCCCAGGTGCGTTACATAACCCAAAAGGCATTCTGCGATATGCAAAAGTGCCAAAGGGGCATGTAAATGTCGTTTTCTCGTGATACTCCGGTGCTATGGGTACTTGAAAATATCCTGAGTAGCCATCTAAGAAGCAATAAAAGGAGCGGACGGCAAGGCACTCAAGCATTTGATCAATAAAGGGTAGGAGGAAGTGGTCCTTGCGAGTAACTGCATTCAACTTACGATAATCAATACAGACCCTCCATCCAGTTTGGACCCTGCTAGGGACTAACTCACAATCTTGATTCTCAACGACAGTGATACCCCCCTTCTTAGAAACAATCTGAGTAGGACTCACCCATTTGCTATCAGATATGGGAAAGATCATACTTGCTTGAAGGAGCTTCAACACCTCCTTCTTTACCACTTCCATCGTCGGTGGGTTGAGTCTCCGCCAAGGTTGTCTAGATGGCTTTGCATCATCCTCCAGGAGTATTCTATGCAGGCAGAGGGTAGGACTGATGACCTTAATGTCTGCGATCGTCCATCCTAACGCCTCCTTGTTTTCCTTTAGAACAGTCACTAATCGCTCCTTCTGCCCAAAAGTGAGTTTGTTAGAAATAATTACAGGCAGAGTATCATTTTCGCCAAGAAAAGCATATTTAAGGTGATTGGGAAGTTGTTTCAATTCAACATCAAGCGCTTGGATAATGGATGGAAGAAGCTTTTCAGTTGACATGGTCAGCTCAATGCGGTTTCCCCTTGGTGGCACATAGGTGGGAGATCGATGGTCTAAAGCCAGTATAGCTTCCTGCAAGTGAGATGACAAGACATAATCTCTAGAAATTTCATCTATAGGGGCTTGTAAAGCGACTTCTATCTCATCAACACACTCCAAATCAAAGCAATCTTGTGCCATTGTATCAATAACATCCACAAAGCACAGAGAAGGATCATCAGATGGAAATTTCATGGAATCATAAATATTATATTCAACTCTTTAACCATCAAATTCCTTAGTAAGAGATCCTGAATAGACATCTATCTTGGTCCTAGCAGTTTTCAGAAAAGGTCTGCCCAACAGAATAGGGCCCTCATTGTTACCAGGACCCATGTCAATCACAACGAAATCAGCAGGGAATATCAAGTTGTCAACCATAACAAAGACATCTTCAACAATCCCTTTCGGGTAGATAGTAGATCGATCAGCTAGTTGAATTACTACCCGAGTGTCATTCAGAGTCCCCAATCCCAAGGCATGATAAACATAAGAAGGCAAAACATTAATAGATACTCCTAGATCTAACATGGCTTTGTCAAATTTAGTATCACCTATCACACATGGAATAATAAACATACCAGGATCACTAAACTTCTCAGGCAACCGCTTTTGAAATACAACAATGACATGTTCGCTTACCTTAACCTTTTGCTTACCTTTCAGCTTCTGGTTCCGCTTGATAGTGCAAAGTTCCTTAAAAAATTTAGCATATCTAGGAATGCTTTTAATCAAATTAAGCAAAGGAATGTTTACCTCGCACTTACTGAAGGTTTCAAAGATCTCCTTGTCATTCTCATACATTCGTGTATCCTTCAGGGCTTCCGAAAATGGTGGAACCGGCTTTGGAGTCTCCATAGGCAAGGAGGGTTAATGAGGAGAAGAAAAAGAAGGATGAAGAGGGGAAGAAGAAGAAGAAGAAGAAGAAGAAGAAGAAGAAGAAGAAGAAGAAGGGGAAGAAGACGAAAAAGGTGTACCTAACACCAAAGGGTCGGCAGGGGCACTGGTGGCGGCCGCCGCATCTGGCTGCGGGCGCAGCTCGTTTGATATGCTGCGGCCGCGGCATGGTTACTGCGGCCGCCGCACCGTACAATGTCTGTCCTCTTCCTCTATTACCTCTATTTCTTCGTCCAGTATTTCCTCAAAGTCCTTTTGAGGTGTGACAATCAGTTTCTTGTCACTCCTAAGCGTTACGACACTGACATTCTCCTTAGGATTCTCGATGGTTTGCGATGGAAGCTTCCCTGAATTGTTTGCCTCCTTAGCACTTAAGATTTGAATGAGCTGACTCATTTGATTCTCCAGATTTGTCATCCGCTCCGATTGTTGTTTCTCATTCTTCAAGACCAACCGTGACAATTTCTGTAGTGAATCCTCAGTATCCTCATTCGATTGCTGCTGACCTCCCTGTCGAGGTTCAAATTGTTGTTGAGGCTTTGCGTGTTGCCCCTCATGCTGATTGAAAGAGGCTTGGTAGTTCCCATAGCCCTACTGATAGCCTCTGTTATAGTTGTTGTTGTTGAAATACCCAGGATTTCCAAAATTGCCTTGCCTAGGCATTTGTTGAGCGAAATTCCAAATGGCATTCAAATCTACATTAGGATCTTGCAGAAGCGGGCACATGTCCATAGGACGAGTGAATTGATTGCAAAGTCCACATGCTTTCAACTGTTGAGGAATTCTATCAGTTACCAACTGTTTGATCATCTCCTTCACCTCTGCCATGTCGGTCTGAAGTGCGGCCACAGGGGCATCAATAGAAAGTACACCCCTAGCACGACTGCTCTTGTTGAACTATCTAGAGCCCTCAGAGAGCTCCTTAAACACAGCCCAAGTTGCAGTAGGCGTCTTATTCAGCATGTTTCCTCCACAAGCAGAATTCACTGTTTTGGGCTCTATATCAGTAAGCCCATTAAATAAAAAGAGAACCAGATCCTTCTGAGAGTATCCATGGCATGGGCAGCTAGCGCAGAGTTTCTTGAAACGCTCAAAGTACTCATGTATAGACTCCGTCGCGTACTGCTCAATGTTGTTGATTGACCTTTTCAAGGCCTTAAGCTTTGTTGCAGGGAAGTACATCTCCAGGAAGACTCTCTTCATCTCAGCCCAAGTAGTAATAGATCCAGGTGGTAGATAGAAGAACCACTCATTCGCCTCATCCTTCAAAGAGAAGGGAAAAGCTCTCAGCTTGATTTGATCCTCAATAACGTTCTCAGGTTTCATCCCAACTACCACAGTATGGAACTCAGACAGATGCTTGTGGGGTTCCTCCCCACTCAACCCATGGAACTTGGAGAGAAGATGAACTACCCCAGATTTCAGCTCAAAGTTGACTCCTTCCCCTAGCGCAGGGAATTGGATTGCCAGGGGTTGTTGTGCCAAATCAGGAGCAGAAAGCTCCTTAAGAGTGCGATTTGCTTCATTAGCCATCTTTTCAGTGTTGTCTCCTTGATCAAAAGGGAGCTCGCGGAAGCGATTACGAGTTTCTCGCCTTAAAGAGGCAAGGTTCCTTTCAATCTCTAAATCAAATGGCAACAAAGACGAATAAGTAGCACGGGTATGGACCATATAAATTGGTCCACACCAAAATCAACACCAAAAAACACAAAAGAATTAATAAAAATCTCCGGCAACGGCGCCAAATTTGACGGAGGAAAAACCTGTCGTTGATCCGTCAAAGAAAACTCAAACCTATAACTAGTATAGCAATAAGTAAGAGAGGTCGATCCATAGGGAAATTTATTATCCAAGTATGATTTAGATGCCAATTAAAGTAACCAAGAAGGGGGTTTTTAAGTGTGAATGTTCCGCCTTTTATCAAAGCGGATTGATGAAAGCAAAGTAGATGAATTTGGTTTAAACAATTATGAGAAGCAATTCTACCTAAAATTTTCCACTTTATTTGGTTGAAGTGATCCTTGTAACTTCTTCTCATCCTATTATGTTTCCTATGAATGCCCTTGTCCCGACCTAATATAGTTACTAGTTCAATCAGTCCTAGAAACCCTTATCAATCGAACAATCCCTAAAGAAGGATTTAACCCAATTGATAACTTTAAGTCCATAGATTAGCCAACGTATTTGCAGTCCCTAAAAAGGGATTTAACAACACATCCAACTTCCTATTTATCCAATTAGTTCAATCAGCCCAAAAGGGACAAGTTTGCTACTTAGGTTAAGGTTCACAATCAGGAATCTACAAAACCTTAGCAATTTAACTGATCTAACAAGTTGGCCATACAAGATAGAACAAAACAATAAACAATCAAGCACAAAGAAGTTGAAGCATTCAAATATAGGAAACAAGGAACGAGAATTAGAAACTCACAATCAATCCAAATAAAGCTTCCAATTGTAGGCAGAACAGATGAGTTTAGTTCCTCATGGAAGACATTGCTCAATCTCTAAATTGTCTGATGAACATCGAATGGAATAGAAGTGTCTCAAAAATAACATAAATCGGCCTTATAAAAAGTCTAGTCGGCCATGAAACAACTAATCAAAACTAGGGTTTAATTAAGCAAAATGCGGCGTCGCTGACGACCATTGATGTGACCGCGGCATATGCTACAGCCGCGGCATAAGCTGCTTCTCCATATCCCACTGCATTCTTCTTTGATGCGGCTGCGGCACGCATGCTGCGCCCGCGGCATGTCTCGTAACCGTGTCTTCTTGTCCAAATCGAGCAGCTCCAAGTATCCTTGCTTTTCTTCCTTCCTTGCTTCTTTCCAATGTCTCTTGTATTCCTCTTCAAGATATTGCATCTCCCAATTGTGTTCAGATTTGATCTGCAAGATAAACACAAATTTGCGCAGAATCCGAATTCTTCCAGAATAATCACAAGATGCAAATTAACTACAAAGTATGAACGAAATGCAACGTAACTAAACTAAAAATGCCTATAATGCCTATCTAAGATATGCATTATCAAAAATCCTTTATCTATTCATTCAATTAGAGATATTAACACCTTGACTCATAAATCACAACTTCTATATGATCAGCAACAACAGCAGAGGGCCAGAACAGACCAGTCCTCACAAGGTCGCAGGTTTGTTCCCTTTTAATTCTTCTGGTCAATCTAGATCTACTAATAACCCTTCTATACAGCCAAAGAGGGTTCCCAACTCACCTAAACAGGGTTATCAGGTTGAAACTAGGAGAGTTGCTGCACCATCTAAGAAACGCACTAAAGAGTAAAGACATCCGCTGCTTCACTTGTGGTGGATCTGGACATGTCTCTCGCGAATGCCCTGAGAAAAGGAAGGTCCTTCTCAATGATTTGGGAGACTATTACTATGAGGAGAAGATTGTGAAGGACCATGTAATTTCGAGGGAAATTGAGGAGGACCAGCCGATTGAGCCTGAAGACCAGATTGACACCAGCAACTTTCAGGATACTCTCTGTCTTGGCAAACGTCGGGTCCTACACATTCAACAAGATCCCATGGATAATCAAAGGGAGAACATCTTCCACACCAAGTGTGTGGTTCACGAAGCTACCTTTAGCGTCATCATCAATGGTGGGAGTTGCTGCAACCTCATCAATGAAAAGGTAGTGACTTTCTTACATTTGACTACTACTCCTAGAGCTACTCATTATGGACTGAATGGTATTACTGATGATGGATCTGATATTATGGTTACTAAACAGTGTTTAGTTTCTTTTTCTATTAGATCATATCATGATAAAGTTTTATGTGATGTTGCTAGAATGGCTTGTAGTCATATTTTGTTTGGTCGTCCTTGGTTATATGATCGTTCTGTTATACATGATGGTCGTGCCAATACATATTCCATCACTTTTGATGGGAGAAGAGTTACTCTCCTACCCTTGTCACCTCAAGCTATTTTGAAGGAACATGTGCTTAAACGCCAGCAACAGGACGCTCAAAAAGAGGCCCAACGGAAGGAGATGGGACGTGAGGGATCCGCCGAGCATACCGCACCTGCGGCCAAGCCACCCACGCCCACGTATCCTAAGCCCGCACCCGCGGCTGTCCCCACACCTACCCCTCCTTCTGCTTCAACACAACCCTCTTCTACTTCGCTTAAGGGCTCTGTTGAACGATGATCTTTGGTCTATCAACCTCAGAAAGAAACCATCACCTGGAATGCTCATCGACCTCACATCCTATTTGTAATGAAAGAGGTATTACTTAACGTTGTGGATTTGAGTCATATTCCTGCACCTATTGCTGCTCTTTTGCAGGATTATTTAGATGTCCTTTAAGCTGATCTTCCACAAGGATTGCCACCTATGCGAGGGATTGAGCATCAGATTGACTTCGTCCCTAGTGCTACCTTGGCTAATCGCGTCGCCTATAGAGCTAGCCATGAGGAAACAAAGGAGCTGCAACGCCAAGTCACGGAGCTGATGGACAAAGGCTTTGTCAAAGAGAGCCTGATCCCTTGTGTCGTGCCTGTTATGTTGGTTCTAAAGAAGGATGGCTCTTGGCACATGTGTGTTGATTGCCGGGAAATCAACCAAATAACGGTTAAGTATCATCACCCTATTCCTCGTTTAGATTATATGCTTGATGAATTATATGGTGCATGCATTTTCTCTAAAATTGATCTTAGAAGTGGCTATTATCAAATTAGGATGAAACAGGGAGATGAATGAAAAACGGCTTTTAAAACTAAGTATGGATTATATGAATGGTTAGTAATGCCTTTTGGTTTAACTAATGCTCCTTCCACTTTTATGAGGCTCATGAACCATGTGCTTAGAAGATACTTAGGAAAATTTATCGTTGTCTACTTTGACGATATCTTAATCTATAGCAAAAACATGCATGATCATCTTAGTCACTTAAAATTGATTTTTGATTGTCTTAGGAAAGAAAAATTATATGCCAATTTAAAAAAGTGCTCTTTTGCTTCCGAATCTACTATTTTTCTGGGATTTGTCGTTTCTGCTTCTGGTTAAAAAGTAGATGAGGAGAAGGTTCACGCTATACAAGAGTGGGCTCAGTCGCACACTCTCACTCATGTCCGCTCATTCTTGGGCCTTGCTGGCTTCTATCAACGCTTTATCAAGGACTTCAGCACTATTGCCGACCCCTCCGTGAGCTGACCAAGAAGGATGTGACATTTCGCTGGACAAACGCACATCAGATAGGGGTGTGCAGAAAAACACGACACGGCTGATACGACACTAAAACACGACACGAAAAAACACGAAACCGAAAAAACACGACACGAAGATGACACGAACCGAGAAAACATGACATTAAACGGTTCATGTTCGGATCGGGCATATATCCTTATCAGATAGGGGTGTGTAGAAAAATACGACACGACGGATACGGCACGAAAACACGAAATCGAAAAAATACGACACGAAGATGACACGAACCGAGAAAACATGACATTAAACGGTTCGTGTTCGGATCGGGTATATATCCTTATCTGATACACGACAAAATCCATTTAATTTTTTATTTAATTTATATTAATGAAATATAGAACTAGTGTAAATATACTCCCTAAATTTACATTGAAGCCCGCTACCCTAGTTGGTAGTGTCCCTGTGCGTGTCGGCATGTCTTCAATTCTACCCGGGTTCGAGGCTTGGGGAGGCCTTTTAATTTTTATACCCATTTGGGCATTTTTTTCCCTTCCCAATCTTATCCCTTTTTTTTTCATACCCGAAAAAAAAACCCTAGAAAAATTCCTAGCCACACACTCTGTCAGTCTCTTCTTCTCTTTCACTTCTCTACATCTCTGGAACTCTCAGCCGAACCGCCACCGCCAACCACAAGGAGGTGTTCTTGCCGCCAGAACCGCACCCTCCGCCACCGTCAATTAGACACTATCCGTCATTCTCTTCTTCTTCTCCACTTCTCCTGAACTCTCAACTGATACTCAGACAACCGTCACCGACTCACTGCCAACCACAATTCGACCACCATCAACCAGACACTCTCCATTTCTTCTCCACTCCTGAACTCTCACCCGACACTCAGACAACCCTATTTTTGTTTTGATTTCCTCTCTTTGACCCTCTTTTACTTTTATTCTTCACATCTTCTTCTCTCTTTTCTCTATGGTCCGGGGTGCAATTGTTGTGAGATTTTATAGATCTCTCAGATTTGGGGGCTTAGTCTTTTAGATTTGGATGGTTTTTGTCATGAATTTCATTCCTGGTGCTAGAATCAGATTTGGATTAAGAAGGATAAAGGAGGTCAATGGTGGCGGCAGGATTTGGTATAGGATTCATCTCATACTGGGTACACCGTACACAACTTTTTTTTTTTAAAAAAAAAACAAAAAACAAATGGTTCGTGTTGGATAACCGAGTATCCAACATGGATCTGAATAGCTTTACCGTATCGGATACCCAACTGTTAACGGTTCGTTTACGATTCAGCATGTTGGGTCTAAATGGTTTTGGGTATCCAACACGGTTATCCGGTTTGTGTCGGATACCCGGATATGCCCACTCCTAACATCAGAGGGCATTCGATGCTCTCAAGGATCGTCTCACCCATGCCCCAGTGCTGCAACTACCTGACTTCGCACAACCATTCGAGATTGAGTGTGATGCGTCTGGCACTGACACTGGTGGGGTTATGCTGCAGAATAGGCGTCCTATTGCCTATTTTAGCGAGTAGTAGGGTCCTGCTGAGCTCAACTATTCTACCTACGACAGGGAACTATTTGCCCTAGTTCGATGCTTACAAACATGGCAGCACTACCTTTGGCCTAAGGAGTTTGTGATTCATTCGGATCATGAAGCTCTGAAGTACCTCAAAGGCCAGTCAGTGCTCAGCAGACGACTTGCTCGTTGGGTAGAGTTCTTGGAGACCTTTACCTATGTGGTTCACCACAAAAAAGGGAAAGGTTAATGTGGTAGCTGGCGCGCTATCATGCAGGTATGTCCTCCAAAACCGTATGGATGCACATGTATTGGGTTTTGCTTTGATAAAGGAAACGTATGCTTCTGATGGTTTCTTTAAGACTATTTATGTTCAATGTGTGTCCAAAGGTGAAGTTGATTCCTATTTTCTTGATAATGGTTACTTGTTTAAGATGGGCAAGCTTTGTATCCCATCTTCTTCTATTAGAAGACTGTTAACTCAAGAAACACACGAATCTAGGGGACATGGTGGTTTCGAAAAAACCATAACTGGATTGAAGGAACATTACTTTTGGCCTAAAATGTCTAATTATGTGCTTAGATTTGTCAAAGGTTGTGTCACATGTGCTAAGGCGAAATTAAAGGCTAATTCGAATGGACTCTACCAACCATTACCTATTTTGAATGCACCCTGGGAAGATGTATCTATGGATTCCATTGTTGGTTTGCCTAGAACTTCTAAGGGTCATGATTCTATTTTTGTGGTGGTAGACAAATTTTTTAAAATGGCTCATTTTATTCCATGTCACAAAACTGATGATGGTATTCATGTTGCTCATTTATTCTTTAAAGATGTTGTTCGCTTACATGGATTTCCTTTGTCTATTGTGTCTGATCATGATTCTAAATTTTTAAGCTGTTTTTGAAAAACTTTATGGTCTAAGTTGGGTACAAAACTTTTATTTTCTACTTATTGTCACCCTCAAACTCATGGCCAAACTGAGGTTACAAATAGAACTCTTGGGGCTCTCCTAAGAGTCATGCTGTGAACTAACCTCCGGAGGTGGGAAGAATGCCTACCATTTGTTGAGTGTGCTTATAACAGGTCTAGGCACTCAGTAACCAAGCATACTTCTTTTGAGGTGGTCTATGACCGAAATCCACTTACACCTGTGGATATGATGCCACGGCCCCTCAAGGAGAAAGAGAACATGGATGCAGCTGCAGGTGGACTTCATCAAGCGCTTGCATGAGCTTACCAACGCGCAACTAGAAAGGAAAATTGCGCAATACAAGGCTGCGAAGGACAAGCATCGCAAGGATGTACAGTTCAACGTTGGTGATCTTGTGTGGCTGCATCTCAGGAAGGAAAGGTTTCCATAGGGGAGATGGACCATTTTTA
The DNA here is from genome assembly GCA_037127255.1 of Persicaria tinctoria. Lineage (NCBI taxonomy): Eukaryota > Viridiplantae > Streptophyta > Magnoliopsida > Caryophyllales > Polygonaceae > Persicaria > Persicaria tinctoria. The sequence goes on along the minus strand of JBANSL010000015.1, from coordinate 37,205,315 downwards.
GTGGTTCAGAAGATGAGTCCTAATGCTTACATGCTGGATCTCCCTGGCGACAACTACAATGTTCATTCTACCTTCAACGTCGCTGATCTGAGGACAAATCGTGTCTGACGATGACTCTGGTGACGATTTGAGGACAAATCGAAGTGGAGGAGAATGATGCAGTGCAATTGTCGATGACTCCTGTTTACATTGAGGACAATATGAAGGTTCCATTCGATGGTCCTATCACTCCTGCAAGGTCCAAGAGAATTCAAGATGCAACTAAAGCCCTTCTTGTCCGTTACCGAGGAACTATGGAACAAGGGTTCAGGCCACCCTGGATCACTTTGCTCAAGTCTACACCACCAGCACAAGAGTTGAGCTTCCGTCCACAGATAGAGTTCATGAAGACTCATCAACACCCTCCATGACAAGCCTTCCCTTGCCTTGGTACACACTCGGTACCAACACATGCTGAGTGGGCCTAGGGTCCATGGCCCAGTACCTCTCTTGTGTTGGGCCGAGTTGTCTAGTTACTTAATTAATTTTATTATTCATGTACTTTGATTTAATAAAGTGGAAGATTATATCTACTCTAGACAGAAGTCTTGTCCACCAAGTTTTGAATTTATATCTTCACTAGGTTTACTTTATCTTTAGGATTTAAATTCTATCTTTAAGAAACCAAACCTCCACTCTTGCAAGGTGGAATTGGTTCATGGCTTTTCTATTTAAACATTGTAGTTCCTATTGAATTAATTAGATTGAAATAGAATTGAGGAACCCCTTTTAGGATTAAAAGGGTTCTTCGATTATCAATCCAAATGTTCTGAAGTCTCTTATGTTCTTGATTCAACTCGGCACCCTCACAAACACACCCTAAACCCTTCAATCAAACACAACAACAAACACAACCCTAATCCCTAAACCATCGCAAGAAGGAAGATCGGTGCTTGGCCTCGGCACTTGTCCGTGGTCCTCGACACCTGTCCGTGGTCCTTGGCACCAGGTGCTCGGGCGCTCCAGCGCTCGCGTTCTCTCCTGCTCTCGCTCTCGCAAGCGCTCGCGTACCCCCAACACCTCGGCGTCTTCGCTCACACACCCTCGCTCTTGATCGGTCTAAAACCAACACCCCGCAAGCGTACGGTGTCAGTTGTAGTATTCGAGTGTCGAATCTTAGGGACTGTGTGAATATCAATTGCACAACCTCAACTAGTTTACTAAGCCAAATAGAAGAAGTGATTTTTGAAGAAATAAGAGAATAAGAAGAAGAAAAATAACAAATTGCAAGTTTTGTGGATATAGGAAGCGAAACATTCAAGAGTCAAGGTTCACCACAACAATGCATCTTCGATAGACTATATAATTTTCATGCATGAACAAATTGAAAAGAGATATTTGAAGGAAAACTATCTAAACTCATTATCGCTCAGCCTACGGATGTTGCAATAACTAAGTCCGTTTCAATTAATTACTACTCTGCTTGCGTATGTTGCAAATTAATCAATCAAATTGGACTCTTTAAGCACTTAGACCCTAGCGAACAAATCGATCAAACAATCGCAGGCGCAATCTGCATAATCAATTAAAACCTAGGTTGTCTAAGATAGTTTATTATCCTCAAGAGAATTAAATAGATTGCTCATAAACAATTCTCAAGTTCAATCCATGTTTTCCAATAAATCAACAACTTTATCTATATATCCAATCTCAGTTCGTAGCTGACGCGTGTTGAACATAAAAAGGATTCCAATCAATCATAGCATTAATCGGATTAAGCACTCATGGATCAAATCAAACAAACAATATAATTCATTCATGCAATCTTCACGCAAATGTCTATCTCAACATCATTGGGATCACCCCAACCCCAGAACAAGAAAACTAGCCAGACATGGATTCAGACATAATCAAAGAACTCATAATGAAAGAATATAAGACTAGATTAACAAAACATATTCTTGAATCCAGCAAAACAAACGTTTAAGAGGAAATATCTGAAAGAGCCTAAAACTCTCAATGTCTGCAACTAGTGTTTCTGACGTGAAAATTGGATGTTCTCTAATCTAATCCTAATTCTCTATATATATTCCCCAAAACGAAAATGTGAAAATAATCCTAAAAATAATAAAATATACCAAAAAGTTGTCCAACAATAGATAAAAGCGGATAAAATATCCCGACAAAATAACGCGGAAAGGAAGGTATCGAGTCGATACTTCAGATTATCGAGTCGATATGTTGATACTGTAAAGAATTCTGGATCGGTCGGTGAAGATATCGACTCGATATTCATGGGTATCAACCCGATATTTCGTGTTTTCTGCTCTGCTCGTTCTATCGACTCGGAATGTGTGGGTTCCGACTTGATAACTTAGGATTCCAGGTCAATAGTTTGACTCACCATCAGATTCTTGGCTCGATTTCTCTATATTTAAGCTGAATTTGCAAAAGTGATCAACATGAAAGTTGTAGGTCTTTGAATCAGCTTTCCAACAAGCTATATGACATCTCGATCTGAATTTTATGGAGCTGAAATGACTCATTTTGCCGAGATGTCGGCAAACAGAAACTGTCCGAAATATGTCGGTTCGACAATAGGCTCTTCCTAGCTTGATTTATAACACTTGAGACCGCTATGCAAGGCTTTATCGGTGTCCATGAACATGTTGAACTTGGATTCTCTAAATCCCATTCCATCGTGACTCCAAATTAATATCGAACAAGTCTCAGATCACCTGAAAACAAATAACACAAGTGTAGACATCTATTCTAAAAACAAAACCAAAAACTATATAAAAGACATGCAAAACATATAAAATGACTTAAAACGATTATAAACTATTTTCTATAACATGTAGAATATGATCATATCAAAATACCCCCATACTTAGACCTTGCTTGTCCCCAAGCAGGACTAGTTAAATACTACCACAAGTGTAAGATAGAATATTTGCCTCAACTTATTCAAGTCTTTTTGAAAATAATAATGCAATCAAAATCTCAAGACAAGTGCCATCATAGTATGTTTCCTCATTACCGAACACAAAACAATCTAAAGTCCCAAAACCTCACAAGGATATTTTATGTGAATCACTCTCATTCAAATGTGTATAAGGAATGAAATTTACGCTCAGTCTCAACAATTGCGCTTATCTATACCATAAGCTTGCCCAACGTTCTACATCTCCACCGCTTGAGATCACGCACACAACAAAAATCATGATGACTTATATAATAAGGGTTGTAATGGGGCTAAGGTAAAGGAAAATAAGGTATGGAAATATTTCGGCTATGTGGTGCAAAAATCCGGGAAAAAGGCATGCCAAAGAGCAACCAGTAAAACACTAATGCCAACAACTTCACAAACCAAACCAAATCACATCCAACACCATCACAAATAATGCATTCTCAATTGAGCACTTCATACTTCAATCACCCATTTTCTTTCTTTTTATCTTTGTTTTTCTCTCTTTTCTTACCTCTCTAGCTTCAACACCGTTTTGCGCGAATACAAACATTTGTGATGAATGCACCCGGTTACTAAGTGTCTCAGCCACCTCACCTGTATATTTTCCTCCTTGTGTGAATTTTATCCTCCACAAGCAGGATTGGTTACTAACCTTATTTTTTTCTTCTTGACTTTTGCCCAGGATCTCCACCCCATAATTGGCTTTTTGTCAACATCGCATAAATCATTCAAAGCAGAATAAATTAAACACATGACACCAATGATCTCCACCCCATAATTGGCTTTTTGTCACTCCATCATCACAACCATTCAATAAAATCAGACCAATTTCTCAGACAGGTAAAGAGGCTTAAATAATATGACTTAGATAATTTTGTGGAGCTTCCAATGAATAGGCTAGAGGCTCAAAGGGGTTTCAAGCAGAGGGAACATGTAAAAGGTGAGTTAAGAGAGGGAAAAAATGGCTAATGAAATCAATACCTCAATCATTTTAATGTCATGTACACAAATCATATAATGCAGCCTCAAATAAGAGTCGAAAGCAAGTTCTGAAGATAGCAACAAAAGTGAGTGTCACACATGAAAAAAGAATAAGAGGACCCATATAAACGTTAATTCTTTAGGCTCAAATCTCACAAGGCTTTTGGTTAAGGACTAAATCATGTTTATCTTAACAAATAACTCCATGCTAGGCAATTTATCAAATGATAATGACATATAAATATAAGGCAAATGTTAGCATCGTAGGCAAATATCCCATCATTGTGGTATTTATGAATTTTTTGAGATATAAAAATAAAAGGAATGAATATGACTATACCCCATACTTAGGGCGAGTTTGGCAATGGGTTATTTTTTAAGGGGTGGAGATTATTTTTCAGGGATTATATGGGATGGAGATTATTGTATGGGTTATGAGGATGGAAGGGGTTGAGATTGTTTGTAAAAAAATAACTCCAGTAAAGTGTTTGGTGGGTACGAGGTTATTTTTTTCTTTTAATCGTAAAAAGACAAGTAGTCCACCTGCTTCAAGCATTCAAGTTGAGTGTAAACAGCTTATACGCATGTTCACTCACCTACATCAAGCATTCAAGTTGAAGTGTTCCCTTGGTCCATTCATTTGATCTTCTGAAAGCTAAAAAAGGATTAAAGATCCATGCATTATAATTTAAGAAGAGTTGCTGCTACATTCTTCCGAAACAAAAAGGTCAGTGTTGAGTCTTGTTAATCGACACAGCTGATAGGGATGCCTTACATGTTGTGACATGCCTTAGAGGCTACAACTCATAGATATTTTAGATACCAAAAGCCAATGAACAAACTAACGCCCTTCAAAGTTCACTGAAAAGGAACAAACTAACGCCCTTCTAGGATGTCTTGGATGCCCTCCGTACCAAATGGGGTGTCGTCATCAGAGTCAGGCTCATCCCCAACATGCAATGCTTCATGTTCACCTATCCTCTCGTAAACTTTATGCAACAAGTCTTCGAGCTCAGGTGGGATACCCTTCCTTCAGAATTGTTTAAATTGTATATTCTCCTAAAAAAAAAGAAACACAATTGGAAACAAGTTATCTATGCATGTATTGGATGCCATATAGATTAGCAAAAATCTCAACAAAGTAGTTACTTAACAACACATACCCCAAGTTTCTTATCCCACCATTCATTAGGTGCGTTGACGCATCCCTTTTTTGCATCCCAACTGAACCTTGTCTCCCCATCTTTGAAATGTTGCCACAGCCTCCACCAAAGCTTCATCTGTTGATGCTTGTTTTTCAAGGTCTCGGTACAACACTTCTTACCAGTAGCGTTCTCGAACTCGAACGCTATCTGAACCCATCTGATTGGTTCCTCTGGGCCAAATTCAAGTTGATATGCAAACAACGTATCTAGTAACGTCTTCGTCAACTAATCATTCCAAAATGATGTTCTATTGCTCGAGGCCATATCAAACTACCAATCTCAACTAACCTGTTGTGCTGCTACGTTGTCAATGAAAATGAAAACAAGAATGATTCATTAATCCTAGCAAGCATATGGAATCCAAAATTCACAATTGTCTTAAGAAATAAATTTTATATACTCCATATAATCTAATGCCACTGAACTTACCTTAACATTGTACAATGAACAAGACACAAATGTAGACATGTTTAAAATAAAGTGAAAGCTAAACAAAAGTAATGATCAGCAAGGTCCCATTAACCACATTCGTAAGGACTTACATCACATAAAAATTCTATTTAGAAAATCATTGTCAGGTGGAATTTAATTTTAAAAATGTGCACTTTTTAACTGCCTAGTGTAAATTTTCGTACTAGTAAATCAAATTGAAGAGAAAATCAAACTCAAGATTAAAAAGATCACATAAGAACTGTGATGAGGCACATGCCCACCAACCGTAAGACTAAATGATTAGACACTCATCAAAGAGTGCATCAACCATTAGTTAGGTTGCAGAAAATAATTAATTCAAATGCCAGGCTGGCAGCATAGAGACCACGGAAATGATCCATCCAGTTAATGTCAGCAGAGTCAGTACTAAGCAAATCAAGAAGATAGATCATGATGAAACACAACAAGAAATGCAAGCAAGAAATTCAAGAAGATGAAAACAGATCCAAACTCAACTGAATTAAAGCAACTAGCAACAAATCGAGACGATTAAACACATATTAGAAAGGGGAAACAGAAAGAAAATAAAAAGATAAGATAAAAAGCAAAACAAATCACCTTGATTTAAGAACACAAAACACCATCACCAAAAGGGGCAAAAAGAAGCAATACCCAGATGAAATAAACTTCAAACAAAGTGTTTATAACATGGGGAAGCAGCTCTTGCAGGGGAGAAGTTAGGGTCGTAGAGACCAGACATGGATGGAAGTGCTGCAAATAAACTGGGTGTGTGTTGAGTGATGTTTGCTGCTCAAAGAATTCCATCAACCCAAAGCCATCAAGATGTGTCACATACGGGAATGATATGAATAAGCATCAACCCAAACATCCTGATCAATTTAGACTAATTACAATGAATAACCAGTATCCATTAGTAGCTACACTGGGTGAGTTCAGGAATCATAGAAAAATCGAACACAAAACATAAGGACATTGTTTAGACAATAGAGGTTCAATCCAAAACCTATCAGCAGCCACATTAGGGGTGTTCAAGCATTTTGTAAAACACCTTGTAGGCAACGAAAAGGTCGGACTGGATGTTACAACTACAAGGGTTCAGTCAAACCAAAATGGAAACCAAAATCGACCAAAATCTCACAACCTACAAAAAGCAAAACAAACAATGGTTCACACCAAGGATTGAAGCCCCAATCGAAGCACTCCTCAATGGCGGACTGGTATGCGGAGAAGAAGCAAAATCATGAACCCTAACGATTTGAAGCCCCAATCGAGGAATCAAAGACAAACCATCGCAATTTGAAGTCCCAATCGAAACCCTAACGATTGAAATTTGAAACCCTAACGATTGAAGATTGAAGATTGATAGTGAATTCGAGTGAAGAAGGAGAGGAAACAAACCTGGCTCCGTTGGGAAGTCAGACGTAGAAGACCAACGGTGCTCCAATAGCACGAAGAAGACAGTCGCCGAGGTGCACCAGGAGCCACTGGAGGATGAACGAAGAAGACAGACGGACGAAGGAGACCAGGGGCAAGGGAGGAAGAAATGGGATTGTTGGAGAGCACAACCCGACAATCCTCATGGTGGAGGGTTGGATTATTGAGCTATGGAAACCCCAAGTAATCCCCATCTCCAAAGTTTCCAATCCCCATCAACACCCTGTCAAACACTACCTTGGGTTGTTGTTTTTAAAAAAAAATCCCCAACAATCCCAAACAACCCACTGCCGAGCACGCCCTTAAATTCTACGCCCTTAAATTCTACATGGTCCCCAGTGTAGAACTCAACCAAGAGGTTATACCCTAACTATATGCAAATGAATTAAAACAAAATAAAATAAAATAAAAATATAGAAAACTAACCTTGGGTTGCCTCCTAATCAGCGCTTCTTTATTGGTTATTAAATTGACCATTCAACACTTCTAAAAACGTTTGAACCTCCTAGAGTGAATGTTCCATGGTTCTCTCCATCCATCTAGTAGAGTCCTTTTCGAGCAACAAAACATAGATCGTTCGATGCACTTGCTCTCAAAGTATGTGCTCTCCTTTCTCTTCTTGACTTTTGGTCCCTTTTTGCTTCCATCAGTATCAACATCTTCACGTAATTGGATTTCCTCCAGGGATTTTATGCGTGGTGTGTCAAGTGTATGCACAATCACATGTATTTCTTGCAACTTGAAACAATGTGGTCCATCAGTGAAGATTTTTATTTGTAGGTCATCCATGTGCCACTTTGCAAGCATCCCTGAAAATGCCCCAAATTGTTGTTCCTTGTGTTCTTGCATCACCACTGGAGAGAATGATGCACTGCAATTGTCGATGACTCCTAACACATTGACAACAACATGAATGTTCCATTCGATAGTCCTATCACTCGTGCAAAGGCCAAGAGAATTCAAGATGCAACCAAAGCCCTTCTTGTCCGTTACCAAGGAACAATGGACCAAGGGTTCAGGCCACCTGGATCACATGGCTCAAGACTACACCACCGATAGAAGAGATGAGCTTCCGTCCTCAAACAAAGTTCATGCAAACACGGCAACATCCACTATGAAGTTATTATTTTATGTAAGTAGATCTTCACTCAGCCAACACTTGATACACACTCGGTCCATCTTCTTGTCGAGTGTTATGCCGAGTAGGATCCAAGGCCCATGTCGAGTACCGCTTGTGCTTGGGCCGGTTCACCTATTTAATTAATTAAGTTATTATTTTATGTAAGTAGATTTAATAAGTTGCAAGAATTATATCTCCTATAAATTAATTCTTGTTCACTAAGTTATTTATATTCTATCTTATTTACGAATTATTTATCTTAGGGATGTTTTACTTGTCTTTAGATATTTAGCTTTATCCAAATCTCTTTCCTTTGCAAGGAAGAATTCATTAGAGTTTCCATAGCTTTTCTATTTAAACAAACTCATGTACTTTGAATTATTCAGATTGAATAGAATTGAGGAACCCTTTTATGGATTAAAGGGTTCTTCGATTTCAATCCCAAACACTATCTTGCTCTTGTGTTCTATGTCATTCGGCACCTTCATCATCACCATCACCTTCATTCTCATTCATCACCGAAACCAAACACAAGTAAACACAAACATTAAACATGAAAGCGTCGCAAGAAAAGAGAGGAACCTTGGTGCAACCCGGCGTCGCAGGGCACAGCGCTCGCGCGTGCGTCCTCATCCTTGCTTTTCGGCTTCGCTCGTGGAGTCGCGCACGATCCCTCTTGCTCCCAGCGAGCACTCCCCGGCTCCTCGTGTCTGGTCATCGCTCCCAGCGAGCGGGATCCTTGAGACGCGCACCCCTGCTCCCGCGCACTCGCTGACTCTCACTCCCTTGCTTTCCCTTTCGTCGCTATTTAATTAGTTCAAATTTGGTTAAGTTATTTCTGTCGCCACAATTAGTTTGCTAATTAGTTTAGTTAATTTGTTAATCTGGAGATATTGGAAGAGCATTGCAAGATCGGGCAAATATACTACGTGGTTCTTGATCTTGAGCCCACATGCGAAGGATCGGGTATCCCAAACATATCAAGTGGTATCGGATTTCAGATGTATGCAAGTTCTTTACTCTCTTGATTCTTTATTTGAGTGATTTATTTTCGTGCCTTATTTTTCACCATTCCCGCTGCATAAAATTTAAATCTTTATCATTCACCCTAAAAATTGGCACTTTATTTTAGTTCTTTTCTTGTTTAGATCTTTAATTTGGAAGATATTGAGTTCTTGATTGCAAGTTTTTATCTTTTATTCCTTGTTGCTACATATCATGCCTATGAATGTTATTCTTGGATTAAAGCATTATATGAACTTGCACCACTAAAGAACCCTAAATTTTCCAGTTTCTAGCCTATTTCTCTTATTTCTTTATTTTCGCTTACTTTTAGATCATCGTAACTTGATTTTAATTTTAATTTTCTTTATTTTATTTTTCTGTCGCATTACAGTAGTACATTACAACGACAGTCTTAGTAAAAAAAACCGAGAGCTTCAACAAAAAAACATACATTCATCGTACCTTTGTTTGAGTTAGTAATTCATTGCTTATTGTTCTTTCTTTACTTGCTACTTGTTAGATGATCTATTTGGTTTAAAACATTACAAAGAACCCTACTTTTGTGTGATTTTGTGATGTGCCGACACAGGAGCCTTAGACACACCCCTCTTTTTCTGAACCGTGTTGCAACCGTCAGATAATAGTTGACGGAGTGTGTGCACTTGATTCCTCTTTTGATTACATTGTTACTACTACTATCTCTTGCTGAAATTTCATGCATCACATTGTAAAATTATGTGTCCAACTTGTGGCTGATTTCTTTTGCAATTTGATCTTTTGTTGCTGTCTTCAATATTGCAAAATTTTGTGTCCAAGGAAGATTACTGAATATTGTGCCTCGCCTCTTTGATTTCTAAAACTGAATCACTCTTAGGAGTCAATAGGGCTTGCATTACTTGGTTTATGGTCTTTTCTTCGTTTACTTGTTTCTCTTCTGATATTGTAGGTACATATCGAACAACAATAACCCCAACCCTTTCCCTACCCCTCCTACGCCACTCGCTGCAGCCGAAATACAATCCATTATTGCGACTGAAATAGCCCAATTGACCAATCGCTTGGCCATTGATCAAAAAGGCTCAGGATCGTGCTGATTTCTCGGCTCATATCATCACTGCCATTGCTCGGTAGCTCGAGGAGTTGAAACAGAATTAGGCTTCTGGATCTACACCGCCTTCTGGTTGTAAGCCGCCTCATTCAGGTAATATACCCCCTACAGGTAATACCACTCCCTCAGGTAATACTCACCCCTCAGGTAATCCACCCTCATCTGGTCAGTTACATTTTAAGCTTAAGTCTGCTATGCCTAACCATTTTGTGGGAGATAATGATAACGATCATCTAGCGGGCTTCAGTGGTAACTAGAACCGCCGAGAACATACCCCCCTCGGCATCACCAGCAGGGTCGGCCACATTATTAGCACCAGCAGCACCCGAATCCACTGTTCATCAGATCTAACTGGGATGACAGTGGCAGCAACGCTAATCTGAACGACATGCCCCACTTGGAGGACGCATACCAAGAGGTAGATCCTAACTTTGTTGATTTGCCTCCCCCTAATTTTGGTCGTCCTAGATTTGATAATGCACAGGCTATCCAAAGGCGCGATGTTAAAATTAAATTAGAAACCTTTGATGGTACTAATGATCCTGAATCTTATTTTGTTTGGGAGAATCATACTGACTATTTGCTTGAACATCTGCGGTATGATGAAACAGAGAAGTTGGAAGTTGTTATATTACATCTAACAGGTATGGCTCGCACTTGGTGGTTCCGCGCTCGTGAGATGCGCCGTCGTCAAGGTCAGGAACCTCTAGAAACTTGGCCTCAACTTCGATATCTTCTAAAGAAACTACATGTGCATGAGGAATACACGGAGACCATTAGGATGCACCTAGCTTCTTGTCACCAAGGAGCTCGCTCACCCATGGAATACAGAGATGAGCTTGGATGACTCGCTCATCAAGCTAATGTTTATCTTACTGAACGTGCTTTATGTACCCAATTTCTTGCTGGTCTTAATATCTCTATTAAAAATCCTTTGGCCATTCATTCTATTAGGGATACTAACACTTTATCTCATAAGGCACAACTTCTGTATGAGCAGCAGTAGCAGCAACAACGGCAGAGGACACAGTTTGATCAGACCGTCCAAGGTCGCAGGTTTGTCCCCTTTGCTTCTTCTAGTCAATCCAGACCTTCTACTAACCCTTTTATGCAGAAATAGGGAGTTTCCAACTCACCTCAACAGGGCTATCAGGTTGAAACTAAAAGAGTTGATGCACCATCTAAAGAATGCACGAAAGACATCTGTTGCTTCACTTGTGGTGGTTCTGGGCATGTCTCTCGCGAATTCCCTCAAAAAAGGAAGGTCTTTCTCAATGATTTGGGAGACCATTACTATGAGGAGGAGACTGTCGAGGACCATGTAATTTCGAGTGAAGTGGAGGAGGACCAGCCGATTGAGCCCAACAAAGAGATCGACACCATCGACTACCAGCAAGAATCTAGTATGGCTGCATCTCATGAAGGAAAGATTTCCGCGACAACGGAAATCTAAGATAGACCCTAGGGGAAATGGACCATTTCGAGTGGTTCAGAAGATGGGTCCTAATGCATAAAAGATGGATCTCCCTACCGACAAGTACAGTGTTCATTATACCTTCAACGTCGCTGATTTATCCTTGTTCGTGCCTGACGATGATTCTAACGACAATTTGAGGACGAATCGAAATCAAGTGGAGGAGAATGATGTAGTGCAATTGTCGATGACTCCTGGTGACATTGAGGACAATATGAAGGTTCCATTCGATGGTCCTATCACTCGTGCAAAGGCCAAGAGAATTCAAAATGCAACAAAAGCCCTTCTTGTCCCTTACCAAGGAACAATGGAGAAAGGGTTAAGGCCACCCTGGATCACTTGGCTCAAGACTACACCACCGATACAAGAGATGAGCTTCCGTCCTCAAACAAAGCTCATGCAAACTCGGCAACATCCACCACGAAGACTTCACTCGGCCAACACTCGGTCCATCTTCTTGTCGAGTGTTATGTCGAGTAGGATCCAAGGCCCATGTCGAGTACCTCTTGTGCTTGGGCCGGTTCACCTATTTAATTTATTAAGTTATTATTTTATGTAAGTAGATTTAATAAGTTCCAGGAATTATATCTCCTATAGATTAATTTGTGTTCACTAAGTTATTTATATTCTATCTTATTTAGGAATTATTTATCTTAGGGATGTTTTACTTATCTTTAGATATTTAGATCTATCCAAATCTCTTTCCTTTGCAAGGAAGAATGGGTTAGAGTTTCCATAGCTTTTCTATTTAAACAAACTCATGTGCTTTGAATTATTCAGATTGAATAGAATTGAGGAACCCCTTTATGGATTAATGGGTTCTTCGATTACAATCCCAAACACTATCTTGCTCTTATGTTCTATGTCATTCAACACGTTCATCATCACCATCACCTTCGTTCTCATTAATCACCAAAACCAAACACAAGTAAACACAAACCCTAAACCTGCAATATATATTTTTCAAGACCGACTCACATGTTTGTTGCTTGCGGAGTTTATGTTTATATTTTGAGTTTGTTGTTTGAATTTGTGCATACTTAGTGAAATAAGGTGGCAATGGTTGATACACTTAGTAACCGGGTCTACGCATGACACCCATGGGTATGATTTGCGCAAAAAGGTGTTGAAAACTATCCACTAAGAAAAGAAGCTTGATCATTGAGTAGCCGGGTTTATTCATGACACCCACGTTTGTAACTCGCGTCAAAAGATGTTCAAGTGGACTTTAATGAAGTAGGTTGAGGTGTTGATAGACCGGGGTCATTCATGACACCCATGTTTGTGACTCGCGTAAGGAAGACACCAAGGCAAGAAAATAAATAGAAAAAAGGAAAAAAAAATCGAAAATGAAAAGAAAAAAATGAATTACTAGAGTCAATTTTGCTTATTTTCTTTATTGTGTCCTGCAAGTAATGGCATTTCGGTGGAGATTTGGTGATATTGTGGTCAATGTCTATGAGCATAGTGCATTTTGGATTGAGTTGAAAGTTGAACCATAAAGCCTAAACACATAAGAGTATGAGCGAAACACATATTCCTGGTGAGGTTGGATGAATTCTACTTCTATGCTTTGATCGCTAAATACATGCTATGATGTTTATTCACTTGGTCTTGTGTTCATTTAAAATTGATGTTGCTTTTGATTTGGGCTAATGCATGAAGAAGGAAAACGTAGGTATAGGTTGATTTTATATTGTTCGTTTGAGAACTAGCGAAGCTTAAGTGTGGGGGAGTTATAGCATGCATTTAGGTAGGCATAATAGGTTGCATTTAGCTTAGTTATTATGCATTTCATTCATGGATTAAGTATAATTTGCATATTTGCTCTCTATGTTGGTGAAGTCGGAATCTACACACTTTTATTGATTATTTCAGGTAATCGTGGATCCGATGATGAGACATGGGTTGATAACGCATTAGATAAGAATGTCTAGGTTATCGAAGAAGCTTACATGAAGATCTCAAGAGGTCCTAAGAAAAAGAAGCGAACCTAAACGAAGAACAAGTCTACAGAAGTTATCGCCAGACATGCTGAACTTGTTTTGCACTTTCTGGAGGCTTCGGTTGTCCGATTGACTATTATGACCATGCGTTGGAAATATCTTTCAAAGAGCTACAACTTTCATGTTGACAAGAACAGCAAATTCGAGAAAGATTTTCCGTGAAAGACCGATGCAGCGGCCACCGCATCTATATCGCGACCACCGCATTCCCGCAGCCAGAGACGTCTAAGTAGCAGCCGTATGCCTCGAGCACCGCATCTATGCCGCGTCCGAAACATTGTTCGTCAGCGATCAGACGCGTCGTTTCATTAAGTTAACCTAGTTTTCTATGAGACTTTGGCCGACTTTGAGTTTTTAAGGCCGAATATTACTAGTTTTTGGGAGACTTCTATTCTATTCTACGTTCTATCAGACAATTAGAGATTGAGCGATGTCTTCCATGAGGAAGTAAACTCATCTGTTCTGCCTACGATTTGAAACTTTATTTGGATTGATTGTGAATTTCTAATTCTCGTTCCTTGTTTCCTATATTTGAATGCTTCAACTTCTTTGTGCTTCTTTGTTTATTGTTTTGTTCTATCTTGTCTGGTCAACTAGTTAGATCAATTCATTTGCTAAGGTTTTGTAGATTCCTGGTTGTGAACCTTAACATAATGATGTGATCCAAGCTCTTTCTACACATGCTTAGTGTTTTAGTCATAACAGAAGCTATATTTGTCCGATGAATGTCCATGAGTACTTGTTGGAAAGATAATTCGAAGGGCTACATCTTTCATGAAGACTAAAATGCTGAAATCATCCAAAAAGAGGTCCGAAATCGGCAAGAATCCAGCAATTCGAAATCTGGACAGTTTTTCCGACGCATTAAATAAAGTCGGAAGAAATGAAGAGGCGTTGAACGGGATTCATTCAATGGAACTTGATGATTTTGACACTTCATGATGACATTCAACCCTCCATTTTCCACAAGGAGGCTGGCCAACTTTCTCCATCAATTCCCGAGAGACTTTTCATGTTTTCCGTCTTTAATTTGTTGTTTTAATTGTTTCTTGTTTATGGCTATAAAATGCCTAAACCTTTGTTATAAAAGATAAGATTTGAGTTGAGAATTTTTGGAAAATAGTGTCTCTTTGGTTGATTTGGTGAGATGCCATCTTGACACCCCATTCCGGAGGGAGAGGCCGAGGAATGGTTCGTTTGTTTAACTCTTTCCAGGGAGATGCTTGTTAGAGTTGTTCAGACAAAGGCTTGATTGCTCGGGAGTGAGATGCCGACGAGTGAGAGAGAGAGAGTTTGGTAAATCTATGGGTGAGATGATCTTAGATTTAGCCATCCATATCTTGTTTTTATCTTTCCACACATCTAGAAAAAATCCAAATAAGAGAGTCGCATGTGTCAAATTTTGTTCTCGTACTCGGTTAAAGCTTTGAAACTTGTTGGTTCAATCCTTCGAGTCGTATCATTTTATATCAGAGCTAATCCCTCAAGTTCGCAAAGATTTATATGATTCAATCACTTTCATCCACATCCCTCTTCAGAGCTGTCGCGGTTGCAACCATTGAAGTGCACTACGCAAATCCAACGTACAGGGGCGCATCGTACCTTTTTGGAAAGGCAACGCAAATTTGAGAGTCTTCGCGGGATCAACCATCAAGATATCTTATGAAGATCCAACATACAGGGGCATAATATTTCTTTTTGGAAGGGAGACCCAAGATTCGAGGACGAATCTTTTTCAAAAGAGGGGAGGATGATGTGATCCGAGCTCTTTCGACACATGCTCAGTGTTTTAGTCATAACAGAAGCTATATTTGTCCGATGAAGGTCCATGAGTACTTGTTGGAAAGCTAATTCGAAGGGCTACATGATCCTAGTATTCAATGAGCTCGAATCCTTTATCTTACAAAGCTATGTTGCTGGGGCCGAACATCAACCCTCGTTTGAGAAAACATCATGTCGACACTGTGGTATTTTGGATCTTTCGGGCTGCATAAAATTTTGATTGAAGCTAATTTGAAGCCAATGAGTACTTGTCCTAAATCAGCCTCGAAGATGCTCGAATTGAACGTTCTTTCCAGCAGCTCCAATCTAGACGTTTTTTTCATGCTTTTATTTCTATCAAAATAATCCCACATAGCTTAGAGATGTTTGGGGCTTCTATTTTCATCCTATATATTGCATGGAAACCTTCATTTTAAATCAAGTCAAGTTTAGTTGAGTTAAAGTATAAGCCACTAAATAGCTTCTTATGATTCCGGGTTAAGGATCGAGTTCTTGGTGAGAGGCTAAGAGCGAACCCTTTGGTGAGAGGCCGAGGGTGACACCCTAGTGAGAGGCGAATGTGTCAAAGGGTCTAGATCCTCAGAGTGTGATTCCGATAGGATTGAGATCGAGTGTAGGGGATTCAAGGGTGAGAGGCCTGCGAATCTTGCTCCACATATCCCTTTTTTCTAGTTTCCATAAACCACAAAAATTAGCCCCACAAAAAGAGTGTTCGAAAGCTTGAGCCTTGGTCGATCCCAGTCCTCGGGTCTCATCAAGTGGTATCAGAGATAATCGACTCGAGTCCATCGAGCTTTCGATAACTGAGTTGTTTCTTCCTAGTCAAAATGTTCAAGAAGATGAGGTCCAAACCTTTCTCCAAAGAGTTCATCCGATGGGCCATTCGAGCCTATGATGATGGGTACCTTCATTGGAGCGACATGGATGATGCTAAATATGATGTAGTTGATTAAGAGCTTCGGAGGAGATATCGAAACAGAAGGGCTCGAGAGGATGAGGCTCGGCATAAGAAGAATGTTGACCCACCTTGGCAAGAGATCCGCAAGCTTGCGGAAGACTCAATGCAACAAGTACGGGAAATGCGAAAAGTCGTCAACACATTGGGGTCGACACTATCGAAGCCCACAACAACCCCACCTCCCTCTTCAAAGACGACATCCTCTACCTTCATAGGTGAACACTTGAGGTTAAAGAAGGCATGTCCAAGGATGTTCCGATTGAGACTGCAAAGTTCATGCCTGATCTTAAGAAAGATGCAGAATTCATCCAACTTCCTAGTGTTGCGCTTTCCATGAAGGAGAAATGGACGTCAGCCGAGGTACCTATCTTTCTAAATTCCATGTCATCTAAGTGGTCGGATGCGACCCCATTCATTCCATCTTGCTTGCCTTTCACGATTCAAGAAGAACAGGGGATTTAAGGGGATTCAAGATCCGTTCAAGCATGTTCGAAGAATTCACTCGTTTCCATCGCGGATTCGAGGACGAATCCTTTTCAATGAGCTCGAATCCCGATGGCTGGTTTTTAGTCGCGTAAACCGTATCAAAATAAATTCGAACCTACCTAACTAATGTAGTGTGGTAAGCACGAGTCGATCCCACAGAGAATCAAGTTATTCCTAAGTTAAGTTTATTTACCAATTAGTATGAAACGGGTTTTTTTTAGTGGTGTAAATAAGAAAGAAAATAAAATAAACTATAAACAAATTGATGGAGATAACGATTAATAAAATAGTTTCACCTTCAATTATCCACTTTAGTTGGTTAAATTGATATTAATTGTAACTTCCTCTTGTCCTTTTATGTTTTCCTATGAATGCCCTTGTCCCGACCTAATATAGTTACTAGTCCAACCAGTCCTAGAAACCCTTATCAATCGAACAGTCCCTAAAGAAGGATTTAACCCAATTGATAGCTTTAAGTTCAGAGATTACCCAAGGTATTTGCAGTCGCTAAAGAAGGATTTAACAACACATCCAACTTCCTACTCATTCAATTAGTTCAACCAGCCCTAAAGGAACAAGTTTGCCACTTGGGTTAAGGTTCGCAACCAGAAATCTACAAAACCCTAGCAATTGAATTAATTCTACCAAATTGATCAGGCCAGATATAATAAAACAATAAAACATTCAAGCACAAAGAAGTCGAAACATTCAGTATAGGAGATAAGGAACAAGAATTAGAAACTCGCAATTAATCCAAACAAAGCTTCAAATTGTAGACGAAACGGGAGAGTTTAGGTCTCCATAAAAATAAAACAAAAGACAATTAGGGTTTCGAGGAAGCAAAATCAATCGGCCACACTCGGCTTCACATTCCGTTTCCTCATAATCCGTATGAATCTATCTATATATACTACGATTATAATAATATATTATAATCTACCTAATTCTATTCTATCCTAATATATATAATATATAATTTTTCTAATCTAATTTGTAATGAACTAACGGCTTAACACTGGAGCAGCACTTGCGAGCTATATGACTCCTTCCTACTTCTATACGTATGAATAAGTCAGTCCAATATCGATCCAAGCCGACCACCTTGCTTCCAATCAGTGAAATAATCCCATAAATTTCAATCGATCTCCGAATTCATAAGATCCAGCCCGAAAATACCTGAAATATATAAAAATACTAGTGTAGACTCCGAAAAGCAAATAATACAAATTAACTATAAATTAGGTAAAATATGCATGAAAATTATCTAATATAATATGCAATTATATGACTAAAATAGGTTCTATCAAACTATCCCATGCTTACACTTTTGCTTGTCACCAAGCAAACTAACTCAAAGCAAACACGAACTCAAAAAGAAAGACAACGACTCAAAGAAATTTCTATGCATGTTCAGTCATCAGTATGGTTCTCATGGCTACGGGAGTATTTATTACGTTATGCTGATCAAAATAATTATGACACTATGAGACTCACATCAAACCCTTCATACTCATTGCTTAAACTTCGATTAGGTTCAGGGGATGCTTGCATTCAGAATATATTGATCAATCAAATTCATTGCTTAACTTATAGGAACGAGTTTGAACACTAGAAGTAGGGTCAGAAATGATATCCTTTAATGAGTATGATGAGAAGTATTTGAATTTCCTTTTGCTAGTCTCAACTACTTGATTCGTCACACCGGTAGGATTGACTTGTGGTACATCTGACTCCGTGGTCCTGTTAGGTTCAGTTACAGCAGTTCCTAACGCTTCAACACTGTTGGATTGGACAGCAAGGGCTTTGGAAGAATCTTCAACACCTTGGGCCAATTCTTCAGTGTTGAGAATCTGTTCCTGCATGTTCCTCTTCTCTGTGTTCTTGGTGGCAGCATCATCACCTTCCTCGTTCTCTGCATGGATGTTAAGATCTAAATCTGCAACATTTTCACTCAAAGTACCATCATTGTATTCATAAAAAATAACATGTATACTTTCTTCAACTAATTGGGTCCTTTTATTGAAGATTTTATAGGCTTTGCTACTTGTGGAGTAGCCAAGAAATATACCTTCATCACTATGCGCATCAAATTTCCCAAGGTTATCTTTTCCATTGTTATGAACAAAACAAGTACAGCCGAAAGGTTTAAAATAAGATATAAGTGGTTTGTGGCCTTTGAAAAGCTCATAAGGAGTTTTCTTTAACATGGAACGAATAAGACAACGATTCAAAATATAGTTAGCTGTGTTAACAACTTCAGCCCAATAGGTTTTAGGTAATGCATTTTCTAAAAGCAAAGTCCTGGCCATATCCTCTAAGGTGCGGTTCTTTCGTTCCACAACCCTGTTTTGTTAAGGTGTCCTAGGAGCAGAAAAGTTATGGGAGATGCCATATTTAGCACAAAACAAATCAAACTGAAGTTGATCAAACTCCCTACCATGATCACTCCGAATTTACACTATGGGCTCATTTCTTAAAGTTTGCAATTCCTTACATAGTTTTGAAAACTCAAATAAGGCCTCTGATTTTTCTTTTAAAAATGCAACCCAAGTATATCTAGAAAAATCATCAACAACAACTAGCATGAACTTTTTACCATTGGGAGATTTGACCCGCATAGGACCAAATAAATCTATATGTAAAAGTTCAAGGGGTCTAGAAGAACTTACAACCTTTTTGGGTTTGAAAGAGCTACGTGTTTTTTTACCTCGTGTGCATGCATTGCACATGTCAGTACCTTTGAAGTCCATCTCAGGTAACCCTCTTACAAGCCCTTTGGACACAAGCTTCGGTAGTGTATGTGGGCTCACCTGACCGAGTCTCTTGTGCCAGAGCTTTGGATCGTCCGTCAAAGCCTTTAGACAGGTTAAGCTTCCGTGTGCCACTTGATCAGCATTTACAGCGTATATATTGTTGTAACGATATACAGTCAATATAACTTCACCTGTATCTTCTCTACACACTAGACATCTTTTCTTGTGAAATCTGACATTGTTGCCACTATCACATAATTGAGAGACACTAAGCAAATTATACTTTAAACCATTAACAAGATAGACATTTTTAATACTATGGTTGGAATCACTTCCAACACTACCAATACCAACGATGTCACATTTTCCTTTGTCACCAAGAGTGATTGTTCCCGTGGATTGCTTCTTTAGATCATGAAAGAGAGAACTATTTCCACTCATATGCCTCGAGCATCCACTATCAATAATCCATTTATGTTTCTTCACCTTGGTGATCTCCTGCAAGACAAACATCAACCTTTGTGGCTAGACCAATAAGCAAATTTGGATCCATTGTTGGGGTAAACCATATTTGGTAGAATAGTGCCTTTTGGAACCCAAACTTGTGTTATCCGTTCTTTTCTCAAATGAACAGGAAAAGTATTGCGAATGATATAAGGATCCTTTCTTCTATAGGGGCAGGTCTCTTTTACATGTCCCTTTCTAGCACAGTGGTGACATATAGGAGAGGTTCTACTTCCTTTTCCCTTTACAAATGTGGTAATGTGTTGCTTCTTTAAAAATCTTGGATTGTAACCAATACCACTTTTGTTTAGAGAACTTTGTTTCTCACCCAACATCCTATTAAGAGTGCCTTTGGATTTGGTAAAACTTATGAGGGCTGTCTGTTGGTCTTGAATCTTATTATTCAGGGAGATCTTCTCGTTCTCTAAGTCATGATGCTCATTTCTTAGAGAGGAGAGATCTTGCTTGAGTTCAGATTTCTCTGAGTCAAGCGTCTTGACTTTAATGTCAAGACCTGAATAAGAAGCTCCAAGACTTTTAACCCTCATAGACAGATCCTCAATAGTTCTTTCCTGGTCCACAGTTCTCTTAATAAGAATGTTAGTCTGGACAATAAGTTTCTCTTCATTGGCAATCATATTAGAAAGGAATTCCGATAATACCTCTTTTGGACTTGCCATAAGTTCTCTTACAGTAGCTTCAAGCTTCCCATCGTGGGATTCATCTTCTGAGGCCATAAGACAAATATTGGCCTTCTCATCATCGGAGTCAGAGTCAGAATCGCTCCAAGTTGCCACCATGGCTTTCTTCTTCCATTTGTCACCCTTCTTGGACTGGCATTTTGTCTTTTGAGGGCAATCCTTCACAAGATGATCTGTTTCACCACATTCAAAACAAGACAAAGGTTTAGTTTTCTTATCATACTTGTTGTATTGAGGCTTACCTCGAAATTTAGAAGACTCTGATCCATCCTTGTTGTTGAATTGATTCTTCATTTTGAGAATTCGAGCAAGGCCTCTTGTGATAAGAGCAAAAGGATCATCCTCATCGTCATCCTCATCTTCGGAATCAGATCCATCTTTAGGCTCATCCTTCTTAAACTTGAGTGCCAAGTTCTTAGTGCTAGCTGGAAGTTCCCCATCGTCTTTATTAAGGATCATCTCATGCGTGATCAGCTTCCCAAGCAGGTCATCAAGGGGTAGAGTGGTGAGGTCCTGTGCTTCCTCTATAGCAGTTACTTTTGGACCCCATTTTTCTTTTGGGAGGCACCTCAGTATCTTCCTCACTTTCTCAACGTTTGTAAAGCTCTTGCCGAGAGAGTCAAGGTTGTTGGTGATTTCTGTGAATCGTGTGAACATGGCCTTGATTGACTCATCAGACTTCATTTTGAAAAGCTCATACTTTCGAAGGAAGATGCTGATTTTGGTGTCTTTCACTTGGCTCGTTTCTTCATAGGTGATGACCAGTTTGTCCCAAATCTCTTTAGCTAACCTACAAGATGAAATACGGTTAATTTCATCAGTGCTAAAACCACAATAAAGTAAGTTAATAGCCCTGTAGTTTTTGGAGACGAGTTCAAGATCCGCTTGGATGTATTCAGACTCCTTCTTTGCGACTTTGGTTCCATTTGGTCCGTCTTTCTCTGGAATTTTCGGACCATTCTCTATAATGTTCCAAAGTTCCAGATCTTTGTCTATAATGAACATCTTCATCAAGGATCTCTAGTGGACAAAGTTGTTTCCTAAAAAGAGGGGTGGTCTGCTCGTGGACCTTCCCTGTGCAAATCCTCCGCTTGCTTCACTAGACATGATCGAAAACTCACAAGATTGTTAGATCAAAAGCAGTGAGTAAAGCTCTGATACCAATTGAAGGTTCGATAATATAAAACTAAGTAATATAGAAATACTCTAGAAGGGGGGTTGAATAGAGTATGCCGGTTTTTCGCAGATAGTCTCAAGACTTTTGAAGCTCGTGCAAAACCCTTTGAGATTGGACTTAGTCTTTTCTCTGAAAACCTGAATCACAAAGTTAAACAATTCGAACCAAGTGGGGAAATAAGGTAAAGGAGTAAAAAAAAAGGACTCGATGAGTTGTTTACGAGGTTCGGCACGAACTTGGCCTACGTCCCCGCCTAGGGTTCTTCCACAACCCTAGGATTCAACCGGCTTTTATTGATTCACAAGACTTAGGATCCTAGTAGCTCCCTGAGAAGCCTCTCTCCTATACAATTGCAATCTAGTCAACTCTCGTTTCCTTGGAGTCCTAGACCAATCTAGAAGAGCCCCACCTCTCTATGCTATCTAGTACAATCCTCTTACACTTAGTGAATCAATCGCCTAGTGTTCACTTCCCGAGTTATAAACTTTCGAGTATAACACTATAACTGAATATTTCCTATAAGCTCACTGTGTAACTCTCAAATTCTTTGAAATAAAATAACAGACTCTTAGGACAAGCAGAGAGCACACGAAGACAGATTTCTCTTGAAGGCTTTGAGTGTATAAAAGCTCGTGTTCAATGAATGTGTGTGCTCTGTCTTCATCTTCCTTCTCTTTATATTGAGACAAATCGGCGCCAAGGATCTTCTCCAACGGCTAGACAAGATCATGGCATAAGCTGGATCTTCTATCTTTGGAAACTTCGAGGCCACAATCTTTCCGATTTGAATCTTCTCAACACGCATCACAAGGAAGGAAATAATTCGAAAATACTTTCTGAAAGGTTAGTTAAGTATATAATAATATAACGGAAGTACATAATAATATTAAATAATATTCGAACAATATAACATATAGAACAGGTTTTGTATTTCATCAACACTGTTAAAGCTCCAAGACCTTTGAAACAGACATACTGTCAAGGCCTTTGAAACTTATTCTGATTTTCATCAAAGAAGGGAGATATCAATCTCCCCCTTGATGAAAGACAAAACCTGTGCATCCTTGCAACTTAGTCAAAATAATATAAGTGAAATCAGACTAAGTACGTGCATGGGTTAAACAAATGTTGGATCAAAATTTTAAGGCATGAAAATTCATCCAACCGAAAACCAAAAAATCAAAAACCAAGGTCTTCCAAGACCTTCACAGCAAAAAGTTTTCAAGTCTAAACCACAAGAACATCTCCCCCTTTTTGTCTTTCAACAAAGGGAGGAGGTAAAACCAACAGTCACCAAAGACCAACCGTTAACATCGTCTTTGGCTTTTAGGTTTATGTAGAACATGCGGGTCAGCTGGGGATAGTAGACAGTTTCAAGGTTAAGAAGGGTCCAGGCTGTGGATTTTTTAAGAAGAGCAATGCAAGGCAATTTCAAAGCTTCAAAGAACTCAAGATCTAAAAAATCAGAACAGCTTATCCTACGAGTTCGAAACTCATCTACCCACTTACCAGCCGTTTCAACATTTTCAAACCAAGAAGCGGGTAAGGATTGGTTTACCTGGATGTAGGCGGGTGGATCAGCATTCTTCCTGCGAGCAATTGTCGAAGCAGCTCTCTTGGTAGGCGCCTCAAAGCTTCTGAGGGTGCCTTTCCTTGTGCGCTTGGGAGATGGAGGTTTGACAACAGTAGGGGCTTTCCGTTTCTTTGGAGACGGGGGAGGAGGAGAAGGAGAAGGAGAGGCAATAGGTTCTGGCTTCTCTTCCTCCTCATCCTCAGACCCCGAGTCCTCACCGGACCCCGCGTCATCTCCTTCAGCTTCCTCGTCTTCTCCAGATTCATCTTGCTCTTCGTCCTCTTCCTTAGGCCCCTCTTCAGATGGAACCTCCTCGGCTTCGGCTTCGGCTTCCTTCCGAATCCTCTCAGCTTCCTCCTTAACAAGTTTCCTTGCAAGCTTGGCCTCCTCCTCGACCTTCTTCTTCTTCAAGGCTTCCTCTTCGGCTTCCTTGGCAGCATCTCTTTCCAGAGTGGCGTCGAGATCATCTTCCTCCTCTTCCTCGTCCACCTCCTCGACGACTTTCTTTTTCTCTTTTTGTTTAGCACTGAGGGGCCTCTTTGCAAAGCGTTTTTTAGAGCTCTTGGTAACAGTGGTCATGCTCTCAGCGATGGTGCTCTGGACAACAACAGGGATAATGGCTTGAGGAGTGGGTTCAGGTGTAGGAGAGATGGCGGTGGCCTGACGTCCCTTGGGGGTGGCGCCAAGTCTTTTGGGTGTGGAAGCTTTCTTTGATTTGGGAGCCATGGAGAAAATCGGCTAGGGTTTTCTTAGAACATCTTGAGAGGTTGAAGAAATGAGAAGTTGGAGAGGTTTTGGATAAGTTTGAGAGTGTGATGGAAATCGGGTACAGAGGTGGGTTTAAGTAGAGAGAGATGATGATGGAGTGATGAGACGGGTTTAGAGTTCCAAGGGAGGGTAATAATATCATTTCCAATTTTGAAAATATTTCCAATTCAAAATTCAAATAAATCCATTAAAATAGGAGGGAATAACCGAAATATTTTATTCCAAAAATAACATATCTCAACGGAAAAAATATAACATAAATAGGCCATTTTGAAATCCGATAAAAATATAATTGATTAAATATCTAGAAAGATATTAACCAAATATATGGGATCCGATATATGTGATCTACCATTTAGTTCACAAACCTTGACATAATTCTCAAAGGTCTTGACACTAAGTAGATTTTATCTTTCGTAAAGGGAAAGCTCCCCCTACGAAAGTGCATCCTTGTTAAGCATCCCAATCTCTCGTCTAATGAAGGTGAACCTGTCATCTGCCATAGGCTTAGTAAAAATGTCAGCCCATTGATAATCAGTTGAAATAAACGAAATGGACACATCACTTTTTTCAACAGGGTCTCTAATGAAATGATGCCTTATATCAATATGTTTGGTCCTTGAATACTGAACAAGATTTTTAGTGATGGAGATGGCACTTGTATTGTCACATTTAATAGGAATGCCTTTAAGGTTGATGCCAAGATCTCGCATTTGTTGAGCTATCCAAAGGATTTGGGAGCAACAGGCTCCAAGTGCAATGTATTCGGCTTCTGCAGTGGATAGAGCTACGAAGTTTTGTCTCTTTGAGTGCCAACTGATCAAGGATGCTCCTAAGAATTGGAAACATCCTGATGCGCTCTTCCTATCCACCTTATAGCTTGCAAAATCTGCATCAGAATATCCAATTAATGTGAAATCCTTTTTCTTTGGATACCATAGTCCAAGCTCCTTAGTGCCATTGAGATATCGAAAGATCCTCTTCACAACCACGAGGTGAGATTCTTTAGGATCAGCTTGAAACCTAGCACACATGCAAACACTAAACATGATGTCAGGTCTACTAGCCGTGAGATATAATAAAGATCCAATCATTCCTCGATACTCCTTTTGATTGACACTTTTCCCAATCTTGTCTTGATCTAGAGATAATGTTGAGCTCATGGGAGTCTTGCCTTCTTTGGATTGATCCATTTTAAACTTCTTCAAGAGATCCTTAGTGGATTTGCTTTGGTTGACAAAGATCCCTTTCTTGGATTGATAAACTTGTAATCCCAAAAAGAAGTTGAGTTCACCCATCAAACTCATCTCGAATTCACTGCACATGATGTCAGAAAATTCCTTGCACAAAGATGTGTTAGTAGCACCAAATAATATATCATCAACATAAATTTGAATAACCAAAATGTCATTTCCTTTGGTCTTGATAAAAAGAGTCTTGTCGATCAACCCCCTTTTACAATCATTTTCTAAAAGATATTTTGACAAGCGCTCATACCAAGCTCTTGGGCCTTGTTTCAAACCATAAAGCACTTTGTCAAGTTTATAAACATGATTGGGAAATTCCAAACTTTCAAATCCTGGGGGTTGAGCCACATATACTTCATCCTCTAAGAAACCATTAAGAAAAGCACACTTGACAACCATTTGATATAACTTTATGCTCATAAAAGATGCAAATGCTAATACAATGCGAATGGCTTCAAGTCTGGCTACGGGAGAAAAGGTCTCCTCGTAGTCAATACCTTCCTCTTGATTGTAGCTTTGAGCAACAAACCTTGCCTTGTTCCTCACAATCTTACCATTCTCATCTAGCTTGTTTCGAAATACCCATCGTGTGCCAATGACTGATTGATGCTTTGGCCTAGGCTTCAAGGTCCACACTTTGTTTCTTTCAAATTCGTTAAGCTCACTTTGCATAGCAATGATCCAGTCTGGCTCTTGAAGTGCCTCATCTACCTTCTTTGGCTCAATAAGAGAAACAAACGCGTGAAAAGCACAAAGATCTTTAAGTTTAGAACGAGTTTGAACACTAGAAGTAGGGTCAGAAATGATATCCTTTAATGAGTGTGATGAGGAGTATTTGAATTTCCTTTTTCTAGTCTCAGCTCCTTGATTCGTCACACCGGTAGGATTGACTAGTGGTACATCTGACTCCGTGGTCCTGTTAGGTTCAGTTACAACAGTTTCTAACGCTTCAACACTGTTGGATTGGACACCAAGGGCTTTGGAAGAATCTTCAACACCTTTGGCCAATTCTTCAGTGTTGAGAATCTGTTCCTACATGTTCCTTTTCTCTGTGTTCTTGGTGGCAGCATCATCACCTTCCTCGTTCTCTGCATGGATGTTAAGATCTATATCTGCAACATTTTCACTCAAAGTACCATCATTGCATTCATAAAAAATAACATGTATACTTTCTTCAACTAACTGGGTCCTTTTATTGAAGATTCTATAAGCTTTGCTACTTGTGGAGCCAAGAAATATTCCTTCATCACTACGCGCATCAAATTTCCCAAGGTTATCTTTTCCATTGTTATGAACAAAACAAGTACAGCCGAAAGGTTTAAAATAAGATATAAGTGGTTTGCGGCCTTTGAAAAGCTCATAAGGAGTTTTCTTTAAGATGGAACGAACAAGACAACGATTCAAAATATAGTTAGCTGTGTTAACAACTTCAGCCCAATAGGTTTTAGGTAATGCATTTTCTAAAAGCATAGTCCTGGCCATATCCTCTAAGGTGCGGTTCTTTCGTTCCACAACCCTGTTTTGTTGAGGTGTCCTAGGAGCAGAAAAGTTATGGGAGATGCCATATTTAGCACAAAACAAATCAAACTGAAGTTGATCAAACTCCCTACCATGATCACTCCGAATTGACACTATGGGCTCATTTCTTAAAGTTTGCTACTCCTTACATAGTTTTAAAAACTCAAATAAGGCCTCTGATTTTTCTCTTAAAAATGCAACCCAAGTATATCTAGAAGAACTTACAACCTTTTTGGGTTTGAAAGAGCTACGTGTTTGTTTAACTCGTGTGCATGCATTGCACATGTCAATACCTTTGAAGTCCATCTCAGGTAACCCTCTTACAAGCCCTTTGGACACAAGCTTCTGTAGTGTATGTGGGCTCACCTGACCGAGTCTCCTGTGCCAGAGCTTTGGATCGTCCGTCAAAGCCTTTAGACAGGTTAAGCTTCCTTGTGCCACTTGATCAGCATTTACAGCGTATATATTGTTGTAACGATATGCAGTCAATATAACGTATATATTGTTGTAGCTTCTGTTGTTTCCTACAAAGAGGGGTGGTCTGCTCGTGGACCTTCCCTGTGCAAATCCTCCGCTTGCTTCACCAGACATGATCGAAAACTCACAAGATTGTTAGATCAAAAGCAGTGAGTAAAACTCTGATACCAATTGAAGGTTCGATAATATAAAACTAAGTAATATAGAAATACTCTAGAAGGGGGGTTGAATAAAGTATGTCGGTTTTTCGCAGATAGTCTCAAGACTTTTGAAGCTCGTACAAAACCCTTTGAGATTGGACTTAGTCTTTTCTCTGCAAACCTGAATAACAAAGTTAAACAATTCGAACCAAGTGCGGAAATAAGGTAAAGCAGTAAAAAAAAAAGGACTCGATGAGTTGTTTACGAGGTTCGGCACGAACTTGGCCTACGTCCCCGCCTAGGGTTCTTCCACAACCCTAGGATTCAACCGGCTTTTATTGATTCACAAGAGTTAGGATCCTAGTAGCTCCCCGAGAAGCCTCTCTCCTATACAATTGCAATCTAATCAACTCTCGTTCCCTTGGAGTCCTAGACCAATCTAGAAGAGCCCCACCTCTCTATGCTATCTAGTACAATCCTCTTACACTTAGGGAATCAATTGCCTAGTGTTCACTTCCCGAGTTACAAACTCTCGAGTATAACACTATAACTGAATATATCCTATAAGATCACTGTGTAACTCTTAAATGCTTTGAAATAAAATAACAGACTCTTAGGACAAGCAGAGAGCACACGAAAGCAGATTTCTCTTGAAGGCTTGGAGTGTATGAAAGCTCGTGTTCAATGAATGTGTGTGCTCTTTCTTCATCTTCCTTCTCTTTATATTGAGACAAATCGGTGCCAAGGATCTTCTCCAACGGCTAGACAAGATCATGGCATAAGCTGGATCTTCTATCTTTGGAAACTTCGAGGCCACAATCTTTCCGATTTGAATCTTCTCAACACGCATCACAAGGAAGGAAATAATTCGAAAATACTTCCTGAAATGTTAGTTAAGTATATAATAATATAACGGAAGTATATAATAATATTAAATAATATTTGAACAATATAACATATAGAACATGTTTTGTATTTCATCAACACTGTTAAAGCTCCAAGACCTTTGACACAGACATACTGTCAAGGCCTTTGAAACTTATTCTGATTTTCATCAAGGGAGGGAGTTATCAAACATGATTTGTAGCATCAAAGACAAGACCAAAAACCACAAATATGAGTCAATTACAACGTATGTGGGTGGTTTCGAGACTTGTCAAATTCAGCTCAAGAAACTATTACCATAGAAATGCATTCAGGCAAGATCTCAACCTATAATAGCCATATAACTGTCTAAGAACAATGCAATTGCCTACCTAATTATGAGACCAACACTACAGATCGAAACAGATAGAGACTAACCTGCTCTTACCCGATTGAAAACGAAGATGATGACTCTAATTCGGGATTGAATAGGCCATATTATCAGAGGCAGGCCCGCCCGCACGAGCAATTCTGAAATTGAAATTCAATTATACCTCATCTTACCTGCCGATACTGAAGTCCAAGGAATCACAATCACGTCTAGAGGAATCATGGCCACACGGAGGCACGGAGCAACAACATTGATGGTGGAGTGACGAGCAACGGTGGTGGAGGCCAGCGGCTTCAGATGGCCGATTGCAGCCGGAGATGATAGCTGGCAGAGGAAGGAGACGCAAGCCAGGGGCGTTGGGCTGATTGTCCGGCGTTGGGACGAGCAGCGAAGGGCGAGGGAAGGAGGGGAAGTCTAGAGGGGAAATCCAGGCGCGGGTAGATCCTGGTGATCAAAGGAGGACAACGGTGGAGGGAGGCGGCGAACGATGCGACCAGGAGGATGAGAGGAATGGGCGGTGGAAGAAGGGCGACACTCAGCAGGTTTGAGATGGGTAAAGAGAGGAAATGAAGAGGGAGACGGGGCTACGGGAGAAGGTTTTTTTTATAACGAAAATTAAAAAATACGGATTATATATATAGTATAAATTGATCCCGAACTAAAAATAAAAAGAAAGAAAAAAACATATACCTTGGTTGGCTCACAATCTCTCTTAGATCGATTCATACATTGTTAAAGCCCTCAACAACTTGTCAAACTCTTGGGCACTTATCCCATATAAACGAGCATGACTCTCTGCAGAGGATATGTAATACCACCAATTCAGTTCCATTTGTGGCTTGTCAAAGTATGCGTTCCTCTTTTGCCATCTCTTAGCTCTTTGCCCATTTACACCCTCAATAAATTCAAACAACGGAATCCTCTTTGTGAAATTTTCCTCATCTTGCTCATCTATCCAATCTTCTAAGATTTCCTCGTCAAAAGAGATGATAGCACAGTCGTCACTGACAACCACCTCCGTATGCATAGGGAGAATCTCTGATTTAATTGGAATTATAATTTGTTGAGCCACTTGGATCTGCCCCATCTCCTTATTGAAATCAGTTTGGATCATCATAAGTTGGGACTCCATTGCAGAAAAATGTTCTTCCATAAGGGGCAACATGGATGATTCTTGTGATGTTTGCGGAGCCAAACATGGAGGCTCTAGTTGTCTGATTTGGAGCTCTAATTGTGAAATCACAAGTATGATATCCATGTCACGAGAAAGTTGGGCTTTGCACAAATGATGTACTTCCTTAACCTTTCCGATCGGAACCCTAAACATCGGACAATCTTTAAATATATGATTAGAAACTCCGCAAAAATCACAAAATAAACCGTGAGACATCTTTAGAGGCACACACCAAGACACACGAACACAAGCAGTTAGTAGCACGGGTGTTATGAACCGCAAGAGAGGCTCACAACAAAATTAGTTATATACAATAATCGGCAAACACACAAAACAAAGACATAAACATTGATTCCCCGGCAAGGGTGCCAATTTGACGGCTGGTTTTTAGTCGCGTAAACCGTATCAAAATAAATTCGAACCTACTTAACTAATGTAGTGTGGTAAGCACGAGTCGATCCCACAGAGAATCAAGTTATTCCTAAGTTAAGTTTATTTACCAATTAGTATGAAACGGGGGGGGGGGGTTAGTTGTCTAAATAAGAAAGAAAATAAAATAAACTATAAACAAATTGATGGAGATAACGATTAATAATATATTTTCACTTACAATTATCAACTTTAGTTGGTTAAATTGATATTGTAACTTCCTCTTGTCCTTTTAGGTTTTCCTATGAATGCCCTTGTCCCGACCTAATATAGTTACTAGTCCAACCAGTCCTAGAAACCCTTTTCAATCGAACAGTCCCTAAACAAGGATTTAACCCAATTGATAGCTTTAAGTTCAGAGATTAACCAAGGTATTTGCAGTTCCTAAAGAGGGATTTAACAGCATATCCAACTTCCTAATCATTCAATTATTTCAACCAGCCCTAAAGGAACAAGTTTGCCACTTGTGTTAAGGTTCGCAACCAGGAATCTACAAATTATAACCCTAGCAATTGAATTAATTCTACCATGTTGATCAGGCAAGATAGAATAAAACAATCAAACATTCAAGCACAAAGAAGTCGAAACATTCAATATAAGAGATAAGGAACAAGAATTAAAAACTCACAATTAATCCAAACAAAGGTTCAAATTGTAGACGAAATGGGAGAATTTATGTCTTCATAAAAATAAAACAAAAGACAATTAGGGTTTAGAGGAAGCAAAATCAATCGGCCACACTCGGCTTCACATTCCGTTTCCTCACAATCCGTATGAATCTATCTATATATACTACGATCATAATAATATATTATAATCTACCTAATTCTATTCTATCCTAATATATATAAAATATAATTTATCTAATCTAATTTGTAATGAAACTAACGGCTTAACACTGAAGCAGCACTTGCGAGCCGTATGACTCCTTCCGACTTCTATACGTATGAATAAGTCACTCCAATATCGATCCAAGCCGGCCACCTTGCTTCCAATTTGTGAAATAATCCCATAAATTTCGATCGATTTTCGAATTCATAAGATCCAGCCCGAAAATACCTGAAATATATAAAAATACTAGTGTAGACTCCGAAAAGAAAATAATACAAATTAACTATAAATTAGGTAAAATATGCATGAAAATTATCTAATATAATATGCAATTATATGACTAAAATAGGCTCTATCAAATCCTTTATCTTACAAAGCTATGTTGATGGGCCGAACATCAACCCTCGTTTGAGAAAACAGCATGGCGACACCGTGGTATTTTGGATCTTTCGGGCTGCATAAAATTCCGATTGAAGCCAATGAGTACTTGCTGGAAAGAAGTTTTAAGTGGCTGCATAAAATTTCGAATATGCTCGAATTGGACGTTCTTTCCAGCAGCTCCAATCTAGACGTTTTTTCCATGCTTTTATTTCTATCAAAATAATCCCACATCGCTTATAGATGCTTGGGGATTCTATTTTCATCCTATATATTGCATGTAAAACCTTCATTTTAAATTAAGTCAAGTTTAGTTGAGTTAATGTATAAGCCACTAAATAGCTTCCTATGATTTCGGGTTAAGGATCAAGTTCTTGGTGAGAGGCTAAGAGCGAACCCTTTGGTGAGAGGCCGAGGGTGACACCCTAGTGAGAGGCGAAGATGTCAAAGGGTCGAGATCCTCGGAGTGCGATTCCGAGAGGATTGAGATCGAGTGTAGGGGATTCAAGGGTGAGAGGTTTGAGAATCTTGCTCCACATATCCCTTTTTTCTAGTTTCCATAAACCACGAAAATTAGCCCCACAAAAATAGTTTTCGAAAGCTCGAGCCTTGGTCGATTCCGGTCCTCAGGTCTCATCACCTAAGTGGTAAACTTGTTCCTTTAGGCTGGTTGAACTAGTTGAATGAGTAGGAAGTTGAATGTGTTGTTAAATCCCTCTTAATGGACTGCAAATACCTTGTCTAATCTCTGGACTTAAAGCTATCAATTGGGTTAAATCTTTCTTTAGTGACTATTCGATTGATAAGGGTTGCTACGATTGGTTGGACTAGGAACTATATTAGGTCGGGACAAGGGCATTCATAGGAAACGTAATAGGACGAGAAGAAGTTACAAGGATCGTTTCAAACCAAATAAAGTGGAAAATTGTAGGTAGAATTGCTTCTCATAATTGTTTGAACCAAATTCATTTACTTTGCTTTCATCAATCCACTTTGATAAAAGGAGGAACTTTCACACTTAAAAACCTCCTCTTTGGTTACTTTAATCGGCACTAAAATCATACTTGAATAACAAATTTCCCAGTGGATCGAACTCTTACTTATTGCTATACTAGTTATAGGTTTGAGTTTTCTTTGACGGATCAACAACAGGTTTTCCCTCCGTCACGCACGATCCCTCTCGCTCCCAGCGAGCGCTCCCCATCTCCTAGCGTCTGGTCTTCGCTCCCAGCGAGTGGGATCCCTGAGACGTGCACCCTGCTCACGCACACTCGCTGACTCTCGCTCCCTTGCTTTCCCTTTCATCGTTATTTAATTAGTTTAAATTTGGTTAAGTTATTTCTGTCGCCATAATTAGTTTGCTAATTAGTTTAGATAATTTGTTAATCATGAGATATTGGAAGAGCATTGCAATATCGGACAAATATAAAGTGTGGTTCTTGATCTTGAGCCCACATGCGAAGGATCGGGTATCCCAAACGTACCAGAGATGGGCAAGGGTGATGGGTAATCTGTGTGATTTGCGTAGGGGTAGTCTTGATGTTCCGTGAATGAGTAATCTTCATGAACAACCAATTTGGGCTCTTCATTGGGCTTTTCTTTTGTGGACTTCTTTGATGTCAGCGCGACTACATTTAATAGAAATCGCTCTATTGATTCTCACATTTCATAGTCGACGAGTTCCTCATCCTCCTCAAGCTTTTCAAAACTGGACTATTGCGGCTTATCTACATGGTGTTCCACCTCAACTGATGTGCCAATGTAATTGTAAGAATCATTGACCTCTTTCTGGCTACTGGGAGCCTCTGGTAATGCCTGAAAAATCCGTAGATAATTGAGCTAATTGAGACTCGAGCATATCAAACCTAGCCACCTCCCAAGCTTGTGCTGCGAGGATTTGCTTGCACATTTCCTGTACATTCCCCATTGACTAACAATCATGTTGAAAATGCCCAAAAACCTTGCAGAAGTCACAAAAAGGCTCAGCTGCTAATCGATAAGTATTTTGGTTGGCTAGACGTTGCCTTAACGTCTGCTCCCCATTAGTTTTAGATTGGCAGGTTGGCTGACCCCACAATAATAGCAATAAGGAACGCAAGTCAGATGACCCCATCTTTGACAATATTCACAAAAGGGGTAATGATTCATGTTTTAGAGAGCACATGGAAAAAAAAACATCAAAAATAACAAAAAGACTTAGGAAACTGATTGTTGTTACACAACTGATATTATTGATAGTCCCCGGCAACAGCGCCAAAAACTTGATCGGTATAAAACCAACACCCGGCAACCGTACGGTGTCAATTGTAGTAATCGAGGGTCGAATCTCAAGGACTGTGTGAATATCAATTGCAGAACCTCAACTAGTTTACTAAGTCAAATAGAAGAAGTGATTTTTGAAGAAATAAGAGAATAAGAAGAAGAAAAATAACAAATTGCATGTTTTGTGAATATATGAAGCGAAACATTCCAGAGTCAAGGTTCACCACAACAATACATCTTCGATAGACTATAATTTTCATGCATGAACAAACTTAAAAGAGATATTTGAAGGTAAACTATCTAAAGTCATTATCGCTCAGCCTACGCATGTTGCAATAACTATGTCCGTTTCGATTAATTACCACTCAGCTTGCGCATGTTGCAAATTAATCAATCAAATTGGACTCTTTAAGCACTTAGACCCCAGCGAGCAAATTGATCAAACAATCGCAGGCGCGATCCGCATAATCAATTCAAACCTAGGTTGTCTACGATAGTTTATTATCCTCAAGAGAATTAAATAGATTGCTCATAAACAATTCTCAAGTTCAATCCATGTTTTCCAATAAAATCAACAACTTTATCTATATATCCAATCTCAATTCGCAGCTAACGTGTGTTGAACATAAAAAGGATTCCAATCAATCATAGCCTTAATCGGATTAAGCACTCATGGATCAAATCAAATAAACAATAGAATTCCTTTAGGGAATCTTCACGCACATTTCAATCTCAGCATCGTTGGGATCACCCCAACCCTAGAACAAGAAAACTAGTCAGACATGGATTGAGACCCAATCAAAGAACTCATGATGAAAGAATATAAGACTAGATTAACAAAACGTATTCTTGAATCCAGCAAAACTAACCATCAAGAGGAAATCTCTGAAGAGCCTAAAACTCTCAATGTCTGCAACTAGCGTTTCTGACGTGAAAATTGGATGTTCTCTAATCTAAACCTAATTCTATATATATATTCCCCAAAAAGAAAATGTGAAAATAATCCTAAAAACAATAAAATATACCAAAAAGTCGTCCAACAATAGATAAAAGCGGATAAAATATCCCGATAAAATAACGCCGAAAGGAAGGTATCGAGTCGATACTTCAGAGTATCGAGTCGATATGTTGATACTGTAAAGAATTCTGGATCGGTAGGTGAAGATATCGACTCGATATACATGGGTATTGATCCGATATTTCGTGTTTTCTGCTCTGCTCGTTCTATCTACTCGGAATGTGTGGGTTCCGACTCAATACCGTAGGATTTCGGGTCAATACTTTGACTCACCAACAGCTTCTTGGCTCGATTTCTCTATATTTTAGGCCGAATTTGCGAAAGTGCTCAACCTGAAAGTTGTAGGTCGTTGAATCAGCTTTCCAAAAAGCAATAGAACATCTCGATCCGAATTTTGGTGGAGCTCAAATGACTCATTTTGCCGAGATGTTGCCAAACAGTAATTGTCTAAAATATGTCGGTTCGACAATAGGCTCTTCTTAGCTTGATTTCTAGCACTTGAGACCGCTATGAAAGGCTTTATCGGTGTCCATGAACATGTTGAACTTGACTTCACTAAATTCCATTCCATCGTGACTCCAAATTAATATCGAACAAGTCTCAAATCACCTGAAAACAAAAAAAACACAAGTGTAGACATCTATTCTAAAAAAAAAAAAACTATATAAAACACATGCAAAACATATAAAATGACTTAAAAACGATTATAAACTATTTCCTATAACACATAGAATATGATGATATCCGCTCTCGCTCCCAGCGAGCGCTCCAAGGACTCCGCGTATCCGGACACCCAGGCTCCGCGCGCGCAACCTCCTCGCTGCTCATTTCTCTTCCGTCGCTTTAGTGTTTAAATTAAGTGAGTTCTGTTTTGTCGCTTTAATTAGTTTATTAATTAAGTTAATTAATTTGTTCAATCAGGAGATATCAAAAGAGCATTGCAAGATCAGACTAATATACGGTGTGGTTCTTGATCTTGAGCCCATAGGCGAAGGATCGGGTATACCAAACGTATCAGGAGGCCCGATGCAGAGCCAAGCTCCAGTGTCTTTAGGAACTTATGAATTTTTCTTCGAGAGACTAATGCTACAATCGGAGGCCCGACGCGGAGCTGAGATCCCATGGCTTTAGGGACTTATGAATTTTTGTCCGAGAGACCAATGCTATGATCGGAGGCCCGATGCGGAGCCAAGCTCCAGCGTCTTAGGGACTTATGATTTTTTCTCCGAGAGACTAATGTTACGATAGGTGGACCGACGCGGAGCCGAGCTTCAGCGTCTTTAGGGACTTATGAATTTTTCTCCGAGATACCAATGCTACGATCGGAGGCCCGACGCGAAGCCAAGCTCCAACGTCTTTAAGGACTTATGAATTTTTCTCCAAGAGACGAATGCTACGATCGGAGGCCCGATGCAGAGCCAAGCTCTAGCGTCTTAGAGACTTATGAATTTTTCTCCCAGAGACCAATCCAACGGTTTAAGGCCCGACGCGGAGCCAAGCTCCAGCGTCTTTAGGGACTTATTAATTTTTCTCCGAGAGACTAATGATATGATCGGAGGCCAGACGCGGAGCTAAGCTCCAACGTCTTAGGTCTTTATGAAATGACACGGTCGTTATTTGAGAAAGCGCCCACTAACCGCTTATCACAACCGTGGCGGGGGAGACTACGATGGTTTTCATTCTAGTGGTCTTGACTTATTACACATAGTACTTTTTCAAGTTCTCTACATTCCAGGTCTTGTTTAGGACCGCACCCTCTGGGGTGCCAAGCTTTAGGCTCTCTTGTGGATTACATCCATGATGACTTAGGGACCTTCCCAATTCGCGTCAAGCTTTCCTCCAATTGAAACTTGGCGGAGTACTGGGTGCCCCTTTTGGAATCGTCGCGGTTGCACTCGCCTATCATGGTATCTGGATAGGTGTCTCTTGTACTCTTGACCTTTTAAAGCCGCCACCATCCTGCACTCTTCTTTGAGGTGCATTTCAATTTCAAGAGCCTCGCCATTGGCCTCTTCTTCGTATGCGAGGACGCGTGCTGATAGGACCAATCTTTCAATTGGTATTACCGTGTCTACCCCGTAGACTAAGGCAAATGGAGTCTCCCTAGTTGGGGTCTTTGCCGAAGTCATGTAAGACCATAAAACCAACGACAGGAGTTTAGCCCAACCTTCTTTTGTTGTGATCCCCAGCTTCTTTCTTATCCCATGTAGTATCTGCCGGTTAGTTGTCTCCGCTTGGCCGTTGGTCTGGGATGGGCCACGAATGAGAATTTGAGATTGATATCGAGGCCCGCGAAAAAGTCTCTGATAGATTCACAATCAAGTTGTGTACCATGATCAATGATTATTGTATCTAACACTCCAAAATGGCATACTATATTTTTCCAGAGAAACCTTCTAACTTTCTCCGCGATCATGGCTTCAGCTTCCACCCACTTAGTGAAGTAGTCCACTAGGACGAGCACATATTTCAATTGTCCCGGGGCTGTCGGGAAAGGGCTCAAGATGTCCATTCCCCATACAAAAAAGGACATGCCCCAAAAATGCCTTTCATAGTTTCCGCGGGCTGATGCTTCAAATTCCCATGTCGTTGACATGCGTCACATTTCTGAATGAACGCCTGGACGTCTTACTTCATTGTGGGCCAATAGTAACCAAGTATCATGGCTTTTGCAGTTAACGCTTGCCATCCCTGGTGGTGAGCGAAGACGCCCGCGTGCAATTCTTCCACGATGGTTCTCCCTTCCTCCCTCGAGACACATAATAAATCTGGAAGACAATAGCCTCTTTTATAGAGCCTTCTTTCTCTAATGGTCAATCAAGCGGCCCTTGTGACGACTTGCTTTACCTCGTCTTTTTTAGGTGGTAGAATCCCTTTTTCTAGGTAGTCCGCGAGTGGGGTTCTCCAGTCCTCTTTCTCGTTTGTTCGGACGTGGTATACCTCTTGGATGAGCTTACAACAACTCCTTTTTTCGAAGAAGACTTCTTCCTCAACTTCAGTTGGCATGATTGCTCCTACTCGGGCAAGCGCGTCAGCCAGAAGATTTTCATCCCTAGGGACTGCTAACAGACTGAACCCTATGAACGCCATTTTCAAGGCTTGAATATTTCTCAAGTAATCGGGCATTAAACCAGTTCTTGCTTCATACTATCCTGCGACTTGCCGTAACATAACTTCTGAATCTGTGTAGGCGGCAACTTGTCTCGCACCTCGGACCAATGTTATCTCCAAGCCCGCGGCCAAAGCCTCGTACTCAGCTTCATTGTTTGTAGCTTGGAAATCCAGCTTATAAGCATAGTTTAGTTGTTGCCCATCAAGTGTGGTGAGGGCGACCCCGACCTCACATCCATCTTTATTGGTAGCTCCATCGACCTTGAGAACCCATTCATTCTTTTTTGCTTGGTCTCCTACCTCAAAGCTCGTTTCACAGATAAAGTCCACCAAGGTTTGTGCTAGTGCTGCTCGATGCGGGACGTATTCAATCTCAAATTCCATTAACTCCACCGCCCATTTCGTCATTCTTCCTGATAAGCATGACAAGTGAAGAATTTGCATTAGCGGTAAGTCTGTCACCACCCGGATGACGTGGTCTTGGAAATATGGTTGTAGTCTTCGAGCTGCAAACACCAAACACAGGATCATCTTTTCGACCGGCTCGTACCGCGTCTCAGCATCCTGCAACACCCTACTGATGTAGTATACCAGGTATTTCTCGTCGCGGATGAGGATCACGCGGTTTCGTCGACCAATTCATCTATGGATGGCAATAGTTAACTATCCTTGGAGAAGGATGTGTTAAGGTCTGATAAGTCAATGCACATCCTCCATTTTCCATTGGACTTTTTTACTAGGACCACATTTGATAACCAATCAGAGTCTTCTACTTCCTCGATGAAACCCGCGTCTAGAAGCTTATTAGTCTCTTCTTTTGCGACCGTTGCTTTTTCGGGAGCCATCTTCCTTTTATTCTGTGCAATGGGTCTTGCGACCTGTCGAATCCTAAGGGTGTGTATCGCGATCGCGGGTGGTACCCTTAGAAGGTCTCGCAGAGTCCACGCGAAGATATCCCTTGACCTTGTTATTATTTCAAGAACTTACTCTTTCTCCTTCGGTTCTAGAGCATGTCCTAAGTAAACCTTCTCTTCGGAATTGAGAAAAGGTAGACAAATAGATCTTTCATCCGCGGTTGGAACTTCCCTCTAACCTCGAGCTCCACCTGCGATGATTTGGCCGAGGAGCTATCTTCTACCTGGGACACACATCGCTCTTCGATGCACATTATTTCTTTCTTCTTTTTCAGATAGTTCAAATAGCAACTCTGGATTTCAACCTACTGACCGCGGACTTCTACTACCCCACCTCCTGGTGGTGGGAATTTTTCGACAAAGTGGTAGATCGACACAACCATCTGGAATTTATAGAGTGAGATGCGTCCTAGGAGTGTGTTGTAGACAGTCGAAATTCTGACTACTGTGAAGACTATGTTTTCCACGCATCTCCTTGGGACCGTCCCTAATACCACCGTCATCTCTATTGTTCCAACTACTTGTACTTCGTCTCTGGAGAAGGTGACTATTGCGCATGCGTTGGGCTTAAGCGTTGTTGCGGAGATTCCCAACCGGGCGAATGCTTCCAACAAGAGGATGTCTACTGATCACCCGGTGTCTATAAACACCATTCTCACAGTCTTGGTGGGTATCTGGGCGTGGATGAACAGTGGATCTGAATGTGGCATTCTCACTTCTTTTACATCCTTCGCAGAAAATGCGACCTCCGTATGCGGTATTAAGGATATTCTCCTGCTCATGGTGGATGGAGGTTGCTTTCCTTCCCGCTCATAGTTCCTTCTTTCCTGCCCACTGGACCTCGATATTGAAAGTTCCCCAGCTAGGGTATTGATGAACCCTTCAGGTTCCGATATTCGGTCCTCCTCCGGCCTTCTGGCTTCCTCTAGGTTCCTTAGTGCTTGGTTTACTGACCCTTACATGGAGGGAAATCTATTGTGTCGCCCTCCATGCCACCTCCGTCCTCTGCCCCTTCCTTGATTGAAGAGTGGGGGTCCCCTCTGCTGACCCTGGGGCTCCTGATTCTGATCTTGTTGGCGCGGAGGGTCCCTTGCCCGTGGGCCATAATTTTCCCAAGCTGGCCCTCTATCCACTCGTTCTTCCCGATGTGGCTGGTACCCCCGCTCAAAATCTCGGTTATTATCCCTTTGCGGGTGATATGACCACGGGTGGTCCATTTTCTGTCTTCGATCATTGTCTCTCGGTCGGGATCCTTGACCTTTTTCGGAATTCATATGTATCTCATCTCGCCGTGAATGGTGCCCTTCCCCTACCGACTGGTGTTTCAGGGGGTTTAACTCACCCTTTGTCTTTTCTGAATTTACCAGCGATTTTCTCGAAGAATCCTTAGTTGTCGGTGTTTGCTCTTGAACTGGACGCGACTGCTTCTTCGGCTTCGATCTGCTTTGACACCCGATCCCTCAGGTCATCATAGCTCGTGGGCTTCTTTCGGAACAAGTAATTCTTGAAGTCACCTTCTGCCAAGTTCCCCATGAGAATAAGGGTTACAGATTCATGATTGAAGTTGGGAATCTACACCACCACGCTGGTGAACCGTACGAAAAAGTGTCCCAAGGTTTCTCCTGTTTCTTGTTTGATTGAGTTTAAATCAAGCATTGTTTTCTTCCGCGAACGAGCGCTCCCAAAGTGAGACTTGAAGATGTGAGTAAACTGAGCAAAGCTAGCCACCGAGTTTTTT
The DNA here is from genome assembly GCA_037127255.1 of Persicaria tinctoria. Lineage (NCBI taxonomy): Eukaryota > Viridiplantae > Streptophyta > Magnoliopsida > Caryophyllales > Polygonaceae > Persicaria > Persicaria tinctoria. The sequence goes on along the minus strand of JBANSL010000015.1, from coordinate 37,164,385 downwards.
AGCAAGTTGGTGAACCAGGTGAGAGCTCTCTTTGTCACTGTCGAGGGGAAGGTTCGACACATCATGACGTCGTTGTACTCATGTATAACCATTGCAGTTATAAAGTGACATAAAGGGTCTTCTGGGTCAATCGTTCCATCATATTTCATCAGTTTTACATCCTTCCATCTTTTCGGGACTGACGCAGAGCAAATTTCCTTAGTCAAGATGGAGGGCAAGGTTTCTAAACCCTCGCCGGTGCTTGCTCACATGATGCTCCCTCGTTCTGCCGCGTTTGATGCGGCATTGCATGGCCCTAGCCATGGTACTCATAGTATGGATTGCCAAAAGCGTTGGCTGGGTTGTCGTATGTTGTATACTGTCATCCATACGCATCATACTGATATATCTGGTAGGTTGTTCCTTGCTAATGCATGTAGGGCCACCATAATCGTAATAATAGTAATACGCATGCCCCGACTGCTGGTAGTGAGGTTGCTCGTGGGGAACTTCGTAGTGCTGGAAGTTCGGGGGAATGTATGCTTCCTCAAACTTATTGTAATAATGATGGATGGGCGGATCTTGCGGTGGCTGTTGTAGGAGGAAATCGAGAATTGCAATTCAAAATATTAAATAAGTAAAGCAAACCAGATTCCGTCCCTTGCAAATGATTACAAGACTTCCTCCCGATGTAGCAGTGGGAAGTCAAGATCGATCCACGAGGAAGCGTGTCAGCAGATCTCAGGTAGCTGTAAATCTCACAGACAGAAGTAATAGACAGAAAAAGAAAAAAAAATAGAAAACAAAGTAAAAGCAGAACCTACTCGATATCGACTAAATAGTACTCGATATCGACTACAGCTGTCGACAATAGAAACTCATAATCGACAAACAAGAACAGAAACACAGAAAAGACTAATGTCGAGTAAAACCCTCCTCGATATCGAGTAAACCAACTCGATATCGACAAGAACTTGCTCGAGGTCGACAAAAGACAGAAACTTAAAGATGCAAACTTTCGAACACAGAACGTAGATTTTGATGAAATAAATCAATAAACTAAAAACTTCCAAAGCCAGGGTATCAACACCACAACGATAACCATGAAAAATAACACATAAAGGCATAAAAGATCATGCTTTCCATCAAATAACTTTCGTTATTTACAAATAGGAATATAGAGGCTTTCGCATAAACCCTAATTGTTACTAACCCTTTTCACATAATTAACCCAAGTTGTATTAAGATCACTTTCGCTTCAATAACACAAACAAGGATCACCTTCAACTTTCGCAAAAGAATCATGCTTATATGGATAGAAGACGAATTGCATAAAAAGAACAAACTTTTACCGCATCACCTCACATGGCTATCGTAGGGCTCACCCCGACCCTAGAAGTGGGTGGAATACTCGCTCTTCATCATCAAGAAACTAATCAAGAAACAAAAAGAAATAACTTGCATTAAATAAACTAAAGAAAGCTTACAACCAATCGAAGCCAAATCCGCTTTCGCCTTTCCAACTTCTCTTGCCACAAGTTCTCTCCTCTACTCTCTCTATCTGTAACTAATTATAACTGAAATTGAATGACTAAAATTCAGCCCCTAAGGCTTTATTTATAGGCTTTCAACCCTTGCTAATCAAGGTATGAAAATCTATCTATCTATATCTACATCTCTTTATCTACTTACTTAAACATAAATAAATGGAATAAAAGATTTGTATCCAAAAAGGAAATATATCTAAAGTAGGTAAATCTCCATGGAGTTGATAGATCTTGATAAGACTTGATAGATGTGGATAGAATCGGACAACTTCGGGCTCAAACAATCCCAACTCGACTCGGACAGCTCACCGCGTAACGCGGCCCAGGAGAGCTCTCCTCGATATCGAGTAAACTACTCGATATCGAGTAGCTCTGTCGTCGACTTCAGCTTCTGATCTTCTCGAGTAATTGGTTCTCGATCTAGCTCGGACGGGTGCCTCAGGTCTTGTCGATATCGAGTAGACTACTCGATATCGAGTAATTGTTGTCGACTTTGGCTGGCCTGGTGTTGTTGAGCAACCTTTCCCCGACACTGGCTCGGACATGTGGTGCTGGGGTTTTCGATATCGAGTGAACTCCTCGATATCGAGTACATGGTGCTCGGCATGTCCATGTCTTCGTCTTCTCGACTTAGCATCCTTCCTCGACTCCGGGTAAAACCCTCCTCGATATCGACAAGAACTTGCTCGAGGTCGACAAAAGCCAGAAACTTAAAGATGCAAACATTCGAACACAAAATGTAGATTTTGATGAAATAAATCAATAAACTAAAAACTTCCAAAGCCAGGGTATCAACACCACAACGATAACCATGCAAAATAACACATAAAGGCATAAAATATAATGCTTTCCATCAAATAACTTTCGATATTAACAAATAGGAATATAGAGGCTTTCGCATAAACCTTAATTGTTACTAACCCTTTTCACATAATTAACCCAAGTTGTATTAAGATCACTTTCACTTCAATAACACAACCAAGGATCACCTTCAACTTTCGCAACAGAATCATGCTTATAGGGATAGAAGACGAATTGCATAAAAAGATCAAACCTTTACCGCATCACCTCACATGGATACCGTAGGGCTCACTCCAACCCTAGAAGTGGGTGGACTACTCGCTCTTCATCATCAAGAAACTCATCACTAAACAAAAGGGATTAACTTGATAAGACTCGGACATATATCTAAAGTAACACTAGAAGTGGGCGGACTACTCGCTCTTCCATTTATTCATCATCAAGATAAATAAATGGAATAAAATAATTAAATCCAAAAAGGAAATATATCTAAAGTAGGTAAATCTCCATGGAGTTGATAGATCTTGATAAGACTTGATAGATGTGGATAGAATCGGACAACTTCGGGCTCAAACAATCCCAACTCGACTCGGACAGCTCACCGCATAACGCGGCCCAGAAGAGCTCTCCTCGATATCGAGTAAACTACTCGATATCGAGTAGCTGTGTCGTCGACTTCAGCTTCTGATCTTCTCGAGTAATTGGTTCTCGATCTAGCTCGGACGGGTGCCTCAGGTCTTGTCGATATCGAGTAGACTACTCGATATCGAGTAATTGTTGTCGACTTTGGCTGGCCTGGTGTTGTCGAGCAACCTTTCCCCGACACTCGCTCCGACATGTGGTGCTGGGTTTTTCGATATCGAGTTAACTCCTCGATATCGAGTACATGGTGCTCGGCATGTCCATGTCTTCGTCTTCTCGACTTAGCATCCTTTCTCAACTCCGGGTATGGTAGGTGGAGTTTTTTCGATATCGAGTACATTACTCGATATCGAGTAAGGTCCTGGAGTCGGGTTGGCTTCGTCTTCAGCTCCTCGATCAGCTCCTACTCGACCAGACACTGCTCGGACAAATCTTGTCGATATCGTGTAAAGGTTCTCGATATCGAGTAATACTTGACCTCAACTTGATTTGTCTTGGTTTCGCTGCTCTTCAACCTTGGACTTCTGTAGTTGACTTCCGAGCTTTTCTTCCCTTCTCAGAACTATTGTAAATTGCTTTGAATTCGGCGAATTTAAACAGAAACCGGTGTAGATTCCATAATTTGGAAAATAACATATATTACATAGATTCTGTACTATTCTAGCCCAAATGCATGAAATATATACAGAAAATTGATAACTCCCTCCCTTGATGAAAATCGGAATAAGTTTCAAAGGCTTTGACAGTCTGTTTCTGTCAAAGGTCTTGAAGCTTTAGCAGTGTTGATGAAACACAAAACCTGTAGTTTATTATATTATGCTCGAATATTATTTTATATTATTATATGCTTCTAGATATTCATACTAACATTTCAGGAAGTTTTTCAAATATTATCTCCTTCCAAAGTCAAAAAGTTAAGAAGGACACAATCGGAGATCATGGCTTCAAAAGTTTCCAAGTATAGAAGATCTCGAAGATAGCCATGATCAGCCAAGCGTTGAAGAAGATTCCTTCCTTAAGTGGTGCCGATGATCTTCACTATATAAAGGAGATGAAGAAGAAGAGAGAGAGGACATACAATCACGAATATCATTTCACAATCAGCCCTCAAGTTTACGATCTCTCTTCAGCGTGTTCTCTCTGCTTGTTCTTAAGAGTCTTATATTTCGTTTCAAAGCTTTTGAGAGATACACAGTGAGCTTATAGGATATATTCTGAGAGAGTGTTATACTCAAGAGTTTATAACTCAGGAAGTGGGCACTAGGCTATTGATTATCGAGAGTAAGAGGATTGTACTAGATAGCTGACAGAGGTGGGGCTCTTCTAGATTGGTCTAGGACTCCAAGGGAACGTGAGTTGACTAGATTGCAATTGTATAGGAGAGAGGCTTCTCGGTGAGCTATTAGGATCCTAAGCTTTGTGAATCAATAAAGCATGTTGAATCCTAGGGTTGTGGAAGAACCCTAGGCGGGGACGTAGGCCAAGTTCGTGCCGAACCTCATTAACAATTCGTTGCGTCCTTTACTTATTGCTTTACCTTATTTCCGCACTTGGTTCGAATTGTTTAACTTTGTGATTCAGGTTTTTCACTTTGTGATTTAGGTTTTTCAGAGAAAAGACTAAGTCTAATCTCAAAGGGTTTTGCACGAGCTTCAAAAGTCTTGAGACTATCTGCAAAAAACTGGCATACTCTATTCAACCCTCCTTCTAGCGTATCTTTGTATTATTTTGTTTTACATTTTCGAACCTTCAATTGGTATCAGAGCTTTACTCGCTGCTTTTGATCTAACAATCTTGTGAGTTTTTCGATCATTTCTGGTGAAGCAAGCGGAGGATTTGCACAGGGAAGGTCTACCATTAGACCACCACTCTTTGTAGGAAACAACTCCGTCCACTGGAGATCCTTGATGAAATAGTTCATTATAGATCAAGATCTGGAACTTTGGAACATTATAGAGAATGGTCCGAAGATTCCTGTGAAAGACGGACCTAATGGAAGCAAAGTCGCGAAGACCGAGGCTGATTACATCCAAGCAGATCTTGAACTCGTCTTCAAAAACTACAGGGCCATTAACTTACTATATTGTGGTCTTAATACTAATGAGTTTAACCGTATTTCATCTTGTAGATCAGCTAAAGAGATTTGGGACAAGCTGGTCGTCACCTATGAAGGAACCAGCCAAGTGAAGGACACCAAGATCAGTATCTTCCTTCGAAAGTATGAACTTTTCAAAATGAAGCCTGATGAGTCTATCAAGGCCATGTTGACAAGGTTCACGGAAATCACCAACAACCTTGACTCTCTCGGCAAGAGCTTTACGAACGTTGAGAAAGGAAGGAAGATATTGAGGTGCCTCCCAAAAGACAAATGGGGTCCGAAAGTGACAGACATAAAGGAAGCCCAAGATCTCACCACTCTGCCCCTTGATGACTTGCTTGGGAACCTGATCACACATGAGATGATTCTCAATGAAGACGATGGAGAACTCCCAGCAAGCACTAAGAACTTGGCGCTCAAGTCTAAAAAGGATGAGCCCAAAGATGTGTCCGATTCTGATGATGAGGACGATGATGAGGATGGTCCCTTTGATCTCATTACAAGGGGTCTTTCTCGAATCCTCAAGATGAAGAAGCAATTCAACAACAAAGATGGATCAGAGTCTTCTAAATTTCGAGGTAAGTCTGAATACAACAAATATGACAAGAAGACTAAATCTTTGTCTTGTTTTGAATGTGGTGAAACAGACCATCTAGTGAAAGATTGCCCTCAAAAGACGAAGAGTCTGTCCAAGAAAGGTGATAGATGGAATGAGAAAGCCATGGTGGCAGCTTGGAATGATTCCGACTTAGGTGACTCATATGATGAAAAGGCCAACCTTTGTCTCATGGCCCCAGGAGATGAATCACATGATAAGCAACTTGAGGTAACCGTAAGAGAGTTTATGGCAAGTCCAAAAGAGGTATTATCGGAATTCCTTTCTAATATGATTGCCAATGAAGAGAAACTTATTGCTCAAACTAACATTCTTATTAGGAAAACCGTGGACCAGGAAAGAACTATTGAGGAACTGTCTAGGTGGGTCAAAAGTCTTGAAACTTCTTATTCAGGTCTTGACATTAAAGTCAAGACTCTTGACTTAGTGAAATCTGAACTCAAGCAAGATCTATCGTCTCTGAGAAGTGAACATCATGACTTAGAGAACGAGAATATCTCCCTGAATAATAAGATTCAAGACCAACAGACCGTCCTCATAAGTTTTACCAAATCCAAAGGCACTCTTGATAGGATGTTGGGTGAGCAACAAAGTTCTCTAAACAGAAGTGCTATTGGTTACAATCCAAGGTTTTTAAAGAAGCAACACATTACCACTTTTGTAAAAGAAAAAGGAAGCAGAACCTCTCCTATATGTCACCACTGTGCGAGAAAGGGACATGTAAGAGAGACCTGTCCCTATAGAAGAAAGGATCCTCATATTATTCGCAATACATTTCCTATTCACTTGAGAAAAGAACGGATAATACAAGTTTGGGTCCCCAAAGGCACCATTTTACCAAATATGGTTTATCCCAATAAAGGATCTAAATTTGCTCACTGGTCTAGCCACAAAGGTTGATGTTGGTTTTGCAGGAGATCACCAAGGTGAAGGAGCAAAAATGGATTATTGATAGTGGATGCTCGAGGCATATGAGTGGGAAGAGTTCTCTGTTTCATGATCTAAAGGAGCAATCCACATGAACAATCACTCTTGGTGACAAAGGAAAGTGCGACATCGTTGGTATTGGTAGTGTTGGGAGTGATCCTAACCACTGTATTAAAAATGTTTATCTTGTTAATGGTTTGAAGTATAATTTTCTTAGTACTTCTCAACTATGTGATTATGGTAATGATGTTGGATTTAACAAGAAAAGATGTTTAGTGCGCAGAGAAGATACAGGTGAAATAGTTCTAATTGCCTATCATTATAACAACATCTATGCCGTGAATGTTGAGCAATTGGTACATGGAAGCTTAACTTGTCTAAAGGCTTTGACGGACGATCCAAAGCTCTGGAATAGGAGACTCGGTCATATTTAGATCTTAACATCCATACAGAGAACGAGGATGGTGATGATACTGCTACCAAGAACACAGAGAAGAGGAACATGCAGGAACTGATTCTCAACACTGAAGAATTGGCCCAAGGTGTTGAAGATTCGTCCAAAGCCCTTGGTGTCCAATCCAACAGTGTTGAGACGTCAGAAACTACTGTAACTGAACCTAACAGGACCACGGACTCAGATGTACTACAAGTCTATCCTACTGGTGTGACGAATCAAGGAGTTGAGTCTAGCAAAAGGAAATTCAAATACTCCTCATCAAACTCATTAAAGGATATCATTTCTGACCCTACTTCTAGTGTTCAAACTCGTTCTAAACTTAAAGATCTATGTGCTTTTCACGCGTTTGTTTCTCTTATTGAGCCAAAGAAGGTAGATGAGGCACTTCAGGAGCCAGATTGGATCATCGCTATGCAAAGTGAGCTTAACGAATTTGAAAGGAACAAAGTCTGGACCTTGAAGCCTAGGCCAAAGCATCAATCAGTCATTCGCACACGATGGGTATTTCGAAACAAGCTAGATGAGAATGGTAAGATTGTGAGGAACAAGGCAAGGCTTGTTGCTCAAGGCTACAATCAAGAGGAAGGTATTGACTACGAGGAGACCTTTGCTCCCATAGCCAGGCTTGAAGCTATTCGCATTCTATTAGCATTTGCATCTTTTATGAGCATAAAATTATATCAAATGGATGTCAAGTGTGCTTTTCTCAGTGGTTTCTTAGAGGAAGAAGTATATGTGGCTCAACCCCTAAGTTTTGAAAGTTCAGAATTTCCCAATCATGTTTATAAACTTGACAAAGCGCTTTATGGTTTGAAACAAGCCCTAAGAGCTTGGTATGAGCGCTTGTCAAAATATCTTTTAGAAAATGATTTTAAAAGGGGGTTGATCGACAAGACTCTTTTTATCAAAACCAAAGGAAAGGACATTTTGGTTATTCAAATCTATGTTGATGATATATTATTTGGTGCTACTAACACATCTTTGTGCAAGGAATTTTCTGACATCATGTGCAGTGAATTTGAGATGAGCTTGATGGGCGAACTCAACTTCTTTTTGGGATTACAAGTTCATCAATCCAAGAAAGGGATCTTTGTCAACCAAAGCAAGTACACTAAGGATCTCTTGAAGAAGTTCAAGATGGATCAATCCAAAGCAGCCAAGACTCCCATGAGCTCAACATTGTCTCTAGATCAAGACAAGACTGGAATAAGTGTCAATCAAAAGGAGTATCAAGGAATGATTGGATCTTTATTATATCTCATGGCTAGTAGACCTGGCATCATGTTTAGTGTTTTCATGTGTGCTAGGTTTCAAGCTGATCCTAAAGAATCTCACCTCGTGGCTGTGAAGAGGATCTTTCGATATCTCAATGGCACTAAGGAGCTTGGACTATGGTACCCAAAGCAAAAGGATTTCACATTAATTGGGTATTCTGATGCAGATTTTGCAGGCTATAAGGTGGATAGGAAGAGCACATCAGAATGTTGCCAATTCCTAGGAGCATCCTTGATCAGTTGGCACTCAAAGAAACAAAACTCAGTTGCTCTATCCACTGCAGAAGCCGAATACATTGCAGCTAGAGCCTGTTGCTCCCAAATCCTTTGGATAGCTCAACAAATGCGAGATCTTGGCATCAACCTCAAAGGTATTCCCATTAAGTGCGACAATACATGTGCCATCTCCATTACAAAGAATCATGTTCATCATTCAAGGACAAAACATATTGATGTAAGGCATCATTTCATTAGAGACCATGTCGAAAAAGGTGATGTGTCCATATCTTTTATTTCAACTGATTATCAATGGGCTGACTTTTTTACTAAGTCTTTGGCAGAGGACAGGTTGGAATGCTTAACAGGGATGCCTTACATCATTTCAAAGGTTCACCTTCATTAGACGAGAGATTGGAATGCTTAACAGGGATGCACTTTCGTAGGGGGAGCTTTCCCTTTACGAAAGATATATTCTACTATGTGTCAAGATCCTTGAACCTCATTTCAAAGGTTGTGAACTGAATAGTAGAGCAGATATAACGGATCATATATTTGGTTAATATCTTATTAGATATTTGATCAAATATAGTTTTTATGATTTTTAACCTTCTTTATGCAGTTCACATATTATTCTCCGAAAAATCTTTTATCTGAGTGCATATTATTTATGGAAATTTTTAAATCGGATAAATCTTCTCTTGCCTTTAAGATTTGAAATGAAATTTTGAATTTTGAATTATTTTGGGAAGTCTGATTTTGGTAACTGTTTTTAAACTCCTCCCTTTGTTGAAAGACAAAAAGGGGGAGATGGTTTGGTTTGATGTTTTAGACATTGAAACTGATGTCTTGGAAGACCTTGTTTTGTTTTACTTTGTTGGATGTTTTTCATGTTAAAATTATGATCCAACATTTGTCTAACCCATGCAGGTACTTAGTCCGATGATGCTTGTATTATTTATGTTTGACTAAGTTGCAGGGATGCACAGATTTTGTCTTTCATCAAGGGGGAGATTGATAACTCCCTCCCTTGATGAAAATCGGAATAAGTTTCAAAGGCTTTGACAGTCTGTTTCTGTCAAAGGTCTTGAAGCTTTAGCAGTGTTGATGAAACACAAAACCTGTACTTTATTATATTATGCTCGAATATTATTTTATATTATTATATGCTTCCAGATATCCATACTAACATTTCAGGAAGTTTTTCAAATATTATCTCCTTCCAAAGTCAAAAAGTGAAGAAGGACACAATCGGAGATCGTGGCTTCAAAAGTTTCCAAGTATAGAAGATCTCGAAGATAGCCATGATCAGCCAAGCGTTGAAGAAGATTCCTTCCTTAAGTGGTGCCGATGATCTTCACTATATAAAGGAGATGAAGAAGAAGAGAGAGAGGACATACAATCACGAATATCATTTCACAATCAGCCCTCAAGTTTACGATCTCTCTTCAGCGTGTTCTCTCTGCTTGTTCTTAAGAGTCTTATATTTCGTTTCAAAGCTTTTGAGAGATACACAGTGAGCTTATAGGATATATTCTGAGAGAGTGTTATACTCGAGAGTTTATAACTCATGAAGTGGGCACTAGGCTATTGATTCTCGAGAGTAAGAGAATTGTACTAGATAGCTGAGAGAGGTGGGGAACTTCTAGACTGGTCTAGGACTCCAAGGGAATGTGAGGTGACTAGATTGCAATTGTATAGGAGAGAGGCTTCTCGGTGAGCTATTAGGATCCTAAGCTTTGTGAATTAATAAAGCATGTTGAATCCTAGGGTTGTGGAAGAATCCTAGGCGGGGACGTAGGCCAAGTTCGTGCCGAACCTCGTTAACAATTCGTTGCGTCCTTTACTTATTGCTTTACCTTATTTCCGGACTTGGTTCGAATTGTTTAACTTTGTGATTCAGGTTTTTCAGAGAAAAGACTAAGTCTAATCTCAAAGAGTTTTGCACGAGCTTCAAAAGTCTTGAGACTATCTGCGAAAAACCGGCATTCTCTATTCAACCCCCCTTCTAGAGTATCTTCGTATTATTTTGTTTTACATTTTCGAACCTTCAAAAATGATATAAAAGTAAGTGTAAAACATGGCAGATTCGGCTCACAAAAAACACCCCATATGGTGCTAATTGTCATACAGGGGAAGAAATCAAAACTCTCAACATATTAGATTCATTCTCATATGTCCCTGCAATTAATTACCATCCTAAAAAAGGTACTAATATCACAAATCCATGCATGTGCAATTAAAAAGCAACATCTACTCACAAAAGGAGGGTTATGCAAAACATTCATAAGTGACAAAGCATTAATAATCAAGAGGACTTTAATTTAAGCTCAAGAAGGAGTAGATTGGTAAAAGGCTAAAGGTGAGCAGTTTTTGGCCATGTGGTGCTAATAATCCGGGGAAATGGAGTATTTCAAAACTGAATTTCCACATTCCTTCTCCATAAGATTCATCACCTTTCATAATGCTTTTTTTCAATAATAATGCTTTTACCTCTCTGACCTCAGCACTGCCTTCTCGCGAGTCGCAAACATGGGTGTCATGAATGGCCCCGGATACTTAGTGCTTTGGCCTCCTCACCTGTGTGTCCCATCTCGCCAAACTATTATCTCAGCGAGCAGGGTCGATCTACCTTTATCTCCTGAGGTGATCGAATTTTCTTTCACTCATTAAATTTTCCATATATTTCAAACAATTTCCTTCCAAACTCCATATAACAACACAACAACATTATAATAATCTCCATAATGTGACATCATTCTCAACATAATCCCCGGATAAGAAATAAGGTAGAAAATGGGAAAATATTTAGAACATGTGGAGCAATAATTGAAATAAGGCATAATATGGCTTTTGTGATGCATAAGCATAGGTAAGGTTAGGATATAACAATATGAGCATTATATGGAAATATAAAGTCCTTCATCCTCTTATCATGCAACATGTCAAAAGCAACTTCAAATTTTACCTCCTTTCATAGTTTTCATCAAAATATGCACTTCATTGTGACTTCCCTGTACTAGGAAATTTCATGCTATATCTCTAATGAATCCAATCTTGCATCGTCGAGTTCAATATAGCTTCCATGACATTAATCCAAAAATTTTCAATGGGGGTCATTTTTCAAACTTTTGGAAAACATGCATATAAGCCCATAAATCAATAATGAATTCCAAAATAGCCATGCATAAGCAATTCAATAAATAAACACAAATAATGTCAAATATATCAAATATGCATAAAGTAAGCCCTTCCCCCACCTCATACTTAAACATTACAGTCTCCTCACTGTATGAAAACAAGGATAAAGAAAGAAACTCACTAGACAAGCATGCAGATTGTCATAATTGAGTGCTATGCTGCTGGGCCTAGTCCGATTTTAGCTTGCTTCTATCCCCATGGTCCTGAAAAATGTAGAAGAGAAATACCCACAATAGAAAAACTAAAATTTCAAAACCAAAAACAAAAGCAACAATGTCCAACAATCTCAAAAATAAATGTCTATTTACAAGCTTTAGACTTAATAGTCGCTAGTCCGACTTCTCCATTAAGCTCAAGGTGGCATCTGCAGGGCCCATGTAGCTTGGGCTTCAAATAGGACTCCATTTTTGTCGATCAGCCGCAATCCGCCTGAATGGATCTTGTTCACCACGAAGGGCCCCATCTTCTTCTTATTGAATTTGTTAGGAAACCAATGATCATTTGATTTGGAAACATAAAGCTTGTCTCCAACTTCATACTCCTTAGACTCATCATTGGAAATCCTACATAATCGCACATACCAAGGCAAACCTCTCCCATGTATAGATAAATCTTTAATGGAAATAGGAGAAGAAAGATCCATACCTTGGCTCACCTTCGCAGAAACGGATTCGGGGACCACTTTATTTGGTCGATCTCGAGTAAATTTACTCGACATTGAGTTGTTTTCGGCTTCTGGTGGGCTGCTGCTCGAGGATGGCGAATTCGAGGAACCAAGATCTTGGTCGATATTGACCAATTTGGTCGATATCGAGGAGTTTTTCTCGGCTTCCAGTGGCTTGCTCGTCGATGAAGGCAAAATCGAGGATGAGGATGGTTGGTCGATATCGACCAATCTTGTCGATATCGAGTAGTTCCCGGCTTCTGTTTGACTGCTCGACGAGGGAGCTGCTGGTGGAGGGTTCTGATTTTGGTTGATGTCGACCAATTTACTCGATGTCGAGGAATTCTGGTCGACTTCGACCCCATACTTGCATCCTGTCAAGTCATCCGAAAAATAGTTAGTCGACGTCGACTTACCTTGGTCGATGTCGAGCAGATCCTCTGTGTCTTCGTTTAGGATGGACATGATCTTCTCCACCTGGGCTTCCATATCCTTCTTTTCCAGTTCTTCAGGAGTCATATTTCTTACCTTTGGCTCCCCGCAAGTGATATAACCAGCTGATATAGATTTTACCTCTTCCATTGGACCTGTATGCCTTTCAGTTTTATTAAAAGAATACTCAATTACCTCATCGCTGATGTTGAAAGTGAGTACTCCCTTCCTTACGCTTATGTTGGCATCCACCGTCACCAAGAAGGGCCTTCCTAGAATAATTGGACAAGCAGGGTCTTCCGCCATATCAATAACTAAGAAATCCGCAGGGACGAAAAACTTACCTACTTGTACTGGCACATTGTCCACCATGCCTGTTGGGATGACCACCGTGTTGTTGGCCATATAAAGCTTGGCATCCACAGGCTCTAGGACACCTATCTTAATCTTGGGCCATATCGTTAAAGGCATTATACTCACACTAGCTCCAAGATCACATAAAGCATTGAATTTATATTGACCAAATCCAATGGTTATAGAAAACTTACCTGGATCTGGCCTTTTCTCAAGTATGTCCATATAGCTGCACTCCTCTGTAATCTCAGCCATTGACCACTTCTTGCTTATAATCTCCTTGAGGAACTTAACGTAGGATGGCATTTCATGAGAGCTTATGTGAATGGTATGGTGACATTGAGCTTCTGAAGCATCTTGATGAAGCGCTGAAATTTATTTTCTGCTGGATCATTTGGAGATTTTGTTGGGAATGACAGCTTATTTTTCTGGTTCGGAGCCAGAACAGATGTCGAAGGTGCTGCAACTTTCTCGACGTCGACTTGATTCTCCTCGATATTGACCAGCTGTTCCTCGATATCGACTACTTTTCTTGATGTCGATTTGTTGTGCTGCGCAGACGAAGGTTGATCCAGTTTGTCCTCAAAATCGAGTAGTCCTTCCTCGATATCGAGTTGCCTCTTCTAGATATCGACCAAGGTCTGGTCGATATCGACATGCTGTTCAGTTGCTTCGTCCTGCTGCTTTCCGACCTCTGGCTTGCGTAGTTGGTGCTCGCTCCTGAGTTTCACATCAGCGATGTGTCCGGTCTTTCCCTTGGGATTTGTTTCTGAAGATCCAGGGAGCGTACCAGACTGTTTGGGGACACCTGCTACTAGCTGGCCAATCTGTGTTTCCATCGAGTTCTGCCATATATCAATCTCCCCAAGCCTAGAGTTGACACCTTGTATCTGAGTGTAAACTGAGTTGAAGGACTGTTTGGTGTCTGAATGATTCCTCCGCATTTCCTCAAGGATAAGCTGTAGGTCATCCCTCTTCTGGTCCCTTTCCGGATGTCCTGGAGCTCTATATGGTGGGAGGGTTCCTAGGGGCACCTTGGTTTCATTGTGGTTGCTGAAACCTTTGGTCCCCCATATAGCGATTGAGACCCCCTGCGTAAGCTGCTTCTTCGTGGTATTCTGCCAGCCTGACTTGCTCTGTGTGTGGGCACTCAGTAGTGGTGTGCCGCTGTGATCCGCATTCAATGCAATGCTGGTTGACAGAAAGATACTTTACTTATTTGAGGAGCTTGCGATTCTGATCTTTGTAGTACTGCTCCTTGACATCTAGATCAATTTCCTTAGAGGGCTCATAGAGGGGCATGGATGGTGCTGGCATGGCATAGGGGTTCTCCTCATAGTTGATTGGAGTCTCATACTTGTTGTCATAGTTGGTCAGCTTGTCGAGGGCAGCCCATGCGTCAGCTGGTGGCATTGTCAGATACTCATAGTGAGTATATGTGTTGATCATATCCTTAGCAGCAAGGTCAAGAGAATTGAAGAAGATCTCCTGAATGACGCAAGGTTGTTGTCCATGTGTAGGGCAGGATCGCAGTAGATCCTTATAGCGTTCTCATGCTTTTGCTAGAGGCTCTCCAGACTATTTGAAAGATGTAATCTTTTGGCGAAGGAGCACTGTCTTAGCAGGAGGAAAGAATTTATTGAGAAATTCCTGCTTTACTTGATCCCATGTCGTGGGGGATCGTGGTTTCAGTCCTTCCAGCCACTTTAATGTGGGACCAGCGAGAGACCAACGGAAAGCCTTCATCAAGATATACTCCAAGGTGGTCCATTCAGCAAGAGTACGACAGATATCAGTAAAGTTGGTAATATGTTGAAGAGGGCATTCATTAAATCTACCATGAAAAGCATTATGTTTAATTTCTATTAAGAAAGGAGTGCGAATTTCATAGTTATTCTAAGGGATTAGAATAGCCGATTCAGGCACGACGAGAGTCAGGTGCATGTAATCCTCTGCAATGATAGGATATTGGGCAAGCTCATCTTCTGCTTGCCTCGCACGTTTAGCTTCCTGTTCCCTTCCTGCTCTCTCAGTGGCGAGAGCAGCATCCTTAGCGGCTAGTTCCCTCCGAAGCCTCTCAATCAACTGTTCTTGTGTCTCTGCGGCTGCCATGGCTCTTTTCAGTTTAGCTTGGATGTGTAGAAGGCGTTCCGGATCGTCTAAGCCGTCAAATTCAGGTGGTTGACCAGAACGGCGCATACACCTGCGAAGTAACTCAAAAGAAAAGTGAGATCTAACTACCTAAGGCGCGAATGATTGCTTCCCCGGCAACAGCGCCAATTTGTTGTAGGAGGAAATCGAGAATTGCAATTCAAAATATGAAATAAGTAAAGCAAACCAGATTCCATCCCTTGCAAATGATTACAAGACTTCCTCCCGATGCAGCAGTGGGAAGTCAGGATCGATCCAAGAGGAAGCGTGTCAGCGGATCTCAGGTAGCTGTAAATCTCACAAACAGAAGTAATAGACAGAAAAAGCAAAAAAACAAAAAATAAAGTAAAAGCAGAACCTACTCGATATCGACTAAATAGTACTCGATATCGACTACAGCTGTCGACAATAGAAACTCATAATCGACAAACAAGAACAGAAACACAGAAAAGACTAATGTCGAGTAAAACCCTCCTCGATATCGAGTAAACCAACTCGATATCGACAAGAACTTGCTCGAGGTCGACAAAAGACAGAAACTTAAAGATGCAAACTTTCGAACACAGAACGTAGATTTTGATGAAATAAATCAATAAACTAAAAACTTCCAAAGCCAGGGTATCAACACCACAACGATAACCATGAAAAATAACACATAAAGGCATAAAAGATCATGCTTTCCATCAAATAACTTTCGTTATTTACAAATAGGAATATAGAGGCTTTCGCATAAACCCTAATTGTTACTAACCCTTTTCACATAATTAACCCAAGTTGTATTAAGATCACTTTCGCTTCAATAACACAAACAAGGATCACCTTCAACTTTCGCAAAAGAATCATGCTTATATGGATAGAAGACGAATTGCATAAAAAGAACAAACTTTTACCGCATCACCTCACATGGCTATCGTAGGGCTCACCCCGACCCTAGAAGTGGGTGGAATACTCGCTCTTCATCATCAAGAAACTAATCAAGAAACAAAAAGAAATAACTTGCATTAAATAAACTAAAGAAAGCTTACAACCAATCGAAGCCAAATCCGCTTTTGCCTTTCCAACTTCTCTTGCCACAAGTTCTCTCCTCTACTCTCTCTATCTGTAACTAATTATAACTGAAATTGAATGACTAAAATACAGCCCCTAAGGCTTTATTTATAGGCTTTCAACCCTTGCTAATCAAGGTATGAAAATCTATCTATCTATATCTACATCTCTTTATCTACTTACTTAAACATAAATAAATGGAATAAAATATTTATATCCAAAAAGGAAATATATCTAAAGTAGGTAAATCTCCATGGAGTTGATAGATCTTGATAAGACTTGATAGATGTGGATAGAATCGGACAACTTCGGGCTCAAACAATCCCAACTCGACTCGGACAGCTCACCGCGTAACGCGGCCCAGGAGAGCTCTCCTCGATATCGAGTAAACTACTCGATATCGAGTAGCTCTGTCGTCGACTTCAGCTTCTGATCTTCTCGAGTAATTGGTTCTCGATCTAGCTCGGACGGGTGCCTCAGGTCTTGTCGATATCGAGTAGACTACTCGATATCGAGTAATTGTTGTCGACTTTGGCTGGCCTGGTGTTGTTGAGCAACCTTTCCCCGACACTGGCTCGGACATGTGGTGCTGGGGTTTTCGATATCGAGTGAACTCCTCGATATCGAGTACATGGTGCTCGGCATGTCCATGTCTTCGTCTTCTCGACTTAGCATCCTTCCTCGACTCCGGGTATGGCAGGTGGAGTTTTGTCGATATCGAGTACATTACTCGATATCGAGTAAGGTCTTGGAGTCGGGTTGGCTTCGTCTTCAGCTCCTCGATCAGCTCCTACTCGACCAGGCACTGCTCGGACAAATCTTGTCGATATCGAGTAAAGGTTCTCGATATCGAGTAACACTTGACCTCAACTTGATTTGTCTTGGTTTCGCTGCTCTTCAACCTTGGACTTCTGTAGTTGACTTCCGAGCTTTTCTTCCCCTCTCAGAACTGCTATAAATTGCTTCGAATTCTGCGAATTTAAATAGAAACTGGTGTAGATTCAATAATTTGGCAAATAAACATAAATTACATAGATTATGTACTATTCTAGCCCAAATGCATGAAATGTATGCAGAAAATGATATAAAAGTAAGTGTAAAACATGGTAGATTCGGCTCACAGCAGTGGATCCCAAGCGTCACCCTTTATGTCTGGCTGGGAGGATGGTAGAGCGTACATGTTTGAAACTTCCTGCTCGTGATGGACGCTCTAGCTCATCTCATCCAATGCGTCATTCTAGAAGAAACTTATCTTTCCTATCACATAATTGTTTTTATGAGCGAATGCACTATTGATTAAACCTTTTCGGTAAGTTTCTTTCTGTGACTTGACGCAGACTCCCTTTCGTCTGTTGGTGTCGGGTGTCCGATATATCTTTTGTTTAAAAGTATATTGGGAATCCCTTAGTGTCAGAGGGTTCCCACAGACGACGCTAGTGACGAAACTCATTTTTCAGGTTTCCACTTTCGGCGGGACCCAATGGTTGACCCCGGGGGACCCAATGCGCTCTCAACGGACTTACCTGACCCGTGTCGGTAATCTCGACGCGGCCCAACCTGTGCCGCGAGTAGGGTGGGGTTCTTTGGGAACTCTCCTATCTTGGAGTTTCATCAACGTGATGGAGATTCATCATTTACCTACAGTAGACCGTTCGATCTGAAGAATTGATCGCGACTTTGTGAATCCTCTCCTCAGACTGGTGGCTTTCTACTGGAGCTCTACTAGTGAGATGTGGATGTGGCCCTATTTCATCCACGGAGCGGACTTCACTATTATGTGTTTGCCTCTAAGTTTTGTGGGATAGCTTAACTAATTCTCAACTTTTATCCGCTCTTCTCTCTATCTTTTCTCTCTCTTTTTCCCGCCAAAAGTCATTTCTCACTTTTTAGCCTTCCCCTTTTATAGGGGTAGAACTTCTCCTAATTATTGACAAGTGTCGCTTTTAAAATGACACGTGTCTCCCTCGTGGTATGAGGGCATGTGTGACACGTAGCCACCTTTTTGTCTGCGGACGGCGCGCTAGAGAGGAGCCCTATTGTCTTTACACCGCGGATGGTTGTTTGGAGTTTTCCTCCCTTTGACCTCCTTTCTTATTGTTTATTATTATTTTTACGTTTTCATTACTTTTTAGATATTTTACAGCCGGTTTCGTCAGTAGGTACTCGAAATCGACTTCTTTGGGTAGAAATCGAGTGTTCTGATCGATTGGCAGTATTCTGAACCAGTCGATATTGGGTACTAATTGGGTCGAAATCGAGTTTATTTACTCGAAATCTACTTCTGCTTGTTTTTGTTCTCTCTAGGTACAGGTAGGAATCGATAGAAGCCAACTCGAAATCGAGTGATTCTTGGTCGAAATCGAGTGATTCCTGGTCAAAATCGACTCTGCTGCACAGAAATCGACTGAAGAAGGTCGATATCGACTGCCATGTGGTCGATATCGACTGACTTCCCTGGAGTCGAAATCCGACGCGAACGCTAGCTATCCAGGATCCGCTGACACGCTTCCTCATGAATCTATCATGTCCCTTCCACTACATCGGGAGGAAGTCTTGTATTTATTTGAGCAAGATAGAATTCGGTTTGATTTATATTTATATTTATTGAACTTGATTTCCTCCTACATCAGCAGAAATTCAGATAATACCGCATTAGGCTAGAGATTAGATTTGTCACCATAGCTCCGAGATGTTTCGTGGGGGTTTCTTCTTGGTCGGCCATTAGACATAAACTGGATTATTTGTTCTCGGATTTTGAGTCAATTGAGGAGTTGGAATCACTCCATGCAGTCATCATAGCCTTCTTCTTTCGGTTGTCCTTTCAAAAAAATTTCTTCTTCTTTTGTGGATAATCCTTGATTAAATGTTATGTATCACCATATTCAAAACAAACCATTGATTTAGTCTTTCTAATGGAATTGTAAGACTTACCTTTGTATTTAGATGAGGCATTGTATTCTCGGTTTGCAAATTGTTTCTTCATCTTAAGTATTTGTGCTAGCCCTCTCGTGATTAGTGCAAAAGGATCCTCATCATCTTCACTCTCATCGTCGTCTGAGGATGCTTCTTTCTTCTTAGCTTTTAGGGCCAAATTCTTCACACTACAGGCCACTTCCCCATCTTCTTCACCAAGGATCATATCGTGGGTAATAAGCTTACTAAGAAGATCATCCAGGGGTAAAGGTGATAGGTTCTGAGCTTCCTCTATTGTTGTTACCTTTGGTCCCCATTTTGGTTTTGAGCTCCTCAAGAACCTCTTGACTTTTTCTTCATTGGTGAATGTTTTACCGAGAGAATCAAGGTTGTTCACGATCTGTTTAAATATTGTAAACATTTCTTTCACTGTTTCCGTGGGCAGCATCTTGAATAACTCATACTGAGATGCAGGAATATGCTTATCTTTGTCTCCTTCACTTGTCTCGTACCTTCATAGGTTACTACTAGCTTATCCCGGATTTCTTTAGCACTCCTGTAAGATGAAATACGGTTAAATTATTCAACATTTAAACCATAGTATAATATGTGCATGGCCCTAAAGTTATTGGCCACATTTTCCAAATCTGTTTGGTTGAACTCGTCGTCCTCTTTATCTACTTCTACTCTTGCGGTATTAGGCTTCTTTTACACATGTGAACCCTTATTGATGCGCTCCCCAAGATCCATATATTGGTCAATGATGAACATCTGCATTAATGACCTCCAATGCGCAAAGTTGTCGCCACAGAAGAGAGGTGGACGGTTGTCCGATCTTCCATGAGCGCCACCTTCATCATCTACAATGCTCATGATCGATCTAACAGATTGTTAAATCAATTAAATGTGAGTTAAGCTTTGATACCAATTGAAGAGCGGAGTAGGTAATTTAAATAAGAATAATATAAATATCTATTGGAGGGGGGGATGGTTGAATAGAGTATAGGTAATTTTCGTAAATTTTCTTCAGACTCGACTTCAAGGGTCTTGAAAATGATCTCAAGGTCTTGAACTGAACTTCAAGGGTCTTGAGATAGAACATAAACCTATTTTTCTACGAAAAATAAATACTAAATATAACTGCGGAAATAAAATATAAATGATACGTGAATTGTTAACGAAGTTCGGCTATTAACCAGCCTACGTCTCCGCATAGGGTTATCCAACCTGTATTATTCAAACGACTTTTATTTCCCTTTTTCTTATGAGTCCTAGATAAACCTAGAAAACCTTCTTTTCTTCTACCTCTCAAAGCCTTACGCGCTTCTCTCTAGTCAACCCAAATTTTAGAGAAATAAAAGTCCCCTTGTCTACACCTAAGTGTGATACGTTTGAGTATAAGATACTCTTAGTATAACGGGGATTGACTTATACTATACAACTCAGATTTTTTCCTATCTCTCAAAGCATAAAGCAATTACAACAAGAGTAAGAAAAATAAATGATCAGCAGATGACAATGGTGAGTAGGAGTAAGAGTTTTTCTTTTGCAATGAGAGCTGGAGAGATGTGTGTCGATGATCATGGATAATCTTTGTATTTATAGGCTAGGCTTCACTCCACTGGTGTTGATCTTTTTCCACGAATTTCTCACTTGCTTGAACCTCTTTTTGAATTCGAAACTCTTGAAGCCGTTTGAACAAATCAATGATCAGGAGCCTCGCTGATCTTTTTACGCTGAGATCTCACCAGATCGGAGCGTCTTTAGAATTTCGAATCCCATCAAAATCTCGCCAAGTTTATCTCCCAGAATGTCGGACCTTGTTTCTGAGAATTGATGATCTCGTTTTGAATTTAATCTTCCTCCAAATCTGCACATGTTAGTCTCGGCAAATCCCAAGCAAATATTAACCGAATACTTAGAGAATAATGCTAACCGAAAATCAGATTTAAATAATCCTTTAAATCTAAACAAAATTAGTAATATAATTAATATAATAATTTGAATAAACCACTACTTTTTATGTTTTGTCTTTTATTATTCCTCTAATATAATATGCACATAATATACTTTTATCAAGGGAGCTATCAACAACAAAATTCGTGTTTGGGCAAGTTTTTCACATAGACAACACTTTTTAATAGACAACACTTTTTATAAGATATATATATATATATATATATATATATATATATATATATATATATATATATATCTTATAAATTAATAGCACTTTTAAATAAATGCTTTTAAATTTCCGCTAATAATCAATGATTTTGTACTAGTGTATATAGGATCGTGTTTGGGTGGGTTTTTAACATAGAGAACACTTTTTTTAATAAAAACGGCAAGACAGGTTTTTCTTTAACAACCCTTATTTTATACAACCGCTATACTTGGAAAAATACATTTAAAAAAAACTTAAATGTATTTTCAGCGGTTGTCTATAAAAAAAACACTATGTATATCTTTCTTATAAATTAATAGCAGTTTTAAATAAACCCTTTTTTTTTACAGTAGGCAATAAATTGGATGTACTAACGACATCCATGATCATCTCGCAAGATGATGTTCTGGACCTCAAAACAACAAGAACTCAAAATAAAATTACAGTTCAACTGAGATTTAGCAAGAAAATCAGTTGCACCATTTGCCTCTCTGTAACAGTGTTGAATTGTGACGCTCTTAAAATCTTTTCTTAACGAATGGATCTCTTGGATTATTTGAGCGACCTCCCATGGTATATTGTTCACTTGATTGATGGCATTGGCGATGATTGCACAATCCCTTTCAACTATTACTTTTCGAATCTCCATCTTTGTTGCGAGTCTTATACTTGTACAAACTGCAAAAGCTTCTGCTAGAATGACCGAACTCATCCTAACGTTACATTTATGAATCCGAAGAACTAGACCGTCATTATTCCTAACAATACAACCAACCTGCGGTTGAGTATCAATTTTCATCGAAGCATCTACATTGATCTTAATGACATTTATTGGAGGGCCATTTCCAAATCAATTTATCAGGACGTCTAACAAGTTTAGATAACTTCGTTTTTACCTGCTGTTTATTCCAACATGAGATTTTGTCTATAGTTTGAGTTAGAGCATAGATAATACCTGTATCCGAAGTATTGCGAAAAATAATTATATTTCTGAGCTCCCAAACAAAGTGCCATAAATGACATAAGTCTGTAAAATCTATATTAAGAGCCCTAGTATTTAAAATATTTTCCGAAACATTACTTGTTAAATTTGGAATATTATAACATTTTCCTAACTTAGCACCTATATTTTGAATAAGGGATCTTGTGATCCGACAATTAAACAATAAATGATTTGTATCTTCTGTATCAGAATTACAAAGAGAGCAAGTACTAGGAACTCTATTTATATATCTATTTAGACGGGTCGTGGTAGGTAAGATATCTAAAATCATTTTCCAAATAAAATGTTTAATATTCAGAGGAATATTAAGTTTCCAAATCCAGTCTGCTGGAATTTTCTTAGTATTCCCTGTATTACAAATAGAAGACGTTGATTTAAAAGAGAACTAGTATGATCCCCGCGCCATGGCACGATTTTTTATAAATAAAATCTTACTAATATATTAAATTAATATTATTACATAATTGCAAAAATTCAGATAATTAAATATTTTGAATTAAACTCATGGGTTGCGAAAACGATTAAAGTAGTGTATATATATATATATATAGATTACTAATATTAATTTTATATTTTTTTCATTATTAATTTTATGTTTTAAATTAATACTATTGTTTTTTAGAGAAAAATAACTACTAAATTATAATTTAGGGTAAGATCAATGTTTTGAATTAAGCCCAATAGTTAGTAAAATTAAAGAAAAAAGAGAATTAAAGGAAAAAGAAGAAAAAGGAGAATTAAAGAAAATAAAAGAAAAATGGTAAAAAAAAATCATGATTAGTTAAGACTCCTAAAATTCCTCTAAGATTGACACATCATCCTAAACTCTTCTAAATTAAGAGTATATATTGATAGTTAGTAAAATTAAAGAAAAAAGAGAATTAAAGGAAAAAGAAGAAAAAGGAGAATTAAAGAAAATAAAAGAAAAATGGTAAAAAAATCATGATTAGTTAAGACTCCTAAAATTCCTCTAAGATTGACACATCATCCTAAACTCTTCTAAATTAAGAGAGCAAGTATTAGGAACTCTATTTATATATCTATTTAGACGGGTCGTGGTAGGTAAGATATCTAAAATCATTTTCCAAATAAAATGTTTAATATTCGGAGGAATATTAAGTTTCCAAATCCAGTCTGCTGGAATTTTCTTAGTATTCCCTGTATTACAAATAGAAGACGTTGATTTAAAAGAGAATTTTCCATTGCTACTATAAATCCAAATTAACCTGTCTGAAATATCAATTATTGGAATATGGATATTAGTAATAGCTTGAACAATATGAGAGGGGAATATACTATTTAATTTATCAATATCCCAAGAGTTGGTATTTGTAAATAAATCACAAACTTTTAAGTTAGGATTACAATCATTCCGAAAGTTTTGAAGATATTGCACATTTACCCAAATGTCAGACCATACATTTATGGTTTTCCCATTACCTACTAGCCAGAGCAGACCTTTAGAGAAAAGATCTCTGACATTAAGAAGCCTGCCAAACTGCCAAGAAGTTTTGAAACGGCCTCTTTCCATTAGAGATTATCTCGAGAGATATTTATCCGTGATAACCTTCGACCAAATATTATCAGGATTAGCCATAATTCTCCAAAGAAGTTTCATTTGCATACCAATATTAATTTTCTCAGCTGATTTAAAACCTAACCCACCATCTTTTTTAGGAGTACACAGATGTTCCCAGCTGATTAGAGGATGATAGTTATTCGATTGAATTTTATTCCAAAAGAAATTTTTGTTGATCTGATCAATCTTTTGTAGAACTCCTTTTGGAGGAAGAAATGACTCCATTAAATAACTTGTTTTAGAATTTAGGTTTGCCTGAATTGGAACCGATCTACCAGCTTAAGAGAGAGTATTAGATTTGCACTTTGACAGCTGCTTTTTAAGGCTACTTATCGCCACATCAAACAAGACATTACAAACCTTACCACTAATAAATGGTATACCTAGGTATTTTCCATTGATTTTGTAACTGGGATATTTAGCTATTGAGAAAGGGACTGGGCTTTACTAAAAGGAATATTTTTAGAAACTTTTAGAGAACTTTTATTATAATTTACAGTTAATCCAGACATATTGGAGAAAGTATTCAGAAGATTTCTAATCGTATGAAGACTTAAATCATCAGCGCGTCCAAAAATTAGAGTGTCATCTGCAAAGGAAATGAATGGAATAGGATCACTATTATTTGTAAGTTTGATTCCAACCAAAGAGTCATATTCCAAAGATTTCTATTACAAAATTATCCCTAATAGTTCCATAACCAATAAAAAATTATATGGAGCAAGAGGATCTCCTTGTCCAATTCCCCTATAAGTATGAAATGTACGGCCCGACAAATTATTAACTAAAATTGAGAAACTAGTTTTAGTTAAACAGGTCATAACCCAATTAATCTATCTGGAATCTAAACAAAATTTGTTTAGAATAATACGAATAAAACTCCAGCTTATTTTGTCATAAGCTTTCTCCATATCTAGCTTTAAAGTCATCCACCCAAGTTTACCTTTTTTGTTATGAAAAGAGTGGAAAACCTCATGAGCTATTAGTATGTTATCCTAAATATTTCTACCTTGAACAAAAGCTCCTTGAAATGGATTAATAATACGTGGTAAAATAGGCTTCAAACGATTAGCCAAAAGTTTCGAGATAACCTTATAAATAGTATTACACAGGCTAATCGGACGGTAGTGGTTAATGTTACTAGATGTCTCAATTTTTGGAATAAGTACAATAAAAGTTGAATTTACTTCATTGAGTAGCACACCAGAATGAAAGAGAGATTGAACAGCTTCGCAAACTAATTTACCGACAATATCCTAGTATTTTTTATAGAACTCTGGTGGAAACCCATCAGGACCTGAAGACTTGTCATCTGTCATTGAGAATAGGGTATTCTTAATTTCTTTATATGAAAAGGCTATGTAAAAATTCTGCTTTCAGATTCAGTAATGATCTAATCAATTAAATTTACAAAAAATAGATTACTACTAATCGGTGCATTATTAGAAATGAATCTTTCAGCCAATTCAGTCGTAATTTCATGTCTAATTTGATCTTCATCCTCAATCAATAAACCATGTTTATTTGTAAAATTACGAACGACATTTTTAGAATTTCTTATTTTAGATATTGATTGGTAGTATTTGGTATTTCTGTCTCCAAACCTTAGAAAATTTGATTTAGCTCGTTGTTTCCAAAAAGTGTTATTAAAGTCCATGAGAGCTTCACGCTTACTTAACAATATATTACGTTTAATGTTTATTGTATCGTTTGAATTTCCAATAATTTGTTGTGTTTGAAGTAACAACAACTGGTTTTCAATATCTGTTATCTGTCGGAAATTATTATTTGGATGAGACTTACACCAGATCTTTGTATTTTTTTTTAAGAAGTTTCTATTTTTGTAATAGTGTAAACATAAACGACTCATGAAGCTTATTCTGCCAAGTTGATTTAACTAATCTGTTATAGTTATCATTAATAGTCCAAGACATTTCAAATTTAAACGGTGAACCAGGCCTAATTTTCGTACTTCCTATGGACATAGACATTAAAGAATGATCAGAAGTCGTAAAAGAATGATTGTGTACTAGTAAATTAGGGAACTGTGTTAAGATATCTGTATGAACCATTACTTTATCTAATCTTTCATAAATGTTATTAATAGGATTTTGACTCTTCCTCCACGTAATTGGACTAGTATGAACATCTAATTTTTTCATAATTTGTTGAATTCGCAGAAATCTATTATGTTAATCGTTCATCATCTGTTAAATAAACCCTTTTAAATTTATGCTATTGATCAATGATTTTGTACTATAGTGTATATAGGATTTGAAAATCCATACGCCCTATAAAACCAGCAATAATAAACAATTATCCAATGAAAGCCCCAATACCCATTATTATAATTTACACCCATAAAAGTATGGATGTTAGTATATACGGAGCATATATATTTCCAGAATAATTCAAACAAAACCAATTAAGAAGAATCGATTATTACAAGAATTAGCTATATATATCCCCAAAAGACAACACATGAATTTCGCAATGAAAGCATATATCCAAAACAAATTATACCAAATTAAGCTCAGTTAAATAGCTCTCATTCTTGAGGCATATATTTTCGGAGCTCAGACTCATGACGCCTTATGAGCTGCACCCGAAGGCCATGCTTGATGTACATGGTGAGGGCGAGCTTGGGGGCGACTGGGTGGCCAGGAATGACCTTGACACGGTAGCGAAGTAGGATAGAGGCGGCGACAAACTTCATCTGGAAGTAGGCGAAGTCCTTCCCGAGGCAGAGCCTTGGGCCACCGTTGAAGGCGGGGAACTTGTAGGCCGACTCGCTCATGAAGCGTCCGTCTCGTGCGAGCCACCTCTCGGGGTTGTAATCGCGGCAGTCGGGGCCCCAGATCGACTCCATCCTCCCCATGGCGTAGATCGCGTAGATCACCTTGGTTCCCTTCTTCAGCACCGTTCCGTCTGGAAATACTTCGTCTTCTGCTACCTGAGTTCCGATTAAATTCAAGTGTCGCAATATTGAATTAAACTTTGAACTCAACTCAGGGAGAGAGCGGTAATAAACTAATTTAATGCATGGAAAATATGTTCAGAAAGCATTTGAATTTTTTTTTTTCTGGTGACGAGAAAAAAAAAGTTTGGTCTAATTTAAACCGCGTTTTATAATCAAATTTTGAATTATAACAGTTAGAGAAACGCGCGCGGTTTAAACCGCGGTTTATAATTAAATTTTAGTAAAATGTGGTCTAATTTATTTTTTTTAATTAAAATTTAAAAAAAATGAAGTCGCGCTTCTTGTGCATCTAGCATCCCCATCCCCATCCCCATCTACTTGCAGTCTAACCGTCAACCTTAGCGTACTTGCGGTCCACCACCAACTCCCCCTCCCAGTCCACCGTCGACCTTCTGAGCTTCTCAGCCTCGTCTGCATGCTCATCCTCTGCATGTGCTCGTGTGCTCCTTTTTATGTAAATGATGAAAGATCACAGGGGCACAAGGGAAGAAGATGCAATTTTTATTTTTCTGTAATTTTTCAATCCGTGTTTCATTTGTAAGCCGCCTCTATGCTCCTTCTTCTTCGCTCCCTCATCCATGGCGCCCCACCTCTCCTCGTGTTCCTCTTCTTTCACCTTCTTCGCTCCCTCATCCATGACGCCCCCAACTTTCGTCGCCGATGGGGGGACCAAGGTCGAGACGAGAGAGAGGCGGTCGGGGAAAGGGAGTTTTATCGATCATTAAACCTCGCAGCCAACGGATCCATGGAGTTTTATTGATCTCCATCCGGATCGATCGATCCCCATCAATGGAGTTTTAGCCTACATGTGACATCCCTACCTTTTTTTTACCCGTTTAAAGCAATCTATTTTTTTTCCATTAGTTTTTTTTCTTCTTTCTTTTATCCTTTTAAACCAATCACATTTTTATTTTATTTTAACACATTTTCTAACTATCAGGCTTAATTCAAAACATTGATTATAATATACTTTAATTCTTATTATTAATCTAAATATAAATATTTATATATTATAAATATCTAATCTACCTACACTAGTTACTATATAAGCCTTTGTGATTTTAATATATGTTTTCTCTCTCCTTATGACTTGTATTAGTTACGTACTCTATTAGGTAGAGGAATTAAATATTTTATTGGTTTATTGGGTTTAAAAAAATAATATTTATTTTACATCTAATCGATATAGTAGAATATTTATTTCAAAAAATAATTTAATATCTTACTAGTTTAATACTATTTATTTCATATTAACTTAATTTGTGCTGTCAAACGTACGTAGTGAAATATATATTATAATCTTTCTATCAAAACTACTACTTTTTATTTGATTTACTGCCATTGAATTATTTGAAGAAGACTATATTATCCTCTAGTCAAAGACCGTATAATTGAACTTGAATCAACAAAAATATATTTTCTTGACCCTAAACAAAACAAAAATTATATAAACTCCAGAGGGAAGGACTCCTCTCTTTATAAATTTTCAGCCCCAACCCCAAATTACCACCAGCGCACAACCATCACCCCTATCGGTGATTCCCATCACCACCCCTTGAATTCACACCAATACTACCAATTTCCGCGCGCCGTTATCATCTCTTGTGAATCCGGCCCTCATCTACCCCTAGTCCCACCCTTAACCACCCCCTACAATTCCGACTCGCATCCACACCAACCCAGCCTATACCGGTCCATCAATTTGATGAGGGTCGATGTGTGTTTCCGACACTCATACACCCTTTCATTTGGATGATTTTCTACCCAAATTCTCCGCCTTCATCACTGAACCGGCCGTCCCCACCTCTTTCGGATTCCACCTCCCTTCGTCCTTGTCCTTGACCAGATTTCAGGACTGAGATGGCTCATTAATTGAATTGCACCGTTTGCTCCATCTTCCTGTAACTCCATTCCTTGTTGCTCCACATTTCGGTCATTTCCTTGGGTCCAAAGCATGATTTCTTTGGACCCAAATCTTCGATTCTTTAAGCCAAACTATCTCCAATTAAAAAAATAATGTTTTATTTCTCTCTGTCGTGCTTTTAACATCATCCATCATAAATTTTCAACTTTTCATGCAGTGGCGGCCGCAGGAATCGCTAGAGTGAGGTCGAAATATATTGTTTGTTGGGGGAAAAAAAAATTCTCGGTATATATAATAAAGACTTTTTTTAAATATATTGAAACAAAACTATAAATTGTGGTATAACTATGATATTTTATTACAAAAATTCATGCAATAATTTAATAATTTATATGTGTGTAGCATGATTAGAATTTGTCATTGGTAAATTGAAAAAAAAATTGATATGATTGAAAACTATGACAAAAAACCTTATAAATTGTGAAAAAGGGAATAAAAATAAGATTTGAACCCATGACCTCTAGGATCTCTTTTTCTTCCTTCCCACCTTTTCACCAACTAAACTAGATGGGTTTAGTGTTCCCTTTCACATTTTTTAATTATTTTACCTTATTTTTTTATTATTTTTTATTTTTTTAACATATATACTAGGAAATTACGTCGTCCGCCCCCCTCCGACGACGTGCATGCAGCGCGGTCAAATTTTTATCACATGAAATGAACTAATCAATTAAGATTGTTTACAGCGTAATATATTGCATTATGTGCTAAAAATAAATATTGCATTGCGTGTAATTTTTTACTAAATTAATCAATAAATTTAATTACAAGTTTCATGATAAAATATTTTCTTTTTATAAATAAAAATATATAGTATAAGAATAAATCTTGTCGATGAAACAAAACTACATATTATATATACATGATATATCATCTAAATTTTGGAGTGCATCCCTATCAAAAAAATAAAAAATAAAAATTGTAGCGAAACAGAAAAACAAGTATAAGTTAGGTTTGTCTATCCACATCATTCGGATCACCGAGTCTTCGAATCTCACTTTGCGGGACTTCTATTTGGTTTATAGATTGAGAATTGTTTTCTTTTATATTGTGTTAATTGATTGGTTTATAGATTATGATTTGGTTTTTTTTTTTGTTATATCAGAATTGTATGTCCATTTAACACTCTGTGCCAACCGATTTACCAGACTTTTTGTATAGTATTTCGAAATTTTATTTCTTAAACAAAAAAAAATAGGTTTGCACATACCTCCTTGTGATCAACCGGCACCGAAGGGTAAAGCCTGAGAGCCTCCGAGATGGCCGCCTGTAAATACTGCATCCTCCTCACCTCCTCCGCCGTAAAGACCACCTCTCCTCCGCCTCCTCTCCCGCCCAAAACCCTCCGAATCTCCTCGAGAACCCTCTCCTCCACCGCCGGATGCGTGTCAAGCATCCAAAAGAACCAAGACAGCGCCACCGACGACGTGTCCCTCCCGGCCAGTATGAAGTTGACGCAAATGTCCCTCAAGAACCTGTCCGAATAATACGGGTCCCCGTTCTCGTCCTTCATCCTCGTGAACACTGTCAGGAGGTCCGACCTCTCCTTCTCCTTCATTTCCCCGCTCTCATCGTAGTTTGATAGCTCTTTCTTGCGGTTCCTTATGACGCCGTTCGCAAACTCGTCGACCACCTTGATCGACTCCTTCAGCTTTTTCTCGGGCCCGATGTTGGCCCATTGCATCGCACGCCACACGCACGTGGGCATCATGAACCGGAGCACGGTTGCTTCCGTCGCGTCCTCGAAGGCCCGAGCGAATGGGATGTCCGGTAGCCCGAGGCTGAGGCAGCCTGGGTCCACTCCGAACGCGATCATACATACGTTGTCGAATGTTAGCCTTAGTAGGACATCCTACGTACCCAAAACACATAATTAATGGAATCCACTCACATTTTTTGTGCTTTATATATAGGAAAAATAGTCAATAATAATATCAACTATCACTCATTAATAAAATAAAAAAATATAAACTTTAATTAGAAATTACCAATTCATATACAAAATATATCCTAATTAATAAACCAAAAATAATTTTGTTTGATTAATTCGTAACCATTTTTTGAAAAATTATGAACTCGTATATCTGCCTTATTTCTATATGATTAGAGATGCTTATTTAACTCTTGTTTGAACAATATTACAAACAAATTGAATAACATACATATAAAACTAACAGGTGTATTATTTGTTTCATTGACAATTGGTTTTGAGATTAATTAGTTTTGAGATATAAATTTATGGAATTTATTGATATTGAAACAGGAAAAAAGGTCATATATATAAATATAATTAATATGTGTACCTGAAGATCAATGGAGGCAGCTTTGATTAAAGAATCCTCAAGGACGGGGATGAGCCTCGAGTGAACAAGCTCAACCAGAGACTGCGTTGTCAGCTGCCGGAACCTCGTGGAGTGGAACTCGACGCTGGCCGCCTTCCGCTGCCGCTGCCACGTCTCATGGTCGGCGTTGAAGATGCCGTCACCGAGGAGGTCCGTCAGGGTGCTACGGAAGTACTCCCCCTTGGGGAAGCTCCCAAACTTGGTCTTCAGCAAGTGCTCGAGGTTCCGAGGATCCGCGGTCACCACGCAGTTGAGGCTACTCAAGGCCGGGCCCTTGAACCGAAACGTCCCGTTTTGGCGGTGGAGCACGTCTGAGATCCAATCATATAAGTTACTACGAAGGCCAAGGGCGAGAGACGGGAGCATGCCGAGAACCGGCCACACGGGGAGCCCATGTTGCCGTTTCTGCCGGAGGGAGTGGATGGTCACAAACATGGAGAGGGCGATGAGAATCTCAAGGATTTCGACGTTGACATTGTTGACCAGCAATGTGGAGATGGAAAACGGGGATGGAGATGAGGAGAGGGAGTTAGGAAGAGTCATGTTCATTGTAATTGGATGATGTGTAAGAGATGTGAGAACGTAATGCATGTGTGTTATAAGATGGGAGCGTTGGGACATGCTTTTATTGATTTCAATATCAGACTTTGATTTGGTGAGCTGAAAAGTTATGTGCAAAGAAATTGGGGTTTGTGAAGGGGAACAAGAAAGCAACAAGTGTATTTTTGATGTTTCTTTAATTGGATGTGCGCTGATCAGTGGGGTTTCTTTTTTCCCTATAGCTCTTTGCGGGGTTTTGCTTTAAGGGTGTAGGAGGTTTTGAATTTGATGGGTTTGGGGTTTTACAAAGTTTTATGAAGACCAAATTTGAGAGAGAGAGGGTGGTTGAGTGGGTTACCTACGCATGTAAGGTTATATATTCCTTATCTTCCCACCTAACAAAACACTTGTTTGAATATAATATTCAAAGTTTAATTGTAAGCAGCAAAACATGGTTATCATTGTATATGTAAGAAAGGATATATTGTCTTTTTACTCTAATTCTTGTTTTTAAAAATTAAATATATATTCAACTTTTTAGGTAGCCAATAACACCGTATAATGCATAGAATACTGTTGTGAACATTGTCTTGATTCAACCCTTGAGTCAAGGTCTTGTAAGGTTTGTGAATGTTGAGGCCGGGGAGTAGGGTAGATGATCTGGGTTTTTTTTTTTTTTTTTATGGTTTGTTTTTTGGACATGGTTTTATGTTTTTGGTTTTAAGGTGTTATATGAGTGTGTGTATGCAATCTCAAATTGGTCGCAATTTGATCACAATCACAGCTGAGATACAGAGGGGTAGTTTAGACTTTTCATGTTCTGTTCTAACTAGTATAAAAGGCGGGGTTTTCTGTTTGTGTTGGTTGTAACAAATTGAACCGAAAACAAGCTCAATTGAGCTCCTCCAATGGAGGTTATCCGATTTTCCTAAAACTCATTTTGTTTGTGCAACTGATTGCTTGAATTTCATAGTTTCTAAATGGTATCAGAGCGCTAAGTCTCGATCTGTGGTTTGTGCCTGGTCTCGCTTCGAAATTCAAGTTCTACTCGGAGATCTGGTGTTGTTCTAGTATCTGGTGCTCGTTTTCTGGCATTTTTTATTAGATCTAGCTTTGCTAAAGTCGGTATGGTTGGAAGAGGAGCAGGACAGTCATCTGGCGTCGGAGGTGACGCAAATGGACAAGGAAGAGGAACATTTGTAACTCCTCCAACACCGGGCTTAGGAGCTGGCAGAGGATGGAATATGCCAAATCAAGGCATCCGGTTTGGAGATATGATGCACGGCATGTCGAATGCACATGTCAATCCTTTGTTCCTATCAAACTCAGACCATCCAGGTATGGTACTTGTCTCGAATCCTTTTAATGGTGCCAATTTCACGAGTTGGAGTAGAGGTATCAAAATGGCACTAGGAGCGAATGTCAAGTTAGGATTCATAACTGGAAGTTGTGTTAGACCTCTAGAAAATAGCGAGGAATTTGAGAAATGGATGCGAGCTGACCAGATGGTCATGTGTTGGTTGTTTAACTCTATGACAAGAGAGGTTGCAGAAAGCCTTATGTATGTTGAGACATCAAAGGAACTTTGGGATGAAGTAAAGGAAAGATTCTTTGAATCTAATGATCCTTTAGTATATCAGCTGCGTAGGGATCTAGAAAACCTTAGGCAAGACAATTTATCTGTTGGGGCTTACTTTGGTAAATGGAGTAAAATTTGGGATGAATTGAAATCTTTAGATGTTGTTCCTATATGCAACTGTGGCAGTATGAATGGTTGTAGTTGTGCATTACTGAAAAGGATTGTTGACAGAGAGGAAAAAGCTAGGGTAATGCAGTTTTTGATAGGATTGAATGATGTTTATGAGAATTTAAGAAGCAACATATATACTGTCTAAGGATCCTATGCCAGGGTTGAATAAGGCTTTTC
This sequence comes from Persicaria tinctoria, assembly GCA_037127255.1. NCBI lineage: Eukaryota > Viridiplantae > Streptophyta > Magnoliopsida > Caryophyllales > Polygonaceae > Persicaria > Persicaria tinctoria. Next base: position 37,130,604 of record JBANSL010000015.1, on the reverse strand, counting down.
AGATGGCTACTCAGATAGAGAGATCTAAGGGAGTTACTAATGCCATTCAAGGTGAACAAAGTGTTTTGAATGTGTCAAGGCAGTTTGATAGATTTACACAGGACAGGTTTGGGAAAACTGACAGGAGTTATCAGTTGGAAAGTGAAGCTAATGTTGTGGAAGGATATAGAGATTACAGGAATGGTGATCCGTCCAGGTACTTTGATAGGAATTCTGAACAAAGCTACAGAGATTATAAGAGAGCTAAGCTAGAAAGGAAATGTGATCATTGTGGTGAGAGAGGGCATACCAAGGAATTTTGCTTCAAAATCATAGGGTACCCTGAGTGGTTTAGAGGGCCCAAGGATGAAGTGAAGCCTAGGCCCACTGGGAAGTTTGCAGCTCAGTTTGAGTCAACACAGCATGAGAGTCCCTTTGAAGAAGATACTTATGCCACCAGCAAACCTGACCAAGCAGGTTTGAATGTTGTATTCCAGGAAGTCTTGAAGCTCATGAAAGGAAAATCTCAAGTGGAAAGCACTGATAGCAATGCCAATCAGGCCATGGTGCATTTTGCAGGTACCTTAAGTTCTTCCTTTCTAATTGGTGTGAATAAATCTCAAAATGATTTGTGGATCGTGGATTCTGGGGCCACAGATCATATTGCATTTGATTGCAACATTTTCTCAGAGGTTTTTTTATTTCAAGCTTGCTATCAAACTTGGGTTACCTGATGGCAATTGCATCACAGTGACACGGTTTGGTACAGTCAAGTTGAGTTCTGAATTGGTGTTGAAGCATGTTCTTTTGGTACCACAGTTCAGACATAACTTGTTGTCTGTCTCTAAGTGTGTGTATGAGAAACAGTTGAGATTTAGTTTTGATATTATGAGTTGTTGGTTACAGGACCTTACAACTAAGGCTATCATTGCAAGAGGATTTGAATACAAAGGATTGTATGTGTTGAAGACTAGTGTGAATCCACAGCTTCAGTTGCAGTTTTTCTCTTCTTTGAACACTGTTAGTTGTAATAACATGCTTTTAATGCATGTCATATGGGGACATATGTCTTTTTCAAAGCTCCAACATATTCCTAGATGTACTACTACTTATATTCAGACTTTGCATTGTGATGTTTGTGCCATGACTAAGGCACACAAATTACAATTTGACAGAAGTGTGTCTATTGCTGAGAGTTTGTTTCAACTTTTGCATTTGGATGTTTGGGGTCCATACAAGGTCCTAGCTATGTGTGGGGCCAAGTATTTCCTCACTATATTAGATGATCACTCTAGGTGCACTTGGGTCTACTTAATGCGGGATAAGATGCAAGTGTTGAGATTGATCACTGCCTTTCTAAATATGGTTGAGAATCAGTTCAAGGTACCTGTTAAGACAATAAGATCTGATAATGGGACAGAGTTCACTCAAAAGGGTTGCAGGGAGCTCTTTGATTCAAGAGGAATTGTGCATCAATGAGCTGCTCCTGGAGTGCATGAACAAAATGGAAGAGTAGAGAGAAAGCATAAACACTTATTAGAAACCGACATAGCTATTAGGATGCATGCTGGCTTACCTTTAAAGTTTTGGTGAGATTGTGTTCTTGGGGCAACACATCTTATCAACAAGATGCCTACTCTCATTCTCAACTAAAAATCACCTTTTGAAATCCTCTATCACACATCTCCAACATATGATCAACTGAGAGTCATTGGATGCTTGTGTTATGCTGTTCAACCCAATTATTATAGGGATAAACTGAGCACTATAGCCAGGAGATGTGTTTTTCTTGGCTACCCACCTAATCAGAAGGCCTACAAGCTGTATGATATGGAGAAAAGAACAGTCATCATCAGTAGACATGTAACTTTTGAAGAAAATGTGTTTCCATTCAAACACAAGGCAGAAGCTCAACACCATGTTCATCCACATGATTTGCAAACTAGTGATCCCTTAGACTCTATTACTGAGTGGATTCCCATATCTGGCAGCCCCTCCATTGAACCATCTCCCAACCAAATTGAGCCATCTTCACCTCATAGCTCACCTTCTGTTACTCAGTCACCTGCTCATTCCCACTACTCAGACTCCTCTCCATTATCATCTTCCACACCTCATCTCCAGCCCCTAGACACTTCTGTCTCTCCTGAAGCCCCTCACTTGAATCTAAGGAGACACATTACTAGGCCTGCTAGACTCCAAGATTTTACATATTCTCATCTCCCATTCAGAGGTAGCCCTGAGTCCTCCCAGTCAGACTCCTTTACGGTTTTTGCCATCATCAATCTATCTCATTTGTCACCAGATTATATTCACTCTCTTGTCAATGCTTGCTCAATTTTTGAACCCAACTCCTACTCTCATGCTAAGGGTATTCTTGAGTGGAAAACTGCCATGTCCAAGGAACTAGATGCTCTAACAGCTAATCATACTTGGGATGTAGCTGCTCTTCCTCCAGGAAAGAAAACTATTGGATGCAAATGGATATTCAAAGTCAATTATAGGTCTGATGGAACAGTTGAAAGATACAAAGCCAGATTGGTAGCTAAAGGGTATAACCAAGTTAAGGACAGAGACTACAAGGAAACATTCTCACATGTTGCCAAACTCTCCACAGCGAGAATTCTCCTTGCAATTGTTGCTTGTAAGGGTTGGCAGTTGCATCAATTGGATGTAAACAATGCTTTTTTGCATAGATACTTGGAGGAGGAAGTCTATATGAGCCCACCTCCTGGTTACAAGATTCCTACAGGCCATGTGTGCAAGCTGACTAGATCCTTGCATGGCCTAAAGCAAGCTAGTCGACAATGGAATCATGAGCTTACCAAGTTCATGATCAGTCTAGGATATTCTCAGTCATCTCATGATTTTTCTTTGTTCATCAAGATAACAAGTGGCCACATGACAGTAGCTCTTGTCTATGTGGATGACATGCTCATCATGGGGAGCTCAACCTCTGCAATTGCAGCCACCCCATCAGCTCTCCACAGGCAATTCACTATCAAGGATCTTGGTATTGCAAGGTATTTCCTAGGCATGGAAATATCCAGATCCTCTGCAGGTATTCTCCTAAACCAAAGAAAGTATGTGCTAGATATCCTCAGTGATGCTCAGATGGATGGATGCAAGGAAGCCTCTTTCCCTGTGCAACATGGAGTTAAGCTCTCAGCCTCCATAGGTGACCCTATTCCCAATCCTGAAGATTACAAAAGGCTTGTTGGGAGATTGCTCTATCTCACCTTGACTAGGCCTGACATTTCTTACATTGTCCAGCAACTAAGTCAGTTCCTTCAGTCTCCCTTGAAACCACGTTGGGATGTCCTACTGTATCTCCTTAGGTTCCTCAAAGGCACCTTCAACTATGCTCTCTCCTACTCAGCTAATTCAACCCTCAGAGTTCATGCATTCACAGATGCCGATTGGGGCAATTGTTTGGATACTGGACGATCCTTGTCTGGGTATTGTGTATTCCTAGGCTCATCCTTGGTGTCATGGAAAACTAAGAAGCAGAAAATAGTGTCCAAGTCATCCACTGAAAGTGAGTATAGAGCCATGTCCTATGCAGCTAGTGAGCTAGTCTGGAAGCAAGGGATACTGTCTGACTTTGGCATCAACATTGCCCTTCCTATATCTTTGCATTGTGACAATAAGTCAGCCCAACAGCTAGCTCTCAATCCCATATTCCATGAGCGCACAAAACATGTGAGAATTGACTCCCATTTCATTCGAGAAATGATTGCTAATGGCTTCATCAACATTGTCCATGTGCCAACCTCCTTACAGGTGGCTGATATCTTTACCAAGGCACTTGGGGCTAAGCAACATGAATTTTTCAGAGCCAAGCTTGGCCTCGTCCTTCCTGCACTAGGCTCAGCTTGAGGGGGGGGGGGGGCTATGAGTGTGTGTATGCAATCTCAAATTGGTCACAATTTGATCACAATCACAACTGAGATACAGAGGGGTAGTTTAGACTTTTCATGTTCTGTTCTAACTAGTATAAAAAGGCGGGGTTTTCTGTTTGTGTTGGTTGTAACAAACTGAACCGAAAACAAGCTCAATTGAGCTTCTCCAATGGAGGTTATCCGATTTTCCTAAAACTCAATTTGTTTGTGCAATTGATTGCTTGAATTTCATAGTTTCTAAAAAAACTACCTATGTTGATCCAACATGGTATGGTGTTATATTGTATGTTAACTAATCCGTAGGTCTGGTCGAAATCAAAAATCCAATTTGTTTTGTTTTTCATCAAGGGGGAGATTGAGAACTCCCTTTGATGAAATACCTAAGTTATGATAGGTTTATTTGAAGGAGGATGAAAGACAAAGGTATAAGGTTTTATAGCTTAGACAAATTGGATATATTATTTGTAGATTTGATTAAGATTTTAGTTGGATTTAAATTGAAGAACCGGGTACTTAAATAACAGTAAGACAAATACTCTAGAAGGGGGGTTGAATAGAGTATGGAAGATTTTCGCAAAGTCTCCTGCAGTAGCAACTTCAAGGGCTTTATATTGAATCTCAAGGTCTTGAACTGAACTTCAAAGGTCTTGAGATAGCTGCAGTGTTCTATTTGTCTAACAAAAATAATAAGATAAATATGAATGCGAAAATAATAAATAATAACACTTGACTTGTTAACGAAGTTCGGCTATAACCAGTCTACGTCTCCGCCTAGGATTATCCAACCCGTAGGATTCAAACAACTTTTATTCCTCTTTCCTTATGAGTCATAGATATAACCTAGAAGAACTTCCTCTCTTCTATATCTGAAGCCTACCTTGCTTCTATCTAGTCAACCCAAAATACCAGAAAATAAAAGTCCCCTTGCCACACCGAAGTGTGATACATTTGAGTATATGATACTCTTAGTATAATAGGGATTAACTTATACTATGTAGCGCACATTCTTCCTAACTCTCAAAATATAAAGCGTTTACAATAAGAGAGACAAAAGAACAGTAGATCAGCAGATGATGATGATGAAGAGCGGAGATGAGAGCTTTTGGTTCGCCAATGAATGCTTTGCAAGATGTGTATCAATGAATTACAGAGGGCTCTGTATTTATAGTCTCGGTCCTACTCTTCCTCGGCTGATCTTGCTCCACAAAGTTCTCCTTGCTTAAACAACCTTTTGAATTTGAGCCTTGGAGCTGTTTTAATTGAATGATGATCGGAAGCCCTCGCTGATCTTGTTGCGTCAAATTCTCACCAGACTAGAGCGGCAATTTAAATTCAAATTGTTTGAGTTTCAATCTAAATTACTCTAAGAATTTCGGTCCTTGTTGCAGGGATTTCGTTGAGTTGATCTTCTGCTTGATTTTCGGATTATCTATTCTAGAATACTCATAGAATATATAATTTATATCAATATTACTGAAAATATTAGATCTAAATTAAACTTTAAATCTAACTAAAATCTTAATCAAATCTGCAAATAATATATCCAATCTTAATAAAACCTATACCTTTGTCTTTCATAAATCTGCAAATAATATATCCAATCTTAATAAAACCTATACCTTTGTCTTTCATCATCCTGCAAATACATGTATCATAACTTATGTATTTCATATCAAGGGAGTTTTCAGTAGATATAAATATAAATCTTGGTTATTTGCTACAAATCATTGCTTGGTAATAAGAGTTTTTGTAAAGAGTTATTGAATAGAAAATCGCTTCTACATGTGAGTTCAACTCGGATTTAACTGCTATACTAGTAGTTGTTTGGTTTATCAAGTGATTGATTGACTAATCTATTGGTTTTGTTTTTGATTTTTGATTATATTACTATTTGGCAAAGGGCAAAAGTACTAACGACGTTCGTCCCGCGTCAGGGGGTATCTCGAAACACATCGGGTAAGGAGGGAGGATAAAGAGTGTTGCATCATCAAGGAAAGCAGTGGGAGGTACGAGCTCGTTCTCATTGAACGCAAGGAACACTAGGGGCTCAGCAGGTGGGAGAAGCACCACCTGAGAAATCCCAATGTTGGTAGAATGGTCAACGGATTTCTCCGAGAGCCTCAAAGACGAGGACTCCCACATGTACCAAACATTAATCCCAACATTTTTTATTAGCTCTGCTTTAGAATGGCCGAACTTGGAAGGATAAGTAGCATTTTGCTTAGCCATACCTGCCCAATTGTTTGGGCCAGTCAAGTGATCAGACACTAAGGCAGAGGGCCCTGATGATACCTTTTCTTTTGTAAAAACCACATCAATTTTAGAGATGCTGCGCTTTCTCGGGGACACTATTCAAAAGAATGCCCAAGTTACCCAAACGAGCCACATCCCTCTGGGAAATCTTCAAACCATATTAGGTATGCCACACACTCTTCTTTTGCATTTAGGACATAAATCTTTCTTTCAGGGATAAAGGCAAGATCAATAGAGATACATACACGGGTGTATCAGAGATGAGCTCATTTGGGGTCGGACACAGCGACCATGAGCACCTTTCCGAGCACATTCTCCTCAGTGATTGAGATAAGCATGTCCTCACTGAGATACTACACAAGTAAGCCAGGGTACCTTACCCAAGTGTCAAGAGCAGTGATCGACTCAGTAGTCGAGTCAAAGTCGATCCTCCATGGATGGAGGAGCACGATTTGAACGAGGATGTGGTGAGGAATCCCAGCCCATGCCTTGTTTCGGTCCTTTGGAAGGTCAAAACGCAGCTCAAGCTACTTGTTTGACAATGGAAAAAGCTGGAACCCTAGGAAAGGAATTACCAATAAAACCGAAACTTTTTTCCGATCACCCTTGCTTCGGAAGGATCACTAACAATCATAGCATGGAGGGTGGTGTTGTAGAGAGAAGTGATTCCCTTGTACTTTCGCCAAATAGAGGAGCACTTTTTTTATTGCTGGTTTCCAACACTAGCCTTCATTTTTCCCTTCTGGTGTTTCCCTTTTCAATCATTGGGGCAAAAATCCCCCTCATGATTTGTTTTCTCGACAGAAGTAGTCGAGCCCTTGATCGATAGGAGGGGGGAAGGGTATTGGGGTGAAGGCGGTTTCTCCCCTTCAACCAATTTTTCTTTCCCTTTGTTTGCCATTGTTGAAGATGTAACACCAAAAATAAAACACGGAAAGTGGTTAGACGAAATACACTTTGAGAGGGTTTGAGAGATTAAGCTGATTTTTATTGTGATTCTCCCAAAAGGGGGGCTCTTCATTTATAGACGAAATTTTGGAAAAGGGGTAGATTACACCTCGGATGATTTGGGAGCAAAGCGAAACTGAAGTTGTAACATAATGATCGAGAGCACCTACTCCATACATAGAAACGAGAAGCCATGCCCCAAAAATCAGGAAATATTACGAAGATGATCTCCAAAAGGAACCTAATTAGAGGGGGTTCTCCTAGCACCCGATCCCCACCAACTAAATTGGACGAAAATCCAAGGGATCCCATATTGATTTCACTCGAAACACTTTCGCCGAGCATATTTGGGGCTTGTACAATTGGTGGCACAATGCTAGATTCTAATCAAAATTGCGTAGAGAGGTTTAGACACAAGATTTGAGTTAATCAAAATTGCCCTTTCATGTTGGAATAATAAGTCAACCCTCCATTTCGATAGTTAATTTATGGTATTGGATACTATTTCCTCAAACGTTTTTTCATTGACCTTCCCATTGACAACATGACAACCAAGATACTTATCTAGCTTTACCTATTTGGATATATTTAGACATCCCTCGATATATGAAATTCGAGATGTAGGAATCCCCGATGTTCCCTGAAAAGCCGATTTGTAATAATTGACCTTCTGCCCTGAAATTTGACAATATTCCTTAATTATGTCTCTTACCTTTTCACAAGCCACTGTTGTAAGCTGAATCTGCTATATTTTACAGTTACTTTTATATCGTTTTCATCATCCATTTCATGCATTTGGGCTAGAATAGTACAGAATCTATGTAGTTTATGTTTATTTGCCAAATTATGGAATCTACACCAGTTTCTGTTTAATTTCGCAGAATTCGAGGCAAATTACAACAGTTCTGAGAAAGATTGGAAAAGCTCGGAAATCAGCTACAGAAGTCCAAGGTCAAAGGGCTATAGAACCAGGACGAGTCAAGCTGGAGCTCAAGTTTACTCGATCTCGAGTTCATTTACTCGATCTCGACAAAGAATGTTCGAGCACACCTGGTCGAGCAGAGCTGATCGAGAAACTGAGAGCCAGAGACAACCCGACTCCGGAGCCTTACTCGATCTCGAGTACACTAGTCGAGATCGACCAACACCCTGATGCCATGTCCGGAGTCGAGGAGTTGTGCCAAGTCGAGAAGCTGAGGACGGAAGACGCCGAGCACCAATCTACTCGATATCGAGTAGATTACTTGATATCGACAACCACCACAACATCTGTCCGAGTCAGATCGGGGAGCGATTCCTCGACAACACCAGGCCACGCAGAAGTCGACATGGTTACTCGATATCGAGGACTTTTGTCGATATCGAGGAACCCATCAGCTCTTGTCCGAGCTTGATCGAGCACCAGCTACCCGAGACGCCCAGCCAAGCCGAAGTTGACATCACTCTTACTCGATCTCGAGTAGGTTTGGTCGAGATCGAGGAACGCTGTCCAGGAGCCGTAACGCCGTGTTACGCGGTGAAGCTGTCCTACTCGAATTGGGATTGCTTGGAGCCGAAGATTGCCGAGATCTATCCACACCTATCAAGTTCTATCTATGGAGAGAAGACCTATTAACACAAGAAGATATTTTGCTCTTTTAGATATAACTTCCCTTTATGGATTTAATTCCTTTATTCAATTTATTTATCTTTAAGTCTTTAGATAATTAGATTTAGATTTAGATAGACTTTCTTACCTAGAATAGCTAGGGAATGAAAGCTATAAATAAGGCCTTAGGGGCTAAGTTTTATTCATTCAATTTCAGAGATAATTAGTCACATAGAGAGAGTAGAGAGAGAGAGTTTGTGGCGAGCAAGGTAGAAAGGCGAAAGCGGATTTGGCTTGTTCGGTTGTAAGCTTTCTTTTATTTAATTCAATGCAAGTTAGTTTCTTTTGTTTATTAATGAGTTTCTTGATAATGAAGAGCGAGTAGTCCACCCACTTCTGGGGCTGGGGTGAGCCCGACGGTAGCCATGTAAAGGTGATGCGGTAAAGGTTGGATCTTGTTGTGCAATTCATCTTCTATCCCTATGAGCATGATTCTTTTGCGAGAGTTGAAGGTGATCCTTGTTTGTGTTATTGAAGCGAAAATGATCTTAATGCAACTTGGATTAATTATGTGAAAAAAGGTTAGTAACAATTAGGGTTTATGCGAAAGCCTCTATCTTCCTATTTGTTAATAACGAAAGTTATTTGATGGAAAGCATGATCTTTTATGCCTTTATGTGTTACTTTGCATGGTTATCATTGTGGTGTTGATACCCTGGCTTTGGAAGTTCTTTAATATATTGATTTATTTCATCTGAAATCTGCGATTCTGTGTTCGAAGTTTCCATTTAAAATTTCTGTTTTGTTTGTCGATCTCGAGTTAGGCTAGTCGAGATCGAGTTTTGTTTAGTCGATCTCGAGTTAGTGTTTGTCGAGATCGAGTTTTGTTTCTGAGTTTCTGCTTCTGTGATCGATTCTGAAGTTTCTGTAGTCGCTGTCTTTAGTCGATCTCGAGTTCTGCTTCGTCGAGATCGACAAGCTTCTGTCTTTGCTTTTGTTTCTCCTTTCGTTAGTTATTTCTGTCTTTGTTTCTTTCTTTCTGTATTTCTATTTTCTTTTTTGTGAGATTTACAGCTACCTAGGATCTGCTGACACGCTTCCTCGTGGATCGATCCTGACTTTCCACTACTGCATAGGGAGGAGGTCTTGTAATCATTTGCAAGGGACGAAATATGGTTCGTTGTACTTTATTTATATTTTATTGCAAGTCTCGATTTCCTCCTACAACAAATTGGCGTCGTTGCCGGGGAAGCAATCATTCGCGCCTTAGGTAGTCAGATCTCACGCTTTCTTTAAGTTACTTTTCAGGTGTATGCGTCGTTCTGGTCAAACACCTGAGTTTGACGCCTTAGAAGAACCGGAGCGTTTCCTACACATCTACTCTAAACTCAAAAAGATCATGGCGACCGCAAAAACACAAGAACAGTTGATACAGAGGCTAACCAGAGAACTAGCCACTAAAGATGCTGCTATCGCCGCTGAGAAAGCGGGAAGGGAACAAGCAGAAGGTTAGCTTGCCCAATATCCTACCACTGCAGAGGACTACATGCACCCGACACTCGTCGTGCCTGAATCGGCTATTCTAATCCCTCAAAATAACTATGAAATTCGCACTCCTTTCTTAATAGAGATTAAACATAATGCGTTTCATGGTAGATTTAATGAATGTCCTCTTCACCACATTACCAATTTTACTGACATGTGTCGTACTCTTGCTGAAGGTACCACCTTGGAGTACATCCTGATGAAGGCTTTCCGCTGGTCTCTCGCTGGTCCTGCATTGAAATGGCTAGAAGGGCTGAAACCATGATCTCTCATGACATGGGCTCAAGTGAAGCATGAATTTCTCAACAAATTCTTTCCTCCTGCCAAGACAGCACTCATGCGCCAAAAGATCACATCTTTCAAACAGCAGCCTGGTGAGACGCTAACAAAGGCATGGGAACGCTATAAGGATCTAATGCGATCATGCCCTACACATGGACAGCAACCCTGCGTAGTTCAAGAGATCTTCTTCAATTCTCTGGACTTGGCTGCAAAGGATAGAATCAACACATATACTCACTATGAGTATCTGACAATGTCGCATGCTGATGCATGGGCTGCTCTCGACAAGCTGACCAACTATGACAACAAGTATGGGACTCCAGTCAACTATGAAGAGAATCTCTACGCCAGGTCAGCACCATCCATGCCCCTATATGAGCCCCCTAAGGAGATTGATCCAGATGTAAGAGAGCAGTACTACAGAGATCAGAACAAGAAGCTCCTTAAGCAAGTAAAGTATCTTTCTGTCAACCAGTCTTGCATTGAATGCGGATCACAACGGCACACCACTACTGAGTGCCCACACACAGAGCAAGTCAGGCTGGCAGAACACCACGAAGAGGTAGCTTACATAGGGGGTCCCAATCGCTATATGGGGGACCAAAGGTTTCAGCAATCACAATGGAACCAAGGTGCCCCTAGGAACCCCCTACCCTACAGAGCTCCAGGACATCCGAAAAGAGACAAGAAAAGGGATGATCTACATACTGTCTTAGAGGAAATACGGAGAAATCATTCAGAAACTAGGCAGTCCTTCAACTCCGTTTACACTCAAATTCAGGGCGTCAACTCTAGGCTTGGGGAGATTGATATATGGCGAAAATCAGTTGATACACAGATTGGCCAACTAGCAGCAGGAGTCCCCAGGCAGACAGGTTCACTCCCAGGATCTTCATAACCAAATCCCAAGGGGAAGACTGGTCACATCGCTGCTGTAAAACTCAGAAGCGGCCATCAACTGCAAGAGCAAGAGGTCGAAAAGCAGCAGGGCGGAGAAGCAGAGAAACAACTCGATATCGACCAGTAACAAGTCGATATCGACAAGCACTTAGTCGATCTCGAGCAAGGACAAGTCGATATCGAGGAACAACTGGGAAATCCTTCGTCTGCACTGCACAACAACTCGAAATCGACTACAGTGTTCGAGATCTAGGAAGATCAAGTCTAGATCGAGAAAGCTACTACACCTCCGACATCTGTTCTGGCTCCGAATCAGAAAAAGAAGCTACCATTCCCAACAAAATCTCCAAATGACCCATCAGAAAAGAAATTTCAGCGCTTAATCAAGATGCTTCAGAAACTCACCGTCACCATTCCCTTCACAGAAGCTCTTAATGAGATGACATCCTATGTCAAATTCCTCAAGAAGATTTTAAGCAAGAAGCGGTCAATGGCTGAAATTACAGAGGAGTGAAGTCATTTGGACATACTTGAGAAGAGGCTGGATCCAGGTAAGTTTGCTATAACCATTGGATTTGGTCCATATAAAATTAATGATTTATGTGATCTTGGAGCTAGTGTGAGCATAATGCCTTTAACAATTTGGTCCAAGATTAAGATAGGTGCCCTAGAGCATGTGGATGTTAAACTGTATATGGCCAACAAAATTGTAGTCATTCCAACAGGCATGGTGGACAATGTGCCAGTACAAGTAGGTAAGTTTTTTGTCCCTGCTGATTTCTTAGTTATTGATATGGTGGAAGACCCTGCTTGTCCAATCATTCTAGAAAGGCCCTTCTTGGCGACAGTGGATGCCAACATAAGCGTAAGAAAGAGAGTGCTCACTTTCAACATCAGCAATGAGGTAATTGAGTATTCTTTTAATAAAACTGAAAGGCATACAGGTCCAATGGAAGAGGTAAAGTCTATCTTAGCTGGCTACATCATTTGCGGGGAGCCCAAGGTAAGAAATATGACTCCTGAAGAGCTGGAAAAGAGGGATATGGAGGCCCAGGTGGAGGAGATCATGGCCATCCTAAAGGAAGAAACAAAGAATCCACTCGACACGGACCAAGGTACGTCATTATGGACTAACTTTTTTTTCGGATGCCTTGACATGATGCAAGTATGGGGTCGTAGTCGACCAGAATTCCTCGATATCGAGAAATTTGGTCGATATTGATCAAAATCAGAAGCCTCCACCAGCACCAGCGTCGTCGAGCAGCCAAACAAAAGTCGGGCCCTACTCGATATCGAGTAGTTTACTCGATATCGACCAACGTTCTGCGTCCCCGACATCACCTGTATCGACGAGCAAGCCCCTGGAAGCAGCACAGAACTCCTCGATATCGACCAACTTGGTCGATATCGACCAGGCATCACCTTCACCGGCTCCAGCTTCCTCGACGCTGACTCCGCTAGAAGCTGAACCCTCGTCGAGATCGAGTACAGTTACTCGAGATCGACCAAACACTATGGTCCCCGAATCCGTTTCTGGGAAGGTAAGCCAAGGTATGGATCTTTCTTCTCCTATTTCCATTAAAGATCTATCTATAGATGGGAGAGGTTTGCCTTGGTATGTGCGCTTATGTAGGATTTCCAATGATGAGCCCAAAGAGTATGAAGTTGGAGACAAGCTCTATGTTTCTAAGATCCATTCTGGAGGATTGCAGCTGATGGACAAGAATGGAGTCCTATTTGAAGCCCAAGCTACATGGGCCCTGCAGATGCCACCTTGAGCTTAATGGAGAAAGTCGACCTAGCGACTATAAAATCTAGAGCTTGTACATAGACATTTACTTTTTGGGACTTTTTGACATTGTTGCTTTAGGATTGTTTTTAGGTTTTGGTTTTTCTATTGTGGGTATATGCCTTCCATATTTTTCAGGTCTATGGGATAGAAGCAAGCTAAAAATGGACTCGGCCCAAGCATATTTTGACGATCCTGCACACTTGTCTAGTGAGTTTCTTTCTTTACCCTTGTTTTTATACAGTGAGGACACTATAATGTTTAAGTATGGGGTGGGGGAAGGGCTTACTTCATGCATATTTGACCATATTTGACATTATGTGTGCATTTTTAAAGTTTATTTCTTGAATTGCTTATACATGGCTAATTTGGAATTCATTATTGAATTATATGCCTATATGCATGTTTTCCAAAGTTTGAAAAAATGACCCCCATTGAAATTTTGATATTTTTTTATGAATGTCATGGAAGCTATATTGAACTCGATGATGCAAAATTTGGATTCATTAGAGATATAGCATGAAATTGCCTAGTAAAGAAAAGTCACAATGAAGTGCATATTTTCTTGAAAACCATGAAAGGAGGTAAAATTTGATGTTGCTTTTGACATGTTGCATGATAAGAGGATGGAGGACTTTATATTTCCATATAATGCTCATATGTTTATATTCCTAGCCTTAACTATGCTTATACATTACACAAAAGCCATATTGAGCCTTATTTCATATTTGCTCCACATGTTCTAAATATTGCCATTCTTTACCTTATTTCCTATCCGGGAATTATGTTGAGAATGATGTTACATTATGAAGATGTTATATGGTGTTTGTGTTGTTATTATCATTATTGGAGTTTGGCAGGAAATTGAAAATATATGGAAAACTTAATGAGTGAGAAAAAATCCAATCACCTCAGGAGATAAAGGTAGATTGACCCTGCTTGCTGAGATAATAGTTCAGTGAGATGAGACATATGTGAGGAGTCCAAAGCACTAAGTATCCGGCGCCACTCATGGCACCCATGTTTGCGACTCGCGGGAAGGCAGTGCTGAGGTCAGAGAGGTAAAAGCATTATTATTGATAAAAGCAATATGAAAGGTGATGAATCATATGAGAATGAATGTGGTATGAAAGTTTGGAAAGCACTCCATTTCCCCGGATCATTAGCACCACATTGCCAGAAATTGCCCACCTTTAGCCTTTTACCCATCTACTCCTTATTGAGCTTAAATTAAAGTCCTCTTGATTATTAATGCTTTGTCACTTATGAATGTTTTGCATAACCCTCCTTTTGTGAGTAGATGTTGCAGGGACATATGGCAATAAATCTAAGATGTTGAGAGTTTTGATTTCTTCCCCTGAACGACAAAAAAAAGTATTGCTTGAGAACAAGCAAGCTTAAGTATGGGGTGTTTGTTGTAAGCTGAATCTGTCATATTTTACAGTTACTTTTATATCGTTTTCTGCATGCATTTCATGCATTTGGGCTAAAATAGTACAGAATCTATGTAGTTTATGTTTATTTTCCAAATTATGGAATCTAAACCAGTTTCTGTTTAATTTCGCAGAATTCGAGGCAAATTACAGCAGTTCTGAGAAAGGTTGGAAAAGCTCGGAAATCAGCTACAGAAGTCCAAGGTCAAAGGGCTACAGAACCAGGACGAGTCAAGTTGGAGCTCAAGTTTACTCGATCTCGAGTTCATTTACTCGATCTCGGTAAAGAATGTCTGAGCACACCTGGTCGAGCAGAGCTGATCGAGAAACTGAGAGTCAGAGACAACCCGACTCCGGAGCCTTACTCGATCTCGAGTACACTAGTCAAGATCGACCAACACCCTGATGCCATGTCCGAAGTCGAGGAGTTGTGCCAAGTCGAGAAGCCGAGGACAGAAGACGCCGAGCACCAATCTACTCGATATCGAGTAGATTACTCGATATCGAAAACCACCACAACGTCTGTCCGAGTCAGATCGGGGAGCAATTCCTCGACAACACCAGGCCACACAGAAGTCGACATGGTTATTCGATATCGAGGACTTTTGTCGATATCGAGGAACCCATCAACGTCTGTCCAAGCTAAAGCACCAGCTACCCGAGACGCCCAGCCGAGCCGAAGTCGACATCACTCTTACTCGATCTCGAGTAGGTTTGGTCGAGATTGAGGAACGCTGTCCAGGAGCCGTGTTACGCGGTGAAGTTGTCCTACTCGAATTGGGATTGCTTGGAGCCGAAGATTGTCGAGATCTATCCACACCTATCAAGATCTATCTATGGAGAGAAGACCTATTAACACAAGAAGATATTTTGCTCTTTTAGATATAACTTCCCTTTATGGATTTAATTCCTTTATTCAATTTATTTATCTTTAAGTTTTTAGATAATTGGATTTAGATTTGGATAGACTTTCTTACCGGGAATAGCTAGGGAATGAAAGCTATAAATAAGGCCTTAGGGGCTGAGTTTTATTCATTCAATTTCAAAGATAATTAGTCACATAGAGAGAGTAGAGAGAGAGAGTTTGTGGCGAGCAAGGTAGAAAGGCGAAAGCGGATTTGGCTTGTTCTTTTGTAAGCTTTCTTTTATTTAATTCAATGCAAGTTAGTTTCTTTTGTTTATTAATGAGTTTCTTGATAATGAAGAGCAAGTAGTCCACCCACTTCTTGGGCTGGGGTGAGCTCGACGGTAGCCATGTAAAGGTGATGCGGTAAAGGTTTGATCTTGTTGTGCAATTCATCTTCTATCCCTATAAGCATGATTCTTTTGCGAGAGTTGAAGGTGATCCTTGTTTGTGTTATTGAAGCGAAAGTGATCTTAATGCAACTTGGATTAATTATGTGAAAAAGGGTTAGTAACAATTAGGGTTTTTGCGAAAGCCTCTATCTTCCTATTTGTTAATAACGAAAGTTATTTGATGGAAAGCATGATCTTTTATGCCTTTATGTGTTACTTTGCATGGTTATCGTTGTGGTGTTGATACCCTGGCTTTGGAAGTTCTTTAATATAATTATTTATTTCATCTGAAATCTGCGATTCTGTGTTCGAAGTTTGCATTTAAAGTTTTAGTTTTGTTTGTCGATCTCGAGTTAGGCTAGTCGAGATCGAGTTCTTGTTTAGTCGATCTCGAGTTAGTGTTTGTCGAGATCGAGTTTTGTTTCTGAGTTTCTGCTTCTGTGATCGATTATGAAGTTTCTGTCGTCGCTGTCTTTAGTCGATCTCGAGTTCAGCTTTGTCGAGATCGACAAGCTTCTGTCTTTGCTTTTGTTTCTGCTTTCGTTAGTTATTTCTGTCTTTGTTTCTTTCTTTCTGTCTTTCTGTTTTCTTTTCTGTGAGATTTACAGCTACCTAGGATCTGCTGACACGCTTCCTCGTGGATCGATCCTGACTTCCCACTACTGCATAGGGAGGAGGTCTTGTAATCATTTGCAAGGGACGAAATATGGTTCGATGTACTTTATTTATATTTTATTGCAAGTCTTGATTTCCTCCTACAACAAATTGGCGTCGTTGCCGGGGAAGCAATCATTCGCGCCTTAGGTAGTCAGATCTCACGTTTTCTTTAAGTTACTTTTCAGGTGTATGCGTCATTCTAGTCAAACACCTGAGTTTGACGCCTTAGAAGAACCGGAGCGTTTCCTACACATCAACTCTAAACTCAAAAAGATCATGGCGACCGCAAAAACACAAGAACAGCTGATACAGAGGCTAACCAGAGAACTAGCCACTAAATGCACCCAACACTCGTCGTGCCTGAATCGGCTATTCTAATCCCTCAAAATAACTATGAAATTCGCACTTCTTTCTTAATAGAGATTAAACATAATGCGTTTCATGGTAGATTTAATGAATGCCCTCTTCAGCACATTACCAATTTTACTGAAATGTGTCATACTCTTGCTGAAGGTACCACCTTGGAGTACATCCTGATGAAGACTTTCCGCTGGTCTCTCGCTGGTCCTGCATTGAAATGGCTGGAAGGGCTGAAACTACGATCTATCACGACATGGGCTCAAGTGAAGCAGGAATTTCTTAACAAATTCTTTCCTCCTGCCAAGACAGCACTCCTGCGCCAAAAGATCACATCTTTTAAACAGTAGCCTGTTGAGACGCTAGCAAAGGCATGGGAACGCTATAAGGATCTGTTGCGATCCTACCCTACACATGGACAGCAACCCTGCGTAGTTCAAGAGATCTTCTTCAATTCTCTGGACTTGGCTGCAAAGGACAGAATCAACACATATACTCACTATGAGTATCTGACAATGCCGCCTGCTGACGCATGGGCTGCTCTCGACAAGCTGACCAACTATGACAACAAGTATGGGACTTAAGTCAACTATGAAGAGAATCCCTACGCCAGGCCATCACCATCCATGCCCCTATATGAGCCCCCTAAGGAGATTGATCCAGATGTAAGAGAGCAGTACTACAGAGATCAGAATAAGAAGCTCCTTAAACAAGTAAAGTATTTATATTTTATTGCAAGTCTCGATTTCCTCCTACAACAGCCACCATATTTCCTTTGATATTATAATGTCATCCGCAAAGGCCAAAAAAGGAATATGCGGTCCATTTTTGCCAAAGGGGAAACCAATGTTACTCCCCAAACGTGATGTTTCATGAGATAATTTTCTTGCTAGGATATTCGCACCCAAAATAAACTGAAAAAGGAGATAGAGGGTCACCCTGTCTCAGACCTCTGGATGGGGAGAATAATTCTGTAAGCTCATTGTTTACGAGGACTGAAAAGGAGACAGAAGTGACACACTCCATCAATAATGCAATAAATTTCTCATGGTATCCAAATTTTGGAAGAACAGTTTCAGTGAATGTCTAGTCTACACGGTCATAAGCTTTTTCCATGTCAAGTTTGATAGCAAGTCATCCATCCAAACCCTTTCTCGTTTTGAACGAATGAAAATTTTCATCGGCAACGAGAACATTATCATGTATGGCTTTGTCCGATACAAAGGCTCCTTGTAGCGGGTGGATTAGTTTACCCATAACATATTTTAATCTATCAGTGACACTACCAAAAACACAGGAAATAGCCACGGAATTTTAGCCACGTCGTACAGTCGTTGCCAAATTCGTGGCTAATAGCCACGACTATAGCTACGACCTGACAAGCCGTAGCTATAATAGCGCCGAATGAAAATATTCGTGGCAAAGCCCGTGGCTAAGGATGAAGAAATAATTTCATGTCCGAAATTTCGGGGTTTTTAGCCACGAATATAAGTGACGTGGCTGATATCATGGCTATTAGCCACGACTTTGGCCACAGTCACCTTTTCCGTGGCCGATTTCGACGCCATTTTTGGCGTGTCTTACCCGACATGTCAGTGTAGCCACGAATTTAGCCACGAATAATATTCGTTGCTGTACTCATGGCTAAGAATGTGAGGCAATTTGCAATATATGACCCGAGTTGGAGATGAACAGCCACGAAGTTAGCCACTGTTGGATTATCCGTGGCTGTATTCGACGCTAACATGGAGACGCCCATTATCACTTTGGTGTATCCGAATTGAGGAAATTCAAAAATTAAAGCAAATTAATTTGAAAGAAAAAAATCAATTTTTAAGCCCAAAATCTCACCCAAAAAAAAGGTAGGGCCTATATAGATGGTCAAACCCAATTTTAGAGAGTTAAAGCCCAAAAAGGGTCAAGCCCATTACTATTAGTCAAAGCCCAATGAATATGTAAGCCCAATTAATAACTCTCGACGTATTAATAAGCCCAATTAATAGCCACGGTCAAATCTGTGGCTAATGCCGTGGCTATTTACAGTTAACCTCAAATGACACACTTTAATTTCTAATGGGCTTTAATTTATTATGGGCCCAAATACGGCTATAATTTTCGACAATAGGCCCATTAATGGTAATTGTATTTATATCTAAATAAATACTAGAATATAAACAAAACTAATAATTGTTAAATAAAATGTGTTTTGAGGGAAAAAATCATATAAGTAACTAATAATCGTTTAATAAAACCTTATATTAACTAATAAATTCATATGAGAATATTATGAGAGTTTATCTTGAGAAACAAATCATATAAGTAGCTAATAATTGTGGAATAGAACTTTATATTATGCAATAAATTCTTATTCGAATAATCTAAGCGAGTGTTTTGAGGGAAAATCGTATAATTAAGGAATAAATGTTTAATAAAACCTTATTTTAACTACTAAATTCTTATTATAATACTATAAGAGTATGTTTTGAGGAAAACTAATATAAGTAACGAATAAATGTTTAATAAAACCTTATTTTGACTACTAAATTCTTATTAGAATACTATAAGAGTAGTTTTTTTAAAGAAAACTCGTATAACTAATGAACAAATGTTTAATAAAACATTATATTGATTACTAAATTCTTATTAAAATACTATAAGAGTATGTTTTGAGGAAAACTCATTTAAGTAACTAACAAATGTTTAATAAAACCTTGTATTAACTATTATATTCTTATTAGAATACTATAAGAATATCTAATAAGAATATGCTTTGAGAAAAACTCATATAAGTAACTACCAAATGTTTAATAAAACCTTATAGTAACTACTAAATTCTTAATAGAATATTATAAGAGTATGTTTTGAGGAAAACTCATAAAAGTAATGAATAAATGTTTAATAAAACCTTATTTTAACTACTAAATTCTTATTATAATACTATAAGAGTATGTTTTGAGGAAAACTAATATAAGTAATGAATAAATGTTTAATAAAACCTTATTTTGACTACTAAATTCTTATTAGAATACTATAAGAGTAGTTTTTTTAAGAAAACTCGTATAACTAATGAACAAATGTTTAATAAAACATTATATTGATTACTAAATTCTTATTAAAATACTATAAGAGTATGTTTTGAGGAAAACTCATTTAAGTAACTAACAAATGTTCAATAAAACCTTGTATTAACTATTATATTCTTATTAGAATACTATAAGAATATGCTTTGAGAAAAACTCGTATAAGTAACTACCAAATGTTTAATAAAACCTTATATTAACTACTAAATTCTTAATAGAATACTATAAGAGTATGTTTTGAGGAAAACTCATAAAAGTAATGAACAAATGCTTAATATAACCTTATATTAACTAATAAATTCTTATTCGAGTACAATAAGAGTATGTTTTGAAGAAATCTCATATAAGGAATGAACAAATGTTTAATAAAACCTTATTTTGACTACTAAATTATTATTAGAATACTATAAGAGTAGTTTTTTAAGAAAACTCGTATAACTAATGAACAAATGTTTAATAAAACATTATATTGATTACTAAATTCTTATTAAAATACTATAAGAGTATGTTTTGAGGAAAACTCATTTAAGTAACTAACAAATGTTCAATAAAACCTTGTATTAACTATTATATTCTTATTAGAATACTATAAGAATATGCTTTGAGAAAAACTCGTATAAGTAACTACCAAATGTTTAATAAAACCTTATATTAACTACTAAATTCTTAATAGAATACTATAAGAGTATGTTTTGAGGAAAACTCATAAAAGTAATGAACAAATGCTTAATATAACCTTATATTAACTAATAAATTCTTATTTGAGTACAATAAGAGTATGTTTTGAGGAAATCTCATATACGGAATGAACAAATGTTTAATAAAACCTTATGTTGACTAACAAATTCTTATTATAATACTATATAAGAGTATGTTGTGAGGAAAACTAATATAAGTAACGAATAAATGTTTAATAAAACCATATTTTGACTACTAAATTCTTATTAGAATACTATAAGAGTAGTTTTTTAAGAAAACTCGTATAACTAATGAACAAATGTTTAATAAAACATTATATTGATTACTAAATTCTTATTAAAATACTATAAGAGTATGTTTTGAGTAAAACTCATTTAAGTAACTAACAAATGTTCAATAAAACCTTGTATTAACTATTATATTCTTATTAGAATACTATAAGAATATTCTTTGAGAAAAACTCGTATAAGTAACTATCAAATGTTTAATAAAACCTTATCTTAACTACTAAATTCTTAATAGAATACTATCTGTTCGGAAATATAAGATCTTTTACTTTTTGGCACGTAGGTTAAGGAGCTAAATACTATATAAAATATTAATTTTTTTAAAATTAATTTTTTACAATAAAACACTTTTTATTAATAAGTGTTAAAATGTAAAAAAATAATTTTAAAAAAATCAATATTTTATATAGTATTTAGCTCCTTAAACTACGTGCCGAAAAACAAATGATCTTACATATTTGAACGAAGGGAGTATAAGAGTATGTTTTGAGAAAAACTCATAAAAGTAATGAACAAATGCTTAATATAACCTTATATTAACTAATAAATTCTTATTCGAGTACAATAAGATTATGTTTTGAGGAAATCTCATATAAGGAATGAACAAATGTTTATTAAAACCTTATGTTGACTAATAAATTTTTATTATAATACTATATAAGAGTATGTTTTGAGGAAAACTAATATAAGTAACGAATAAATGTTTAACAAAACGTTATTTTGACTACTAAATTCTTATTAGAATACTATAAGAGTAGTTTTTTAAGAAAACTCTTATAACTAATGAACAAATGTTTAATAACACATTATATTGATTACTAAATTCTTATTAAAATACTATAAGAGTATGTTTTGAGGAAAACTCATTAAAATATATTATATTTTTATTTGTATTGATGATTTTATTTTCTAGATGTAAATTGTGAATGGAAATTAAAAAAGCAATTAATGTGTAGGGTTGAATTTTTTTTACCGCCCAAATGAATTTTGAGCGGTCAATTTCCCGCACTTTGGAATTGAGAACAACCCTAATTGATTTTGGGCACCGCCTCCTTGCCTTCCTCTTCATTTCAGATCTCCCTTTGGCCGCTCCTTCATTCCAGACTTCCCTCTCCTAAAAATTTCAAATCTCTCGTCCTCCCCGACAACGCCGACAGACCACCACCGGACGGAGCGTTGCCTTCTACCAAATCACCATCGCCGAGCTTCTTCCTCACCAATCCTCCCACCACCTCCTCATCCCGCTAGCCCTCTTGCCCTCGCACCAACAAAACCACCATCGTCGACCTTCTTCCTCATCCCGTTAGCCCTCTTGCCCTCGCACCGCCGGCGATAGCCCTCCACCAAATCACCCCACCAATCCTCCCACCGCCTCCTCTGTTGCCCACGGATACCCGTCTCCCCTCTTTCACTGTCGGAATCCTAAGCCTTTCCACCGCCTCCTCATCCCTGGTTTCCTCTCCATCACCACTCGCCGTCGTTCACCAAAACCTCTGTTGCTGCTCCCCACTGGTCACGCGGCTCCTCCTCTCGACCTGGCTGCTCCTAACCCCGCTGCGGCTCCTCCACTGGTCGCCAAAATCGGTAAGTACAGGCCGGTTGAATGTGTTCTCCCTCTCCTATTCTTGGATGCTTAATTGCTGAGTTGATGTTAACTTGTTTTGGTATGTATTTGGAACAATCCATTGGGGATTAAGCACTAAGGTCGAATGGGGAACTCATCTCTACAAGAGACAGAAAACTCAATTGTTGTTGTTAACTTAATTGTTGATAGTGCTATCCATCGGTGTTGTCCATTGTTGATACCATTGTTGCTATCCACTGTTAACAAATAATTGGTAACTTGTCAACAGTTGTTGTTGTTTTCTTTTTTTTACATTTCACATATCTAATAACGTCTTCTGCATAATTGATGATGATACACAGGTCTCCAGGATAGACAAAAGACAGCACACAGTTGCAAAGCTGAGGATTGACAAAGTAAGCAGAGTTCTTTATGCTCTTATTACTAATTGTTCTAGTACCTTGCTAATGCCTTCACAGCTGGGCTTGTTATTGTCTTGGAGTTTTCTTTGGCGACACTGCTTAGAGAATCATGTAGAAGGTTTTCTCTTTATATGCTAATACATATAATTATAAATTTATAATGTTTGATTTTTTTTTAATTCAAAGAAGAGTGAGAGAATTATACTTTTATGCATTACCTATATATGATAAGAGGTGTGTAGTGAAACCTCTTTAATTGTTTGCTTATGCAATTGTGTTTGGCATTCCAAAGTTGGGACCTATATTGAATAATTCAGAGCTCGCTTGTAATAGATCAGATCTATGATCTATCATTCATTCATTTTACTCTTCTAATAGAATAAGTCAACACTTTTACGGTACTATTTTATCACAAAAAGATCTTTAGCTATATGGATATGCTTTGCTATGTTTTTTTTTTACATTATCATTGTTGTGTGATATGATTTGAGTTTTTTACACAAAATGTGATGTTTTGGCCTCCATGTAAATGAACCCTTTTGGTTGCGAGTTCTCCTTCCCTCGTGGGAGGCGATTACTCCCCCAAAACCTAAACCTGTTAGGTTGTTACAACTTTAATTTGATCTGAAATTCAATTTTGTTTTAGAATGTCGATGCTGAAATTGAATTTGATACACTGTTTGATTTGAGACTTGGTTGTAGAAAGAAATCTCAAATCAAACAATGCATTGTTATGTTGTAGAAAGATATTGTTATGTCCCTTGCTAATTATATTGGGATTTTTTTGTGTTGTTTGTAGGGAAGAAGGTGGGGCAGATGGGAAATGTGTTGGCATACTACAAGAAGCTATCATTGTTTTGTTTGTGTTTTGGATAGTCGTATTTATGCTTGTGTTTTGGTTGGTTGAACTCGTGGTTGTCTGTTGGATGTGTTTAAAATGAACAAATTATGTAAATGGTATTTTATCTTGATATATTTATGTGTCCAGCATTATTAAATAATTATATTATATTTAAATGAGATGTGGCAACAACATTAGCCATAGCCCACAGGCAATTAGCCACACAGACAATAGCCACGGCTATACCTACGGGCATATATTGTAGCCACGATCATACCCACATGCAGGCCACGACATCAGCCACGAGCAGACCGTGGCTAATGTCGTGGCTATAGCCACAAATTCCTCGGGTATGACCCGGCCACAGACATAGCCACGGAATTGTCAGATCGTGGCTATTAGCCACGGATATTGTGGTGGTGGCTGTTAGCGTCGAGGCATATAGCCTCTAATGGCGACGAACGTCAAATTCATGGCTATGCCCGTGGCTAAACCGTTTAGCCATGGAAATTCGTGGCCAATTCGTAGCTATTTGACCGTGGCTATTTCCTGTGTTTTTGGTAGTGTGAGTAATTTCGATATATTTTCGTATATCGTGGAGCATAGGTTGATTTGTCTATAATCAGAAACTGGGTTGCTGCATTTAGGTAAAATTGATATAAACGTATGCTTGATTGGTCATAAAAGTTTTCCACTATGAAAGAAAACTTTTACAGCTCAGGTGATATCAGTGCCAACGATATCCCAATATTTTAATTCAATATGTTTTTATACATGAAAAAATACATTAAAAATTTTAAAAAATTTCATAATTAATAAAATAATTTTAAATTTTAGTAAAAAAATTGTTATTTTATATATAAAAAATTAATTTTTAAAAGGGTGTTGAAAAATTAAATGATTTAAATTATGAGTATTATAACCTATTTAAATCATTTAATTTTTCAACACCCTTTTAAGAAATTAGGAGTTATGGACCAATTCAACTCATACAAGTTACATGTTGTGCAGAGGAATTTCGTTTCTTTCCATGTAGGTATAGAAGGGTAGGTGGCTTACCACTGGAATCTTGAATAACCAAAATTACAATTAGACGTTTGTATGATCGATGCTTTGGTCTATATGCGATTTAATTTTTTTTTATTAAGCTCTACTTGGCTGTATCCTAATGGATGTGGTCTAAAAGATCTAAATCGTTGTAAATATCGACACCCTAGACAAAATGGTAAATGTGTGCAACTTTATCAGCCACTCTATTGCATAATCAGAGAATATGAAAGAATGAAACTTTTTTCATCGTCGATAATAAGAGTTTAACATCAGACAAGATTAATTTAATTTTTCAAGGACATTTAAGTATTTTATTCTGGTGGTTTATTATTGTAATGTAATCACCTTCAATGCGGAGTCAATACACTAATATCTATATAATACTTTAAATTAGAAGACTTTGATTACATGTCATCTTCTCCTCGATTTTAGTTAATTCAACTAACCCCCTATTTTCTACTTTTTATTTTTTTTCCACTCTCCTATATTTAATTATTATTTTCTTTAATTATTATTTTTATTCTTCCCTTTATCTTTTTAAATCAATCATATTCTTTTTTTTTATTTCATACATATTTGTTAACAATCTATATAATACTTTAAATTAGAAAACTTTGATTATGTGTCATCTTATCCTCGATTTTAGTTAATTCAACTAACCCCCTATTTTCTACTTTTTTATTTTTTTCCTCTCTCCTATATTTAATTATTATTTCCTTTAATTATTATTTTTATTCTTCCCTTTATCTTTTTAAATCAATCATATTCTTTTTTTTATTTCATAGATATTTGTTAACATCTATATAATATCTTTTTAAATCAATCATATTCTTTTTTTTTATTTCATACATATTTGTTAACAATCTATATAATACTTTAAATTAGAAGACTTTGATTATGTGTCATCTTATCCTCGATTTTAGTTAATTCAACTAACCCCCTATTTTCTACTTTTTTATTTTTTTCCTCTCTCCTATATTTAATTATTATTTCCTTTAATTATTATTTTTATTCTTCCCTTTATCTTTTTAAATCAATCATATTCTTTTTTTTTATTTCATACATATTTGTTAACAATTGGGTTTAATTCAAAACATCTATATAATACTTTAAATTAGAAGACTTTGATTATGTGTCATCTTATCCTCGATTTTAGTTAATTCAACTAACCCCCTATTTTCTACTTTTTTATTTTTTTCCTCTCTCCTATATTTAATTATTATTTCCTTTAATTATTATTTTTATTCTTCCCTTTATCTTTTTAAATCAATCATGTTCTTTTTTTTATTTCATACATATTTGCTAACATCTATATAATATCTTTTTAAATCAATCATATTCTTTTTTTTTTTATTTCATACATATTTGTTAACAATCTATATAATACTTTAAATTAGAAGACTTTGATTATGTGTCATCTTATCCTCGATTTTAGTTAATTCAACTAACCCCCTATTTTCTACTTTTTTATTTTTTTCCTCTCTCCTATATTTAATTATTATTTCCTTTAATTATTATTTTTATTCTTCCTTTTATCTTTTTAAATCAATCATATTCTTTTTTTTATTTCATATATATTTGTTAACAATTGGGTTTAATTCAAAACATTGAATTCAATTTAATATAGCTATTGGGATTAACTCAAATTTATTTCCTTTAGTTATTTGTTTCTCCTTCTTTTTATCTTTTCAAACAAATTGCATTTTTTCTTTTATTTTTATCACATTTACTATATATATATATTCTTAAAATAAAAGAGTTTTAGCATATATGAATATATGATATCCCTACTTTTTTTTTATCTCTTTAAATCAATCTATTTTTTCCTTTAATTTTTCTTCTTCTTCCCTTTAAACCAATCACATTTCTTTTTTATTTTTAATATATTTACTAACTTTTTGTCTTAATTCAAAACATTAAATTTACTATAATCTAATGCTTACTATTAATCTACATGTAAATATTTATATATTATAAATATCTAATCTATATATACTTTTTAATATATATAAGCCTTTCTGATGATATGGCATAACCAATATCATGTTAGATAAATGTTATACCACATCACATGTAAAAAAAGTTGCAATGATATTATTATTTTTACTAAGTGATTTAGATATCCATATTTATGTATTATGCTTTTACATGATATTTTTTAAAAAATAATTTTTTTCATATATTTATAAGATACATTTATGGTAAAGATTTTAATGAATTTTATCTTAATGTTTATTATTATTTTGTAATATTATTTTTTATATTATTAAGATTTTAGTTTAAAAAAATCGCGTCATGACGCGGGATTGTACTAGTTGTAGTTAATCCGTAGTTATTAACTGTGATAGGGCGTACACACCATATATATTCCATCTCTAAAAAGGTTTTTGTTTTGAAATTAATTGAATTTGACCAAAAGGAAAAAAAACGTTAATGGAAGGAAGAAATGTGCATATTAGAAGGGAATTCATGGATAGGGATGTGACACTTGGTGTTCGATTGGGAATTGGGATGCTTTAGATGTGGTGTAATAGGAAGATGTGACACTTGGTGTTCAAATGGGATACTTTAAGAATCCCAAACCTCAGGGGTACCACGTGAAAAAAAATAAAAGAATTGGTCACCGCGTGAATTTCGCGATATCTCGGAGGTACCTCGTGAAATTTTCGTATTTATTATGTTTTAGGTACAAATTAATTTTTCTTTGTGAATTATGAACATTGTATTAATATTGGTTTAATAGGTTATAGTTTGTATACGAATTTATGATTTTGAAAGTTTGTATTATTTTTGGGTCACCTTCGATAATTTGTATTATTTTCGGTCATTTTTTCTTAAGGAAAACATAAAATTTACAAAAACTACTTAATGTTGAACTACCAATATTTCCCATAATATTTTAATGAATTAGAAATATGTTACATCTTATATATTATAAATATTAAAATAATTATTATTATTATTATTTATGCCACATTTCGCAATATGGTTAAAAAATTTCCCATAAGACTTCTATCCAATTATACGAGTACATATGGACAATTTAATCCATGTCATTACTAGTAATTATTATTTTCATTTATTTTTTTATAACCGTATTTTCATGAGAAAATTTAGGACTTGTTTGGGATGGGTATATAGATATAGACTATGGGTATAGAACGTCCATATCTATATACCATGTTTGGTATATCTACTCAAATTAGTATATGGATATCAATCATATATCCCAATCTACTCATTCCAGGTTTTTTTTATCCTTTTGGATATTTGACAAAATTGGGGGCTATAGGAAAACATACAGACGACTAAGCAGATACCTCTTCTCCTCCTCTTCTCATCTGCTCTCCATTTCATCTCTGTGAAACTTGAATAGTTGCATCTGCTCTATTCTTCAATCTGTATGAAGCTTGCATCTGCTGTTCGTCACTTGCTGAAACTCGCATATGATGTTCGTCTCTTGCTGAAACTTGTATCAAAAATTCCGCATCTTTTCAAATTTTTATGATTTGCCGATGTATACCCTTTCCAACTATTCAAAAATGAGGAATTAGGGTTCGAAAATTCTGCATCTGTTCAATTTTTTATGCTTTGCAGTTGTATACTCTTTCCATCTGTTTGAAATTGAGGAATTTGTTCGAAATTACAGCTGTTCGAAATTTTTATATATCTAGTCGAAATTGAGGAACCCTAAAATGCATCTATTCGATTCGAAAATGAGGTTTCAAACATTATAAGGTTCCCTAATTTGTTCGAAAATTAGAACCATTTTTTGGTTGCATCTTTCAAAAGTTATAAGGTTTTGGTTCATTTTTATAACATTTTCCCTTTTTATTTTATTTTGATATCTATATATACCCTTTCCAAACAGCAGATATAAGATATATATATATATATCAATCTCATACCCATACACAATACCGATAGCTTGATATCTATATCTCATACCCATAGCCTATATCTTATATCTATATACTCTTTTCAAACGGACCCTTAGTGTTTTATACTCTAACTAATCTTTTACGGAGTACTGTAATATTTTTCTAAGCGTGCTTAGACCTCCTGAATGTTTTTTCGGAAATTTCACCGGGTACCCCTGAGGTATAGCGAAATTCATGGGATGTACAAAAGTTTTACATATTTCGTGTGGTCCCCTTAAGGTTTGTAAATTTTTTGCCTCGTGCCCCTTCCGTTAAATGGGTAATCTCACTGTTAAGTTTTATAACACTGTGCTCCTTCCTTTTGATTGTGCGGGAGAGGCGAGTAGGCGACTCCAGAGAAACCCTAAATGAGAGAGGAGACGGCACAGAGGAGTACGACGCCCACCAACTGGAGAAGCTCGAGAGAGGGAGGAAGATAGGGAGAATCCGACGTACTGGACTCTCTGTTGTAAGCTCGAAATCGCAGTCCTTGCCCTCTCTCCGGCACAATCAAAAGGAAGGGTCCATTGAAAATATCAACACAGACAAATTGCAAGTTATCGACAACGCCGGGGAGCGACGATGACCTTCTGGTGGAGCGTGGGCGACTACATTGTGGTTGAGGTAATCTCTTTTCCCAAAACTATAATTTGAAAGTTAGGGATTTATGGTATTTTCACATTGTGGGGGGTTTTGGGTTGGATTATAGTTTTAGAATCATTAAATTTGGGTTTGGGGGTGAATTTAGAATCATTAAATTGGGGCTATAAGTTAATCCGAGGAATCGGGCACAAGTTAAGAATTAGGATCAAATAGCTATTTCTAATCCTCACCAAGCTTCGGCATAAGATTGAAGGTACGAGTGAAACTAAAACATTCTTTTGCCTTTCAGTTATTATAAAATTACTCCATCATATGCCTTACTTGTAGGCTGTATGAATCAGGAAGATAATATGAGAATTGCAAACCTTTATTCTTGGTTGAGGTACTTATAATGCTATTGAATTTTCATTTTTATAAAGTCTATTAGCTCAATTGGAAGAGCAATGTGTTCATACACAAAGGCGTGGGTTCGACTCCCACATAGGCTAAACAAAAATTCCAATTTTACCATAAAAATGATAATAATCCTTATATGAACCCATGATCTAAATTCTAAACATAATTTTGTCAGTAACTCACAATACAAACCTATCATAGCACATATCATAGCACATCAAATTTTGTCAGTAACTCTCAAAATCAGTTGTTGAAACATGTTGTAACATGCTACAAGCTGAAAATCAGTTTCTGTAAACTGCATTAAGTTTCTATAAAATTGCAAGTTGTATAACTCATTTTTTGTAAATTTGCATTCAGATTGGATCATTGGAAATATTCGGTATAAACAGTTTCTGTAAATTTGCGAGTTGATAAAAATATCAGCTTTGAGCTAAAAAGGTTTGTTTTGTTAACTGCATTCAGTTTTTGTATTTAGATTTTCACCATAAATCAGTTTATGTAACCTACATTTAGTTTTGCTGTCATCAGCTGCTGTCATAACTCCTTGCAAATCCATATTCTATTCAACGAAAATTCTTTACAAAGCAACAACTTCCTTGTACTGAATGAATGGCTCTTTCTAGAAAATTAAAGGGGTCACGATCTAATATCACTAGCACAAAGCCACAAACTCACTCATATTGGGCAAGCTTCCTTGGACTGGATGAATGTATACTTTCTGGGGGCCGAGTCAGCATTACCCATTCTTCTTTAACAACATTAGAGATTAACCACATGTAATGCCCATTTGAAGCCATCAACATTGAGCTGATTGGTAGCTTAGTGAGAACATGCCAGATTTAGAAGCTAACAGTTGAACTGTTCCAACTTATTTTCACAAATTCAACCGACAAATTACTTAAGCCTATGTGGGATTCGAACCCACGCCTTTGTGCACGAGCACAATGCTCTCCCATTTGAGCTAATAGGCTAAAAAGAACACATACTCTCATAGTAATACATGGAATCAAGTTTGCTATTATCTTTCTTATGTCAGGCTTGTAGGGAGAGGATTAGAGGAACCACTGAGTACACATTCAACCAGGCCATGATACTAATTCCATTTGTGTTTGCTTAAGCTACAAAAAATCACTCTGCGATATCTAAAGGAGCACAAGGGAGTCTAGTAGAGATAATAGGAAAAGTATGAATACATGAATAAATATTTCACATGATGACTGGACTTGTTACGATTTTTAAAAATAGTCAGGGTCTAACTCTTTGTTGCAACCTATTGACAGAATGGTGAGAGTTGAATCATAAACGCTTAGTATTTCTTTCTTGCATAGTTTTAACTAGAAGAAATAGATATGAACATATTCATATATACATGGCAAGCAACTTTAAAGTTTAAACACTAAAACCAGACAAGCCAACTCACAAATTATATGCCCCTGCACAGCGCTGTTACATCCTCTTTGTGAAAGAACCACTTTCAGAAAGTCATCAAATTTAAGGTTCTAGACCATGATTTTGAAAATGAAATGCAGCGAGAGGATTTATTAACTATTACAAATCGTAATCCTGAGGAATTCATAACAAGAGGATTTAACTATCATTTGTTTGAACCTAATGACTTAATGAGCCTTGAATAGCCATTGATCTCAGCTAAAAATTCACAAAACTCAGAATCCCTAGGTTTTTGTTCATTTCCCCTATATAAAATTTGAATTCATAGATAAAGCATGGGCAATCAATTCCAGAAGGCATAATGCATGAATGTAATGCACCTTCATCAAATTCCAGAAAATCAATTGGAGATATGAACAAATTGGAATTCGAATGAAAAAAAAACCCCTAATTTTGGCCCCAAATTCAATAGCAAAGAAATCCCTAAAGTCGAATGAAAAGAACCAACCTATATTTCATAAGAGGAACCATCCATGCATGTTTATGGTCACCGTCTTCAAATCTAGTCGTTGAGTCGGACTTCTCTTCTTCGTCTTCCACCCACAGAGCCTGCGTTCTCCACCTCTAGTTCTCTTTCTGACAAAACGCGTAAGTTGAATAGTCAGACTCTCTATGTCACCCTCTCTCTCGAGTTTCTTCCTCACTGGTGTCACCTTCTCTTCTTCACCAGTCGGGATCGCCTTCTCCCCTTGGTTCGTATGTTCTTTGTGTTTTATTTTCCATTTTCCATTATTTTTAAGCAAAATGGTCATGG
This sequence comes from Persicaria tinctoria, assembly GCA_037127255.1. Classification (NCBI taxonomy): domain Eukaryota; kingdom Viridiplantae; phylum Streptophyta; class Magnoliopsida; order Caryophyllales; family Polygonaceae; genus Persicaria; species Persicaria tinctoria. The sequence continues at coordinate 37,098,607 of JBANSL010000015.1, read as the reverse complement.
ATAGACCATTTTCTTGCCAAACTTGCACAAATAAACCAATGGGGAAAAAATTTGCACAAATAGACCCTTTTTGTTTTTTTTGCACAAATGTGCCCGTACCCTCACCCATTGTAGCCAATTTTGGGCGGGAAAATAAAATAAAAACATAAAAAAGGGGTGAACTGACAGGGAAATTAATGCCTCACATCACCACACTCCATCTCTCTCCATCGGTTTTCCATCTCTCCAAATTCCAAAACTCCAAACCGTTCAAAGGGAGAGGAATAAGAGACGACGCCGGCGACCACCAAAACCCATTCGAAGAAGAGATGTCGGGAACTGTCAGAGTAGAGAAGAACGCCGCCGACCACAAGGTACGCCCCCTTTCTCTGTTGTCCCTTTTCTTCGAATCTGGGGTTTGGGATGGGAGGTTGAAGAAACCTACTATGGTAGTAAGGGATTGAACGTCAAAGGTGGGTTCATGGATGGGTTTTGGAGGGGTGACAATGGTGTTTGAAGGAAGAGAATGGCGGTTTTGGGGAATGGATAGGGCAAACCGGCGGTTAGGGTTTAATAAGGCCGAAGAGGATGACTATGGTGGGAGTCGAAATTGGAAATGGGGAAGATTAGGGGTTTGATTAAAGAAGAATGATGGAGGCTTGTGTTTAATATCGAAATCTGGTGAGGTAAAGAGAAAGGGGGTGACATGGGTGGGAAATCTGGGTGACAGGGGCTTAGAATCTGAAATTGGAATTGGGTGTTTGACATTGGGTGTGAAGTTCGATTGGTATTAGGTATGGTAAACACATTTCCATTAGTTTGAAATTGGGATTTCGGGAGTTGATGTGGAATGTATGGCGTCATTGGATTAGAAATTGTCTGACATTGGTGACATGGGTTTAGAAATTGATTGACATGGGTTTAGAAACTGAGTGACATGGAATAAAAAATATCTAGAAAACTTATTGTTACTCTTAAACTGCAGGAGACAAATGGTTCGGACAAAAAATGCAAAGAGTGACAAGCAGCGGGTGCCCCGTTACTGTGTCTCGGAAGAAAAGAACTTCCGGGGACGGGTAAACCAAGGGTCGAGGTTGGTGATGCTTGCCAACATCGACAACTACGTCGACCCGTATGATTGGGATAAGCTGCTGGACAGCCAATTTTACGGGATCATCTAGCTGGCGAACCGGTGCCAATTCTCGTCCCAATTAGTGCATTACGCACTACAACGGCAAGTGGTGACCAAGAAGAAGTGGGAGACATGGTATATGATTCAGGGGAAGCTGCGACGTTTCTCGATGAAGGAGTTTTCCATTGTCACGGGACTCCAGTGTGGCCGAGTGAAGCGTACGGTGATGGAGGAGGACGACAAAGCTATGAAGGACTTCTTCGAAACGGAGAGCGTGAAGGTGGGCGAGCTTGAGTTCGCCTTGGAGAGTTGTCTGGTGAAGGAGCCGAGTGCAAGGAAGAGATTCAAGCTCATTCTCCTCTTCATCGTGGAGGCAGTGCTATTGTGGGGGGGGGGGGGGGGGCGAAGAGGAAGCCTTTGCGGGGGTGGATAGTCAGGCTCGTGGAGAATGTCAAACGCTTCCTGGCATATCCATGGGGGATGCTTGTTTACAAACCACACACAACTCGCTCTCCGGTGCCGTTGAGCGGCGGTTGGCCGACTTAAGGCCCGATCCTAAGAGCAAAGACCGCTTTGGATACAGGGTGATGGGCTATCCGATGGCCTTCCAGGTAACGTTATCCACCACCCTCATGCTACTTTACTCCATTATGCGGTGTAGGTTTGTAAATGGATTGTGGTTGGCTTGCAGATTTGGCTATATGAATCCATTCCGGACATCGGCGCCGTGTTTGCGAACAAGCTGTCCCAGAAGTTGATCCCTCGGTGCACGGGGTGGTTTGCCAACGAAGACAACCTTTCCTATAACAACATTGTCAAACGCATGGACCCAGACGTGGAGGAAGTCATTACGGTTACTGAGAACCCATTGCTACTGCCGGAGAAGGGCGAGTTGTCATTGTTGGGTGGGTGCAACCATCTGCATGCGGAGCCTGACCGCCTTTTTGACGAAATTGTGCGGCCGTTGGTACACCATTATGATGCTCCTGTTGACACCCCCCCCCCCCCCCCCCCCCGCGCAAGAACCAGTGCACGAGCTGAGGAGACGGACGATGCTAGGGATAGCGTGATGAAGACACTCGACAAGATTATGGATACCTTGGAGAAGATGGATGAGAAGGTACTTCATTCTTTTGCATTATTTTCTGCATAATCTTAATAAGTTCAGTGACTGGGGAAAATAGACTAATTACATGGGACATACACTAGGTGACACGGGAAATAAAAGTGTTAGAGGAGATGGTGGTTTTGTGATCTGGTTTGTTGAACTTAGTATTAGTATTGATTGTAACAACTCATTGTGTGCAGATAAAAGTGTTGGAGGAGACGATCCATGAACTGCGGGATGGTAAATGGATGGGAAAAGGCAAGGAACAAAGAGTAAGGGATAGTGAAAACGAGGTTGGAGATGTCGATAAAGAGGAAGATGGATCTGGAGACGGACTTTTGGGTGAGACGTACGCGGAGGACATCGTTGGTGAGAAAGTTGGAAAAAGCGATGCTGAGGACAAAGTATCGGGAGCACGAAAGAAGAATGAGGCGGTAAGTTTATTTTTGGATGACATGTGGTGCTCTGTTGTGTGACACGGGATTCAGGGGGTTCACTTGCAAGAATGTTTTCGTTTTCCATGTTCAGGTGCATGGCGTTACCCAGACTGAAACAGAAGATGATGGGAAGGCTGATAAAGAACAAGTTGCTAAGGCCAGGTCCAGTGGCCTGCGTCCCTTCATAGAAAGAAGGTAGTTATATTGGAATCCATTTAACTTGTAGATCGGTTTTGTATGTTGTTGATGTCGATGTTGATGTACCACAAGGGACTAGCACTGAGCTCCAGAAAGAGCCGAGCTAGCAAGAAGGTGATAAGGTAAGGTCTTCTCTTATGTTGATGTGGAAGTTGGAAATGTTATTATGAAATGATGATGACATGGATTATTATGTAGAGTGACATGGCGTTTTATGTTGCCTGACAAGATAGATGCTCATTAACTGAAAGGGTTGAATTTTTTGGTTAAGCCGAACATGTCCAAGGGGTAATAGAGAGCTCAAAAGCAGCCGGTAGGGAGCCTGAACAAGCAGACAGGGATAAGGTAAGCAACTCTGACATTGAATTTGAGTTCTGAACTTTTATTCAGTTGATGCTACTTTATTGAAAACACTTATTGAACCCCTTTTTCTTTTCCAGATGGAACCTGGTGATTTTGTACCAAAGGGGACTCGTACTGAAGCTGTGGAAAAGCCTCGACAAGTTGCTAAGGTACGCTCCCTGTGGCCAGCGCCATTCATCCTTTATGTTTTCAATTGTGGCATGGGGATGTTAGGTAGGCGACAAGGGTTATTATGTTCGGTGACATGGGGAAAAATTTTGGGAATTCAGAGGTTGTTCGTCGACCAGGTATTTCAGAGAAAGGCGTCCTAGAAGACAAAGAAGGATGAAACAGTGGATGTGGGCCCACCGGCGAAGAAACCGCGGGCCTCTAAAGGGAAGGATGACGTCGTTCCCGGTGACGCTGTTGCCATGGGACTAGTTTCTGCGGCCGACTATGAGGCCTTACAGGGGTGGCTCGCAAGGTAACCCATCGTCTCATTTCAGTCTTCATTATACGGCAAGGTTACTCATTGATTAATTCCACTCCATTGTACGGTCCAGTACGGAAGCTGAGAACCGGTCAACGGGCTGCGGCAGGGACCTGTCAAATGAGTTCTTTACCACCCTCCAGACGCCCCGCTATTGGATCCACTCAGAGGTACAAAGATGGTATATTGTAGTTATCACATTTGATTATGATTCGCCTTACATACGCATTTGGGTTGCACTTGGACTATGTTGTGGGTTGTAATGGGGGTTAACTTTTCGCAGCACTTCGACCAGTCATGCTTCCTGCTACGTAAAGTAGTCGCGGAGAGGGGTCACGACATTGGCCGTCGAGTCGTCATCTTGGACTCCTACTTCTCCACCTATCTGGAGATGGAGTGGAAGGAGTACAACTCAGACGTCGGGGGGTATAAGACGAGTGGCAGAGTCCTCTCATACTTTGATGGGCGGTCCTCGGCGCCCATGGGCCGTCCGTGGGCAGGCGTGGACCTCGTCCTCCTACCCCTCAACCTGAGGGGCAAACATTGGGTTGCCGTCGCGCTTGATCTGAAGGAGTGGCAAGTGAAGTTGTATGACTGCGATGTGCATTGCGTGATAGACCGCCAGCTCCCACCCCTATTGATGCATGTTACCCACCTCATCCCCATCATCATGGATGCACACCCTGAGTTGAAGGCGTTGTATGCATCGAAGGTGCCAACCCTATTTGGCATACACCACGACAAGCGCCTTCTGCAGAACAAGCTCAGGTATGTTGGGTGCGACGCCTGTATTTCATTTCACTGGATGATATCTCCTCTATTTTGACAAAATCTCCGTCATTGCAGTGGTGACTGTGGCCCTTACACGATCAGATTCATGGAGCTCCTCATGGAGACCGATCCCACCTTCGATGGGCTGGATGACACGTTTATTGGGGCGTACAAACAGATGCTAGCAGCTGCCATCTTCCATGGTCGACTCGGTGGACGCTTCATCTGATTGTCGTTGGGGTGTAATTATGGAAGTGAACTGTTGTCGTATTTTGTGAACAATGTTGCTCTTAAACTTGTCCTTTGGGTGTTTCGATACAATTACCTTGAATAGTTGAATTAGGGGCTGACAATTATTTTGTGGTTGGACATGAATGTTGGAAGTAGGACTTCGTACTTATTGTACTTGCTTGATTACGAGCGTTTATTTATGACCATTTTGGGTGTGTAATTGACTCGATGCATATACACAAAGAAACAAGTTCGATAATTGAGATGAAAACCGGCAAGGAGTTTCACTCAAGGTGACACGAGGATTTCAACACATGGCAGGGGTTAGATAATTCAGTTGGGCAAAATGGCAAGGACGTTACACGTATGTGGTAGACATGACACATGGCAATATTTCATAGGAAGTTACCATATTTTGACTGCCTGCAAAGATAAAAGGAAAAAAAAAAGAATCTCCCAAAAGGAAGTTACATTTCCAACAACTTCCATTTATTGCAGTTGGGGTAAAACAAGGGAATCTCCCAAAAGGTAAGGGAATAGTTAGTGGGTTTTTACCTACAACCACGTGAAGGGAGAGGCAACGCCGGAGCAAGTTGAGAAGGGAGGTTGAGAAGTGGGAGGCCGCCGATTGCAACAAAGGTCACGCCAGAGCACGTTCATCGTCGGATTTGTGGTAAGCCGCACACCGTTTCCTTCAAATCTATGTCCCTCATTTGCTTTATGAAACTTGGATCCCACTTATCACTTTTCGTTGATTGCAAATCTGAAAATTGTCTCCTTATCCCAAAAATTGTTTGGAGGATGGATGGGTGCAGTTGACGAATTCGGAGGGTGGGTTTGGGGTATCCAACATGAAACGATGAAATTGGGTTGAGGGAGTTTTTGCATGTCAAATTGGGAGGGGAAATTAGGAGTCGGGGATGTACTAGTTTGAGATTGAAGATGAACGGGGGAGTGTGGGCCTGGGATGCGATTGAAGAAGATCGAGTTCAGTGACATGGGTTTTGTAGTAGGGAGACACGAGGTAGAAAACGTGACATGACGTTTTTAGAATGTTGACATGGAAACTTTAGAAGGGTGACATGGGGATAATGACGTTGTGGCTGTATCTGATTTCGTTTAGGTTGACATACTTGTAGGAAAGAAAGATATGGTCCGGTCACAAAATTTAAGGAGGAAGGGAGTCCGGCCACCGAAAAAGGCGGAGCCACGGTTCGCAGTCCCAGAGGAGAAGCATTTCCGAGGACGTGTAAACCTAAGTTCGAGAGTGTCGCTGCTCGCGCACTTGGACGACTGGATCAACCCGGTCAATTGGGAGAAGTTACAGAGAAGCCAGCTTCGGGGGGTTGTTGAATTGGCAAACCGAGTACAATTCTCACCACAGCTCGTGCATTACGTCTTGCAGCGGCAGCTCGCAACGGAGAAGAAGTGGGAGACGTGGTACATGCTGCAAGGGATGCTTCGGCGCTTCTCATTCAAGGAGTTTGCGCTCGTGACTGGGCTGCGTTGTGGTCGAGTGCGGGGAGTATCCATGGAGGAAGACACGAAGGCTGTGAAGAACTACTTCTCAATGGACAACATGACGGTAGGTTGATAAGCTAAAACCTACACCTACAAGTGTATAGGGTTCAGTTGTAGTATATCGAGTGTCGAATCACAGGGACTATGTGGTATCGATTGTAATTTCAAACTAATTAAACTAAACCAATATAATAAAGGACAAATCTTTATAAGGATGAGAAGGTAACCAACTAATAATAAAATAACTATACAAAAAGTGGTATTCAAACACAACAAGAACGAGGCAAATCTAGGATAAGGGATCCCCACAACAATTATTTAGTAGATTAATAACGATATTCGTGCCACATTGTCTGAGTTTGTTGAAGGTAACTATCTAAGGTACTTACTAATCTCCTTTCGGTCTCATAGTAATTGTGCCTAAATTGGTTGACCATCTCCTTTCGGTCTCAAGCAACCAAGTCAAACCCTTTAAGCTCTTAGAACCTAAATCTCAATTGCATCAATATCCGCTTTCGCGCTCAATCCTAAGGTTCCGATAGTAAGTTATCGCCTTTCGGCCTCAAACCCTTATCTAATTGCCCTATTAGTCTTATCTCCTTTCGGTCTCAAATTCTAAAAGGACTCTAATCAATCATAGAATCAATTAGATTAAGCACATTAGAATCGAATCTAACAAGTTCTCAAACAAACGAGTATCAATATCAACGCTACCAAATAACCGTTGGGATCACCCAAACCCTAGAACGGAGAAATCAATCAAACATAATATAATAAACGATGAAATAAATTATAGACAGAAATAGATCAAAGTTTAGAATAATATGCAAACCGAAATCTTCGTCCTCGATCTAGAGTGTAATACCGAAAACAAATAAAGAAAACCTAAACTACGAACAACGAAAGCCGCCGAAGTGATTTGCGGCTCCAAAGTCCGAACTCCCCCCAATGTCTCTCTGTTCATACAAGTATATATATATAAAGAAATTTGATAAATTACAATTCAACCCACATAACTTAAGAATTAAAACCTAACCCAACACCTAATTACAAATTCAGCCCATAAGATTCCAATTTGGCAATTTCCGCACTTTGGCTTCCAAGTTCCGATCCAGCCTTTCTCGCTGCTCTGTATTGACTCTCGAATTTCCACAATATTAGCCTCAAAATGCCTAAAATAAATAAAAAGTAGGTGTAGACTCCGAAAATGCAAAATAAAATAAATAAACTACAAAATATGATAAATATGCATGAAAATGGTCTAAACTAATATGCAAATGCAACCCTAAAATATAACTAAAATAGATGTTATCATAGGTCAATTAGAGTACGTATTCAAGACATATCTCTTCAGGGAGGCCAGTGCGAGAAAGAGGTTCAAGATAGCTTTCCTCCTCATCGTCGAGGGAGTTTTGTTTGGACGGGAAAGCAGGAACGCGATGCGGTGATGGATTGTCAGGCTGTTGGAGAACGTGGATCGGTTCTTGGCATTCCCCTGGGGCAGGGTGGTGTATGGGGCCACACATGCCACGTTGTTGGGTGTCATACAACGGCGGATCGCTGATATGAAGCCGAATGTCGACCGGCATGGCAACCACTATGCCTATGCCTATGGACTCACTGGTTATCCACTGACATTCCAGGTAACCTTCTCGACCGTAGTTATATTTTATTTGTTCAGAGGAATTTATGACGTGCAGTGTCATGTGTAGGTGTTGTAGATTTGGCTTTACGAAGCGGTACCGGACATTGGGGTGCAGTTTGCAAACAATGTGTCGAAGACGGCGTTGCCTCGTATGTTGAGGTGGGCTGCCGATGACGACAATATAAGCTATGAGACGATCCAATCCCGCATGGACCCGGAGGAGATGGAGAGCATAAAGGTTGAAGACAAACCCATACTAGTCCCAACCGACGGTGAGTTTGAGTTGATGTGCGGGTGCTTCTACATGCATGAGGAGCCTAACCTGCTGTACGATGACGTTGAGGCTGCGTTGGCGCCCCGTTATTATGGTGATGGCTCCAGCAAGGCTGCAACAAGTTTTGGAAAGCCTGATGGGAACAATGAACCCGTGGATGGCAAGGTGGCGAAGACACTTGAACTGATGTTGGAGAGGCTGGGATCTATGGCAACATGGATGCGGAGCATGGATGACAAGGTACGTTATTCGCCTAATTATGGTTTTGCCTATGTCTTCATAACATTGTTTAATGACAAGGAGAATTACACAAGTGACACATTATATTTAGTTGTATGACACGTATATGTCGGTGACTGTTATCAATTTGGCGAACCACCCCTCCTTTATGTTATATGTGGTTCAGATGAAGGTCTTGGAATGTGTTGTGCTGGAAGTGAGAGATGTCCATGTCAATGGAAAACATGTGCATCAACACACGAGGGGTGTCCGTTAAACGGAGGGGGGGAGGGATCATGGAGAGGACGAGGACGACCACCCACGGTCGTAACACTGGATGGTACACCTAAAGGGGAAGAGGTCGGGAACATGGATGGTATACCTAAAGCGGATGACGTGCCACTTGAAGGATCGCCGGAGGAGGTACATTTTTATGGAAGTGGAAATTGTATTTTCTCTAAAATGTGACAAGTGTGTTGTAGTTAATTGACATGCAATTGTTAGTTCCATGACACGGGAGTCGAAGGCAATAAGACTAAGAGGGATCCGGGAGATCTTGGAGACGCAAAGTCCCCCCTACGAAGAAACCGCGGGGCCGAAAAGGTAAGGAAGTAGTCCAATCCGCATACGCGATGGAGTTGGGACTTATATCCGTGTCCGACAACGATGCATTCCGCCGGTGGATGAAAAGGTACCCCAAATCTGTCTTTGTATCGACAATGTGCTAGGAACGATGTCTGTCACATAACATTGTCGTTGTGGCCATGTAGCGAGGATGGGAAGAAGTGAAAGAGTGGATACGGCACGGAGCTGAAAAAATTGTTCTTCACAGCCTTACAAACGCCCACATTTTGGGTAAACAGTGAGGTACAAACGCCGGCTCAGCGTTGTCCCTTGTTTATTGAATGCGAAATGGCTTGCCCTGATGTTTTTCATTGACGCAGCACATGGAGCAAGCATGCTATCTTCTACGCAAAGGTCTAACGGAGAGGGCAGGTGAAGCTGGCAGTCGAGTTGCGGTTGTCGACTCCTATTTTGGGTGGCTTCTGCAGACCGAGTGGGAAAAATATAGCAGCAATGCGGACAACTATGAAGTGGATAAGAAGCTGCATAGCTTCTTCGACGGCCGGCCCCCGGCGACTGTGGGCATGTCATGGGCAGGGGTAGAACTAATCCTTCTGCCTTTGAACCTCATGAATGTGCATTGGGTCGCCGTAGCGATTGATCTGAACGACTGGTAGGTGAGGGTTTATGATCCAGATGTTCACATCGTGATAGATCGTCATCTCCCAGCACAGTTAAGATGCGTCACACACTTCATCCCCATACTGATGAATGCCCACCCGGAGTTGAAGGTCACCTACGCAGACAAAGTGCCAAAGGAGTTCACCTACACCGTGACAAACGGGTGCCGCAGAACAAGTAGAGGTAATTCCATTCCCATCCTTAATTTCTATATCGTCGTGCGGTACGGTGTTAGCCGGGCCATTTGAATATGACCATTCGCATCCCTATTGCAGCGGAGACTACGGACCATACACCATCAGGTTCATGCAACTCCTCACCAAAGACGCCCCCACATTCGAGGGACTGGACGACGCATTCATCGGGGCGTACATGCACATGCTCGTTGTGGCCATCTTCCATGACAGACTGTTATAAACCAGTTTGAAATTTATATGAATGTGTGGTTGACCTCGTTGTCGAACATCCGTTACTTGATCTTTGTTGATTCATGTCGTTGGTTACAACTTTTAGGACATTACCATATCAGTTGGTTACTTGTTTCACTCATTTATGACTTTGATTGCTCAGTAGATGTAATACTTTTATGAACATCCTCTGTAGTTGGGGTTTTCTCTATCCACGTACTTGCTTTCATATCGAATGTGTGAAATTAATGGTGACACGTAATATATTATAGGTGACCCAGGCATATAAACACGTGACACGGGTAAAAGTTAACACGTTAATTATAACAGGTGGCACGAGAATAATAACAGGTGACATGTGAAATTGATATTGATGCCATTTCGATTTACAGAATAAGTAACTGTGCATCCACAAAATACCTGAAGTTTTAAACCAACCTACTTACCCAAAATTACATCAAACTACAACGCCCAATACCTGAAGTTTGTGAAATTTGCATGGACCTAAAGGGGACTCCAACCTACTTACCCCGTTCCCCAACCTAGTTACCCAAAATTATATCAACCTAATTACACCAACCTACCTACTAACCACAAAAGTATTACAAAGTTCTTAACCACATACCTTTCAAAATGGTCCAACCCCTGACCCCAAAAACTGATAATGCAAAATAAAACCCAGCTTATGAGGTAAGCCATTGGACCACAAGCAGAGCAACATAGCTACGAACGGCGACGCTTCCCGCGGGAAAACTCTCCCCGGGATGAGTACCTGGATGTCTTGGGCCGACCAGGCCGCCGCTTTAGAGCTGAGGGAGGCACGCCATGCTGGACATGCCAGGGGGAATCCTCCATTCTGATCTTGGAGGGAGTGGGTATAGCACATCCGCGTAACACGCCTTCCATTCTGATCTTGTAGAAGTCATTGATGAGAGTGTAGAAATTGATCCCTCGGAACTTGGCAGCGGCCATGGCATGTGTGCATGGAAACTGGTCGATGTCGAAGCGCTTGTATGTGCAGGTACGGGCACTCAAATTGACAACCCAGGAGGAGAAACCTTTGCAGACAGTGAACTCGTGTGGGCTGAGCGCTTTGACAACCAAGCAAATTGACATCGCGTAGTTCTTCTTCAGAGCATCATCAACAAATTTGCTGACCTTCAAACCCTTGACGCTGCTTTCTTCCCGTCGCTTGTAAAACCACTCGGAGGTGGTTTCGATGATGGCATCAATCAGCGCAGTGATTGGTAGGTCGCGTGGCTCCTTGAAGACAGAGTTAAGACACTCGGAGTTGTTCTTTGTCAATATGTTGTAGCGAGCCCCCACGAAGAACGCTCGGGCCCAATTCTAGAAACCAGCCTCTTTCACGTATTGTCCCGTCGGGGAGGACTGTGCGCAGAAATAAGAAAACAGCTTGTCGAACTCCGCCCTCGTGTACGCCTTCGCCATCGAGAAGAATAATTCCAGCAGCCCCGTCACACCCTTGTACTTGCACCTAGCATTAAAAAATAGATCCCGAATGTAGAACCCTTGCTTCGCAAACACATAGTGGTCCCTAATACCTAGGACGATGCTCAGATGGCGATCAGATACAAACATGAGGTCCAGTGGGTCCTCCACAACATGTAGCATGTTCCTGAAGAAGAAGCCTCATGACCCGTGATTCTCCCCATCGACAATCGCAAATGCGATTGGGTACACTTTGTGGTCTGCATCTTGGGTTGTGGCAAAAAAGAAGTGTACCCCTGAACTTACCTTTGAGAAAACTCCCGTCCACTAAAATCACCTGCACATGCACATCGATAAATGTTGGATTTGTGACATGGTCTATCCTTCTGGTTGACATGTACAAATAAAGAGGTGACACTGGGCTTACCTTTCGAAGGTGGGGGATTGCCTTGCGCCATACCCCAAAGCTAACAAAGGCGTACTTGAATCTTTGGGAGGAGTCCATCTCTACCCTAGTATATGTCCCGGGGTTAGTCTGTTCCAGAACGTGCAAGTATGGAATAATATCTCGGTAACTGTCTTCATTGGTCCCATGCTTGAGCTCTCTTGCCGCCAATCGTGCCCTTCGGGCCTTCCAGTAGTTGCACGTGATGCCGTAGTCAGACTTCGTCAGTGCCTGCACTTGGTCAGGAACGAGGTTCTTCCGAGTGCAGGTGAACCTACAAGTTATAGGCCGAGTTACTTTCCCCAGCACAAAAACGACAGGTGACAAGTGAAATATAACATGTGACAAGGATTACAGTATTCACAACTATCGTCCAACTTACTTGGACACGAGGTTATGGCCAATCATATCAGACGTAGCATGTCGGTTATGGTTGTGGTTCACGTTGATCCCACATGTGTGCTCCTGAACATAATTGCGGATGGTCCACATAGTGGTGCGGCGGTAAGGCGAAGCCCTACACGTCCACACGCAATTTGGGTCCACACATACCACGACTATCACCTTTGTTGTAGACCTCTTCATCGTAAACTTGAAGCATTTCTCCACAGCATTCCAGCGAAGGCGAGTCGGCACCTCAGCCTTCGATGCGAATAGTTGCCCCTCTGAAAGTTGAGTAATGTTGCGTCGTAGGTCCTGGGTATGAGTCGTTGCTCTATCCATCATAGCATCAATGTTCTGATTCGTAGGTGGGGAGACGCTAGTCCTGGGCTTAAAATTTTCAAGTTCCATCATCACCTCTTCCTCGACTTCCTCGTCCACCAACTCCCTCATACTCCTGTCCTCCTCCACACCGTTGGATTCCAAGTCATATTCCCAATCTTCTTCGAGCTTCACTTCATAATCTTTGGCCTCGAACGAGCTCCTAAACTCTTTCGTTGAGGTTAGCCCATCATCCTCTTCCTCGCTGCTAAGGCATATCACATCCAAACCAGGCGCCGTCTCACCTGAAGAGGTATCCGTGTCACCCAACTCTATCACCTCAAGACCATGTACCCTATCACCTACACACATTCCTTTGTCACCTGACGTTTTATCCTTGTTATGATTGTCCATCCCAGGCAGACCATTTACCCTGTCACCTGAACACATTCCCTTGTCACCTGATGTATTACCCTTGTCAGGATTGTCTATCCCAGGAAAACACTGTACCCTGTCACCTGAACAAATTCCCTTGTCACCTGACTTATGACCCTTGTCAGGATTGTCCATCGCTGACAACTTCTTACTCTTCCGTATGACCTCAGTCACCTCTCCGTCAGCATGTAACACACCATCTACACACAAGGGGGTTTGATGTGCCTTACCGGATGCATCATCGTTAACAATCTCAGCCAAATTGTCCACTTTTTGTGACGAGGGTGGCCCACTGAGGCGTTCTTCCCTGGCAGGTTGCTTCACTTCAAAGCTCTCCGTCTCCAATGGCCCGACATATATCGCCAGGGGTCATGGGTCTTCTCCGCACTTCAAGTTTAGATATTTAAACACCTCGAGGTCGTCATCATCAGCAATAATGATCGGCTGACCCCCTTCTTTCGACTTCGGCACGTACCGCAATGCCCACTCTGCATATGAGGCATCATCGCCACCCTTAAGCCTGATTACATTTTTCAAAGAGTTGAAGTCGATGTCCTGTTTTATCATGATATTCTTCCGAGCCCTCGAACCCACATACACCCATGTACCTTTCTCGACCACCCAAGAACCATAAAGGATGAGAGTGACGCATACCAAGGTGTTGTCACTTGAAAAACAAAAACAAAGTTCAAAAGAGAGATTGATGGGTATCTAACGCCACAGATGAAGAATACTTCGCATAAAACACTTACCCCTTTCTTCTGCCATCAAAGGTTTCTGGGCATCACATTGACACGGAGATTTTGATCAGTGACAGGTGCACAGATTGAAGTCGACACGTGCTCTGGAACTGGAACAGCAAGTCGGGAGCTTGTCTTCCATGTTGGAACATTCTCCTTCTCTCCAATCTCTCTCTCCATGGGTTTCTACTTCAGAAATTGTGGGGAAGAAGAAAATGAAAAGTCTGCCCTTTATACCATATCAAATGAAAAAGGGTTCCACAAAAAATCACATCACATCACATCACCCTCTCTCTCCCATTTTGGCGCCAAACCCTTTTCTCTCTTCCCTCTCACCTGTTCCCTCCCTTTTGATTAACCTGCTACCGGCCATTTGGGTAACTTTCTCTATTTGCACAAATAACACCATATACCACTTTTTAATTTTTCCAAAACATGGTCTATTTGTGCAAAGATTTCTAAAAAGTAGTCTATTTGTGCAAATAGCCCTTATTTTTAAAACAAACAGATAGAGCTGTTAAGTTTAACGTTGAAAGGGCACGACACGGAATATATTTAAAACTGAAGGGTACCAAGCGAACTAAGGCAAAGTCTTGTACACCCCGCGAATTAAGCTTTACCTCAGGGGTACCTCGCGAAATTTCCGATGTTTTTTTAAGCTCTTCTATACCCCTTCCCCAACCTCAGATCTGAAAACCATTACCATGAATCCTCCTCTCTAGATTGATGATGCATGTCAGTCTTTGGAAGTACATGTCCAACTGGCAAGACGGCGTTCCATAACCTGATACTTGGAATCGACAAGGATGGAAAAATGGTAAACACCAATACTCTTTATCATGCTGGTTGATTTTGATAGTTTAAGGTAACAAATTCAATCTCTTTTGCATATATAAAGAAAAAAAAAGGTATATGAAAAATAATGGATGAGGAAATCGGTTCCTTGTGGAAATTCAACAGCCGACAGAGTGAGTCCTTCCCGGAAGGTAAGTTCATAAATCCTTCTATGATTTGAGTCAATGTAATGACAAATTCTTGAATTCGGATAGGCTGAGTATTCAACTCGGTAAATCGCATAAGGATTTGGAGCTTGAGAATAGTTGGATTGATCTTAAATTTTCCGAAATCTTATTGTCTAAAGCTGCCCACCAAGCGTTTGTGGAAATGTCTAGGCAAGAATATTTGGTTACTTTTTATGTCCTATATGGTGAGCTGGGTGAAGGCCGGGTAATCAGCAGGGTCTTGTCTAATCGGGCTGCTTACAACTTAGCTGATATTGATATTATAGATTGTGGGATTGGTGAGGATCGAGTAATCGACATGGATTTGATTGGTCATGTTGGCTATAGCCCATCCACTCCAGCTCCTTTCAGCCTTAAGAGTCATCAAAGATCATCCGATTTTGATGCCATTTGATAGAGGAAGAGTCGTCCATGTTGGTTATAGCCCATCCACTCCAGCTCCGTTCAACCTTAAGAGTCATCAAAGATCATCCGATTTTGATGCTATTTGATAGATGAAGAGTCGTTGCTATCAATATCGATGTATATTGGGTGTGTGTTAGTATGGATACCTCTTCTCCATATGTCAAGAATAGATGTAGCGTTGCTCAAGTTACAGATTTTGATGATTGAAATGCAGCACTTGATGCATCTATTTTCTTTGCTTTGCCACTTTGAAGCATTTGTTCCTCAGGGCCATCTACTCCAACAAAATGGGGGTGTAAAATGTGTCTTGTTGCCATGTACACCTTTCATCTATTTTATCTTGACGATGTCCAACACCTATATTTTCTTTGATATATACAACTATTTTTCATGACTGTCTTTTTTATCCTCCTAGTTAAGCATAAAATGGTATACCATAAGAAGATTGATCCAACTGTTTGATTAACATTGATCCAAC
The DNA here is from genome assembly GCA_037127255.1 of Persicaria tinctoria. NCBI lineage: Eukaryota > Viridiplantae > Streptophyta > Magnoliopsida > Caryophyllales > Polygonaceae > Persicaria > Persicaria tinctoria. The sequence continues at coordinate 37,082,932 of JBANSL010000015.1, read as the reverse complement.
TGATAATCTTAAAAAATAGCATTGACTTTGGAAACATATTTCGTCAACTAAATGAGGTGGAAAACGAATTGCTTAAGATCCAATCGTCCGGGTATGTGGTGAACACAAATAAGACCAATAGAAAAGAATATCGTCTTCTCAAAAAGAAGGAAAATCTTCTCCTCTTCCGGAAAACGTTCTAGAATCGGAGGGCCAAAACAAAGCACCTAAAGTTGTCTGATTCCAACACATCTTATTTCCACCGTTTGACATCGGGGAGAAGGCACAGGAAACAAATTCGTAACATTCTCATTGCCAAAGACACCTTGATAGTTGAAGAAGAAAATGTGAGAAATGAAATTAAAAATGATTTCAAAAAGCGTTTAAGGGAGCAAACTGATGAAAGACTACTTAATGAAATGCTTAACCTGATCCAACCCTCCATTACTACAGCTGAAAATGAATTCCTCATTCGACATCCTTCCAATAATGAAATAAAATATGTATTGTATAGTTTGGGTAATAATAAATCCCCAGGTCCTGATGGATTTACAGCCGAGTTCTATAAGAAATATTGGGATATGGTAGGTGTCTCTATCATTAGAGTTGTAAAGGGGTTTTTTCATTCCGGAAAAATTCTTACACAAATAAACCACACATTCATTTCATTACTACCAAAGCGGGATAACCCTACTACTACTAGTTACTACCGCCCAATCAGTTTATGTTCTACACTATATAAAATCATTTCAAAACTTTTGACATAATGAATCAAAACAATTATCGATAAACTAATTCACCCACTGCAGGGTACTTTTGTGTCAGACAGGGTCATTCAAGATAATGCTCTGATAGCTCAGGAAATCTTCCACTCATTCAGATCGTGTACGGGTTGTGAGGGATGGTTGGCAATAAAACTAGACATGGAGAAAGCGTACGATAGAGTATATTGGAATTTCACACCAAAAAAAAAATAGATAAATTCAGGTTTCACCCTACTTTCATCACTTGGGTTATGGAATGTGTAACGATTGTTTCCTTCTCAGTGTTAGTTAACAAAGGCCCTACAAATATGTTCTTCCCCTCTCGTGGTCTTCGCCAAGGGGATCCTCTATCCTCATTCCTATTTATCCTAGGAGCAGAAGTCTTAGCTCGGAAACTCTCAGTAGAAACAAATGTGGATAATAGTCGAATTGGATTCTCATTTGGTAGAAATAGCCTTCGGGTCCCTTTCCTATCATTTGACGATGACATCATTATTTTCACAAGAGGTAGTGTTGCTGTGGGGCAGAATGTTAGAACAATAATTGATACATACTACAAAGTTTCTGGACAAAAAGTTAATTATCATAAATCCAGCTTCCAAGCTACAAAAGGCATTTCGAATTCTAGGATCTCAGAAATCAACAGTTAAATATTACGAATGAAAACTCATTGGAAAAATACCTCGGATGTCCGATTATTAATGGTAGAGTAAACAAACACACTTTTGAAGACATCATTTGTAAATCTAAAGAACAACTAAGTAAATGGCGAGACAATGCAAAATTTTCTGTTATCCTCGTCGATACATAAAGAACTTGATCATGTTAATAGAATGTCCTTCTAGAATAAAGATTTTCAACACCGGCCGCTTATTAGCTCGGATAGGATTTGCAGACCGAAAAAATGTGAGGGAATAGGTCTTAGGAAATCGAAAGAGATAAATGAAACCCTTTAAATGAAAGTACTATGGAAAATATTGGCTGAACCAAATAATATATGGGTTACTTTAATCAAACACGAGTATCTAACATCCTTGAATACAAGAAAAGAGGATACTCCTCATGGCAATGTGCCAAACTAACAACTCTCATAGATAAATTTAAGATAGGGCTAATTTGGTCAGTTGGATATGGGACTCTCAAATTTTGGACGGATAATTGAATTACAACTTCCTCTCTACATGCTAGAGAGGATTGCCCCCAAATTAGTAACATAGAGGAAACTGTTAGTGATTATATTTTGGGGTAGATGGTGGATGGAAAAACTTAATAAGGCATTACCAAATGATATAGTCAAAGAAATACTGGACATTCCACATCCCGTTTCTCCCTTTGAGAATCGGTTATATTACCTGACAGAGCGGATTGGTTCACCACTTCGAGTGCATACAAAAATAATCACAATCCAATCCTCGTTAAACTTAGACAATAACACCTGAATCTGGAATTTGGATGTTTCGCCGAATGTTAAAAAAAATTTATGAAAAATTTTCCAAAATAGTCTCCCAACTGCCTCTAGGCTTGCTCAACATAGGGCTTCTATTCCTTCCACTTGTAGCTTGTGCAACTGCGCGGTAGAAGATGATGTTTACTTCTTGTTTGAATGGCAATATGTGCGCTCTCTCTTTCGTCTCTCTATACTCCTAAACTCAACAATATCCAGTATGATAAATCAATCACGAGATATAAAACCTATAGTTTCTTTCATTGGAAACAACTTTACCTCTGTGGCCAAAGTGGAACTTGCTTTCTCTTGGTGGACGACTTGGTACACCCGAAACCAATATGTGTTTAGGTAGATCCACATCCCTCAAAATGATTGTTCTTTACGCACTATTAAAAATCATAAGGAGAATTAGAGAGATGAGGACCCCCCTTACACAAACGAAACCCCAATCAACCAAAGAAGAAAAAGAAGTAAGGTAAGATTACGTGACGCAAACCCCCAAGGGGAACCCTCAAGTTAAATTTTGATGGATCCACAATTGCAAACATTGGCAGCTCGACTGAAGCCATAATCCGAAACTAGGAAGGACGATCGATACACATTTATTATCAAAAACTTGGTATCAAAGCCCTCTAAAAACGGAAGCTCTTACTCTCAAATTCAGAATCCAAGATGCACTACAACTCCGTATCGACAAAATCCACATTGAATGTGATTCAATTATAAACCACCTAAACAATGTATCTAAATGTCCTTGGGAAATTGAACTGATATTGTCAGATGTTAAACTTTTATTATCGACTATGAAAAAAGTTTCCTTCTTTCATGTTCTCCACTTAGACAAAAGAGTGACTGATAAGGTTGAACATCTTTACCACTCTGTCTGGGGTGTTGATATTTACAACGATTTTGATCTTCTAGATCTCATTCGTAAGGATAATGCCGGGTAAAACTCGCTCACCCGAATTCTTTCCTAATAAAAAAAAACATGTTGGAAGAAAACGTGGTTCTCAAGATAGTTGTGTGCAAGCCATAATGAACAGATGACAACAACGCTCATACTCGTTACTACTAAAAGCATGAATGAGTAAGTTAAGGAGAAATTCCATGTGATCTTTGAGGCACAAACTTGGTTCGAGGCCCATAACTTCGTCAGCTACCTTGTAGATGCACTTTTCAGTGTTAACGGCACAGTTTCTTAGCTCAGATGTCACTAAACAGCACAGAGATCAAGCTATGAAACTCTGAAGTGAGTTCAGCAAAAACTTGACTGGGAACACGATTTACTCAATAATAGTCCTTGTACTTGGATGTTGCCATCAAAACTCAAAAATTCAAAACCTCTCTGTGATTCCTAAAGTGAAGGAGCTAGCCACAGCTTCACTTTCTTGTCCAAGCTGGATGTTGCCAATATGAACGCCTGTTCATTCCCTGGAAGCAGAAAGACAGATGAGTATGACTGTGCCAGTCCTGAAGTTCCAAGGACAACACATGCAAGTAAGCTTGTTTTTACATCTCGTACAGAAATGGGCAAGTTAGAATGCATAATCAAGAATGCCAATTTGGTTACTTAGGCATAGCCATTAATGCTTTTATTTTTCTTTTGGGAAGAAATGAGCAAGTGCTTCGACATATTGCAGATCTTGATATTCCCTTATTGTATGCCAAAGGCATCACAGAAGATGTAAGTCACATACCAGTAGGATGAGGCCTAGGCGACCATGCAACCCACGTGATTTCATCTGCAAGGAGACAGGTATCAGTCTATTGCTAACATCCTTTGAATTCTAATTTGTAGATAAATATATCATCATGGTGTCCTCAACATTACAGCATTCAACCAGATATCAGAAAAATGAAATGCAGTATACACAATGCCCAAGTGGGAAAATATTGTTGATCTCCAAATTTGAGTATTTTCCTCTTTCCGTAGTTGGTTATATTTGATTAATGCATTCAGAGGAACTAAAGAGTAGTCATGTACCGTCATGTGCTTTATCAGCAGTGTCCAACACCCTCCCAGTGTCAGCACATAACCATTGTAATGTAGAGCCATGAGTAGCAGCCAATATCTTTCCATCAGGAGAAATACAGAGCCTGTCATAATGAAGTGTAGCACCACTTGGATCACGAAGTGGGATAGGCAATGTCTTCAAAACCTTGGGATCCTCGTCAAGGTGGTACCTAACTGATAGCAAATGTATAGAGGCTTGTTAACACACAGGAATACAAGGAATCTTTTTATGAACAAAAACATACGATGACATTGTGATTTATGGAGTTATTATAATGTTTTCACCATAAGCTTACGTTTGTGCTTCTCTCTCTTACTGCGCAATTGCTCGTGTAATAAATGCTAAATCATTCAGAAATTTATTCATGTGATTTAGAACAGACTAGTTAAAGTGGGATCGGCATTGTCTTCAAAAACCTTGGGATCCTCGTCAGGATGTTACCTAACTCATAACATGTACATAGTAGACCCGTCAAAACACGACCCGACCTGATTGATCCGACCCAAACGCCTGGAAAATTTAGTGTCATGACCCGAAAATGTTTTCCATCTCGAACCGAAAACCCAGTAATTTTGACACGATTGACCCGATTGATTTATAATTATATATGATTAAATTTTTTATGGGGATTTCAATTTATTATATTTTATAATTACAATTACTTGATCTTTCATTTTCAAATCAACTTTTATATTTATTTATATCGTGTAATACTCTCTCCGATCGATATTATTTGATTTTTTATTTCTCATCACATTTTCTAATAAGATAACAACTCTAAAAAATATTAAAATATTAAAACAATTCTATGCTTATTACTAATTGCATAAAATTATTTTTTTTAAATTATTTAAAATTTTGATATTTTATATATTTTAAAATTTTATTAAAATCTACAAGAAATAATAAAAATCAAATATTTTAGATCAGATATACTATATATATTTACAAGCACTAGAACTTATGAACCACGTCTTTAATTTTAACATTTTAAAATTATCGCAAAATTACCAAATCATGATTTTTTTAATTTAAAAAGGAAAAATTTGAAAAACCCGAAATCGACCGGATTTGACCCAAAACCGGGTCAAACCCGAGTTCAAGTCAACTTGGATCTACCAGGGACCCGTTTTATCCAAAACCTGAAATGACTCTACCCGAATGACCCGATTGACGGGTCTAGTATATAAGCAATACAAGGAATCTTCTTAAGAACAAAAACATACGATGACATTGTGATTTATGGAGATTATAATGTTTTCACCATAAGCTGGTTTAAGTTTGTGCTTCCCACTCTTACTGCTCAATGGCTTACGTATTAAATACTAAATCATTCAGAAATTTATTCATGTGATTTAGAACTGACAAGTTCCAATTGGCCCATACTAAATAATCACAACAGAGTGTTTGTCCCTCAAAAGGACTACCGATGAAAAAAAAAATGCAGTACATATACCATGAAGAGATTTCCTAAAAGACAATGTGTAGAATCCACTCACCATTAATATTCCATATTTTAATAGTGCCGTCCTTAGATGCTGTTATAACGTGTTCTGAGTTAGGATCAAAGCATAACCAAGTTACAGCACTCTGTGAGAAAGGAAATTGGGTTAAAGTATATCAGAGCAACATAAACAAAAATAACCAAAAATAACAATGAAGGCGTAAGCTGAAGTAATTTATGCATCATCATTAATTACATTTGAAACCACATGAGAAAATGCCATCTACCTTTTCAGAGTATATCAAACATACAGGACTAATTTAAGATCATATCCAAACCTTGTGTCCCTTGAGCTGCATAGCTTTAACAACCTCCTTGACTGAAGCATCTTTCGAGTATACAATCTCCCAAACCTGCAATTGAACCATCTGAGCAAACCTCAAAAAAAAATTCCAACACTTGAATATTTATGATGCGATTATTTTTTAAGATACAAGATAAAAAAAAAATAGCTGACAGAAAATCAGAAACAGTGTACAACTAAACAAACAATCTGTCTCAATGTTGATGTTATTAAAATATGAAAAGGCGAAGTAAAATTGATTGGATATTCATGACCTAGTACACTCATTTATACTTTGGGACCAACTTTAAGAGGATATCTAGGCAAAGGGGCAATTAGTGACCGGAGATAACTGAGCTTACAAATACATGCTAGGGAAATAATTGCTGGTGGTTGGCAGGATCAAGATTCCTGCAAGAGATTTATTGCTATGCTAATACTAGTAAATTAGAGCACTTCATTTGAGAACCTTTTTCAGTATAACAATAATACAACCATATTAACCCAAAACAGCACCTTCACATCAGCAGTGAAAGCTGCTGCAGCAATAAAACGTCCATCTGGGGATATTGCAGCCATGTGATTCTGCAGCTGGTTTGTGTCAACTGTCCCCAGTAGCTTTCCAGTTTTACCATGCCATAGTTTGATGTCGGTGCCTGAAAAGAAAGAAAGAAAAGAAACTTCAAGCAGTTAAATGGGCCTAATAAGCTATGACAACAACAATATGGTAGGCCAAAATAATAAAAGGGTAAATTACATTCAGCCACAATATTTTGCATTGTTTCGTTTAACCACCCTTAATCCTAAATATTACACAAATGTTGCCCTAAGGTTATCAAAGTACCATCCATTTTCTTTTATATTAAAAATCCCATTAACATGAGCCTAGAAGTATGAATTTAAAGCAAATTGAATCCATACCATCAATTACGAATTGAACTCAGATGACTACAAGGAGAGGGCGAGAGGAAGCCCAAATTGCAACCCCATGGAACACCCTCCAACAATTAAAGCTCTTATACGAGCCGAACAAGCCAACTATTGCTTGATCATTTTTAGCTCATTTAGAAACGAGTCAAGTTTGAACCGAGCCTAAATGAACAAAACTCGGACCAAGCTTTCTTGCTCGGACTCAAGCTTAAAATTATGTTCATAATTGCTTGTTTAGTAAATGAACAAGCTCGGACCAAGCTTCTTTTTTTTTTTTAGTATACCCAACTTGTTCATAGCATAGTAACTTATAGGAAATTTTGTAAATTCCACCAAATTTGAGCTATTCGAGCTTGAATCGATTCAAACCGAGCTTTTATTGAGCTGAACCCGAGCGGCACTCCTTACCTACAATTCACAATCTAGCACCCCTCATAAACCCTAGCATACTCGTACATAGTAAGGGTGAAGTCCTACAACTATCCTTCTCTACCACATCATTCTTCCATGCTGCTCTCTTGAATGCAACACCAACAACAACCGCATTGTCCCACTATAAGTGGGTGAGGGGTCGAATTATATGCACCTTTCCTTGACTACATGTTTCCAAGGGACCAAGGGTAATTATTCAAGATGAACATAAAAATAAATAAATACATAATTAAATAGCTAAATAAAGAGCAAGAAAGACGGAAGCAAGGTACAGAATACGCCTCCATACACTCCGACACCACCCATAGCTAGTCCTTCTCAACGTGGATAACACTTCTCCATTGTATCCTATCACATGTCATCTAATCCATTAGTCCAAGTGGAGTTGAAGCCTGAAAGTGTCAATGCCAAAGATGGGGGTATAGAGTTTAGGCATCGACGAATTGAACTTTGTAGACAGCAATGATTAGGGGTGCATGACAGCATCACAAACACATTCAGTCTGTGGGTAGTTTTGGAGGCAGAGGTGATTCTCAACAAGCTGTAGATGATGGTAGGAGAATAAAGAGTGTTGCTTCTAGTGTTATCAAACTGGACTGTGCTTAATTTGCTTTTAATTCTCAGAGACATTTGACTTTTAAGCCCCATTTAATAGGATATTTATCAGAAAAGACAATGGGTGTTTGTTAAAACGGTAGAGCAATAAAGGGTGGTTTTTGGTAATTTTTAGGACTTCCGGTGGTTAAATTAAAACACGGTAAAAAAAAGTGGGTGATTAAATGTTATTTACCTAGATAAAACTAAGGAAATTTCCAAGGACGATGGACAAAATATATAACCCACTATTCCCTAGAATCGGAAAATATTTGTTGTTTTGGCTTTTAGAACATTTAGAACTTATGAAATAGGAACACTCTTATTTGCAACTCTATATTTATCTCTCAACTATTACGATTACCCATTCATACCTCATTTAATTGTTACTACTTATAAACTTGAGATAGAAAGCTAAAATGAAAGCTTTTTTGATGAAAACTAGTGCTAAACCCACACCTTAAGCACGAGTATTTCCATTTACATATTACAGTTGTAATAAATTTTAATTTTTTTTTTTAACATAAAATGAACAAACTTAGTATTACGATTAGTATATTTTATGATATGGAAACGAGATTGTATAATGCTAGCATATAAAAATGGAAAAACACAATCAGTATTAGTATTTAATATTGTTTTTTACAAAATAAAATTATTATTTAATGTAGTTAATAATATGGATGAGCATTTGAGAGTGGAATGTAATTTTTATTTTTAGTAAATAAAATAAATGATAAGTAATTGGATAAGTAGTGGGATAATTAGTGGAGTAAGTAGTGGGATAATTAGTGAGACGAATAATAGGATCATATGGCAAACACATCAAAGTGGTGGATGTTTTTTATTGGTTCACATAGTAAGAGAAAGTGAATGAATGATGTGGCAAGCCCCAAGCGCCGCCTACGGGACAAAGCATTATGGTGATTTATGGGATAGCTTTGCTTCTATTTTAATACTCCCTCCGTTTAAATTTAATTGTCATTCTAGTGTTTATTTATGTGTTGCTAAATAAATGTCGTTTGGAAACTCATGACTTGACTCACTTAAATTTACAGAGTACTTTTTTTTTAATTTCTACAATTAAAAATTAATATGCAGTACCAAATGTCTGCAATTTGGGAAAGCAATCATAGCTCCTTCCCCATAATTCAAATGGGATTTCTAGTCAACCGCACACATCTGATATAAAAAAATCAAAAGAATGGGGTGATTCGTACACAGTGTAGTGCTCAAGCTTCCGTCCATAATTTGTGTTATCTACCTAGAACGACAAGTAAATTAAAACGGAGGGCAGTAATAGATAGATAAAGGGGCGGAGCCAGGGAGGTGCTTGGGGGTGCTCGAGCACCCCCAGTGGGACAAAAATACAAAATTTTTTTTTTTTTTTTTTGCATATATTTAGTATTTTTAAGGTAATATATCATCTTTAAATGATACTTAAAACAAGATGGCTATCTAGCTCAAGTAGTAAGGAAATGAGGGAATGAGAATCAAAATCAAAAGGTCTTGGCTTCAAATCTAAGCACCTTCACTTTTTATTTGTTTTACTATACCATTTTTTTTTAATTTCTCTCTATATTTTTTGTTTCTATCAACTATTTCATTAAAAATTCTCTATATTTTTTGTTTCTATAAACTTTCATTAAAAAAAGGGAAAATTAATTAAAATACCCTCACCTTTGGGGGTATGGTAAAAATATATCCTTAACTTTCAGATATAATAAAAATATCCTGACCTTTGAGGGTGGTAGTAATATATTACCATGTGTTTTCTCACGGGTCAAAAATGCTAACAAGACACTCTACGCGGATTTTTTACAAGGGTTTTCTTGAACAATGTCCTTGGGAAAAAAAAAATAGTTGGATCGGGTTCATACTCAACGTCTTTTCCTCCCTCATATCTTTTTCCGTGGACCATGGTCGCCTCTTGAATTATCTTCCAGGTCTTCTAGGTAGCTCATGGTTCCTCTTCAATGTCAGTCTTCCTCCCTCGTAGTCGACTATCTTGAGATCTATCTTGAGATGTCTCTCTCACATCTTCTTACCCTTTGATTCGTTCACGGATATGGGTGGGTAAGTTTTTTTCCCCTCTTCATTGTTGTTGTTGTCGGTTTAGTTTTGTTGTCGGTTTAGTTTTGTTGTCGATTTGGTGTTAGGAATAGTCGTGTTGTGTTAATTTGAGGCAATTTTGACCAGATTAGTTGCTTGGTTGAATCAATTTCGTTTTTTGGGTTTAATTTGTTATCGTTTTATTTTTTTCCTAAGGAAACCGATCAAGAAAACCCAATTTTAGTGTTAATTTGTAAAAAAAGGCTTCACGTATGTTGTCTTGTAAAAAAAAAATTCACGTAGCCTGTTTTGTCAGTATTTTTGACACGTGAGAAAACATAGGGTAATATATTACCACCACCATCAAAGGTCGGGATATTTTTATTAAATTTGAAAGTTGAGGATATATTTTTACCATACCCCCCAAAGGTGGGGTATTTTAATTAGTTTTCCCTTAAAAAAATGTCATATTTATGTTTAAATTATACGTTTAGCCTTTTCTTTCAATATTGTTTTAAAAGTAATTCTTTGTGATTTACATTTTAAAAAATCACAATTTTAGTGTTTTTTCAATATTTTTTTTTACAAAATCTTCTTATATGTATACACCAAAAAAAATATTTCACGGAATTTTTTTAGCACCCCTGACTGAGATCCACCACTGGATAGATAGATTTAATTTATATCCTAAAACATTTATGATAAGAGGTAGTACTACCTCCTTTTCACAAAACTTATTGTTTTACTTTTAACACGCTTTTTAAGGACGATAGAAAATCAATAAAATATTAATTATTTTATTAATTTTTTAAAATAATTTCAAACTTGTTACAATCACATATGAAATTATCAAAAAACCGATACTACTTTATATGGAGTAAAGTTTTTAGCTTCTTAAAAAGCGCAGGGATGGAAATACAGATTAGGAGTAGGATGTACCTTCGGAACATGAGGCAACAACGGTACTTCCATCAGCAGTTCCAAAACTAGCAACAACTCCAAACAAATTAAGAATTGCACGTTTCTCGTGAACTTTTTGATGCTCCCATTTTATTTCTGGCAGAGGAAGCTTCTGATTTCCACTCTGAGATTTGGTCTTCTCTTCACCAAACATGTGCAGTGAGGAACCAGAAAGTGTCTGAGTAGCCACTACAAAAGATGATCCATCTTCCAAGAATGCTACTGATGTTGGATGTCCTCCAGCAGGTACATTGATCCGCAGGAATCTGCATAAGTCGTGTGCAAGAAACGATCATCAAAATAGAAAGAATGTTCCATCACAATATTGATATGGTAGGTAAGTATTTCATATTCTAACAATGTAGCAATATCATACTTGAAACTTTTGCTGGACACATCCTCCAGCTTAAAGACCCGCACCACCCCATCAGCGCAGGCTGCACAAGCATGTGAATCAAATAATTGACATTACAACTTTCAACTGTGGTTCAAACTCGAAATAAAGCAGCCCGTATTTGATTAGATGAGGAGAATGTATTTCTGCAAGCTTCGGCTAATTTACCTTACCCAAATACAAAATTCAGGTAGAATATAGAAGATTACCTGTTGCCAAATTCCGTCCATCCAGCGAAAAACATAACCCGCCAACAGCATCACCATGACCCTTCAAAGTATTCAAATCCAGAGGATGATGCTTCTTGTTATGGTCCTGAAACAACCAAAATCCGCACGAAATCATCTAAGCAGATGGACAGAAATTTGATACCCCTTCATAGGTGACGATAGCTTCATCAGTTTCTAACTTATCAGAGGCAAACGTAACAAAAAAATAAATAAATAAAGCAAATCTGAAGAGCACTGGAAGGAGAAAAAACCCTAGATCGCAATTACGGCAAACCTTATCAGAGGCATGGGAATGGTGCTTCAGCTGAGACTTCTTGGGTGCAGATTGCTGAGACCTAGATGAAATCTTCTTCGGTTTATGATTCGGATCGTTGACCTCAGCTTGCGCTAACGATTCCACCTCCGATTTCTGCTTCCTGAAATAGTTTCCGAAAATGAGAAAAGCGATCAATCCTCCCAGAATCAACGACAATGCCAAAATCGGAAGCATAGGATCCATCTGCGTATGAAATCGTGCAGTCCTGCCCTGATTTTGAACGATCGATTGCCCCAAAAAGACGATCAGCGATTTTCTCTTCTAGAGGATTTGAGAACAGCAAGAGTAGAGTGCAGACCAACTCCGGACATTTACATTAGGTCAGGACAGAAAGCCCACTGGCCCAGTCTGGTAAGGGTCCAAGCAAGCAAGAACCGATTTCAACCTCTAAAGTTTGACTTCCCAAGTATATTACACGAAAACTTATCCCAGTCAACCAATCCAAATCCAAATCCAAATCAACCCATTCTGAATCAACTCAAACTAATCCAAATCCAAATCAACCCATTCTGAATCAAAAATTCATTGAGATTCGAACCTACTATAGTAAAAATGTGTCAGCTTGAGGCAAATTAATTTTAAATTTTAAACCAGAATTGTCTAACCTTTTTGTTATCTGCACGGCCGCATATCGTCATCGGCACGGTGCCGGTGTCGAGCTCTCAAGTCGGCAGGACATGTTGCCGGTGCCGAGCTTCCAAGTCGGCAGGACATGTTGCCGATCTCGAGCTCCCAAGTCGGCATCCAATGCCCGAGGTAGTTTCAAAAGCCTATAAAAGAAGCAATGTCGGAGTGAAATTTGAATGTATTCGATTCAAAATCCCTATTCTTACATCGGAGAGAAATGGTGTTACCGGAAGAAGATGGCGGAGGCGATTTACCGTTCGACATTTTTAGCTATAGTGATCCGGAGGAGCTCGTAAAGAATTTTGAGGTAAGTTATTATTATTACAGCGGATCATTTATTGACAAGAGGAAAACATGTCGTTGTTCTTGCCAAAGAATACTCAAACCCACAACTAGTATAGTGTGCAAGCAAGAGATCGATCCACAGGGAAATCTATTAAATTCAAGTCTAATTCTAATTGCTAAGAAAGAAAAGGGGGAGTTTTTAGTGTGAAAAGATCCGCCTTTTAGCAAAGCGGAAGCAAGTAATCAAAGTAAATTGATTTTAGAATGCAGTGGAGAGAAATAGGTTCACCTACAATTTATCACTTCGATTGATGAATTCGATCCTTGTTTCAGCCTCTAGTTCTTGTCTTTTCCTATCAATGTCCTTGTCCAGATCTTAGGTAGATTACTAGTCCTACGAGTCCTAGCAACCCTTATCTCTAAATAACCCTAACACGGTTAAGATTCAACCTAGAGATAGCATTAAGAGTATGAATTAACCAAGGTACACATAATATCAAGCTACGAGTCGATATTCAACATGTATTCAACTTCCTACACATCCAATTAGTCCTACGAGTTCTAAAGGGATATGATTGCCACTTGGGTTAAGGTTCGCTACGAGGAATCTACAAAACCTAAGACATTGAATGAATCTACTCTAACTAGTTGATCAGGCCAGAGAGAATAAAATAAATTCAAGCAATTAAGCACAAAGAAGTCAAAACATTACAATAGGAATAAGAACTAGATTAAGAAACTCACAATTCAACAATCAAAGATCCAAACTGTATGCGAAACCTTGAGAGTTTAGTTGCTCATGCTCAACGGCGCTCTCAAAAATGGAATAAAGTGCATAAAAAGTGTATGAAAGAATAACTAGAAAAGCCTTAAATAGTCTAGAGAAAGTCGGCCGAAATAACTTAGACAAAAACCCTAAGTAAAGTCCGAAATTAATATTCAGATTCTGCACGGGCCGCGGGGCGGCCTGCGATTCGTCCGAGATGCTTCTTCTTTGTCTCCAGCATCTCCTAAGTACTTCTTTTATTTGTTTCCGCTCTTCTCAATATCATTTCACCTCCAATCTACTTTTCTTGAAATAAACCATAAAATCATGTAGATTCCGCCTCTTCTAACTCAACAGGTGATAATGCAAATTCAACTAAATAAATGCAATATTCACACCTAAATAATGCTAAATGCAATCTATTATGCACTACTAAATATGTTTTATCAAATCCCCCCACGCTTGAACCTTTGCTTGTCCTCAAACAATAGAAAACTCAACTCTGCAGCCCCACAGAATAGCAATTCATGTATCCACACCTCAATATTCTTTAAGTGCATGAAAACTAGCAAACACAAAAGATTAATAACATCATAGCACATAATTGGAATAATCAATGAAATCAGGCAACCATATTCATTCTAGACCTCACAAAGGATATGTGTTTCACTCTCGCTCAAGTGTTTAGGTTTAAATGTTTACGCTCAAAACTCAATCTTCAAAAACTTAGCTACAAGAGCCTTGCACCAGTGTTCTAATTCTCCACCGCTGGTGACTCAACACACAACAAAAATCATGAGGTCTTTCAATTGGGTTGTAATGGGGCCAAGGTAGGACATATAAGGTATGGAACAATTTTGGTCATGTGGTGCTCATAATCCGAGAACTAAGGAAGCAACCAAATCATACAACCACTCATAAACATCTCATATCATATCTCTATAATGCCAAACAACACCAATCTCAAGCACAAAACTTTATAAACCTTACTCAACTCATTCTTTTATTCTTCTTTTTTTTTTCTTTTTTTTTTTCTTTTTCGTTCATGCTATATCAAATGATTTTCCTTGACTTTTACCCCTAAGTGAATTTTATCCTCCTTAGGTCCCAAGTAATGAATGTACTAGCAAGAAACAAACATCTCATAAATGTACCTCCAAACATACGATCCACCACTACAAACCATCATCCACGATATAGATATTCATCAACTATTCCTGAATTCCCGGATGGGGTCAGGCTATAATTGGCTATGGAATCATCTTGTGGAGCTATAAAAGAATAGGCAATTAGGCTCAAACTGGCTTCAAGCAGAGGATAATATGTAAGGTGGGAATAGAGTCAAATAGGGCTAATAAAGGTGTCTCAATCATGTTTAAGTCATGTGCAGAGATCATAATATGCAGCCTTGAAAAAGATATCTAAATGCAAGTCAAAGAGGAAGTAATTGAAGGGAGTACACACAAAAAGCAAGAGGACTCAATAAAGTGTAGTCCTGAATATGCCAAAATAAGCTCACCAGGTCATGTCTAGAACTTCAAGATCACCCAAAAAATCAAGATTTTATGCACTCAATCATTAATCAATCATGCCCACCAAATAGTGTATAAAACATATATCGAAGGCTTTAACAATCCAAGCACATCATGGGGCATAAATCTCAATAGAAAATATAGAGGACAAACGCCATCCACATGGGGAAATAAGACCTATTCCTAATAATGCAAGAACTAAAACTGTTTTTTTTTTCATTTTTTTTTAATAAGAAATAATGGTAGAAACTAACTATGCAACGACCAATAGAAATAAACATGCAACCTTAAAACCTAAAATGCAGTGCAAATTAGAACCAAAATACAGAGAGTTTTCAAGTCTTCTCCCCCACACTTAGTTCTGACATTGTCCTCAATGCAGAAAAGAGAACAAAAACATCAAAATAAAAATAAAAGGGAAAAGAAAATAAACAACTGACATGCTGATATCATCATATTCTACGTGTTATAGGAAATAGTTTATAGTCGTTTTGAAGTCATTTTTATATGGTTTGCATGTCTTTTATATGATTTTGGTTTAGTTTCTAGAATAGATGTCTACACTCGTGTTTCATTTGTTTTCAGGGGATTTGCAGCTTGTTCGATGTCAATTTGGAATCATGATGAAATAAGATTCATTGAAGCCAAGTTTGAGATGTTCATGGACGCCTAAAGAGTCTTGCATAGTGGTCTCAAGTGCTAGAAATCAAGCTAAGAAGAGCCTATTGCTGAATCGACGTTTTTTGGAGCAATCCTGTTTAGCGACATCTCAGTAAAATTAGTCGTTTGAGCTCCACAAAATTCGGATCGAAACGTTCTATAGCTTGTTGGAAAGATGATTCAAAAACCTACAACTTTCATGTTGAGCACTTTTGCAAACTCGGCCTGAAAAATGGAAGAATCGAGCCAAGAAGCTGACACTGAGTCAAAGTATCGACCCGGAACCATCACATATCGACTCGATACCCACATGTATCGACTTGATACCTTCACATTCCGAGCCAGATTGCTTTACAGTAGCCAAGTACCGACTCGATAATCTGAAGTATCGACTCGATACTTTCCTTTTCGCGTTACGACTTCGGGAATTTTATCCGCTTTTATCTTTTATTGGACGACTTTTTGGTATATTTTATTATTATTTTAGGACTATTTTCAGATCTCTTTTAGGAATATAGATAGAGAATTAGGGTTAGATTAGGGGAGGTCCAATTATTCACGTCAGAAACTAGTAGCAGACATTGGAGTTTGAGACTTTTTCAGAGATTTGTCCTTGAAGGTTTGTTTTGCTGGATTCAGAATACGTTTTGTTAATCTAGTCTTATATTCTTTCATGATGAATTCCTTGATTGTGTCTGAATCTATGTCGGGCTAATTTTCTTGTTCTAGGGTTGGGGTGATCCCAACGATGCTGAGATAGACATGTGCGTGATGATTGCCTGAATGAATTATATTGTTTGTTTGATTCGATCCATGAGTGCTTAGTCCAATTAATCCTATGATTGATTGGAATCCTTTTGATAGTCAACACGCGCCAGCTGCGAATTGAGATTGGATACATAGACAAAGTTGTTGGAAAACATGGATTGAACTTGAGAATTATTTATGAGCAATCTATTTAATTCTCTTGAGGATAATAAACTATCTTAGACAACCTAGGTTTGAATTGATTATGCGGATCGCGTCTGCGATTGTTTGATCAATTTGCTCGCTAGGGTCTAAATGCTTAATGAGTCCAATTTGATTGATTAATCTGCAACATGCGCAAGCTGAGTGGTAATTGAATGAAATGGAAATAGTTATTGCGAGATGCGTAGGCTGAGCGATAATGAATTTAGATAGTTTACCTTCAAATATCTCTTTTCAATTTGTTCAGGCATGAAAATTATATAGTCTATCGAAGATGCATTGTTGTGGTGAACCCTGACTCTGGAATGTTTCGCATCATATATTCATAAAAACTTGCAATTTGTTATATTTCTTCTTCTTATTTCTTTATTCCTTCAAAAATCACTTCCGTTATTTGGCTTAATAAACTAGTTGAGGTTCTGCAATTGGTATTCACACAGTCCCTGAGATTCGACACTCGATTACTACAATTGACACCGTACGCTTGTGGGGTGTTGGTTTTAGACCGATCACATGCTCACTGGTGAGGGGGTGGAGGCGGCGGATATGGTGGGAACCGTGGATAGGCGAATCGATAGAAGTCCTCTTGCCTCTGCCATATCTGCTCCTGCATGCGTCGGATTGCCGCCTAGCTCTCAGAGACCTCCTCCAGGTGGGAAGTCAAGCCACGTACATCTCGACGAATGTCGCTGACCTCCACGTACAACTGCTGGTGGTGGTCCCACATCACGTCCTGGCGCTGGGACATCCGCTGCTGGTTCTCCCACATTGCGTCCTGACGACGCGACATCATCTGCTGATGCTCCCACATAGTGTTCTGCTGGAGATATAAATCGAACATCTGCTGCTGTAGCGTGTAGTCTGGACCAGCACCAGCTGTGCCAGAAGGTTCGGCTCCACTGCCTCCAATATCCGTCTGAACTCTGGGAACATCCTCAACATCTTCCTGCTCAGCTCCAGGAGCCTGCTCCTCCTCCTCATCATCATCCTCATCCATCTCATCTCCCATATAAAAATCAGCTGCTGTAGGGCCAAATGGGAGATGACGGGGCAATCTCAACCGAACCCTCCCCTGATGGCCTGCTCTCCAGATCCACATCGGTGCTCTGCCCTCCAGGTGGCCAGTTTTACTCAGCTGGGCTTCATCATACAGAAATGAGCCATGCTGAATGTCATGGACAGTGCTCATATCGATGCATGAGCGAGCTATGAGGGTGATAAGACCCCCAAAGCTGATGGTCGCCTTGTCGCGCTTGTCCAAGATATTCTTACAGTTCATCAAAAACAGATCCACCCACCCTGGAACCACTGGGCTCTCTGGCGTCAAACACCACATAAATGACATATCCTTCGGTGAGATCTTGTTGACCTCCGCCTGAGCAAAGAAGGTGCTCGCCAGAACCTTGCGAATCAGTCGTAGTGCAGGATGGCGAATGCTAGAATTGTACTGGCCCTTCTTGGCCTCAAAAGGCACCTTAGTAGATGCCAACCAAAAAGCCACATGGCCCTCTCCCTTGCAGACATCAAGCCAACCAGCAGTTGGCTCAGTAGTAATACCCAGAATCTCTGCCAATCTTTCCTTTGACAGCTCATGACCCCTCCCCAACAATCGAAACTCAATATATGTACGTCCCACACTTAAAGTGGCTAGAAACTCCTTACATAACTTCGGATAAGTAGGAACATTCTTCTCTAAAAACCCTCCTAGGCCCCCATGCTCTAATAGGTGCCTAGTGCAGGCATCCATCTGTAATAATCTCAATGTAGGCTCATTAAAGAATTTTGTTACAAAGAAGTTTCTAGTGTTCAAAGCATTCCATCTCTCCTTCTGATTTCTATTCATTCCATGTGGTCTCGACATTGTGATTCTGAACGAAGAAAATTACCCAAAAGAATGAAAATCAACAAAGACTCACGAAAATCAGCCTCTGCAGTGGCCGCGGGGCAGCCGAAGGTGGCGACGGGGCGGCCAGCGATGAGGATGGCCGCGGGGCGGCTGCACAGGCGACGAAGCGGGCGGCGATTTCCTGGATCTGAACTCTCCGACGTCGGATCTGCTCTCCGACGTCCCAAATTCTCTCACTCCGGCGTGGATCCGAAAGACTTCCTTGAAAAATCTTGGGAGTGCGGGTCTGTGTGGAGATCTAGGAGAATGAGGTGGTGGGGTGGAGTTTTTGTAGAAGGGAGATGGGAATAATGACAAAGAGTGATGATTTTTGGTGAAAGAAGGAAGCTTGGGGGAGGAGTTTTAATGGAGTTTCTAAGAGGGAGCTTGAAGGAGGAAGAAGATAGAGGGTTGGTGAGGGGGCGGCGGCTAGATGATAGAATGGGAAGAAAAAGAATAGTTAGGGTTTATTATGTTTGGAAAGTGGGGGCCCACACGGGCCCCTAAAAATTTTTCTATCCGGAAGAAGCCGCGGGGCGGCCAGGGTGGGCGACGGGTGGCCGGCGATTCCGCGAAGGATTTCACTGGGCGCCTTGGCCGCGGGGCGGCCCATGCTTGCGACGGGGCGGCCTGTCTTTTTTCGCCCTATTCCTTCTTCTTTTCCTTCCTGCAACGTTAGTACTCCAGACCAAACCAACAATAAACTAAAAAAACATAAAAACTTAATGAAAAAAGAAAATACCTAAGCTATTACCTTGGGTTGCCTCCCAAGTAGCGCCTTTAGTTAACTTCGTTGGCTCGACGTTATGACACCCTAATGATCCTCAGCATTTGGTTCAGTAAGAACCAACTCATCACCGTCTTGTTTGACAAAATTCTCATAATAGGGTTTAACTCTATGACCATTTACCTTGAAGATGTCTCCATTCCTCTCATTTAGTAGCTCTACTGCACCATGAGAAAAGACATTAGTAATCACATATGGTCCTGTCCATCTAGAACGAAGCTTACCTCGGAAGAGTTGTAGGCGCGATTGAAAAAAAAAGGACCTTTCCCCCAACTTTGAGGTTCTTTCGTAAGATATGTTTATCGTGCCATGCCTTTGTCTTCTCCTTCTAGGTGACGGAGTTATCATAGGCATCCAATCTCAACTCTTCCAACTCCTGCCGCTGTAGTTTCCTGAACTCCCCAACTTCATCAATCTGCATGTTGCACTGCTTCACTCCCCAATATGCTTTATGTTCAAGCTCGACAGGAAGATGGCAAGCCTTTCCATAGACCAATCTAAACGGAGACATCCCAATGGGAGTCTTGTAAGTCGTTCGATAGGCCCATAGAGCATCATCAAGTTTGACACTCCAATCCTTCCTGTTTGGGGCAACAGTCTTCTCCAAGATAGTCTTTATCTCGCGATTAGACACCTCAGCTTGCCCATTGGTCTGGGGGTGGTATGCAGTAGACACCCTCTGAGTCACATGATATTTCTTTAAGAGCGCACTCACAGTCTTGTTGCAGAAATGGATCCCTTTATCACTGATTAGTGCTTTTGGAACTCCAAATCTAGAGAATAGCTCCTTGAGGAAACCTGCAACTACTTTGGAATCATCAGTTCTGGTGGCCTTCGCCTCCACCCACTTAGAGACGTAGTCCTCCGTAAGCAAAATATATAGGTTTCCAAAGGAGTTAGGGAATGTTCCCATGAAGTCAATGCCCCAAACATCAAAAATCTCACAAAATATCATGCGAGTTTGTGGCATCTCATTCCTCTTAGAAAGATTCCCAACTCTCAGACAGCGATCGCAGGATTTGCAAAAAGCATAAGAATCACGAAATATATGTGGCCAAAAGAATCCTGCATCAAGTACCTTCTTAGATGTCTTTTGTGGTCCAAAGTGTCCACCACATTCATGGGAATGAAAAAAATTTAGGACAGATTGTACCTCATCGTCGAGAAGACACCGACGTATCATTTGATCTGCACAATGCTTCCATAGGTAGGGGTAGGCGTGGCCACGGGTTACGGGTCAACCCGTGACCCGCCGGGTCGTACGGGTCAATGACCCGCCGGGTCCGGGTTGACGGGTTGGCGGGTGGGGACGGGTAGCGGGTTAGGGTTAGGGTCGGGGAATCCGTGACCCGTGACCCGGCGGGTTGACCCGACGGGTCGACCCGCCGGGTCAACCCGCTTTTTAAAAATATTTTTTTTTTTGAAAAATTTATTTTTAATAAAATAAATTTTTAATATTATGTAAATTATGTAAATTATTCTTAAAATAACTCACAATAATACATAAACTAATATGCAATATGCAATGTGAGACAAATAAACCCCATCCTTCTCTTTTTATAGACTTGGAAGTCTTCCTTCCTTCCCCTCATTTCCAATATGGGACAAAGGCTTTGTCCCACATCGAAAATATAGAGTTAGAATGAGAAGGCATGGGGCTATATATATGTATCCCACTACCACATTTCTTCCACTTCACTTGTTTCCTACATTTCCTACATTGGAAATTAAGTTGGAAATGAAGTTTGAGAAATATATTCTCATATTTTTTTCTCTTACATCACACAATGAAATTATTGTGGATGAAAGAATTAATATGGAGATATAATCTTCCTACATTTTTAACACTTTATATCAAAGTGATAAAATGTGTTGTGAAGATAAAATCTTTACATATTATTTATTTATTTATTTTAATAGTCATTTTTTCAAAAAAAAAAGATTTTTTTTTAAAAAATAATGTAACCCGCCGGGTCAACGGGTCAATGGATCGACCCGAACCCGTCAACCCGTGAGATTTACGGGTTAGGGTTCGGGTCGGCCAACCCTGACCCTTGACCCGGCGGGTCGAACCCGTCGACCCGGCGGGTCCGACCCGTGGCCACACCTAGGTAGGGGTCATCCCAAACGTAGAAGCGAGCATCGTGGCGTATCTTGTCCTTCTGAGCCTTTGAGAAGTTGGGTGGAAACTCTTCCGACACTAAAAAGTTGACCAAGTTAGCAAACCAGGGGCGTGGAAGAGAACTAACCTTTAAAAATTGTTCAATGTCGGATTCTGCAGGGGCCGCGGGGCGGCTAGGGGTGGCGACGGGGCGGCCGGCGATTGCGGAGAAATTCTCCTCCGAAGACTCGGCCGCGGGGCGGCTGGCGATTGCGAAGACCTGCAAGAGTTCTTCGTCAGGAAAGCTCCCCAATATGCATTCTTGTCCATTCTCCTCCTGCACAATACGACTTAGATGGTCAGCAACTAGGTTCTCAGCACCCTTTTTGTCCCTGATTTCAATGTCAAACTCGCTTAAAAGCAAGATCCATCTAATTTGTCTTGGCTTAGCCTCTTTCTTCGTCAAAAGGTAACGAAGTGCTGCATGATCAGTATACACAATAACTTTGGTACCAAGTAAATAAGATCTAAATTTCTCAAGTGCAAAAACTACAGCAATGAGTTCCTTTTCTGTGGTTGAGTAATTCCTTTGAGCTCCATTCAGGCTCATAGATGCATAGTATATGACATGAGAGCTTCTTCCTTCTTTTTGTCCAAGCACAGCTCCCACAGCGTAGTCACTAGCGTCACACGTCAACTCGAACGGCTGAGACCAATTTGGTGCTTGTATGATTGGTGCACTAGTAAGACAAGTCTTTAACTCATCAAACGCCGTCCTGCACTTCTCATCAAAGGCAAATGTAACCTCCTTCTTCAGCAGCTCGCACAAGGGTGAGGTGATCTTTGAAAAGTCCTTAATGAACCTGCTGTAGAATCCTGCATGGCCTAAAAAGGAACGTACTTCACGCACATTAGTAGGATTAGGCAATGATTGAATGATGTCAATCTTTGCCTTATCAACCTCAATCCCTTTATGGGAGACAATGTGACCCAAAACAATGCCTTCCTTAACCATAAAGTGACACTTTTCTGAATTGAGCACTAAGTTAGTGTCAACACATCTTCTAAGCACAAGCGCCAAATGGTTGAGGCAAGCATCAAAACTATCACCATGGACTGTAAAATCATCCATAAAAACTTCAATGAATTGCTCTATATATTCAGAAAAGATACTTACCATACACCGTTGGAATGTCCCAGGAGTGTTGCACAAGCCAAAAGGCATTCTGCGATATGCAAAAGCGCCAAACGGACAAGTGAATGTTGTCTTCTCTTGATCCTCTGGTGCAATAACTATCTGAAAGTACCCTAAATATCCATCTAAAAAACAGTAATATGGACGACCAACAAGTCTTTCAAGCATTTGATCAATGAAAGGTAAGGGAAAGTGATCTTTTCGAGTTACCGCATTCAGCTTACGATAATCGATGCAAACTCTCCAGCCTGATTGGACTCTGGTAGGGACTAACTCACCTTCTTGATTCTCAACCACTGTAATGCCTCCCTTCTTTGGTATTACCTGCGTTGGACTAACCCATTGACTATCAGAGATGGGATAGATCATACCTGCCTGAAGGAGTTTGAGCACCTTCTTCTTCACTACATCCATCATAGGTGGGTTGAGTCTCCATTGAGGTTGCCTTGAAGGTTTGGCTCCCTCTTCCAATAAGATCCTATGCATGCAAGTAGCTGGGCTGATTCCCTTGATATCCGTTATGGTCCATCCCAGAGCTGTCTTATGCTCTTTGAGCACTCCTACCAACCTATCTTCCTATTCTTTGGTAAGCTTGTTAGAGATGATGACAGGCAAGGTGTCACCCTCCCCCACAAACGCATATTTCAGATGCTCAGGAAGAGGCTTGAGCTCAACTTCAGGTGCCTGTACGATAGAAGGTAAGAGCTTTTCATTTGGAATGGTTAATGCCATAAAGGTTTCTTCTTGCGATTTGGAAGGGATGGAAGATAAGTCTCTTATGGTATCTTGCAGGTTAGTAGTCAAAACATAGTTCAATGAAAATTCCTCAGTAGGAGATTCTAAAGCTACCTGCAGGTCATCTACACAACTCATATCAAAGGTATCCTGCATACAAGTATCAATGGCATCCATAAAGCATAAGGAATGATCATTAGAAGGGAATTTCATAGCATCATATATATTGTATTCAACCTTCTCACCATCAAATTCCATAGTCAAAGAACCATAATACACATCAATTTTTGTTCTAGCAGTCTTTAAAAAGGGCCTTCCTAGCAGAATAGGAGCCTCTTGGTTACCATGCTCCATGTCCAAGACAAAGAAATCAGCAGGAAAGATCAAATTGTCAACCATAACTAAAACATCCTCAACTATGCCTCTAGGAAAACCCAATGATTCATACAGAGAATAAGGTAAAACATTAATAGATGCACCCAAGTCTAACAAAGCTTTATCAAACTTAGTTTCACCTATCACACATGGGATTGTGAACATGCCAGGGTCGCTACATTTCTTAGGCAGACGCTTTTGAAACACAACAGACACATGTTCGCTTACCTTAATTTTCTGCTCCCCCTTCAACTTTTGATTCCTCTTTATTGTGCAAAGTTGTTTGAGAAATTTGGCATAACGAGGAATACTTTTAATCAGATTGAGTAAAGGGATGTTTACATCGCACTTACTGAACGTCTCAAAGATCTCTTTGTCATTGTCTGGTCTTTTTGTGTCTCTGAGTGCTTCAGGAAAGGGAGGAACAGGTTTAAAAGAATTAAGAGGGGGAAAATCAGGTCGAGCATACCTGTCAGAGAAGTCACTGGAGAGGCCGCGGGGCGGCCGACGATTTTCCGCGTCGTCAGGATCGCCTTGGCCGCGGGGCGGCTCAGGGGTGCCGCGGGGCGGCTGGCGATTTCGACCCTCTTCTTCTTCTTCGTTCACACCACTTCTTAGCGTCACAACGCTGACGTTCTCCTTGGAATTCACCACCGTTTGAGATGGTAGCTGTCTGGAGTCCTTCGTCTGCAGTTCGCTCAGCGATTGAGCCAATTGGCTAAGTTGCTTCTCTAGATTCTTTTGGTGTTCATCTTGTCTCTTTTGGTGCTCAGCTTGACCCAGGACGATCTTTGTGAGAGCTTTGAGAGGATCCTCAATGGATTGATTATCAGTTGGTGGAGGTCCTCTCTGTCTTTGATCAAATTGTTGCTGAGGTATGAAATAGGGTCCTCCTTGTGGATTGAAAGGGGCTTGGTTATTACCATAACCATACCCCTGGTAACCTGCATTATAGTTGTTATTGTATTGATTGGGATTAACATAGTTACCATACCTGGGTCGCTGAGGAACAAAGTTCCCCATGACATTCAGCTCTACATGTGGCTCCTGCAACATTGGACAAGTGTCCGTCGGGTAATAAAGATCGGCGCAAATGCCACATGCCTTAAGTTGTTGTGGGGTTCCTTGTAGAATGAACCTTTTCATCATATCCTTCAATTCAGCCACATTGCTATGTAATGCGGAAGTTGAGGAGTCAACGACGAGTACCCCTCTAGCATGAAGTCCCATGCTGAATTGTCTAGAGCCATCAACAAGCTCTGAAAACACCTCCCAAGCAGCATTGGGTGTTTTGTTCAAGATGTTGCCTCCACAGGCAGAGTTCACCGTCTTGCGCTCCTCGTCAAACAATCCATTGAATAAAAAGAGCACTAGATCCTTTTTTGAAAAACCATGGTGAGGGCAACTAGAGCAAAGCTTTTTGAAGCGCTCAAAGTACTCATGGAGTGTCTCTGTAGCCTGCTGGTCAATGCTGTTGATCTCCTTTTTCAGACTGTTCAGCTTCGTTGCAAGAAAGTACTTTTCCAGAAAGAGACGCTTCAACTGTATCCATGTTGTTGCACTACCTGGTGGCAAGTAGTAGAACCATTCATTAGCAGTGCCCTTCAGTGAAAACGGGAATGCCCTTAACTTGATTTGCTCCTCCGTGATGTTGCCTAGTTTCATCCCCACCACGACAGTATGGAACTCAGATAAGTGCTTGTGGGGGTCCTCACCACTCAACCCATGGAATTTGGGTAAGAGATGAATCACCCCAGACTTCAGCTCAAAATTGACACCTTCATCAAGTTCAGGGAACACGATAGCCAATGGTTGTTGGGCTAAGTTGGGTGTTGTGAGCTCCTTCAACGTTTGATTATCCTCGTTAGCAGCCATCTCTATACTCTCTTCTTCTCCTTGATCGAAAGGTAACTCGCGAAAGTGATCACGGGCTTCTCGCCTCAATCTAGAGAGAGTCCTCTCAATTTATGGATCTAAAGACAATAAAGATGAGTTAGTAGAACGAGTGTGGACCATATAGGTGGTCCACACCAAGATTAGCAATGAAAACAACTCAAGAATTCAATAAGAGATCCCCGGCAACGGCACCAATTTGATGGACGGTTTTTAGTCGCGTTAACCGTATCAAAATAAATTTGAACTTACTAACTAATGTAGTGTGGTAAGCACGAATCGATCCCACAGAGAATCAAGTTATTCCTAAGTTAAGTCTATTTACCAATTAATAGAAATGGGGTTTTTGAGTGGTTGAAATAAGAGATAAAATAAAATAAACTATAAACAACTAGCGGAGATAACAATTAAGAAGATAGTTTCATCTACAGATATCCACTTTAATTTGACCTGTTGATCCTCGATTCTTCTTCAAGTTCTCTTTTCATCCTATTATTGTTCATGTCCTGATCTTGTGTAAATTACTAGTCCTACGAGTCCTAGTAACCCTTACTGATTAGATAACCCTAATACGGTTAAGATTCAACCTAATAGTAGCATTAAGATTAAGGATTAACCAGGATATATGCAACACCAAGCTACGAGTCAGCATTCAACATATAATTGATTCTCTACACACCAGTTTAGTCCTACGAGTCCTAAAAAGGCATGATTGCTACCATGGATTAAGGTTCGCTACGAGGAATCTACAAAATCCTAGCAATAATCTCAACTAGTTGTACGGACTAGAAGAAATCAACAATATTCGCAAAAGAATCAATACAAATCAATAAGAATAGAACAAGAATAGAAATCTCACAACTTTATCAAACCAAAGCTTCAATCCATAAACGAAACGAAAGAGTTTAGATCTCTATAAAAATAAGACAAAACATAATAAAAGTTTAAGGTTGAAGTGTTAGTTGGCTTACGTCTACACCGCTCCCATCTCCCGAATGAATGTATGTATATATAATCTATCCTAATATATCTAACTAACTTAAATCTAAAATATAATAATAATAATAATACTCCGTAACATATATGAAAGTTGCAAGCCGAGTCATGATTCCTTCCGCCTCCTTCCATCAGCCCAAACACGTAACCGGCCCTTCTTGCGCCTATCTTGCTTATAATTTATAAAATGGTCCCAACCTCCAATTTCATACGATCCAATTCGAAAATATCTGAAATATATAAAAGTACTAGTGTAGACTCTAAAAATTAAATAATACAAATTAACTATAAAATATGTAAAATATGCACGAAAATAAGCTAATATAATATACAATTATACGACTAAAATAGACCCTATCAAACTACCACATGCTTAGACTTTTGCTTGTCCCCAAGCAAACTAACTCAAACCAAAGACAGATTCAAAATGAAAGACAAGAGACTCAAAGAAATTTCTATGAATGATCACTCATCAGTATGACTCTCATGGCTTTAGGAGTATTTATTACGTTAAGCTCAAAATAATTATGACACTATAAAACCCACATCAAACCCTTCATAATCATTGCTTTAAACTCCGATTAGGTTCAGGGGATGCTTGCATTCAGAATGTATTGAGCAATCAAATTCATTAAGCACATAAAAATCGCCATAAACACCCATAGATTACTAGGCCTTTTCTACTTCGGAGTTTCAATAAAACTCGTATTTTTTCTCTTTGATTCCAAGTATTTCTAATTATTTTTCTTTTCCTCCTTGCGTGAATTTTATCCTCTGCAAACAGGATCGGTTACTAACCGTATTTTTTCTCAATTCTTATTAGTGTCGAGTGAATTTTATCCTCCTCGAACATTTCTATCAAGTTTGGTTTATTGATGATTCTTTTCACTCGAGTGAATTTTATCCTCCTCAAGCGGTGCAAGTGAATTTTATCCTCCTTACACTCATCAACCCAACATATATCAAACACATCAAAAATCATATCAAACAAATAACCGAATTTACTAGTGCTTTTCATCCGGGGTTTAGACATATACAATAGAAATCGTATAAATTTTTTAAAGATTGCTCTAAACTGAACATCCAACCAATAATCAAGTTATAACTAAAGCTCATAATCCGGATCATCTATGAGAATCCCACAAGTGTCTTTATTCAATTAAAATTCAGGTTTATTAACTCTTAAGCCATGAAAAAACATATATCATCATCGAGGTCATACCAATCATAGAAATATCTTTCCTAACAAAACTAAAATAAAAAACTAAGACTCAATAATTTATATATGAGCATGGGATAATTATCAAATATAAATATCTATAATGAAATGAAATGCATAACAAAAATTGAAAAAACTAACAATATATAAAACACGGAGCTACACATAATTTCTCCACCCCATGCTTAAAATCTTACTTTGTCCTCAAAGTAAAGAAAAAGAATGAAAGAGGTAGAGGAAACTCACAAAGTAATCAGGCATTCCAAAACTATTTAGCTCAAAAGGAGAGGTACTGGTGTTGTATCCACTGAGCAGACCATAAAATTCAGCATGTCTCATAGTTATAGGACCTGTCTAATACCAAAACAACAAAACTAGAATATAAATCAGCAACAGATTCAATTCAGTAACAAAGGAGTATCAAATGCAGAAAATTCAGCAAGATAAGAGACTATTCCTACATACTAACACCCTTAAAACATGAGAAAAAGATCAGAAATTACGGCCCTGTGTGTTCAGCAGAAACTTTCAGCAACTCTTGGATGTAATTGACACTCGTGAACCTTCTTGGAGTTGGATAAATATAGGTCTATCCTCTTTGCAAAACGCCTGGCCAAGACTCAAAACAAAAAGAAAGCACCACAACAACCACATTCCAACCACCAAGAAAAATATATCATCCAAGAATGAAGAACAACAAAGATCGGTCAAACACAAATCAGCCCCTACAAGTCATGCTCAATCACTTATGTCAAACTAAACACATAGAGTTCAAGTGATTTCAGGGAGCACGAGACAAGCAAGGGGAGCCTAAGAATGTACACAATCACCTCTCAACATCAACCCACCAAAATTAAGTGTAAAACACAACCCAAAATCAGCAGCTAAAGGGATGAATTCAGCTCTAAAATTCAGTTAATTCGACACACATGGTCTAGCAAAAAGCTAAGGTTACTAAGGTATGAAATCAAAACTATATGCGACAACCAAAGCATAATAATGGACAAATCAGGACCAACAAAGCAGCGCCAAAGTCTTGATGATCAAAAAGGTGTTGATGAACAACCAGACTTAATAAAAGTATCACAGAAAAGACACATTCAAGTCCAGAAGATTGATCAAAAACATATAGCAGATCCATAATTGAACGCATTAGCTGTTGTGAAACCAAAAATCAAAGCAACAACCAATCTATTAATTTAAGAGGATCTCAATCAACCCAACATCAATAGTAAATCCTAACAAATTAGCAACAGATTGCATTCGATCTAAGTTCACAATCGATAAATCAACAAGATAAATCAACTGAATCCCCTCCCAAGCAATTGACTTCCCATCTAAAAAACTTACCTGTACTGACCAGGAATTGACGGGGCTATGGACTCGATCAGAAGGGTACGACCAATTTGAAGTAGCTGGCAGGGAGAGGGATCCCAGCGAGAGGGGAGTTGGGTGAAGGTAGCGAGAGGGGTCTGGTGCTGGGGCAATGCTGGCTGTCGGCTGGCGGAAGCCCGACGATCAGAAAGGGACGGAGAGGTGAATAGGTAGGCAGCAGCGGCTTGCAGGCGGGGAACCGGTGGTGGTAGAAGATAGGTTCCGGAGCCGAGAGGAATCACATGCACAAGGAGCAACAGCAGCGATGGCGGTGGCGGGAGGCGGCGATCGATGCGGCCAGGAGGAGGAGGATGAGAGGAATGGGCGGTGGTGATGCGCCGGCGATGGTAGGGAAGGAGCGGGAAAGGGGAAGAAAGTGCGGCGATGGTGAGCGAAAAGGGCGAGGAAGATGCCAGCGTGGGAGATGGAGATCCCGACGAGGAGGGTGGAGAGGTGACTATGTGGTGTGGTGAGCGTGGAAGGCCGGTGGTGAAGGGCGACGCTGAGCGGGTTTGAGAGAAGGGAAAGAATGACGGAGACGGGAAGAAAGGCTCAATTTTTTTTTCTTTTTTTTTTTCGAAAATAAAAAAAAATTATAGTATAGATTAATCCTAACTAAAAATAAATAAATAAAAAAACATACCTTGATTTCTATCCAACCTCTTTAAGATCGGACATTGTTAACGCCCTTAGCAATTTGTCAAACTCTTGTGCACACATATCAATTAAGCATATATAATATAATGATAAACTGAAATTATATACTATAGAAGTTAAAATCTTTTTCAATTTATCATGACTCTTTACCGAGGCAATGTGATACCACCAACACAGTTCCGCCAGTGGCTTCTCAAAATAATGTTCCCAAGAGTATATATATTCACCAAAATTCACAAAAGTGTAAGAAGTATCAATACCTTCTTCGGGAGCCATAGAAATCGGCTCGGTCAATGATTCATTGATAGGCAAATCAGAGATGATTTCTTCCGATGAAATAGGAGCCAAAACACATGGATCCTCATGCGTGCACTCATGAGACTCCATGTCATGGAGCATCGGGCTCTCATCGATCAAAACATCATTGTTTGTGTCTTGGCTTTTATCAACTTAAGGAATAAAGCATTGCTCTACTACCAACTCACTCACCGGTTGATCAAGTTGGTTCAATTGTTCCTCAATTCGCTCCATCCTTTTAAGCACCTCCTCCAACATAACCTGACATATGAAAGCTTCTTCCTGTTCCACCTGGTGACCCATGTAGTAAAAAAAATCCCACATCTCTGATAAATTAAAACTCACCAAGCCTCCGTTACTCATAGACTCGGCAAGTTCTTTGGTCTCAGGAGTCATGCCCTCAAGTACACAAACAACCATATCTTGCAAACTATCTTGGTAACCCCTTACATAACGGGCGTCCAATAAATTATTCACTCTTGTGAAATAATGGTGAAAATTTTCTCCTTGACTCTGCATTAATCTCATCTTAAAATGTTAGTAATAAGGGTGTCGTGAACCGTAAGATAGGTTCACAACAAAGTTAAGTTATATACAATAATTGGCAAACACACAAAACAAAGAAATAAACTTTGATTCCCCGGAAACGGCGCCAAATTTGACAAGAGGAAAACCTGTCGTTGTTCTTGCCAAAGAATACTCAAACTCACAACTAGTATAGTGTGCAAGCAAGAGATCGATCCACAGGGAAATCTATTAAATTCAAGTCTAATTCTAATTGCTAAGAGAGAAAAGGGGGAGTTTTTAGTGTGAAAAGATCCGCCTTTTAGCAAAGCGGAAGCAAGCAAACAAAGTAAATTGATTTTAGAATGCAGTGGAGAAAAATAGGTTCACCTACAATTTATCACTTCGATTGATGAATTCGATCCTTGTTTCAGCCTCTAGTTCTTGTCTTTTCCTATCAATGTCCTTGTCCAGATCTTAGGTAGATTACTAGTCCTACGAGTCCTAGCAACCCTTATCTCTAAATAACCCTAACACGGTTAAGATTCAACCTAGAGATAGCATTAAGAGTATGAATTAACCAAGGTACACAGAATATCAAGCTACGAGTCGATATTCAACATGTATTCAACTTCCTACACATCCAATTAATCCTACGAGTCCTAAAGGGATATGATTGCCACTTGGGTTAAGGTTCGCTACGAGGAATCTACAAAACCTAAGCAATTGAATGAATCTACTCTAACTAGTTGATCAGGACAGAGAGAATAAAATACATTTAAGCAATTAAGCGCAAAGAAGTCAAAACATTACAATAGTATTAAGAACTAGATTAAGAAACTCACAATTCAACAATCAAAGATCCAAACTGTAGGCAAAACCTTGAGAGTTTAGTTGCTCATGCTCAATGACGCTCTCAACAATGGAATAAAGTGCATAAAAGTGTATGAAAGAATTAACTAGAAAAGCCTTAAATAGTCTAGAGAAAGTCGGCCGAAATAACTTAGAGAAAAACCCTAAGTAAAGTCCGAAATTAATATTCAGATTCTGCACGGGCCGCGGGGTGGCCGGCGATTAGCGAATTCCTCCGTTCCTTCCTTCGAGCCGCGGGGCGGCCATCGATGCTGCGGGGCGGCCTGCGATTCGTCCGAGCTGCTTCTTCTTTGTCTCCAGCATCTCCTAAGTACTTCTGTAATTTGTTTCCGCTCTTCTCAATATCATTTCACCTCCAATCTACTTTTCCTGAAATAAACCATAAAATCATGTAGATTCCGCCTCTTCTAACTCAACAGACAACAGGTGATAATGCAAATTCAACTAAATAGATGCTATATTCACACCTAAATAATGCTAAATGCAATCTATTATGCACTACTAAATATGCTCTATCATTTATATATAGCGGAACCTTTATATATTTATGTTTGAATAGAATCATATTATAGGGGAAATATATATAGCGGAAATATTTTATATAATTAAGTTTGAATAGAAACATATTATAGCGGAACGTTTATATAGAGGGAACCTTTATATAATTATGTTTGAATTGATATGTTGTTTGAATCAAAACATAATAAAGCACAGTTTTGTAAAATTCCATATAGTGAGATTGTGTGCGAAAAAAGTTCTTAGTACATAAGTGACATTATGCAGGAACAAAACCAACCTCTAGATGTGGGTACAGAATATGGTTCGATGTTTACAGTCGATGGTTATTGGGCTGATCAAGTAAACATGAAGGCATGGGCTAGATACGTAGGGAAGATTAAAAACATGGTACTTGTGATCATTCGGTCATGGAAGAACAAAATGAGTGGATTGGGTACCTTTCGTCTAGTGTGTGATAAGTACGGAGGGGGTAGATATATTCCAGATGTCGACTTGGATTTTCCTCCCACGGTGTGTAGGCGAGGGAGAACGACGAAGCTCGGATGCTTGTTTGAGCTGGAGGGTCGTCAAAATGATGCTAACAATTGGACCATGAAGGTTATATGCGGTGTGCATAACCACAAGCTAAACGATGTGATGTTAGGACATCCCTATGCCGGTAGATTAACCCCGATCAACATCGACAGGTTCGTCGTGATACAGTGATTTGGATAAGACCGTGGGATATGTTGCGCGGGATAAAGTATGATGATCATGACTACGTGACGGACATTCGTCAAGTGTACAATGCACGAGCCCAGTTGCGGAGAAGCGCTGCAGAAGGACGGAAGGACCTGTCTCAAGCGCTTCACAAACTCCACCAAAAAGGGATACTTTATCGCCACATGAAAGTCTTCTAAAGCAGGAGTAGACGAGGTTACTGACGTGTTTTTGTCACATCCGAACTCGTGACATCTTCTGATGTTGTTTCCGTATGTTATCGTGATGGACTCGACCTACAAGACGAACGAGTAAGAGGAATCACATTTCTGTCGACTACTTTTATATCTGTCATACGTTGTAGCATTTTGTTTGACTAATTCATGTTCATGTGGTATGTACGAAATGCCGTTGCTAGAGATCGTTGGGATTACTAGCACGAAGAACACATTTGCAATTGCGTTTGTATTCATGGCAGGGGAGAGCACATATCAGTATAGTTGGGCACTACGGCGATTACGCCATTTGTGCGGTCAATGACTCCCTGAAGTAATTCTTACAGACAGAGAGTTGGGTCTTATCAAGACTCTTCGGGATGAGTTTCCCATGGTAAAGCATATGTTGTGCTCCTATCATATTATGTGCAACATTGAAATGAAGGGTAGGATCACGAAATCGAACGACAAGTGAACCGCCTTCTACAATGAATGCAAGATCTTATTTGAGTCAAAGACTGAAGAAAGTTATGAAGTGCGTCTACAAGCGATGAAGTCGAAATGGGAGGCATGATGGGGTCTTATGAAGTACCTTGAAGACACATGACTCATAGAATTCAAGGAGGCGATTGTTCGTGCATGGGTTGATAAGTTCCTACATCTTGGGCTACGAACTACGAATAAGTAAGTGACAGTGAATTGTATACATTTGTAATTATTATAATATTTAAGTATCCTATATAAGTCAAACTAATAGATGTTTTATGCTATAGTGCCGAGTCAGCACATGCAAAATTAAAGTCCATGCTAGGTGAAATAGCCCAAATTATTTTTGGGCTATTTCTTATTTTTATTTAATTAAATAAATCTATATTATATTCAAACTATAGTATATATCTTATGAATTTGGATCATTTAATAAATTCACATAAGATATATGGTATTAATTAAAATAATTAAATTATTCTAAAGAGAAATAATATACGATGGATTTAATTATATAAATCTTCTAAATACTCTTATTATTTAATTTATGTAGTTAAATTAAATAATATTCATTCCGCTAGAAGCGGAGTAACTTATTCTTTTATTTATTTTCTTTAAAATCTATCTTTTATTTAACCTATTTGAGTAGTATAAATACACGTCAAATCTTAGGGTTTGCCCCAACCCAATTCAACGTCACCGCACCATCACCCGTCCCTCTTCCTCTCTCCTTTACTCCCGTCGCTGCTTAACAGTTCACCGCCGGTCACCATTGCCGCCTGGACCACCACCACCGCACTCGCCTCCGACGATTGCCTGGCCACTACCTGCGCCGCCGAGACCCATCGCAGTGCAGACGAGCCGTGCCGCCTCCGTCTCCGATTTCCATCCCTGTCCGGGCCGTCTCGGATTTCCGCCACCCATCACCGCTTGAGCCGCCGCCTCCGATTGTCGATGCTCTGCCGCAGTCCATCGCCTCCGACCGCCGCCGAGGCCTCGCCTTTGCCGCTAGCCCGTTGACGACAAAGGAAGAGCCGAGCCTTCACCGTTTCTCCTTCTCTGTACGTGAACTCCATGGAAGCAGAATTGGGGGTTTTTGATTTCTTTTGAAAACAATTACAGAAACTTCCCTTATTTTTATTCAATTCTTGTTTCTGGCCCTAATTTAATTATTTATTAAGTTAGATGGCCAATATTTCTAAACTATTCAATTCTTACCCGTTTCAGCGACATCAAGCAATCTCGAAGCACCCACGCCGGATTCTGCTCCTCGAGGAATTTATATTGGTATAAATTCTCAACTTTATAGAATTAATTCAATTTCAAATTGAGTTAAGTAAAGTTAAATGTATAAAATATCAATATTAAATATATTCCTTTTTCCGTTGGATTCAATAGGTGTTAAAATCTCGTTCTTTTTGTCGTCAGCTGATCATCGAAAGTTAAGGCAAGTGATTTCGTTCAATGCCTTTTGCATGTTTCGTGATTTTTCTTTGACATGCCTTTTAAATTCTTCCGTGTCGAATGCGACCCTGTGGCCAATTTCCTTGCCAATTTCGATAAATTGCATACCTATCTGCTTGATGTAAATGAATTATAGTGATGTGCAGTTTAAATGTGATTGTTTGTTTATAACACGAGATAAGTAAAGGTTGCCCATTTTCTTCTTCCTAAAGTGCATGATCACCTAGTGGCATGTGATAGTAAAATCCTTTGAATTATTCATGCTTGTTCCTGTTTGATTTAATGTCTTTATTATGATCACCTAGTATAAACTGTTTATGTATGACAAGTTAAGATAGGCACCACGTGATGCTTAGGTATGATATGTTAAAATGCGCACCATGTGATGCGAGTGGCTATATGCCTTTGGCAAGTTATGCAGTAGACTGACTTGCAGGTTGTGGTTCGTTAAGCCACCACCGCCTTATAAGGTTTCATGAAACACCATCCCGGAATGCATTCTCTGCGGGGTGGTAAAACAACGATCTGAGGTAGGTCGTGGTCCCTTGTTAATTAAAGGCCCGACCGGTACCACGTATTATTATTATTGTTATTATTATTGTGATTATTATCGATTATTAAATAGGTGATCATTTCCGTTATTATACTTATCTGCCTCGAGTATAATTCCATTTCTTATCGTATAATCGATCGTTATGATCATCCGAGTCATGTGTGAATTTTTAATCTTTTCATTCAGTTTCTACTATAAATATTCGTGTCATTCTCTTAACCTGAGACATACCGTTTTATGGTCACTGTAAGGTTAAAGTCTGAACATTTTCCCTATCATTTGCTAGTCTTAATTGTACTAACCATCCTATTTATTGGATGGCCGGTGTCCTTCGTTCTCATGACACACCAGACCATATTCCACAGGTTTAGTACGAGCATTGGAGCAGGAGAGAGCTGAAGAAAGGACTATCACCCATGAATTTTTAAACGACAGTTTTCTTTAAACCTTTGAAGTTTTCGCAATGCTTCGTTAGGTTTAGCTATTTTTGAAATTATTTATATTTTATGGTTTTGGTATTTTGGTTATGTTATTGTGATCAGATATTTCAAACTATGATATTTATTGGACTTTCGCATATTTTATTTAACTGTTTGAGGTACTGTCTTGTATATGGGAGCATGGTTGCATATCCCTATAAGCCTCAGGTGAATTCAAAGACATTTAAGTCCACGGATTCACCGGCGTTGTAACATTCCCTTGGGATTTAAAAGGGGGTGTTACACTAGGGACGGCTGTTGGTGTGTTCGTTGACGTAACAGAATGCATTGACAACATGGTCAATGAACAGGTAAACCAACTCAGAGGGTTCCTTGAGAAGTCACGGTTGACAATCGAACGGTGTGTCATGAGTGAACCAATTTTCGCCCCGCTATTGATGCCGGTGACTGATGAGTGCTTCGATCTTCTGCTGGCCAACTACAACAAGGCGAAGACACTTCCGGCTAGTGATGATGGTGTTTGCAGGGATTGCCATTGGAGGGACGCTTACGGTGTTCCAGGTGTACATGCGTTCTTAGACGCGATCGCAAACCGACAACTGTTGTTGCAGGAGGATGGTCAAGTATGAAATAAATGTAAATATAAAATCAGACTGACTCCCTGTCTCAGCAAATAAATACAAGACTTCCTCCCTTTGTAGTAGAAGGCAGTCAGGATCGATCCACGAGGAAGCGTGTCAGCGCCCGCCTTTTTAGTTCCAGATCTTAGCACGATTTCGACCAGGAGATTCCTCGATTTCGACAATCAACTCGAAATCGACCAATTTGTCTAGTAAAGCAGAAAACATAAAGCAATAGAAAACGAAAACCAAAGCAGACAACTCGACCTCAACTTACCTTCCTCGACGTCGACCAGTTTTCTCGACGTCGACCAAAATTCGTCGATCTCGAGTAAAAACAGAAACAAAGTACGAAGTTTTTCACAACACAGAACACGAATTATGATGAAATAAATCGATAAACTAAAGACTTCCAAGATCAGGGCAACAACACCACAACGATAACCATGTAAAATAACACATAAAGGCATAAAAGATCATGCTTTCCATCAAATAACTTTCGTTATTAACAAATAGGAAAATAGAGGCTTTCGCATAAACCCTAATTGTTACTAACCCTTTTCACATAATTAATCAAGTTGCATTAAGATCACTTTCGCTTCAATAACACAAACAATGATCACCTTCAACTTTCGCAAAAGAATCATGCTCATAGGCATAGAAGACGAATTGCATCAAAATTTGTACCTTTACCGCATCACCTCACATTGCTACCGTCGGGCTCACCCTGACCCTAGAAGTTGGGTGACTACTCGCTCTTCATCATCAATAGACTCATCAATAATAAAAGGAAATAACTTTGCATTAAATAAACGAAAGAGAGCTTACAACCAATCGAAGCCAAATCCTGCTCTTGCCTTCTCCAACCTAAATCGCCACAAACTCTCTCTCTCTCTGTCTCTCTCTCACTCTCTCTCTATGTAACTAATTGTAACTTGAATTGAATTAAATTAATAGAAATCATCCCATAAGGCTCTATTTATAGGCTTCCAATCCTTGCTAATCAAGGAAGAAAATTCTATCTATATCTATATCTATCTATCTAAATTATTAAGATTAAATAATGGAAATAAAAAAATAAATCTCAAAGGAATTATATCTAATTGTGGATAAATCCTTCCATGTTGATAGATCTTCACTTTCTCTTGATAGAATTGACGTGCCTTGGCTTGCAAGTAACTCACATGTCCCGGACTTCTCCTCGATTTTGACTCGGACAACTTTCTGGAATCTCCTCGACGTCGACAAATTTCCTCGATGTCGAGTAAAAATCTTCAACTCGAGTGGTCTTGTGCTCAGCTTTTGCTCGATTTCGTCTTCTGGAGCAAAAAGTCGAGTAGAATTTGGTCGACTTCGACCAGTTTGGTCGACTTCGAGTAACTCTGTTGCTTTCGGCATTCTGCTCTATTCTTAAAACACACTTTCCCGAGTCTTCGTCGGATTGACGCATATGAGCATGCATTAGAAAGCTCTTTTCGAGGGGGCTACAACTCTCATGAAGATATCAAAGCTTGATTCAGAATGATGAATTTTCTCCAGCTGCACCATATTTAGCATCTTCATGACTTTCCTTTAAGCTCCAAAGTGCGTCCGATTTCTGCGAAATATAACAAAAACTTGTGTAGACCTCCATATATTGCAAATAAACATAAACTACACAAATTATGTATTATTCTAACCCAAATGTATGAAATGTATACAGAAATCGATATAAAAGTAGATGTAAAACATGGCGAATTAAGCTCACAACAAACACCCCATACTTAAGCTTGCTTGTCCTCAAGCAATACTTTTAATTGTCATACAGGGGAAGAAATCAAAACTCTCAACATCTTAGATTCATTCTCATATAACCCTGCAATCAATTACCATCATCGAAAAGGTACTAGTGTCACTAATCCATGCATGTGCAATTAAAAAGCAACATCTACTAACAAAAGGAGGGTTATGCAAAACGATTCATAAGTGACAAAGCATTAATAATCAAGAGGACTTTAATTTAAGCTCAATAAGGAGTAGATTGGTAAAAGGCTAAAGGTGGGCAATTTTTGGAAATGTGGTGCTAATGATCCGGGAAAATGGAGTACTTTCCAAACTTATATACCACATTCCTTCTTCCTTTGTTTCTCACCCTTCCCTCATCGCTCATTGCCTTTTTTTCAATATTATGCTTTTACCTCTCTAACCTCAGCACTACCTTCTCGCGAGTTGCAAACATGGGTGTCATGAATGGCCCCGGACACTTAGTGCTTTGGACTCCTCACCTGTGTGTCCCATCTTGCCAAACTATTATCTTAGCGAGCAGGGTCGATCTACCTTTATCTCCTGAGGTGATCGGATTTTCTTTCACTCATTAAATTTTCCATATCTTTTCAATTTTCTGCCAAACTCCAATAATGATAATGACAGCACAACAACCATATAACAATCTCCATAATGTAACATCATTCTCAACATAATCCCCGGATAGGAAATAAGGTAAAGAATGGGCAATATTTAGATCATGTGGAGCAAAATATGAAATAAGGCATAATATGGCTTTTGTGATGCATAAGCATAGGTAAAGGCTAGGATATCAAAATATGAGCATTATATGGAAATATAAAGTCCTCTATCCTTTTATCATGCAACATGTCAAAAGCAATTTCAAATTTTACCTCCTTTCATGGTTTTCAAGAAATAATGCACTTCATTGTGACTTACCTTTACTAGGCAATTTCATGCTATATCTCTAATGAATCTAATTTTGCATCGTCGAGTTCAATAAAGCTTCCATGACATTTATCAAAATTTTCAATGGGGGTCATTTTTTCAAACTTTGGAAAACATGCATGTAACCACATAAATCAAATATGAATTCCAAAATAGCCATGTATAAGCAATCCAATAATTAAACGTTAAACATGCACACATTATGTCAAATATGCACAAAGTAAGCCCTTCCCCCACCCCATACTTAAACATTACAGTGTCTTCACTGTATAAAAAATAAGGGTAAAGAAAGAAACTTACTAGACAGATGTGCAGGATGTCAAGAATCGAGTGCTTATGCTGTAGGGCCTAGTCCGATTTCAGCTGCTTCTATCCTCCATGGATCTGAAAAATGCAGAAGAGAAATACCCACAATAGAAAATATAATGTCCAAAACCAAAAACAAAAGCAACAATGTCCAAAAAAATCCCAAAATAAATGTCTATTTACAAACTCTAGATTTTATAGTCGCTAGGCCGACTTTCTCCATTTAGCTCAAGGTGGCATCTGCAGGGCCCATGTAGCTTGGGCTTCAAACATGACTCCAT
Organism: Persicaria tinctoria; assembly: GCA_037127255.1. Classification (NCBI taxonomy): domain Eukaryota; kingdom Viridiplantae; phylum Streptophyta; class Magnoliopsida; order Caryophyllales; family Polygonaceae; genus Persicaria; species Persicaria tinctoria. Next base: position 37,043,007 of record JBANSL010000015.1, on the reverse strand, counting down.
TCTTGTCCATTAGCTGTAATCCTCCAGACTGGATCTTGTTTACAATGAAAGGCCCCATCTTCTTCTTGTTGAATTTGTTAGGAAACCAATGATCATTTGATTTGGAAACATAGAGCTCGTCTCCAACTTCATATTCTTTGGGCTCATCATTGGAAATCCTACATAAGCGCACATACCAAGACAAACCTCTCCCATGTATAGATAAATCATTAATGGAAATAGGAGAAGAAAGATCCATACCTTGGCTTACCATTCGCAGAATCGGACTCCGGGACCTCAGTGTCTGGACGATTTCGAGTAAGGTTACTCGACATCGAGGAATTCAGCTCGTCTGGTGGCTGCTGGTCGAGGAAGGAGAATTCGATGAAGTAAGTTTTTGGTCAATGTCGACCAATTTGGTCGATGTCGAGTTGTCCTCGGCTTCTAGTGGACTGCTGGTCGAGGAAGGCGAAGTCGAGGAGGTAGTGTTTTGGTCGATGTCGAGTTGTCCTCGGCTTCGAGTGGATTGCTCGACGCTGCTGCTGTTGGTGGAGGGCTCGAATTTTGGTCGACGTCAGCCAAGTTACTCGACGTCGAGTAACTTTGGTCAACTTCGACCCCATACTTGAATCCTGTCAAGGCATCTGAAAAATAGTTAGTCGACCTCGACTTACCTTGGTCGATGTCGAGTAAATTTTTTGTGTCGTTGTTTAGGATGACCATGATCTCCTCCACCTGGGCTTCCATATCCATCTTTTCCAGCTCCTCGGGAGTCATATTTCTTAACTTAGGCTCCCCGCAGGGGATGTACCTAGCTGATATGGACTTTACCTCTTCCATGGGACCTGTATGCCTTTCAGTTTTATTGAAAGAATACTCAATTACATAATCGCTGATGTTGAAAGTGAGCACTCCCTTCCTTACGCTTATGTTGGCATCCACCGTTGCGAAGAAGGGTCTTCCTAGAATCATTGGACAAGCAGGGTCCTCCGCCATATCAATAACTAAAAAATCAGCAAGGACGAAGAGCTTACCTACTTGTACTGGCACATTGTCCATCATGCATGTTGGGATGACCACCGTGTTGTTCGCCATATAAAGCTTAACATCCACAGGCTTTAGGGCACCTATCTTAATCTCGGACCATATTGATAGAGGCATTATACTCACACTGGCTCCAAGATCACATAATGCATTAAATTTATAATGACCAAATCCAATGGTTATAGCAAACTTACCTGGATCTAGCCTTTTCTCAAGAACGTCCATCTGGCTGCACTCCTCTGCGATCTCAGTCATTGACCGCTTTTTGCTCAGAATCTCCTTCAGGAACTTGACATAGGATGGCATATCATTAAGAGCTTCTGTGAAGAGTATGGTGACATTGAGCCTTGAAGCATCTTGATGAAGCACTGAAATTTCTTTTCTGCTGGATCCTTTGGAGATTTCATCGGGAAAGACAACTTTTTCTTCGTCGGAGGTGCTGAAGGCTGGTCGACGTCGAGGAGTCTCTTGCAGCTTCTCCTTCTGGTTCGGGCGTTTGCATCTGTCGCCCACTCCTTAGATTCATTGCAGCTACTTTCCCCGCAGATTTGCCCTTAGGGTTAGGCTCAGAAGATCCAGGGAGCGTACCTGACTGTCTGGGGACGCCTGCTGCTAGCTTGCCAATCTGGGTCTCCATTGATTTCCGCCATATATCAATTTTCCCAAGCCTAGAGTTGACACCATGCAGCTGAGTGTGGATGGAATTGATAGAGTGCTTGGTGTCTGAATGATTCCTCCGCATCTCCTCAAGGATGGTCTGCAGGTCATCTCTCTTTCCTTCTCTGTCAGGGTGACCAGGAGCTCTGTAGGGAGGGGGATTCTGATACTGGGGCTGGCGATAGTAGCTCCAATTCTGGTTTTGATGTTGTCCTGAGTATTGTCCCCCCGCATACCTTACCTCTTCGTGGGTCTCTCCTTGATGTACTTGATCGACGTGTGGGCACGCAGTAGTGTTGTGCCTCATAGACCCACATTCCAAACAAGGCTTATCCTTAGACAGAAACTCAACTTCCTTGGTGAGAGGGCGTACCTGAACGTTGTGGAATTGTTCCCTGACGTCTGGATCAACTTCCTTTGGTGGCACATACAATGGCATAGATGGGGCAGGCCTTTCATATCTTTCGTCAGAGGCGGCCGCAGAAGTCCCATAGGTGTTGTCGTAGTTTGCCAATGTCTCAAATACCTCCCATGCTCGGCGTGGAGTGTATCCAAGATACTCATAGTTGGTGTAGTTGTTGATCCTATCTTTAGTAGGCGCATCTAGGCAATTGAAGATGATCTCCTGGATGACGTAGGGCGGCTGGCCATGAGTAGGACAGGATTTCAGAAGCCTCTTGTAGCGCTCCCAGACTTGTGCTAGTGGTTCCCCTGGCTTTTGTCTGAAAGCCGTGATTTGTTGTCTGAGTGCAGCTGTCTTTGCAAGAGGAAAGAACTTGTTGAGGAACAGGTCCTGTAGCTCGTTCCAAGTACGAATTGATCGTGCAGGCAATCCTTACAGCCATCGTTGGGCTATTTCTGCAAGGGACCAACGAAAAGCCTTTAGTTTTAAGTATTCAAGATTAGCACCATCAACTATAGCTTCGCATAAGTCTATAAAAGTGGTGACATGCTCTAAAGGACTTTCATTAATTCTTCCCCTAAATTGACTCCTTCTAATTTCAGTAATAAAAGAAGGACGAATTTCAAAGTTAATAGCGGGGAGAATGATCGCGGTTTCTGGAACTTTCAGAGTAGGATGCAGATACTCCTTTGCGTTGGCTGGGATATGCCCCATCCGCTCCTCAAGTTCCCTTCGTGGATTGATCTCGCGATCTACCCTTGCCTCCCACCGCTGCTGATTCTGTGCATATTCCGCCTCTCGTCGGGCGTGTTCAGCTTCTCTAGTGGTGAGTGCCTCAATCTGTCTGCGAAGTTGCTCATTCTCCTGTGCAGGTGTAAGATGGCCCACATTCTCGTCGGATGTCGGCATGAGTCTCTTCCTAAGCCTTTTCTGAAGATGGAAAAACCGCTCAGGCTCGAGAATTGGGTCTATAGGCGTGCGATCAGTTCTTCGCATGCACCTGAGAAACAGAAATAGAAATAAACCAGTAAAAAGAAACTAAAAAGATAAAGCCAATATAAAGAAAAGAAATGGAACTAAAAATGGCGCGATTGATGGCTTCCCCGGCGACGACGCCAATTTGTTGTTACAAGAGGATGGTCAAGTATGAAATAAATATAAATATGAAATCAGACTGACTCCCTGTCTCAGCAAATAAATACAAGACTTCCTCCCGTTGTAGTAGAAGGCAGTCAGGATCGATCCACGAGGAAGCGTGTCAGCGCCCGCCTTTTCAGTTCCAGATCTCAGCACGATTCCGACCAGAAGATTCCTCGATTTCGACCAAACAACTCAAAATCGACCAATTTGTCGAGTAAAGCAGAAAACAGAAAGCAATAGAAAACGAAAACTAAAGTAGACAACTCGACCTCGACTTACCTTCCTCGACGTCGACCAGTTTTCTCGATGTCGACCAAAATTCGTCGATCTCGAGTAAAAACAGAAACAAAGTACGAAGCTTTTCACAACACATAACACAAATTTTGATGAAATAAATTGATAAACTAAAGACTTCCAAGATCAGGGCATCAACACCACAACGATAACCATGTAAAATAACACATAAAGGCATAAAAGATCATGCTTTCCATCAAATAACTTTCGTTATTAACAAATAGGAAAATAGAGGCTTTCGCATAAACCCTAATTGTTACTAACCTTTTTCACATAATTAATCCAAGTTGCATTAAGATCACTTTCGCTTCAATAACACAAACAAGGATCACCTTCAACTTTCGCAAAAGAATCATGCTCATAGGGATAGAAGACGAATTGCATCAAAACTTGTACCTTTACCGCATCACCTCACATGGCTACCGTCGGACTCACCCCGACCCTAGAAGTTGGGTGACTACTCCCTCTTCATCATCAATAATAAAAAGAAATAACTTTGCATTAAATAAACTAAAGAGAGCTTACAACCAATCGAAGCCAAATCCCGCTCTCGCCTTCTCCAACCTAAATCGCCACAATCTCTCTCTCTCTCTCTCTTTCTCTCTCTCTCTCTCTCTCTCTATGTAACTAATTGTAACTTGAATTGAATTGAATTAATAGAAATCAGTCCCTAAGGCTTTATTTATAGGCTTCTAATCCTTGCTAATCAAGGAAGGAAATTCTATCTATATCTATATCTATCTATCTAAATTATTAAGATTAAATAATGGAAATAAAGAAATAAATCTCAAAGGAATTATATCTAATTGTGGATAAATCCTTCCATCTTGATAGATCTTCACTTTATCTTGATAGAATTGACGTGCCTTGGCTTGCAAGTAACTTACATGTCCCGGCCTTCTCCTCGATTTCGACTCGGACAAATTTCTGGAATCTCCTCGACGTCGACAAATTTCTTCGATGTCGAGTAAAATTCTTCAACTCGAGTGGTCTTGTGCTCAGCTCGTGCTCGATCTCGTCTTCTGGAGCAAAAGGTCGAGTAGAATTTGGTCGACTTCGAGTAACTCTGTCGCTTTCAGCATTCAACTCTGTTCTTAAAATGCACTTTCCCGAGTCCTTGTTCGTCGGATTGACGCAGATGAGCATGCGTTGGAAAGATCTTTTCGAGGGCTACAACTCTCATGAAGACATCAAAGCTTAATTCAGAATGATAAATGGCGAAAAGTTGCGTTTTCTCCAGCTGCACCATATTTAGCTTCTTCATGACTTTCCTTTAAGCTCCAAAGTGCGTCCGATTTCTGCGAAATATAACAAAAACTTGTGTAGACCTCCATATATTGCAAATAAACATAAAATACACAAATTATGTATTATTCTAACCCAAATGTATGAAATGTATACAGAAATCGATATAAAAGTAGATGTAAAACATGGCGAATTAAGCTCACAACAACAACCTATTAGGCCCTTGCAAATTCATCCCTTCTGGAAGCAGGTAATGTGGGATCCACTAATTCTTCCCCAAGAATCTAGTGGCGGCAATGATGACGCAACTCCAAACGGTCAGGAATTTGTCAGCCTTCGAAGGGAGATTGATGGAAACAACCTCACGCCTGATCAGCAAGATTTGATGGGGGAGGCATACTTCAACATGAATAACCCTGGGTTGTCTACCATGAGAGAGCCAACAGGGATCCATCAAAAAGGTCGTCCCACAGGGAGACGATCATTGCAGCGTGACCCATCTGGCTTTGAGCATGGGAGACGAGAGGGTGCCGCTCGGGCGCGTGGTAGAGGCCGATCAAGAGGTAGAGGTCGGCAGACAGATCGGGAGGTAGATCTTTCGGTATTGTTGACTACTCACATCCATAACTTCATGCTCAACTTTGTTGATCAAAGTAGCCCGGTTTCTATTGATGGTCATTGCGGTTATCGTGCCTTAGCGGTTATTCTTGGGTATGAAGAAGACCAGTACATGTGAGTCAGAAGAGAGGTCGCTCAAGAGCTTTGAGGGAATAGGTGTTTGTACCAACCAGCAACCCTATTACACTAGATTGACGATCTCATCGAGAATGTTGATCTGCAAGACCCTGCTCCTTGTTTACATCGTCATCAAAACTGGATGGAGGCACCTATGGTCCCACTTGTTGTAGCAACCTTATACAACAAGGTCGTTGTTGTCCTAAGTGTCGACCACCCTCACACCTGCTTTCCTATTGTCACGAATGGGTCGAACCAAACTCCACCAACTGAGGTTATTACAATTGCCTGGCTGGCAAGAGTCTATTGGAGCCCCGTGTGGCTGAAGCAAGGGTTACCACTTCCTCCTACTGTACCATAATGGTCTAATTTCCACCACCCGAGTGTGAATGGCTGGGATACCCCATACAACGAGTGCATTAAACAATACATCAACTACAGTCAACTTGAAAGGACGGCCCAGTAGTTGGGATGATTTTATTTTCTCAGATCGTACTTAATGTACTTGAATTGATGCAGCTATGCATTTTGTAATCTCATGCAATATTAAAGATGTAGCAATCCTCAAGACGTACAAGGTTTTTTTAAGTTGCAATGTCCATACCAAAACAGAGTACATGAATAACAAGAACAAATGTTTGCAACGAAAATACAAAAACAACTACCAAGAAAGACAATACAGATACAACAACTAGGCGCAAGGAATATTCCATTTCCATGCCACTCATCAGGCGTCTGGCATAAATTGGAAGAACTGAGATGCACGAACCTGAGTAGGCGCCAAAGGAAACTCTCCACCCCGCGCTTCGTCAACGTATTCCCGAATCTCATCACTGGAAATCCAAGGGTCACCCCGAGCAAGCACAGAATCCAGACGAGAAAGAAACACCCCAATACGCTGCAATTTCAAACAATATGATGGTGATAACTAACATTGTATTAAACAAACAACGTAAACGAAAGGTCATTGGTATTATTCACACGTACCCGCTGATCGTACACGACAACTGGTGGAGCAATGGCTTCCAGAACCTGGTGGCTTGAGCTTTTGAAAACAAATGGATGGGCGTGCTCACCGTACCACCCCATGTACTCCACTGAAACAGCATGTGGCTCAAGCGCTGCTCTATGTGCGCTAAATGATATGTAAACAGTTGGAACAATTAAATGGTCATCCCAACGCTCGTCCACTGGGTGCCACCGCAGCTTCAGGCCCTTGGGCTGTGGGGGTCTCTCTTCTTGAAGGGGGAGGATTCTCTCCATCGGGATCGTCTGCACATACCCAAATTGTCGCATAGCTCTGTCCGGCATGTAGGCTTCCAAGACTCCGGAAAATTGTATTAAGCCTCTGTACCGAGAAACTTTGTAATACCCATCAAAGTCAAGGGGACCGTAGGGCATGAATTTGACGTCCTCTGCCCGCATCGTTACAAGTTGTTTGATAAACTGCAGAGTCCTCCCAACGTTGATACTTGGTCTGGGTTGACTAGCGTACCGCTTTGCCCATCGTGCGTCTCCATGGTCCGCGGGGTCCTCACAGACGCCGGGGGCGAACATTGAAAAGTGAGCAAATATCCAATATTGAAATATCCCGACATATGTAAGTCATTGAGTTATATTCAATAATAACACAACATATGCAGGGGATCGAGACATACCCTCAGCAGAGCAGTACAACCCCCCAAGTTAGCCATCCCCCACCTCGATGAGATCCCCAGCTGTCGATATAGATAAGCCAGGACTCCCACACCCCAAGCATACTCTGATGTGATTCGGTGATCAGTCACGAAGTCCAAAGCAGCTACGAATATGGATGTCGTGGTCCTGTCGTTTAGCACCAAGCAGCCAAGAACCTCCAATAGATATCCTGTTGCGATGACCCCAGGGGGTGTCTGCGAGTTGAGAACTAGATTCGACATGTACAAATCCAGGCTGTTGTGGAAAAAAGCATTCCCACTTCGAACAAAGTCGTGGGTACCAAAGCCGAAATTTTCCATCATCCACTGCTGTCGTAGAGGGTTTGTACTGTTAGGGACCAGTGTGCATCCGTCGATTGCCAGACCAAACAACTTGTGCACATCGTGCAAGATAATTGTCATCTCCCCCCATGGGAGATGGAAGCTGTTGGTCTCCGGATGCCAACGGTAGAGGAAGGCTTGGATTAGATAGTGATCTACTTTATCCATTCTGATGTCATCCAAGTGATGTAACCCACTCCGACTCGCCAGATACCACCAGTTCCAGTGCCTAGGTACACGAGGCCAGCTGCGCACTGTCTGCCACCGGTCTCCACGCCTGATGCTCTTGACCGTCATCTCCACTGCCTGCACGACATATAATAAGATTATCAGCTGCACAGATACCATTAGATACCACAGTTGCACATAATATACCCGTAAATGTGATCAAATCCTTCATACATGTACACCCACCTCATGGATCCACAGGTAGCGACACTTGTGAGTCGTGTAGTGTCAAAGTGGCTCGACATACTTGGGGCGGCCGTCGTCCACATCCCTAAGGTTCAACTCGTCCAACATCCCATATCGGCAGTTGGTGTTATGCACAGGGTCTGTACTGGATATACCCCCAAATGTGTCACCTACCCCGAAGGTGTTAGGTGCTGGTGCCGATGTACCAGTAGCTGGGTTTGATGAGGATGCACCGTCGTCACGGATGGGCTGATGAGTCATTCCCGGCCAGATCGGCCATTATTCAGATCCCACCACGAGCGTATAAACGGGGGTCTGGAGGATTTCGGGTTCCCACGCAGTCGAATGATGCATGAAGCCGGTGTCGGGTATGTGCGGGGTCTCTGGCACTTGTGACGTGTCGACCTCGTCGACGGTGTAATCTTCCAGAAAATCCTCATCGTCACGGCTAAGAAACGACGTGCTAGCCCGCGCGGGCTCCTGCACCGGTTGCTCAATTGATGGTTGTCTGATGGCCAATGTGCTCACTCTCGCCGGCTCTACAGGCCTATCACCTCGCCTCAGAGACGCCGCTGGCCTTACCCGTTCCCGTTGGGATACGGCCCGCCTCATCATCTACATTATAAAATTCCATATCCATTATGTGAACATAAATTCCATATCTAAATTCCATATTTTTATCAATTATGTCAACATAAATCCCATATCTAAAGGAGATATCTTTATCCACTATGTGATATATGTTTATCTAAATTCCATTTAAATGTATATTTTATCTCAAATCCTTGTCTACATTCAATATCTCAATTCCATATCTAAATTTCACATACCTCAACCTACATTTCTCTACATTCCATGTAAATAATGATTTTATCTACATTCCACATAAATCTACATTATCTAATTTTATAATTGCATTAAAAATTCCATATCTACATTTTCATTCATAAAAAATTCCATATGTAATTTTCATGCATTAAGAATTCCGTATCTAATTTTCATGAACTAAAAAATCTATATCTAATTTTCATACATTAAGAATTCCATATCTATTTTTCATGAATTAAAAATTCTATATCTAATTTTTATGCATTAAAAATTCCATATCTAATTTTATCTAAATTCCATATCTAATTTCCTTTTATAATTTCATTAAAAATTCCATAAAATCTCGACAATACCCTACATTTTATCTTTATTTCATTTAAATGTTGACCAATAATAACATAAAATTAACATAAAATCTCTACATACCTCGGCGGCGGCTTGTGCTTGGGGATCGTTCGGCGGGGGTTGTGGTGAAGGCTCACACAGATCGCTCGGCGGGGTAAGAGGTGAAGGGGATCGTGAAGATCGCGTAAACCGCTCTAACAAGCTGCGCAACTTCGTCATATCTCCTTAGAAGATCTCCGGGCTACCGACCGACTTGGCGGGCTTACAAATTAGCGAAAATGTATGTGGGTGAGTGGTGTGTGTGTAGTGCAAAGTGAGGGCGGGGCAGCCTCAATTTATAATCCGTCGCCACCCTCCTTGCCGATCTGGGAGCTCGGCAGCGGCACCGCGCGAGGATGGGACGCAAAGCTTCAGATTCCCTGAAAAGCTGCAGAGCTGACTCGATGTGACCCTGCCAAATTCGGAGCTCGACATCGGCGTCAGGTGAGGTGACTCGATGTGACTTGTCGTTGACCGTCCAATCCTGTGCTCCTTCCGTCAGTCCGTGTCTGCCGAATTGGGAGCTCGGCTTCGACAATAGAGTTGCCGACCTGGGAGGCCGGCTTCGGCAGTTTCTGTGCCAATATGGGAGCTCGTCGTCGGCACCGTGCGTGTGGCGAGAAATTCGCCGTGCAAATAACAGAACCGTTGTCTAAAGTATCACAAAAGTACTACATGCAAGCTAAAAGCATAAAAGAGTAAAACGAAGAGGATGAATGGAGTATATAGTTAGGGAGTGGTTAAAGTAATATCATTAATATCATCTGCATTTTCTTCTTCCTCAACGTTGATACATGGAGCAAAGTCCTCATCGCCTTCTTCTATGATCTCAAATGTTAGTTTTGTCACTTTTGTGGGAGCAACAAGCCAAAGTACAACAAAACATCAAGCCATGAACTTCACACCAACTTTAAAGAGTAGCAATTTAGCAAAAACTCCTTAAAGAATAACACCTCGACATCAACTCCATCAGAAAGAAGAAGAAGAAGAAGAAGAGAGGGGGAGAAGTAGAGTAAAAAAAAGGGAGAGGCAGACAGACGTTTGTGAAGTTTCTAAAATCTTCAAAATTATTCACAATATACAAGGTATGGAAAGATTTTACCCAAGACAAATTTTAGAAGTTGATATATGCATGATTTCTTAAGAAACCAAAATATTGAAAAAAAAATAGCCTATTGTCTTACGCCTTGGGCACTTGAACCTAAGGCGCTTAAGTGCATCTTGGGTGTTTTCCTTTCCACCCAAGTAGTTTTTGGCCCGAGGTTGGTATAAGCCTTGTCAATACATGCCTACACTAGACTTTTTTTTAAAACTATCTGGTCATATTCCTAATATTTTTTACTTAATAACTTAATTTTTTTTCTTAGCCTATTTTCTCCTTTTGGCATCATAAAAAAGTGTTCAAGATTGATATCTTTCTAGAGAGAGGAGAAAGTGCATCTCTCTATAAAGCTCAAATTCCCTTAACTTCGAATCACCGACTTAACACTAGAACACCCTCAGAAACCACTAATCTTCCACCGCCACCACATGATCAACATCATGGCTCACAAAAACCAAACAACAACAAATTCAACCCAATCAAGGGAAAAAAGAGATTGAATCTCAATCATTTGCTTGGGATTGAATCTCAACTCCCTCTTGACATTGAATCTAAGAAATTACAATAACAAATTCAACCAAGAATAGGGATCACCGTCCACCATCCACTACTAGAAGTACCAAACACTCTCCCATCATCGTCTATCAGTCCGCTTGACTTGATCCCGATGGCGTTTCTTGCTCACAGATCTCAATATCCGTCCTCCACCTTTGTCACCGTCTCACCCTTGTCGGTGCCACCCTAACTACCACCTTTGCCCCGTCACTAGCCAAGTCAGTTTGGGCCCCGTCTTTTTTATTTTTATTTTTATTTTCTGAATTGGACTTGAGAGAGAGAGCCGATAGAGGTTCGGCCTAATCTGATTTGGACCTTTCTCTCCTTTCTTTTCTTTCTTTCTTATTTTCAAATTGAATTGTGCCTTCATTTTTCTTTCTTTCTTTCCTCTATTTTCCTTCTTTCTAAATCTGAAATGGGCTGGCCCGGTTTCTTTTTGGTTTGGTTCGGTTTTAAAATAAAAAGGTTCGGTTTGGATTAAAACCATTGGTTCAGTTTTGCTTAAGGTTGGTCCGGTTTTGGGGTCGGTTTTATTTAACTAATTATTTATTTATTATTGATTAGATATTATTTATTTATTTATTTAACTATTATTTATTAATTTTCTGATTATTTAATTGTTTAATTATTTAAACTATTATCGACGTGCTGAAATTTATTAAAACATTAGAATAAGATTTCGACGTGCTAAAATTTTTAATAAATTGTTTAATTATTTAACTAATTATTTAATTACTTAACTGATTATTTGATGATATTTAAATTGTTAGAGAAATTAATATATATTATTGACGTGCTGAAATTTATTAAAACATTTAGAATAAGATTTCGAAATATACTAACTTATACTATAATTATTTTAATATTAAAATATTGTAAAGTAGTTTAAAGGTTAAATACTTTGAACCATCCTGCACTTTGATCCGAACAAGTTAGGATTTCAAGAAGCATGCCAATGAAGAGAACTGTTACGAAACCACAAGCCACAAATATAAACATCTCCATGAAATGGAGGAACAATGATAGGGTTTCACCCATTACAAATTGAGTTGCCAGAAAAACTTCAGAACGCCGTAAAAATCGCATCAACTGCACCTAGTAATAGCTAGCAGAAGGTGCTTTTATGCCTACACATATAAGAATAGAGAAATGTATTAAGTTACCTTGTTATTATATCTAGAAGAACTAATGACATCTCGCGCTAGATGCGCAAACACAATCCCAAAACACAGGCACAGAAGGTTCTTTATATCCTTGGGGCATCAGATGTAACACAGCTCAGGCCAATGGCAGTCTTGGAGGCAGGCTGGGGACCCAGATGCTTGCAGATGAACTCTACAGCGGAGAGGAGCTTTCCAAAATCCACATTCGTCTTCGCACAAAGCCCGTGCAGCATGTATCCCACATCTTCAGTGGCAACGTTTCCTTATGCTCCCTTTGCATATGGGCAGCCTCCAAGGCCTGCTATGGAGGAGTAAACAACATTGATCCCCATCTGTTTCGGAAGAACAAAACGCGACAGAAAACAACATAATTAATTGTTGTTGCTTCAGTTAAAAGGTTTGAATAAATCAAAATCTACAGACATTCATTCAGGATTCAAAAGAATCAAACTTACTTGGAGGGAGACAAGAATATTAGGAAGAGATTGCCCGTAAGTGTCATGGAAATGCACAATGAGCTTCTCAGCAGGCGCAACGTCCATTACAACTTCAAGCATGGGAATGATAGTACCTAAGAATACAGAATGACATAATAAAGCAAACGATGAGCAAAGATATAAATAAATCATAGAAGTTGCCCTTAGGCCTCAACGGTCACTCTTAAGCTAAAACATTTCCCCAAAGTTGGTTGCCTAAGGAGCTGATAATGCCTATTTCATATAGGCATTATAGGCGTTTCTTATTGCTTTTAGGTATTGGTTTTGCTATGTTTTGAGTCTAGTTCCGTTTATTATTTGTGAAGTATTCGAGTTCGGAATCTATGCGTTTTCAGTGTTTATTCTGCAAAATTACATTCTGACCTTGGATGAACTATGGAAAGAGCTTAAGAAGCATGTTATAGGAGCTAAGGAGGAGCAAGGAGGCACGACATTGGAATTCGTTGAAGGAAAATGAGGAACGTCGAGCACTGCAAGAACGGCGCCCGCCGCCCCTTGCACGACGTCCACCGTTGCCCCAGATCCCGGATACGCGGTTTTGGATCCGAAGACAATTAATTTATATTATTTTCTATTATTTCTCCTAGGGTTTTTGCCGACCATTGAGGACTCTATTGAAGTTATTTTGAGTTTATTCAGACGTGTGTGTGGCTATTGTGTGAAACTATGAACACCATTAGAGAGAGAGAGAGAGAGAGAGAGAGAGAGAGAGAGAGAGAGAGAGAGAGAGAGAATTGGCCTATGAGTTGCTAAACTCATAGTTTCGCCTGTGATTTGAAGACATGATTGTTTGGACTGTGAGGATTTGAGTTTATTTGATTATTTATGTTCTTAGTTATCATCTTGTGCTTAATTTATATTTTTGTTCCTTTCTATGCCTAATCAACATGTTAGGAATTGCATCTCTACACTACTAGAATTTTGTTCATAGACATCGGGTATAAACCGATGTTAATAAAAAAAAAATTCAACGTGTTAGTGGGTGGTGTTAAAAATCCAAACTTTACCACATCGGTTTATAATCGATGTCTATAATGATATATAACATCGTTTCTCTTTGTAACATCTACTTAAATGCATGAATATAGTTACATTTTGATTGGTTCACCTAGTGTTAAACCATTATTAATTTGCATTTCTAGCTTCCTGAATGTATGAAGAGCAATACAAAAGTTCACATTAACATCGGTATTTTCTCCAAAAACAATTTTGTAATAACTTATTTACATCAGTTATATGCGATTCATTTCGTGTTTATTAACTTCCCCTTTGTATTTTGTCTTGTTCTTTGGTTTAAAAAATAGTATACAACATTCAATAGTTATAAAGACGATATTATATGTATATATTTAAATCAATATATTTGAAAAAAATGATGTCCAAAAAGATTACAACATCAATTTCTTTATGTGTAACAATGTATAATTTCCCCAAAAACATCAATTTTATTAGTTGTTTTGTTGTGTTTCAATACATTTTTAAATCGTTTTTTATGTTATTAAATGACATCTCATTTTCTGTTTGTATCCATTAATATGCTATTTCAATTCTCAAATTATCAAAATTGGATCAAATCCATGATGCATTATCCAAAATAGTCATACATGATGAAATACATAAAGTAGATTCAAATCTAATGCTTTTTACAATAAGGTGAAATACATCAATAATCGAATTCTAAGTTTCGAGTCTTTTACATAATACAACATATAGAGATGTTCTCATGATGAGGAAAGACAAGCATCACACAAACACCAACCCGCAAGTCCTCAACTAGCAGCCGCAGTACCCCAGCAGCAGCCCAGAACAAAGGCGGCTCCCACCATCCACCAATACACACGAAACACTACAGTGAGTTCAGCACATTTTCTAAATATGCAAGAGTCAAGGAAGTGTGAGCGAGAGGGAGACACCACCCAAGAAACCGCCACCTGCAACACCTTTACACAACCGTTGGCAGTACAAACGTATCACCAGCACCAAGTCTGACCCAACCCAAACAAAGCAGCCCCAACCAACACCTCAAAGAACCCAAAACCTCATAGGAATTCAGTTAGGGAGCACACATTCAGCTCTCATTCAAATAAAAAACTAAGCTCCTCTGAGGCACTAGGAAGAGCAGGGAGAGACCAAACAGAACGGGAAGAGTAATTACCTCGAGATCCAGGAATAGGATGAGATGGGCGCACCTGTTCGGGGGTGAAATTTCACATCAAACATATTCAGATTCAATTACAGATCCATTCATAAAAGTGTATTGAGTCATTATATACATATCAAATAAATGTATTACAATTTGGGCATTCTATGTGTCTTACAAAACTCGATACAGATGGAGAAAACTAATACATTGGGCGAGTGTTTATATACATATCAAGGCTCACCAATTTCTAAAAAATCTCTTGTTAAAGCTCCAAATGCAGTTTGTTTGCAAGCTTCTGTGAGCAAAGAATCCAGCTAAAAAGAAAGAGAAGAAAGAAAAATAATATTATTAAAGCAAACATACAGATTCAATTCAAATGGGCTGAAAATACAGCTTTAATGGGTTCACAAGAGAGCCTAAAAGGTCTGGACAACAAGCCCAGCCCGGATGTTTGCTATGGGCAGTTATTAAAGACAAAGAAAGGTGTAAAAAAAAAAGCAGGTCAGCAACTGCTCCAGTGCACAGTTGTGGAGTAACTTCTCCAGTTAAAAAAATGAAGAGAAACTGTATGAGGGAGTGAAAATAGGGTAGTGGGGTACGCTATGCAACTGCTGCTATTACTCTATAAAAGGCTAATGTGTGGCATCAGTTATTTTTTACAGATAACACAAAAAAAAGCAATCAGACACACTCATCAGCAAGAAAAAGAGAGGTAGAAGACAAAGTTTCTGCAGAGAAAATAAGAAGGCAACAAGGTAGATCCATGGCCTCCAAAACCCCCCTTGCAAAGCTTTCATGCTTTACGCAAGTGGTAAAGGTTTTGAGGCCACTAAACTACTTCCAAATCATGTCAGATTGCTACTGAATTGGGCTCTTGAAACCCCCTTTGCAAAGCTTTCATGCTTTACGCAAGTGGCAAAGGTTTTGGAGCCTCCAAACTACCCAAAATCATGCCGAAATGATGCTGAAATAGACTCTCGGACCCATGCACCCTTGCAAAGCATTTATGCTTTACGCAAGTGGTAGGGGTTCCGATGTCCCAAAATTGTCCTAAATCAAGGCAAAACTCTGGCGAAATTTCACCAACCAAACACAGAAAAATGTAGTTTTTATTAGGTTCATCAAAAGGGCCTTAAGCATTAAACTAGAGATCATCAAAGAAACAAAAATTATAAATCAGCAGCAGTGCCATTTGAAGAAGGCTAAGTCAAGTCTAAACAAAGCCCTAAACAAAAAGAAAACTGTAACTGCAGAGCATGGATTGACAGACATTGCAATTTGGATTTGGAGAAGGGAGTTACAAAGATAAATAAATGCAAATTAATAATTCAAAAAAATCCATTTACCCAAATTCAACTTAGTCTAAATCACAGAATCCAAATAAGAGAGAACAACGGACAAGAGGAAAAAATTAAACTCACATGCTTTAGCCGAGTTGATGGACTCACTCCCCATCACTCAATTGTTTGTAAGTCAGAAACTGTCCGAAGTGCTGAATTCGACCGCCCTGTCTGCAGTTGCCCTAATTCAAAACCACAATCTCTACAATCAATCGATTTGGAGCAATTCAATGAGGAAACAAGAAGTAAGAGCCAGTCATACCTTAATGGAGAAGCACAAATTGTCCAGTGTCTCAATTCGAGGACTTAGACGAGCCCTTAAGATGTTGCTTGTTCCTCACAATTGCTCAAAATCAGACTTTCTCCACCCCTCCCTGGACAATTCAACCCGCTCCTTCAAATCCCTTACCAATCGACTTTCAAAAACCCTAAAATTGCAATTGAAGAAAAAATTAATTTAACATGAAAATTGAATACTTAATTGGAAGGGGGTTTAATTGAGGATTTGAAATTTAGAGTGAGGGTCACTCAAAAATCAGATTGAGCATCAAATATTGGGGCTAAAATTTGCAAGCAAAAAAAAAAAACCTAGAACCCACCTAGTTGGAGGCACACAAGCTCGGAATGTCTTCAGTGCGACTTGAATCGTTGAAGCTTGGCTCACCTAGCCCTTCCGGTTCGATTGCCAAAGATGGCGTCTCAGACCGGTGCACCGAGGTGTAGCCGTTGTCGGAAGAGGTGTCGTCGTTCAACAGGAAGGGAGAAGCTAAATCTATAAAATAAAAAAAAAAGGGACGAAGCTCGATTGTAAAAAATACAGACGCACATAAGTTGGGCTTAGATACTACTGTTTGGGCTCAATCAAAAGAAATGGGCTATTAATCTTCAAAGTTTGAAATTAGCTTTGAAAAATGATGATGAGTTGATGAATATACATACATTCGGCTTAGCTAAAAATAAAAGGGGTTTAATTGCATAATTCACCCACGAAAATATAGAGATTATAATTGGCACAAATTAAGAATTCGAGTTTTATCAAAACATAAAATTAAACTCGTCAAATATTCTTTGCCAATTAATTCTAGTGGGTCAATCTCAAAATTGATTCCTAAACAAAAAAACGGAGTCGAAACCTCAAATCAAGTTTCACCAAATATAAACTTGGTTCGTTCAGAATTACGTATAGACTTGATACTCTTTTACAAGTTACGTAGGAAATTCGGTATAAAATTATAAATACGCCGAATTCAGTCACCGGTTATAAATTAAATCAAATTTGTTCAAAAAGAACTACATAAGACTTGATTCCGCTTTATCGGATATGTAGGAAACCCAATACAAAGCTATAGCTTGTCGGGTTCAATCACATGATCCTCAAACGATCAAATTTTTAAAACCAAATCAACAGTTTCAAAAAAAAAAGAACTACGTAAAGACTTGACGCCGCAAAAACGGCTACGTAGGTAACTCGATATTAAATCTCAAAATATGTCGGGTACAGTCGCTAATCCCTAAATTCACTTTTAAAATGAAAATGGGGTTAAAAATTAAATCTAAATTAAATACACATGATTTTCGGTGTAAGTGATAGCCGTTAAATCAAGAAACCCTTCCAAGAAGGTGTGCTCGGTTTATTCGGATGATACACGAGAAAATCTCATGCATATGATAGTGTGATTTATGTTAGGGCTACCCTTCTGAGAAGGTGGGTCCCAATACGATCCAATGATGCATGAAAACCTTTAAGGGGGTAAAACACACAAACCCAAACACTCTGAACTACGTGAGGCTTGATTCTCTTCCAAGAGATACGTAGGCAACCCGTTAAAATTCGGGTGCAGCCCAAATCACCAAAACCACTTAAATCTTGGTATCGATATAACTTCGAATCAAGAGGATAACCAAAAGGGGTCGAACTCAAATATTACAAATCAAATAAAATGTGTTGTACAATTATATCGCGCATTTTTGTTTAACATCACCACCACACTAGAAGACGTCGCACAAGCTGCACAAGCCCTGAACAAGCACACAAAAAAGGGGAAAATGACAACAACCCGACCAACAAGAGAGGGCATAAACCTACGGTAAACTGGGGTGTCATATTCAAGGAAACGGGGGTGTCATATTCAAGGAAACAACCTCAAGTCTGCTGCAGCATCAAATTATCCATATATCACAGAGGAAGAAGGATATAAACTTTGACTCAATGATGGATTAAGTTGTAAGGATAGATTCAATTGGAAAACAACCATTTAAGGTATTCTTTTTTAGTAGCCATTCAGTCCCAAAAATTAATGGTCAAAATCAAATATCAAAGTATCAAACTAAACAAGTTCAACATATCAAACTAAGCCTTGTTGCTAAGACGAATTCCTTACGAAGCCGAATTATCTTCAATTTCACAAAATATATAACCTTTATGACAGACAAATTGAAACACAAACAATGGAGTGAGAAGGAAACCTTGCTGGAGAACAGCCAAGTAAATAAACCAAACGAAGAGGATATTAAAAAAGAACTAGAGCTCGACGTCGAAGCACAAAGCTTTAGCAGACGCTTTAAGACCTTGGTGAAACCTATAATAAATAGAAAAATAAATGAAGTCAGATAAAACAATCACTTTAGGGAAACCTTAATATAGTAGTACAAGCTATTAAACTAATGACAAATTACTCAAGCACACAGAAATTCCCTTCACTACAAGCAAGAAAGATAAAAACCAATCGCTTTTATAGAAAATAATTATTCGTTAGTTGGATAACATATATTAGGAAATTTAGGAACAACTAAGGACAAATAACTACTTGCACAATGTACTTTTTAAAACTCCTTAATTTGCCTCCACCATAAGGCAATTTTTTTTCCATCTTGAAAATTCAGCAAAGGGCTGAATTAAAGACCCCAACAGTATACATGGTTATTCACACATGACAGGAATTGAATGTAGAAGTTAACCATAAGGCAATTTTTTCCCCTCGCATTCTCTGACGATTTATACTTGAGATTCACATAAAAGCCTTGCTCCTAAACCTGTTTCCCATTTTAACGTAGAAACATTTTGACAAAAGATATGCTTATGTTTCTGCATGCCGAACAAACTGTTGCACAACTAACAGAAGAAGAGAGAAATAGAATCTTGCACGAGAAGGAAATGATTGAGCAAGAACTGGTCAACTTTCTCTTCCCACTCCCTAAAATTACGAATTAGTTGCATGGAGTTCCGATTCCTGATCAGTAATAATTGATGGCCACTTTAAAAATATTAGACAATTGGTAAACCTGTAAACTTTAAGCGTGGGCATATATAAACTTGATAGTCAATCCAAAAAGGACACCTTTGCAAGACTAAATAGAGCATGAAATCATATCAGTTGCAAGAATCATATTGAGAAAATAATTCTAATCTTCACTAATAGACCAAAGAAACAAAACCAGCAACCTTCAATTTATGTCATGTTCTTAGGATAAATTGGTTTTGTTATATATGCCAGTGGCCTTAGTAAGACTAAATAAACAAGAAGCATGCGAGTGCATTTTCTTTGTTTCAATCTGCCATTTTTCTATCTTCATCTTATAAGGTCTTTTCAATCGTGTAACTCATAAGTGACCTTTACAGAAAATCTTCGCAAAAACAGATCGATAAAGATTTAGACAATTTTTCATGAAGTATTCACACCTTGTGCACATTATGTAATAAGAAGCAATAGAGTAATAAAACAAAAGTAGCAAGTCTAGCTGATCCTTAAAATGAAAAATTTCATGAATAAGATCAAATAGCAATCAAAGACTTCTAAAAAACAATGAGAGAAAAGAGAAAGAGGAAAGAAGCTTACATTATGCAAATCAATGAGACCCACTAAAGACCCTAAACTGTGGATCAGCTGGAAAAGCATCATAAATACAACACAAGAACTGAAGAAATTAGCAAATCAACAACAGAACATTCAATTACAATTACAAAATAGAAAAAAGAGGAATGAATTAACCCTATCGAAATCGAACCCTAACTTAGCATCATAAAAGAGAGAAGTACGAAAAACGAACCCTATCGAAATCGCGAGGCTACGCCGAGGAGGTAGAAGGAATGAGACGGAGAGAAAAATAGGACAACAACGAGAGAGAAGATCCATGGAGAGCAACTCTTCCCCATCTTCGATCTAGAGATGAAGATTCCGAGAACAGGGAGAGAGTGGTAATGTTTGGGGCAAGGTTGTTAAAATCTAGATCCGGATCGTGGGATCTTACGATTCTACGATCCAAAGTGGCCCAATCGATCTGGATCGCACGTACAGAGTCGGATGCAGCAGGATCGCAGCTGGATCGTACAGAATCGTAGCAAGATCGTACAGGATCGTAGGATCGTAGTAGAATCGGGAATAGAATCTAGATCCTACCGCATGAACTAATATGTTGATTTTTTAAATATATTTTTTTGGAAATTTGATTTTTTAAATATTTTTTTAGGTAATTTGAATTAATATGTTGATTGATATAGTTATATTGATTTTTTAAAATAATGTTTTGATTCACTCTCTATTTAGGGATATAAAAAATCTAGAATTATGACTTACTGCTCGAATTTTTTGGGCTGTTATATACACATGTGTGGATTTTTCATATATGGATAGACAAATAAAGTGGTTATAGCTATTGAGCATTGATATAACTTTACATATAAGTGATATGCAATATTTTGTAATTAGTTTATCAAAAAATTTAAACATGCAGTAGGATCTTACGATCCTACGATCCGATCCTACGATCCGATTCTACTGCACCCCTAGCGATCCGATCTAGAATCTCGATCCTGACAACATTGGTTTGGGGGTTTTGGGAGAACATCGAAGGAAGAGGATATCTCATATGGGAGAGGGGTTGAGAGGAAGAATGGGAAAGATCTCAGATCTGGTGGGAGAGAGTGGTAAGGTTTGGGGCATCGGAGAGCATCGAAAGAAAAAGGAGACCTCAGATCTGGAGGGAGAGAAGGAGGAGCAGTTGAGGATGAAAGTATGGATCGAGAAAAAGGAGTGGTGATAGAGGCTGTGGCGGTGGTGATGGTGGGGACGATGGCAGCAGTGGCAGTGGCGGGGATGACTGCATGAGAGAAGTTGAGTGTTGTCTTGATTCTTGAGAGATCTGGTGAGACTAGAAAGAGAGAGAGAAAGAGAGAGAGAGAGAGTACAGGGTGGGTATAGGAAATTATGATTTAGGAATTATGGGCGGGTGTTCAAATATTTTTTCCAAGTATGGGTGGGGCGGGTGTTAAAAATGTTTTTTGGCTAAGTGTTCGGAACTAGCTACTTTACGGCTTCAAATTCCATGTAAATATTATAGGTGCGTTTTCAATTTTTTTTAAAAATGATATTTTAACATTGTCTACAAAATAAGACCGATGTATATAGTCTTAGTATCATCGAAAATTTCCAAACAGATGTTATAGTTATTTTTAAAATCATGCATTTTTGTGACCGATGCCAAAAGTCCGATGTCTATTAACACAATTCTAGTAGTGCTAGCTATGAATTCGTTGTTTTTTTCTCGATAGCAAACAAAGGTATTGATGATAGTGATGTCTCTTTGTCTTTGTAGTGGATGATTTCAGTTGATCTATGTTCAGGATATTTGATTGAGATTGAGTTCGGTATGCACCTATCTGTCTTGATTGAATAGAGTCAATGTGCCAATTGGTCTTGATTACTTGAGTTCTTAATGCTATTCTTTAGTTATATCGAATAAAATGAGTGAATCTCTGCGGATCTCTCAACTTTAGTCAATTAGACCTAAGAATATGAATAATTGTTAAATCAATCCGAGGATCATGAATTCCAACCACTGTTAGAGAATTACAGGTGAAATGTTCTTTCTATCTTGATATCAATCTGCTTTGTGATTTGCAATTTAGTTACTTTTATATTTGCTATTTGTCTAAAGGTTATTGCTTTTGCTTTAAAGAGTCTTGTCCAGAGTTATTGAATAGGAAATCGCTTCTCCCTGTGGGTTCAACACTGGACTTTCTTGCTATACTAGTAGTTATTTGGTTTATCAATTGCTTTATTGCCTAATCTATTGGTTGTGTATTTAAGTTTGGATTTTTATCACTAGTTTGGGAAGGGCGAAATTGCCAACGACATTCGTCTCGCATCAAACTTCTTGCCAACGACACTGACTATGATGAACCATACCAGGAATCAATGATTACTCACCCTGCATTGAGGTTGTGTTAATGGGTACTTTGCAACTCTTTCCTTAGTGTGGAATTCCCGTCTATTGTTAATATGAGAGTCTGGAGCTATATTTGCTGCTTGATTTTGGGAGGGGTTCACATCCCTGACTGGGTTCAGCTATTTTTGGGAAACTGCATGGAGGTGATTAGAGCTACTCATGTGAGGCCTGAGCACTTTACTGTTTTCGGAGGTTTGATATCGCTGATTTCTCGCCGAGTAGTTGTCGGTCTAGACGCTTTGGTGCCTCTCGATAATAGACACGTCTACAATCTTTCCAACCTGCAATGGCGGGGATTGATTAAGTGGGATGAGCGACTGAATAACACTTGGTTTTTTAAATGGAAGTCGGGACCAGAAGAGGAGCATCACAATTATCTGCTTGTGGATATACCACTGTGCCTGAGTATGTCAAATTTCAATCTCTATCACAACAAGTTTCCAATCGATCCTGCAAAGAAGAGTTGGTCAAAGCAGTGGTCTATTATCAATAATGGTGCCACTGACAACGAGGATGTAGATGAAGAGGTTGCAGTTGATGATATTATTAATGAAAATGCCGGTGTTTTGCCTCCAGAAATTCCAGAAGTTGTGGAAGACATTGAGGTCGTCAAAGTGGAAGAAAGAGTTGATGATGAAGACATCGAGCCTACATATGCTACTTTAATTGATATGGAGCGTCGACTTGCTGATTTTGAGGCAAGCACTACTGATAAGCTTGCCAAACTTGCGGATAAGCTCTCTAGTCTTCAGAATGACGTATTGATATAGCCCTTCAAGACATCAATCAGCGGTCTGGAACTCAGACCCTACCTTCACAGTAATTGGTCAGTCATTTGCTTCTTTCAAACCCAAAAACAAAAGAAAAAAAAATAGAAAATGTCGAAAAATATGAAAAAAAAAGTATTTTTGTTTTGTTTGTTTTGCATATTGTGTTGTCAAGGATACCCATCTTGATTTGAGTTTGTCCTGGCATGATCTTATAAATCCCATGGAATTCTGGAATGATTTGATCTTATCTTGAAAATTGGTTTTTATGTGAAATATGATTGATCATATATAATTGAGCATGTATGATCTAAGTTTGGGAGTATGCTTGAAATTCAACAAAAATTTGTCCTAGTGAGATATTTTTGGCCTTATAAGGGATACATCTTTATTTCCTTTTGCTTTTCTTGTGTGATATACTCTTCCTATGCATTTATCATTGAGTATTGCCATGATTATCTATTTTCAAGGCCGATTATATACATGTTCAATGCTTGATAAGTTCAAATGATAGAGGCAAACTTTTAGCCACGTATATATTTATCTATATCTACCCTATGTTATATCTTGCTTTGAAGCCAATTTGAGCCTTTAGCCTTTTTATTGTTAGCTCCACAAAATTATTATTCCTAGCCTATGATGAGTCTTACCCTTATTCCGGGGAAATTGAGATTTTGAATGGGTTATGGAATCTATTTTAGAGATTGAGGAGAATGAAGCTAAAGTGCGAGTTTATGGTTTATGGTTTTGAGAAGATGTAATGTTATGTGCTTATTTAGTCCCTCATGTTTATGCATTTGATTTTCATGTATTATGGCTCAAGAAAAGAAAAAGAAATAAAAAGCTTGGACCTAGGGAGAATAAAATTCACCTATGGGTAAAAGTAAGCTAGAAAAGAAAAAGAAAAAGAAAACGAAAAAAGAGAGAAAGAATAAAGAGCCATTTATATTATGTTTGCATAATGAGGAAGAATTGGGATTTATGTTGGTTATGAGATACATTGGTTGGGTGTTGAGATTGCACTATATGTGAAATGATGAGATTTGAGATTTTTGGAGTTATTTTGATGATATTGAGTGATGTTGTGCATTTGTGAGCTTGATATATTTGAGTTGGTTTGTGTTATGTTGGGAGTTTTGGAATCTTATTTTCCCGGAATTTATAGCACCACATGACCAAATACAATTCCTTGCCCTTATGTTTCTACCAAGCCCTATTACAACCCCGCCGAATGGAATCGTCTATGAAGGTTTCCATTGAGCGAAAGTCCTCTTGATGTTTTTATTTTTGCATTGACGTATCCGGTGGAGATTTTGTTATATAAATGTCAATATTCTAGTTGATGCTTGTATATGGAATTGATGTGAGTGTATGCTTAAAGCCTAAACACATGAGAGTGGGAGATACACATTTTATCCTTGGTAAGATTGAATTTTGAGCATGCAAGCAACTTGATCCCATATATACATGTTATGACGTTTATATGATTGGTTATATTTTCACAATTGAAGTTGCTTTTGATTAGTAAAGTTGTGAAAGATTTCCTGTGGGATGCGTAGATGATGTTTTTCCTTATGGTTGCTTGAGGATAAGCAATAGTTAAGTGTGGGGGGATTTGATAATGCATATTTCATATAAGCATTATAGGTGTTTCTTATTGCTTTTAGGTATTGGTTTTGCTATGTTTTGAGTCTAGTTCCGTTTATTACTTGTGAAGTATTCGAGTTCGGAATCTATGCGTTTTCAATGTTTATTCTACAGAATTACATTCCGACCTTGGATGGACTATGGAAAGAGCTTAAGAAGCATGTTTTGGAGCACATGGGAGCTAAGGAAGAGCTAAGGAGAAGCAAGGAGGCACGACAATGGAATTCGTTGAAGGAAAATGAGGAACGTCAAGCATTGCAGGAACGGCGCTCGCCGCCCCTTGCACTGCGCCCGCCGTTGCCCCAGATCCTGGATACGCGGTTTTGGATCCGAAGACAATTAATTTATATTATTTTCTATTATTTCTCCTAGGGTTTTTGCCGACCCTTGAGGACTCTATTTAAGTTATTTTGAGTTTATTCAGCCATGTGTGTGGCTATTGTGTGAAACTATGAACACCATTAGAGAGAGAGAATTGACCTATGAGTTGCTAAACTCATAGTTTCGCCTGTGATTCGAAGACATGGTTGTTTGGATTGCGAGGATTTGAATTTATTTGATTATTCACGTTCTTAGTTATCATCTTTTGCTTAATTTATATTTGTGTTCCTTTCTATGTCTGATCAACATGTAAGGAATTGCATCTCTAGCTATCAATTCGTTGTTGTTTTCTCGATAGCAAACAAAGGTATTGATAATAGTGATGTCTCTTTGTCTTTGTAGTGGATGATTTCGGTTGATCTTTGTTCAGGATATTTGATTGAGATTGAGTTCGATATGTGCCTATCTGTCTTGATTAAATAGAGTCAATGTGCCAATTAGTCTTGATTACTTGAGTACTTAATGCTATTCTTTAGTGATATCGAATAAGATGAGTGAATCTCTACAGATCTCTCAACTTTAGTCAAGTAGACCTAAGAATATGAATAATTGATAAATCAATCCGAGGATAATGAATTACAACCATTGTCAGAGAATTACAGGTGAAATGTTCTTTTTATGTTGATATCAATCTGCTTTGTGATTTGCAATTTAGTTACTTTTATATTTGCTATTTGTCTAAAGGTTATTGCTTTTGCTTTAAAGAGTCTTGTCCAAAGTTATTGAATAGGAAATCGCTTCTCCCTGTGTGTTCGACACTGGACTTTCTTGCTATACTAGTAGTTATTTGGTTTATCCATTGCTTGATTGCCTAATCTATTGGTTGTGTGTTTAAGTTTGGATTTTTATCACTAGTTTGGGAAGGGCGAAATTGCCAATGACATTCGTCCCGCATCAGGAGCGTACAAGATAAAGCTAAAAAGAAATTGTAACATTAGTACAAGATAATTTTCAGCCATCATAGAATATAATAAATACAAGCAAAATCTGGAATTCGCTTCGCATACTAAAACTGAAAAATCCGGAGTAGAAAAATACAATAAAAAGAAAAAATAAAATAGTTTACATACCGTTTTGACCTGCCCAAGCGTAAGAAGGGTGTGTTGGCAAGAGAAAGCAGCTCTTGTATGCAGGTCCTCTTTGGCAGAGTGGACTTGAGCAAGGAGAAACAGGCAAAGAGTGCAGGAGTGGACTTGAGCAAGGAGAAACGGGCAACGATGCAATTTTTCTTGCATTTTCCCTGCCAATTGAAGATTGAATTTCATTATTAGACCAAAAAATGAAATCATGATGCAACTTCGGCAAAAAAAAACAAAGAAGAAGAAGAAGAAGTTAAGAACAGTTTACATCACATGAAAGACACATATGTATGAGTCATATTACCGTAACTCTCTTGAAACTAGGGCAATGGGTTCCTAACGTTATCTGCTTCATATGAACTAATGCTCCTCCTGGGTGGATGGATGTCCAAGACTTTCTGCTCCAACAGAAAATCCAACAAGAAGAAACACCACAAATGTAAAAATATGTAGCAGATAATGGTAGAATAGATGGTTTTTAACTCGTGTACTTATACTAAGAATCGGGTCATATATGCAAAATAAAATAGCCAGAAAGCACTTTGTGGTCATGAGAAAGTATAAAGAGTACAAATGAAGTGGCATGCATTTGAATGGATTCATGATATCAGGAAGAATTGAATTTAAACAACTTCCCATTGAAAATGTCATCTAAAAAATATGAACATTACTAGCCTGTTGGTTCCATCATGTGTCAAAGGAAATGCTTCATTTTTCATATTATGGGAGATCCTCGTAGTTGAATGGTCTGCAAGAAAGGGGTGTTCGAGTAACTCTGCAGCTGAAGGTCGTATTGATGGACCGCGTTGCAAGCATAACCTCAAGAAACTCTTGGTGTTACTGGAGAGGTGATTAGGGATTTCAGGTATGTCTTTGCTATTTCCAATTTTAAATATTGCAGCAACCTGTTAAGTGAACATGAAACTACAAGTTGTAAATCCAAATGAAAAGTTCTAAAACCAATCTAGCTTTTCTATTTCATTAGACAATATAATACCTCGTCATACTGGCTCCAAGGTGGCTTGGCAGTTGCCATTTCAAGAATGGTACATCCTAAGCTCCACATATTTATTGCGAGACCAAAGCCACTAATATTCATCACCACCTGTTATTGGACAAGGGTTTGGGATTGCTAAACCAAGTAAAAACAACACAAAAAGATACAACTTCTATTACTATCATTCATGTAAGTTTTAGTAAACTTGGTTGAGTGTATGTTAAGAGGGATGGGAGACAGGGTAAAGAGCAAGACCTCAGGTGCCATCCAGTATGGACTCCCCTTGAAAGAAAGTACTGAAGCACAATTTGTTATCTGCAATAAAGGAAACACAACAAGTTATAAACAAGCTTTCCAGAAAAATGAAGAGAATTTGGCATAATAATATCTATCTGGATTTTGATATTAAAAGTGTGGACGAAGTATAGGAAAAATATATTGTACATGTTTTTCCATGCCAAAGTCTGCAAGCTTAATTTCACCGTTGGGATCAACCAATATGTTGGCTCCTTTTATGTCCCTGTCAAACATAAATGATATCAAATGAATGTGGCCAGATGATGCTATGACGTGTAGAGCATGGAGGCCTAACTTCTTCCTTCATGTAAGTTTTAGTAAACTTGGTTGAGTGTATGTCAAGAGGGATGGGAGACAGGGTAGAGGGCAAGACCTTAGGTTCCATCTAGTATGGACTCCCCTTGAAAGAGAGTATTGAAGCACAATTTGATATCTGCAATAAAGGAAACACAATAGTTTATAAACAAGCTTTTCAGAAAAATGAAGAGAATTTGTCATAAGAATATCTATCTGGATTTTCAGATTAAAAGTGTGGACGACGTATAGGAAAAATATAGTGTACATGTTTTGCCATGCCAAAGTCTGCAAGCTTAATTTCACCGTTGGGATCAACCAATATGTTGGCTCCTTTTATGTCCCTGTCAAACATAAATGATATCAAATGAATGTGGCCAGATGATGCTATGAGGTGTAGAGCGTGGAGGCCTAACTTCTCCAATCATGATCAGCAATGCAAGTTACCTATGAACTGTATTTCTAGCATGCAAGTATGCAAGCCCGGAAAGAATCTGCCTCATGTAATTCTGGATTACGGGCTCTTTGAAGGGGCTATATTCTTGTAGCAACTTGTGTATTGATCCACCAGAAACATACTCTACATAAACTGATAGTGCTTTCTTACCCTGTAACCAATAATAATGGATTTTTTTAGTAGTTATAGACATTGCCTTTAATCAACTCTCATGCGGAAAAAAAAAGTTTAAATCTGTGATTACTTCACTTCATAAAAAATGGATGGTAAAATTATGAGAAGCAATTGAGATGAACTTTATTTCATACCAGTTCACTTCAATAGTATCAGACAATATTTAGATGTGACAATTGACTGAGCAAATTAATCTCCTGTTTCATAGCAATATTTGTCAAAGTTCATCAGATACACAATCATTACGGGCTTTGCAAACTTCTTACAGGGAATTCAAAATTTAATATGTATGACGAGTAACCATGAGGTTGAAACTATATAAGCAAAAGCTGACCTGGTTGAGTTGCTTCAGGCACTCTCTTGCATTGAGCTTCATTGAACATTAATCCAAATGTCTAAATTAGTTTCATCATTTACAACACTAATTACAAATTGAAGAGACAACCTAAACTATTCGACAAAATTTAGTCAACAAATTCAGCAATGTAAATATGTCAAATTGTATTCCATTAAAGCAAAACTCTAACATTTGTAAAGCAACGCATACAACTACGAAAACAAACGAAAATAGTCTAACTCACCCCTGGTCTCGCAGAAGGTAAGGACTAAAGAGGATACGGTGGCACAATTCATCCGACCAATTTGAGATCCATCATCAGGCTTGCCCAATTCACCCAATTCAAACCCAGAATAGAAAAACCTGAAATGAGATTGAAAACTCGTAAGGTAATTAATCAAGATTTGTGAGAAATTTACAATCCCGATTCATTGTAAACTTTGAGATATTTTTTTTATCTCTTTCCCTTAAGCGAATCTACAAAAAGAGAGAAAATATAGATAACCACATGCTGAAATGATTTCAAGCAACACATTATGTAAAGAGGGCCCAAATGCAAGTTTTTTAGACTGATCCAATCGAGTTCTCAGATGAAAGTCTGCAAACAGATACAAATGTATATAAAAAGGAATTCTCAGAATTTCAGAAGCAATTGCAAGCCAAATCAATGTACTTAAAACATCGAATAATACAATAAAATTGTATATTTTATCATTGTAAAACATAATTCAAATAGACGAATTAATAAAGAATGTGCACAATCAATGAAATGATGTATTTTCACATATCAAAGTTCCGGTAAAATTTCCAGTGAGCGACAAAAAAATACCAGTCAGTAACTGGCCTTTGCTTAGTTCAATATGAACAACTGGATAGCTATTGAATCATGGGCTTGAAGGAAACTTAAAAAGGAAACATTTTCATTGGACTTTGAATATCATTTACCTTACAGTGACTCTTTTTAGGCCCATGGTAGACTTGATGTGGGTTGCAGCAGTAACTTTTGCTCTTTTTTGGTTCTTCTACCGATATACTACATTTTCGAATCCCTTTGTTTTCTTGAATCTCTAGTGGTCAAAAACCAAACGTGGCCATTGCTTAGAAAACCAGCACTGCGTACACATTAGGATGCTGCCAACATGAGGTACATGCTTGGAATAATTGTCCCATTAGGATCATGGAAGGGATCAGCATTGGCAAGCCAACGACGGAAGCGTTGGAAATATCTTTATGCATGGCTCTCATACAACTTAGCAAACGCAAGCCACAACATATGAGGCTCCCCCGTAGCTTTGATAGGATCCAACGTCCTAACCGCCTCAGTTAAAGTCAATATCTGCCTAGCTGGATGGCCCTCAAAGAACTTGACCCTTATACGCCATTGTTTCACATTATGAGGGTTCTGCATGAGACACACATAGTTAGCTAACTCATGCCGCTAATTTATCAGATTCTCCAACCTTTCCAATTGCAAATTCAAATCAATGAAGCATTCACCTAAATATTCAAGAAATGAATTAGTGATACATGCACCTTGAAGAACATAATCAATTAATCCAAGTATTTTAGCAAGAGGAGTTGTATCCTTCTGTACATCATCTTTATATTTGAAAGTAAGGGATCCAATGAAGCACAATCCTAAAACATCATGTAATTAAAGATGGAAGGAAAAAAAATTTGCAATTAATATCCATAAGCAAACTTCACAGTTGAACCAACAAAGACACATTAAATAATGTTGTCGAACATCATATTAAGATTAAAGCAAATTCATTCAGGAGGTATAAATTATCTGATGCTTGTGATGTCAATATTTTAACCCTATAGTAATATGATTAAGATCTAGGAAGACTTGACACAAACACCAAGCCTAAAAATAAGAGGAGGAAACTCATAA
Source organism: Persicaria tinctoria (assembly GCA_037127255.1). Lineage (NCBI taxonomy): Eukaryota > Viridiplantae > Streptophyta > Magnoliopsida > Caryophyllales > Polygonaceae > Persicaria > Persicaria tinctoria. Next base: position 37,012,514 of record JBANSL010000015.1, on the reverse strand, counting down.
TGAACAAGAATCTATAAACCAAGGTCGGAGTTGAAATGATTTCAAGTTGACGGGAGGATAAAAAAATTGGCTACTCAAAAAAAGAGTGCAAATCAATGAGCAATCCATAATGAAGTTTCTATGAAGATGGAGTTTACCAAGAATGTACATGGTATAGCATGGGAAAATTTGTCAACACACTACACTCTGGCTTGCCCACTTTAACTCAACTCCATGTGAAAAATGTCATTTTCGTTGCAATGATGTTGATGACGCGCACTCTAGGAAAATTTGTGTTTGTACATTAAAAAACAAGCAACTTGTCAAAATATGTACATTATTACAGGCTATTAACTATGTTAATCATGTAGGATACAATACTCCAGCTTTGGGTAAAATATCAAAACAAACAATATTTAGAACTTGCTCTCGAGTAATATCAGTCGGTACAAATGTGGGTAAGAAAACTTGTAATGCATCACGATTCCGTACTCTTGAAAAGGCTACATACAACTGACCATGAGAGAAGCAAGGTTCATTCAAACACAAACTTTTTCCAACGTTTGGCCCTGTGATTAGTTAATAGTCATTGCAAAACACAATTTGATTAGAAATTGTTTCCGTTCAAATTGGAAAGGATAAGTTCCTACAGTAGGTCTTAGATTGATTCTTGGAAGTAAGACTTGTGTACCTTTGTAATAGCCACTCGAAATTTCACATAAGATGACCTGGTTTTTAAATTTTCGACATATCAATCTAGTACCATTACACAATCCATTAGCAAGATCTAAATTACGAAGAAGTATTACTGGACAGTTGATTTTCAATACTAATTCATGAGGGCTCATTCTCAAAGAACACAAAGTATGTAAAAATTCAGATGGGTATAGATTGCAATTATCATCAACAACTGAATCGAAACATGTGTACACCTGGGAAACACTGGGGAAGGTTGAAATAATGGAACGGTTGATGTCATCAACACCCTCATTAGTAGTAGTTAAAATTGCACGACCACTAAATATATATGGGTCAAAATCAGGCAAGTTTATTTCAGGAAACATTGCCTTTGTTAATATGTCAATAGAATCAGGCTGAATATAAAAATAGTTTATAAAATCAGGGAGTAAAATCATCGAAGTGTTTGGTGTTTGTAAGCTTCCATTTCAAAGATCTAAGAGAAATTTTGCAAAATCGAGATCATCTTATGCTCTCATATTCATAAATTCGATATTTCTTCAAATGCGGCCAAAGATAAGAACTGACCAAACTAGAATTGACCACCAAATATAACTATTTCCCTCCAAAAAGTATCTTGCAATCACATACATCTTGTAGAAGAGAATCAACTGCTTCAATGTTCTCTTTTTTACCCATAGAAGCTTCATCCCAAATAATAAGAGTAGTTGCCCACAACAAAGCAACTAGGCTACTCTATTTTAATACACTACAAGTCATACCGGTAGTTTCAGCCATAGGGATATTGAAACTCGAATGTGCAGTTCGGCCTGTAGGTATATTTGATGCCGCAATACCAGATGATGCTGTTGGGATCACAATTTTCCCCATTCCTCTAACGGTTGCGTAAAGAGAACAGTATAAAAAGTCTTACCAGTTCCACCAGGACCATCTATGAAAAATGCACCAGGAAGCTCATGTACAACATGATGCATAATAATATCATATGTCGCATGTTGTTCAATGTTAAGACTTGAACATGCATTAACATATTGTAGGGGGATGTCGGTATCAAGAGCGTCACTAATGTCTCTTGTCATTCTATTCCCTATCATATCAGGATGGGTAGGAAGTTGGAGATTATAAAAATCCATATTTCAACCCATACCTTCTAAATACTTTTCATCTTCGAAAAAAGTCAATTGGAGAACTTTAGCACACTGATTCTAGTTTTTATAAGAGAAATCTTTAGATAGATAAGGGTAGAATTCATCCCAAAGCATTTGATGGTGAACCGATGCACAAAAGTTTAATAAGGTTGCAAATAGACGACGCAAACACAAGGCATCTGGACTTCCACAGCTTCCCGCATACAAGCCACATCATAATTATCCTTCTCCAATAACAATCGTTGTTCTGCAGATTCTTTGAAAGTCACACAAATAACTCCATCAACTAACAACAAATCTTCAAACGATGTTGATCCTTTCACGTCAATCAACAGAAGACTTAAGAAGTACCTTTCACCTTCACAAGGATTAAGATACGTCAATCTACCAACATATTTAGGGCCTTTTCTTTCTTTCCATGCTTTCAATGCACTATTCCAAGTGAAAAACTCAGTGAATTCGGAATACAGATAGTGTTTAGCCTTTTCAAGTGTACGATTAGCGGTGAAGAATTCTGTTAGTAGTATTATATGCCTATATTCATTGTCAATGAGATTTTGCAAGTTCTCTCGTTCACTAAAGCTAACAAGATGCATATGAGGTAAATGTATTTGCAATGAACAAACAGAGGGCGACATTGAATACAAGGGGAAACCAAATATTCTCCAAGCTGATTCGGGCGGACTAATCCATCTTCCTGACTGGTAAGATGTTATTTCATTTTCAGCATTGTTTCTCGCCACATTAATATCGAAACATACTTTATCATGACCTTTATAAACATATTTGTATATATATTTAACGGCATGTATGGTGGAACATATTTTGACATTCATATGACAATCAAAAGTAGCTAAAAGTTAAGGATTATACAGAACAACAGATCGATTATCCAACTCCGCACAACGTACCACCACCACATCGCCATTATTACGTCTTCTATAAATAGGATATGCATCATTTGTTCGTGTAGTGACATTTGTAAAACACCGGGGATAGGCTGCTTTACACTTTGTAACAAGTCCAATCGTTTGCATACATGGACAATTGGGATTCTTCTCACCACAAGGGCCATGCATCATATGTTGGATAACTAAACGCCTTAAATGAGGGAAATCATGGGGTGGTAATTCTGCGGACACATATTGATCAAAACAATCTGTCGATAGTATTTTAGAGCTCGGTGCAAAGATAAGCAACATGTGTAAATGGGGCAGGCCACGCTTTTGAAATTCAATAACGTCAACACTTGCTGCAACAGGTCCTAAAACATTGTCCTTCAATATCAACTTCTTTAGGAGCCTCACCTTTGCACAGAAGATGCGTGCAATTAAATCAGGCCTAACTTCGGATGGTTCACCGGAAGAAGATCGTTTTTTTATCTCATGCCAGTTAGGATTAGAAGTCATGGTGATATCAGGTTTCCCAAACTTTTGAACCAAAGCCATTGCATTCAAATAACGAGCTTTCATATCTCGAGGGCCACCTATAAATGAAGTAGGTAGACCCGTCAAATAGGTCGGGCGGGTCGGGTCATCTCGGGTTCGGGTTCATTCCGGGTTACGGGTCATGAAATACTCAACCCAGACCCAAATTTAACGGGTTCGGGTCGACCCAACGAGTAAAGAACGTTACTCATCCATAATTTTTTAAATGTCATTTACTATTTATACACGTTATTTAAAAATGATAAAAATATGTAAAATATCAATAAAAATTTATTACTTGTTATAATTTCACTCTTTTTAGTTTTTGAAGTATGAAATTATATATAATATATAAATTGATATTATATATAATTATTATCATTCTTAAAACCATACATGAATAGTAAACGATATTTAAAAGTAAAGGGAAAACTAATTAAAACACCCCCACCTTTGGGGGTATGCTAACAATATATCCTCAACTTTCAAATGTAATAAAAATATCCCGACCTTTGACAAAAGTGGTAATATATTACCACGGGTTTTTCACGGATAAAAAATGTTGACCAGGCAGTCTGCGTAGTTTTTTTCTTAACGAGAGTTTTCTTTAACGGTTTCCTTAGGAAAAAATAAAGAGTTAGACCGAATTCATACCCAACACCTTTTCATCCATCCTATCTTCTTTCGTGGACGCCTCTTGAAAAAAATAAACAGATGGAGTATTTTTAACGACTATTTACATAGTTCCTAAATCTAAAATTGTTATATTATCCTAATAATAGTTATATTATTGGAAGAAAGTAATTAATGTTGCTACAATAGTAATATGTAATTTTATATACATAATAATTTGTAATATAAATTATAAAGTAAAGTTAATGATGAAAAATATAATATCCAATCCTAATTATTATTAGTAATAAATTTAAATACTAGGATAAATTGTAATTTATTTATGTTTTTATCATCTTAAAGCTTGACCCAACGGGTGATCCATGGGTTGACCCAACCCAACCCAGAAATTTATGGGTTGAACGGGTTCGGGTTGCTTCGGGTTTCGGGTTGAAATGTTTGCGCCAAAACCCATGTTTTACGGGTCGGGTTGGGTCGGGTCCTCGAGTCGGGTCACGTTTTGACAGGTCTAGAAGCAGGTAATATTACACGCCGCCCAACATTAGAGGCCGTGCAGTTTCTGTCATTCACGTTGTCTACTATGCCTTGATAAAGTTCACTTCGTAAAAGCACTTGATTACACCTGATAAAATCTAGTCTCATATTCTCTAGTTTGACGTACATATTAACAATGTACTGTAAGAATAAACAACCCGCGTGAATGAGGAAATTTCGAACACGAATCTGAAGCCTGAATGCATAGTATTGGCGACATGAGACCTCTCGGCCTTTTCTTGGAGGTCGCATTGATGATGTTGTAGATGATATTTATTTAAGATATGTTAAAGCAAAAAGTAAAGAGAAAGAGCCAGAAGAAAATAGGTATGAAAATAGTAAGGCTGACTCGTACCATTGGCTTCACGAACTAAAAGATCGTCAACATTTTCATGGGCAACATCAGAAATTGGAAATGGTGTGATATTACAACATTGTTCACTATCAGAATGAACAAATTGGAGGCCCTGATGCCACCCACATTCCCCTATATTAAACAAAAGAGGATATTGGAGAGGGTCATAGCAACCGTAGTAAAGAGAAAGAGCCAGAAGAAAATAGATATGAAAATAGTAAGGCTGACTCGTACCATTGGCTTCACGAACTAAAAGATCGTCAACATTTTCATGGGCAACATCAGAAATTGGAAATGGTGTGGTATTACAACATTGTTCACTATCAGAATGAACAAATTGGAGGCCCTGATGCCACCCACATTCCCCTATATTAAACAAAAGAGGATATTGGAGAGGGTCATAGCAACCGTAGTAATGGAAAATTCGGTGCTCGTGGCTGGACTTTCCAAATACTAAGATATGCGGACTATTGATACGATTTGAAGAACAATCATCAACGATAATGGCAGCAACTACATCAGAAGTTAGCAAATTATAAATGCGCTGGTCTAAAGTAGGAGATTGGAAGATCCTAATTTCCGTATTGGCTTTTAAAGGAATGGTTCGTAATGATCTGAAAAAGGTTGCATATGGATTAGAAGACGTTACACCGATTAAACGTTCTGTTATATCTGGTCAGAGATCATCAAAATTGCTACAACGAGTTTCATATTCAGACGTGCCATCATAAAAATAGAGTTGGAGAAATTTAGGATGGTCGTCTGTAGCCAAGAGATTTGGTAAGAAATGATAGATTTGGCCTTTCAGCACAAATGTGTAGATTCCTTTTGAAATGCCTTTCGTGAAGTTAATAACCAGACAACTAAAAGCAAAGAAACTATTGTATGCTCTTGAATAATGCCGAAAGTGATCTCTGATGGAATCGGTTCGAGTAATTAAATAAATCATATAAGTCAGGATGTAGCTCTATGTTTGCCAATTTAACACGACCGGTATATCAACAAAATGTAGGGCATTCAAATGAAAATTTAGCGGCAGCACAATATTTGCATTGCGCGGGCAAAGGCAAACACATAGGGACAGTTACAAGATTACACATACCTAATCCCACCGGAAGTTGAACACGACGAACTGAATATGATTTAGAATAGGTAGAGACATCGGTAGGCGCAGATACAGCGTCAAGCTGATGTAGATATAAAAATAAATGCAAATTAGTGTGTTTGCATATAAGAAATATATTTTGGTGGTTCTAACTGAAATTTTAGGTAGTGGTAGCACAAACTACAATGAATAGTGAGGAAATAACCTCAAGACGAGTACGTCTTTGACGAGGAATGATACAAGTGGATAGTGCATCAGATGCCTATATTACATGATAATAGATAGGGTAAACATATAACGTTAAGTGTCATCGTCATGGGGTTGCAAATCAGCAAATCAACAAAATAAAGAGACCGTATTAATAAAGTTACTTCCAATGACATGAGGTTGCAAATCAGCAAAATAACGTAGAAGTTAGAAACACGGATTATATTCAGTATGACCAAAATAAGAATAACATTATATAAGGATGTTACTTATGGAACACTTAATTGTCTACCGTGAACAAAAATAACAGAAAGTCCATGTAATATACTTCAAGATTCAGATAAGGAAATAGTGGTGATGTAGAAGGAGGTATAAGCTTTTGTTCAGCAGAGGTCATCTGGAAATGAGGAAATGAAAACATAAGCTATACAACCTAAATGAATACAATACATGCTAAAGCAAAAGGCCGATTCATAAACTTAGCAAGAAAAAAAGGAGGGTACATATAAGCAACTAAAAGACATAAGGTGAACACCTCAGCTCAGGTTCTTCGTCGACGACGAGTTCGCTTCTCACCAACCTGAAAAATATAGTGGAATTTACCAAAGCCAAGAGTAGCAAATATGAAACAAGAGGGAAATGAAGACGACAATTTGTAAATGAACACCAATTAAACATAACATTCAATGGAGAATAGGCTAAGCTTGTCAAGGGGAGTCTCAACAGCAAGTGATACAGCCTCATTTCCAACATCTATAGAATCACTTGTTACGTGTAGATTTGAAGTGTTAAGAGAGGAAAAAAGAATAAACAATTCGAAGGCATTGAAACAATAAGAGTTATATGAAATAAATTGGCAAGAACACATCAATACAATTACCCTAGTAGTAGGGTGGTGTGTCTTACGAGCACCACGAGAAGAGGATGTTAAGGCCAGAGAATTCGTTGAAGTTGAGGGCATATCCAAAGTCATCTACAAACCAGCAAGAGATAATAGGTTACAAAAAGTGTGGGAGAAGAAAAAAAACTATACATCTCAAGATACAAACTTCTAAACGGGTTCAGCAGTGCTGACATGTGATGTAGTCAGTATGGACAAAAGGTGAGTCTCCGGCTGCAGTGTCGGCAGCAATCTAAAACCACAACAAAAGCATCAACTAAACAATTTCCAATATGAAGATGACATAGATAGTAGCTAAATCATAACCTGAGGATGGCTTCGCTGACAACGGCGGATTAAAAACTCTGGCAACCCAGATGAACTCAGGAGTTGTCGAAGAATCAGCCACTCAGATCTGAGGAGTTGTCGAAGAAGCAGAATTGGGAACCTCGACCTCAGAGCTTGCATAAAACATTTCCAAAGCATCTTCAATCCTCCACTTCCCTTCCTATAATATAACATTTGAACATAATGGAAGAATAAAAAAACTAAAAAATGAACCATAACATATCAGAGGTGGATAAAGGAGGAAGAACCCAACTTGTAGAAAATGTTTAGCGGTTGAAATGGGTGCACCAAGAGCTATTTTGACAAAGGAGATTATCTGATCATCCATTTCTGTCGCCGATGGAATAGGGTCCATGATCCTATATATATGTAAAGTTTAAACGAACATCAGTTAATTATGGTAGGACAATAGGTAACTCGGTACACACGAGTAACAACTAAAATCCAAACATCATAGTAGGTAAATCAGTAAACACAAAAGCAACAAGTCAAATCCGGACATCATAATAGAATAGACACAGAAGACACCGCACTAGCGGTTGCTAGAATACATATGAATACTCGTGTGATACGAACCCCATTATAATTTTATTATGTTTTAATTAGTATATTCACTTTCATGCAGAAATTAGTTAGTTAACTTTGTTTCTCATCCAACTTTCCTAGTTTTTAGGCACATCTCCCACTTCTCCCATGTTGTTTTCCTTTTCCTGCATTTTAATTAATTAGTTTTACGAGTTAGTTATTTAGTTTTTCTATTATAAAAGGAGGAGAGCTGCATCTTGTAAGGGCAGACTGGATTGTGATGAATTGAACACAAATTTTGAGATTCTCCACCAATTTCTTGGTACAAGATACTTTCAATAAGTGGTTTTCCTAGGAGTGATCCTAGTGGTTTCTATCATTTGTTATTAGAGCCATCGATCCGATGGTGACTACCCATTCCGCTATCAATCCACAAAACATCAATCATCAAAACACCCACCGACCAGCCACTATAATGGAGATTTGGGAAGAAGCGTTCCTGTTCATCCGTAGTTGGATAGAAGAAGCAAGGGAATTATTGGTGTTCTGGATTGAAGATGGGGAGAGCAGACCAAAGTTTCCTAGGAACGAATTGGAGTTTGAATTAAGGCATTTGGAGAACTGCTGGGAAGCAGTAATGGAGGAGATCCAAGACAAAGAAGACGGGGATGAAAAAGAAAAAGAAGTCAGCGAAATGGTTAGCCTCAAGGCCGATGTAGAGGCTTTGTCATCTGAGGTGGAGAATTTTTTGAAGAAGGTTAAGAAGTCTTCAACTAAGGCAGTCAAAGCTGCTGTAGTGGTCTTAGAGGAGAAAAAGACTACTACGGCAGAAGAGGATATGAAGTCGGCACCAATAGATGGGATTAAGGTTGCTGCAGTGACAGCAGATGATGTGAAGGCTGTTATAGTGCCAGAAGAAGAGGAGATTGAGGCTGCCACAGTGACTGTAGAAAAAGTTGAAGGTATTGTGGACAAGGAAATGGAGGTTGCTGAATTGACAGTAGAATCGGCCCAAACAAAAATCTTAAAAATGCCCAATAATCCTTGAAACCTGCCAGACCAATCATACCCATTTGGATTTACTTCTCCCTCTACCTTCCTACAACCACAAACCAACTTTCACTCTCTACGAACCCAAAGTCCCATCTCCGACCCCCAAACCAGCAACCCTCAATAGGGTAGGAACCCTCAACCGATCTGCAACATCCCAATGTTATCTATGATGGAGATCATTGTGCATCCCATTAAATCCTCTCTTGGCCCCGAAGGCGATGCAATAGGTGCGGTCACATAGACAGGAGGAAAGGTGATGCAGTGCAAATGTCGATGACTTCTTGTGACATTGATGACAACATGAAGGTTCCATTCAATGGTCCTATCACTCGTGGAAGGGTCAAGAGAATTCAAGATGCAACTAAAGCCCTTCTTGTCCGTTACCAAGGAACGATAGAGCAAGAGTTCAGGCCAACCTGGAAAACTCTGCTCAAGACTACACCACCTGCACAAGAGATGAGCTTGCGTCCATAAACGGAGCTCATGAGGACTCGTCAACATCCACCATGACAAGACTATACTCGGCCAACATGGGACACTCGGCCCAAGATCCACGTCGAGTACAAGAAGCCCATGTCGAGCACTCTAATGTGTGGCCCGATTTTTTGTTACTTATTTAGTTACATTATTTTATGCATCTTCGGAATAATAAAGTGGAAGATTATATCTACTCTAAATAGAAGTCTTGTCCACTAAGTTTTGAATTTATATCTTAACTAGGTTTACTTTATCTTTAGGATTTAAATTCTACCCTTAAGAAACCAAACCTCCAATCTTGCAAGGTGGAATTAGTTCATAGCTTTTCTATTTAAACATTGTAGTTCCCTTTGGATTAATCAGATTGAAATAGAATTGAGAAACCCCTTTTAGGATTAAAAGGGTTCTTCGATTATCAATCCCAAAAGCTTCCATTGCTCTTGTGATCAAGTTACTTTCTGCACCTTCACAACCAACATCATCGTCACCATCAACCAACACAACAGAATCCAAAACACAACCCTAAACCCTAGATCGTCGCAAGAAGGAAGACCGGCACTTGGGCTCGGCATCAGGCTCCGTAGTCTTCGGCGCCAGGCGCTCTAGCGCGCGGCGCTCCCTCGCTCTCACCCTGCGGCTTCGCTCTCGCACTCCCGGAGTCTCGCGCGCCCAGAGGAGGTTCGCTCCTGCACATCTGAGATCCCGCACGCACCTGGCTCTCGCTCCCAGCGAGCGCTACCAGCTCCGCTCCCAGTGAAGCGTTCCCAGACCTGCGCATCGAGTGCCGCTCACCCGGGATCACTCCCGCTTCTATCTTTCTGTCGCTTTTGTTACTTAAATTGGCTAAGTCTTTTCCGTCGCTTTAATTAGTTTATTAATTGAGTTGATTAATTTGTTCAATCAGGAGATATCGAAAGAGCATTGAAAGATCGGGCAAATATACGGCGTGATTCTTGATCTTGAGCCCACAGACGAAGGATCGGGTATCCCAAACGTATCAAAAAGGTCTGACGTTTCACCTTGAGGACAAGGCGATTTTTCTGGGAGGATGCATTGATACGAACCTCATTATAATTTTATTATGTTTTAATTAGTATATTCACTTTCCTGCAGAAATTAGTTAGTTAACTTTGTTTCCCATCCCACTTTCCTAGTTTTTAGGCACATCTCCCACTTCTCCAATGCTGTATTCCTGCATTTTAATTAATTAGTTTTACGAGTTAGTTATTTAGTTTTTCTATTATAAAAGGAGGAGAACTAAAAATGACCCCGTCCCCTCGAGGAGAACGCGCTCCACACGCCCTGAGAAATCCCATTTCGAGCCCCCTTTTGGTGAACTCTTCCCCAAAGCAAAATGAAACGTTTGAAATGCTAGGCTATTCCATATTCATCGTCGCCCTCAATCTGATCTTCCTCTCTTGTGTACCCAATGGTGGCCCTATTCTTCTTCTTCCTCTCGCAACCGATTGCCATAGTTGGCTCTGTGATGGTGAGTTCCCACTAGATCAAAGTACTATTTCAAATCAAGGGTTTTCGTGTGAAATTAAGATTAATCCATCCTCGTGTGATATCTATGCATCTGATTGTTCTTATTAGGTCGAATCGACCTCCTCCCTGACCTTGCTTTGTGATGCAGTGCAATTGTCGATGACTCCTGGTGACATTGAGGACAACATGAAGGTGTCATTCGATGGTCCTATCACTCGTGCAAGGGCCAAGAGAATTCAAGATGCTACTAAAGCTCTTCTTGTCCATTACCAAGGAACGATGGAGCAAGGGTTCATGCCACCCTGGATCACTTTGCTCAGGACTACACTGCCAACACAACACTTCAGCTTGCGTCCACACATGGAGCTCATGAAGACTCGTCAACACCCGCCATGACAAACTCATACTCGGCACACACATGGGCACAAGAGACCTGCCTATGTCGAGTGGTCCACAAGGGCATGTCGAGTACACCTCTTGTGATTGGGCCGGTTTTAATTAATTAATTAGTTCATTATTTTATGTATTTAGATTTAATAAGGTGGAAGAATTATATCTCCTCTATATAAATTCTTGTCAACTAAGTTATTCAACTTCTAACTTATTTAGGTTTACTTTATCTTTAGGTTTAAAATTCTATCTTTAAGAAACCAAACCTCCACTCTTGCAAGGTGGAATTGGTTCATAGATTTTCTATTTAAACATTGTAGTTCTATTGAATTATTCAGATTGAACAGAATTGAGGAACCCCTTTATGGATTAAAGGGTTCTTCGATTTCAATCCCAAAAGCTTCAAGTGCTCTTGAGTTCAAGTTACATTTGGCAATCACACCATCACATCCAAACCCATCCGAAACCAAAACCAAACACAAACCCTAGCGCAATCCGTCGCAATAAGGAAGAAGACTGGCGCTTGGTCATCGGCATCAGGCTACGCAGTCCTCGGGCGCCAAGCGCTTGGGCGCTCCAGCGCTCGCGCGCGTCCCCATCCCGCGGCTTCGCTCTCGCATCCAAGTTCTCGAGTGCCTTAAGGAGCTACACTCCTGCGCTCCGAGCTCGCTCCCTTATGTCCTCGCTCTCGCTCCCAGCGAGCGCTCCTGCCTCCTCGCTCTCACACTAGTGAACACACCCGGGCACTCCCGCGATCAGTGTCGCGCGCAACTTAGAACCCTCTCGCTCCCTTCTTCCGTCGCTTTTAATTATTGTTGGAATTATTCTAAGTCTTTTGTTCCGTCGCCTTAATTAGTAAATTAATTAGTTGAATTAATTTGTGCAATCAGGAGATATCGAACGAGCATTGCAAGATCGGGAAAATATACGGCGTGGTTCTTGATCTTGAGCCCACATGCGAAGGATCGAGTATCCCAAACGTATCACTTTGGGCGTACGGACTTCAAATGGGGAATGATTTGGTTGATTTCGATTGGCGCTCCATTCTCCGAGGCTACCGAAATTGATTTAGGGCTATACATTGTAGTAGCCTCCACTGGTCTTCTGCATGCTTGCTTCTGGGTTTGTGATCTCCTTAATCCTCTTTCCTCTCCTATTGCTCAAATTTCCTTCTATATAAATAGTAGATGGTTTGTGTGGATTACTCACACATCCGTCTTTCTCCTCTTTCACTACAAACTCTTCAGTGCTATTTTCTCTAACAAGTTTATTTGGTTTTTTTTTGTGATGGCTCCATCCACGGTCGATAAGGGGAAAAACCCTTGGTTGCAGATGATCTTGCTCCTAACATGTCCAAACACCCTAAGGGGAATACCAAGCCGAATGGCTCTAACCTTCCTGAGGAGATTCGCCACTCAAATGATGGATGCGTTGCTATGTAGAAAGCAAAGGCAGAGAGAAAATTCAAGAGGAAGTCCCTGAATAGAGAGAAGCTCCTAGCTTTGCAAGGCAAAGCGCAAGAGAACATCTCACTGTTGAATCAATCCTCGTTGTTTGCTACAATCATTGGCAAAGCAATGGAAGCCAAGGATGTTAGAAAGAAAATGAGGTATGTGTGGAAGTCTCTCTCTGGTGGTTTTTAACTCATTCCAGTTGCTCATAAATGGTTTGAATTGCATTTTGACAAGCATGAGGATCGGGCATGGGTCTGGGACAATTGTCCCTTCCATGTCTTTGGGCAGCTTATCCTTCTCCGACCCTACAGATTGGATTTTGATCCTTTGTCAGAATCTGTTACTCTGCTAGACTTGTGGATCACGTTTCCTAGTTTATCTACTAAATATGTCCATGCGAGTATTCTTAGGGACATTGTGAAAGCTAATAGCTTGGGGAATGTCATTAAGGTGATGGCTTTTAACTCTAAGGAGGCTCCATTTAGATATCCAAGAGTTTGTGTATCTATGGATGTTACTAAAATTGCTGGTAGGGAAATCTTTGTGATCAATGAAATGGGTGAAGCGGAGTCCTACCCTATGTGGTTTGAGGACTTCCCTATGGGTTGTGGAAGTTGTGGTGCAATTGATCATCTTTTTTAGGTATGTCCGAGCAAGAATTTGTGCAATTTTGGTTCCACTCCTGGTGTACATGCACCTGTGGTGAATCCTCATCTGGCTAAGGAGAATGACAATGTTGCTGGTGAGGGTGATTGGGTGCGAGTTGTTGCTAGGAAGCCTCATGTGCAACCTCCACCCATGTTTGGTCACTCTAAGGAGGATCTTATGAAAAGCTTTGGGAAGAATGTCACAATCTCCTCTGATTCTTCTACCTCTAAGTCTTCTGGTAGTTCTGCTGGTAATTCTGTTTCTGCCACACCTATCTTGCTTGCTGAAAACACCATTGCCCGGTCTTCAAGCTATTGCTGCCGACGATGAAGAATGCTTGGATTTTGATGAAGACGGGGTCATGGAGGAGTGCTTGGTGACAGATGGGCTAGCTGATCCTGGGCTTACACAAGATGATTATGAGGTTATCTTTAGAGATGTTCCTCCATCTATGAAATTCAATTTGCCTAATCTAAGCAATCTAGATCGCCTTGCCAAGTCCCTCCATGAGCAGTTTGTGTTCCCTGCAACCTCTCCTACTATGGCTGAGCACCCAGCGCTTAGTGGCACATCCAAATCCGAGTCGGGGAAGCGAAAAACGAAGATCGAAGAAGGTGATTCCGCTTGCTCCACCGTGACTCTGAAGGGTGGTAGCATTAAGAAGGGGAAGCATGTGTAGCTCATCTCTAGTGTGGCTGATGGGAGTCCTCTTTGGTGGCGATGAGTCTCTCCCTTCCAATTCCAGAATAAAGCCACAATCTTTGAAATGTGTCTTGTGTTTGTCTATCATTGTTGGGTCGTGTGTAAGATGGATCAATGTTGGGGTTTAGGTCTTTGGTATCAAGTCTACTGGATGTAATATTTACTTTTGCTTGACTACTCTTAATTATGTTAGGTTGGATTGTGATTTAAGAAGACTATGTAGATGTTAAGTCTAGTTGTGTAACCTTTTAGGAATGGATCTTGATTAATGAAATAAAGTTTAGTGCAAATCATAGGTCAAACAACTTAAGTCTACCCCTTCTCTATAGTTGTCAACAAGAGGATAATTTGGTTACTTGTGTATTCCATTCCTTTAAGCTTAGAAAACACTCAAAGGCTCATAGCTTTGTCACGACTACAATCAATCATAAAATGAGTAATCTTATAGAAACAACGAAATGGGCACAAATTCTCTGTATGAAGAGCTTACCATGCTCCTTCATACAACATACAGTTATCAAATGAAAATTTGTTTTTGGAATGTTAGGGGTATAGGAAGACCAAATCTTTGGACGGATATCTAAGCAATGAAAACAAATGAGCACATAGCCTTAATGGTCGTAGCAGAAACTAAGACGGACAAAATTCCTCTAGAAAAAACTTGGTCCGGAAGCGGATTTAATAAAGTTATATGGTCAGCCAACAATGGTAAAGCGGGTGGAATAGGCCTAATGTGGAACGAAAATTACCTCTTGAACGAAACCATCACAGGGGAAATTCATATGCCAAGAATTATTGGTGTCAAATATTCTTGTGTTAACAACAATTTCATTGGAATGATTTTCTTTGTATATGGACCACCGAACGCGTCAGATAAAGAAGCATTATGGAGTAAGAGAAACATTACCGTGTATGGTGATCTCAACGAGATCTGTGATAATAATGAGAAAATGGGTGGAGTAACACATAATCATAGAATATTTCAAAGACTAAATGAATTCAAAAATCAATGTGCTCTTTTAGATATCCCGACAGTAGGAAACGCATTCACATGGAGGAAAAAAGTGGAGGGAATGGACAATATTTTGGAGAAACTCGATCGTGTGCCTGTGCAACACCAATTTCTCGACATGTACCCAGAAATCATGACCACAAACGACGCCTTCACGTGTTCTGATCACTGCCCTATTACTATGACCCTTTATAGTCAAACAACGTATAAGCCACCACCATTAAAATTCGAGAATATGTGGACCAAGAGAAATGAATTCCCAAATGTTGTCAAACAAGCATGGCGGACTAACTGTCATGGTTCTGCTATGTTCAGATTAATAACTAAAACAATGATTTTTAAGAAAAATGCCAAGGAATGGAATAAATATACGCTAGGAAATATTATCAGACAAATACAAAATGTGGAGAAAGATCTTATTGCAATACAAGCTGCTAATATTCTCAATCAACCAAACGTTCATGAGACGAAGGAAAAGGCACTCATTAGGAAAAAAAGAGTCGCTATTAAAATACCAGAAATTGGGGACAGCGAGCAAAATCTAAACACATCAAAATGGCAGACTGCAACTCAGCATAATTTCATAAAATATCCTCTGGGAGAAGAAATAGGAAAATAATACGGCAAATTACAACTTCTGAAGGAACTCTGATCTTTGGTGAGGAAAATATCCAAAATGAAATCTGCAGGGATTTTATGACACGTTTCTCCAAAGAACAAATTAATAAAAGCTTATTAGATTAATACTTGGAATTAATTCCAACATCCATTTCAGATGAGGAAAACTACCGCCTAATTGAGCAACCATCTAATGGGGAAATCAAGAATATGGTGTTCTCCTTGGGTCAAAATAAATCCCCATGACCAGATGGAATGACAGCTGAGTTTTATAAATCATACTGGGATATAGTTCGGATTGATGTTATACGAGCCGTCAACGCTTTTTTTCATTCGGGCAAGCTCCTCCGACAAATCAACCACACGTTTATCACATTATTGCCCAAATGTGACAATCCCACTAAAACCGAAGATTATAGACCTATCAGTTTTTGTTCTACCATCTATAAAATCATTTCAAAAATTCTTACAGAAAGGCTGAAATCGGTGATTGGAAAACTTATCCATCCACTCCAAGGCGTGTTTGTGTCAGACAATGCCATACAAGACAATGTGCTAATTGCACATGAGATATTCCACTCATTCAAAACCCGGAAAGGCGCAGATGGGTGGCTTTTTCCCTTAAATTAGATATGGAGAAGGCATACAATCGTGTAGATTGGGAATTCACTCCTAGTGTACTAAAAAAAATTCGATTTTCACAACAAATTCATTGAACTAATAATGGAATGTGTAACCACCGTATCCTTCTCGGTGTTAGTCAATAATGGGCCTACTGATATGTTCCCAGTCAATAGAGGTCTAAGACAAGGAGATCCACTCTCTCCCTTTCTTTTTATTCTTGGGGCCAAGGTGCTTGCAAGAAAATTGTCTGATGAGGCTAATTGGAACAAATCCTGAATTGGGCTCTCGTTTGGACGATCGAGGACTAGTATTCCCTTTCGATCGTTTGCAGATGACATTATCATTTTCTCTAAAGGAAATGTTGAGGTGTGTGACAAGGTCAAAACCATTATGACTGAATATTGCCAGATCTCAGGCCAAAAAATTAATTACGTCAAATCAGCATTTCAATATTCGTCGGGGATTGCTAGAAGTCGTGTTCCGATTATAAAAGGGTCCTTAAATAGAGCCAATCAGGAAAAAATAGACAAATACCTTGGTTGCCTGATTGTAAACGGCCGAGTCAACAAGACCACTTTTGAAGAAATTATGAGCAAAACAACGGCACAACTTGCTAAATGAAAAGTCAATACTCTATCGCAACAGGGTCGTTCTCTTCTAATCAACTCAAACTTTGCAGCAAAACCTTTATATACAATGCAAAGTTTCATGCTTCCGGTGTCAATGCATTCCAATCTTGACAAAATAAATAGGACTTTGTTCTGGAATAAGGATTTACAATACAAATCGCTGATTAGTTAGGAGAAAATTTGCAAGCCAAAAGAATCCGGGGATTTGGGGCTAAGGAAAACAAGAGAAATCAATATTGCTCTACAAATGAAGCTACTATGGAAAATATTAGCCGAACCAGAGAACATATGGGTTAGCATTGTGCAGACCCAACAAATATAAATTTAAATACAAGAGTAAATGAATTTATAGTCAATAATTCTTGGTGTAGCGGAAAATTGGAACAAGTCCTCCCAAATGACATTGTGCAACAAATATGCAAGATCCCACTCCCTATCAGTAGTATCGAGGACAGATTGTATTGGTGGCTAGATAATAAAGGTTGGTTCACAATATCAAGTGCTTACAAATTTGCTACCAATTCCATAGAACCTATAAAAGACGATAACACTTGGATTTGGAAGACTGATACCCCATCTAAAATTAAAAAAAAAATTGTGGAAAGTTTGCCAAGATGGTCTACCTACTGCCGGACGACTGGCAAATAAAGGGCTGTCAATTCCACCATATTGTGCTCTGTGTAATCATCACCAAGAAGATTATGTGCACCTTTTCTTTGAATGTAAATATAATTCATTCGCTAAGAATCTCAAAGATAGAGTAAGAAAGGAAATTGAAAACGAGATTAGATCCTCTAGAAACATCAAATTACCAATGACAAAGCTTTGAGCCATGTTAACACAAGATGAAAAACAACAGATGACTTTTCACTAGTGGACAATCTGGTTGACCAGAAATCTTTTCATCTTTCAACAAAAGAAACTGCCTTCTGAAGTAGGATTCGCCCAAAAAGTGGAAGTCAATAGACTGAATTGGGTTAAGGCCAATAAGTTTCACGGAGAAATAAAATACGTAGAACAAAGAAGGAAGGGGAGGTCAGAAAGAGCCAGAATAAAGAATAATAACGTTAGGTGGAAGAAACCACCGGTTGGGTGGGTAAAACTTAATTTTGATGGCTCAGCTAGCCCGAATTGACAAAGCTCAATAGGAGTTATCATTCGTAATGAAAGAGGAACATTAGTGGCAATAGGCGGGGGGGAAATTGGAACACAAACGCCTTTGATGGCAGAAGCCCTTGCTCTCAGAAGGAGTATCATAAATGCTAGGCAAATGAACGTCGAAAAACTCATCTTTGAAGGTGATTCTCTCATAATTATCAACTACCTTAGCAAAGGAATTAAATGCCCATGGGATATTGAACTTGTCATGTCTAACATCTGCTCCCTCATCAATGGGATTAGCGAAGTTTCGTTTTCGCACATTCTTCGTTCTGGTAATTGTGTGGCTGATCGAGTTGCACACCTCGCCCACGTAACCAATAATCCTAATCTACATACTGATCATTGTCTCGCCGACCTCATCCGCAAGGATGCCATCGGATAGCGACTTTGTCGTATCTGAATTCTTACCCAATAAAAAAATGGAGAACTGCATCTTGTAAGGGCGGACTGGATTATGATGAATTGAACACAAATTTGGAGATTCTCCCCCAATTTCCTGGTACAAGATAGTTGCTCTCAGTGGTTTTCCTATGAGTGATCCTAGTAGTTTCTATCATCATCAAGCATTGAAGCTCTTACATGGGCAAATTCATATATTAAAGAATGACTTAAATATTAAAAGATAGAAAGTTGGATATTATAATAATGCATTACACACCTTTGACTTCATATTATGCGAAAAAAATTGAATTTGTCATCTTCTCATTAGATATCAAGAATGTATTTTTAATGGTATAAAGGAGGCATCAAAGCCATTTTTGAATGTAATAATTAGCAAAAGAATAAACCTAAGAGCATCTTCCCCTATAGGCCATAATGGCTAAGGAAATATTCTCTTTTGGCCTATTAAATGGTTTTGTTGTTCTCACCATAGGCCAATTTCGGTAGGAAAATTTTCTATAAATAGTCAGATAATTTAGAACTTTCACACTCATTTCCGTCACTCGATTCTATCGTTATCTTTTCGATTTGAATCAACAATGAATTCTTCTTAAATATCATCTTCATCTCACTCTTCAAATGAAACTATTGAGATTTCTAATTCAATCTTTGATTCATTTGTACAGGATCAAAATGTCTTATATCGTATGTATGCTGATAACAATCTACTCATGGCGGAATATATCAACAATGAAGAAGATGATGTTCAATCAAGACGAAGAGGTGGAGTTCCTGGTCACATTACCATTTATCGTGATCGAGAATGTGATGTAAATAATCTATTTAATGATTATTTTGCGGAGGTCTCCCGGTTTGGTGAGGAAAAATTTTGTAGACGTTTTCGTATGAATAAAAGTTTATTTCTTCAAATCGCAAACTCAGTAAAAAAATCATGATCAATTTTTTATGCAACAACGAGATGGAATTGGTAGGCTTGGGTTGTCAACCTTTGTTAAAATAACAACTGCTTTTAGGATGCTAGCATATGGTGTGCCGACTGATTCACTTGAAGATTACTTAAAAATTGGTGAATCAACTGCCATTAGATGCTTGCAAAAGTTTTGTCGTGCAGTTATAGAGATATTTGGGGAGCAATATCTTCGAAAGCCAACAACCAATGATATTTCAAGACTTCTTTATGTTGGTGAGAAACATGGATTTCTAGGAATGTTAGGAAGCTTAGATTGAATGCATTGAAAGTGGAAAAATTGTCCTGCAGCTTGGGTAGGTGCATATGCTCGGCGTAGTGGATCGCCTACAATTATTCTTAAGGTTGTTGTTGATTATGATCTTTGGGTAGCTGCATGTAAAGCTCCTCCTTGTACATATTTTATCAAGGGTAAGTAATATGATGTCGGATATTATCTAGGAGATGGAATCTATCCTAAGTGGTCCACACTTGTTCAGACTATTCATGATCCTCAGGGGCCAAAAAAACAATATTTTGCGAAGAAACAAGAATCATGTAGAAAAGATGTTGAACGAGTTGTTGGTGTGCTTCAATCACGTTGGTGTGCTTCAATCACGTTGGGCAATAGTTAAGGGTCCATCACATTTTTGGAATAAACGTGTTCTACATGACATCATGACTACGAGTATCATTATACACAATATGATTATTGAGGATGAGCGTGACTTAACAGCTCCAATTACAGAATTCAATCACGAGCCTACACTGTCAGTTGAATCGGGTGACGACGAGGATGAACAATTTGCACAGTTTCTTGCTCGCAATAGGAAAATCAAAGACAAGAAAGCTCATTTTGAACTTAGGGATGCTTTGATTGATCATCTGTGGGATCGTCATAGTAGAGGCGAAGTTTGAATAATTTTGTAGAAGTTTAATACTTTATTTTATGTTTGTTCTAGTATGTTTTTTTTTTTTGACATTTAGAGCTATGTATTCTTCTTTAGTAGTATAGTTTTAGTATCAAATTCAATAAAGAAAGCTGATATTATTTCAATAAAATGATTCACATGTTCTCGTATATTGCATGCAATGTATACATATGACATATTGCTTATCTAATTGCTCTCCAAAGTCTACCGATTGATGTGAAGATATCTCTTCATGCAAGTTAAGTTGTATTTAATTATTCAAACACCACCTAAGACAAAAAAAAAAAAAAGTAATTGAGGAGCTAGTTCATTGGAGGAGATCTCGATCAATATCTTAATTGAGGAGCTACCGAGCTAGTTCATTGGAGGAGATTTCGATCAAATTGCAAACACTAGCTAGGATATCTCAACTAAGGAGCTACAATGTAGGAGGTCAAACACCATCTACAATATCTCAACTAAAGGTCGTTGTTGGAGAAGATCACGGGGCTAACACCATTTGACTTTCTAATAAAAATAGGTCTCACTTAATTGATAACCATAAATACACTAGCTGGCATTCGCACAATACACGTACAACACACACATTTTTCTACTCCTCCAATGTCTTCTAAACGTGGCTTGAATTTTCTACCAGACGAGGATGTGCAATTGTGTCGTATATATCTTGATGTTTCTCAATGTCTAATTAATGACATTAACAAAAAAAAAAAAGATGCAATGTGGGAGAGGGTTGCTTTTGCTTACAATGACTGGAAGATTGCGGAAAGAGTGAGAACCGGCCAATCCCTTCAAAGTCAATTTTCTGATCTATGTTTACCAGTCAGTAAACTTCGTGGTCATGTTCGTCAAATTGAGCATCAAAATCCTAGTGATGCATCCGAAGCATATATTGTAAGTACCATATAATTATAAACTCTACTATTGTTAACTTTAATTTATTCCAAATATTAATGTATTGAATACTTCTTTTTACTTCGTGTTTTAGTTAAAGGAAGTCAAAGAATCTCTACTAGATGGTCCCACTTATAAGAGGAAAAGGTTTCAGTTTGATCACGTATGGCCCATTTTGAAAGATGCTTTGACAATGCTATCGGGCAAGTCGCTAAACCACGTAGGAGAAATGATTCATCCGCAGGATCTCAAGCGGGTTCTCACACATCAAATATATCTGAAACTCCAACAATTTGTGTTGATATCGATGCAGATGAAGATGAGAAAGAGTACATCAATGATGAAGTCGCTTCAAAAGGACGTCCAATGGGAACGAAGATGTCAAAGGCAACATGAAAAGTTATCGATGGGAGAAAACGACATTATGAAAAGATTATGGCTGACAACCAAGTGATGAAAGATTTACTTGAAAAGAATATGATGCAGAAAGCAAGCTTTGCTTCTAAGATGGAGCATTACACATCAACCAAATTGAATATCCAAAGCTAGTACGATGAAGATAAAATAATGCTAACGAATTCTGATTCCATAACTGATCCAATGGCCCGAGATTACTTAAATATGAGAAAGGCGGAAATTATGCAACGAAGCTCATGACTTCATGAGGCAGGACTATTTGCTACATCCTCAGTCTCCTTCGACACCACCGACTACATTTGGTTACGGTAACTTTAACCAATTCCAAAGTCAATCAGAAGCTGCATGTGATAATGAAAATTTTGGTAGAGAAAATTATGGTTATGGTAGCTTTCGAATGAGCAATAACAAATATATGCATGAAGATGATCAACGTGATGGCTTCGGAACAGGAAATGGTTATGAAGAGAATAATGCGGATCTACCAGAATATTAAATGTAACCATGATTCAATAGTTGGTTGTTTCATTTTATATTTGTTTTTTCTTCTTTAGTACTTTAAGCAACTTAATATTTATTTTTTATTATAATTTTGATGAATCTATAATAAAAAATATTAATGTCATTTTCTAAAAATATTATTTATGCAATAATAATTCAAATATGTCAAATATTATAGTCATATCGAAGAACTATTGAATATCTTAACAATACTAAAAAAATTATTTTTAATTTGAAATCATAACTATATAATATATAGATTTATAATTTTATTATTTATAAATTTACATAAATATTAAACACTTAAAAATAAATAAATAAATAGGATTTGGCCTTCAAATAGTGAGCTTTGTTTTGAAAATAGGTCAAATACAAAAAGGCTAAAATTGGTTTTGACCGAAGATGGGAGCAAAATTTGGCCAAAACCCATTTTTTGGCTTACCATGGGAGATGCCTTAATCGAGTGTTATTAATTTTGGTAAGCAAAATTCATTTTTCCACTTATTATAATAATCTAATTTTTTTATATATATATATAAATTAGAACTTTTGCACAAAAGAAGCCGGCTTCTAATTTACTTAATGTATTTTCCTTTCCTGTTCGCCTTCTCAACCCCTCTTCGGAGGCTTAAATACACCTCTTTGGAGGATGAAAAACACCTCTCCGAAGGTCAAAATCAGTCCCGACCGGCTGTCGAGTTTCCCGTTCGTGGGACTCCTCGCCTCCGCCAGTCTTACCAGATCTGCTTGATCTTGGTTTAATCCTCCTTTCCTGTCTCAACTTCGTCGGATCAACCCCTCCCTAACTACCAATCACTGGTGTTTGGGGTCTATTTTCCCCGGTCTTCCTTTCCTAGTGTATCTGGGCATCTTGTCCCTTCGATCCGTCAATTTGTTACTCCTCCTCTACACCCGGTTTCGGTTTTGGGGAGCTCCTTCTTCGCCCCAAGCCTGCTTCTCCCCTTTGTCATCCGATTTGGGGTCTGTGGTAGCCTTCTTCTGGGTGCTCTGTGGATCCGCGACTCTGCTACCTTGCCTCCATGTGGTCTGGCTCTCCTGTCAAACCCTTAGCCCCTAATTCT
The DNA here is from genome assembly GCA_037127255.1 of Persicaria tinctoria. Lineage (NCBI taxonomy): Eukaryota > Viridiplantae > Streptophyta > Magnoliopsida > Caryophyllales > Polygonaceae > Persicaria > Persicaria tinctoria. Next base: position 36,989,244 of record JBANSL010000015.1, on the reverse strand, counting down.
GCAATTTTCCTTCGACAATTTGGCCGACCATCGTCTCCGCCGTTCTCCAATTTCCCTTCGACAATTTGGCCGACCATCGTCTCCGCCGTCCTCCTTGTTGGTTGCCTTAGTCGGCGTTGATGGTGGTCTAGCCTTTCTCTGACCTCCTTGCCTAGGCCCGATTTTCGGACTTATCTTGGTTCTTTCGGCCCATGGTAAACCCTTAGGCCCAAAGCAAACCCAATTTAAAAAACAAAAAAATCGTGTTCAAATCCCACGTAGGCAATTCTAAGATGAAACAAAAAAAATTCTTCCAATCTTGCATCGTAAGATTGGGTATGGAAAGTATTGTTTCTTTTTAAAAAAAGAAAACAGAAGTAATCGTGATAATTTATATATATTATTTATATATAGATTTTCACATTGAGATATTTACTTTGAACCAATTCCGAACGGATTTAATATATCCCTGAAAGGGTTTACTTAAAATCCGGAAAGGGTTGAATAAATCCCGAAAGGGCTTGGAAAATATTAATAAGTAATAATAAATCTCCCCGAACTTTATACTGGGTCCCGGAATTTCTTCTCATAAATTTTCGTCGGTGGATTGATCTTCCTTGTTTTGGCCCGTATTTTGCTTCGTCGTTTGGCTTCGAGTTGCTGCCTTGGCGTCATTGCATTTAGTTCCGAGTTGGGTTGCATTATCGGGCGTCCTATATGATCGACAGGATCGTAGTTGTGTTCGTGGTCTTCGAATATCCCTCATTTAGGTGGGAGCAACGTCGGTGGTCAACACATCTCCAGGATTCGCCCTTTCCGGTGGTGGGTTACTATTCTCCACCTTCTCGGCATCGAGACGTCGTGTGAGTCGTCACACTCGCCCGTGTTCTCGACATCCGTAGCTCGTCTAGGATCTTTATCGACTCCTCCGCTGACCGGCGTCGTTGATGGGTTGTTGGGGTTTTTCTTTCTTCTTTGTTGATTTGTGTTGCTTATGGTTGTATGTTGACGGTTAGTCCGTCTCCCAATTCGTCCGTCTCTCGAGCTTCAGGCTTATCTGAGCTCGAATTTTTCCTAATAAAAAAAAACGAAGTCGGCTTCCAATTGCTCGGAATTGGAATGATACGCCTACGTCCTATCATCAAAGTTATCTAACAGCCAAAAAAAAAAAAGATAAAAAAATTATGTAGATTTTTTTAGCTAAAATATTTATAAAATAATTTAAGGTAAAATGATAGGTTTTGTAGTTCACAAATGAGTAAAAATTAATTGTAATAACTCATATTGATAAGTTTAATAATCTATATGATAGAATTTATAACCACTTACGATTTAAGAATTAATTATAATAATCAATAAAGGTAGTCAAATAGGATGACATGTGTATAAATAGATGATGTAATCGTCTGACGTGGCTTAAATATATTGGATCATCATTAATTGATGTGTTAAAGACCCGGACCAGATTGTACCAAAGTACGACAGATAAGCGAATTGCACCAGAATCCGCCACATAGGATTTGTTACCCGCACGGTTGCGCGTTTTGTTAATGAATTATATTTTATTAGATTACTAATCGAGGTGGATTAAAAAAATAAAACCAAATTGACGTGGCTCACAAAAATAAAACCATATATAAATATATTATATTCAATTTGATCTAAAAGGTAGAATAATTGACCAAATATTTATTTTTTAACATGTCTTTTAAGAAGTTAAAAAAAATATTAATTTTTATGTACTAATAATACTATATAATTTATTAAAAAAAACTGTGGACGATGTGAGCAACTAAGATATGATTTTTATAAGGTTTTTACTATTTACACACATTTAGTAGTGTAGAAATTATATAAATATTATATTTTGATTAATGTTTTTAACAATTTTATACTTATTACTAATAGTAGGAAATCATCAAAAAAGAATTACTAAAATATTAATATTTTATATAATTTGTAACCTCCTAAATTTGCATGAACAGTAGATGACTTATAAAAAAACGGTATAAGGTGTCTATATACTCACGGACTTATACAACTTACAATCTCTCTATATTATTTGAACTTTTGAAAATAAACTTTTACATAAAATCAAATCGGCTAAATTGATTCGCTTAAATCAAATCGGCTAAATTCTAAGAGATTTTCATTTAGTTAATTGAAAATCTATCAAGTATCAATCTAATTAAGATAGGAATATATTTTTTTCTCAAAAAAAGGATAGGAATATATATAAATCTCACGTACTATTTATTTGATCTAAAACAATAACTTTTTTACCTAACTATATTGGCTTATTAATTGTTGTGGCCCAAAATTATAATACAAATTTAATTCAGAAAATGACACGTAAGCAAAAATAATTTCATTTAATTCAGAAAATTTCATGAACACGAGATCGCATCAGCGGCCTTTGCTTTAGTATATTATATTATTACTAGTATTCGGTACCTGCCCGTTGTGCGATTTTTTTAATAAATTTTAGTATATAAAATATCTTTGAATTAATATAAATTTAGGTTTTTAAATATTTTTCAGAGTTTAGATTGATTTTGTTTTAACCTATTCAATAGATCGATATATATATATATATATATATAAAATAATTAAATTCAATCTCGTCACTTACTAATTCTATCACTTATCACTCATCACTTACTCATTCTTGAGAAATTTGGATTTCATTCGACTTGGATCAGCTCAGTTATGAAGTGTATCACGACTACCTCTTTCTCTGTTCTAGTCCATAACACCCCTGGCCCCCTCTTTAAACCCAATAGAAGCATTAGACAAGAAGACCCCCTTGCCCATTACCTATTTGTTCTTGTTATGGAAGGCTTGTCCAGAAAACTTCACAAAAAAGCCTTGCTAGAAGATGCTCTTATAGGCATTAAGCTCAAAAAAAAAATGGTACTCCTATCATTTTCTTAACCTTTGCTGACGACACTATCATTTTTTCTAAAGCGGCCCATACTAGCCTAAATACGATCCAGAATATCATAAATAACATCTCAAATCTTTCTGGTCTCACAATCAACTATAACAAGAGTTCTGTACAATGTTCTAGGAACGTTAACCCAAATCTAATTAAAGACTTATCTGTCCATATGCGTGTTTCAATTTCAAAGACTCTTGAAAAGAATCTTGGAATCCCTCTAGTTAATGGCCGTGTCAAAAACTGTGTTTTTAATGAAGCGGTGGACAGTTTACGAAAACAACTAACCAAATGGAAAGCGTTTAGCCTCTCTGAGGCTGGAAGAGTGGTCTTTATCCAATCCAATATTAGCTAAAAAACAAATTATCTCATGCAAAATTTTTTACTTCCAAAGGGTATTCTTAATCAAATTGTTAACATAAACTTTTTCTGGAATAAATCTCAATCAGATAGATACATCCCTCTCATCAGCTGGGATCACATTTGTAAACGTAAATCTCAGGGAGGTCTGGGACTTAGAAAAGCAGAAGATCTCAATATTTGTTTACAGATGAAACTCCTTTGGAAAATATATAACAATGAGGATAGTATTTGGGTGAGAGTTATAAAAGAAAAATACCTTCAACATGAAAATATAAGGAACTATAGCAACAGGAAAACCTCTTGGCAATTTGGTAGACTTCTCTCACTTAGGCAGAAGTTTGAAGAAGGTCTTCTCTGGCTGGTTAGAGATGGCACAAGCATAAATATTTGGAATGGCCCTTGGATCCCGACACTCCTATATGAGCTCCAACGACCCGTCAATGAAAGTTAAAGATCTTATCACTGATAGAAACCATTGGAATGAAGATATCCTGAAAAACTTGTTTCCTCAAGAGGTAATTCAAAAGATTCGATATATTAAAATTCCCTCCTCTCAGGTTCAGGACAAGTTGATTTGGAAGCCTGATCCAACAGGGAATTTCACCACAAAATCAGCAAGGGACATTCTAGCACCACCTTCGCATGAACAAGATGCACACACTTGGATATGGAAGCTAAAACTACCCCCTAGAATCAAAAACTTCCTGTGGAAAATAAAAATAGATGGACTTCCGACAGCTGCTCGGCTCAAAAGGTATGTTAACAGGGTACCAAGTCAATGCTCTCTCTACAATCAGTCAGACGAAGATGCGACTCATCTTTTTACAAAGTGCACTTTTGCTAGAGAAGTAATAGTCCAATATGAGCAACAAGGAGGTATGTTTTTCCCTGAACTTAATAATCCAGGTCCGCTCCATGTAAATTTAAAAAATATTAAAAAAGCAAATAGCAGATTCGAAGATCTTGCCAGCATCTAGCAAGTTATTTGGGAAATTAAGAATGAGCAAATCTTCAGGTAGAAGAGTTTGAATGACGTAGCCCAAGTAGTCCAAAGAATGAGATAGACTCTTCTTGATTGGGACGAGGGGTATGATAGCACTTTACCAGCCAATAAACTAAGAAGTAGAATGGCTACTACTAAGTGGAGTAGACCACCCAGAACTATCTACAAAATTAATGTAGATGGTTCTATCACCCTTTCTAGCAAGTGCCAGATTGGAGGAATCATTCGGGATTCCGATGGCCAGATTATTGATGTATTTCATAAGAAAATAAGCGAAGGCTCAGTCTTCCAAACGGAGGCTTCATCAATCCTTCTTGGGCTGCAACGTGCAAAGGAGAAAGATATTACGAAGATCATCCTTGAGAGTGATAACCAAGTTCTGGTTAAGTCTATGAAGCGACTGCAACAACCAAGATGGGATGTTATGCGACAAGTTGAAGACATTATCAAGCTTCTATCAGAATTCACGATGGCAGATATCCACCATGTCTATAGAGAGTCAAACATGTGAGCGGATTATATAGCTAGAAAAGGAATTATCTATAATTTGCAGTCTATCCCCTATCATAGGGATTTTTGTAACATCATCCTTCAGGATGATCCTAGAGTTAGGCTACTATCTTAGGTAGCAGCTCCTAATGTTTGCCTACTCTAAAAAAAAAATTTCAACTCCAGTAAACTATTTTTAAGGATATGATAAATCATGAAAAAGAAGCCGAGAAAATTAATTAATATATATTAAATATAACGTACTGATATTTTTGTATGATATATTTGTAAGATTCTTTAGTTTGTTAAAATTAATTAGATTTATTCAAATAAGTCATAAAATGCTATCAAAATGTAACTAATCTAAATAGAAGATTATATTGGATAAGATTATTTGATATACAAAGATAAGTTTTTTACCTAACTATATTGACCCCCAAAAATATAATACCACCCTAATCCAAAATATGACACGTAAGCAAAAATAATCCCGTTTTAATTCAGAAAATCTCGTGAACACAAGATCGCACCAGCGGCATCTGCTTTAGTATTTTATATAGATATAGATATATAGATATAGATATATAGATACATATGGATAGATGGATAGATATTGATGATTGATATATTCATATTTGAAGCCACAAAGATTTATAAGCCACAAATCATCACATACATTCCTTTTCGATTTTTTTTTTAAAATTAATGATTGGGTTTTAATTTAACAACTTTCAAAATGTTAGCAGATTTGATGAATACTCTATAAGGTGATACAGTATATCATAATATTCTCCGACCATGCCAGTAGCAAATGAAAAAAAAAAAAAAAAACATTTAGAGATACAGTTTTCTACCGGAAAATTTGATTTAAAGGCAAAAGATACAATGGCAAAGATGAACAATAAGCATGAAGGGAAGCGAAATCATACCTGAACTGCGAAGTGTGAAGTGAAGCCAAAGGGAAGGGTAGGAAATGGTTAAGGCTGTTTGAGAGAGGCGATGGCGAAAAATGCAAAAGAAGGCCAGGGGTAGGTTTTATAGGCGAGGAGCTAAAGGCTTTCTGAAACCGCGCACCGACAGTCAGCATCCGTGAATCAGTGGGCCAGCTTCTCAGCAACTTTGACCCACTTTGCCGCGCGTGAATGTCAAGTCCCATCAGCGCATCCATTGTCAAGTCCCATCCGCGCATCCATATTTAACAGTGCATCCGGAGTCCATGGTTGAGGTTTCTGTTTTTCAATTGCGCATCCGGAGTCTGGGGTTGCGAAGGTTGACCTTGTGTAGGGTTATAAATTCACCGTGTGAATAGCAAATCCGTAAATAATCCAATAGCCCCAAAGATTCGGATATTTGCTGCAATTTTCCCTATAAAAGGGATAAAACTCTCATCCAGGGTCATTCCCATGTCCCTAGCAGAAATCAGACAGCTACACTTTTCACATACCATACAACTAGCGCCTGGATCTGCACTGAGAAACCAACATGATGAAGGGTGGAATTCAGCTGACTTGAATGGAGGGGAACACTGGATTGATCTTAACATATAACCCTTTCAAATGCTACAGTTGCGTATAGTAAGGAAAAAGAATGTTTGAATTACAATAATTCCCATCATCTGTCTGTAAATTACAGTGTAAGGGAAGTGTACGTGTGTTTATACCAGCCTATAGAAATGCGAAGCTCAAGTTCCTTAAGGGGTCAGTAGGTTGAGGCATGAACTCTGACTCAGACAAGATCAGTCTTCTGTGTGTCTTGATTTGTCCACCATTATAATCGTCTGGGAGGAAAAGAGGGAGATGAATAAGGACAAAAAAGCAGCTCATACTACAATGGCAATGTATTCATTGGCTGTATTGGAAATTGAGGCATACCCATCGACCAAAAATTGCTGCTAATTTAGTATGAAGTGAGGTTTTCATACCCTTTTGAAAAACTTGCCACCCTTCTGTCCAACTTCTGTGCCGGAAAGGCTTGAGGACAGAAGCGACTTGGAATCTGGTCGCCATTTGAGCAACTTGAGACTGCATAACAAGGTTGCGAGTGCAGCAGGAGTTTCGCCGTCTTTTATGCTTTTACAGGATACTACTTCAAGCTTCTCAAGCTCCTTCCACAACAGAATCACAGAATTTAACCCTTCTACTGTCAGCAACGAGCATCCGTTCAAAGATAATGACTTTACTCTCCTGTAAGGGAGTGTATCACCCATCAGATTCAAGTTGAGTTCATCATTATGAAATAAAATGAATCTTCGCACTGTTAGTAAGGAAACAAAACAACAGGTGAAGCAAGCAATAGAACATTATGAATATTTGTCAATTTTCAACTCAGACGGCGTGAAGGACTTTCAAGCATGGGTAAGCTCAAATAAGAACACATTCATGGAACAAATCAAGTTACAATCACAGACATAATTACGGCAATCAACCTATAACTGTGTTTGTTTGCTACAACCCTACTCGGAAGCCTAAAAACAGAAATGAGTAAGTTTAGATGACTGGCTAGCCCTTCCCCAATGGAATACATAACATAACAACACAAAGTGAACATTTGAGAACGAAGTTCATACCTAATTGAACTAGCCAAAAGAAACACGTCATCATCCAATCCCCAACACTCCTGTATAGTGATCACCCTGATGGATTTACAAACTAGAAATAGAGCCTTTAGGCTTTGTTTATCCCCTATATAGCAACGCTCCAAGTACAACTCCTCGAGTGCAGGACAAGAACCCAAGTACTCATCCGCCCCTGGACTGGAATCAATACAAACGCAAGATTGAAGCTTCAGAGTCTTCAAATTGTCACAGTATGAAAGAGCTGATAGCCAACCTCCATCCATCCTGTGGTCACAAATGTTCAACTCCTCCAACATTTGGCAGCATTGACCTATAGCTTTAATACCATCATAGCTTCCCTCACACCCAGTAAGCTCCAGCTTAACTAATCTCCTACACCCCTGAGCTAAAATCGTCAACCCAATATCTGAAATTACAGTATCATACAACCCATCTACACGACTGACCAATTTCAGTATTTGGACGTTCCTAAACCGCGAGAGACCATTAAGAAGCATGTCATCGCAACGATGAATCTCCAATTCAACTAGGGTCACGCACTGCTCGGCCACAAAACCTAACCCGTACTCAGTGGCATTGATCACAGCCAATTTCTTCAGGTTAGGGCACCCAGATGCAAGCAATTTCAACCCCTCATTTATCTTATTCGAATCAAACAGAGCGCTTTCATGAATAAATTCGCCATCACTCACAAACTCTGAATCAATACGAATTGAAACTAGCCTATGAGACAACGAAATCCCGGAATTCCAATCATTGGGAAAACACGCCCGGATCAAATAAACTTCGGTTAGATTGGGGAACCGGGTGGTCAATCTACCGGATTGGAGGAACTCCCAGTCCAGAAGATAGACGGACCGAACCAAACGGCCCTGAAGGGAATGCCACCGCTTGCAGACGAGTGAATTGGAAAGGTGCTGGGAGATTGGGAGCTTGGAGAGGATGAGAGAGAGAACCTCATCGGTGATGAGAGAGAAAGGGCCCTCCCCAAACCCTCTTCCAACGCCGAAAGCTATGGTTTTGCTAAGGTTGCGGGATTGCATATGCATCCTGAAAACGGGGTTCTTGACCTGCTGATCCTTGAACCAGAGCTCGGTTAAGCTCGCACGACGCTTCCTTGAATTAACGCTCCTTGGGGCCCTAGGGCTCTTCGGTTCGTCGTCCGACATGTCTTCGATATCAGTCCTTCTGGAGTCTGGAGTCTGGCGGCGGCGGTGGCGGTGGTGGTGGCGGTGAGTATTTGGGGATTAGGGTTAGGTTTTCGAACCCGATTGAACCGGGGGAAGGGGCGGATCGGAATTGGATTTGAACTGAATTTCAAAATTGGAGAAAATGGGTTCCACTATTGGAGGTTCCACGCTGGATCGGTCATCGACTGCACCACTAAATTACACTTAAAAAAAATGTTTTAATAGGTGGAAGTATAATACTCCCTCCGTTCGCGAAAACTTGTTGTTTTAGCATCGGGCATAATTATTAAGAAATATATTACACTACCTAATTGGCCCTTAACTTTTGTCTTTCTTATCCTCAAAACAAAGTACAATGAAACATTTTTCATCTTCAAATTGGAGCCAAGATTTAAATTAACAAATTCAAATTATGGGTAAATTGGGAAATAAATGGAGAAAATATATAAAATGTCATGTTTTGTTGAACAAAATCAAAAGTCTAAAACGACAAGTTTTCGCGAACGGATGGAGTAATAGAGTAGAGAGGAGGAAGAGAAAGAGAGAAATCATTTATATTGCTTGTCTCTCTCAAATGAGAAGTACAAGACCTTATATAGACATAGATAGAGATAGGTTACAAGTTAAGGATAAGAAAGCCATAAATAATGATCCTTTGATTTTCCACCATGTGGGAGTTAAATGAGGTGAAGAGACATAGAGGTGAAACATCCACCTAAATAATACTCCCCCTTGGATGTACACCTCTAACATTACAAAATGTCTCGTTAAAAACGTTGCCTTGAAAATCTCAGTGGGACAAAAGCTAGGGCTAAGCGAAGAAGAGTACAAATGTCGTTTGATACGCTTTGGGATACTGCCTCGTTAAAAAACCTTGTTAAGAAAACCCAGTGGGACAAAAGCTAGGGCTAAGGGAAAAAGAGTACAAATGTCGTTTGATACGCTTTGGTGATGCTGCCTTGTTAAAAAACCTTGTTAGGAAAACTCAGTGGGACAAACCCTGATCGAATAGAAAAAGAGTGCAATGCGTATATTCTCCCCCTGAATTCAACATTCTCTTTGCAGCTTTCTCATTCCGATAAGCTCATCGAATTTCTTGATAATTCTGACTTCATGAGCTTCATGGTCGTGACTCTGAACATTGTCTTTGATGTATACAAACCTAAATGTCTTCATATATTACAATTGACATTGACGTATTTGACTTATATGTCTTGGTGTTGAGCTGCTTTTAATGCACAATCATAAGGTACTTCAGTACCTAACGTGCTCTTCGTCATTTGATCGCCGGGGGGGGGGGGGGGGGGGGGGGGGGGGTAGGGCTGTGCAGAAAAATACGACACGGTTGACACGACACGAAACCGCAACAAAACGATACGAAAAAACACGAAACGATAAAGATACGACACGATTATGACACGAAACGGTAAAACACGACAATAATCGTGTCGTGTTCGGATCGACATTTTTCCCTTGTCGGGTATCCCACACGACACGATTTTTTTTTTTTAAATATTAGTTTTCTGTAATAATACATATATAATAAATGTCTTCTAGTATCACATAACTCCGCTTGCCCAGTTGGTCGGGCGTGTAGTGAACAAGCGCGCAGGGGATCTCGGGATCTTGCGTTCGAATCCCAAATTTTTCATCTTTTTTTTGGTTTTTCCAGCCTTTTTTTTTTCATCTACTTGTCTACGTCTAGGGCTTCGAGGTTCCACCTTCATCTTTCATTTTCCAGAATCGCCGCCCACTGCTAGTGCTCAGTCCGCTCCGGCCCACAGGCCACGACGTCGGCTCGAGCTTGGCTCTCCTCTCCTCCCTCGGTCACTCTAAGTCCGCTCTAGGCCACGGCGTCGGCTCGATCTCGCCTCTCCACTCTCAGTCAGTCTTGTCTCGACTCTCGAGTTCTCTCTCCTTTTATCCAGATCAGTTCTTCGCCTCTTCTCCTTCTACTCTCCCCCATTCTCTGTCATCCGAAAATTTTGGGATCTCCATTTCTCCAACCGCCAATGATCTCTCTCTCTCACATAGTCCTGAAATGCCGCCTCCGCCTTTTAGTTTTGATTCCGGATTCAAGTTCTTTTGAGAAAAATCAGTGTTTCAATTTCAAGATCTAGCCATGGTTTCCAGATTCAGGTTCTTTGGGGCGATTCGTGATTTTCAGAGAACGAGCCATATATTTTTCCATCAATTTATTCATTTTAGATTATGTAAATTCAAGAATTTTAGGTGGTTTTGGGGATTTCAGATTTGGGATTTTGGGCAACATTGGAGGCTAGGGCAACAGATTCAGAAAAAAAAAATTATAAATGGTTCGTGTCGTGTTACACAGGTATCCGACACGGAACTGTTTCGTGTTTTTGTGTCGGATACCTGGTAGTTATCGTGTCGTGTTCGGATCGGCACTTTTCCCCTTATCGGTTTCGTGTTTTTGTCGTGTCGTGTCGTGTCGTGTCGGATACCCGGTTATGCACAACCCTAGGGGGGGGAGGAGTCTATTGTATTAAATGGTGCGTAAGTAGCCTCGTTAAAAACCTTACCTTGAAAAAACCCAGTGTGATAAAAACCAAGATTAAGGAAAAGAGTACAACTTTGTATGGTATTTTGGGACCTAATACAATGTCACCACTTTCACAGTTATAGGTACTTCAGCTACCTTTATAAGGATCTTTAATCAATTGCATGTGACGGGGCTTTGACATTAATGCTTCGTATATTTTCAATACACAAAAATATAAGGTACTTCGGGACCTCGTGTGCTTTTCATCGTTTGATACAGGGGATTTGATGTATAGATGGTGTATAAGTAGCCTCATTAAAAAACTTACCTTGGGAAAACTCTATGGGGTAAAAACCAAGATTAAGAAAAATAGTACAACTTGTGCATAGTACTTCAGAACTCAATATACTATGTCACCATTTTCACAAATAAATGATCCTTCAACTACTATAAGCACCTTTGGGCTTAATCGCTTACATATGACGAGGCTTTTTATATTGATGTTTCAGGCACTTCAAATTAATCAATCATTTTCATCTATGTTCGTCAATTACACATGGATTCAGTTCATCGATAACCAAAGATTATATCCACTGTTGGTGAATATATTTTCATATAACCTTTAATAGGCTTTTGTGTAATCAACTTGGCTTTATATTTTCTTTTGTACGAACACCCACTTAAAACTAATTGATATTACACTTTCAGTATTGGAACTACGGGTCCAATACTATCATGCTTTAAGAATCCATATTTACATGAAGTTGCTTCTTTCTAGCTCTTAACCATCATTTCGATGTCGACATCTTTTCTTTGTTTGATGATCATCATATTCTCATGAGCTCTTTCCACTTCTCGAGAAATGATATACTGAGAGTCTAGTGATCTTCATCACTTTCGATGTATTTGAGAATCACTTGATATTCATTGGGTTGGAGTTACTTCTGGAACTTTCAAATGAGCTAGTGCAATTTATGTGTCTTTGTCACTTTCTTGGCTTTAGTAAATGTTTTTGATAGCCTTTTGTTAAACCATGAATTTTCATTGGGTGTATATATCTATTGAACTTCGTTCTTGTTCCCTTTCGTTTATCCGCAGATACCAAATGATAAAGAAGGTGCTTTCATGCAATCTCTTTCTTAATACAGTCTCATTTCATCTCCCCCTAAATACCGAGCATTTGATCACCTTTATGAAGCTCGAGGTATTTGATATCATCAGGGACTCAAACCCCATGCATCATTCAACTTCTTTGTGGTCTCTACGGAGGAGTTCCGAACATATACTCTCTTCTAGAGATAATTTAGGAGAAGTTATTGTGTCAAATTCGAAATGCAAAATAGCATGGGCCCTTTTGACTGACGACTCCTCTAGGTCGTTATGAGCTACTTTATGCTAAAAAAATGTGATTAATAACATTCTCTACCTTTTCATATAACTAATGTGTTAAAGCATCTATACTGGAATAACACTTGCCCATATGACATTGTTTTATGTTTGTAGTTGTCTCATTATGGATGATTTTCCCTATTTATTGTTCTTCTTTTGATACATGTCTTGCCAACCTAGCTAGAGTACTTATGAAATGTAAAGAAACCAATCTAGTGCTTAATTTGGAGAAAGGTCACTTTATGGCTCATGAAGGGATTGTGTTAGGACACCTAGTTTCTAAAAGAGGGATTGAGGTTGATAGAGCTAAGATTGAACTTTTAGAGAATTTACCTCCTTCTTATGTGAAAGATATTAAGAGCTTTTTAGGAAATGCAGGCTTTTATAGACGATTTATTCATGACTTCCCTAAGATTGCCAAACCTCTAACTAACGTACTGATGAGACACATTTAGGTAGTGTTAACATGTGTATTATTTAGATAGATTTAGGTATAATAAAATGCACGAGTTAGTTTAGTTTTCATATATTTAGTTAATTATGCATGGAGTCAGAATCTACGTCCTTTTGTGTATAATTTCAGACATTGATTGTAGTTGTCCAAGCTGGCGACGTTACACTAAAAATGAGTCGTTTGAAGGTTGTTGTCGTCGGATTGGTGTGTACTTATTAGGGGTGGGCACGGGACGGGATTGAGCCGGGACGGGACTCATCCCGTGAAATTTTTACGAGACGGGATTGACACTTTTTTCCGGGACGGGATCGGTACGGGATGGTGTCTGGACGGGACGGGATCGGGACGGGATGGGCCTTGTCCCGCAAATAAAAATAATAAAATATTATATAAATTTGCAAAGTGAAAAATGCTTTCATAATTCATTAATTTGTATAATATGTTGAATACGGTATTCTTCTCAACTATATTATTCAATAATAATAATAATAATAATAATAATAATAATAATAATAATAATAATAATAATATTATTATTATTATTATTATTATTATTATTATTATTATTATTATCATTATTATTATTATTATTATTATTATAATACTATTATTAATTCATACAATGATTGTATAATTAATTATAATGTTCAACATATTTGGCTACATTATCTTACTAGATCAGGACAGAAAGGGATTGAGACGAGATTCACTAGATACTGTCTCATTATCGATTGATAGTTGAAAAGAATACCGTATTTAGCTATTTGCCTCTTGTAGCTCTAAATGAGTATAATAATAATAATAATAATAATAATAATAATAATAATAATAATAATAATAATAATAATAATAACTTTATATAATAATAATAATAATAATAATAATAATAAAAATAACAATAACAATAATAATAATAATAATAATAATAATAATAATGCCACGTTATAATTAAAAAATATATATATTATTACTTATTTTTATTGTTATTATTATAAAATAATTATACTTTACAAGAAAAAATATAATATGATATAATAATAATAATATAATAATATAATACTCCCTCCGTTCAAATATGTTAGATTTTTTAGGGTTCTTATGTTGATCACTAATGTAAGATTTGGAGTAGCACTTTTGATGTTTTCAAGAAATTGTACAAATAACCTTGCACCTTTGAATTTTGAAACGCTAAAAATCTAAACTCAATTGGAAGGCTAAGAGTCTTAATCATTCCTAATTAAGGAGTATTCAGTACAGATTATTTGTCACCTTTAATTTTCTTAATTCTTGTGCCATCTCTTAGAAAATCTAACAATTTTGACAGGAGGGAGTAATAATTTTATTATAAAGTAATATTATTATTAAATGAAATTATAATATTATATAATAATAATATTATTATTATAATCAATTATTATTATAAATTGAAAATTATTATTATAATTATAAATAATATTTGCTCAAATAATAATAATAATATTATTATAAACAAATATTATTATTATTATTATTATAAATGGAAGATTATGATTATGATTATAATTATAATATTTGCTCAAAATAATAATACTAATAATATATTATTATTATTCTATAATATTATAATATTATTATTATTATAAAAATTATTATTATTATTATTATTATTATTATTATTATTATTATTATTATTATTATTATTATTATTATTATTATTATTATTATTATTATTATTATATGCGGGACGAAACGGGATTTGCGGGATCCCACCGGGATCATCCCGCGTTTCGTCCCGCGTAATTTTTGCAGGACGGGATCGGGACGGGATTTACTATTTTGTCCTAAATCCCACTGGGATCGGGACGGGATCGGGATTTGCGGGACTTATGCCCACCTCTAGTACTTATACTTTTTAGAAAGAGGATTCGAAAACCTACAACTTTTGTGTTTACAACTTTCCCAAATTCAGCCTCGAAGATAGCAATATTGAGACATCGACGTGACTGCATAAAATAACTTGGGTGGAGAAGAAGAACTTGGCCGAGTTCTATGTGCCGAACTCGAGTTTTGTAGCGTGTGCATAGTTCTAAACATGGATGTTGGCTGTTACTATGAGTTGGGCTTGGGCCTTCTATTTGAATGTGTTAATTTATGAAACATATCATCATCATCATCATAATCATCATATTATTATTATTATTATTATTATTATTATTTTATAATCACAAATCAAGGTCCTCTTCGACATCAAAAGAAGGGGGAACCTCAACTAAGGTCTCCTCTAAAACCAGTAGTTATTCTTCTTCTTCTTCTTCTTCTTCTTCTTCTTCTATTTTTTTTATAATAATAATTTTATTAAAGTATTAAAGTATCTACATGAAATTAGATCAGAGTCGGCTAACAAGCTGATCTCCGCATCCCCTTTGAATACTAAATGTTGTCATAGTCAAAGTGTGACAATAACCCCTACTATATCCAGGTAACCCCTTAGCGACCCCACATACCCGCTTGAGAAGTCCCATAGCATCATCCTCTAAGTCACCAATAGTGGAAAAGGAAAACGGAAAAAAGTGATACCTTTGGCCCTACAAACCTTCTCGTACTTCTTCCTCTTGTTATCAGCAGCCACTCTAGCCGCTTTACCCGGAATGAAACTTGAAAGACCAGCCGAACTGAAGATAGAAGTCCCCGTGATCTCCACACAAGTGTCTTTACCCTGGAACCAGTTGTAGAACAAAATATCGGCTGGTCGAAACTCCCCTCCCTTGTCATCAACCATACCAGTAGACGCTTCTTTACGAAGAGAGATTCCAGCCTTCAAGAACTCATTGTACAAAGCATCACACACCACATTATGTCGATGCTTAACACCAATATCAGCCGCACAAGCAAGTGCGTGATCCCCCCACACATCCAAAATGCCTCTCTCACAAACAGGGCATTTGTATCCCGCACTAAACAACTCAATTCCCAAACGATATTTAATAACTGAGCGAAAGGTAACAAGATTCATAACCTGACCAAGACCGGGAATAGGAGCAGCCTTCAGCCACTGTTGGGCTATAGGGAGCTTCAGATTCGCAATAAGAGCTTCTTCCCTCCTAGTAAGAGCAAAGTCCACCTTGAGGTGCTTGCCCACATTTTTGTAGTAGCAGCTAGCCATAATCTTCATTAGGTAGGGGGCTGGCTGTAATACACACATGTCCAAGTCATCCTTTTCGATAGCACGAACCCAATTGGAGACCGCCAATTCGAAAGAGGTCCCATCCTCAGTCACTCCAGAACTCATCAAAATATGATCCTACAAACTACGAGACTGGACCCTCAAAGCGAGAAAAGTATACTACAGTGTGTCTGTAGCGGTGTATACCCCAAGACCACCATAATCGAGGTGCATAGTAGACAGACAACCCTACAAAGGACCAAAGCCTGATCCTCCAAGCGTAACTATCTGTTCTACTGAAGACCTCAAAGAATCATCAAAAACATGGTGGACATCTATAAAACATGGGGGTGAGGTTGTCAGCATCGCAAAATAAAGACGAGAGACTCCTGAACAGGCTCGCAGGAGCAATAATTCACATTGAGGATCTTCCAACTTCTTGATGGCTTCCATCAGGGCATTGGTTTTCAAAACTCTTCTCATCATCACCTCGTTGCAGAAGGAAAGATCCAAGCTAACAGCTCCACCAAGGAGCTTAACTCCCCCACCGGGCGTGAAATATGCTCGGGGAACAACCCGACTTCCCTACAACGTGGGTCATCTCTTGGCCAGAATATTTCTGTTTATCAACATTGAGGTGTAGACCTAGAGTCGGGCCATCCTCCTGGACTATGGCAAGTGCTTTGCTAACTATAAAAGTGTCTCCAATCAGTGTCTCATCATCAAGGTACCAAACATTAAGCTTCAACTCACAACTATCCTTAACCTTACGAATCAACGGGTGTAGTGTAAGTGAGAAAAGTAGAGGTCCAAGAGAGTCACCCTGCTGAACTCCCTGACATGAATATAGAACCTGATCACCATAATATAGGCGAGCGGGACGTGCATAGCAAAACTCAACCAAATGGGATAGGAAAGGGCACATACGATGAACCTCCTTAATCATAACACTACGATCAACGAGATTAAATGCATTTTTTAAATCAACCAAAAGCATATACATGTTATTATTATATCCTTGAGCTTCTACTAATCTATTGACAACATGCAACACCGCTTCTCTACTTCCAGAAACACCCACTCCAAATTGCATATCTTCCAAATACGACCCAAGGGTTCTACCAGCCGAAGAGGCAACCACTTTGGACACCAAGCGCATCTAAATCGAACCGACAGCTATGGGTCGAAACCCCCCCCCCCCACCCGACTTAAGGAGAGGCGTGAGAGGAACACTCACGATAAATTCACTCAAGAAGGCAGGACAACGACCACTAAGAAATAAGTTAACCACATTCGTAATAGAATCAACTACCTTCTCAGCGATGGCCATTGCCGCGCCGCTAAGAGCTTACAACAAATGTTGGGCACGAAGCCTATCTTTCCCACATGAAATGCCCTTCGGAAAACTTCTAATTCTGTCTAAAACCAAGTTCCTGGAAACTTGTAAGGCATCACAACCAATAGGTTCATGAGGCAAATAAGGTGCCGGAGAAACCGGATGTTTGTCAGCAAGCTCTTTTAAGGTTTCATTTGTCTGAGGAGCAACACCCGAAGACGTGAGAATACGAATGGCTGCAGAAAAATGACCATCACTAACCTTTCTCTTGCATAGCTTAGTGGATTACTCCTCTCACTACCACTAGAAGAGAAATCAAAATCAGTGGACAACAAATCAGACAGTAGGCGATGAATACCCCGAGGCTCCTTCCACACCCGGATAGCCTTTCAAATATTATCAACCTGTAGACTTCTGTTCAACCCTGAACGGTTTTCAATACTAGTTTTGGGCTTGTACCTATGAAGGATACAAAGTGGCATAATGAAAAGACACACGCACACTAACAAGTTCATCGGATCAGATGTAACACTATCAAGGGCATCTTTGAAAACTCTAGAAAAGGCCAACATACACTTCCAAGGGATACTCTTAACCGTGTTAACTTTAACATTAAACACCCTTTCTAACAAAGCGACACCAAAGGGGCCACACTGGTCATTCGAAAGGGCTATATCAACCGCAGGACCACCAATACCAATACTAGGACGAGGTAACCCGTGAACAAAGAAGGCAATAGTAGGGAGCTTCGACAATGTCTCCATCATGAAATCAACTCTTTGTCACCATGTGAGTAACACAACAATGTCCACAAAACCAAAGGCCAAGTTGCTTAAGAACCGCCTCAAATTTCCAAAAGATATCAAGGTTGGACCCAACGAGTGTTTTGAAGCCAGGAAACACATCGCTACTAAAATGAATATCACGTAATAATTAGGTTAAGTTTGAGTTTAGTTATATATCAGACGAGATCAGACGTTGAAATTAGATTTTAGGTTTTCTCATTAAGCATGAACAACTAAACTCCTTTGCTTGGGGAAATTGATCGAAGCATCGGGTTTTCAATTTCATTGTGAGATTTCTATTCCTTATACTCCTATTTGAATATTATTGATTCTCTGCGCTGAATGTTTAAGGTTTTCATGAATTTCCATTAGCCTGATCAACTTATGCTTTTTCATGATAATTTATAGCTAGACATAGGTAATTACTAGTCGAGTTATCTATGTTATTGAGTAGCAAAGTATAAATCTCTAAAACTGGTTGATTTAGGAATTTGTATAGAGAATTGATTTACAGTTGATTCAATAAATGATTGTGCGTGTCGATTGCCTGTGTTGATTTTCTTTAGTCTTCCTCAATTATTGAATGGAATCTTGATATTTTCATGATTGTTCGATAATTAGAGTTCCGAGGAATCAATCTTCTGAGATTGTCCGATCATACTGCTAACTAGATTTGACAAGGAATTGGGTCCAAAAGACATAGTCTTTCCACAACAAAGTATTCAAGAGGAAGTTATCTATTTCTCTCATATTTATTCACTCAATCTGTTTTACTATGCTATTTTGCTTACTTTTGCCTTTTACTCAGTTAGTTCGAGTCATCAAAACATGCCTTCTTTGTTTCTTATTCTTATTAGCACACTCTGGCTTGCATAAAAATCATTCTCCCTGTCGGATCGACTCATACTTGCCAAACTACATTAGTTAGGTTAGTTGGATATATTTGATAGGAATAAGGCGACTAAAAATCCTCCGTCAAATTTGGCGCTGTTGCTGGGGATTCAAATTGTAATTTATATGCTTGTTTATGTGTCTTAATTGGGTTGTAAACCTATCTTATGGTTCACACCCGTGCTGCTAATTCATCTGATTTGCATTTTGATCCAGAAATTGAGAGAACACTTTCCAGGCTTCGTAGAAAATCTCGTGGAAATCAGAATCAGTCAAGAATAGTTGAGGTGCTTAATTAGAATCCGAACTTGATATGCATGTTTTTAGTTGTATTTTGATAGTCTTTTTCTATCAAATTGGGTATTTTCTTAGATTTTGTGTTGGGATTAGTATTGTTTGAGTAGATTTGCGTATTTTGCAATATATGGAGGTCAACATATGCTTTGATAGTGTTTTATAGGATTTTGAGCCAATTTGGAGAAGATTTGATGCACTTTAGAGATTAATGGAAAGTCATGAAAACATGGGAGTAACTAAGAAATAGCAAAAGTGTTGAAGCATGGAGAAAACCCATATTTCTGCCATTTGGCATTTCGAATCAGGTCTAGACATCTTCATGAGTGTTGTAGTGCTCGAAAAGGTCTTTTCAACGCATATTCATATGCATCAATTGGACAATCGAGGACTCCGGAAAGCGCATTACAAGTCAGAGCTCAAACAAGGAGAAAACAAAAGTACCAAGTCGATACCACAATTTACCGAGTCGATGCATGGGAGTATTGAGTCGATACTTTCCATCTGAAGAATCCAAGATTAACACCATCATATCGACTTGATACCTATCACTACCAACTCGATACTTGGGCGTTGGAAGTTTTGGCTGAAGAATTTATTTCCTAAAATAATTTTATAAATTATTATTTTAATTATTTTCTTTATTTTTTTTCCTAGTAGTATAACTAGAACATTATGTGGAAACCCTAAGGGCGGATTTTTGGGGAGGCTTTTCGCAACCCTTGGAGGTGGTGAGAGGAGAGGAGAGGAGAGGGGGGGGGGGGGGGGGGGAGAGAGAGAGAGAGAGAAGAAGAAGAAGAAGAAGACTAGGGCTTGAAGTGAGTTTGAGGACGAGTTTGAGACGATTTTTGAAGTTTATGCAAGGTGTTTTCTTTCTTATTTCTTTTGTTTATGTTTCTTTTAATGAATTGTGAGCAATTATTCCCTTTTCAAAGGTTGGGATGACCCCAAAAATGGTCATGTGTGTTGATTGATGATGAGTTGTAGAATTCTTCTCCTTTATCGATATCTCTCTATCTTTGTGTGCTTAATTCTTTGGATGAAAGTTTAGGGATATGTTTGATTGACAATTTGAATTGAAAGTTTGAATTGTTGATTAGATTGCATGGTTTAGGGTTTTGAAATGGAAGTGGAATTATCCTAATCGGGAAGGACATAGATTGAAATTGTTGATTGAATCAGCAAAAGTTGATTCGATTGGCTTGATATTAGATGCAAAAGTTAAATCTTTCTTATTGATAAAGGACTGATTTTTGATGATTCATTGTTTATTGACATGCATGATTGTGGTTGTGGTAAAACCTTAATCCCAGAATTTCTTTAATATTGATTTAAGTCTTTTTAATCAACAAAACCCCCCAATCTCTACCTCACGCAACTAAACAAGAAACGCTGACTCTCTCCCGTGGACGATCCTAACTCCCTATACTATAGTGGGATCTTGACTATAAATTTATTTGGTTGAGAAACCCTCTTATCAGACTTTGAGGCAGTTGATTGCTCTGAATCTGACACAACAACCGCTTGTTATAGAGTTTCCAGAGCTTGTTGACGGTGTGAGTTTTGAGTTGATCTGGACTGATACATTTGCTACCGAAGTTTCATCGTCTTAGTGGAGAAGACCCTAATAAGCGCATGTCAGAGTTTCATGCCGTCTGCACAAGCATGAAGGCGAAGAACGTAACGAATGATCAGATCAATCTAAGAGCCTTCCCTTTCTATCTAAAAGATTCGGCCAATTACTAGCTCTATTACCTCACTCAAGAGAGCATAAATACATGGGTTTAGATGCAAAAAGCCTTCTTGGAAATGAACTTTCATGTGACGAAGTTGAACAGTCTCAAGAAGAGCATCAGTAACATTGAACAACATGCTACGGAGAACTTATATGACTACTATAAGAGGTATAAAAAGCTAGTGGAACGCTGCCCTTACCAGGGCTACTTTGATCAGGACCTCGTTCTCTACCAACATGGAGGTCTATTAAATGATGGGAGAAGGATGGTTAACATTGCTTGTGGCGAGAACATCCTGAATAAGACACTTACAGAAGTATCTGAGATGTTTTCAGACCTTGCATAGGGGTCAAGGAAATTTCGGAAGACATCATTGAGAACCGTGATCGATGGCGAGACAAACTAATCACTTCAGTCGGATGTGAATGAGTTGAAAGAGATGATGTGAAAAATAATACTTAATGGGACTCAGCAGCAAGTTAAATCTCGTGGAATTTGTTAAGGTTTTCAGCATCCCATCGATGCATGCCCCATCCTTTAAGAGTCAAGTGTTGAACTGAATGCAGTAGGAGACTTTGTACCATACAAGCCGAAGCATGAACCTTACTCAAAAAGCTATAACCCCGGTTGGAGGGATCATCCAAACTTCATTTATGGGAACCCTCAACAACAACAATTCAACCAGCATGGAGGTCCACCATTTAGACAGCAGTATGGACCAGGCCTCAAGGGCAGAACTCAAGCTCATCCATGTCAACTGAGGACATGATCAAGGCCCTGACGCAGAACATGACTACGATGCCGAGCAACATGGTGCAGTTCCAACCGGAGACCAAGTCTAGCATTCCGAACTTGGAAAATCAGGTTGGATAGATTGCTGGTGCGTTGGACAAATTGGAGGCAAAGGTTTCGGGTAAGCTACCATCACAGACTGAGATGAACCCGAGAGAGCACGTGAATGCTATCACTCTAAGGAGTGGTAGAATACTAGAGACTCAAGCTAAAAACAAAGTCCTCTATATGTTTAACCTTTGATGAAAGTCTAAAGGAATTCTTAGTTGTAATTGAACTTTAAAAAGGAAATGGTAACTTTGATAGTAATTAGGGTTTTCTAACGAAAGTTAAAGGAACCTAATTAAGAGAAGGTAGAAACAAGTAGGTCTTTTATGCAAAAGTGGACTGATTTACTTGTTAATTGATAAAGGCATGATTCTTTGTATGGTTTGTTGATTCATACATATGTTTATTGTTTTGGTAATCCCTAACCTTGGAAGTTCTCCTTCATATATTGTATTCGAGTTACTTGAGCCATCGTCTGTGTTTGCTACCCAGTCACATCCGCTACTTTCATCCCTTTTTAAATCTATTTCTTATACTTTCAACCTAAAAAAACAACTAGGATAGAACCACTAAACAACTCCCTTGGACCGACCTTAATTCCACTATATATTACAGAGGGATTTTGAAATAAATATATTTGATTGATTGAGCATAAGCATCAAACTATCCTGATCAAAACACCTTCCTCTCATAATTCTTCCTCTCCTACATGCTCATACAAGACGAAAAAGCCCCCCCCCCCCCCTTCGATGGTATGAATGCACCCATTAAGGGAAGGTGGATTTCTTATATTCCTGTTTGAATGGGAGTTCCTGTTCGTTGAAGATCTTTCTTCCTGAACACCCTGAGACTCTCTAGGGGGTGAAGCATGCGAACCTTTTTGCTTGTATTGTCCTCCATGAGTGCGTCTATTATATCCATCCCTACTGCTTCATCGGGAACATAAGGAGGACTGTATGGTTGGGGTGGGGGCACAACCTACTGACCGCGAAATAGAGGAGGACCCTAAGATTGAGGAGGTCCTTCACAATGAAGAAGTGGAGCTGGTGGTATTCCATAAACAGGGGGTCACGTCATTTGCGGATGAGCCATCATTGGATTGGATGGATCCAATATTGGAGAGGAACCCGCATATTAATTATATTGCACTTCATCGCAGACTGTCGGCTGAGGAGGGAGTATAGGTGGTTACTAGGGTCAATTATCATGCGAGGGAGCATCTTGCCCTCCTTTGCCTTGGAACCTGTTAGCAATTTTGCTGAGGAAAGAAAGCTTTCATTCATTGGTCCGCAAACTAGATCTTATTGCTTCTATTGTGTGGACTTGTTGGGTCACAAGCGCATGTAGTTTATCATAAATGGTTGGCTTTTTTCTGAACAAATACGTCTTGAAGTTGCCCTCTGCCATGTTACCCATAAGAATGATGATGGTGGATTGCTCATTAAACATGGGGATCTATACTATTATTGTCGTGAACCTGCTGAAAAAACTTCCAAAGGATTCAAAAGGTTCTTCTTTGTTAGAATTTAAGTCCAGCATGGTGCGTTTCTGCGTGCAAGTACTATCAAAATAAGCCACAAAATTTTCAGATAGCTGAGCAAAGCTGTTGTAAGACGATCGAGGAAAGTTGGTGAACCATGTTAAAGCCATACCGCTCAATGTAGACGGAAAAGACCGATAAAACATCGCATCATTGTTCTCGTTCATTCCCATTGACGTGGTAAACTTATCCATCTGATCATTGGGATCTGAATTTCCCATGTACTTCGCGATAGAAATATCCCTCCACCTCTTTGGGATAGGAGTATCACGTATTCTTCTACAAAAGGCAGAAGGAAAAGTTGAGACACCTTCCTCACTGGATGGTTCTACCCTATCCGATGAATTAGACTGAGAGTAGTGAAATGAGATATTCATGGCATTCAGATCACAATGCATGTTGTTGTTAACTCTATCCTCGCAATCATATTCAGGACCATTCCGCTCATAATAAGCTTGGGCAGGTGCTTCATTTGGAGGGGAGGCCATCTTTGTTGCTTGGCCATAAGGAGGATATTGCGGGTATGGATTCGTGTAATAAAAAGCATAAAGAGAAACATAAGGGTAACCACCCCACGCGCAATACTGGTTGGGGGTTGTTGCGACCGCATAATTCCAATATTGTTGAGGGAAAGGCTTGGTTTCTTGAGAGGGAATGTTCTCTCCTACAGGATTGTTGTCAAGATTCACATGATTTCCTCCCTCCGCCTCTGGGTAGTGCTCTTGGTCAACCTCATCTCCAAATAGTTGGAAATAAGGTACTTAGTGTAATTTAGTCAGGCAATAAGGTAACTAAAAGTCAGGCAATAAGGTACATAGTGTAATTTAGTCGCGTATTAAGGTTAGGCAGAAAAATAAGAAACCTTTTTGCAAAAAAATAAGACATAATCTAATTTCTTCGAGGAAACTCTCGTCGTTGAAAGTTTCCACAGACGACGCCAATGAAGCATTGAAAATAATCTCCACCCCTAAAAAATTTTCCCAAAGAAAACAGGGCCTTGGTTGAAATTGCATTGGCTATTCTTTTCTACCTTAATAAAGACATTCCTCTCTTACTTATCAAAACTAACCAAACTAAATGATTTTGTGCATAGAAAACAATAATACACAGATGCAATTCCAAAAACATACTTACTTTGCTAACCACTTGATAATAAAAACACCAAAATACATATCATACATAGTTATAATTAGAGACAGAAGAGAATGATTGAGAGAGAAGATGAATTAGCGAAAGTGAAATTGTCTTTTTTATTATGCACATGAACGAGTATTTATAGAGCTACAAACAAGTTGCAATAGGTTGTCACAACCTCCTAACTACTCAATTACAGTGACGTGTACAAGATGTAGCTTCAACGCATATGTAATATTCATCAGCCCCCCCCCCCCCCCCCCCCCTCAAGATGGGGTGGAACATGCCTAGCTTGGAGAGAAAAAGACATTGCTGAGCTAAAAGAAGGGTCTTTGTTAAAACGTCTAGAAGTTGTTGAGTGGTAGGAATGTAGGAGAGTTAAAAGAGTCCTTCAAGCACTTTGTCATGAGTAAAGTGACATTCAATTTCTATATGCTTTGTCCTCTCATGGACAAAGCAGAGTAACTGGTTGCAAGGAACCAATGCATATCTCATGAAACAAGTGAACAAGACATTTGACCTCTGCAGAAGCCTGAGCCATGGCACAATATTCAACCTCAACTGAACTTCTAGAAACCAGATATTGCTTCTTAGACTTCCAGCTGATGAAGGGAGAACCAAGAAGAAGGAGATAACATGTGACAGACCGACAAGTAGTGGCACAGGATGCCCAATCAAAGTCGAAGTAGGCCCTGTGGGTATGCTTATCATAACCATTGAGAAAAATACCATAACCCATAATGCCTTGAACATACCTTAGAGTATGATATGAAGCATCAAGATGGTCAGAAATGAAGATTGTATAAACTGACTTAAGGTTTGGACAACAAAACATAAGTCAGGTCTAGTGTGTGTAAGGAAGTTGATCTTGTCAAATATCCGTCTGTAAACCGAATGATCAATGAGAGGGGTGCCAGAGTCAGGAAGGAGTTTGCAATGCAAAGGGAGAGGTGTGCAAATAGTGGAATGATATTTCAGATCAATCTCCACACGCAATTCTTGAGTGAACTTCCTTTGAGTCAGAGCAATGTCATTTGGCAAATAAGAAGCCTCTAATCCCAGCAAATAATTCAACCTCCCCAGATCCTTGACACTAAACTCCTTATCTAGGAAAGCTTTTAGATTCTGAATACACTCATTGTCAGAACCAGTGATGAGGAGATAATCTACCTAAACAGAAACAAGAGTGATCAAACTGTAATGAGTGAAAATGAAGAGAGAGAGAGAGAGTAGTCATTTTTGGGCCGGACAAAGCCAAGTGATTCCAGTGAAGATGATAAACGATGAAACCACTGCCTAGAGGTCTGCTTAAGGCCATAAAGAGATTTTTAGATTACAAACAAGTTGTTCTGGGTTAGGAATACCTTCAGGCATCTTCATATATACATCTTCATATAGATTATCGTGTAAAAAGGTATTATTCACGTCTAATTAGTGAACAATCCAGTTCCTGTAAGCTTCAACTAAAATGAGGCTATGAACAGTTTGCATTTTGACAACAAGTGAGAAGGTCTCATGAAAATCGATGCCATGCTTTTGGTTGAAACCTTTAGCCACCAATCTAGCCTTATACCTTTCAAATGATCTATCAGCCTTAAGTTTGACTTTAAAATCCCATTTGCAAACTATAGATTTCTTGCCTTTGGGTAAAGAAACCAAGTCCGAAGTACCATTAGTATGTAGTGCATCAACCTCTTTTTTCATGGCCAATACCCGATTTGGATCATTGGAAGCTTCAAGGTAAGAAGAAGGTTCAATATAGGTAGAAAGAGTGGTAATGAGAGCCAAATGTGAAGAAGGTAAAAGGTTAGAAGTTACCAAGCTAATGAACTGATGGTGTAGTCGATTGAGGCTTGTATGTTTAGACATAATCCTTTAATTAGCTTGGAGTAGAGTGAACTCTGTTGGAACGATACAAAGGAGATGGAGGAGGGGGTGAATGAGGGGGTGGGGGAGAAGGTGGAGGTGGTGGAGGAGAAGTGGAGAAAGTACCTGGGTGAACCTTAGCAATAGAGGTATCACCAAGGATTGTGGTGTCAGGAGCCACCAAAATGTTATCTGGGTAATCAAGAGTGAGAGTAGGTAAGGTAGCTGAATTGAAGGAAGAGATATAGTAAAATGGAAAGTGTTTTTCATGGAAGACCATATATTGGGAATGAAATACACGTTTTGTGTGGAGATCCAAGGCAACATAAGCCTTTTTTCCGAAAGAGTAACCAAGGAAAACTGAAGGTTCGATAATGTATAACAAAGTAATATAAAGATACTCTAGAAGGGGGTTGAATAGAGTAAGCCAACTTTTTGCTGATAATCTCAAGGCTTTTGAAACACTTGCAAAACCCTTTGAGAGTAGACTTAATTCTTTCTTTTAGGAAACCTAAATCACAAAAGAATTATACAATTCGAAACAAGTGCGGAAATATAGTAAAGCAATAAGTAAATGAATTGTTGACGAAGTTCGACACGAACTTGGCCTACGTCCCCGCCTAGGGTTCTTCCACAACCCTAGGATTCAACCGGCTCTATTGATTCACAAGACTTAGGATCCTAATACCTCACTGAGAAGCCTCTCTCTTATACAATTGCAATCTAGTCAACTCATGTTCCCTTGGAGTCCTAGACCAATCTAGAAGAGCCCCACCTCTCTCAGCTATATAGTACAATCCTCTTACACTTCATGAATCAATCGCCTAGTGTCCACTTCTTGAGTTACAAACTCTCGAGTATAACACTCTCTCGAAATATATCCTATAAGCTCACTGTGTAACTCTCAAATGCTTTGAAACAAAAGATACAACTCTTAACAACTAGCACAGAGCACACGAAGAAGACAAATTGACTTGAAGGCTTGAGTGCGAATGAATGCTTGTGTTAAACAACTATGTTTGTCTTCTTCTCTTCATCTCCTTTTTATATTAAATCAAATCAGCGCCTCTTTCAAAGAAGGATCTTCTCTTCAACCTCTAGAACAGATCATGGCAATCTTCACAATCTTCTATTTCGGGAAACTCCGAAGCCATGATCTCCGATTTGATTCTTCTCAACTTCAAGCTTAAGGAATGAGATTTCATTCAAAAATCTTGCTGCATATGTTAGTGCATAATATATAATAATATCTGGAAATATATTTAATAATAATAACATTCGGAAATAATATGCACATAATATAGGTTTTGTGTTTCATCAACACAGTTGTAGCTTCAAGACCTTTGACACAAGCCATGTGTCAAAGCCTTTGAAACCATTTCCGATTTTCATCAAGGGAGTGGAGTTATCGATCCCCCTCTTGATGAAAGACAAAAACTGTGCATCCCTGTAACTTATTCAAGCAAATATATTATAAGCAAAATCATACTAAGTACCTGCATGGGTTAGACAAATGTTGGATCATAAGTTTTTAAAGCCAAAGAGAAACATCCAACAAAGTAAAAAAAAAACAAGTTCTTTCAAGACCCTTGGTTCACAGTAGTTTCAAAGTCTAAACCATTAAATCATCTCCCCTTTTTTGTCTTTCAACAAAGGGAGGAGGATAAAACAGTAACCAAAAGTTTTAAAAAGTAACCAAAACCAGCAGTGTTTAGATTAAGGGTTAGGGTAGAGTAGCTGTTTAGGATTCATCATCAAGAGCACCATCCGTGAACAGCAACTTCAACTCATGTAGCAACTTAGCCACCCCGCCCATCTCCAGCAAAAACTCTCTATGCAGCTCCTTGATGTCCAGGCGAACTTCCTCCAAACCCAACTCCATATTTTCCATGCGCTCATCGATGGCAGAGGCAGTGGGAAGAGTTTTTGAGGGAGAGGCAAGACTCCAAGTCCCTTGGGGGGACCGAGTGATGCCAATCTTCTCAAAGCTCTTGGAGTCGAATTTACCCATATGATGTTGTTGTTCTTCAATTTTGAAATCAATTTCAGAAGCTTTGAAGACATGGGTCAAAAGGTTTACAAAGGGGAGGGGAGTTCCTTTTCTGGCTTTGCGGGTGGAGCCATGGATCCTAGAATAGTATTGGCCAGATCAAGATCATGGCCATTCAAAATTCGGTATAAAAGGACCATAGCGTTGTCAGTGAGTAGGGAGCCAGAGTTGATTCGGGGTAAGAGGCATCTGACAATGATGTTGAAGATGATTTTTGCCTCGAGTGTGAGGGACGAGTAGGTAAGCTGCTTGGTGGTGTTGTTTGATGCTTCAGGGAGAAAGTATTTGGATCGGGCAAAAGCAACGCACTAATCTTTTGTGGGGGTTTCAGGAGAGGGTGGAAAAAGTTTAGGAAGGACAAGGAGATCAGCGAAGTCAATGGAGTTGAAAGTGATTCTAACTCCATTGACGACTGATTCCGAAGACCAACCATCAGCAGTGTGTTTGGCTTTGAGGTTTATGTAAAATAGACGGGTGAGTTGGGGGTAGTATACGGATTCAAGGTTCAGAAGGGTCCAGGCAGAGGTTTGTTTGCGGAGAGAGATGTAGGGTAGGTTCAAAGCTTCTAAAAAATCAAGATCAATAAAATCTGAACAACAAATCTTACGAGTTCTAAACTCGTCTACCCACTTTCCAGCCATCTCAAACCAGGAGGAGGGTAAGGATTGGTTTACCTTGATAAGTAAAGGCGGATCGGCGTTCTTCCTTCGAGCTTTTATGGGAGAAGTCGTCTTGACAGGCGCGTCAAAGCTTCTGAGAGTGGCTTTTCTTGAACGCTTGGGAGATGGAGGCTTTGCTTTAGTGGCTTTGCGCTTCTTCGGAGACGGGGGAGGAGGAGGAGTAGAAGAGGGAACAAGGTCTGGCTCCTCTTCCTCCTCTTCCTCAGACCTCGAGTCCTCAGCAGACACTTCAGCATCGTCTCCATCGGCCTCCTCCTCGTCGTCTGCAGTTTCGTCGTCCTCCTCTACCTCTTCCTCTGGTTCCTCTTCAGTGGGAACCTCCTTCTCAGCTACTCTTTGGGCCTCTTCCTCGGCCTCTTTCCTTGCTTTCTCAGCCTCTTCCTCGGCCTTTTTCTTTCTCTGGGCCTCTTCCTCGGCCTCCTTTGCAGCATCTCGCTCTAGAATCTCATCAAGATCGTCCTCTTCCTCAGCAATGATCTTTCCCTTCCCTTTTAGCTTAGCACTTAGAGGCTTCTTAGTCGGGCGAATGAGCCACATAGACCTCAGCAATTAGCCACACAGACCTCTTCCTCCAAGAAACCATTAAGAGAAGCACACTTGACATCCATTTGATATAACTTTATGCCCATAAAAGATGCAAATGATAATAATATGCGAATGACTTCAAGCCTGGCTACGGGAGCAAAAGTCTCCTCGTAGTCAATACCTTCCTCTTGATTGTAGCCTTGAGCAATAAGCCTTGCTTTGTTCCTCACGATCTTACCATTCTCATCTAGCTTGTTCCGAAATACCCAACGTGTGCCAATTACTGATTGATGCTTAGGCCTAGGCTTCAAGGTCCAGACTTTGTTCCTTTCAAATTCGTTAAGCTCACTTTGCATAGCAATGATCCAGTCTGGCTCTTGAAGGGCCTCATCTACCTTCTTTGGTTCTATAAGAGAAACAAACGCGTGAAAAGCACAAAGATCTTTAAGTTTAGAACGAGTTTGAACACTAGATGTAGGGTCAGAGATGATATCCTTTAATGAGTGTGATGATGAGTAATTGAACTTTCTCTTGTTAGTATCAGCTTATTGATTCGTCACACCAACATGATTGATTTATGGTACATCCGACTCCGTGGATCTGTTAGGTTCAGTTACAGCAGTTTCTGAAGTTTCAACACTTTTGGATTGGTCGCCAAGGGCTTTGGACGGAGCTTCAACACCTTGGGCCAATTCTTCAGTGTTAAGAATCTGATCCTGCATTTTCCTCTTCTATGTGTTCTTAGTAGCAATATCATCACCATCCTCATTCTCTGTATGGCTGTTAAGATCTAGACTGCAACACTTTCACTTAAAGAACCGTCATTGCATTCATCAAATATAACATGTATACTTTCCTCAACCAACTTGGTCCTTTTGTTGAAGATTCTATATGCTTTGCTACTTGTGGAGTAGCCAAGAAATATACCTTCTTCACTAAGTGCATCAAATTTTCCAAGGTTATCTTTTCCATTGTTATAAACAAAACAAGTACAGCCAAAGGGTTTTAAATGTGATATAAGGGGTTTGCGGCCTTTGAAAAGTTCACAAAGAGTTTTCTTTAAGATAGAACGAATAAGACAACGATTCAAAATATAGTTAGTTGTGTTAACAGCTTCAGCCCAATAGGTTTTAGGCAATGCATTTTCTAAAAGCATAGTCCTGGCCATGTCCTCTAGGGTGCAGTTCTTTCGTTCCACAACCCCATTTTGTTGAGATGTCCTAGGAGCAGAAAAATTATGGGAGATGCCATATTTAGCACAAAACAAATCATACTGAAGTTGATCAAACTCCCTACCATGATCACTTCGAATTGACACTATGGGCTCGTTTCTTAAAGCTTGCAACTCCTTACAAAGTTTTGAAAACTCAAACAAGGCCTCTGATTTTTCTTTAAAAAATGCAACCCAAGTATATCTCGAAAAATCATCAACAACAACAAGCATGTACTTTTTACCATTGGGAGATTTGACTCGCATAGGACCACATAAATCCATATGTAAAAGTTCAAGGGGTCTAGAAGTACTTACAACCTTCTTGGGTTTGAAAGAACTACGTGTTTATTTACCTCGTGTGCATGCTTTGCACATATCAATACCTTTGAAGTCCATCTCAGGTAGTCCTCTTACAAGCCCTTTGGACACAAGGTTCTTGTAGTGTATGTGGGCTTACATGACCGAGTCTCCTGTGCCAAAGCTTTGGATCGTCCGTTAAAGCCTTTAGACAGGATAAGCTTCCTTGTGCCACTTGCTCAACATTCACAGCATACATGTTGTTATATCGATAGGCAGTTAGAACTACTTCGCATATATCTTCTCTACGCACTAGACATCTTTTCTTGTTAAATCCAACATTATTACCACTATCACATAGTTGAGAAACACTAAGTAAATTATATTTCAAACTATTAACAAGATAAACATTTTTAATGCTATGGTTAGGATCACTCCCAACAGTACTAATACCAACGATGTCACACTTTCCTTTGTCAACAAGAGTGATTGTTCCAGTGGATTGCTTCTTTAGATCATGGAAGAGAGACCTCTTCCCACTCATATGCCTCGAGCATCCGCTGTCAATAATACATTTTTGCTCTTTCACCTTGGTGATCTCTTATAAGATAAACATCAACCTTTTTGGCTAGACCAATAAGCAAATTTAGATCCATTATTAGGATAAACCATATTTGGTAAAATAGTGCCTTTGGGGACCCAAACTTGCGTTATCCGTTCTTTTATCAAGTGAACATGAAATGTATTGCGAATGATATGTGGATCCTTTCTTCTATAGGGGCACGTCTCTTATACATGTCCCTTTCTCGCACAGTGGTGACATATAGGAGTGGTTCTGCTTCCTTTTGCCTTTACAAAAGTGGTAATGTGCAGCTTCTTTAAAAACTTTGGATTGTAACAAATACCACTTTTGTTTAGAGAACTTTGTTGCTCACCCAACATCCTATCAAGAGTGCCTTTGGATTTGGTAAAACTTATGAGGGTTGTCTGTTGGTCTTCAATCTTCTTATTCAGGGAGATCTTCTCGTTCTCTAAGTCATGATGTTCATTTCTTAGAGATGAGAGATCTTGCTTGAGTTCAGATTTCTCTGAGTCAAGAGTCTTGACTTTAATGTCAAGACCTGAGTAAGAAGTTTCAAGACTTTTGACCCTCATAGACAGATCTTCAATAGTTCTTTCCTGGTCCACAGTTTTTTTAATAAGATTGTTGGTTTGGGCAATAAGTTTCTCTTCATTGGCAATCATATTAGAAAGGAATTCCGATAGTACCTCTTTTGGACTTGCCATAAGCTCTCTTACTGTTACCTCAAGTTGCTCATCGTGGGATTCATCTCCTGAGGCCATGAGACAGACATTGGCCTTCTCATCATCGGAGTCTGTGTCAGAATCGCTCCAAGTTGCCACCATGGCTTTCTTTTTCCATCTATCACCTTTCTTGAACTGCCTCTTCGTCTTTTGAGGGCAGTCTTTCACAAGATGGTTTGTTTCACCACATTCAAAACAAGACAAAGGTTTAGTCTTCTTGTCATATTTGTTGTATTGAGACTTATCTCGAATTTTAGAAGACTCTGATCCATCCTTGTTGTTGAATTTCTTCTTCATTTTGAGGATTCGAAAAAGACCCCTTGTAATAAGAGCAAAGGGATCGTCCTCATCATCATCCTCATCTTCAGAATCAGACACATCTTTGGGATTATCCTTCTTAGACTTGAGTGCCAAATTCTTAGTGCTTGTTGAAAGTTCTCCATCGTCTTCATTGAGAATCATCTCATGTGTGATCAGCTTCCCAAGCAAATCATCAAGGGGTAGAGTGGTGAGATTCTGGGCTTCTTCTATGGCTGTCACTTTCGGACCCCATTTGTCTTTTGGGAGGCACCTCAATATCTTCCTCACTTTCTCAACATTCTCAAAGGTCTTGCTGAGAGAGTGAAGGTTGTTTGTGATTTCCGTGAACCATGTGAACATAGCCTCGATAGACTCATCTGGCTTCATTTTGAAGAGTTCATACTTTCGAAGGAAAATGTTGATCTTGGTGTCCTTCACTTGGTTGGTTCCTTCGTAGGTGACAACCAGCTTGTCCCAAATCTCTTTAGCCGACCTACAAGATGAAATATGGTTAAACTCATCAGTGATAAGACCACAGTATAGTAAGTTAATGGCCTTGTAGTTCTTGGAGACGAGTTCAAGATCCTCTTGGATGAATTCAACCTCGTTCTTCGCGCCTTTGGTTCCATTTGGTCCGTCTTTCGTTGGAACCTTCGGACCATTCTCTATAATGTTCCAAAGTTCCAGATCTTGATCTATATTGAACATTTTCATCAAGGACCTCCAGTGGACGAAGTTGTTTCCTACAAAGAGTGGTGATCTACTAGTAGACCTTCCTTGTGCAAATCCTCCGCTTGCTTCACCGAACATGATCAAAACTCACAAGATTGTTAGATCAAAAGTAGTGAGTAAGGCTCTGATACCAATTAAAGGTTTGATAATAAATAACAAAGTAATATAAAGATACTCTAGAAGGGGGGTTGAATAGAGTATTCCAACTTTTCGCTGATAATCTCAAGGCTTTTGAAACACTTGCAAAACCCTTTGAGAGTAGACTTAATTCTTTCCTTTGGGAAACCTTAATCACAAAAGAGTTATACAATTCGAAACAAGTGCGGAAATATGGTAAAGCAATAAGTAAAGGACGCAATGAATTGTTGACGAGGTTCGGCACGAACTTGGCCTACGTCCTCGTCTAGGGTTCTTCCACAACCCTAGAATTCAATCGGCTTTATTGATTCACAAGACTTAGGATCCTAATAGCTCATCGAGAAGCCTCTCTCATATACAATTGCAATCTAGTCAACTCACGTTCCCTTGGAGTCCTAGACCAATCTAGAAGAGCCTCACCTCTCTAAGCTATCTAGTACAATCCTCTTACACTTCGTGAATCAATCGTCTAGTGTCCACTTTCTGAGTTACAAACTCTTGAGTATAACAGTCTCTCGAAATATATCCTATAAGCTCATTGTGTAACTCTCAAATGCTTTGAAACAAAAGATACGACTCTTAACAACTAGCAGAGAGCACACAAAGAAGACAGATTGACTTGAAAGCTTGAGTGCGAATGAATGCTTGTGTTAAACAACTTTATTTGTCTTCTTCTCTTCATCTCCTTTTTATATTAAATCAAATCGGCGCCTCTTTCAAAGAAAGATCTTCTCTTCAACGGCTAGAACAGATCATGGCAATCTTCACAATCTTCTATTTCGGGAAACT
Source organism: Persicaria tinctoria (assembly GCA_037127255.1). Classification (NCBI taxonomy): domain Eukaryota; kingdom Viridiplantae; phylum Streptophyta; class Magnoliopsida; order Caryophyllales; family Polygonaceae; genus Persicaria; species Persicaria tinctoria. The sequence goes on along the minus strand of JBANSL010000015.1, from coordinate 36,954,768 downwards.
CCGAACCCATGATCTCCGATTTGATTCTTCTCAACTTCAAGCTTAAGGAAAGAGATTTCATTCGAAAATCTTGCTGCATATGTTAGTGCATAATATATAATAATATCTGGAAATATATTTAATAATAATAACATATAATAACATCCAGAAATAATATGCACATAATACAGGTTTTGTGTTTCATCAACACAACTGTAGCTTCAAGACCTTTGACACAAGCCATGTGTCAAAGCCTTTGAAACCATTTCCGATTTTCATCAAGGGAGTGGAGTTATCAAAAACATAAGGGGATACGCAGGGTTTGAACATATCTCTTCCTCGTTTGAGAGTACAAGCAAAGGTAAGATAGCCAAATGCTTTGAAAAAATTGTAATTGGGATGACGATTGAATAGGACATCAAAAGTAGACTTGTTGTTAAGGGAAGAAAGAGAGGTCCTATTGATCAAGAATGTGGTTGTAAGAACGCAATGGCCCCAGTACTGGGAAGGAATGTTAGATTGAAAAGACAATGCCAAAGCCACCACAAGTTTAGTGGGTTATCTTTGCATTCAATGATGTCATTTGTTGAGGAGATTCAACACACGAAGTTTGGTGGGTTATCCCTTGACCACAATAAAAGTTTCTAGCTGAAGCTTCATCAATCTCAAGAGAATTATCTGAGCATATGATCTTTATGTGAGTATGAAATTGATTGAGAACAAGAGTATGGAAAGATTTAATGACAGTAAGGGCATCACTTTTATGAGACATTAAGAACAACCAAGTACAGTGAGAATAGTCATCAACGATTGTGAGGAAAAAAATGCAAACCATTGTAAGTGGGAGTCTTGTAAGGACCCCAAGTATCATTGTGTATGACATCAAAGGGAGCAAGAGCTCTAGTAGAGGAAGAGTAAAAGGGTTTTCTATGATGCTTAGCCTATGGGCATACTATACAAATGAAAGTAGGTTTAGAAGAAGTACTGTGAAAAGGGATATGCTTCTTCGTCAAAGGGTCCTAAATATAACAAGCCTCTGCCTTCTTTAGTGGCAAGATTAGCCAACACATACAAGCCTCTGCCTTCTTTACCAATCAAAACTTGCTTCTTCGTCAAAGGGTCCTAAATATAACAAGCATTAGTATTAAACAATACATTAGTGTGAAGGTTTCTGGTGAGTTTGCTGATGGATAAAAGGTTGAAACAAAACTCTAGGTCATGAAGAACATCAGTAATTGAAAATTGGGAATTAAAACAGGAAGTACCAAGATGATGAACATGAGATCTGTGCCATTTGGTAAGGTAATGGTGGTGCAACTAGAAGCTTTCTTAAAAGAGGTCAAAAAAGAGAGGTTTAGGGTGATATGGTATGTCGCACCACTGACAATGAACCAAGAAAAAGTATGACGAGAAGAAATGTTGTGAGCTGAATCTGCCATGTTTTACAGTAACTTTTATATCGTTTTCTGCATACATTTCATGCATTTTAGGCTAAGATAATACATAATCTATGTAGTTTATGTTTATTTGCCAAATTATGGAATCTACACCAGTTGCTGTTTAATTTCGCAGAATTCGAGGCAAATTACAGCAATTCTTAGAAAGGCTGAAAAAGGCTCGGAAATCAACTACAGAAGTCCAAGGTCAAGAAGCAGTGGAACCAGATGAATCAAGCTAGAAGCTCAACTGTACTCGATCTCGAGTTACTCTTACTCGATCTCGACAACAGTTGTCCGAGCACACCTAGTCGAGCAGAGCATGATCGAGGAAACTGAAGACAGATCAAACCGACTCCGGAAGTCTTACTCGATCTTGAGGATAACTAGTCGAGATCGAAAAACTTTGATGCTATTTCCGGAGTCGAGGAGCTGTGCCAAGTCGAGAAGCCGAGGACGGAAACGCCGAGCACCACCGTACTCGATCTCGAGTAAACAACTCGATCTCGACAACTACCACAGCGCCAGTCCGAGCCAGAGTCGGGGAAGAATCCTCGACCAAGCCCAACCAGGCCATAGTCGACGAGCATGCTACTCGATCTCGAGTAGGTTTACTCGATCTCGAGGAAACCATGTCCGAAGCCGCGTTACGCGGTTTTGCTGTTCTACTCGGATTGGGATTGCTTGGAGCCGAAGAATGTCGAGTTCTTTTCGAGATCTATCAACATCTGTCTATGGAGAGAAGACCTATCAACACATGGAAGACTTACCTATTTTAGATATAATTTTCCTTATAGATTTAATTCCTTTATTGCATTTATTTATCTTTAAAGTTTTTAGATATAGATTTAGATATAGATAGAGATATTCTATCCTTGAATAGCAAGGATTAGAAGGCTATAAATAAAGCCCATGGGGCTGATTTTAGGAATCATTCAATTCACAAGCTAGAGAAGTAGTTCACGGAGAAGTTTTAGGAGTTCAAAGGTTTTAGGGTTTTGGCATTCAGCGAAAGTTGGATTGTCGGGATTGTAAAGGCTTTGAATTTAGTTTAATGCAAGTTTCTTTTCATACATCAATGTCTGCTATTGCGATGAAGAGCGAGTAGTCTACCCACTTCTGGGGCTGGGGTGAGCCCGACAATGGCCATGTAAGGTTATGCTGTAAAGGTACAATCTTTTCATGCAATTCGTCTTCTATCCCTATAAGCATGATTCTTTTGCGAGAGTTGAAGGTGATCCTTGTTTGTTTTATTGAAGCGAAAGTGATCTTAATGCAACTTGGGTTAATTATGTGAAAAATGGTCAGTAACAATTAGGGTTTATGCGAAAGCCTCTATATTCCTATTTGTTAATAACGTAAGTTATTTTGATGAAAAGCATGATCTTTTATGCCTCTATGTGTTACTTTGCATGGTTATCGTTGTGGCGTTGATACCCTGGCTTTGGAAGTTCTTTATATATTGAGTTTATTTCTTCCGAAATCTGCGATTCTGTGATTCGAAGTTTGCAAATTTAAAGTTATTGTTTTTAGTCGATCTAGAGGAGAACTTTGTCGATCTCGAGTTGGCTGTTAGTCGAGATCGAGTTGGGTTAATCTAGATCTAGTTTCTGCTTCTGTTGATCGATTTTGAGTTTCTGTCGTCGCTGTCCTTTGTCGATCTCGAGTACTGTTTGTCGAGATCGAGTAGCTTCTGTCTTTGCGTTTATTTCTGTCTTCGTTTGTTATTTCTGTCTTTGTTTCTTTGTTTCTGTCTTTTTGTTTGCTTTTCTGTGAGATTTACAGCTACCTGGGATACGCTGACACGCTTCCTCGTGGATCGATCCTGACTTCCCACTACTGCATAGGGAGGAGGTCTTGTAATTATTTGCTGGAGCACGAATCTGGTTTGATTTATATTTTATATTTTAAACTTGATTTCCTCCTACAACAAATTGGCGCCGTTGCTGGGGAAGCTATCATTCGCGCCTTAGGTAGTCAGATCTCACTTTTCTTTTAAGTTACTTCGCAGGTGTATGCGCCGTTCTGGTCAACCACCTGAGTTTGATGGCTTAGACGATCCGGAACGCCTCTTACACATCCAAGCTAAGCCAAAAAAAGCCATGGCGGCCGCAGAAACATAGGAACAGTTGATTGCGAGGCTTACAAGAGAACTGGCCGCTAAAGATGCTCCTCTCGCCGCTGAGAAAGCAGGAAGGGAACAAGCAGAAGCTGAGCTTGCCCTATACCCAACCACTGTAGAGGATTATATGCACCCGACTCTCGTCGTGCCTGAATCGGCCATTCTAATCCCTGAAAATAACTATGAAATTCGCACTCAATTCCTTATTGAAATTAAAAATCATGCATTTCATGGTAGATTTAATGAATTCTCTCTGCATCATATTACCAACTTTACCGACATGTGTCGTACTCTTGCTAAAGGTACCACCTTGGAGTACGTCATGATGAAAGCTTTCCGTTGGTCTCTGGCTGGTCCTACATTGAAGTGGCTGGAAGGGCTGAAACCACGATCCCTCACGACATGGGCTCAAGTAAAGCAGGAATTTCTGAATAAATTCTTTCCTCCTGCTAAGACAGCGCTCCTTCGCCAGAAGATCACATCTTTCAAACAGCAGCCTGGGGAGCCGCTAACAAAGGTTTGGGAACGCTATAAGGATCTACTGCGATCCTCCCCTACACATGAACGGCAACCCTGCATAGTTCAAGAGATCGTCTTCAATTCTCTGGACTTGGCTGTAAAGGACAGAATCAACACATATACTCACTATGAGTATTTGACAATGTCGCATGCTGATGCATGGGCTGCTCTCTACAAGCTGACCAACTATGACAACAAGTATGGGACTCCAGTCTACTATGAGGAGAACCCCTACGCCAGGCCAGCACCATCCATGCCCCTATATGAGCCCCCTAAGGAGATTTATCGAGATGTAAGGGAGCAGTACTACAAAGATCAGAATAAGAAGCTCCTCAAACAAGTAAAGTATCTTTTTGTCAACCAGCCTTGTATTGAATGCGGATCAATGAGGCACACCACTACTGAGTGCCCACACACAAAGCAAGCCAGGCTGGCAGAATGCCATGAAGAGGCAGCTTACGCAGGGGGTCCCAATCGCTATATGGGGGACCAAAGGTTTCAGCAACCACAATGGAACCATGGTGCCCCTAGGAACCCCCCACCCTACAGAGCTCCAGGACATCCGGAAAGGGACCAAAAAAGGGATGATCTACAGACATTCCTTGAGGAAATACGGAGGAATCATTCAGAAAATAAGCAGTCCTTCAACTCCGTCTACACTCAGATGCAAGGTGTCACCTCTAGGCTTGGGGAAATTGATATATGGCGGAAATCAATTGATACACAGATTGGTCAACTAGCAGCAAGAATCCCCAGATAGTCAGGTTCACTCCCTGGATCTTCATAACCAAATCCTAAAGGAAAGATCGGACACATCGCTGCTGTAAAACTCAAAAGCGGCCATCAGCTACAAGAGCCAGAGGTCGGAAAGCAGCAAGGAGAACAGCAACTCGATATCGATCAGACCTTGCTCGATATCGAGGAAGGTCTCCTCGATATCGACGACAGAATAGGCCAGCCTTCGTCTGCACAGCACAGCAACTCGACACCGCAGAAACTGGTCGAGATCGAGAAGGACTTGGTCGAGATCGAGGAAACCCAAGCCGAGATCGAGAAGGCTGCTACACCTCCGACATCTGTTCTGGCTCCGAATTAGAAAAAGAAGCTGCCCTTCCCAACAAAATCTCCAAAGGACCCGGCAGAAAAGAAATTTCAGCGCTTCATCAAGATGCTTCAAAAGCTCAATGTCACCATTCCCTTCACAGAAGCTCTCAATGAAATGCCATCTTATGTAAAATTCCTAAAGGAGATTCTGAGCAAAAAGCGGTCAATGGCTGAGATTACAGAAGAGTGCAGCCATTTGGACATACTTGAGAAGAGGCCAGATCCAGGTAAGTTTGCTATGACCATTGGATTTGGTCCATATAAAATTAATGTTTTATGTGATCTTGGAGCTAGTGTGAGTATAATGCCTCTAAAAATTTGTTCCAAGATTAAGATAGGTGCCCTAGAGCCTGTGAATGCTAGACTTTACATGGCCAACAACACGGTGGTCATTCCAACATGCATGGTGGACAATGTGCCAGTACAAGTAGGTAAATTCTTTGTCCCTGCTGATTTCTTAGTTGTTGATATGCAAGAAGACCCTGCTTGTCCAATTATTCTAGGAAGACCCTTCTTGGCGACGGTGGATGCCAACATAAGCGTGAGAAAAGGAGTGCTCACTTTCAACATCAGCGATGAGATAATTGAGTATTCCTTTAATAAAACTGAAAGGCATACAGGACCAATGGAAGAGGTAAAATCTATCTCAGCTGGCTACATCACTTGTGGGGACCCCAAGGTAAGAAATATGACTCCTGAAGAGCTGGAAAAGAGGGATATGGAGGCCCAGGTGGAGGAGATCATCGCTATCCTAAAGGAGGAAACAGAGAATCCACTCGACACGGACCAAGGTACGTCGTTATGGACTAACTATTTTTTGGATGCCTTGACAGGATGCAAGTATGGGGTCATAGTCGACCAAGATTCCCCGATATCAAGGACTCTAGTCGATCTCGACCAAAACCAGGAGCCTCCACCAGCACCAGCGTCGTCGAGCAGCCAGACAGAAGCCGAGCACTCCTCGAGATCGAGTAGACTACTCGAGATCGACCAAAACCTCGCTGCATCGACTTCACCTTCCTCGACGCTGATTCCACCAGACGGGCCAGACTCCTCGAGATCGACTAATCTTGTCGAGATCGACCAAACCTCACCCTCCCCAGCTCCTGCATCCTCAAACAGTCCACCACCAGAACCTGAAGAGTTGTCGAGACCGAGTACAGTTACTCGAGATCGACCAAACACCGTAGTCCCCGATTCCGTTTCTGCGAAGGTAAGCCAAGGTATGAATCTTTCTTCTCCTATTTCCATTAAAGATTTATCTATACATCGGAGAGGTTTGCCTTGGTATGTGCGCTTATGTAGGATATCCAATGATGAGCCTAAAGAGTATGAAGTTGGAGACAAGCTCTATGTTTCCAAATCAAAGGATCATTGGTTTCCTAACAAATTCAACAAAAAAAAGGATGGGGCCTTTCGTGGTGAACAAGATCCATTCTGGAGGATTGCAGCTGATGGACAAGAATGGGGTCCTATTTGAAGCCCAAGTTACATGGACCCTGCAGATGCCACCTTGAGCTTAATGGAGAAGTCGGCCTAGCGACTATAAAATCTAGAGCTTGTACATAGACATTTATTTTTGGACTTTTGAGACTTTGTTGCTTTTATTTGTTTTTATTTTTGGAACTTTTAGTTTTTTTATTATGGGTATATGTCTTCTACACTTTTCAGGTCCATGGATAGAAGCAAGCTATATTCGGACTCGCCCCAGACATGTTTAATCGAGTTTTTGAAGCCCTGCATACATGTCTAGTGAGTTTCTTTCTTTACCCTTGTTTTTATATAGTGAGGACATTGTAATGTTTAAGTATGGGGTGGGGGAAGGGCTTACTTTGTGCATATTTGCCATATTTGACATTATTTGTACATTTATTGCTTATACATGGCTATTTTGGAATTCATTATTGATTTATGTGCTTATATGCATGTTTTCCAAAATTTAAAGAAAAATGACCCCCATTAAAAAATTTGATAAGTGTCATGGAAGTTTTAATTGAACTCGACGATGCAAAATTGGATTAATTAGAGATATAGCATGAAATTGCCTAGTAAAGGGAAGTCACAATGGAGTGCATTATTTTCTTGAAAACCATGAAATGAGGTAAATTTTGAAATTGCTTTTGACATGTTGCATGATAAGATGATGAAGGACTTTATATTTCCATATATGCTCATTGCTATAATCCTAGCCTTACCTATGCTTATGCATTACACAAAAGCCATAATATGCCTTATTTCAATTATTGCTCCACATGTTCTAAATATTGCCATTCTTTACCTTATACGGGGATTATGTTAAGAATGATGTTACATTATGGAGATTATTATATGGTTGTTGTGTTACGTTTATCATTATTGGAGTTTGGTCGGAAATTGTTTAGAAAATATGGAAAATTTAATGAGTGAGAAAAAATCCAATCACCTCAGGAGATAAAGGTAGATTGACCCTGCTTGCTAAGATAATAGTTTGGCGAGATGGGACACACAGGTGAGGAGTCCAAAGCACTAAGTATCCGGGGCCATTCATGACACCCATGTTTGCGACTCGCGAGAAGGCAGTGTTGAGGTTAGAGAGGTAAAAGCATTATTGATGATAAAAGCATTATAACAACCATTAGTAGTAAACAATACATTAGTGTGAAGGTTTCTGGTGAGTTTGCTGACGGATAAAAGGTTGAAACAAAACTCTGGGTCATGAAGAACATCAGTAATTGAAAATTGGGAATTAAAAGAGGAAGTACCAAGATGATGAACATGAGATCTGTGGCCATTTGGTAAGGTAATGGTGGTGCAACTAGAAGCTTTCTTAAAAGAGTTCAAAAAAGAGAGGTTTGGGGTGATATGGTCTGTCGCACCACTGACAATGAACCAAGAAAAAGTATGACCAGAAGAAATGTTGTAAGCTGAATCTACCATGTTTTACAGTAACTTTTATATCGTTTTCTGCATACATTTCATGCATTTTGGGATAAGATAATACAGAATCTATGTAGTTTATGTTTATTTGCCAAATTATGGAATCTACACCAGTTTCTGTTTAATTTCGCAAAATTCGAGGCAAATTACAGCAATTATGAGAAAGGCTGAAAAAGGCTCGAAAATCAACTACAGAAGTCCAAGGTCAATAAGTAGCGGAACCACATGAATCAAGAAAGAAGCTCAACTGTACTCAATCTCGAGTTACTCTTACTCGATCTCGACAACAGTTGTCCGAGCACACCTAGTCGAGCAGAGCATGATCGAGGAAACTGAAGACGGATCAACCCGACTCCGGAAGTCTTACTCGATGTCGAGGATAACTAGTCGAGATCGACAAACCTTGATGCCATGTGCAGAGTCGAGGAACTGTGCTAAGTCGAGAAGCCGAGGACGGAGACGTCGAGCACCACCGTACTCGATCTCGAGTAAACAACTCGATCTCGACAACTACCACAGCACCAGTCCGAGCCAGAGTCGGGGAAGAATCCTCGACCAAGCCCAACCAGGCCATAGTCGACGAGCATGTTACTCGATCTCGAGGAAACCGTGTCCGAAGCCGCGTTACACGGTTTTTCTTTTCTACTCGGATTGGGATTGCTTGGAGCCGAAGAATGCCGAGTTCTATCCGAGATCTATCAACATCTATCTATGGAGAGAAGACCTATCAACACATGGAAGACTTGCCTATTTTAGATATAATTTTCCTTATAGATTTAATTCCTTTATTGCATTTATTTATCTTTAAAGTTTTTAGATATAGATTTAGATATAGATAGAGATATTCTATCCTTGAATAGCAAGGATTAGAAGGCTATAAATAAAGCCCATGGGACTGATTTTAGGAATCATTCAATTCACAAGCTAGAAAAGTAGTTCACAGAGAAGTTTTAGGAGTTAAAAGGTTTTAGGGTTTTGGCATTCAGCGAAAGTTGGATTGCCGGGATTGTAAAGGCTTTGAATTTAGTTTAATGCAAGTTTCTTTTCATACATCAATGTCTTCTATTGCGATGAAGAGCGAGTAGTCTACCCACTTCTGGGGCTGGGGTGAGCCCGACAATGGCCATGTAAGGTGATGCGGTAAAGGTACAATCTTTTCATGCAATTCGTCTTTTATCCCTATAAGACGAATTGCATGAAAAGATTGTACCTTTACCGCATCACCTTGTTTGTTTTATTGAAGCGAAAGTGATCTTAATGCAACTTGGGTTAATTATGTGAAAAGGGTTAGTAACAATTAGGGTTTATGCGAAAGCCTCTATATTCTTATTTGTTAATAACGAAAGTTATTTTGATGAAAAGCATGATCTTTCATGCCTTTATGTGTTACTTTGCATGGTTATCCTTGTGGCGTTGATACCCTGGCTTTGAAAGTTCTTTATATATTGAGTTTATTTCTTCCGAAATCTGCGATTCTGTGATTCGAAGTTTGCAAATTTAAAGTTACTGTTTTTAGTCGATCTAGAGGAGAAGTTAGTCGATCTCGAGTTGGCTGTTAGTCGAGATCGAGTTGGGTTAGTCTAGATCGAGTTTCTGCTTCTGTTGATTGATTTTGAGTTTCTGTCGTCGCTGTCCTTTGTCGATCTCGAGTACTGTTTGTCGAGATCGAGTAGCTTTTGTCTTTGCGTTTATTTCTGTCTTCGTTTGTTATTTCTGTCTTTGTTTCTGTCTTTCTGTTTGCTTTTCTGTGAGCTTTACAGCTACCTGGGATATGCTGACACGCTTCCTCGTGGATCGATCCTGACTTCCCACCACTGCATAGGGAGGAGGTCTTGTAATTATTTGTTGGGGCACGAATCTGGTTTGATTTATATTTTATATTTTAAACTTGATTTCCTCTTACAACAAGAAACAAGGCAAGAAGTGTTGTAGGAGGAAATCGAGTTTAAAATATAATAAAATAAATCAAACCAGATCCTGCCCACGCAAATTATTAGAAGACTTCCTCCCGATGTAGCATTGGGAAGTCAGGATCGATCCTCGAGGAAGCACGTCAGCGGATCCTAGGCAACAGAGGAATCTCATGGGCAGAAATCGACTTCAGGGTGCTCGATCTCGATTAGGGTTAGTCAACAGGGGCTAGGCACAATCGAATTCGAGCAAGTAGAATTCTCTGTATTTTTGGTCGATCTCGAGTTGTTTACTCGATATCGAGGAACTGGTCGACTTCGGGGAAATTTGTCGATGTCGAGTTGGTTGCAGAGACAGAAACGGCGGCGATCTTGCTTGAACGAGAGTGAGAAGTCGACGTCGACCAGATTTGGTCGAAATCGAGGAAGAATAGTAACTAAAAACGAATGCAAAACTTCGAATCTAAACGATGGATGAAAGAGAACCTCCAAGATTGGGGTTTGCAAAAACGATTACCATGAAAGCGAACTTATAAATCATAAAAGATGGTGGCTTTATCGATAAAGGAGAAGGCTTTCACCCAATCCGACAAGTAGGAATATAGATCTCGCGATAAATAACCCTAATTGTATCTATTCCTTTTCATAATTAGAATTTATAAACTTTCGAATAAAAATCCTAATTACTACCCAAGTTTCACAACATGAGTTCTTCAATTTCTCAATCAAAGATGAAGCACATGGAATAGAATAAGATAACGATAGAGTACCTTCTTTTTCCATCGCTAATCCACCAACATGGCTCTCGTTGGGCCCACCCCAACCCTAGAAGTAGGTGGACTAGAAGCGCCTCATCATAGCAATCGACATCATTGAATGAAAAGAAATAACTTGCATAAACTAAATTCAAAGTCTTTACAATCCCGGCACTCAAACTTTCGTAGAATGTCAAAACCCTAAAACATTTGAACTCCTAAACTCTATGTGGAACTACTTCTCTGAAAATTGAATGAATGAAAATCAGCCCCATGAGCTTTATTTATAGGGCTTAATCCTTGCTAATGAAGGAAAGCAAACTATATCTACTTTCTAAAGATAAACTAAATAAAGATAAAGCATAAATCAAAAAGGGAATATATAAATATCTCTTAATTAATGAATAATCTTCTCTCCTTAATTTGATATATCTTGATAAAACTTGATAGATTCGGACTTCCTTCGCATCCAAGCAATCCAACTCGACTTCGGATAGGCCCAACAGTCTCGCGGCCCAGAAATATTTTTGGTCGATTTCGACCAATTTGGTCGATTTCGAGTAAACATGTCGATCTCGACTTCACTTGGCTTTCTCGAGCAGCTTCTCCTCGGATTCTCGAACTCGAGTAGCTTCTGGGTTTGGTCGATGTCGAGTAAACATGTCGACATCGAGTAAAAACGTAGCTCGAGTTGCCTTCTTCTTCTACTTTCCTCGACCAGGCTTTCCTCGACCAATCTCTGCTCACAGTTTTGGTCGATGTCGAGGAAGTTTTCACGAAATCGAGTAACTTTCAGCTTCCGTCTTCTTTTCTTGGTTTCGTCCCCGAATGGCTCCAAATTCTGCAATATTAAACCAAAACTTATGTAAACCTCTATTTCTTGCAAATAAGCATATATTACATAAATTCAACATATTCTCAGCCCGAAATATGCAAAGTATACAGAATAAGGAGCTAAAATGTGCATAAAAACATGTCTATTTTAGTGGACATCAAGAAGCACTACCTAATAAGATGGCACATGAGTCAGATGACTGAGATGGCGAAAACTTACCCAAGAAAGATAGCAGTTGATTGTATTGTTTAGCAGAAAGACAAAACGAGCCATTGGCAGCACCAACACCCGAACCAGATGTAGAACCAGAGCTCGAACCAAGTGAACCAGATGTAGGAGAATCATAAGTGGTTGTAGTTGTTGTATGATTAGGGCGAGTAGACTGAAAATTGGGCGGATAGCCATGAAGTTTCGAGCAACGATCAATCTTGTGATTGGTTTGCTTGCAATGATCACAATAGAGATTGTTTTTCTTGCTGGAATCTTTCTGAGCTCCTTTCTGAGATGTGGGGCGAGAATCTCTACCATAACCATTCTTGGTGGACTGGTAGGAAGCAAGAGCAGTGGAATCAAGATCCACCTTCGCATCAGGGACATGAATAGCCGACCCCTTGTTCCTCCTCTTGAAGAACTATTTTATAAACATCATCAAGCTAAGGATGAGGATGGATCAAGAGAATATTCATACGAACATCAGAGTAAGAGTCATTTAGGCCCATAAGAAATTTAACAACCGGTTTGATCTTGGAGAATCTCAACTACAATCGCCTTTAAGCCACATGAACAGACTTTATCATCAAGAAGAACCATGTACTCATCTCAGAGTTTCTTTCTTTTCGTAAAATAGTCGGAGACACAGGAAGTTCTTTAAGCGAGTGAACTGAGATCTCGCTGAACTTGATACAACCGAGCACGATTAGGTTTACCAAATCTCGCAGCTAATTCTTTCCAGACATGTGAAGCAGAGCGACAGTACAGGATAGATTCGGCGATGTCCTTGTTCACCGAATGGAAGATCCAAGAGAGCCCCATGTTATTACATCATTCCCATTGCGTCGAAAGAATCTGATCGTCGACGGGAGGTCTGCAAGTTCTTGTGACGAAACCGAGTTAATTATTCGCAAGAAGAGAAACCTCGGTCGAGCGCCGCCATTGATGATTATTGTGACCTTCAAGCAAGTTTGAAGAGAGGACGTAACTCGGATGGTTGGAGTTGTGCAGATACAACTCACTGAGAGGATCCACCGGTGACGGCGGATGAAAGCGCGGATCTTGAGCTTGCTGAAACGCCAGGGAAACGAAGCGGAAGAGCAAGGATTGAAATCCCTAAATTGATACCCTGTTATAATTAGAGAAGGAAGAGATTGATTGAGAGAGAAGATGAATTGGGGAAACTGAAATCGTCTTTCTTATTATGCACATGAAGGAGTATTTATAGAGCTACAAACAAGTTGCAATCGGTTGTAACCTCATAACTACTCAATTACACTGACGTGTACAAGATGTAGCTTCAGCTCATATGTAATATTCATCCTACATGAAGGCCTCTACACTCCCTATTACTGCACTAGTACTACACACCTAACGCTTGAAGCAGTCGCAATTTACAGGGCAATCAACACCGGGAACATGAGCTCTGTAATAAAGGTCTCAGGGGTGTAGTTTGAAATTTAGGCGGGGTTATGTTTTTAGATCCCTCAATTTACAGGGCGATACGAGCAATCTGATCATGTGTTCTCTGCACTAAACTCTGTCTGATTTTGATCTCCTCAGCACACCGCAAAGCCCTCTCAATCTGATACCCTCCTCCAATGCTAACTTCCCTCTCCAGATGGCTGCAGTAGCTCTGGAAAACACTGACATTCACATGTAGTTTGAAACCAGTCATGAAGAGGAAATCAAGCTCTAGCTTGTTCACCTCCTTGGTGGTCAATCCCCCTACTCTTGCAAAATAGGAGTTTCTGTAATTCCTGCAGACCACAAATGGATTGAAGAAGCTGATAAGGTTTGTGTGTGTTTGTATATACACATATACATAAAGTCGATCGGGTTGAGAGAGAGAGAGAGAGAGAGAGGAAAACTCACATGTCCTCAACATACTTGGATGCAACCATGATGGTTGTGATGAGGAGCCTATGGACATTCCAAGGGTTGATTCTGAAGTCCTGATATTTTTGAGAAAGCCTGTCAATGTAGACATAGGCAACCACATACACAGATGGGCCTGCCCTTGTGTACTTGAAGATCCTCTCAAGGTAGGATTGGATGCTCATGTCAGGGGCTTCATGGCTATCAAAGGCCCTTGTTTTACAGTCCTTTGACAGTAGTGATCCCCATTTGCTCTTGCTTCCAATCCTCCCATTTCTTGCCAGGTTTCTTTCTATCAATGAGGCTAACACTGTTATCACCAATGGAATGCTTTCTTCCTCTTGCTTGTCTCTGTACGAGTACAAGTCTGACCTTAGCTTCCTTGGGGAAATTGCAAATGAAGATGAATTGCCTGCCATTTATATTGCCTCAAAATTAAATTTGAGGAAATTAGAGGTTGGTTTCTGTGGGTCTTTTGATTGGTGGTTGCTTGCTATCATCAAACTTCAAACGGATTTTGATTGATTCTCCAGGAAATGAGATGGTGGGTTTGTGTAAATTGGAAAGATGGATGTCCAAATTGATAGCTTGAGGGTGAGGGGATTTATACAAAAGCGTTTGGTTAAAATTTTAAAATAAAAAACAAAGGTGGTTGGTGGTGAAATGGAAAGGAAACAAGTGGAGAAAGAGGAATCGGACAAAAGGGAAACCGGGTGGAAAGGAAGATAGAATCATGAAAATAAGATCTTTGCCTCCTTGTGTTGATACCGCTGTGCAGACAACAGTTTTAAGTAGCTGCATACATTGTACTTTTTTTTTCCCCACCTGATATAAAAACGAACTCATAATTGAAAGTGAAAAATAAATTAGTTTATTTTTCTTGTGTGCTTTCCATTAGTTTTATTTTATTTTTAGGGGAGGTTGAAGCCATTTTCACCCGCCGACAGTGAGCTGAATAATGGAGATGGGCTCCATGGAGAGGGTTGACTGCAGTAGTGAGAGAGAGAGGATTAATTAGTCTGCCTTGATATTTCTGTCCCCCACTCATAATGGATTTGTTAATACCTTCTGATTTGACTTTTTAATAGGTTTTTTTTTATATGTTAAAACTCTATAAAATATTTTTTTAAATCTATATAAACTCTTAATTTAGAAGAGTTTAAGATGATGTGTCAATCTTAGAGAGATTTTAGGAGTATTAACTAATTTTATTTTTTTTTGCCATTTTTCATGGATTTTCTTTAATTCTCATTTTTCTTCTTTTTCCTTCAATTCTATTTTTTCTTTAATTTTACTAACCATCTATATCTATATATAAACTCTTAATTTAGAATAGTTTAAGATGATTTGTCAATCTTAGAGAGATTTTAGGAGTCTTAACTAATTTTTTTTTTTTTGCCATTTTTCATGGATTTTCTTTAATTCTCATCTTTTCTTCTTTTTCCTTCAATTCTATTTTTCTTTAATTTTTACTAATCATTTATATCTATATAAACTCTTAATTTAGAAGAGTTTAAGATGATGTGTCAATGTTAGAGGGATTTTAGGAGTCTTAACTAATCTTTTTTTTTTGCCATTTTTCAGGGATTTTCTTTAATTCTCATCTTTTTTTTTTCCTTCAATTCTATTTTTTCTTTAATTTTACTAACCATCTATATCTATATAAACTCTTAATTTAGAAGAGTTTAAGATGATGTGTCAATGTTAGAGGGATTTTAGGAATCTTAACTAATCTTTTTTTTTTTTGCCATTTTTCATGGATTTTCTTTAATTCTCATCTTTTCTTTTCTTTTTCCTTCAATTCTATTTTTTCTTTAACTTTACTAACCATTAGGCTTAATTCAAAACATTGAAATCAATTTAATATAACTATTGAGCTTAATCAAATTTATTTACTAACTATTGGGCTTAATTCAAAATATTTAATATAACTATTGATTATGACTAGACCTGTCAAAACATAACCCAACCCGGTGACCCGACCTGAATGACTCGGAAAATTTCCAACCCGAACCCGGAAAATTTCACTCGAATTTTTTTTTCGACCCGGTGACCCGATTGACCCGGTAATTTGACCCGATTTACCCGGTTGATTTATAATTATATATAATTAATTTTTTTATATATAATTAAAATTTATCACAAAAGTATCAAATCATGATTTTTGTAATTTAAAAAAGAAAATATTGACAAACCTGAAATCGACCCGAAATGACCCGAAACCCGGTCAAACTCGTGTTCGAGTCAACCCGAAAAACCCGGAACCCGTTTTACCTGAGACCCGTTTTACCCGAAACCCGAAGTGACCCAACCCGAACCCGACCCGAATGACCCGTTTGACAGGTCTTATTATGACACATCACATTTAAACAATGTTATAATAATGTTGATATTATTATTACCGAGTAATTTCAAATATCTATATTTATGTATTTACATAAGATTTAAAAAAAAAAATCTGAGATAATTATAAGATATATTTATTGTAAAGTTTTTTAAGATTTTTATTCTAACATTTATTAGTAATATTTTAAAATATTTATATATATATATATATATATATATAATATTTTAGTTTTAAAAAAACGCGACATGGCGCGGGAATCATACTAGTATTTTTTTAATTTGAAAATAATTTTAAAATTATTACTAGAAATTATTTTTACAATTTTGAAAAAAAGTTTATACTCCCTTAAATGTAAGATTTTTTATCCTAACGAAAAGAATAAAAACAATAATTGAAAAACTAATTCACCATCTACAGGGTGTCTTTGGATCGGATAGATCCATTCAAGACAATGTATTAATTGCTCATGAAATTTTTCATTCTTTCAGATTAAAGACTGGGAAAGAAGGGTGTTTGGCGATTAAGTTAGACATGGAAAAGGCCTACGATAGAGTTGATTGAGCATTCCTAAGATATGTTCTTACAAACTTTGGATTCAGCTCTCGGTTCACCTCTTAGATAAGTGAATGTGTCGTGACTATGTCGTGTTCTGTTCTTGTGAACAATGATCCGACCGATATTTTCCACCCTGAAAGAGGCATTCGTCAAGGGGACCCTCTTTACCCTTTCCTCTTTATCCTAACTGCTGAAGTCTTAGCTAGGAAGCTTCAGGTGGTGGCTTCAATTGAAAACAATATGATCGGATTCAGGTGTAGGTGAGATGGCCCGTGTGTGCCTTTTTTGGCCTTCGCTGACGACATGCTCATATTCTCCAAAGGAAGCACCGAAGCGTGACATATTATTAGATCAATTATAGATGATTACTGTCGCTTTTTTGGTCAAAGAGTTAATTTCCATAAGTCCGCTTTCCAAACGTCTTCAAAAATCCCAGACCGAAACAAGGACGCCATTCAACGAATTTTGCAAATACCTATGTCAGCCACTCTAGAAAAATACCTTGGTTGTCCAATAATAAATGGTCGAGTAAATAAGGACATCTTTGAAGGCATAGTCACAAAATCAAAGTACCAATTATCAAAATGGAGAGCTAACACTCTATTGTAGGAAGGACGTGTTGTTCTTATCCAGGAAAATTAGCAACAAAACCGGTCTATACCATGCAGAATTTCTACTGGTGGCCTAACAAGCATGGAATGGAAGATAGGCTCTACTGGTGGCCTAACAAACATGGTTGGTTCACTACGAATAGTGCCATGAAATTCCTTGCTGAACATCCTCACGACGATGGAATGAGTTACTCTTGGATTTGGAAACTTGACGTACAACGTCAAATAAAATCATTTATTTGGAAGCTGAGCCATGATGGTTTGCCTACGAAGGAACATTTGATGCGTAACGGTATTCACCTACCTGCTGACTGCGTCTTTTGTGAGGCTCCCTATGAAAATACAAACCACCTTTTCCTCGAGTGTGCATTTGCCCGACACTGCAATTACAAGATGGCCTCTGTTAGGAACATTATACTGAATAATTCAGCTCATGTTAACAAAGGCTTTGAGTTGCTTACTGTTGCTGCGGCAACACTCTCAACGACAAACATGAGTTGTCTTGTGGTCTCCTGGTGGGCAATATGGCATGTAAGAAACAAGATAAGCTTTTAGGAATGCAAGATCCCAACATTAACGGAGTTTGAAAACCTTATTAAGATTATGATGCATAATTGGAGTAAAGCTAAAGTGTATGAGGTCGACTCTGCTCACTGGTGCGCTTAGAGAGTTCCTCGCAAGCAAGGTAACAAAAGAACTGCAAATGGTCAAAACCAAGTATGGGTTGCATCAAGGTTAGTTTTGATGGATCCACTCAAATGAACGGAGATAGTGATATTGGATTTGTTGCCAGGGATGCTGAGGGCAAAGTGATACACATACAACACTCTAAGTGTGGGATTCAAAGCCCACTTACCACTGAGGCTTTGGCCGCGTGGAGGGCTGTGCAATGGGCGGCCTTCAGCGGTTACGATAAAATTGAATTTGAAGAAGACTCCTTAACTGTAGTTAACAACATCTGAAACCATTGGCGTCCGCCTTGGGAAATTGAAATGATAATATCAGACTCTCTACGATATCTCACCAGAATAAGACATTGGAGTATACATCATGTCCATCGTTCTGGCAATGTTGTGGCGGACCTTATACTTTCAACTTATGAGAAACTAGTTTCAAATGGTGTGGAAGCTTTTGCGATTTCAGGACAACCCCCAGGATCAGCTCAAGGAGAGAAGCTAATGGTAATGGATCAATGCTTGGACAGAAAGTTGCATCTTCCGAGGATGCCCGCACTTGTTAATGAGATGAAAAGTATAGGTGGCCCTGGTGAAGCAACCTAGGCCACTCAAAGACCATTATGTCTAGTCAATGATGTAAAACAAAGGCGCTGATCTGGAGACAACCCGAGGTAAGTTTTCTTTTCATTTCAATTAAATATGTTTAGTTAGCTTTTAATTTTTGTTTTTTATTTAGTTTGGGTTAGAATGCGTACTAACAAGACAGGAAATCAGAGCACCATTGGACGTCGAGCCAAGAATGGGCGCTACTGCATAGTGCAGCAGCCGCCGCCAACAGGCAGCGACCGCTACAACCAACTTTCAGCAACTAGCCAATGCAGCGGCCGCATCATATTTTTACCCCAAGTCTTGTTTTCTTATTCTTAAAAAAACCTCTTTCTAACCCTACCACTCCCATCTGGCCGACACCTTCTAACCATCACCATCACTAACTAAAACTTACATCCCCTTCAACCTTCATCCTTTCTAAACCCTCAAATTTCTACAAATCAACCCCAACCAGCTCTAAACTCTTTCTTTCCCTCCATCCAAACGCATTCCAACCCTTCATTGCTCAGCCGCAACCTCTGTTGTCCACATCGAGCGATTCGAGCCCAGACCTGTCCACCATTGACGACAGAAGAGAAAGAAGGAGTTGATAGGCTAAAACCTACACCGCAAGTGCACGGGTTCAGTTGTAGTATATCTAGTGTCATATCCACATGGTTTATGTGGTATCGATTGCTAATTCAAACAGATTTATCTAAGCCAAGAAAATACAAGAGAATAAATGTTTATATGAAATGGAGAAAGTAACCAACTAAAAAGGAAACAACTATATAGAATTGGTATTAAAACAACGGATACGAGGCAAATCTAGGGTAAGGATCACCACAACGACGCTTTAGTAGATTGAAATCAATATTCGTGTTAACTTATCTGAATTTGTTGAAGGTAGATTGTCTAAGGTAATCGCAAATCTCCTTTCGGCATCAAGCGAATGTGACTAGATTGGTTAACAATCACCTTTCAGACCCAAGCAACGAATTTAGACCCTTTAAGTTCGTAGAATTTTAGATGATAATCATATCAACGTCGCCTTTCGGTCTCGATCGACATCAAAATCATCTTACATATCTATGACGATCTATAAATCTTCAAGAAATTGGATTATCTTTCGATAAATCAAACTTCAGGTTTAATCCTATGGTTCCGATGGATCAAATAGCTTTTCGGCCTAAATTCACCATCTAAATTATAACTTAGGGTTTTAGTCTTTCGATTTCAATCCCTAAATCAGTTCTAACCAATTTTCATCAATTAGGGCTGGCGCAATAGGATTAAATCTAACAATAATCAGACAAACGAATATCAATTTTAACACTACCAAAACATCATCGGGATCACCGAAACCCTAGATCGAAGATTCAAGCAAGCATAATATGATAATCAACGAAATAAATCATAAACAAAAATAAATAGCTGAAATAAAATAGAATGCAAACCGAAATTTCGTCTTCGATCCAAATTGTATTATACCGAAAACAACGAAAATCCAAACCTAAACTAAAGAGTTGGCCGAAGCCTATGTTGTGTGGCTCCAATCTCAAAAGGTCTCCTCCGTTAATTCCAATCGGCATAACATATTTGTAATTTAAGAAAATTACAATTTTGGCCCATAAAATTAAATAATTAAATTGAAGCCCAACACCTAATTATAAATTAACTCCACAAAACAGCTCCCACATTTTGCAATTTTCGCACTTGCCAATTTAGCTCCTCGGGTCCGATCCATTATGCTTGCCGCTTCGTATTAACTCTTGAATTTCCTCCATATTAGCCTTGAAATGCTTAAAACACATAAAAACCCGGTGTAGATTCCGAAAATGCAAAATAAAATAAATAAAGCATAAAATATGATAAATATGCATGACAATGGTCTAAACTAATATGCAAATGCAACCCTAAAATATGACTAAAATAGATGTTAGGCAAAAATGCATAAAACCACCCACTATTCATTGTTTTTTTGCAAATAACCACCCCTTATTAAAAAATTGTCAAATAACCACCTACTATTCATTGTTATTTGCAAATAACCACCTATTGTTAAAAAAATGTCAAATAACCACCCATTAAATATAGGTTGTTGGCAACTAACCACCCATGCCCTTTTTCTTGTTAAACCTTACTTAATTTAATATGAAAAGACAATTATACTCCTACTCTTTAATGTTTCATTTTTAGCAAAACGACAATTATACTTCTCTTTGTTGCTTGATTTTTCAAGTATTACAATTAGACCTGTCAAATGAGTTCTTCGGGTCGGGTCACTTCGGTTCCCGAGTAAAACAGGTTCCGGGTACATCCAGGTTGTCTCGAACCTGGGTTTGATCGAGTTTCGGGTCATTTTGGGTCGATTTTGGGTTTGTCTAATTTTTCTTTTTTCAATTAAAAAAATCATGATTTGATACTTTTGGATAATTTTAAAATTCTATAATTAAAGACGTTGTTCAGAAATTCTAGTGCTTGTAATTATATATTATATCTGATCTAAAATATATTATTTTTATTATTTCTCATAATTTTTAATAAAATGTAATAATATATAAATATCAAAATTTTAAATAATTTTTTAAAAAATTTGATATTTTATATATTATTACATCTTATTAAAAACATTTGATTTTTATTATTTCACGTAATTTTTAATAAAATGTAATAATATATAAAATATCAAATTTTTAAATATTTTTTTAAAAAATAATTTCTTGTAATTAGTAATAAGCATAGAATTATTTTAATATTTTTTAGAACTTTTATCTTCTTAAAAAAATGTGTTAAAAATAAAAAATCAAATACTATCGATCGGACAGAGTATTACACAATACAAATAAATATAAAAATTGCTTTGAAAATGAAAGATCAAGTGATTGTAATTATAAAATGTAATAAATTGGAATCTCCATAAAAAAATTAATCATATATAATTATAAATCAACCGGGTTAGTCAGGTAAATCGGGTCAAAATTACCAGATCAATCGGGTCACCAGGTCGAAACCCATATTACTCGGAAAATTTCCGGATTTTCGGGTATAATTGTCCTTTCATATTAAATTAAGTGAGGTTTAACAAGAAAAGAGGTATGTGTGGTTAGTTGCAAACAACCTATATTTAATGGGTGGTTATTTGACAATTTTTGAACAAGGGATGGTTATTTGCAAACAACAATGAATAGTGGGTGGGTATTTGACAATTTTTGAATAAGGGGTGGTTATTTGCAAATAACAATGAATATTGGGTGGTTTTATGCATTTTCGCCTAGATGTTATCATGAGCCGACAAAGACCAGTGCAGCGACCGCCGCATCAAGCAGCGGTCACCGCCTCTCTGCTCACTGCAGATTTCACTTGTTGCAATCGCCCCACCTGTTGTAGTGGCCGCCACCTCCATCCCGCCGCCAGGTTATCTCTCTCCTTCGTTTTTGGCTATTTTCGAGTGGGATTGGTGTTGTTTAGATTCAGATCAGTGATTGGTGTGGTATTTGGAGGATTTGTGTTGGTTGAGATTGTTTATTGCTGTTGATATTTGGTTGAGAATGGTGAGACAATTGCATAACCTATCGAGAAGTCAGAGGAGGGTTTGGGATGGATTTGAAGCGAAGAAGTTCATGCAAACGAAGTTCTTTAACGTTCCAATGTTGCATAGATTGGGGATGTTGGGATGTACTCAGCAGATTTTAATGCATGGGGCCTTGGGAGATTTTATCAATTTGAGTGCCCCCACCTATCCTGAGTTAGTACGGGAGTTTCTGTCGACTTTGGTTGTGACTAATGGGAGTATTACGTTCCATTTTCTTGATCATGTGTACTCTCTGACGTTTGCTGAGTTGAGGGAGACCTTTGGTATTACTGAGGTGCCCCCCGAGAATTGGACCGAGCATGGAAACGATCAGATGACACATGATTTCTGGTTTACGACGACTGGTGAGGCTTTTGATGGACATTGGGGAGAGTATAACTACAAGTTTGTCCATCCCTGCATGCGCCTGATTCACAAGGTCCTTTCTATGGCTATAATTGGGCAGAGCGACGTGAACAACGTAACAGATACTGATTTAACTTGGTTGTGGTTTTTCTCGCCTCCCTAGTCACTTGTCATTCCTTATTTGGTTCATTTATTTCTGGAGGGCTGCAAGAGAGTTGCAGCGAAGAGGACGAGCAGATTTAGCTTGGGTGGCATGATCACTCTCATCGCCCAACGCTTCATTGATAGATCACAGAGCGGCGCTCATATTTCTAGAAGGTTCACATATACTAAGGACCCGTTGCGGCAAGCATATATGATGTGCGCCTATTTTGCCATGTTTTGCATTAACATTTATATCGATTTCTGTATGCATTTGGGTTAGAATAATACAAAATATGTGTAGTTTATATTTATTTGAAATAGATGGAGGCCTACACAAGTTTCTGTAATATTTCACAGAAATCGGGCGCACTTTGGAGCTTAAAGGAAAGTCATGAAAACATTGGAGAAGTTAAGGAAGAGCACATGATGGTGCACCCGGAAAAAACACCACTTTTCACCATTCATCATTCTGAATCAAGTTCTGATGTCTTCATGAGAGTTGTAGCCCTCAAAAAGAGCTTTCCAACGCATATTCATATGCATCAATCGCACGAACAAGAACTCGGGAAAGTGTGTTTCAAGACGGATGCTGAATGCTGAGAAATGTCAAGGAAGGTCG
Organism: Persicaria tinctoria; assembly: GCA_037127255.1. Lineage (NCBI taxonomy): Eukaryota > Viridiplantae > Streptophyta > Magnoliopsida > Caryophyllales > Polygonaceae > Persicaria > Persicaria tinctoria. Next base: position 36,931,623 of record JBANSL010000015.1, on the reverse strand, counting down.
ATATCGACCTAACGTGGTCGATATCGAGTGGAGCACGTCGAGTATGATTGCCTGAAATCGATCAGAAAACTGGGAGCAGCACTGCAGAGGTCGATATCGAGTCAAGACATTGTCGAAATCACCTTCAAAGGCCGAGATAGAGTGAGGCCGAGAAGACAGGTCGATATCGACTAAACATGGTCGATATCGAGTGAACCCCAGAAGCCGATTTCGATCCATACCGAGTCATAATCCGAGTGGAGGAAACTTGCACATGAAGAAGAAGATATTTTATCTATTTTATGTACCTTCTATCCTAAAGGGTTGAACAATTAATTACCCTATGGATTTATCTACTTTTACAAATTTAGATTTATTTCTCTTTTATCTAGAATTATATCCTTAGATAGATGATAGATATTGCTTTCGTAAAATAGCTAGGATTAAGCCCTATAAATAAAGCCCTAGGGGCCGTTTTTTTATATTAATTCAAGCCAAGTCATCTTCGGGCGCAAGGAGAGAGGAGGCGAGAGAAGAGAGAGAGCAAAAAGAGAGGAGGCGAGAGAGAAGGAGGAGGAAGGAGACGAACGGTTGTAAGTTTTAGTTTGAGTTGAATGTTAAAGTTAGTTTCTTTCATCATGTTTGCTTTCTAATTTCCCTCTTCTAGGGTTGGGGTGATCCCAACATAGATAAGTTTCTTTGATTTATAAATCCATGAATTTGTATGTCTTTATCATCATCTACCTATGTGCTTAATCCTTTGCGAGAGTTGAGGAAATTCCTTATTTGTGATATTGAAGCGAAAACAATCTTATTATGAATTTGGATAGTAATTAGGGTTTATTTGCAAAAGCCGACTAATCATAATTAAGAAAAGGTAGTAACACTTAGGGTTTATGCGAAAGCCTCTATATTCCTATTTGTTAATGACGAAAGTTAGTTGATATAAAGCATGCATCTTTATGTGATTTATAAGCTACACATATGTTTATTGTTGTGGTGATCTCTAACCTTGGAAGTCTAGACCTTTATTATTCTATTTTCATTATTTTAAAGTTTTTACAGCCACTCGACATCAAGCCACCATTCCCTCTCCATCCCTCGACATCGACCAAGTCTTAGTCGACGCCGACAGCAACCCTCGCCACTTTTTCCCGCTATCCCTGAACCCCAAAACACACTAAACCTAGAACCGCTGACTTCTCTCCTGATGACAAACATGACTCCACTATCCTATAGCGGGGTCTTGACTATAAATTTATTTGGTCGAGAAACCCTCTCGTCAATATCTGCTGGAGGGCTCGTAGGAGACATGTTTCATTTGGAAGGCTGGACCTCAAGGGGTTCACAAATTGAGATTGCCTAGGGCCCTTCCTTATGGTCCCATAGTTGCTGCCTTCTGCATAGAGGGTGATGAGGATGATGATGCTGCTGATGCCCCCGATGATGATGATGAGGAGCAGGAGGGTACACCTGAGCATATTCCACTCACATACCATCCTATGCATGACTACCGTAGGGGTGGTGCTCAGTTTGCTACATGCTCTTCTGCTGGGGCTAGTGCTTCTAATGACAAGTCTGCCTGGCGTGACATCATGTTTTCACATATGAGACACCTATTTGTGTGCCAGGATTCCCTCTAGTTCGAGATCAGCCAGATGGGTTGCAACATGCACTAGATGACGGCTGATTTGGAGGAGATGAGGAGGCAGCATGCCTACTATTATAGCATGAGGTGGCCCCAGTTTCTGCCCTACCAGCCTCCTCCTCAGTGAGTGGTTAGTTTCCTTTTCCCTCACCTTTTGTTCATTTGATTTATTTTTGTTGTCTTTGATGTTTCACTGAGGACAATGAAATGTTTAATTATGGGGGAGGGAAATTTAGTGTATATAGTGCATTTAGTTAGATCATATTTAAATTTTTGCACGCATGGCATATTCAAGCATTTCGTATTTAAATTTTCTGTCTACGTACCTATGCATTGAAAAGAAGAAAAAAAGAAAAAAAAATGAAAAATCGAAAAATATCATGCATAACATACATATGTGTTATTCAAATATCCATCTAGCTTGGTTTGTCCTCTAATTTATTTTTAGTATAATCATATAAATCCCATGGAGTTCTAGTTGTTGTAGCCTTGTCTGTATCTTTTAGTTTTATGTGGAACATGAGTTGGTAAATATAATTGAGCATGTATAATTGAGCTTTAAGTATGACTGAAATCCTACAAAACATGACCCTTGTGAGATTGTTTTAGCCTTATTGGATTCATTTACAATTCCTTCTGCTTAATTGTGTGATTTACTCTCCTTATGTTTCTACCTCTTGATATTGACTTCATTATCTATTGTCAAGACCGACTCACATATTTGTTTCTTGCGGAGTTTATGCTTTTATGTTGAGTATTTGGCTTTAGTTGAGTGTGAGATTTGAGTGAAATAAGGTGGCAATGGTTGATACACTTAATAACTGGATCTGTGCATGACACCTATGGGTATGATTCGCGCAAAACAGTGATGAAAACTATCCGCTAATAAAGGAAGCTTGATCACTGAGTAACCGGGTTCATTCATGACACCCATGTTTGCAACTCGCGTCAAAAAATGTTTCAGTGGACTTTATTCAAGTAAGTTGAGGTGTTGAAATATACCAAAGCCGGAAGAAACTTGAAAAAAAAAAGATAAAAAGAAAAGTTAAGAAGCTTAGACCTAGGGAGGATAAAATTCACCTAGGAGAAAAAGTAAGCTCTTAAAAATAAAAGACAAAAAAGACAAAAAAAAAAGTGAATTCTAGAGCCAAATTGCTTATTTTCTTTATTATTTTCCGCAAGTAACGACATTTCGGTGGAGATGTGGTGATATTGTTGTCAATGTCTATGAGCTTAGTGCATTTTGGATTGAGTTGAGAGTTGTACTTTAAAGCCTAAACACATGAGAACATGAGTGAAACACATATTCATGTTGAGGTTAAATGATTTCTACTTCTGAGCTTTCATCACTTAAATACATGCTAGGATGTTTGTTTGTTTGGTTTATGTTTGCACTTGCTATGATGTTGCTTTTTTATAAGGTTGAGACTTGAAGGGATTTCCTGTGGGATGCATTGATGCATGTTTATTCTGTCATTTCTTGAGGACAAGCAAATGTTAAGTGTAGGGGAATTTGATAATGCATATCTTAGATAGGCATTATAGGCATTTTTAGGTTAATTAGGTTGCATTTGGTGCATGATTTGGAGTTAATTTGCATCTTATGATTATTTTGGAAGAGTTCGGATTCTGCGCGAATTTGTGTTTATTTTGCAGAGTTATATTTGAACGTCGCAAAAGGATGCAAGGACCTTGGATTGGAACACAAAGAGCAAGAAGTGAAGAAAGACAAGTATTTGGAGCAGCTGTACGGATGCAGCGGGGACCTCATTAGCCGCGGTATTTGGATGTAGCGGTCGCCCCCTAGATACAGGGGCCGCCGCAAGGCTTTCCATGCAGCACCTTGGAGAATACATATACAGCAGCCACCGCATCTGTGTAGCAACTGCCGCATTGGGCGTCAGCGACGCGTCGTTTCATCTAATTCTAAACGTAGTTGGATGATTCTTTTTGGCCAACTTTTACAATTAAAGATCGATTTTTACCTAGTTTCTATCATCTTCTATTGTATTCTACATTCATCAGACAATTAGAGAGATTGGGCGATGTTTTTCATGAGGAACTAAACTCATTTATTCTATCTACAATTTGAAACTTTATTTGGATTGATTGTGAGTTTATGAATCTCGTTCCTTAATTTCTATATTGAGTGTTTCAACTTCTTTGCGCTTAATTATTGGTTGTTTTGTTCTATCTTGTCTAGCCAACTTGTTAGATCAATCCAATTGCTAGGGTTTTATAGTTCCCCGTTGCGAACCTTAACCCAAGTAGCAAACTTATCCATTTAGGGCTCGTTGAACTAATTGGAAAGGTAGGTGTTGTGAGCCTAATTGCCATGTTTTACATTGACTTTTATAACGATTTTTGTAAGCATTTCATGCATTTGGGTTAGAATAGCATAGATTCTATGTAGTTTACACTTATTTTCCAAATTATGGAGTCTACACTAGTTTCTGTTTAATTTCGCAGAAATCAAGGCAATTTACAGCAATTCGGAGAAGGGATGAAAAGCTCCAAGTCAACTACAGAAAGTTCAAGATCAAGCCGGATCTGAACCAGGACGATTCGAGCAGAGAACAAGAAAAAGCACTTGACACGGTTCTAGTCGACGTCAACTACATCTAGTCGAAGTCGAGTACACCGGAGCCAAAAGTTCACACGAAGTCGAGCAGACCACTCGAGGAGCCCAGAGCTACTCGACGTCGAGTAAGCCTACTCGAAGTCGAGTGCACCCGTCGAGTCCAGATGGTAGCCGAGCTCGAGTACAATCCAAGGAGAGAAAAACTTTAGTCGACGTCGAGTAATTATAATCGAACTTGAGTACGCCAGTCCGAGTCTGAGTCCGAGATCGAGTGGTGTCCGAGAAGATAGAGTGCTTGTCAAGAGAAGAGATGTAGAATTCTATCCATCCACATGAAGATCTATCAAGTCCAAGAGGGATCTACCCACATTAGTTCTAGTTTCCTTATGGATTTATTTCCCACCAATTTCGTGTTTCTGTCCTTCGTTTGTTGCAAGAAAGTTACGTTTTTCGTTCTGCTGAGTACTCGATTTCGACAACAGGTAGTCGACTTCGGGTAAGTTGTGGTCTACGTCAAGGAGATTTACTCGACATCGACTGTCTTTGCTTTGTTTTGCGTTATGTTTTCTCTGTTTTGCAGTTTCTGTTCGACTGAGTGGTCGACGTCGGGGACCTTAGTCGACGTCGAGTACTTCCTGAGTCAATTTCGAGGGTTTCTGGACTGAAAAGGCAGGCGCTGACACGCTTTCTCGTGGATCAATCTTGTCTTCCTTCTACTACAACGAGAGGAAGTCTTGTATTTATTTGTTGAGACAGAGAGTCGGTTTGATTTTATATTTTATATTTATTTCATACTTGACACATCCTCCTGCAACAACAGTAGGAAGTTGGATGTGTTGTTAAATCCCTTTTTAGGAACTGCAAATACCTTGGTTAATATCTGAACTTAATGCTATCGATTGAGTTAAATCATTCTCTGAGAGACTGTTCATGAGATAAGGGTCTCTGGGAAACCTAAAAGGACAAGAGGAAGTTTCAAGGATCGCTTCAACCAAATAAAGTGGATAATTGTAGGCTGAACTATTTCTCAATATTGTATGAATCAAATTCATTTACTTTTGCTTTCATCATTCCGCTTTGATAAAAGGCGGATCTTTTGCATTCTTAAAACCCCCTTTTGGTTACTTGATTGGCATCCGAGTCACGCTTGAATAGCGAATTTTCCTATGGGATCGACCTCTTTCTTATTAATATACTAGTTATAAGTTTGAGTTATATTTTGACAGGATCAACGGTAGGTTTTCCTCCCATCACGGAGTCAGCGACGTGGCCTAGTGGTTGCGCTCGAAGCTCGGCAGGAGGGTGTGAGGGCGCAAACGCTCAGAATCTGAAGAATGAGTGACTCGAGAGAGAGGGGGAGACCGTGGCTGATCAAAATTACTAGGGAGTGAGTCTCAAGAGTGGCTAAGTAGAGGTTCTCGGCGCTGGCGCTGCTGGTGGGGTCGGAGGGAGCCTCACTGTCGCTCGAGAGAAGACTCGGGCATGGAGATGCGCTTCTTTCTCTTTTTTTTGTAAGAAGAATCTATATAGCTCGGGTGGGGTTTAAATACTTGACCAAGTTCTATTGACCCACCTGAGTTGTATCTCGAATACCTATTCGTCACTCGGTTTGGACTCAGGAACTCGATCGAGTTCCGTACCCAAGTTTCCTACTGTAATTCCCCTGGTTTTGGACATCTTTTTTTTTTTGTTTTAAATTGAAAGTGAAATTGAGAACCTAAAAAAATATGAAAGATGTAAATCTAATCTACTCACTTTGGATTGCCTCCTAAAAAGCGCTTGGTTATGGTCATTAGCTCGACCCAATGTGTACTTACTTGTCAGTTTCTGGCTCTCGAAGGGTCATTTCCCCTTCAACATTTTCTTTGCACCTTCCCTGGTGTTTAGAGACATCCCTATTAAGACCATGTGCTTGCACACTAGACGACAAAATGTTCTCGCCATGCGAGGTTAGTGACATGAGTTTAGGATCTAGAGGATGCCTAATACATGTGTCCATGTCTCATGCACTTCTCTAAACATTATTTAATAATTCATTATCCAAAGAAACATTCTGCATTAGTGGTACAACTTCCTCATCAATATTATACTCCACTTTTTCCCCATCAAACTCCATAGTCAAAGAACCAATATAAACATCTATCTTAAATCTGGAAGTTTTAAGAAACGATCTCCCTAACAAAATAGGGGATGCGTCAATGCCATGCTCCATATCGAGAACAAAGAAGTTAGCTAGAAGAATCAGTTTGTCTACTCTAATAAGAACATCGTTCACTACCCCTCTTGGGTACACTGTAGAGTGATCAACCATTTACGAATTTAACAAGCGGGTGGTTAGAGAGAGAAACTCTCAAAGAAGGATTCTTCCTTCTTGCCTTTCACCTTGCTCCGACGAGCTCTTCCGACCTTCTTCTTGGCTTACCGGTTTTCATATTCACCGGAAAAGCAAGTGTTCTCTCCTCACTCTCCCCTCTCTGATCCGAATGCATTGTTGACGTTGTCAAAATTGAAAGAGGCAAACATCTCTGGCATTAATTGCAAGCCACCTACCGGTTTTGCATTCATTACACTCTACCGAACTCGGCCTTAAACCACCACTTTCTTCCTCTCCACAATAATCAATCTCCTATTCAGATGACCTGAACCTCCCAAGTGGTCCTCTGCCCCTGGCGGTGGTGCCCTTGTCGGTGTCGGGCCGGATTTCTTTCTTCTCCCTTTCCCAGACTCTCCCACTTTCGAAATCTAGCCGTTACACTTCTGAAACTAGTCGTTACCCCCTGAAGCTACTAGACGTTACTCACAATAACGGTCACCAGATTTTCAAATCTCTGGGTTTGACCAAAAATTGACCCGTCTTCCCCGACCATCTCTGGTTGACTCTCCGACGCCGGAAAACTTTCTTTTCCCTTTCTTAAACTCTTCTCCCTCCTTTTCTCTCCTTTCTGATTCCCGTAGTTTCCCTCTCTTCTTTTCCAAACTCTTGCTCCAGTGAACAGGGTTCCCGACAAAACTTCGCTTGGGGGGCCGTCCACACACCTTCTCCCACAAAATTTAAACCTGTTTTTCTCTCCAGACTACCCTCCCTTGCTATCCCCTTACGAATTTGTGCTTTTGACTACTGTGTATAAAAGCCCTTTTCAAACTAGGGTTTGTGCGAGAACTGCTACGCCCAACAAAATCAATTGGGTGCCTCCATCCCTCCAGGTTCTTCCCCCTCCTCTCTCTTCAGACCCTACGATGCGACAAAGGCAATTAACTCCCCTTCCCTTCCCCCGGAGCCAGCCGGGTCCTCTAGGATAGATTCTGAGGTGCAAAAGATCCCAATGGAGGGACACATTGCTTGTTCTATGGTAAAAAAGATCCCAATGGAGGGACAAAACTTTTCTTCTTCTATTGATCCTTGTATTTCCATTGATTGTGTTGTTCAAGCTTAAAAGACCCCTATGGAGGGGCAACAATATGTGTGTGATAATGCTAAGATCGAAAATTCAAAAGCCAACACCCTGCTATCTGTTTCTGGACACCCTCTCTTACCCACTCCAACCTTTCAGAACATTGGCAATAAAGGATCTAATCAGAGTACTGAAACACGAGCTGAAGCAACAGTGAGCACTGTAGCTCCAGCAACCAGTGCAACCCCAACCCCTGATCCAGAATTACCTCCTGATCCTAACCCTCCACCCAATAACAATGTTTCCACAACTGAGCCTCCTCCAAAACCAAGATCCCACACCAAAACAGGCGTATAAACACCAAACCAACACCCATTCCTCACCTCTCATCCTTCTCAAGCCTAGTCAACCAAATCCAGTAAAAGGAGCCTGGACTACTAATTCTCCACGGATTGGAATGAGCTCCTGAACAAGAGGTTTCAAATTGTCCTACCAGAAATCAGGAGAAGGAGATATTGTTAAGGATTCAAAAGGGGATTGCTTAAGTCTAGAAGAAGCATGGGGTTATGCATTAGTGGGGTATGTTGTAGACAGGTTCCCAGGTTTTGAGGCAATTGGAAACCTAAAGAAGAATTGGCCAAAACATGATTATAATGATCAGGGTGGTTGGTTGATGTTCAAGTTCTTTAGTGAAGAAAATAGAGATGTTGTGTTGATGAAGGGCCCTTTTACAGGACCTAGCTACACCCTGCTACTCAAATGTGTGCCTGAATGATTTACTTTTGATAAGGCACTCTTCTCAAGCCTACCTGTTTGGATAAGAATACATAAACTCCCTACTGAATTTTGGACATCAGGTCTGCTCTAGAAGATTGCATCAAAGATAGGTGATCCAATAATGAGTGATGGATACCCTGAGCACAGGTCCAAGCAACTTTTTGCTCGAATACTGGTGGATATGGACTGTTCTAAAGAGCTTAAAAGAATGGTGACAATAGAATTTGATGATGCACCAAACCAGGCATGTTATATTGAGGTATGAAAATTTACCACCAAGGTGCAACATGTGTTCAACCTATGGACATGAAACAACAAAATGTCCTGCAGCTAAAGGAGCTACAATAATGAGACCTTCCAATGGTAACCAGAGAGTTTACAAAGAAAAATCTACTTCTTCTGCAGCAGAACCCAATCCCCTCTCCCTCCCTCTTCAACCACCACCCCTCCTCCCTCCACCTCTATCCCAAATCAGACAGACCCACCCCCTCCACCTCCTCCTCCACCTCCCCCCCCCCCCTCCCCCTTCACGTCCTCCTCTTTCTAACACTTTTTCCACCTATCCTAACCCTGATCTCTCCTTGCAGAGCCAATTTGTTCCAACTCCTGATCGAGTTTCTCCTTCTGCTTCCCTCTCCTTCTCCTCCTGCCCTCCTTTCCTTCCAACCCCCTCCCCTGACCTAACGATACCCACTCAAAACCTCCACAAACCCCCTCAAGGGCAAGTTTCCAAACCCCAACTAAAATCTTCACCCCAAGTGTCCAAATCCACAAGAAACAATGTAAAATCCTCCCTTTTTTCATCCATAGAAAGGATTAACCAAGCCTATCAAAAGAAAAAAGCTCATTCCCCACCCCTGCTAGAGTAGAGGATTTAGAAGGGATTCAGAAGACCTACATAAAATCTTCTATGAGACTGGAAAAAGAAATAAGAAGGATTGAAGAACAGAAAGAGACAGGGGATAGGAAAAAAGCAAAAGGTCACATTTGCAAGTCAGAACTCTTTCCAGGTCTTAGAAATGGTAAATAAGCAAGCTGATGATCAAAGAGAAAGACTCAGGGATTTTACTGTTGACAGAAGGAAAGGAATGCAACAACAAAGAAGCTACTGGGACCTATGACAAAAGAAAATCAGAGCAAAGGCAAAGAGAAAAGGAGCTTCATTTGAGTGAAGTTAGGAGAAGTAAAAGACTGAGTAAGCAAGGTAATGTTGTCAATGGGATAACAGTACAAGAGGTGGAAGAAGGTGATACTGAGGAAGAAACAGAACGAGATTTTGAAGCAAGAGGGAAAAAAGATTTGTTGCTAGCACTTAACAATTGGCTAGTACAGAACTGTGAAGAGGGACAAATGGTAGAGAAAGGACCTAGCACCCTTCTTAAAAGGAGTAAATGATAATAGCCTCTTGGAATTTGAGGGATTTCAACAACACCCCCAAACACAAGGCTGTTATGAAGTTTTTGAGGGAGAAGAATATTTGTTTCGTTGGAATCCTTGAGATTAAATTAGATGAGAACAAATTGCAGTCTATAATGAGGAAAAGTTTCAGCCAATGGAATTATATTCATAATTTTGCACAAAATGCAGCTGGTAGAATTGTCATTAGTTGGGATCCTTTGAGAGTGGAATTTAATTACATGCGTATAACTGAGCATCTTATTTGTGAAAATATTCAATGCAAGATTACAGGGAAAAGTTTTCAGTTGGCTCAAGTATATGGACACCATACTATAGTAACGAGAAGGGGTCTGTGGAGAAACCTAGTAGAAGCAATAGGCAATACAAATTCCCCATGGTTAATACAAGGAGACTTCAATGCAATCATGAGATCATGTGAAAGAAAGAATGGAGCTACTGTGACAGGTTATGAAATCTCATACTTGTGGGAAGTGTGTTCAAAACTAGATCTACATGATGCAGTCAGTGATGGGCTTGAGCATACCTGGTTTAAAGGGTCAAAATCAACAAAAATTGATAGAGTAATGGTAAATGGTTACTGGGATACACTTAGCCTCTACCGTAAAGCAACCTTCTTATTGCCAAAGTCCTTATGTGATCACAGTCAAGTGCTAGTGGAGGTGCTTGAGCAACAAAGAGTCAAAAGAGGTCCTTTTAAGTATTTCAACATGTGGAGTCAGAGTGAGGATTTCCAACAGGTGGTCACTGAGCACTGGATCTACAATGGTGCTGGATCAGAGCAATTCCTCCTTTGTAAGAAATTGAAAAACCTAAAAAGGCCTCTAACTTTGCTAAATAGGTCCCAGTACTCGAATATAAATGAAAGAGCTAAAAATGCTGAAGTGGATTATGAGAAAGCTTTTATAGACTTGAGAAATAATCCTACCTCTCCTGAACTGCTGCAATCTCTGGAGATAGCCAAGAAAAAAGCCAACAGACTCAAGGATGCTGAATTCAAATTATTTTCACAGCTAGCTAAGACCAAACGCACATTTCAAGGAGACAGATGCAGTGCCTATTTTCATGGAATCATGAAGAAAAATATGGAGAGGAACCATGTTAGCTCTCTGAATAAAGATGATGGCCTGGAAACATTATCACTGAATGAGGTTGCAGAGGAATTTGAGAACTTCTACACAGGGCTCCTTGGAACAGAAAAGCAAACTGAAGATGTGGATAGTCGATTTGTTAGAGATGGGGGAGCTATACTGAAGAAAGACAAGCATGCAGAACTTCTGAGAGAAGTCACACCAGAGGAAATCAAATAAGCTTTGTGGAGTATTGGAGATGATAAATCTCCTGGCCCTGATGGATACACCTCAAAATTCTTCAAAGACTCTTGGGCCACCACTGGAGACCAACTGACCAAAGCAGTAAAGGAATTTTTCTCCTCAGGCGGCCTTTTGAAGCAAACTAACCACACCTCTATTGCCCTAATAGCAAAAAAAGCCAATGCAAAGCATGTAAGTGACTATAGGCCCATATCTTGTTGTAATGTCTCTTACAAAATCATCTCCAAAATATTGGCTGCTAAACTCTATCCTATCCTGAAACTAATCATTTCCCCATCTCAAATTGGTTTTATTGAAGATAGACTTATGACTGAAAATATCATGTTACTTCAAGAACTGATAAGGAAATACTCTAGGAAGAGAATCAGTCCTCGGTGCATTCTAAACCTCGATCTGAAAAAGGCCTATGACACTATCTCTCGGTAGTTCATAAAACAAATGCTCATATACCTGAACTTTCCCACACAATTTATACATTGGATCCTTGAATGTGTTTGTTCTACTTCTTTCTCTATTAGTATTAATGGATCCTTGCAGGGTTATTTCTATGGTAAGAAAGGTTTAAGACAAGGTGACCCTATCTCCCCTCTCATTTTTGTTCAATCAGTGGATTATATGTCTAGGATCTTGATATGTAAGACACGACTTCCAAGTGTTAAATTTCACCCCAAATGTGAAAGATTACAGATCTCCCATCTTGCTTATGTTGATGATATAATTTTAATGTCCCGTGGAGATAGGGGTTCTATGACTATATTATTGGATGCACTTTCTCACTTTTCTGAAGTCTCAGGCTTAGAGATCAATCCACATAAATCTTCTTACTTCCTTGCAGGTGTTAAGAATGAAGACAAGGTTTTCCTAGCTATGAGATCTGGCTTTACACAGGGTTCTTTCCCCTTTAGATACCTAGGAATCCCTATCTCTTCAGGAAAACTTATTGTCTCCCAACTTTCCCCTTTTCTTGACAAGATTCTGACTAACATCAGCTACTGGAACACCAAGACATTATCATATGCAGGTAGAGTGGAACTTATAAGAACGGTGCATCAAGGTATCAGTGCTTTATGGTTTTCTATTATTCCCTCTCCTTCTACTCTTATTGATAAGGTAAATAGTCTTTGTGCCAAATTCCTATGGAAATCACATAGAATTAAATGGAATGATGTTTGTCTGCCTAAGGAGGAAGGTGGATTAGGTTTAAAAAATCTGAAAACTTGGAACATTGCCTTCCTCTCGAGAATGCTATGGGACATTGAGAGAAAAAAATACAGCCTTGTTGTGAGCTGAATCTGCCATGTTTTACAGTAACTTTTATATCGATTTCTGTATACATTGTATTCATTAGGGTTTAGATAGTACAGAATCTATGTAGTTTATATTTATTTGCCAAAATTATGGAATCTACACCAGTTTCTGTTTAATTCGCAGAAATCGAGGCATATTACAGCAATTCTACAAAAGGTCGGAAAAGCTCGGAAAACCGCTACAGAAGTCCAAGGTCAAAGCAGCGGAACCAAACTGAAAGTCAAGGCTACTCGATCTCGAGTGGGCCCTACTCGACATAGACGAGCATGTCCGAGCACAGCCTTGTCGACAAAGCCTGATCGAGAGCCAGACCAACCCGGCTCCGGGCCCTACTCGATCTCGAGGACCACTAGTCGAGATCGACGAAGCCTCAGCGCCACGCCCGGGGTTGACGAGAAGAAGAGCTGGTCGACAAGCTGAGGACGAAGCCGAGGACGACCAAGAGCACTCGCTGCCAGCGACTCGACTCGCTGCAGCGGACCGCTCGCTGCCGCGGAAAAACTCGCTGCCAGCGGGAGAGGCAACTCGCGGAAGCGGAAAGAAAGAGCCCTACTCGATCTCGACTACGCCTTGTCTAGATCGACGACGCCCAGGAGCCTTGTCCGAGCCTTGCCGAGTAGAGCAACCCGAGGAAGCCTAGTCGACAGAGCCATCCTACTCGACATCGACTAGGGTTTGTCGAGGTCGATGAAGCGCCAGTGAGCCAGGACCGAGCCACATCGAGTAGATCTAGCCGAGGAAGTCCAGTCGACGAACCACCCTAATCGAGGTCGACGAGCCGTGGTCGAGGTCGAGTAGAGCCGTTTCCAGAAACTTCTCGACGAAGACATATCCGACTAGACTTGGGATTCCTTGGGCGCAAAGGAGTCGATTTGGCCGAGATTCTATCCTAATCCATCAAGTTCTCTCCAAGGAGACAAGATCTATCAACATCATGAAGACTTACCCTATTTAGTTTTATCTTTTCCTTTTAGATTTATTTCCATAAAACAACTTATTTATCCTTTCAAGTTTTAGATATAATTTTAGATAGAGATAGATATCTTCTTTCCTAGAATAGCTAGGGAATGAAGCCTATAAATAAAGCCCATGGGGCTCAGTTTTAGGCATTCAATTTCAGAGAGAGACAAGTAGTTCCACAGAGACAGTTTAGGGAGTTCTAAGGTTTTTAGGGTTTTGGCTTTCTGCGAAAGTTGATTGCCAGGATTGTAAAGGCTTTTGAATTTAGTTTTAATGCAATTTAGTTCTTTTCATCAATCAATGTCTGTTATTGCAATGAGGCGTGAGTAGTCCACCCACTTCTGGGGCTGGGGTGAGCCCGACGGTGGCCATGTGAGGCGATACGATAAAGGTCAGATCTTTTTGTGCGACTCATCTTCTATCCCTATGAGCATGATTCTTTTGCGAGAGTTGAAGGTGATCCTTGTTTGTATTATTGAAGCGAAAGTGATCTTAATGCAACTTGGATTAATTATGTGAAAAAGGGTTAGTAACAATTAGGGTTTATGCGAAAGCCTCTATATGCCTATTTGTTAATAACGAAAGTTATTTGATGGAAAGCATGATCTTTTATGCCTTTGTGTGTTACTTTGCATGGTTATCGTTGTGGTGTTGAAACCCTGGCTTTGGAAGTCTTTTAGCATATTGAGTTTATTTCTGTCGAAATTCTGAGTTTTGTTCGAGATTCTGCAAATTAAAGTTTCTGTTTCTTGTCGACATAGAGTAAGCCTTGTCGAGATCGAGTACAACCTTTGTCGATCTCGAGTAGAAGCTGGTCTAGGTCGAGTTGGTTTTCTTCTGTTTTCGTCGATTTTCACTTTCTGAGTTTCTGTTGTTCACTGTTGTGGTCGATCTCAAGGAAGTTGTTGTCGAGATCGAGTACGCCTTTGCTTTGCTTTTAGTTTTTGCTTTGTCTTTGCTTTATTTCTTTGCTTTTGTTTTAGCTGCCCTTGCCGGGTTTATTTGTTTCTTTTCTTTCTGTGTTTCTGTCCTTTCTGCTGCTTCTGTGAGAATTTGCAGCTACCTGAGAACTGCTGACGTGCTTCCTCGTGGATTCGATCCTGAGTATTCTCTTACTACAACGGGAGGAAGTCTTGTATTTATTTGCTGAGACAGGGAAGTCAGTCTGAACTTTATTTCATATTTATTTCATACTTGACCATCCTCCTGCAACAACAAGCCTCTTGGTAAAATGGATACACCACCAATACTTACAACAAGGAAACATATGGAATTGGCAAGTGTATGACAAAAATGACTCTCCCTTGCTTAAAAAGCTACTATCTATTCGAGATGCTTTACTAACATCCACAGGAAGCATACACGATGCCTCTGCAAAGCTCAATAGCTGGTGTATTGGTGGTAAGTTCAACCTAGGAGCAACTTACAACCATTTCAGAAGAAGAGCTCCAAAGCCTCCCTGGACGACAGTGGTGTGGGACAAAGCCATAACCCCTAAACATGCTTTTATACTATGGTTGGCCTCAAAAAGAAGGCTTGCTACTAATGATCTGATCAGGACAAGGGAAGTTAACCTCAACTGCCATTTTTGTAACCAAGCAACTGAATCCCATGAGCATATTTTCTTTGCTGGTAACTTTTCTTCAAATATTTGGAACCAGGTAAAGAATTGGCTAGGAATATGGAGAAGAATGGGAACGCTTAGCAGTGGACTGAAATGGCTCAAAAAGGAGGCAAGAGGAAAGGGATGGTTCTCTAAAGCTAAGAGAGTTGCTTTGGCAGCCACGGTATACCACATATGGCAGGTAAAGAATGAAAAAGTCTTTGAGGGAACAAGCAAGAATGTCGAAGTGATCTTTCACCTTATCAAAACTCATGTATACAAAGTCTTATGCCATGACTTTTCACTTCAATTCACATCCTTTACAAGCTTGCAAGGTGGTTTGGATCAAGGAAATGGATAAAATGACCAAGAATAATCCCTGTTGACATTAAAGAAAGTTAGAAGGCCCGTGATTCAACATGTAATTTTTGATCATTTCATAAACCTTCTATGGCCTAGTCATCCTACAAGTTTATCTTGCGTTGGATGCTATATTGTAATAGTTAAGTCCAGCAAGTAGATAGGTAGATTAAGGTTCTAGGTGTTCTAAGGTGGTGTTTGTGTAATTCCCTTGATGGTCGAGCCGAAGGGGGACTTATACTCACACAACCTTAGGGGGTAGGTCCGACTTCCGATAGTCGTGGCTTGAAGAGACTGGAGTTACCCCGAGCCTTGTGCTCACCACACCCATGGATAGGAACGACCTAGTGAGTTCCTTGATTTTGGAAGCTTTGGACAAGGTGGGTCATACCGCCTAGTCCCAACTTTTGTACATTGTAAATATTTCATTTCTTGCAATATATTAACCTTTAAAATAAATAAAAAATAGAGTGATCAGCCATTTGTAACACAACCCTAGTTTCATGTAATGGACCTAGCTTTAAAGACTTATGCAAATAATAAGGTAGAAGATAAATTGATGCACCTAGATCTAGCATTGCTTTGTCAAACTTAGTGTCACCAATAACACATGGGTGCTAAACATGCCAGGGTCAGTAAACTTATTCGGCATACGCTTCTGAAGCCCAATTAACACATATTTACTTACATTAATCTTTGGCTTTCCCTTTTGTTTTTGTTTTCCCTTAATGGTACACGGTTCCTTAAGAAACTTTGCATAACGGGGAACACTTTTAATGAGTTTAAGTAAGGGAACATTTACCTCACAATTGTTGAATGTCTCAAACATTTCTTTGTCACTTTCTGGCTTGCGAGTGTCTTTCGGCACCTCATGGAATGGTGTTACTGACTTGTAGGATCTGAGTGGTGGTAGCTTTGGTCTGACATCAGTTTCCTTGGTCTCCTTCTCTTCCAAATCAGCTTCTTTAGGACTCTTTACAACTATAGAGTCTTTTTCCACCATCTCCTCATCCTGAAAGAATAAGCATCTTTAAAAATATATGGCCAATAAAATCCAGATTCAAGCACCTTTCTAGCAGTTTTATTGGCACCAAAATGTCCCCCACATGCTTGAGAATGACAGAATTCAAGAACAGATCGTACCTCATTATCTGGAAGACAACGACGAATTACCTGATCAGCACAATGTTTCCAAAGGTATGGGTCATCCCAAACATAGTGGTTTGCTTCTCTTCGAATCTTCTCTGTTTGAGCCTTGGTGTGATCCGGGGGAAATTCCCCACAAACTAATTAGTTCACAATGTCCCGGTACCAAGGGTTTACAGAATGAAGTCCTAGAACGGACTGAGATGGGCCGAGAATTAATAGCGTGGGCGCGTCAGGGAATGACGCGGGCGCGTCAGGGAATGACGCGGGCGCGCCAGTATCCAGCGCGGGCGCGCCAAACTCCGACGTGCTTTTGTGCTCGATTTTGCACAATGTGTCATCCGGAAACGTGCCTAAGATGGTTTTCTGTGACGCCGGCTTGTCCTCCTCATTCACCAATCTGCTTAAGTGGTCAGCCACCAAATTCTCCGCTCCTTTCTTGTCCTTAATCTCCACATTAAATTCGCTGAGCAACAGGACCCATCGAATTAATCTTGGCTTTGTCTCCTTCTTTGTCATCATGTAGCGGAGGGCTGCGTGGTCTGTGTAGATAATCACTTTGACTCCAAGCAGATAATGTCGAAACTTCTCTAGTGCAAACACCACGGCTAGCATTTCTTTCTCAGTGGTGGAGTAGTTGCGCTGCGCTCCATTCAGAGTCATGGAAGCATAATGGATCACATGAGAGGCTCTTCCCTCTTTTTGGCCTAGCACTGCTCCCACTGCATAGTCGCTCGCATCACATATGATCTCAAATGGGCGAGACCAATCTGGTGCCTGAATGATTGGTGCAGTAGTGAGGCGTCCTTTCAGCGAGTCGAACGCCTCTTTGCACTCTTGTGTGAGTACAAAGGTCACATCTTTCTTCAGAAGCTCGCACAAGGGTGAGGATACCTTCGAAAAATCCTTGATAAACCTGCGATAAAAACCTGCATGGCCTAGGAAAGAACGAACTTCGCGCACATTAGTAGGATAAGGCAAAGACTGAATTACATCAATCTTCGCCTTATCGACCTCAATACCCTTTGCAGAGACTATGTGGCCTAAAACAATTCCCTGTTCTACCATAAAATGACACTTTTCAGAGTTCAAAACCAGATTAGTTTCAACACATCTTTTTAACACTAGTGTCAAATGGCTCAAACAAGTATCAAAGCTATCCCCATGTACTGTGAAATCATCCATGAATACTTCAATGAAATTTTCAATGTATTCAGAGAAGATACTAACCATACATCGTTCAAATGTCCCGGGTGCGTTACATAGTCCAAATGGCATTCTGCGATATGCAAAAGTACCGAAAGGACATGTAAATGTAGTCTTCTCCTGGTCTTCTGGCGCTATGGCCACCTGAAAATATCCAGAATATCCATCCAAAAAGCAATAATAGGGGCGCCCAGCAAGGCGTTCTAGCATCTGATCAATAAAGGGGAGGGGGAAGTGATCCTTCCTGGTTACTGTATTCAGCTTGCGATAGTCTATGCATACCCTCCAACCTGTTTGTGTTCTGGTAGGGACCAACTCACCTTGTTGATTCTCCACGACTGTAATACCTCCTTTCTTAGGGACAACCTGTGTAGGACTTACCCATTGACTATCAGAAATTGGGAAAATCATGTCTGCGGACAGCAATTTCAGCACTTCCTTCTTCACCACATCCATCATGGGAGGATTGAGCCTTCTCTGTGGCTGACGTGATGGCTTAGCTCCATCCTTCAGTAGAATCCTATGCATGCATGTTGATGGGCTAATTCCCTTGATGTCAGCGATGGTCCACCCCAGCGCAGTTTTGTACTTCTTCATAACCTCCACTAACTTTTCTTCCTGCTCTGCTGAAAGCTTACTTGACACAATAACTGGTAAAGTGTCATCAACTCCTAGGAAAGCATACTTGAGATGACTAGGGAGTTGTTTGAGTTCAATTTCAGGTGCCTGCACAACAGATGGAACAAGCACTTCGCTGGGAGTCAGTAGATTGGGGCCAATGCCCAAAAGATGTGTAGAGATCTTACCTTTTACATCCATCTGGGTTACTAATTCCTGCATGTTAGATGTAATTGAAAAATCTGTATAGGACTTGTCAATCGCATTCTCAATAATTGACTGCAACTCATCTTCCCTAGAAATATCAAATGGATCTTGAGCTAATGGTTCAATCACATCAATAGAGCACAGAGAATGGTCATCAACAGGATGTTTCATAGCCTTGTATAAATTGAATTCAACATTTTCTCCATCAAATTCCATTGTTAGTGTCTCAGAGACACAATCAATTTTTGTCCTAGCTGTTTTAATAAAAGGTCTACCTAATAAAATAGGCGCATCATGCTTATCATGTTCCATATCTAGGACAAAGAAATCTGCAGGAAAAATCAGTTTATCGACCATGACAAAAACGTCTTCTACTACTCCTTTAGGGTATTTATTAGACCTGTCAGCTAGTTGCACAATTACTCCAGTTTCATGCAAAGGTCCTAAATCTAGCGATTTGTAAAGTGAGTAAGGAAGCACATTTATGGAAGTGCCCAGATCAAGCATAGCTCTATCAAATTTTACATCTCCAATGACACAGGGGATAGTAACCATACCTGGATCAGTGCACTTTTTTGGCATTCTCCTCTGAAACATAGCGGAGACCTGCTCACTTACTTTCACTTTCTTTTTACCTTTCAGCTTCTGATTCCTCTTTACCGTGCAAAGCTCCTTCAAGAACTTTGCGTACTTGGGCACAGTTTTTATCATTTTCAGCAGAGGAATGTTCACCTAGCACTTGCTAAATGTCTCGAAAAGCTCTGAATCATCGATTATCCTCCTCTCTTTGAGTGCCTCAGGGAACGGAGGTTTTGGTTTCTCCGACCCGAGAGGGGGAAAATTCGGTCGTACATATGTATCGACATAGGGCTCGGATTCAGGCGAAATCTCGTTCTCAGGTTCAGGACTCGACGTGGGCGCGCCAGTACCCAGCGCGGGCGCGCCAGTACCCAGCGCGGGCGCGCCAGTGTTGGGCGTTGCCACGTCAGAGACCTGCGTGCTTTCCTCCTCTTCTTCCTGACTTTTCAGCTCTTTTCCGTTTCGAAGAGTTATAGCACTGACGTTTTCCCTTGGATTGACCACCGTTTGAGATGGTAGACCCCCTGACGTCTTTGCCTCTATCCTCGTGATTGCTTCAGCCATTTTCCCCATTTGTTTCTGTATATCTTTTATGCTCGATTCAGTTGTCTGAACATGCGCAGTAAAGTGCTGTGTCAGGGTATTGAGCATGGACTCAGTAGAGGGAGCGTTACCTTGCTGCCTCTGATTGTAGGGAGGTGGCTGTTGCTGTTGTGGTTGGTTTGGTGGATCCCTCCATCTGAAATTTGGGTGATCCCGCCACCCTGGGTTGTAGGAGTTTGAGTAGGGGTCATGTCTGGGTCTCTGAGGTCCATTTCCACCTATAGCACTTACTTCAGCGGTGTCTTCCTGGAGTGTAGGATAGGAATCAGTTGGGTGGAAGTTATCATTGCAGATTCCACAAGCCTTGAGTTGTTGAGGAGTTCCTTGCAGAGTGAGCCTCTTACCCATTTCCTTCAATTCAGCAATATCTTTGGATTGGTTAGAGTCTACCGAATTGACTCCTTTCTTTCTGGTGGACTTCCCAAAATTTCTAGTCCCCTCAGCCATTTCCTGAATCTTCTCCATGGCTCCCTCTGGCGTGGCATTCAGAATGTTTCCTCCACAGGCGGCATCAATCATTCTTCTATCAGATTCCAGCAACCCCCCATAGATGTATAGGACTAGGTCCTTAGTGCTATAGCCATGGAAGGGGCAATTAGCGCAAAGCTTCTTGAACCTTTTATTGTAATCGTAGAGGGTTTCATCATCTTCCTGCTCTATATTGCTGATCGCCTTCTTCAAGGTGTTCTCCTTCTTAGCAGGAAAGAATTTCTCCAGGAAGGCCTTGTGGAGCTTAGGCCAAGTGTCGATGCTCCCTGTAGGAAGACTGTAGTACCAGTCATCCGCAGCATCGACCAGCGTGAACCCAAAGGCTCTCATCTTTATCTGTGGTTCATCTATATTGGCTGGTTTCATGCTCATGCACACATTATGAAACTTCCCCATGTGCTTGATGGGGTCGTCTCCAGCCAATCCATGGAATTTGGGCAGTTGATGAATCAGCCCAGACTTTAGCTCAAAATGGTTGTCATCCCCCAGAGCAGGGATTGTCACAGTAGGTGCCTGCTGTGTGATGTTTGATGCTGTCAGCTGTCGCAGCGTCTGATTTACATTTCCAGCCATTGGATCAGGTTGTTGGGAATGTTGGTGTTGTTCTCTAAGGCGGTGGTGGTATGTCCTGTCAATTTCCCAATCAAAATCAACAAGATGGGGATCAGTAGCACGAGTGCGAACCATGCAAGAGGTTCGCACCCAAACAGGTAATAAGACAAACAAGAACAAAGATAATCCGTTTCCCCGGCAACGGCGCCAAATTTGACAAGCCTTATGTCGTTATGCCTATTCAAAGTAAATTCCTAAGGTGCAAACTATAACAAGTATAGTAGGTAAGTTAGGGTCGAACCCACAGGGAAACAGAATCAATTGTAAGAGCAAGTATTATTACCCAAAAGTAACCAATTCAAGGGGGAGTTTTGTGTGTAAGCAATAGTGACAGAACAAGTTGCGAATATATGATGGAAAAGTATTACACCAGGTAATTATCCGCACAACAATTGAGATGGTTTATCATCGAATTCTATAAATCTCAAGTTCTAATGTCCAAGTAATTGTTCTCAATTCAGATCGTGTAATAGCTTTTAGTCCTACCAGTCCTAAAAGCGCTTATCACCAAATTACAAGGGGAAACCTTCACCGAATAATAAAGCAATAGCATTCAAACATGAATTATAATGAGATACAAGCGATTATAACAACCCGTTAAAATAGCCTGTAATCGAATCTCCTTCACAATCTAACACAAGCAACCTACTTATGACGATTGTGTTTGCTACAATAGGTCTACAACCCCAAAGCTGGAGTTGGAAACCCTAGCAATATGACTAGTATCGATAAACCTAGGTAATCAATCCAGATTAACCAATAATAAGCAATCAAGCGATAAGCTCAAGAGATCGAAACAATTAACAAAGGACGAACTAGAGTAGAATACTCACAACCAATTCAATCGAGGGCTTCAAAGAACCAAGTGTAACAAAGGAGAGTTAGTTCTCCATAGGGTTTGTGAGATGAAAAGGGAAAATACGTCTCTGGAAAAATAACCTAATCCAACTAAACTGCCCCCTTGGGAAATAATATAACCTAATTAAAGGGTTTAAAATCCCGTAAAAATATAAATTAACAACTAATACGATAGGGGAAAATCGGATAAGAATCCGTCTCCAGGGACTGACGCGGGCGCGCCATGTAGCAGCGCGGGCACGTCAGTGAATGTCTTGCTACTTCTCTCTGAGGCAACGACGCAGGTACTCCCTCCTAGCAGCGCGGGCGCATCAGTAGCAGCGCGGCCGCGCCAAGCTCGCCTGATTCCAGCTGCTTCCGAATTTCTTCACTTCAACTCTTCTATAACTTGCATGATCCTATGATTTCTCCAACTTCTTCAACAAGTTCCGAATCACCAAGTTCATACAAATATCCCTCACAATGACATGTAAATGATGACAAAAACTACTAAATGCGCTATAGAATATATCGCATATCAGAGGTTCTCCAATGGAGGTGTAGGGGGTTTTTGGAAGGAGGAAGAAGATGGTAAAAATGGAAAGTGGGGTATGATAAAATATGAATAATGGGTAAAAAGGAAAGTGGTTAAAAGGTAAGTAGGTAAAAAGGGGTAAAAAGGGATTCTCCAATATTTTATTCTCTTTTTTTTTTTTTTTTGAAAATCCGGGTGGAGCCCCAGGTGTTCGTCGGGGAGGCAGAACCCGCTGCCAGCGGGTCAGGTTTGCTAGCAGCGAGTCGGGCTGCTTGGCTCGGCTCCTCCTGGTTTGCTGTTGGTTGCTCTCGCTAGTAGCGAATTGGGTTCGCTGCCAGCGAAAATAGCCCAGTGTTTCCTTTTTCCGACTTATTCTCTTAACCCTGCAAGGTTAGCTCCACACTTCTCCGAAAAAAATTATATCTAATAAAATAAGGAAATTTCTAGCCTAATTAAAAAAAAAACTAAAACTAATTAACGAATTATGAAATTGAAATTGCAAAGCAAAAAAAACTTACCTCGGGTTGCCTCCCGAGAAGCGCCATTGTTTTATGTCGTAGGCTCGACGGTATAACCTCTCAATGGGTCTCCTTGGTGGGCTCTTGGAGGTTCATCTCCTCCATGATCTTGTCGGAGAAGCCATCATAGTAGCGTTTTAGCCGGTGGCCATTTACCTTGAACACGTGTGCATTCTCCTCATCCTTGATTTCTACTGCTCCATGTGGATTTATGTGCATGATGGTGTAGGGACCTCTCCATCTTGAGCGTAGCTTCCCCGGAAAAAGATTAAGGCGAGATTGATAGAGAAGTACCTTATCACCTACCTTAAAGTCCTTTCTCAAGATGTGCTTGTCATTCCATGCTTTGGTCTTTTCTTTGTAAGTGATGGCATTGTCATATGCATCCCAACGAATCTCCTCTAATTCTTGAACTTGGAGCTTGCGGAATTCGCCAACCTCATCTACTCTCATGTTGCACTCTTTCACCGCTCAATAGGCCTTGTGTTGGAGTTCTACCGGAAGATGACATGCTTTTCCATAAACTAAGCGATAAGGAGACATACCTATTGGTGTTTTGTAGGCCGTGCGATAGGCCCAAAGAGCATCATCTAGCCGTTGGCTCCAATCTTTTCGGTTTGGTGCAACCGTCTTCTCCAAGATTCTCTTGATCTCTCTATTTGACACTTCGGCTTGCTCATTGGTTTGAGGGTGATAAGTGGTGGATACCCTATGTGTGACATAATATTTCTTCAAGAGAGCGGCCACCGTCTTGTTGCAAAAGTGGGTACCTCGATCACTAATTAATGCACGTGGAATACCAAATCAAGTAAACAAATCCTTAAGGAATCCTGAAACCACTTTAGAATCGTCAGTTTTGGTGGCCTTCGCCTCCACCCATTTGGAGATGTAGTCCACCGCAAGTAAGATATAAAGATTCCCAAAGGAACTAGGAAAAGGTCCCATGAAATCAATCCCCCAAACATAAAAAATTTCACAAAACATCATCCTAGTTTGAGGCATCTCATTCCTAGTTGCAATATTCCCCATGCGTTGGCACCAATCACAAGATTTACAAAAAGCATATGTATCACGAAAAATCGTGGGCCAATAGAATCCTGAATCAAGTACCTTCTTAGCCATTTTGTTTGGTCCAAAGTGCCCTCCACATGCATAAGAATGACAAAAGCTAAGGACGGACATTACCTCATTATCCGAAATGCATCGCCGAATGATTTGATCCGCACAATGCTTCCAAAGAAACGGATCGTCCCAAACATAGAATCGGGCGTTGTGGCGAATCTTGTCTTTCTTGTACTTGGGAAAGTTTGGTGGAAACTCCTTCGTGACAAGAAAATTGACTATGTCCGCGAACCATGGCTGAGGAACGTTGGCTGCCATCAAAGACAAATGAGTAAAAGAGTCTGGACATACCTTGTGAGCAGAATCCGCTGGCAGCGAGTCAGGTTCGCTGTCAGCGAATGGAGTCAGAATGTGAGCTGGTGCCGGCGACTGGAGAGGTTTGCTGGTGACTTGACTCGCTGGTAGCGGGTTGGGTTCGCTGTCAGCGAGTGGGGTCCGCTGGCTTACAAGAGCGTTCGCTGTCAGCGAGTCTTCAGCACAACTTGAAACGAAGTGTAGAGTTTCGTCCGGAAATTCTCCAAGTGCTTGTAGCTTCTCCCCCGCACTATTCGGGTGCACAATGCGGCTAAGGTGATCGGCCACATAGTTTTCCGCGCCCTTCTTGTCTTTGATTTCGATGTCGAACTCGCTCAAAAGCAAGATCCATCGAATAAGCCTTGGTTTGGCGTCCTTCTTCTTCATGAGGTACCTAAGGGCTGCATGATCGGAGTAAATTATTACCTTTGCGCCTAGTAAGTATGCGCGGAACTTGTCCAAGGCGAACACCACGGCCAATAGCTCCTTTTCCGTGGTTGTATAGTTCTGTTGGGCTCCATTTAGTATCATTCAAGCATAGTAGATGACGTGTGAGGCTTTGTCAATCCTTTTTCCAAGAACCGCTCCGACGGCGTAGTCGCTAGCATCACACATTAGCTCGAATGGGAGGGTCCACACCGGGGCTTGAATGATTGGTGCGGTAACAAGACGACTTCTCAACTCGTGGAAAACCTCCTTACACTTCTCATCAAACTCAAATATGGTGTCCTTCTTGAGGAGTTCACAAAGAGGTGCGGTGATTTTGGAGAAATCCTTGATGAATCGGCGATAAAATCCTGCTTGACCAAGGAAAGAGCAAACTTCGCGCACATTAGTAGGGCAAGGCAAAGATTGAATGATGTCAATCTTTGCCTTGTCAACCTCAATTCCCTTTCGGGAGACGATGTGACCTAAAAAAATCCCTTGCTCAACCATAAAGTGACATTTCTCGGAATTCAAAACCAAATTTGTTTCAACACATCTTTTTAAAACCAATGCCAAATGGTCTAAGCAAGAGTTGAAGTCATCTCCATGAACGGTAAAATCATCCATAAAAACTTCAATGAACTTTTCAATATACTCGGAGAAAATACTTACCATACACCTTTGGAATGTACCCGGAGCATTGCATAGTCCAAAAGGCATTCGGCGATATGAAAAAGTGCCAAAAGGACATGTGAATGTTGTTTTCTCTTGGTCCTCCGGTGCGATGGCAATTTGAAAGTAGCCCGAGTAGCCATCCAAGAAACAATAGTAAGCTCTTCCAGCGAGGCGCTCCCCCATTTGGTCAATAAATGGGAGAGGAAAGTGGTCCTTGCGAGTCTCCGCGTTCAATTTGCGATAGTCGATGCAAACTCTCCATCCGGTTTGGACTCGCGTGGGCACTAGCTCTCCTTCTTTGTTCTCTACGACCGTGATGCCTCCTTTCTTTGGAACCACCTGCGTAGGACTAACCCATTTACTATCGGAGATAGGATAGATCATACCGGCTTGTAGTAGCTTTAGAACTTCCTTCTTGACCACCTCCATCATTGGTGGGTTGAGTCTCCTTTGGGGTTGTCTTGATGGTTTGGCTCCTTCCTCTAAGAGTATGCGATGCATGCACATGGTTGGGCTTATTCCTTTGATGTCCGCAATTGTAAATCCAAGGGCCGTCTTGTGTTCCTTAAGCACTGCTATCAACCTCTCCTCTTGCTCAAGAGTGAGCTTATTTGATATGATGACCGGCAAGGTATCTCCATCACCCAGGAAGGCATACTTGAGGTGATCCGGCAATGGTTTAAGCTCTATCATGGGTGCCTGAACAATAGAAGGTAAAAGCCTCTCGCTTGGGAGGGTTAGTGTTAAGGCATCATTTCTCTGGTAAGTATGTTGTGCCTCTAATGCTCCCAAAACTTCATGCAAGTAAGGTGAAATAGAATATTCAAGTTTAAGCTCATCTAGAGGAGTTTCTAAAGCTACTTGCAATTCATCTTTTCCATTAAGCTCAAAAACATCTTCCACACAAGGTTCAATAGTATGAATAGCAAATAGAGAGTTTTCATCATGAGGATACTTCATTGCATCAAATATGCAATACTCTACCTTTTCGCCATCGAACTCCATAGTGAGTGAACCGGCATAGACATCAATCTTTGTTCGGGCGGTCCTTAGGAAGGGTCTACCCAAGAGGATAGGCGCTTCCGCTACTCCATGCTTCATATCCAAAACAAAGAAATCCACGGGAAAGATTAGCTTGTCCACCATAACTAAAACATCTTCTACAAACCCCCTAGGATAGATTTGAGAACGATTTGCCAATTGGATCACAACTCTTGTTTCTTGCAAAGCACCAAGACCAATCGATTTATAGAGGGAGTATGAGATAACATTAATGGATCCTCCTAAATCTAGCAAAGCATGATTAAATTTAGCATCTCCAATTGTGCAAGGAATAGTAAACATACCCGGATCGCTACACTTTTCGGGCATACGCCTTTCTAACATAGCGGAGACATGTTCACTTACTTGAACTTTTTGCTTCTTTTTCAACTTTTGATTCCTCTTGACCGTGCATAATTCCTTTAAAAACTTTGCATAACGAGGAATAGCTTTAACTAGGTTGAGTAGGGGGATGTTTACCTCACACTTGGCGAATGTTTCGAAGAGTTTGGTGTCGCTCTCCGGCCTCCTTGGATTCCTCAAAGCCTCCGGAAAGGGTGCCACCGGCTTAAAATCGTCAAGAGGAGGTTTGGAATCGGCAACAGCGTGTCCAGACTTGGGGATGTCAGTTTTCTCGGCAGAATCCGCTGTCAGCGAGTCGTGTTTCACTGGTAGCGAGTCAGGTTCGCTGGCAGCGAGTCGAGTTCCGCTGTCAGCGACTGGGATCGTACCTGGTTCAGCAGATGCATTCACCCCATTCGCTGTCGGCGAGTCTGGTTTCGCTGTCAGCGGAATTTGCACAGGACTTGTCTCCTCCTTGTTTTCTTTGTAGCCTTCTTTCATGATCTCTTCTAAGGATTCTTTCTCACCCCTAGGTGCGACAAACAGTTTCTTACAGCTCCTTAGGGTGATGGCGCTCACGTTCTCCCTTGGGTTGACCACCACTTGTGGTGGTAGGTTGCCCGAGTCCTTTGCTTGTAATTCTCCAATTGCTTGAGCCATTTAGCCCATCATCTTCTCTTGTGCATTCATCTTCTCCGTTTGAGCTTTGAGGGTTTCTAGAATGAGCTTGTATGGATCCTCACCTTGTTGATTTGCTTGAGGAGCCCCTCTTTGATGATTATCATAGGGTGCTCTATATTGGGGTCCTCCTTGTTGATAGGGAGGTTGTTGTTGTTGATTAAACCGACCACCATAACCTTGTTGTTGAAAATTAGAATTATAGAGATTATTACCATAGTTGCGGCGTGGACCGTAGTCTCCCATAGCATTGACCTCCATGGCTCCATCTTGCACGTCGGGACATTGATCCATAGGATGTGATGGGTCTCCACACAACCCACATGTTTTGAGTTGTTGTTGACCTCTTTGCAAAGTTAGATTCTTTAGAGCCTCTCTAATCTCCTTAAGCTCGTTTTGCATGCTTGATGTTGGGGAGTCCAATTGTAAGACTCCTCTAGCTCTATGAGACCGTCAATTTGTTGAGAAGCATTAGCAAGCTCCTCAAATATCTCCATAGCTTCCTCCGGTGTTTTGTTGAGGATGTTCCCTCCACTAGCCGAGTTAACCGTCCCACGATCATTATCGAGTAGCCCCTCATAAAGATATAGGACCAAATCGTCATCCGAAAAGCCATGATAGGGGCAACTCGCTTTTAGCTTCTTGAATCTCTCCACATATTCGTAGAGAGTCTCCGTGGCCGATTGGTCAATGCTTGATATCTCCTTTTTCAAAATATTGTGTCTAGTGGCGGGGAAGTATTTGCGCAAGAAGGCCTTTTTCATCTCCATCCATGTAGTAATGCTCTCCGTGGGTAAATAATAGAGCCAATCATTGGCCGCATCCTTCAAGGTGAATGGGAAGGCCCTTAGCATCATTTGATCCTCCGTGATGTCATGAGGTCTCAAACGATCACATATTCCGTGAAACTCCGCAAGATGCTTGTTTGGATCCTCTCCACTCATGCCATGAAACATTGGCAAAAGATGGACCCATGGTGACTTGAATTCAAACTTGGTGCCCTCCGGGAGTGGTGGGAGCCTAACAGCCAATGGTTGTGTTTGTAAATTTGGCTCCTTTAGCTCCTTCAAAGTGCGTCGTTGTGGAACCACGACCACATTGCCGCCGTTTGGCAGTGGTTGATTGTTGTTTCCGTTGTTGTCGCCCATCTCTTCTTCGTGTTCCGGGTTGGATGAGTGCTCTCTTCGCAACCTAGAAGTCGTTCTTTCAATTTCTGGATCAAAAGGTAAGAGATTGGAATTAGTAGAACGGGTGTGGACCATGCGAGTGGTCCACACAAAAGTTGATGATTAAACTACACAAAGAAATCGAATTAAATCTCCCCGGCAACGGCGCCAAAAACTTGATGGGATGAAAATCGTTGATTCCCAATCAAATAGTTCCCACTCTCACAAATTAGTATAATTGGCAAGAAAGGGGTCGAATCCTCGGGAGATTTAAGATTTCACAATGCAATTTGATCACCAACAAGTAACAAAAGTGGGAAAAGATGCGACTTTTAAATAAGAACAAGTAAAGTAAAGTAAAGATGGAATTTTGTTGTAAAATCAAGAGTAGAGAACAATTCCACCCACGAATTCTTTGACAATGGTTGGCTTATCGATCATCGAATTCTTTTCAAGCTATTAACTTTCCTACAAATTCCTCTCGTCTTGGTTTATATAGATTAAAACTCCTACGAGTCCAATTAATCCCTTACACCTCAACGCAATCATAACACGGTTAAGATTTAACAAAGAGATAGCACAACATCCCAAATCTTGAGCACATAAATAACACCAATTAAACACGGTAAATCGATGTTTAAGATATATGTCAACTTCCTACATAATCATGCTTCAAACACGGAATTCACAATCTTATGCATGCTACTATAGAAATAACGCAAATACGAAAGCATTAAATCTTAGCACGAAATCAATAACAAATACGAAAGCATCAAGTCGGCCAAGCAAGATAACATCAATAACATAACAATAAGCACAAGGAAGTTGAAGGAATTATAATAGAGGAAAGATAACTTGAATTAAAAACTCACAATTCACCAACCAAGTCTCCGAAAACGTAGGCGAAACACTAGGAAAATTAGCCGCTCATGGCTTACCTAAGCTCTCTTCTCTTCCATGGTGATTGCTCCAATTGAAAACTTAATTAAACTAACCCTAGAACATCCTATTTATAAGCCTAATGTCTTCCATAAAAGATAGATAAAAGATAAAAACTTCCTAAACAAACTAGATAAAAGATATAACTTTCCTAATTTAATTCAGCGTCGGATTCCGCTGGCAGCGAGAAATTCCGCTGGCAGCGAATGGCCTTCATTGAGCTTCTGTTGGATTTCCGCTACCACCTCGCTAGCACACTCGCTGGCAGCGACTTTCATGCCTTAGAATTTTCTCGAGCTTCTCCGAGTCCTTCCTTTCCGCTGGAGCGAGCCGCTGAATCCGCTGCCGCGAGACGCGCCTTCCGCTGGAGCGAGTTCATCCATCCGCTGGAGCGAGTTGCCGAGCTCCCGTCGCCCTGGTGCACCCCGCTGCCAGCGACATTTTCCGCGGCAGCGAACGTCCTGCTGCAGCGAGACAAGTCGCTAGCAGCGGACTGCTTGCTCGCTCGCGCTCTCGGTTCTTCCTCTCTCGCTGGCTCCCTCTTCTCTCGCTAGCTCCCTCATTGGCTCTCCTTTACTTGCTTTCCGGGCAGTTGGGCTCCTGGTTTCACTCGCTGGCAGCGAATGGAGCATTCGTTGGCAGCGACTGATGCCAAGAAGCTCGATTCTTCATTGTTCTTCCCTCGTTCTTTCTCTTCTCCTTTCTTTCTCTTCTTAGCTTGATTTCTTTACTTCACTTGGCCATGTTTAACAGCTTTCCCTTTCTTTCCACCATGTCGGATCTACGATTCTGCACAATTCTACCGAAATAGCGTAGATTCCGAACTTTTCCACAAAAAGAGTTTAATCTAAATTAACACTAAAACATGCATATTCTACAATGTAAATGCAACTAAACTACCCTATAATGCCCATTAGAAATGTGCATTATCACTGTCCTTATTCGTAGATCAATTAAACTTGCTCAAGCGGAGTCTCAAGAACAACAAGAGCCTTCTGGAATCCAATCCGACTACCTAAGAGCCTTGCGTTTCAATCGATTCAATCCAATAAACCACTTTCCGCCATTACCCTACATCCAAAAACATCGATCTTTTTCATTCCATTCCCTTACCCATCACAAAAGAACTCTTTTTAAACCAAGTTGTTCGAGAAATTGGAAGTTTGGAGTGGACGTTGGACTTCCAACGTTTTCACTCAGATTCGTGGTTCTGCTTAAACGGCGCCCGTCGCCCCTACCACGACGCCCGTCGCCTCTACAGCGAGCCCGCCTTTTGGTCGTTTTTGGTAATCTTTGTTAGTTTTTCCTCCAGTTTCGTGAGCCATGTCTCGTACTCCCACTATGGATGCCCCA
This sequence comes from Persicaria tinctoria, assembly GCA_037127255.1. Classification (NCBI taxonomy): domain Eukaryota; kingdom Viridiplantae; phylum Streptophyta; class Magnoliopsida; order Caryophyllales; family Polygonaceae; genus Persicaria; species Persicaria tinctoria. The sequence goes on along the minus strand of JBANSL010000015.1, from coordinate 36,900,879 downwards.
ACCAACTTGTCTAGGATGGAAAATGAGCGGTGGTTTCAATTGAGGAATGTTAGTTATCAGTCAACGCGATTCTTTCATCTGGAAACACTGCAGATGCTTGGTCTTCATATTTCGGTATCTCAGATGCTGGAGATGGGAGGCCTTGCTAACTTCATTTCAATGAGCGCGCCAACTTATCATGTCTTTGTGCTTGAGTTCCTGTCAACTCTAGAGGTGCATTCTGATAAGGACATCCGTTTCATACTAAGGGGTACTGAATGCTCAATTAAAAAACGATTGTTATCTCATGCGTTGGGAATGAACGTTCCTTGGTCAAGTCCATTGCGTCGGAGCTTATCGATTTCTACACCCGCTGAGACTTGGGATATTGTGTCAGGCCATGCTGAATTGGCAGACAGTTATCACGATCATTCAATTACCCACCCGGGCCTTAGACTTTGCCATAGGGTGTTAACTCTTGCCTTCCATGGTTCTGCTGATCCGACGGTTATCCCCAAGAGGTTGTGGCTTTAGTTACAATGTTTGACGCTGGGGGGCGAGTATGTTCCAGATTGGATACAGTTTTTTTTATCTGCTTGTGGGAACGTATTTCAAAGATGGGATAATATGAGTGCTCGTGTGGTTACTTTTGGTGGAATGATTACCTTGATAGCACGTTATTTGGGTATGGATTTGAGCTCCCTGCAACCCTTATCAGAGCCTTACTATTTTTATATATCAGCCCCGCTGAACGCTCGTTTGGTTGAAAGAGTTAACCACTATGGCATCGACGGGCGTTTCCGTTGGCTATCCGGCAAAAAGGGTGAGCACCACCCGTATCTTCCTACGCATATTCCCGTTGGCCCTACACTGGCTGCTTTCGTGATTCAACATGCTCCAGCACCTGCTGGGCTAGTTACGGATCCATTCTCTTCACGCAGTTTGTTTCTGGGAATTGAGACCGATGACGATCTTGATATCCCCACTGAGAGCAGTTCTCTATTTGAGCTTATGGCGATTATTGATAGTCACTTGACTAGAATGGAAGGCCAGCACCTAAGAAGTTTTCGTCGATGACATGAGCATCAGCTAAATCCAGAAAAGAAGATCGACAAAATTGAAGCATATCTTCATATCTTCGTAAGCCCTGGGCATATGTGTCCTTGGATTTGATCAATCACCGATCTAGAACCCAAACCCCGCCTTCAAAGTAATTGGTCAGTCATTGAAGCATATCTTCGTGAGTTTTGTTTGTTTTGCATTTGTCCCAATGAGATATTTTTGGCCTTATAAGGGATACATTTTTATTACCTTTTGCTTTTCTTCTGTGATATACTCTTCCTGTGCATTTATCATTGAGTATTGTCATGGTTATCTATTTTCAAGGCCGGTTATATACATGTTCAGTGCTTGATAAGTTCAAATGATAAACTTTTAGCCACGTATTTATCCATATCTACCCTATGTTATGTCTTGTTTTGAAGCCAATTTGAGCCTTTAGCCTTTTTATTGTTAGCTCCACAAAATTATTATTCCTAGCCTATGATGAGCCTTACCCTTATTCTAGTGGAATTGAGATTTTAAATGGGTTATGAAATCTATTTTGGAGATTGAGGAGAATGAAGCTAAAGTGTGAGTTTATGGTTTATGGTTTTGAGAAGATGTAATATTAATTATGTGCTTATTTAGGCCCTCATGTTTATGCATTTCATTTTCATGTAGTATGGCTCAAGAAAAAAAAGAAATAAAAAGCTTGGACCTAGGGAGAATAAAATTCACTTAGGGGTAAAAGTAAGCTAGAAAAGAAAAAAAAATCCAAAAAAAAAGAAAGAAAAAGAGAAAAAATATATGAAGAGCCATTTATCTTATGATTGCATAATGAAGAAGAATTGAGATTTATGTTGGTTATGAGATACGTTGGTTGGGTGTTGAAATTGCACTATATGTGAGATGATGAGAATTTTGATGATATTGAGAGATGTTGTGCATTTGTGAGCTTGATATATTTGAGTTAGTTTGTGTTATTTTGGGAGTTTTGGAATCTTATTTTCCCGGAATTTATAGCGCCACATGACCAAATACAAGTCCTTGCCCTTATTCTACCAAACCCCATTACCACCCCGCCGAATGGAATCTTCTATGAAGGTTTCCATTAAGCGAAAGTCATCTTGATGTTTTTATTTTTGCATTGACGTATCCGGTGGAGATTTTGTGATATAAATGTCAATATTCTAGTTGATGCTTGTATATGGAATTGAGGTGAGTGTGTGCTTAAAGCCTAAACACAAGAGAGTGAGAGATACACATTTTATCCTTGGTAAGGTTGATTTTTTAACATGCAAGCAACTTGATCCCATATATACATGTTATGACGTTTATATGTTTGGTTAAATTTTACCTATTAATGATGTTGTTTTTTATGAGAAAGATGTGAAAATTTTCCTGTGGGATGCGTAGATGATGTTTTTCCTTATGGTTGCTTGAGGACAAGTAAGAGTTAAGTGTGGGGGGATTTGATAATGCATATTTTATATAGGCATTATAGGTGTTTCTTATTGCTTTTAGGTATTGGTTTTGCTATGTTTTGAGTCTAGTTCCGTTTATTACTTGTGAATTAGTCGAGTTCGGAATCTATGCGTTTTAAGTGTTTATTCTGCATAATTAAATTCAGACCTTGGATGGACTATGGAAAGAGCTTAAGAAGCATGTTTCAGAGCACATGGGAGCAAAGGAGGAGCAAGGAGGCACGACATTGGAATTCATTTAAGGAATATGAGGAACATCGAGCACTGTAGGAACGACGCCCGCCGCCCCTTGTACGGCGCCCGACGTTGCCCTAGATCCCGAATACGCGGTTTTGGATCCCAAGACGATTAATTTATATTATTTCTTATTAATTCCTCTACGGTTTTTGCCGACCCTTAGAGACTCTATTTAGGTTATTTTAAGTTTAGTTCCGCCGTGTGTGGCTATTGTGTGAAACTATGAACACCATTATAGAGAGAGAGAGAGAGAGAGAGAGAGAGAGAGAGAGAGAGAGAGAGAGAGAGAGAGAGAGAAAATTGGCCTATGAGTTGCTAAACTTATAGTTTCGCATGTGATTCGAAAACATGGTTGTTTAGATTGTGAGGATTTGAGTTTATTTGATTATTCATGTTCTTAATTATTATCTTGTGCTTAGTTTATATTTGTGTTCCTTTCTGTGCTGGATCAACATGGTAGGAATTGCATCTCTAGCTATGAATTTGTTGTTGTTTTCTTGATAGCAAACAAACGTATTGATGATAGTGATGTCTCTTTGTCTTTTTAGTGGATAATTTCAGTTGATCTATGTTGAGGATATTTGATTAGGATTGAGTTCGGTATACGCCTATCTGTCTTGATTAAATAGAGTCAATGTGCCAATTGGTCTTGATTACTTGAGTTCTTAATGCTATTCTTTAGTGATATCGAATAAGATGAGTGAATCTCTGCGGATCTCTCAACTTTAGTAAAGTAGACCTAAGAATATGAATAATTGATAAATCAATCCGAGGACCATGAATTCCCACCATTGTTAGAGAAGTACAGGTGAAATGTTCTTTCTATCTTGATATCAATCTGCATTGTGATTTGCAACTTATTTACGTTTATATTTGCTATTTGTCTAAAGGTTATTGTTTTTGCTTTAAAGAGTCTTGTCTAGAGTTATTGAATAGGAAATCGCTTCTCCTTGTGGGTTCGACACCGGACTTTCTTGTTATACTAGTAGTTATTTGGTTTATCAATTGCTTGATTGTCTGATCTATTGGTTGTGTGTTTATGTTTGGATTTTTATTACTAGTTTGGGAAGGGCGAAATTGCCAACGACATTCGTCCCGCGTCAATCACCATCTCTACCATCTAAGAAAGACCTTAAAACCAAGTTTGGATCATCAATTTGCAAATTTGAAGGAGTTTGGACGTCGAATCCTCGACGCCCTTGGTCGGATTATCGACTCTGCAGCACCGCGCCCGCCGCCCCTAAAACCGGCGCCCGCCGTCATTGTAGTGAGAAGTTTTTTCATCGTTTCTTGAGAGTTCTTTCACGTTCTTCGTTGGTTTCGTGCATCATGTCTACTGTTCTCGATATGGAGAAGCCCTTCTACTTGACGAAAAAGTAGGAGGATTGTTGGATCAATCTTGGAAAGAGGAATTTTCGCTTTACGATGTTCTTTGATCCGAAGACTTTACATCGTTTTGGATTGTTTCAGCATATTTCTCGGCTTCTTGAGAAAGGTGGTTTGGGTGATTTCATGGATTTAAGCGCAGCTACTTATCCTGAGTTGGTTAGAGAATTCCTGGCTACCCTAGATTACGGTTCTGACTTGGAGATTCGATTCCATATGAGGGGTAAGGAATTCGTGGTGACTAAGTACGTCATTGCACAAGCTTTTGGATTCACCAAGATGCCTACAGATTTGTGGGGATTTGAACTGGCTGATCCGCCTGCCCATGATTCTTGGATGGAGGCCACTAGTTGATGTGCGCTTAATTTGTAATGTTTTACGCTTACATTTATATCGATTTATGTTCATATTTTATAATTCTGGGTTAGATTTATACAGGAATTTTATAGTTTATGCTTAGTTGTCAATTATGGAGATCTACACTAGTTCTTGTTTAATATTGCAGAAATCATGACGTTTTACGAGCAATTCAGAGAAGGAGAGAAAATTGTAGAAGCACTCGATATCGAGTAGGGACTGAACCAGAAATCGACCAGAGTACAAGGAAAGGATTTCGACCCAGTAGGAGGTCGATAGCGAGTACCTTTACTCGATATAGAGTACAACACGTCTGAAATCGACCAAAACATTGGGAGCAACACTGCAGAGGTCGATATCGACCATCCTTGTTAGATATCGAGTAGAGCATGGTCGACATCGAGTAGAGCATGATCGATATCCACTTCTGGGCAGAGATCTAGTGAAGCTGAGAAGACAAGTCTATATCGACTGAACATGGTCCATATCGAGTGACCAACAGAAGCCGATTTCGAGCCAATCCGAGTCCTAATTCCGAGCTGGATTACTTGCATTGGAAGGAAAGATCTTTTATCCACTTGGAAGATATTTATCTACTTTAGTAATTCTCTAATTTACCTATGGGGAATTTAATTATATTGTTTAATTTATTTTTCAAACATTTATCATTAGGGTTTAGATAGGTAGAAGTAGATAGAGATAGAGTTGCTCTTTCCTTGGATAGCTAGGATTGTAGCCTATAAATAAATCCCTAGGAGGTTGGTTTTTATTCAATTCTATTATCAAGCTATTGAGCAAACACTAGTAAGGCAATTTAGAGTTTTTGGAGAGCTTGAGGCCGATTGGAGTTGGAAAGTTGGAAGAGTCCCCCGACTTTTGGGGTCGAGGTGAGCCCGACAGTAGCCATGTAGGGTTATGCGATAAAGGTATGATTTTTATATGCGATTTCATCTTCTATCCCTATTTTTCCATGCTTTACATTAACTTTTATATCGATTTCTACAAGCATTTCATTTTTTTGGGTTTGATTTATAGAGAATCTATGTAGTTTGTATTTATTAGCAATATATGGAGATCTACACAAGTTTCTGTTTAATTTCGCAGAAATTAGACGCACTTTGGAGCTTAAAGGAAAGTCATAAAGACATTGGAGACGCTAAGGAAGAGCACATGATGGTGCAGTTGGAGAAAACAACACTTTTCACCATTCATCATTCTAAATCAGGTTCTGATGTCTTCATGAGAGTTGTAGCCCTTGAAAATATCTTTCCAACTCATATTCATATGCATTAATCGGACGAACGAGGACTCAGTAAAGTGTGTTTCAAAGCTGAGCAGAATGTTGAGAACTATCAAGGAGATCGATATCGAACTAACATGGTCGATATCGAGTGGAGAAGGTCAAGTAGGAATACCTGAAATCGACCAGAACACTGGAAGAAACACTGCAGAGGTTGATATCGACCACCTTTGGTCGATATCGAGTCAAGACATGGTCGAAATCACCTTCAGAGGCCGAGATCGAGTGAAGCTGAAAAGTTAGGTCGATATCGACTGAACATGATCGATATCGAGTGAACCCCAAAAGCCGATTTCGAGCCAATCCGAGTCCAGATTCCGAGTGGGCTTTCTTCTACGTGAAGCAAAGGATATTCTATCAACATGGAAGATATTTATCTACTTTAGTAATTTCCTAATTTAACTAGGGGGAATTTTAATTATTTTATTTAATTTATTTATCAAATATTTATCATTAGGAAAGAGATAGATAAATATTGATAGAGATAGAGTTGTTCTTTCCTTGATTAGCGAGGATTGAACACTATACAGAAGGCCCTAGGGGCCGAGTTTTAATAATTCCATTCTCAAGCAATTGACCAAAACCTAGTTAGGCAATTTAGAGGTTTTATTTGGAGCTTGTGGCCGAGTGGAATTGTAGGATGCGAGAGTGGCATTGGTGTTATTCGGTTGTAAGCTTTTGTTTCATTTAATGCAAGTTAGTTCTTTTATATTATTGATGTGTGTTTCTATGATGAAGAGCAAGTAGTCACCCAACTTCTAGGGTCGGGGTGAGTCCGACGGTAGCCATGTAAGGTAATGCATCAAAGGTACAATCTTTATTGCGATTTCATCTTCTATCCCCGATTTACATGATTCTTCCGCGACAGTCGAAGGTGATCCTTATTTGTGTTATTGAAGCGAAAGTGATCTTAATGTAAACTTGGATTAATTATGTGAAAAGGGTTAGTAACAATTAACGTTTATGCGAAAGCCTCTATTTTCCTATTTGTTAATGACGAAAGTTATTTGATGAAAAGGCATGATCTTTTATAACTTTCGCATGGTTCTTATATGGTTATCGTTGTGGCATTGAAACCCCGATTCTAGGACCTTTTAGTTTATTGATTTACACCCACTAATTTCGTGCTTGCTTTCGTTGCTTTTATTTCATAAAGGTTACATTTTTTTTCCTGCATAGACACACTCGAGATCGACTACTACTTAGTCGACGTCGAGTACTATTGGTCGATATCGAGTAGATTTCTACTCGACATTGGCTTATCTTTGTCTTCTGTTATACAGATTTGTAGGAAAGTCGATAGCGGTGGTCGATGTCGAGTACTTTACTCGACATCGATTACTCTTCTAGTCGATTTCGAGAGCATCTTAGAACTTGAAAGGCGAGCGCTGACACACTTTCTCGTGGATTCGATCCTAATTCCCTACCACTACAGCGGAAGGGATTCTTGTATTTTATTTGCTTAGACAGGGAGTTGGTTTTGTCATTTATATTTGATATTTATTTTATAACTTGATTCTCCTCGACAACAAATTTGGGCGCTGTTGTCGGGGAAGCAATCAATCGCGCCCTTTCTACTTTCTAGTCCCTTTTTACTCTTTTATTTTTCTTTTTGTTTTACAGTTGTATGCGAAGAACTAATTGCACACCCATCGATCATATTCTCGAACCTGAACGATTCTTCCATCTTCAGCAAAGGCTTAGAAGGAAACTCATGTCGACTACTAACAATGAGAATGAGGTTCAGCTCTCACCGACACAAGAGCTTGAGCAACTCCACGGGCAGGTATAGGAGTTCACCACCGGGCAGACAGAATGCGCCCAACGAGAAGCGGAATATCAAAGGAATCAACAAAGGTGAGAGGCAAGGGTTGATCGCGAAGTCAATGCCAGATAAGAGCTCGAGGAAGATATTCAGCATGTCCCTGCAAACGCAAAGGAGTATCTGCACCCTACTCTAGAAGTTCCAGAATCAACGATCGTTCTCCCGCGCGTTAACTTTGAGATTCGTCCTTCTTTTATTTATGAAATTAGAAGGAATCAATTTCAGGGGAAACCCACTGAATGTCCTTTAGAGCATGTTACTGTTTTTCTAGATTTGTGTGAAGCTATTGTAGATGATCCAATCTAGAATTTTTGAAACTAAAGGCTTTTCGTTGGTCCCTTTCATAATAGCTAGAGGGTTTGCCTCCACAATCTATTCGCGCGTGGAACAAACTAAGGGACTTGTTCCTTAACAAGTTCTTTCCTCCAGCCAAAACAGCGCAGCTCAAGCAACAAATCACGACTTTCAAGCAAAAGCCAGGGGAACCACTTGCCAAGGTCTGGGAGCGCTACAAGCGACTACTGAAATCTTGTCCTACGCACGGATAACCACCCTATGTAATCCAGGAGATCATCTTCAACTACTTGGATGCGCCAACAAAGAAGCGAATCAACAACTATAAGGCCTACAGGTATCTCGAGTACACACCGTGTCGTGCTTGGGAAACCTTTGAGACCTTGGCCAACTATGACAACACATATATATATGGGACTTCTGTGCCCTTTGAAGAAAGGTGTGAAAGGCCTTCCCTATCTATGCCCCTATATGAGCCACCTAAAGAAGTTGATCCGGACGTCAGGGACCAATTTCACAATGATCAGGTATGTCGTCTCACCAAACAAGTTAAATTCCTGTCTAAAAACCAACCTTGTTTGGAATGTGGGTCTATGAGGCACAGCACTACTGTGTGCCCACATGCCGATCATGTACAGCTTGCAAAAACCCACGAAGAGGTGCGTTATGCGGAGGGATGACATTACTCAAGGCAACATCGGCAACACAACTGGAGCCATTATCGCCAGCCCCAGTACCAAAGAGACCCCCACCCTACAGAGCTCCCGGTCACCCTAACATGGAAGGTAAGAAAGATGATCTACAGGTTATTCTTGAAGAGAAGCGGAGGAATCACACAGAAAGCAAACAGTCTATCAATTCCATCCACACTCAACTGCACGACATCAACTCTAGACTTTGGGAGATTGAAATCTGGCGGAAGACTATGGAGACCCAGATTGGTCAATTGGCTACATCCATCCCCAAACAATCAGGTACGCTCCCTGGATCCTCTGAACATAACCCTAAGGGTAAGTTTACAGGACAGGTAGCTGCCATGAATCTAAGGAGTGGGCGACAACTGCAAACGCCCGAACAGAAAATGGAGGAAGAAGCTGCTAAGGAGTACTCGACGTCGACCAAACCACTCGACGTCGAGCAGAATCTACTTGACATCGAGGAACCTATAGTCGATGACGACCAAAACGCAGAACCTGCCCAGAAGTTGACTACTCCAATCGATGTCGACCAGCCCCCAGTCGACGTGGACCAGCCTGTACTCGACGTCAACCACACTCCTCCAGCACCTCTAAAGAAGAAAATGCTGCCATTCCCTACAAAATCTTTGAAAGACCCATCGGAGAAGAAGTTTCAGCATTTCGTGAAGATGTTTCAAAGGCTCAAAGTCACTATTCCCTTTATAGAAGCTCTTCACGTGATGCCATCCTATGTCAAGTTCCTCAAACATATCATGAGCAAGAAGCGGTCGATGGCTGAGATCACAGAGGAATGAAGCAAGATAGATCTACCAAAGAAAATGCCAAATCCAGGTAAGATTTCTATAGCTATTGGATTTGGTCAATATAAATTCAATGCACTGTGTGACTTAGGAGCCAGTGTCAACATCATGCCACTATCAATCTGGTCCAAAGTTAAGATAGGAGCTTTATAGCATGTGGATGCCCGACTCTATATGGCAAACAATATGGTAGTCATCCCAATAGGCATGGTGGACGATGTACCGGTCCAAGTAGGTAAGTTCTTTGTCTTTGCTGATTTCTATGTTATTGATATAGCAAAGGACCATGCTTGTCCAATTATTCTAGGAAGGCCTTTCTTAGCAACTGTGGATGCCAACATAAGCGTAAGGAAGGGAGTGCTCACTTTCAACATCAACGATGAGGTAATTGAGTACTCTTTCAATAAAACTGAAAGGCATAGAGGTCCTATGGATGTCAAGTTAGTTTCAGTCAGGTACATCACTTGCGGGGAGCCCAATGTAAGAAATATGACTCCCGAAGAGCTGGAGAAGGGAGATTTGGAAGCCTAGGTGGAGGAGATTATGGCAATTCTGAACGAAGAGACCGAAGATCTACTCGACATCGACCAAGGTAAGTCGACGTCAACTAACTTTTATTCAGAATATTTTCCAGGTCATAAGTATAGGGTCGAGGTCAACCAGAAGTACTCGACGTCGAGGACTCTAGTCGACATCGACCAAATTCAGCAGCATCCATCGACTTCTCCCTACTCGAGCAACGCACCAGAGGCCGAGAAGTGCTCGACGTCGGGTACCCTACTCGATGTCGACCAGATCCACACCATATCAATTTCTCCTCCTTCGTCGAGCAAGCCACCAAACACAGAAAAGTACTCGACGTCGACTAGTCCTACTCGACGTCGACTAGAATCTGAGGTTCGCAATGACGATTCTGCGAAGGTAAACCGAGGTAAGGAAATCTCTTCCCCGATTTCAATTAAGGATTTATATATACATGGGAGAAGTTTTCCTTGGTATGTGCGCGCTTATGCAGGGTTACCAATGATGATCCGAAGAAATACGAAGTAGGAGACAAGGTGTATTTCTCCAAATCAAAGAATCATTGGTTTCCCAACAAATTCAATCACAAAAAGATGGGACCATTCACGGTGTATAAGATCCATTCCGGAGGGCTACAACTGATGGACAAGAATGGAGTCTTTCTTAGAAGTCATCTAACGAACTGATAAGAGTTTCTGTTTAATTTCACGGTGAATAAAACCCTGCATATGCAGGGTTACCAATGACGATCCGAAGAAATATATGGAGGTCTACATAAGTTTCTATTTAATTTTGCAGAAATCAGACGCACTTTGGAACATAAAGGAAAGTCATGAAGACATTGGAGAAGCTAAGGAAGAGCACATGATGGTGCAGCTGTAGAAAACACCACTTTTCACCATTCATCATTCTGAATCAAGTTCTGATCTCTTCATGAGAGTTGTATCCCTTGAAAAGATCTTTCTAGCGCATATTCATATGCATCAATCGGACGAACGAGGACTCAGGAAAGTGCGTTTCAAAGCGGAGCAGAATGTTGAGAACTGTCAAGGAGGTCGATATCGACATAACTTGGTCGACATCGAGTGAAGCACGTCGAGTAGGAATGCCTGAAATCGACAAGAACGCTGGGAGAAACACTGCAGAGGTCGATATCGACCACCTTTGGTAGATATCGAGTCAAGACATGGTCGAAATCACCTTTAGAGGCCGAGATGGAGTGAAGCTGAGAAGTTAGGTCGATATCGACTGAACATGGTCAATATCGAGTGAACCCCATAAGCCGATTTCGAGCCAATCCGAGTCCAGATTTCGAGTGGGCTTTCGTCCACATGAAGCAAAGGATATTCTATCAAGATGGGAGATATGTATCTACTGTAGTAATTCCCTAATTTACCTAGGGGGAATTTTAATTATGTTATTTAATTTATTTATCAAATATTTATCATTAAGAAAGAGATAGATAGATAGATATAGATAGAGATAGAGTTGTTCTTTCCTTGATTAGCGAGGATTGGGCACTATAAATAAGGTCCTAGGGGCCGAGTTTTAATAATTCTACTCTCAAGCAATTGAGCAAACACTAGTTAGGCAATTTAGAGGTTTTATTTGGAGCTAGTGGCCGAGTGGAGTTGTGGGAGGCGAGAGCAGAATTGGCGTTATTCGGTTGTAAGCTTTTGTTTCATTTAATGCAAGTTAGTTCTTTTATATCATTGATGTGTGTTTCTATGATGAAGAGCGAGTGGTCACCCAACTTCTAGGGTCGGGGTGAGCCCGACGGTAGCCATGTAAGGTAATGCATCAAAGGTACAATCTTTGTTGTAGGGGTAGGCACGGGACGGGATGGGAAGGGACAGAGTTCATCCCGCGTAATTTTTGTGGGACAGGACCGGGACCGGGACAGGACGGGCTTTGTCCCTCAAATAAAAAAATTATAAAAAAAACTCAAAATTTCCATGTATATATTGTGATTCTCAAAGGCGTAATAAATATATATGTATAATTTTTTATATTTTACAGTTACCATATATGCGTACGCATATATACGTTTGTACATGTATATAAACACCGATGTAGTGTGTATATATATGGCTTTACAGTGGAGGATGTAGTGATTGTGTGTGTGTGTGTGTGTGTGTATATATATATATATATATATATATATATATATATATATATATATATATATATATATATATATATATATATATATATATATATATATATATATAGGGTTTACTTCAAATGTAAAAACTCCTTATTTTGTAAAATGAGCTTAACGTGTAAAATTCCCTTAATTAACATAACCGGACTCGGATTAGTGTTAATTCGAAATGCTGGGCCTGTTTTGCGTTGGGCTCTATTTTTTTAAGCCCGTTTCCTCTCTTTCCCTTGCTGTTAGATCATCTCACCAGCTCCGTTCTTCCTTTCTCTCTCTCGTTCGCTTTATCATTCATCTGTGTCCTTGATCTCCGGCGAGCTTTTTTCGGTGTCTTTGGTATCGTCGTTTCACTATGTCAAGTTCATCAGTAGGTACGCGCAATGATTCATTGTTATTCGCTCCTATTTAAGTTGTCCTGTTTGTTAGGGTTTCTATTTACTTCGAACTTGTGCGTTTTTATGTTTTGCCCTTATATTCAGCGATTTTTTGCCTCATTGCTTTTATTTGTGTAAGTGTTCTGTTCCTTTTGTTATTCAAGTTGTTTCGTTTTGTTATCCCCGTGATTTATGTGTTTTTTGTTATCATACTTTTTGTTTTATAATCGTTTATGATCATAAGTGTTTTCTATTCTTAATATTCATTGTGTATTTGTGTTTATACTTTGTTTGTTGTTCGGTTTATGTTTGTTTTTTGTGTTCATTTATTCTTCTTTGTAGATTTTATATATTTATTGCTAATTAGGCTCAATTTAGTTGTCGTTAGTATTTGTTGTCTGTTTATATTTTTCTTTTTTTGTTCCTTATAGGGAAAAGAACAAGGTCGAAAGCTGGTGGTGAAGCTCTAGCTGTTGTTGCTTATCGTTCAAAACGTATTAAGAAATCTCGGCCCCCTCACTCTGTTCCTAAAGCTATTGATCTGGCACGTGATTCTCCTGGGTTTTCTGTATCCGATGGGGAAGGGTGTCACCTGATGTTGAATCACAAAATAATGTTCCTCTAATACGTAAATCAAGGGAAGTTGATAATAGTGAAGGTTGTTTATCCAAAGATTCTTCTGTAGGCCCTAGTACTGAATTTTTGTCTTCTAATCCCCAGCATAATGTGACTGATGATGTTCCTGTAGCAGCTGATGGTTTTGTTGAGAATGAAGGGCAACCACCTGTTGTAGGAAATTTGCAATCTGAAGGGACTAATGTTCAATCAGTAGCCTCTGATGTGCCCCTCCAAACCACAAATGTCCCCCAAGATGTTGGGGTTGGTGCTGTTTTAGTTAAGAAACCGAGAGTTTGAAGGGCTAATCAATACCCATCTTTGAAAACAAGGTCAAATCCTCGTGCGCTTGTCTGTGCATTGGGTAGATGTAATGATAAACAAAAGGAGTGTATCAAGCAGATAGGTTTTGGTTCTTTGTTGGATTCGGAAATTCAGTATCTTCCTCTGTGTCTTTGTCATTGGTTGGTCGAGCAGTTTGATGCCAATCGATGTTGCTTGGTATTGGCTGATGGAAGTAGGTTAGATATTACTGAGCTTGATGTCCATATTACATTAGGCTTGCCTATGGGCAAGAATTTGATATGTAGGAAAACTTCTAAAGAGAAGTCAGATGTTCTTACGAAGTGGAAGAGTTTGTTTTCTGCTGGTGATTCTATTAATCCTTTTGTTCTTATTGATCATATGGTTGCCGATGCCGATGTTGGTGATAAATTTGTCATCAACTTTGCTGTGTTATTTGATTCATTGCTTGTGGACAGTATCCAAAAGGGCAATGTTAATCACAATTTGGTTAAAGTCTTATCTGGGACTGAGGACTTCAAAGAATTGAATTGGTGTGCTTTTGTTCTTGAAAGCTTAGTGGATTCCAAAAAAATTTAGGAGAAGAACAAAACCAGTCAGTTTAGAGGTCCTATTCTCTTCCTCATTGTGAGTATTTATTTTTCCTTTTTTCACCTTCTCATTTTCATTCAATACTTTTATGTTTTGTTAGTACATCATCATCTCTTTTGTTTATTATAATTTGGTTTCTTATGTGTTTGTTGTTGTTGTTTGGTTGTGTTTGTTAGCTGTTTTATATTGATAGGGTGAAGTTATTCTCAAGTACTTCGTCGAGGAGAGTAACTCGGTGTTTCCCTGTTTTTATGGGGTTGACATCACCTATGCTTCGGCAGCGCGAAGACGATGATCTTTCCAGTGGAGGCTTTGGACGTGGCATAATTGAGGAATGTCAATCTGTTCTTGTATATAACCCTAAATCTCCATGTGCTGCCCCTTCAGCTGCTCCTACTGACAATCCACAAGTTTCTGGAAAAAAATCATCTCCTATTGAGGTTTCTGCTATTCTTTATTTTAAGTATATTATTTAACAATATTAATGGTGTTTTGTTTGATTTTGGTTATCTTTATTTGTGTGTGTGGTTGTGTGTTTTCTTCCCCTTGTAGAATTTTATTCAATCCTTTGCTCAAAAAACTGCTGCTCTTGCTACTTCCATTTCTGAGTTTGTTGCTTTGGCTGATAAAATTCCTCCTGAATTTAAAGAGAATGAAATGGTTAAAACCCTCAGTAATGCTGCAAAGAAGCTGATGGGTTTGGAGTTTGAGGGTGATAAGGCTGCTTCTCCTCCCGTAGACCATTCTAATATTGTCAACCCCCCTACTTATGAGTGGATTTCATCCCAAGATCCTTTATGGTCAGATCCTGTGTTTTTGGATGCTCTTACCCAAATTGAGTTAGCTTATATTAATAAATGTAAGATGCAATCGTCTGGTCAGACTGATCAACCTTTTTGTTCAGTTGGTAATGTATCTGGGGATGGGCTTGGTGGTGGTTGTTTTGAGAGTGAATGTGATGCTGGAAAGAAGGGTGATTCTGCAGTCTTTAAGGGTAAGGGGACTATGCCTATGAACCTTCCCGCTGAGCCATCATTTGATATATTTGGTTCTGATCCTGCTTTCCAATCTAAAAAAAAATCTTCTGAAGAAGCAATTGCTAAAGATTTTAACAAGTCTGATAAGTCTGCACAAAAGGGTTTTGTTTCTGCACACAAGTCCAATGCTGATGCACAAAAAGATATTAGAGATGCACCGTCTGTTGTCATGTGTGTCCCTGGTGTTCCTTCCTCTATTGTCAATATTGCCAAAGAATATTCTGGTGGAGATGCTGCTTCTTCTTTAGGTATATCAACATCAAGTGACATTCAGTGTGCAACCCCTAAAGTGTATAAAAAGAAGCAAAAATCTCATGTTGTCATGCCTTTATGTAGGTCTACTAGGGGTTGTCCTGCTGATCAAAATGAGAAAGATGTTGGAGGTAAGAGGGTTTCAAAACCTGCTGATTCCTTGAAGAGTCCTTACTATT
Organism: Persicaria tinctoria; assembly: GCA_037127255.1. NCBI lineage: Eukaryota > Viridiplantae > Streptophyta > Magnoliopsida > Caryophyllales > Polygonaceae > Persicaria > Persicaria tinctoria. The sequence goes on along the minus strand of JBANSL010000015.1, from coordinate 36,885,444 downwards.
CCAGGGTTGTTGATGTGAATGAGCGTGTGTCTGATATTGAGCGTTGCATTTGTGCATATTTATCTAAGAAATCAGCTTCTGATGTGTAAGCCTTTTTTCCCTTTTTTCTTTGTTTTTTCTTTTATTACTTTAGTTATCTTATTATATTTAAATTTATTTGAGTTATATTTATTTTTTATAATTTGTTCTTTGCCTATTGCAGTGAAGTTCTCTTTAAGAATTCGTCTGTTGAAGTTATTAGAGCTGATTTTAAATCTCTTGAAGAAGATTTTGAAGTCGCTTTCTCTGTTATGAGGGCATGGGCTTCTGTCCTTAATCATAAAGAACAATACAGAAGTGTTGTTTCTCCATCAAGGCTTTTTATATCTCTTGAGTTGTCTGTAAGTTGTATTTGTTTTTCCTTAATTTTTTTCCCATTCTACATGTGTTTATTTCCTTGTTCTTTATTTTGTATTTTTTTCCAGAAATTTGCTCCAAACCCCCTTCCGGGTGACTTTGCTGAACGTTTCACAAAACTTAGTATCCATGTTGATTCTGAACTGGCTGCTGCTCCTCACATTCGGTTGAAAGATGTTGATATGGTATTTGTTCTTTTTAATACTTTTTTTGTTTTATCTCCCCTACTCTCTTTCTTACTTTATTTGTTTTTTGTTGACTTGTTTTCTTTATATTTGTGTTAGTTTGTGTTTGGTTTGTATTACGACTCAATCTATTGCATGGTCGTCTTTAATCTGAAAATGCACGAACTTCAATTCCTAGATGTGTCAAGTGATACTCGTGCTTCTACTTGTATCTTCCAATATACAGTTGGTAATTTGGTTAGTTTTCATACTTATATGTCACTTTTTTACTCTTTGCGGGTTTTTTTTCTTCTATTTTTCAGTTTATCATTTATAGTATTTTCCTCTTTTTTTTTTTACTATTTTTTTTGCAGCATAATTTCTTGATTAAATATTTGAAGTCTCACGAATTATCAAAGAAGGCATAATTAGTTTCTATGCTTCAGCAATCACACATTTATCTTCCTTGGGCTGGTGAAGAAAAGCGTCCCCATTCTGGTGTTTGCATGATGCGCCATATGGAGGCATTCGTGGGATTGGAGAAGGGATTCAAGTGTGATTTTGACCACGGGACTGACAAGAACATCTCCAAGTTGCGTGTGAAGTACATGACTGACATAATTTGTTCTGATGTCAATGAACTTCGATCTGAAATTTCAGCTCAAGCTAAGGCACATGCATCCTTGACCTTAAAAGGTGTTCAAGCTCTAAAATTGCAGTTGGATTGATTAGGTAGGAAAGAGTAGTTAACAAACATTAGTATTTTGCTGGGCATTTCGTACTTTTGAGGGTATACAAATTTTGTGTTCTACATGTGTCGTAATGTATAACCCTTTATGATTCCCTTTTTGGGTTATCTTTGTCTATTTTACTCTATGTTTGTACGCTTGGTGATGTTGACATTATAAATATTGTTGTGTTTTTTTAATGTTCGAATTCAAATCTTTATGCGTTTTATATTTAATTTTAATCGTGCACACATTTCTTTATGTTGTGACATTATTATATAGTCATGTGCTGGCCTAATATTAATATGTGCAATTATATTATAATTCTGTGCACCCTTAATACCCTATTGTGCATATGGAATAGGATGCTCTATTTTTTATAACCGAAGTGCCTATCTATTCATGCTTTTATGTTTACGTCTCTTTCTCTGTTTGGTTTCTTATATTGGTCTGGATTCTTTTTTTTTTTTTTATTTTAATGTAATTTTAATTTTTGATTTTTGTGAATATATTTTACTTTGTGTGCGTTTTATATTAGTATAAAATTGACATTTCAGCCTAAATTACTTTTTTGTCTGCAATAGTGCAAAAGCATCTCTTTTTTGTGCAATTATATTTGTATTATGTGCAGTTATAAAGGTCCCCACTATAATATGTGCACTCATATTGTTGTTTTGTGCAATTACACAGCCTTAATGTGCAAAGTCAACAACTGTTTTTTTATTTATGTAACATTTTGTTTTTAATTACCTAATTTTCATTAACTCTATTTTTTTTTAGTTGTAGTAATTTTATTTTACTTTGTTTGCAATTTATAGAATTAAGAATTCACACTTTAGTATAATTTCCTTTCACTTGTCTTTTAGTGCACAAGTATTCTCTGTTTGTGCAATTACAAATCTATTATGTGCGGTGTTAAAATGCATTCTAGATAATGTGCAACCACAATATCGTTTTGTGCAACTATAACACTTTAGTGTGCATATTTTAAATATAATGTTATTTTCATATTTACTTGCCTTTAAATCTATTATTATTTATATTTTTTGTTGGTTTTGTCAATCCATTGTTCTTTGTGTTATTTTCATATAGTTTAAATAGCACATTTAAGTCCAATTATTATTCTGTTATTGTGCACTTGTAAACTTGTATTGTGCATTTGTAATATTGTTCTGTGCAATCCTAACAACTTATTGTGCATAGACATCAATATATTGTGTAAACAAATCATAGTTTATATTTATAATATTAACTGAGATTACATTTATTTTAAGACAGTTACATGTCAAATAGACTGAAATCTACAAGTAAAATATGATTTCTTCTGAATCTCCTCCTTCCTCCTTGCTCTTGATCGCCTATCTTCTAAGAACGCCTGCTGTTATCCTCCTCTTTTCTTCATCTTCAAATACCTACCTGTTCCAATCAATCACATAGGCAAATATACTACAATACATATGTTATAAATATAGGGAAATAGATGTTCATAAATTACAGCTGCATAATTGTTTTTCAAACCCCAAATACCATTGTTTTAAACTTAAACACTTCAAATTAAGAAGAAATACAGACATTTCATATAAAATATATAATTAATAATTCAAAAGTAAAGTCTGTATTCTTCATTTTCTTCTTCTTTCCTCACTTGACTGCTTATCTTCCAAGGAAGTTTGCAATCTTCCTCCTCCTCTTGTCTTCTTCCTCAAAGACCTCCCTGATGCAATCAGTCACGTACTCCCTATACTGGGCCACTTCTTCCTCCACTTGCTCTTGTTTCTTTTGGAACTACAGAAATATTTATACTTAAAAGTTAAATAATCTTGCGATCTTATTTTAAATCAAGCTATTTAAAGTTTTGATAACTTACCTTCTCTAGGGTTTCTTCCTCCCCATTTTCAGTTGCCTCCAATATCTTGTAGGCATTTGCATTCCTCTCCTGGTTGAGGGAAGTCAGGAAGATCTGATGCTTTTCGGCGGCCTCCAGGAGGTTCTTCCTTGTTTCCTCAGTGTTTGTCTCTGCAGCCTCCTCCAGGAGATTCATGTGGTACCCTGGGTACAAGTACTTGTCTATCTCATTGTTGATCTTGTAGAACTCTTCGGCAAACACGAACGGGTTGAATCCTTCCATCTTATCTTTTTGAATTTTGGGTTTCTCTGTTTTTTTATGTGTAAGAGAAGAAGACTTCTTTTTTTTTCAGGTGGTTTGTGTGATGTGTTATGATGGAGGATCTGTGTTTATATAGGCGGTTTTGGCTCTTCATCTCCCTTCATTTGATTGGCCTTATCCAATTGGCGGTTTTCCAAAAACATTTACCCGTCCCAACTCCCTATAACTGTAATGATTACCCATTTTAAATGTTTAATACTTCCCAACTTCCCATATCTGCAGTAATTATTTTCATACAACATTTTATTTGTAGACTTCATTATTTTAATTTATATTTCTCCTTGAATCTTTACGTTTTTAAAATTAAAAGACATTTATTTAAGTTGTTCTTGTTATATTTATTTATTTTTTTATAAATTTTATAAACTAATTATTCCTATAGTAACTGTGTTTATTATACGGTTGTTTTGAAACAATCCCCTTTCATACTGTTGATTTTCTTCTTTTGTTGATGTTTTCTGATTGCACATTAATTAAGAAGTACTTATTTGTTGATTAGATGTTTGTAGTTGAGGCTATGTAAATGGATCTTCCATCATTACTTGAATCTCACCTTGTCCAAGATTTTGCACAATCTTGCAAAGCAAGTCATAATTAATAGTAGGTTCTACCCTGTACGTATCCATTTGCAACTTGGGATTTTTCTCCTATTTCCTTTAAAATAATTATTGTTTATAGTAATAAGGAAAATATAAAAATAGATTGTACTGCACAATTAAATATTATCCTAACACAAAACCGAGATAGTAATGAACATAATATAAAAGTTGGTACATAACATCTGTGAATAAGAAAACTCAAAGTATACCATTTTTCTAATACTAAAGTGCATTTATAAATTTCCATTACAAATTGTGCTTATTATTCCTATTATGTTTCCCTTAATGGACATGTTCTGCTATTGTGAGGTGCATATTCAAGGCAGATTGAGCATATTCTCTTCCCCTTTTTCTGTGTTTGAATTGTTGTTTCCTTCCCGCCTTTAAGCCTCTTCCCACTGCCTTTTATCTTTGCTTGTTTTGGGTCTCTTATTACCACATTCTTCGGGAGGCTTACTCCAGCAAACTCTTCAAACATAGCTTCAAGTTAACAAACTTATTAAAATTAGTGTACTTTGAATATATAATTCTGGACTATTTTATTTTATTTTTTGTATAAAATGGTTTAAATAAGCAATCAGTAATCTTGGGTTTTTGCATCAAACCTATCATACATACCATACTTTGAAGCTGTTGAAGATGTTGATGTTTGTGCACTTTGTTGGAGCTCCCTTTTTGCATTTGTTAATGCAGATGTTAAGTGCTTAATCTGATCACTATTGTCCTTAACTAAATCCACACAAGCATGAAATTCAGCTAACATATTTGTCAACAGGAGTTTTTGTTCTTGTTTTGCACTTGACTGTCTGACCACAACATCATCCAAAGTGAAAACATTACTCAAATTTGCTGCTTTGGTCCAACGAGTAAGCAGTAGTGTTTCTGGAAACTTCTCAAGTTGTATATCCTTCAAAATAGTTAATATATGTCTGCATGGATATCCTAACCTGTTGAACAAGTTACAAGAGCAGCAGCAATCATGATCTTCAAGTTTGTGCTCAACAGTGTATATCTTGTTGTTTTCCTTTAGAGTATATATCTCCAACTCATCAATCTCTGTCACATTTGTCACTCTGCAGTTGTACAATGCTCCCTTTAATTCCTCCTGAAATTTCCCCCATATTTTTATTGTGTATAATCTGGATGCATGCTTTTCTAGAGGAAGGGGCGAAATCAGAATTGGTTCCAGTATTTCAGAGTCATAGTTCTTCTTCCCTTGAATATGCCTTTGATTTTCAATTCCGCTTTCATAATACAACATAAACTCAATTAAATTTGCAGTGCAGTTGGAGAACTTACGGAAGAAGCTGTTCATGCTCTCTGAAATGGATGTTGTTTTAATCAATCCACTAAGCTTCACATTCTGAAAATATGCAGGGATCCACTTGTCTCTCATTCTAAACAGTTCACTCAACCACGAGTGACTTGTCATTCCATACTCTTCCATTAAGGCATTCCAGTCCTTTTCAAATTCTTCTGGCGTACTCTCCCTGTTCCATACAATACTCCTCAACCTGTCACTGAATTTGAAGTATCCATTCATGGAGTTGTCTATTTTCTGAGATAGCTTGTCCATGATATGCCACATGCATAATCTGTGTCTACTCTCTAGAAATACAGTTTGAACAACAATCTTCATCGAAGGATCCTGGTCCGTTGTGAAAATTCTAGGACACCCACCCATTGCCTTTTTGAAGTGCTCAAACAACCACACATATGACTCTACATTCTCATTCCTCAAAAGCCCTGATGCTAGCAACACCAATGATTTATGGTGGTCATATGCTGTGAAGGGACTGAACACCATTTTGTACCTTTAATATAAGACACTTGTTAAAATTAGAATAATTTCAAAAGAAACATATATAAAGTTGGTATTACAGATGTATATAAATAAAAGATCACCGGGCTGTGTAGTTGTGCACTTATTCGATCTTGCAGTGCATGATATACATGATTTTGTGCATTTATACATTCTATATGTGCAGTCTTGTTACTATATTTGGGAATGAATCAGGCAATCTGTCTTTTGTCTGTTTTATAACTAAAATCTATGACAGTGCTTACACATATGATGTATCTAAATATTCAATATGAATAATGTCTAATACCTGTTTGTGTTATACGTTGAATCAAATGAAATAACATCTCCAAATAATGAGAAGTTTTTTCTGCTTACTGCATCACACCAGAACAATCTGTTCAACTGATTGTCTTCATCGACATCAAAAGCAAAGTAGAATGCACTGCATATTTCTTGCTTATGGAAGAACCTGTCAATAACAACTTGTGCATCAGATCCTTTGAAATAAGCCAAGAGATCTCTTCTGTGATTTGTGAAATCAATCACTGAAGGACCCACATTGCTATATCCTCCCACCATTTCTTTATATAATCTGTATGCCTTTGCTGGTCCAACTCTTTGTTTTGCACAGTCTAGTACAAATTTTTGATGGTAACTTTGCATTCTCCTATTACTTTTCATGTATACCCTGCAGATCTCATCAACGAAAGGATGTGTGTGCTTCTCCTCAAATTTTGTCACCACATATCCTTGTTCAGGTATATATTTATATATTATCTTAGCAGTACAACCAACTCGTATAGATAATCTTTTTCTTAGCTTCTTTGTCTGTTTACCTTTCGAGTATCCTTCTCTATTGCAGTATAAGTACTTCAGTTGATGTACCCCGTTAGCATTAACTGTAGTCCCATGTCTTACATCAAATCCAGCTTTATATGCATAATCTTTATATGCTTTCACAGCTTCATTCAATGTCTGGAACACTTTCCCTTCCTTTGGTTCTAACTCTTCACTGCAAATCGGTATCCAATATCTCGTGTTGTTTGGTGTCACAAACACACGGTATGGGAGCTGATGTTGCACTATCAGATTATTGATATTCACTTCAGGCTCTGCATCGATTCTGATTGGTATTGCACAAACGATTGCAGTAGTAGAAGCAGCTGAGGATTCTAAGTTTTCATTATGTGACTCTGGTACAGACTCCATATTTTCTGTTAAACCAACATTGAAAAACTTATTAGATAAATTGAATTTTTGTAACCAGTGCCATCAATCTATCAACAGTGCAATTTATAATTACATAAGTGATAAACCAACATTCTATACTGAATATTAAGATCAGACAGCAAACTCTCATATATGAGTTGTTTGAGGTTTTATTAATATAAATTTCATGCAAATGAGGATGGGATTGTATATTAACAGTGTTTTCTATTCAATTCCTGCATTTTCTAAGTGCAAATGTGTGTTAATTGACGGCCATTTCCTGTTTTGCAAACTTCAAACCCTAGGTTCGTTTTAGCCTATAATTTTATTTTTACTAAAAATTTGGGATTTGTTTACACAAATTACACTGATATTCTGCACCTTTTTCAGAACGTATCCGAAATTAGGACAAATTATATCAACTTTGGACAAATTAATACAATAACGAATGCGAATTTGAATCTAATAAGAACGGTCATATTGTGCACCTTTTTCTGAAAATTTCTTCCTCTGATTCTGTTGTTGTTGCTTCGTTCAGGATATTCGGCTGTTCTTCGATGAATCCTTTTGTTGATTACAGGTTTCTGCAATTGAAGTTGTTTGATTGTAATCTCCGGCGAGAAGGTGAAGCTTTTCGTCAATCGAATCTGTTTTCAAGCGAACGTAATCTCGGTATTTGGAAGGGACCGGTTTTCTTCTGTTTTTTTTTATTTTTCCGGGTTCAACCCGGTTTTTTTAACGAAAATCCGGCGCGCGCCCCCTAAACCCAAATTTTACACGTTAAGCGGATTTTAAACGTTATATATATATATATATATATATATATATATATATATATATATATATATATATATATATATATATATATATATATATATATATATATATATATATATATATGGCTAAATTACAGTATGTAGTATATACATACACTGTATAGTATTACAGTGTGTACGTATGTAATATATATACATACTATATCTATATAGATATACTATAATACATACTATATATCCTAATATTATATATATATATATATATATATAGTATTACATCATTATTATTATTATTATTATTATTATTATTATTATTATTATTATTATTATTATTATTATTATTATTATTATTATTATTATTATTATTATTATTATTATTATTATTATTATTATTATTATTATTATTATTATTAATAAAAATGGCAACTAGTTATTACATGAAATTGGATGGGAGCCGGCTAACAAGCTCCGCAACCCTTCTGAATGCTAAAGGCAACCCTAGTCAAAACATGACAAGTATCCCTACTATATCCAGGTAACCCTCTAACAACTCCACATATCCGCTTGAGAAGTCCTAGAGAATCATCCCCTAAGTCACCGATAGTAGAAAAGGAAAAGTATAAAGTGATACCCTTTGTCTCCGCAAACCTTCTCATGCTTCTTCCTTTTGTTTTCAGCCGCCACCCTGGCCGCCTTACCTGGTATAAAACCTGAAACACCGGAATTGCTAAAGATAGAAGTACCCGTAATGTCGACACAAGTGTCTTTGCCCTGGAACCAGTTGTAGAACAAAATATCAGCCGGACGAAGCTCCCCTCCCTTGTCATCAACCATACCAGTAGACGCCTCTTTACGCACAGAAATCCCAGCCTTTAAGCACTCATCATACAATCATCACGCACCATATTATGACGATGTTTAACACCGATGTCAGCAGCACATGCAAGGGCATGATCTCCCCACGAATCCAAAATGCCTTTCTCACAAGCAGGACATTTGGATCCAGCCTGGAACAACTCAATTCCAAGACGATACTTAATAATAGATCGAAAGGTGGCAGGGTTCATAACCTGACCAAGACCGGGTATAGGTGAAGCCTTTAGCCATTGTTGGGCCATAGGGATCTTCATGTTTGCAATCAGAGCTTCTTGCCTCCTAGTAAGAGAAAACTCCATCTTGAGGTGCTTGTCGACATATTTGTAATAACAACTAGCCAATTTCTTCATTAGACGGGGGGCTGGCTACATCGCACATATGTCCAAGTCATCCTTACCAATGACATTACTCCACCTAGAAGTCGATGATCTGAAAGCAGACCCATCACCAAGCACTCTAGAAGCCCGCAAAATACAATCCTGTAGCACACGTGATTGGAGCCTCGAAGCAACAAAAGCATAATGTAACGTGTCAGCAGCGGTGTAAACTTCAAGCCCACCGCAATCGATAGGCATAGTAGAAAGGCGCCACTGCAGAGGGCCAAAGCCTGAACCCCCAAGCGTCACTATATGCTCAAGTGACACCCTCAAAAAATCATCAAAAACACCTTGTGCATCTATGAAACATGAAGGCGGGGTTGTTCGCATCGCAAAGTAGAGGCGAGAGATTCCCGAGCATGCACGCAAAGGCAATAACTCACACTGAGGATCTTCCAAACTCCTGATAGCCTCCATCAGGGCATTGGTTTTCAAAACTCTCTTCAGCATCACCTCATTACAAAAGGAATGATCCAAGCTAACATGCCCACCAAGGAGTTTAACCCCTCCCACAGGACGTGAAATATGCTCAAGAAAACCCCCAACTTCCTTACAAAGTGGGTTCTCACTCGGCCAGAATATTTCTGTCTTATCAATATTAAGGTGAAGTCCTAGAGCCGGGCCATCCTCTTGGATAATGGACAATGCTCTACTAACCATCAAAGTGTCCCCAATCAGCGTCCCATCATCAAGATACCAAGCATTAAGCTTCAGCTCGCAACTATCCTTAACCTTACAGATCAACGGATGCAGTGCAAGCGAGAAAAGAAGAGGTCCAAGAGGGTCACCTTGCTGAACTCCTTGACACGAATAGAGGACTTGATCACCGTAATATAAACGAGCGGGACGAGCATAATAGAACTCTACCCAATGGGCGATAAAAGGACACCTATGGCGAACCTCTTTGATCATAGCACTGCGATCAACCAGATTGAAAGCATTCTTGAAATCAACCAAAAGCATAGTCATGCTATTATCATAACCCTGAGATTCCATTAGTCTGTTAACCGCATGGAACACCGCTTCTCTACCACCCGAAACCCCCACCCCAAACTGTGCATTTTCAAGATAAGGCCCAAGGGTTTTACCAGCCGAAGATGCAGCCACTTTGGACACCAATCGCCGCCGGATTGACCCAACAGCAATGGGTCGAATCCCCCCACCCGGCTTAAGGAGAGGTGTGAGAGGGGCACTTGCAACAAATTCACTCAAAGAAGGCAGACACCGCCCGCTGAGAAATAAATTAACCACACTCGTTATAGAGTCAGAAACCTCCTCAGCAATCGCCACAGCTGCACCACTAAGAGCATCCAGCAAATGTTGAGCACGTAACCCATCTTTCCCACACGACGTACCCTTTGGAAAACTTCTTATTCTGTCCAAAACTAAACTCCTAGAAGCCTGCAAGGGATCACCGACAATAGGCTCAGGGGGCATATATGGTGCCGGAGAGGACGGATGTTTATCATAAAGCTCTTTAAGAGTATCACCCGTCTGCGGAGCGACACCCGAAGATGTAAGAATGTGAATGGCTGCAGAGAAATGCCCATCACCAATCTTCCTCTTGCATTGCTTAATGGTCTGCTCTTCCTGACACCTCTCTCCACCCATAGAAGGGGCATCAAAACTACCAGACAAAAGATCAAAGACAAGATGTTGAATACCCTCTGGTTCTCTCCACGCCCGAATAGCCTCGGAAATACTATCAATCTGCATGCGCCTCTTCAGCCCCGAACGATTTTCTGCGCTAGTTTTGGGCTTGTATCAATGCAGGATACAAAGAGGCATAATAAAGAGACAGACCCAGGCCGACACGCTAGACGGATCAGATATAACTCTATCAAGGGCGTCCTTAAGAACTCTTGCAAAGCCCAATCTACACTTCCACGGGACATTCTTAACTGTATGTACGTTAACTCTAAACACCCTCTCCAATAACGCAATATCAAATCCCACATTCAGCTGAAGATCACTCTGAACATCCACCGGATACATATCAACTGATGAACTACCAACATCAATAACATGACGGGGCACCCCGTGAACGAAGAAGGCAATTGTTCCATCATCAGACAAAGGAGCTTCAACAACGTCTCCGTCATGGAAACAATTCTTAGAAACGGTGTGAGTGACACAACAATGTCCGCAAAACCAAAGACCAAGCTGCATTAGAACCGCCTCAAACTTACCGTAAATCTCAAGATTGGAACCCATGAGCGCCTTGAAACCAGACAATGCATCACCACTAAGATGGATATCCCGTAAATGTCTAATAAAATAAGCAGGGGTAAGACCCTTACCACTACCATCTCTACATCCATCACACCCAACAAAAGGGCAATGAACCATCACCGGTGAACCACCCACCGCACCCCTCATTCAAAACACAAAACTGATCGAAACTATAATTAAACACCACCAATCTAAATTAACAGTTAACATTCACCACCATAATCCACCAACAACCTAATACGACACTAGAAGAAGCTTTAATTAAATTCAAACCCAATACACAGTAATGAATTGTTGCCGACTTGCACACACTGAGCACCGGATTCAGTCCGAACAATTAAGAACTTAATTACCCGGACACCAAAAATAGAAAGCTGGGCACCAAGATGAAGGAAGGAAGCCAAACCTGAAGAGACGCCGCCCTGAATAGCCTACCCCGGCGACGATGAAGAGCCACGACGAGACGAACAATTAAGAACTTATTATTATTATTATTATTATTATTATTATTATTATTATTATTATATATGTGCGGGACGGGACGAGATTTGCGGGATCCAGAAGGGTCGTCCCGGGTCCCGCCCAACATAATTTTTGCGAGACGAGACCGGGATTTGCGGTATTTGTGCCCACCCCTACTTTACTGCGATTTCATCTTCTATCCCTGATTTACATGATTCTTCTGTGATAGTCGAAGGTGATCTTTATTTGTGTCATTGAAGCGAAAGTAATCTTAGTGAAAACTTTGATTAATTATATGAAAAGGGTTAGTAACAATTAGGGTTTATGTGAAAGTCTCTGTTTTCCCATTTGTTAATGACGAAAGTTATTTGATGAAAAGGCATGATCTTTTAGACCCACCAATTTGCGGTAATTATATGGTTATCGTTGTGGAGTTGAAACCCTGAGTCTATGAGCTTTTAGTTTATTGATTTAGACCCACCAATTTCGTGTTTGCTTTCGTTGTTTTTATTTCATAAAGGTTAAGTTTTTTTTTCCTGCACCGACACACTCGAGATCGACTATTGCTTAGTCGATGTCGAGTAGTATTGGTCGATATCGAGTAAATTTCTACTCGACATTGGCTTGTTTTTGTCTTCTGTTGTGCAGATTTGCCTGAAAGTCGACAGAAGTGTTCGATATCGAGTACTTTACTTGACATCTAGTACTTTACTCGACATCGAGTACTCTTCTGGTCGATTTCGAGAGCATCTTGGAACTTGAAAGGAGAGCATTGACACGCTTCTTCGTGGATTCGATCTCGATTCCCTACCACTACAATGATAGGGTTTCTTTTAATTTATTTGCGTGGTTCAGAGATTCGGTTTTCTTTTATAGTTTTATATTTGCATATTGATTTCCCTCCTAACACTGGTTGATCTTGTAGGTCGGGTGGTAACCATTGTGACTACATGATTACCGATCTTGCTTTGAGATTGTGTTATATAGTGTTGCGCAAAACTTTCTTTAATGCGGCAGATTTTGAATTGGATACTATGAGAGCCTTGAGTTATACATATTCTTGGATGGAGGCCATTGGTCGACCTTGAGGGTCGAGTGGTAACCATTGTGACTACATGATTACCCATCCCGCTTTGAGATTGTGTTATAGAGTGTTGTGCAAAACTTTCTTTGGTGCGGCGGATTTTGAATTAGTTACTATGAGAGCATGGAGTTATACATATTGTTTGACTTCTTATGCAATGCAAATTCCTAACTGGGTTCAATTATTTCTAGGGAGTTGTGCTGAGATAATTAGGGCTACTCATGTGAGGTCTTATTGTACTATTGCTTTTTTATGTTTGGTGCCGCTAATTTCTCGACACTTGGGAGTTCGTCTTGATGGATTGCTGCCTTTTGATGGTGACACGGTCTACAACATTGCTTCTCTGAACTGGTGGGGCATTATTGTGGCCATTCGGCGTCCCAGTGGAGCAGAGTGTTTCAGATGGATAGCAGGAGATTACAAAAAGCATCATCTGTACCTTTCTGCAGAGCTACCATATTGCTTCAAACTGGTTGATTTCAGCATAGACCATAATAGCTTTCCCTTGCCACTTGAGCCACTGGAGGATGATTTTGAGGGACATGGTCCTGAGGAAACTAATTTGGCAGTAGATTTAGATTTTGAGCCACTGGAGGATGATTTTGATTCAGATGGATAGCAGGAGATTACAAAAAGAATGACGAAGAAGTAGATTTTGATTCTGATGAATTTGACCCAATCTACGCTACTATGGATAATCTTAAGCGTCAATTTTTGGATTTGGAAAGGAGGAATGAAGATAAGCTCGCGAGTATTTCTGCAAAGATTACTAGTCTTCAGACATTGTTGTTGCGAATAATGGATAGTCTTCATCAGCAGTCTGGATCCCAGACCCCATCTTCACATTGATAGGTTAGTTATTCGCTTTCTTCACCCTCAGTTTTATTTTCATTGTTCTTTTTGTTTATGCATTGAGGACAATTCAACATTTAAGTTTGTGGGGGGGGGGGGGGTTATGTAGTTTAGTTCATTTAGTTTAGTTCATGTTTAAATTTTATGTTTCATGTTTATTTTAAAGTTATTATTTATGTTTAGTTTTTAATTCAATTCATGCATCATGTTGAAGTTATTTGTTACTCCCTCCATCTCAAAATACATGTCTTTTTTGGACTAAGCACGGGAATTAAAAAGTAGATTAAGTGTGATTGGATGTAAAAAGTAGGTTTAGTGTAATGATTAGACTTTGGTATTAGGGTATTTGTTTCTTTTTTATTAATTTGTAAGGAAGAGAGTAGAGGTGGTGTAAAAATAAGAGTAATGATTGGGTGTAAAAAGTAGGCTACGTGTAATGATTAGACATGATTTATGGTTTTTGAGAAGATGTAATGTTATGTGCTTATAGTTGCCCTCATATCATATTGTATTGCATTTTATATGGCTCGATAAAAAAACAGTAGCATTCGAAAAAAAAATCGAAAAGAAAAAATCGAAAAAAAAAAAAACAAAAAAAATGAATAAAAGAGGCATTTTATCTATTTTTGCATATTAGGAGTTTGATGGATGTTTGGTTGATAGATTTATTTTAGATGGGTGTTGTTTATGCATAATTGAGCATATTTGAGACTATTGGATATTATTGATATATTTGTGAGAGTTTATATATTTTTGAGAGTTATGAGCATATTGTTATATTTTGAGAGTTGTTTTATATTGTGAGCTTGATGTATTCTTGAGTTAGTTTGTATTATATTGGGAGTTTTTAGGAATCTTATTTTCCCAGAATTAATAGCAATACATGACCAAATACAATTTCTTGCCATTATGTATTTACCATGCCTCATTACAACCTCGTCGAATGGAATCTTCTATGAAGGTTTCGATTGAGCGAAAGTCCTCTTGATGTTCTTATTTTTGCTTTGATGTATCCAGTGGATATTTTGTGATATAAGTGTCAATATTTGATTTGATGTTTGTATATGGAATTGAGGTGAGTGTATGCTTAAAAGCCTAAACACATGAGAGCGAGATAAACACATATTTTCCCTTGTGAGGTTGGATTGATAAGCATGCAAGCTAGCTGATCACCTATATACATGTTATGCCGTTTTTATGCCTTGTTCATATTTGCACTATGGATTGAAGATGTTTTTTATGAGGAAAAATTGTGAAGGAATCTCTTGTGGGTTGCATTGATTATGTTTATGTTTTATGGTTGCTTGAGGACAAGCAAGAGCTTAAGTGTGTGGGGATTTGATAATGCATATTTTAGATAGGCATTATAGGTCTTTTTCGCCTTCTTCTCCTACATCAATCAAATCCTTAGGCCTCTCTTCCAAAATTTTATTGGAAAAATTCAAATCATTACCTCCAAGAACCAGAGGCATAGAGTCTCCTCTAGATAAATCCTTTCTCCAATTTCTCAACTTCAGTTCTTGTAGCTCTTGGGCCATTTATCACATGAGCTCTCCTTGATTCTTTACCATCATCATCAAATCTTTCAAAACACCTCCCTTTAGAATTTCAGAACTTGTATGACGTGATTCTTGAACTTCTTGCCTCCCTTGAGCATTTGATACCGCCATTTGAGTAGCCATCTTCATTACAACCTCCGTCAATTTTGCAACTTTCTCCTCGCAGCCCTTCACAGGATCATTCAATGCAAATGGATCTCCAAATCCACCAAACATATTGTACTGTTGAGTCGAATTTGCTAATCCATCTAAGATTTGCATAGCCTCTTCAAGCGTCTTATCCAGAATATCACCTCCACTAGTAGCATTGATGACAGTGCCTTCATGATCAAGCAACACCTCATAAAGGTAGAGAATCAAATCCTCTTCAGGAAATCCATGTTGTGGGAAGCTTGCCTTCAGTCGCCTAAATCTCTCAAGGTAGTCATAGAGGCTCTCTCTAGGGAGTTGTTCTATGCTAGTTAATTGCTTCTTTACTTTGCTCAGAAGGGTAGCAGGGAAATATTTCTGTAGAAAAGCTTTCTTCAATTCCAACCAAGTAGTAATGCTTCCTGTAGGCTGACAGTGTAACCAATCGATCGATGCGTCTTTCAGGGTGAACGAAAACAACCTCAACATGAGTTGATCATCAGTAAATCCTTGAGGTCTGAGTCCGTCACAGACACTAACGAATTCAGTAAGATGCTTATTACGCTCATCTCTAATCATCCCATGGAAATCTGGAAGAATCAATAACCAATCAGCTTTGTATCCCAATTTGGAGCCTTTAGGGAGTTCAGGTAATGTAATCGCAAGGTTTTGCGAATTCAGATTAGGTTCTCTTAAGTCTCTCAATGTCCTTTTGAGAGGGGATTCAGCATTTTCAAACATCTTTGCTTAACTTTCGAAAAGACAACAACGATTGATTAGTAACCAAAAAGTAATAATCTCCCCGGCAAGAGAAATATACTAATCTCCCCGGCAAGGGTGAATCACTATATATAGCAAATAAGAATAAACAAAAGAAATAAACTAATCTCCCCGGCAACGGCGCCAAAATTTGGTGTGGTGCAGAATGTCGTTACCTTTCTACAACACCAACAAGAATATCCCAAACTAACAACTCAACTAGCAACCTAGTAACTAGTACAGTGGAATAGTAAGGGGTCGATCCCACAGAGAAAATACCTTTCTTGTCTATCAAATTGCTATCAAAAGGGAAAAATATCAAAGAGTAATCGAGTAATAAGACAATTGAATGTTGTAAAAGTAACAATGGTGAATTGGTGATAATTATGAATGAGATAGTTTCCCTTACAATTCATTAAGTATGCTTATGGCTTTGATCCTTGACTTTATCCTATCCTTTCTTGTTTGATTCATCTTATGGTGGATCACTCCAACCCTAAGCAATTTAACAATGTCAATAACATAAACAACCAAAGATAAAGGCACAACTCTCAAACCCAAATCGATGCAATTGATAAAGTAGAATTGTCAATATCCCCTACACACCCAATTGATGCTTTCACAGGATCAATTGGCTATGTTGTGCTACTGATTCAATTAACTTATAAGGGATAATCAAACCTTTAGCAAGAAAGAAAATTCCATCAAGGTGGCCAATCAAGAGGGATTGCATGCAATCAATCAATGAAGAACAAAGATATTGAATCAATCAAACTTAGAATAGATAGAAATTAAGTCTCACAAATCATATAACCATGTCTCTGAATTGCAGGCGAAACAAAAGAGGTTTAGTTCATCATGGAAGGTTTTCCTCTCAGAATCTCCATTGGAGCCTTCTCCATTAGGTCTCTCTACTCTTAGGTAAAAGTCGGCCAAAAAGATATATAAAACTTAACCTAATTAGTTTCCAAAAGAAAGGAATCATAATCTCGTATCGGCACGGGCGGCGGGTGTCGTGACCACAGTACGTGTTCTTCGTCTTAATCGCTTCTGAATCCAAGCTAGCTCTTTCCTACACCTCTTCTTGACTTCTTCATTGGTTTCCTCATGTTCCTAGCTCTCCATACTCATCCTTGGCAACGCCATAAATGCATCCTTCCAAGCGTCAGAACGTAAATCTGCGAATAAGCACAAAAAGAGCGTAGATTCCAAACTTGCAAAATAAACTACTATTAATGTGAACTACTCAATAAACATGATATAAACTATCCTAAATGCAATAACAACTACTTATAATGCTTATATAAAATATATATTATCAGCCTCCTAGAGTGTGTTTATACACACGTATGAGTGGCCCGATGATTGACCCTGATCCCTGTTAGGAGGAAAATCAAGTATGAAATATAAATTCCAAATTCGACTCCCTGTTTTCCATAAATTAATTACAAGACCTCCTCCCGCTGTAGTAGAAGGCAGTCAGGATCGACCCACGAGGAAGCGTGTCAGCGCCCGCCTTTTCAGTTCCAAGACTCAGCACGAAATCGACCAGGAGAATACTCAATATCAACCTATCTAGTCGATATCGACCACTACGTCGACAGAAACTGTAAAACACATAAACAAGCAGAAACGAGCAAAAACAGAACCCGGTCGATATCGACCTATACCTCTCGATATCGACCACTAATTTCGACCAACAGCACTCAATTTCGAGTATAGACAGAACCAAAGATCGAAACTTTTCGCAAGACAGAACTCAAAACTAATGAAATAAAATCAATAAACTAAAGACTTCTAAGATTAGGGTTTCAACACCACAACGATAACCATGTAAAATAACACATAAAGGTATAAAAGATCATGTTTTTCATCAAATAACTTTCGTTATTAACAAATAGGAATATAGAGGCTTTTGCATAAACCCTAATTGTTACTAACCCTTTTTCACATAATTAATCCAAGTTGCATTAAGATCACTTTCGCTTCAATAACACAAATAAGGATCACCTTCAACTTTCGCAAAAGAATCTGCTCATAGGGATAGAAAACGAATTCGCATCAAAAGATTGTACCTTTGTCGCATCACCTTACATGGCTACCGTTAGGCTCACCCCGACCCTAGAAGTTGGGTGACTACTCGCTCTTCATCATCAAGAAAGACATTAATAATAAAAGGGAACTAAATTGCATTAATAAAATCAAAGAAAGCTTACAACCGATCGAAGCCAAATCGTCTCTCAACTCTCCACCTTCTCTCGCCACATGCTCTCTTTCTCTCTCTCTCTCTCTCTCTACGTAACTAATTGTAACTGAAATTAAATTGGAATAAGATACCTAAAACTCAGCCCCTGCGGCTTTATTTATAGTGATCATTCCCCGCTAATGAAAGAACAACTATATCTAAATCTAAACTTTCTATCTAAAATATTAAGATAAAACTTGGGAAATAAAACAATTAAATCTAAAAGGAAATTGTATCTAAAGTGGATAGATCCTTCTTCTCTTGATAGAACTTGTCTTGAGTTGATAGAATATCTCTTGCTTCATGTGGAAGAAAGCCAGCTCAGCACTCGGACTCGGAATCGACTCGAAATCGTCACTAGGGGTTGGTCGATATCGACCAAGTTTGGTCGATATAGAGTTAATTTCTCGAATTCTTCTTCTGACCACTCGATTTCGGCTCTGACAAGGATATTGAGTTGGTATTCGGTCGATATCGACCAATATAGGTCAAAATCGACCTGTCTGTGTTTCTTCACTTGATCTTCGGACTTTGAAAGAGATTAAAAGACATGTTTTAGAGCATATGGAGGTTGAGGAAGAAACTAGAGAAGAGAAAGGAAGCACGACATTGGAGATTATTGAAGCCAATCGAGAGAATCCCGTCACTATAAGGGCGGCGCCCGCCACCATTTACATAGCGCCCGCCATGGGCCGGTTTCCAACAATTGCGATTTTGGATCCGAAGACCATATTTCCTATTATTATATTCTTATTTCTATTAGGGTTTTTTCGACTCCGTATAAGTCTATATTAGGTTTTATTAAGTTTATTTGCCGTGTGGAGTGGCTATTGTGAGACTATGAACACCATTAGAGAGAGAGAGAGAGAGAGAGAGAATTGGCCTATGAGTTGCTAAACTCATAGTTTTTCCTGTGATTCGAAGAAATGGTTGTTTGGATTGTGAGGATTTGATTCTATTTAGTTATTCATATTCATAGTTATCATCTTGTGCTTATTGATCATATTTGTGTTCATTTCTATGATTGATCACCATGTTAGGAATTGCATCTTAGCTATGAATTCGTTATTGTGTTCTTGATAGCAAACAAAGTAGTGATATTTCTTTGTCTTTATAGTGGATGATTTCAATTGATCTATGTTGTGGAGGTGACAATTAGGGTTGTACCAGTTTGTCTTAATTGCATTAAATCAATATATCAATTGGTCTAATTACTTGAGTCCTTAATTAATTGATCAATCCTAGAAACATGAATTTCAACCATTGTTAGAGAATTACAGGTGAAATATTTTTTCTACTTTGTTATCAATCTACTTTGCAATCATAAAGTTGCTTAATTTTACATCTTGATTATTTGCTACAAATCATTGCTTGGTCATAAGAGTTCGTGATACGTTTGGGATACCCGATCCTTTGCCTGTGGGTGCAGGATCAAGAACTACGCCGTATATTTTCCCGATCTTGCAATGCACTTCCAATATCTTCTGATTGAACAATTAATTAAACTAATTAAGAAACTAATTAAAGCGACGGTACTAACACTTAGAATAATTCACTAAAATCAAAGCGACGGATGAGAGGGAAGCGGGTGGTCAAGTGCGCGCGGAGTCAATGGTGTCTGGGTGCGCGAGGTCTGGTTTGCGCTCGCTGGGAGCGAGAGTGAAGGAGAGGAAGCAGAGCGAGGGCACGCGGGAGCAAGCGATACAGGCGCATGAGGAATGCTCCTCCGGGCGCGGCGTCGAGGGCACGAGCGAGAGCGAAGGAGCGTGCGAGCGCGAAGGCTCCTAGGCGCCAGGCGCCGAGGAGTGCGGAACCTGTGCTTGGCCTTCTTCCAGCGACGGCTTCACCTTCTTCTTGTGACAAAACTAGTTTAGGGTTGTGTTTGGTTTTTCCGATTGCAAAGGGGTGTGGTGTGTTTTTGTAAGAACCGAAAGTTGTCAAGAACATGTGAGACTCGACAACTTTTGGGATTGAAATCGAAGAGCCTTTAATCCATAAACGGGTTCCTCAATTCTATTCAATCTAATTAAATCAAAGCTTACAATGTTATTTAAATAGAAAACATACCAATTCTATCTTTGCAAAAGATAGAGCTTTGGTTAGCTAAAGATAAATAAAATATCTAAAGATAGATAAATCTTTCCTAAGATAAACTAAACTAACTAAGGATAGAAAACTAAAACCTTGGCGGAGAAGAATTATATCTAGAGGAGATATAATTATTCCACATTATTTTCCTAAATAAAATAATTATATCTAACTTAATTAAAGTAATAAAACCGAAAATAATTAAATAAATATGTAGAAATTCGTCCAAACAGTGACAGTTTCAAAGATGATTAATTGAGTTTGATTCTGGAAAAACCTTCAATTGAAAAGTTGTATATCTTTTCGTCCTCGTTCCAACAAGGTATGGCACGACCTCATTCGATAAATATGGACTCCGAACGACTCATTTTACTGAGATGTCAAAAAGTTTCAAACGATTCTGAACGAACGAAAAACGTGACCAAGCTTGCACCTTTGGACCTTCTTCCATGGTGGAGCCTTCTTCGTTCTCTTGAGGAGGGCATGCTCTTCTTCCAATAGCCCTCGAGTCGATCTTGATAGCTCGCCTGGATCAAGTTCATTGTTTGAGCCACAAAAGCTCATCCTTGATTGCATCATTCTCCCCCTCTTATCTTCGATTCGTCCTCGAATCGAGTCATTGATGAACAGCGGGGAAGGAGCAGAAACCCTCAAATATGGTGATGGAGGGGTGGGTGGAATGGGTGCTAGCAGAATTCGAGGTATTGAAACCCCAAAAACAACACCTTTAGACACTATCAATGAACGGACATCATCTTCGAGTTCAAGAGGCTCAACAATCACTTGAACTCCAGCATTGGAAACATCATGAAAATTCTCAACAGGTACAATAGCTAACTCAAGAGAAATTTCCTCAATTATCTCATCTTCGTCAACAATTGAGACATCCACCACATCCTGCACAGCACTACAGTTCACTTGTAGCACAGATTCGGAAGTCTTCCAAGGGGATTCTTGCAGCGTGTGACCAACCGTTGGAAAGCTTGTCAAGTCAGCTTCGCAACAAGACTGAGTTGACTCAAAATCCGAGGTCGGAGTCAACGGGAATCTGTGAAATAAAATCGCTGCGCTGAGCTGTCTTCTAGGCAACGACTTCGTTCTCTTTCTCTCTTTCTCTTTGGCGACGCTGATATGACGCATACCAAACATCCCAATTGACTATGTCAGATCTTCCACTTTGAAATTCCTTCTCTTTATATTGTCGCAACCAATTTCGCTTGTACTATCGTTGACGTTCTAGTTGAAGTTGTTCCCTAGCATGTCGTTGTTCTTCTTCTTGACGTTGAAGCCAAAGTTGGTGTCTTTTGGCTTCGCGTTGACGCTCTAGGGTTTTTTGTTGTAGTCAAGCTCTCCAACGTAACTCTTGTTGGCGGCGTTGTTGTTTAGCACGTTCCAAAGCAAAAAATTCATCCAATGGATCGGGATCATCATCCCAATCGGCCCAAATTTCCCAAGCCATCAAATCAAACCATCATTAATCATCAAACTAAAAGAAACAAAGAGCGTAACATAGCCTGTCTCTGAATACTAATTGATGTATAGCAATTGGTTAGGGCGGCCAATTTCTAAACTAAACGCGCGGTCTTGCTTAGCTCCTTGATTTCTCTTGATTGAGAATGATTTAAACAAGTTAATAAGAATCTGATTTGGTGACAGTTTAGGACTTGGTAAAATTCAGCAACTTGAAAACCAGTAAATAGCGACAGCTTCTTGCATTTGGTGACGGTTCTGCAGCTTTTGTGTTTACCGATTGAATTTGTGGAAGAATGTGTTTGGGTTTGTGATTGCCGAATGTAACAAAGCATAAGAGAGTTTGTGAGCCTTTGGATTGGAAAATTGTAGAACCTTTTTAATAGGGTTCAACAATATTAATTCCAATCTAATTAAATCAAAGCTTACAATGTTGTTTAAATAGAAAACATACTAATTCTATATTTGCAAAAGATAGAGCTTTGGTTAGCTAAAGATAAATAAAATATCTAAAGATAGATAAATCTTTCCTAAGATAAACTAAACTAACTAAGGATAGAAAACTAACAACTTGGTGGACAAGAATTATATCTAGATGAGATATAATTATTCCAAATTATTTTCCTAAATAAAATAATTATATCTAACTTAATTAAAGTAATAAACCGAAAATAATTAAATAAATATGTAGAAATTCGTCCAATAGCCCTTGAATCGATCTTGATAGCTCGCCTGGATCAAGTTCATTGTTTGAGCCACAAAAGCTCATCCTTGATTGTATCAGTTCGACTCCGGACTTAATTGATATACTAGTAGTTGTTTGGTTTATCAAGTGATTGATTGACTAATTTATTGGTTTTGTGTTTAATTTTGTATTATATTACTATTTGGCAAAGGGCGAAAGTGCCAATGTCATTCGTCCCTCGTCAAATTCATGGCGCCGTTGTCGGGGAGAAGTAAAGAAGTTTGCTTTTCTTTATCTCTTTCAATTACTCTTTCTTTTTATTTTGCTTTCATTCTTTACTTTGAGTCTTTTGTATCCTTGTATGGTTCAAACTAGATCTTCTAATTCATTGTCTTTGTCTTTTGATTCTAAGATT
The DNA here is from genome assembly GCA_037127255.1 of Persicaria tinctoria. Classification (NCBI taxonomy): domain Eukaryota; kingdom Viridiplantae; phylum Streptophyta; class Magnoliopsida; order Caryophyllales; family Polygonaceae; genus Persicaria; species Persicaria tinctoria. Next base: position 36,862,368 of record JBANSL010000015.1, on the reverse strand, counting down.
GAAAGATCTCTTAGGTTGAAAAGGAGGCTCGTGCTTGATACAAACAAGAAGATGGCAGACGAAGTTGGTGATCTGCCAAGAAGGACCCTGAGAAACCTAAAGGAACCTAATTTGAGTGCTCAACCACTTGCAATTAGTCTTCCTGATCTCCCTGAGGGTTCAAGATTTGAATACAAGTCGAATTGGTCTTCTATTTTACCCTACTTTCATGGATTGCCTAGAGAGGAACCAAACAAGTACCTTGCTATCTTTGTGAGTGTGTAATAGACTTAGACCCCAAGGTCATACCAATGACCAATTGATGTTGAGAGTGTTCCCCTTTACCTTGAAAGATTCTGCAAGTGATTGGTTGTATTACCTACCCAAGAAAGCATTACTACTTGGGTGCAGTTGAAGAAAGTTTTCCTACAAAAGTACTTTCCTGCGACTCGCCGTAACAAGCTTAAGAAGGAGTTGTCCAGTATTGAGCAATCACCTACTAGTGGAGGAGATATTTTAGATAAGACACCTCATGAAGAAATGAAAATTTTTGAAAGGTTGGCTAACGCATCGCAACAATATGGAAGACATCAAGGAATTAGAGGAGTACATAAGTTGGATAGTTCTAGAGATGGCCACAAGGACGACATAGATAGGCTTGCGGAGATAGTGAGCAAGATTGCAATGCAAATGAATCAATCTCATCAGCCTAGACCTTGCGGTGTTTGTGGAGATCCAACTTATCCGAATGATAAGTATCCCTCGATTCAAGAGGATATCGCTGATGTGAATGCTATGGATTATGGACATCGCCGCAACTTTGGTAACAATTACAATCAGGGCTACAATGCAAACTATCAAAGTGGATTCAATGGAAAAGGCCATCAACAACAAGTTCCTTTTCAAAAAGGACAATTTGAGAATCGCCCGAGAAACACTCAACAAGGTAATAGAGATGAGACATTGAGGTTATTGTTGGATAAGATGGGTGTTCAAGAAAGGTTGTTGAGTCAAATGGCTAAGGAGATTGGAGAATTGAAAGCGAAAGATTCGGGGAAGTCACCATCGCAAGTGGTAGTGAATCCAAAGGAGAATGTGAGTGTCATGATCCTTAAAGGAGGTAAACAAGTGAATGTGCCCACTAGGAATGCTGAAGAGAGGCCTAGGGAAGAAATTGATGTAGGAGAAGAGGAAGAAACAAAATTGGTGACACACTGCAATGACGGCGCCCGCTGCCTCTCACCACGACGCCCGCCACCCCCTCTAGTAAAGGAACCGATTTTCGACGTTGTTGAATCCCCAAAGAAATCTTCCAAGGATTGGTCTTCTGAGGTTTCAAGACCTGCACAACTCTTTCCTCATGCCTTAAGATCTGATCGTAAGTGGGAAGATGAACAAATTCTTTATGACACATTTGCTCATTGTGAGGGAAATATTCCACTTTTCAATTTGATTGAAATTGTGCCTCGTTATGCGATATTTTTCAAAGAACTATGCACTATTGAAACGCAAGCAAAGGATGTGAAGGAAAGAAAAGGTAAGTTTAAGTGAGAATGTTTCTGGTTTACTTCATAAAAGATTGCCTGAAAAGTGAAGAGATCCAGGTATGTTTACTATCCCATGTGCAATAGGTAATGCTAGCTTTACCAAAGCTATATTAGACATTGGTGCTTCAATCAATGTTATGTCTTATAACTTGTACATCTTTTTAGGTCTCAATGCATTATCTGAAACTGGTGTTACTATACATCTCGCTAATATTTCTAGTATTAAGCCTAGAGGAGTTGTTGAGGATGTTCTCGTGAAGGTAAACGATTTGATATTTCCAGCTGATTTCTTTATTCTAGATATAGAACAAGGTACACCTGAAACTCCAATTATCTTGGGAATGTCATTCTTGTGAACGGATAAGACTAAGATTGATTGTTTTGAAGGTTCACTATGGAATTTGATGGTAGAAAGATTGAGTTTTCTATATTTGAGCCTATTGTTTCTTCTACTAATGATTTTGTAGATGTTCTTGACTCTAATGAAAGTGATCAAATGAATGAATCAAATGGTTTGTTAGATGCTTCTGTTGAAATTGAATCCTTGAATATTGAGTCTTCTAACAAAGATGAAATTGGATTGGGGAAAGATGATATTGAAAGGGAAATTGAGAATTTGCTTAAGTCACAGTACAATGTGTCTAATTCAAACGATTCTATTATTATTCCCTATGGGAAATCGATTCCTAACAGTGTTGAGGTTTTTCCAATTTCAGGGCAAACCCCATAAGTAACTCATTTCAAAAAGGAATTGATTGATGCAATTGATGGGTATGTTGGAGAAATTCCCAAAGTCTCCCCTCTTGTCTCGAAAAGGAACAAGTGTGGAGGATCTTGATAGAATAACTTAATCAAGAAATGCATCACGTCGAGCCAAAAACGTGAAACAAATGCGCTTCTTGAGAGGCAACCCAAGGTAATTTAGGTAATATTATTTCAATTTTGCATTTAGTTTTTCAATTCAATAAAGTAGGATCAATCGTGTCGCTGAATTTCAGAGTGATGGTAAGTTAGAACTTTTGTTGGAGTTGAGTTTTGCTTGATTTGAGTACGTAGTCACGTTCTGTGGACACAGCGCCCACCGCCCTTCACACGGCACCCGCCGCCCCTGTTTTCTTGACAAGTCCAGATTTTTGGTAAACTTGGAAGGGAAGTAACTCTATCTTTTATTTTTGGTTAATTCCGGTTTTGTTAGATTAGTTTCTTTATTTTCTGTCTTATTAGGATTAGACTTATTTCTTTTTATTTTATTTTAGAATTAGATTACTTTTATCTATCTTTAGGTTATATTTATTTTCTATCTTAGGTTAGTTTATTTATCTTCTGTCTATTTTCATCTATCTTAGGATTAGATTATCTATCTAGGGTTAGTTTCCATTTATCATAGTTCTAGGATTTATCTTTGCTATTTTTCTATTTTCTATTTATCTAGTCCTAATATCTTCTTATTTTCTTTTTGATAGATATTTCTTTCCAACTCACCATATATTTTCATTCCTTATTGTGAATCAACCAAGCTTTCTCCAAAAGAATCTACAAAACCCAAAAGCCTACTTGAATCCATTGCAAAAACCTAAAGCCTTGTGTTTCAATTGTGTTCTTGCCATCAAAACACTTTCCAGCATTACCCTACATCCACAAAAATCAATTCTTTCCCATACCATTCCCCTACCTATCACATGAGAAGCTGTTGAAACCAAGTTGATCGTCAAAGCTTCATGTTTGGAGAGTGTGGACGTCAGTTATCCAACGTTTCCACTCGGAATCAAGGCTCGGTATACACGGCGCTCGCCGTCCCTGCAGAGAGCTCGTCTTTTGGTTGTTTTCGTGGTTTTCTTCTTCAATCCTGTGAGTTATGTCTCGTGCTCCTAAAATGGATGCTCCCACATATTTATCTGGAGTTGAGAAGGAGTGTTGGTTCTAGCTAAAGGATGTGAGTTATCAACCAACTCGATTCTTTCATCTAGAGAGATTGCATAGGCTTGGTCGTCGTAGTCCAGTATCTTTGTTGCTGGAAAAGGGAGGTCTAGCCAATTTCATATCGATGGGCGCGCTAACTTATCCTGTTTTGGTGCATGAGTTCCTGTCAACTCTGGATGTGCAATCTCATATTATTGTTTACCGAATGCTTGATTAAGAAAGAATATCTATCCCTTGCTTTGGGAATGCATGTACCTTGGTCTACCCCTTTGCGGAGCAGCTTGTCTTCTACTACACCTACTGAGACTTGGTCTATAGTTTCAGGCCATTCTAGAGGGTCTGAGGACTTTCATGATTATTTGATTACATGCCCTACCCTTCACCTATGCCACAGGGTGTTGAGCCCTGCGTTCTATGGTTCTGATGATCCGACGGTTATTCCCAAGAGGATATGGTTGTATTGTTTAACGCTAGAAGCTGAGAGTATACCAGATTGGATAGAGTTGTTTTTAGTTGCTTGTGTAGACACACTTCAGAGGAGAGATGATATGAGTTCCCATATTGTTACTTTTGGTGGACTGATTACTCTCATAACACCCTATATGGGTATGGATTTGAGCTCCCTGTAACCCTCGACATCGCCTTTCTATTATGACATATCGACCCTACTGAGTGCTCGTCTGATTGAAAGGGTAGTCCACCCAGACAGCAGTGAGTGTTTCCGTTGATTATCTGGCGAGAAGGGTGAGCACCACCAGTATCTTCCTTTGCACCTACCTGTTGGCCCTACTTTGGCTGCTTTCTGTATTTGTCATGTTCCAGCACCTGATGGGATGGTTGTGGATCCATCCTCTTCAAGTAGATTCCTTTTGGGAGATGAGGTCGATGATGATCTTGATATCCCCACTAAGAGTAGTTCTTTCTTTGAGCTTATTGCAATCATGGACAGTCGCTTGTCGAGAATGGAAGATCAGTATGTACGAAATTTTCGTCGGCTACATGAGCATCAGTTGACTTTAGAAAAAAAAAAGATAGAAGAGATGCATACGTGCCATCTGAATCCTTGGGCGCAGATACTGTAGCAATAATTTCAGCGGTCTGGACCCCAGACCCCGCCTTCACAGTTATTGGTTAGTTATTTGCTTCCTTGAAACCCTTATTTTATTTTTCATTGTTCCTTTTTGTGTTTCTATGCATTGAGGACAATGCAACATGTAAGTGTGGGGGGAAGATGTTAAGTGAATTAGTTAGTTAGGTTAGTCCATGTTTGATTTTTTGTTCCATGTTTTGATTTATGTTATTTCTTTTATGTTATAGAAAGTGTCAAAAAAATGAAAACAGATTGAGAAAATGTCGGAAAAAAATATGAAAAAAATGTGAGTCTTGTTTTCATGCATTGCATATTGTGTTATCAAGGATTTCCATCTAATATGAGTTTGTCCTATTTAACTTTATACGGGCATGATCTTATAAATCCCATGAAATTCTGAAATGATTTGATCTTGTCTTTAAAAAGTTGGTTTTTATGTGAAATATGATTAGGCATAGGTAATTGAGCATGTATAATCTAAGTTGTGAGCATGCTTGATATTTAACAAAAATTTGTCCTAGTGAGATATTTTTGGCCTTATAAGGGATACATCTATATTCCTTTTGCTTTTCTTGTGTGATTTACTCTTCCTATGTATTTACCATTGAGTGTTGCCATGGTTATCTATTTTCAAGACCGATTATATACATGTTCATTGCTTGGTAAGTTCAAATGATAGAGACAACCTTTTAGCCACATATTTATCCATGTCCACCTTATGTTATATCTTCATTTGAAGCCAATTTGAGCCTTTAGCCTATTTTATTGATAGTTCCACAAAATTATACTATTCCTAGCCTATAATAAGCCTTACCCTTATTCCGGGGGAATTGAGATTTTGAGTGGGTTATGGAATCTATTTTGGAGATTGAGGAGAATGAAGCTAAAGTATGATGTTATGGTTTATGGTTTTGAGAAGATGTAATGTTATGTGCTTAGTTATCCCCTCATTTTTATGCATTTGTTGTTACATGTATTTCGGCTCAAGGAAGAAAAAGATAAAAATCTTGGAGCTAGGGAGGATAAAATTCACCTAGGGGTAAAAGTAAGTAAAAAAATCCGGCAAAAAATAAATAAAAGAGCCATGTTATTTTATTTTGCATAATGAGGAAAAATTAGATGTATATTGGTTAGAAGTTACATTGGTTGGGTGTTAGAGATTTCATGATATGTGATGTGATGATGTGATGATGAATATGAGTTTATTGAATGATTTTTGGAGTTTTTATGATGATATTGAGAGATGTTGTGTATTTGTGAGCTTGAGTATTATTGAGTTGGTTTGCGTTATGTTAGGAGTTGTTGGAATCTTATTTTCCCAGAATTTATAGCACTACATGACCAAATACAATTCCTTGCCCTTATGTTTCTTTACCAGGCCCCATTACAACCCCGCCGAATGGAATCTTTTATGAAGGTTTCCATTGAACGAAAGATCTCTTGATGTCCTTATTTTTGCATTGACGTATCCGGTGGAGATTTTGTGATATAAATGTTAATATTTTAGTTGATGCTTGTATATGGAATTAAGGTGAGTGTATGCTTAAAGCCTAAATACATGAGAGTGAGAGATACACATTTTATCCTTGGTAAGGTTGGATTTTTTAGCATGCAAGCAGCTTGATCCCATATGTACATGTTATGACATTTATATGCCTTGATTATATTTTCACTATTGATGATGTTGTTTTTGATAAGTAAAGTTATGAAAGAATTTCCTAGGGGATGCGTAGATGATGTTTTTGTCTTATGGTTGCTTGAGGACAAGCAAGAGTTAAGTGTGAGGGGATTTGATAATGCATATTTCATATAGGCATTATAGGTATTTCTTATTGCATTTAGATAGTGGTTTTGCTTATCTTTGAGTCTAGTTTCGTATATTGCTTGTGAAGTATTCGGAATCTATGCCTTTTTAGTGTTTATTCTGTAGAATTATATTCAGAACATGAAGGGACTTTGGAAGAGCTTAAGAGACATGTTTTAGAGCATATGGAGGTTGAGGAAGAAGCTAGAGAGGAGCAAGGAAGCGCGACATTGGAGATTATTGAAGTCAACCGAGGGAATCCCGTCACTGTAACGGCAGCGCCCACCGCCATTTACACGGCGCCCGCCGTGGGCTGGTCTCCAGTGATTGCGATTTTGGATCCGAAGACCATATTTCCTATTATTATATTCTTATTTCTATTAGGATTTTGCCGACTCTTTATGAGTCTATATTAGGTTTTATTCAGTTTATTCGCCGTGTGGAGTGGCTATTGTGAGACTATGAACATCATTACAGAGAGAGAGAGAGATAATTGGCCTATGAGTTGTTAAACTCATAGTTTCACCTGTGATTCGAAGACATGGTTGTTTGGATTGTGAGGATTTGATTCTATTTATTTATTCATATTCATAGTTATCATCTTTTGCTTATTGATCATATTTGTGTTCCTTTCTATGATTGATCACCATGTTAGGAATTGTATCTTAGCTATGAATTCGTTATTGTGTTCTTAATAGCAAACAAAGTATTGAAGTAGTGATATTTCTTTGTATTTTTAGTGGATGATTTCAATTGATCTATGTTGTAGATGTGTCGATTATGGTTGATTAGGGTTGTTCCGGTTTGTCTTAATTGTATTAAATCAATATACCAATTAGTCTAATTACTTGAGTACGTTCTTAATGCTATTCTTTAGTGATATTGAATAAGGTGATTGTATCCATGCGGATCTCTCAACTTTAGTCAAGTAGACATGTGTTTATGAATAACTGATAGATCAATCCTAGGACCATGAATTCCAACCATTGTCAAAGAATTACAGGTGAAATATTCTTTCTACTTTGTTATCAATCTACTTTGCAATCATAAAGTTGGTTACTTTTACATCTTGGTTATTTGCTACAAATCATTACTTGGTCATAAGAGTTCTTGTTAAGAGTTATTGAATAGGAAATCGCTTCTCCCTGTGGGTTCGACTCCGGACTTAATTGCTATACTAGTAGTTGTTTGGTTTATCAAGTGATTGATTGACTAATTTATTTGTTTTGTGTTTGAGTTTGGATTATATTACTATTTGGCAAAGGGAAAAAGTGTCAACGATGTTCGTCCCGCGCCAGGTTTCTAATTAATTCCTTTTAAGATAAAATCTCTATTCCTTGGAGATGAAGTCTTAGTTTTTATATATAAAATAAAGCCTAATAGGGGCTACACAACACACAATACACGGCTGAATTAACAGCAAGGAGGAGACGGTTTTTAAGGTTTGTTTGGAGTAAGAGTGTTGGCGTTTGCTGAACTATTTTCTGGGTTTTGTTTATGCAATTTCATATTATGTTTTATTCAATTTTCAGCATGTTTTCTATAGCTATGTGTGGGTAGTTCCCCTTCTTCTAGGGTCGGGGTGAGCCCGGCAATAGCCATGTATGAAAGCTTGAATCTATGATGTTATTATGAGTTTATCAACGTCTATCTTGTGGTTAAATCCTTTGCGAAAGTTGAGGACAATTCCTTGTTTATGATTATGAAGCAAGAGTGGATTTAATTATGAATTTGGATAGTAATTAGAGAACTTTGACGAAAGTAAAAGGTATCTAATTAAGAAAATGTAGAATGAATAGGTTTCATGCGAAAACTTTTATTCTCTATTTGTGGAGTATGCGAAAGCTATCTTTTGATGATAAAAACATGATCTTTGTTCTATGATTCTTGTGTGGTTTATGCTTGGTTATTGTTGTGGTTATCCCTTGACCTTCGAAGTCTTTTTCATATTGTTTACAACCCTAAATTCCTTTAATTTCTCTTTTTATATATTGCTGGAAACCTACAATTCACTCGACATTCATCACTCCCTCTACCCCATCCCCTAGATATCAACCCCTCTAGTCGATATCGACACCCTTGCTACTAATGTTTATGCTATTAAGATTTGTAGGAACCCTATATATCCGAAGAGCGAAACTACTATAGAAATTAAGTGTTGTCTTATCTCTAGTTGAACGATCTCGGCTTCCGTTATCTACATAGTGGGAATTGAGGTATTTATTTGTGGTTTATTTCCCATCGCAATAAGGGGCAAAAGCAAGCATAAGAAAAACCATCATCATTATACTCGAAAGAATTAAAAAGTTGTATTGGCTATTGAAAAATGAAGAGCTCATTGTTATGTAATGGAGTTTATGTTATTGGAATGGTCTTGCGAAGTATGGAAGTTTTAACGTTGTAAATAATTAACCCTTTTCCTCGGATTTTAAGCACCACAAGTGATGCGGGACCATCCAAGACACCTTCGGACACACTTATACTTGGGGATGGACCTATGATTCGAGCTCACGAGAATGAAGTAATCCTCAAGAGGAATAAGAAGGCTCCACCATGGGAGAAGGTCCAAAGGTGCAAGCTTGATGGTCGTTCGTTTTTAGATTCGTTCAGCCGTTTGACAGCTTTTTGATGTCTCAGTAAAATGAGTCGTACGGATTCAATATTAATCTAATTGGATCGTGCCATACCTTGTAGGAACGAGGACGAAGAGATCTACAACATTGTTGTTGAAAGTTTTTCCAGAATCGACCTAGAGCTTGTCCGAAAATCAACATCTTTGAGGCTGTCAAATGTTTAGACGAGAATTTATCCTATTTTTAGTATTTCTTTTAGGGTTATTTCAATTAATTCTATAAGTTATTATTTTAATTAATTTAGGCCGAAATTCAGTCTTGTTAGGTTAAATAGTCGGCCTCCATCATGTAGAACAATTAGACGTCTTCCATTATTGAAATTTACAGTTCTTATGTGAAACACATCTCTGAGAAAGTCAATCGATTCGTAGCGTTGCTCATCGATTGCAAATTGGTTATAGATCCTTCTTGGTTTGCTTTGAGTTCGTCAACCTCGCGAGAGCTTGGTGATCCTGGTAATCATAAGTCCCCTACTTGTGCCTCCAAGTTGTCCGCTTGGTTGTGTAAGGTTGTAGAGGCGGGCTTTATAGTCGTTGGTATTTGGTTCCTACTCTCTAAGGAGGCATGGGGTCTTTGCCTCGTTCTATTTTAGTTCGAATCACCCATCTATCGGTCTTTAATTCATTATTTTGTTGAGTCTAAGCTGCTGCGTTTTGTTTCTTTCGTGTCGATATCGAGTCGTCGTTTGAGTTTCTTGAGTCGTTTGCTTCCGTCTTGTCTTTGAGTCTTGATTGTCGAAGATCGGGCCATCCTACGGCTTACCCCGTATCAAATTGGCATCAGAGCTTAGGTTTCCGACATCAAAAGTTGTGTCTTTTGTTTCCCTAAACACAAAACCTACAAAAAAAAATAGTCTTTCTTGTTCTTGGTATTTTTACTTCTTGAATTTTTTTAATTTGATTGCATTAACCTTTATTTGTGATTGTTGTGGTTCCTTTAGCCTAAACAAATCTTAAGCCGAGACCACGGTAGCCACGTTTGAGCCAATTACCACCTGGTGCAGCCGAAGCAAATTACCACCTTGTGCTTTGATTAGCCGAGTTTATTGGATCAAATTGAGTACAAGTTGAGTCATCTATATATATTTCATAGCCTAGCCGTGACCATCAATCATTGGAGCCAATCACTGTTGTCGCCGACATCTTGGTGCAACGTACAGCCTTCGACCTTTGCTTGCAATCCCACAAACCCTAGTTTGCTTTCTATCTTTAGCTATCTTGTTCTATCCTAGATTTATCTATTTAATTGCCTTATTTAATTTGTTGAAATTTGTGGTAGATATATCTCATATTTTCTATCATAGATTATCAAAGGCATAGATAGATTTATTTACCATATTTAGCCACACCATCACCTATATATATTTCATTGGTGCTATACAAATTTTATTTCTCTCACCATAGTTTAATTTTCATGAGTCCTTTATTTCATTGTTAAGTTTTCTTGCATTAGGTTTACAAAAAAAAAAACAGTCCGAAATTTAAAAAAAAAATTACATTCAAAGCTTAGTCCTAGGAGGATAAAATTCACTAGGGGCAAAAGTAAGCTTTCAAAAAAAAAAAAAAAAAAAGGATTGTTGAGATCTAGTGCAAGAACTTTCAAGGACCAATTTTTGTGAAACCCTATAGCCCTAGTTGAAAGTCTTAAACACATACCTCCCAAACCATAAAAAAAAAAAAAAAAATAAGCCTTACCTTGCAACTACAACTTCCATACTAAGGGTTTAAATCAAAAAGAGGTAAAAATCCAAGTTTTTCTTTCTTTTCCTTCATTTTCTTTTCCTATTTTTGTGTGTTGTGTACTGCAGTGCCCATACCGACCCCTACAGCCTCGATACGGGTCTTGTCGAGTCAGTTTGGTCGATTCAGAGCTTCTTCCCAGCTTGTGTCGAGCACTCTCTTCGTTGTTTCTTTGTCCTTTCTCTTGATTACTCTCTTTTGATTGTTAAGTCCTTGCTTGAGTGTTGATTTACCCAAAGCGGATTGCCACAACAAGCTTGTCATAACCAATTAGAGAGAAGTGTGAGAGAGAAACACATTGTGAGATTGTTTATATTTTTACTAACTGTCACATAGTTCTTTGTTTGTCTTTCTTTGCCATGTCTAACCAGAGCAACAACATGATTACTAGAGCTGAGATGATCAAATAGTTAGAAGCCATGAATGAGACATTGGTACGGATAAATGAAAGATTGACGGCAGTAGAGGCACGACACTCGTCTGGGCATCTACTGGCCCTAAAGGGAGTAATCCTAACTCTTCTCCTCTTAAACCTTTGTACATTCCTTGCTTTATATACCAAGGTAGAGGACATGTTATGAAGGATTGCTCGAATAAGAAGACTTTCATGATTAATCCCCTAGGCAAAAATGGATCTGCAAATTCTAGTGGTGAAATTAAAGAGCATGTTAATAATGATCAAGATTTTAATTTACTTGTCTGTGATGATAATGATTGCATTGAATATGAGCATGATAATTCTTTGATTGATTTAAGTGTTTAACCTGTGCATTGCTTTGATCATCAAAGAGAAGAGTTATGGCATACTAAATGCATAGAAAAAGGCATAGTTCGTAATATGGTCATTGATAGTGAAACTTGTTTTAATATTGTTAGCCTTGATATGATTGACAATCCAACCTTGAAAATGGAAGAAAACTTGCTAGCATTGGATGAAAACTTGGAGATGAATGCACAAGCTAAAGTGCATATTCAATTAGAATCTTATGAAGATGCTATGAAATATGAATTGTGTACTAATAAAGTTTCTTTTCTTGGTTTTGTAGAAAGCTCTAATGGTCTACAAGATGGCGCAGCCAAGATCACATCCATCCAGAAGTGGTCAACCCCTGCAACAATCGGCCTCGAGAAGAGTTTCCATTAGCATGAGGTATTCGATCCAGGAGCTCGAGTGGATGCGTTTGCGGAATCTTATGCGACCTTGGATTCGAGGTCGAAACCTTTTCAAGAAAGGGGAATGATGCGGGACCATCCAAGACACCTTCGGACACACTTATACTTGGGGATGGACCTATGATTCGAGCTCACGAGAATGAAGTCATCCTCAAGAGGAAGAAGAAGGATCCACCATGGGAGAAGGTCCAAAGGTGCAAGCTTGATGGTCGTTCGTTTTTAGATTCGTTCAGCCGTTTGACAGCTTTTTGACGTCTCAATAAAATGAGTCGTGCGGATTCAATATTAATCGGATTGGATCGTGCCATACCTTGTCGGAAGGAGGACAAAGAGATCTACAATGTTGCGGTTGAAGGTTTTTCCAGAATCGATCTAGAGCTTGGCCGAAAATCAACATCTTTGAGGATGTCAAATGTTTAGACGAGAATTTATCCTATTTTTAGTATTTCTTTTAGGGTTATTTTAATTAATTCTTTAAGTTATTATTTTAATTAATTTAGGCCGAAATTCAGTCTTGTTAGGTTAAATAGTCGGTCTCCCTCATGTAGAACAATTAGACGTCTTCCATTATTGAAATTTACAGTTCTTGTGTGAAACACATCTGTGAGAAAGTCAATCAATTCGTAGCGTTGCTCATCGATTGCAAATTGGTTATAGATCCTGATTGGTTTGATTTGAGTTCGTCAACCTCACGAGAGCTTGGTGATCCTGTTAATCACAAGTCCCCTCCTTGTGCATCCAAGTTGTCCGCTTGGCTGTGTAAGGTTGTAGAGGCGGGCTTTATAGTCGTTGGTATTTGGTTCCTACTCTCTAAGGAGGCCTGGGGTCTTTGCCTCCTTCTATTTTAGTTCGAATCACCCATCTATCGGTCTTTAATTCATTATTTTGTTGAGTCTAAGTTGCTGCATTTTGTTTCTTTCATGTCGATATCGAGTCGTCGTTTGAGTTTCTTGAGTCGTTTGCTTCCGTTCTTGTCTTTGAGTCTTGATTGTCGAAGATCGGGCCATCCTACGGCTAACCCCGTATCAACAAGTCTAAATATTTCCCATACCATATGTTCCTACCAAAACCTCATTACAACCCTATAAAAAAAGTCATCATGATGTTGTTTGCAAGTAATAACTTTACAGTAAATAGAGCATTTTGGATAGAGTTGAGAGTGTACCTTAAAGCCTAAACACATGAGCATGAGTGAAACGTATTATCCTGGTGAGGTTGGACTAAATTTGCCTTTATTATTGGATCGTTAATATACTTGCTAGGACGTTTATTTTCTTATTCATGGCGCCTACTTGATGTTGCTTTTATAAAATTATAGCAAGAAGATCTTATTTGTGGGATGATCAATTCTATATTTGTTTTTCATTGTTTGAGGAAAAGCAAAAGCTCAAGTGTGGGGGAATATGATAACACACATTTAGGTAGGCATAATAGGTTGCATTTAGGTTAGTTAAGATGCATAACATGCATGATTTAAGTATAATTTGCATATTTACTCTCTATGTTGGAGGAGTCGGAATCTCCACGTGTTTATTGATTATTTCAGGTAAATGTGGATCCAAGGAGGAGACATGGGTTGATAATGCATTGATCGAGAAAGCCAAGTTGATCTAAGAAGCTCAATGAAGATCTAAGGAGGTCCTAAGAAGAAGAAGAAGAAGAAGAGAGCTTAAATGAAGAACAAGTCAGCAGAAGTTGTGGACCTTATGTAAGACCCGAGGTCTTAAGAGGCGTCAGCCCATGCCACCTAGCCCTCTCAGGTCTGTTGTCCTCACTTGGAGACTGAAAAGGAAGAGGTCTTGTTGAAAGGTCATAAGTGAATATCTTGTCTTCCTAGATATTTTGGACCTTATGTAGGTCTACAAGGTTGGGCGTTTCAGACTCTATTACAAGATGTTACAGATTTGGTATCAAAGCCAGGTTGAAAATAAGGCACTTATATCACAAGACAATAGCCAAATCAAGATTTTACATTTTATTTACAAATATAAAGAGATGCGCAACCTATTTTCCTTGATTTTTGGTGATTTATTTGACTTCATTTGAAATGAAAAAAAAAAAAAAAGAAATTAAGATTGCATTGCATGTACATGGGTGTTGGGATAGGAAGGCTCAAGGCTCCCATGGCAAGTACACCACCTCGGTAACTCTATGCGTTTAAATTCTTCCTTGATTAATTTAAATATTTACTTGACTAATTTAACTTAGTGGGTAATTTAGTGTATATTTATGTTGGCATAATAAGATAAGTGATTGTTATGCTCAGATATGCCTCCGAGGAGAGCTGTCAGAAGGGGGCAGGCAGGGCGACCCCCAGTACCGCCTGTAGAAAGTCGAGCGAGTGGTAGGGGTAGGGGAAGAGGTAGAGGAGTGCACCAACCAAATCCTCACCCTACTGAAAGTAGGGCAGAAAGTTGAGGATCAACAGGTAATGCGATACCCGAAGGTTCACAACGATCAGATGGTCCCACCCAACCTGCGAAGGGCAACCAATTTATCCCACCAAGGATAGATCTGGTCGTGATAGCAGTTGTGTACCAGGAAGTATTGACAAGGTTACTACACCAGGCGCACCGGTCGTATCTCAATAGCCACATACTCAGGTTCAGTCTCAAAGATTACATCAAGAGGTGAGAGGCAACCAGATCCTAGACCAAACCGTTATATGAAGGAGTTTATGAGTTTTAGACCCCCTATGTTTACTGGAGAGCCAGGTTGGGCGATTGATGGTTAGCTCGTAGAGATAACTTTTATACTTGAGGGGATGAATGTTCCAGATAACATGAAGGTCTTCTTAGTGCAAAATTGGTTGAAAGAATAAGCTTTTCATTGGTGGAATGCAATGAGACCCACTGGTAGAGTTGTTACATGGGAGGAGTTTATGAGGATGATCTAGAGAAGCAAGGGTTTGAGAATTCTTTGTTGCTCAACCCGAGAATATTTCAACATTGGATACAATCAAGAAGCACAAAAAGGAGATGACTTATGTTGCCCATGTAGTAACAACGGAAGAGCAGAGGATTGCTACTTTAGCCTAGCGGTTGAAGAAGGATGTCAGACGATATGTTGTTGGATTTGAGTGTGCTACGCTAAATGAATACCAACACAAGGCGTTAGCATATGAGATGTCAACTGCCAAAGCGCAAAGTGGCCCAAGCAATAAAATGCAAAAGACACTAACCAGTCAAGGAAGTTCGATGAGAGATACATCGGCCCTAGTAAATGTGGCTTCGGGAATGCAGTCTCATCAAGGAGGAATGGGTCACAGCCAAGGCTCCAAATCAGTGACTAGTCGCTGACGTTGCTACAATTGTGGTAGTGAAGGTCACCTTAGGGACATGTGTGGGGCGCCGAAGAAAGCGTTGTCACCGGTGCGGAATGGAAGGACACATTGCAATCTTCTGTCACCAAAAGACAATTGCACCATCTCAGGGCTCCTAACCAAGCTCAAGGATGTATAGGGATCAAGCACAACAGTAGGCATATGTGCCTTTTCAACAAGGACACGGTAGGGGTCGCGATCGCAACGATAGTAGCGGCAACGGGGGAAATGGGCAGGCCAGACATTTTGAACTTAGAGGAGGTGACCCACGTGCACCAACTGCTACAGGTACGATTCAGAACCAATCTGAGCCAATTGTTTATTTGTTTGATACTGGAGCCACACATTGTTTTATTTCCGAGTTCTGCGTGACAAGGTTGGGATTACATATTAGCATATGTGAACTATTCGTGGTTAGATTTCCTGATGGGAGTAGAGCACAAAATGATAGAGAGATTAACAGGTGTTTAATCAAGGTGGAAAAGGGGAGCTAGTATGTTGACTTTATGGTTACCGAGCTCCCAAAATAGGAGGTGATCTTAGGAGTAAATTGGATGGACCACTACAATGCGATCTTTGACTTCGAGAAGCGGACTATCACTGCCACCGTAGAGGATGGGAAAAGGAACGTGTTGTGGGGACCAGATAAGAAGTCGGGAACTATAATTAGTGGAATGGCAACAGAGAAGAGAGGTTACTTCTACTTGGGTTCTTGGGGTACTGGTGCTTTATAGCAAAGGAAGAAGAGTCAAATTCCGGTATTGCTACCATCGATGTGGTGAAAAAATTCAAAGATGTGTTTCCAGATGAGCTACATGGGCTACCACTTAGGAGAGAGGTTGATTTCACCATTGATCTTGAGTCTGTCATGAGCCCAATCTCTAAGGCATCGTATAGGATGGCTCCTGTAGAGATGTAGGAGTTGAAGAAGCAGTTGGAAGACCTCAGCGAGAAGGGATACATACGCTCGAGCGCTTTACCATGGGGTGCTTCAGTATGATTTGTGAGGAAAAAGGATGGATCACTTCGTCTTTGCATTGATTGCAGAGGGTTGAATCAAGTAACAATTAAAAACAAGTACCCGCTACCGAGAATTGATGATTGATTAGATCAACTCAAGGGAGCCGTTGTATTCTCGAAGATTGACCTCAGATCAGGCTACCATCAATTGAGGGTTAGAGATGAGGATATACCAAAGACGGCTTTCTGTACACGGTATAGTCATTACGAGTTTTTAGTGATGCCATTTGGGATAACGAGTGCATCGGCAGTGTTCGTGGAATTGATGAACAGGGTTTTCATCGATTATTTGGATCGATTTGTGGTGGTATCTATAGATGATATCTTGGTGTACTCGAAAAGTAGGGAGGAACATGCTGATCACTTAAGAGCAATGTTGAGTAAATTGAAGCAGTACCAACTATATGCCAAGCTCTCAAAATGTGATTTTTGGATGACCGAAGTGGTGTTTTTGGGTCATGTGGTATCAGCGGTAGGGGTGAAGGTTGACCCACAGAAGGTGGAGGCAGTAGCTGCCTAGGAACCCCCTAATTAAGAATGTAAGGGAGGTAAGGAGCTTTCTTGGACTAGCAAAATACTATAGACGATTTGTGGAGGGATTATCTACTCTAGCTAGACCATCGACCCAGTTGTTACAAAAGTCCCAGAAATTTGTGTGGGGTGATGATTGTCAACGCAGTTTCACAGAGTTAAAACGGAGACTGACTACAGCACCGATTTTGACATTGCCACAAGGCAATGATGGGTTCGTGGTCTACAACGATGCGTCCAAGCAGGGACTAGGTTGTGTATTAATGCAGAATGATCGGGTGATTGCATATGCCTCACAACAATTGAAGCAGTATGAGGTAAATTATGCAACACATGATCTTGAACTAGCGATTGTAGTGTTTGCCTTTAAGATTTGGAGACACTATTTGTACGGCACCACTTGTAAACTATATACCGACCATAAGAGCCTCAAATATATCTTCACACAAAAATAGCTCAATATGAGGCAAAGAAGGTCGTTAGAACTGATAAAGGATTACGATTTGGAGATTCAGTATCACCTAGGGGAGGCGAATGTGGTGGCGAATGCTCTCAGTCGAAAGTCTACCCAAGAGAAGATGGTATCAAAGCCGACTCCGGGCCCGGAGGTACTCCGACAGTATGCTCAGTTACGCTCCTCTCGGAGGGCAGTCCCTTGGGCCTGACGGGGTTGACAGTGCTTTAAGTGGGGGAGATTGTAACACCCCGGTCCCACATCGGATATCATAAGGATGTTGAGAGTGTTTTATAAGTGATTCAAGCCCTACCTATGTCACAAGAGCTCTTCCTTTTCAGGCTCCAAGTGAGGACATAGGACCTGAGAGAGCTAGGTGGCATGGGCTGGCGCCTCTTAAGACCCCGGGTCTTACAGCATAACATGCATGATTTAAGTACAATTTGTATATTTACTCTCTATATTGGAGGAGTCGGAATCTCCACGTGTTTATTGATTATTTCATGTAAATGCGGATCCGAGAAGAAGACATCAGTTGATAACGCATTGATCGAGAAATTCAAGTTGATCTAAGAAGCTCAATGAAGATCTAAGGAGGTCCTAAGAAGAAGAAGAAGAGGGCTTAAACGAAGAACAAGTCAGCAAAAGTTATCACCCGACAAGCTGAACTTGTTTCGCACTTTCTGGAGGCCTCGATTATCCGAGTAATGATTATAAGTATCTGTTGGAAAGCTCTTTCCAAGATCTACAACTTTATTATTGATTTCGAGACCAAATTTGAAAGGGAAAAAATGCAGTGAACAATAGAGTCGCGCCCGCGGCCCAAAAACCGCGCTCGCGGCCTATGCCGACTCTGAAATCCTTAATTAAACACCAACTATTTTTTCTTTTTATTAGGATTTTTTATATAATTTTGGGCCGGTTTTGATAACCTATTTAAGGATTTCTTAGGGTTTATTTTGGGATCTAATTCATATTTTGAGGATTAATTTACATACTTTTGAGAAACCCTAGGGGAGAGAGCCTCTATGGTAATGGAGTGCTAAACGTTCTTTAGTTTGATTGGTTAATTGAAGTTTTCGACTTCTAAATTATGTGAGATTTTCCTTACCATTGTTGTTCAAAGTAATTTCAATTCTTTACATTGATTGCTTATGATTTTATTTTATTTTGTCTTATTGGAGTAGCTACCCAATAGTTGCTTGAATTCAATCTATTGCTAGATCTACAGGGATGCTAGTTGAAGAACTTGGATCTTAGTAGCAAATTGTGATCTTCTAGGGCTAGTTGACTTAGTTGATTGCATGAGAATTGAAATACAATTGGTTTATTGCTAGTTGTTTTAATTCAATTGTTCCTATTAAATTTCCTTGGTGTGTATTACTATTGTTGAATTGAATCTGGATAATTTCTAGGCTATTCATCAATAAGGGTGTTTAGAGTCTAGTTGACATAATCACTAATTGTCGGGAATGAATTGAAAGTTATTGTGAAGGTACAACTGATTTTCACAATAGGTTGCTCATGAGTCATAGGTTTAAGGGATCCCAATGATCGGAATAAGAGTTGAAAGTGGATATTAATTAATCAAGCGAAACTATTTTCTCAATTGTTAACACTTTACTATGTTGTTTATTGTTTATTTTGTTCTATCTAATTTCAATACTCAACCACCCCATTTTCTCTTGATTGGTAGATAGACTTTACTTAGAAATAACTAGATTCTTTGTGGGATTGAATCCTTACTTTCTATACTTAGTTAGTTTGGATTTATTTTGATAGGGATTGAGGCAACAAAAATCCCTCCATCAATAAACTATCAACATGCTTGCGTGTTTAAAATTCCAGTACTGCATTAAATCATCATTTATTCTATGTATAGACATATTATATGTCCTCGGCGAGGTCTTTAGGGCCCGCATGAGTGGCTCGGCCTCACTTCGTGGTATAATTTCAGGTATATGATCCTTGCGTGCTGTTTGCTTCCATGAAGAGGGTTTTCTTTTCGGTCGATGATCTGAGAGACTGACACCAAACTTGTATACTTTGGATGATACATTACTCATTTTCCCTTGTATTTGGTTTTGACCCGGCTCTTCCGTGACAAGTTATACCTTAGATTACTTTTCGTTATGTGTTTTCAACTTGAATGGTTTTGAGAGACTTAGAAAGTAGGACAAGTTCGGGGAATCCAACGGCTCTATCGCGTACTTTGGGGTTCGAAATCCCCTCTTCAAAACTTGACACTTTGGTTTTGAAACCTCGACCCATACTTGGATTGCAAGATCCGAACGAAGGTATCCAACCTTCAAAACGTAACCCGAATATTATATTCGGACCGTTACAATTTGAAATATTGTGCTATTAGTAACTTAATACTCCATCCGATCAGAAATAAACGATGTTTGACTTTTGTGCACGTAGTTTTAGGAGCTAAAAACTATATAAATCTTATTTATTTTAAATAATTTTTTTCATAGTTTAATATTTATTAGTAATAAATATTAAATTGTGAAAAAAAAATAATTAAAATAAATAAGATTTTATATAATTTTTATCTCCTAAAACTACATGCATAAAAGTCAAACATTGTTTATTTCTGACCGGAGTGAGTATCAATATTGTTAGATTTTTTGTTTCTTTCTATTATAATTTTTATTTTCTAAAAATCAGATGTCTCTATACCCTTTCCAAATAGCAGATATATGATATCATATATCAATCTCATACCCATATCTTTTTATCTATATCTCATATCATTTCCTATATCTTATATCTATATACCCTTTTTCAAACGGCCCTAAGACCATCCGTAAATATAAGGTTACCTCTTCTCAATTTTTTTCCTCTCTCTTCATAATATTTTGACACCTCATTTATTTTTTATTTTAAATAATTTTCCACTTTATCAACCTTTTTCTTTAAGATTTTTCATATTTTTACTCTACAACCATGAGTTTACCTCATCCTTCTATTTTTCTCATTTATCTGTATCCATCATATAGTTTCTGCCAATCATAATATTATAAGTTAAATATAAAAAATAAAAAATAAATAAAGCATCAATTTTTGCACATGATCCGAAATACTATTTACCTCTCCACATCAAGGTAACCTCTTCTCCCCCTTTACCTTAAGGTTTTGTCTACAACTATGAGATTACCTTATAATTACATTAACTTAGTGGGTAACCCTTTGGTTGTGGATACTATAATTACCTTGATAGGGAAAAAAAAATTGGTTTGTCTATTATGTGCCACTACTAGATATATTGGTTTGTAAAATGTCATGTTATTAAACTATAATAATATGAACAAATTTTATGGCGTTTTGAAAACGCCATAAAATCAACGGCGTTTTATAAAACGCCATGAATATAAAGGGAATATTTTCAATACAATTTTTGGGGCAAATTTTGAAGCGGCAAATGATAAAATAAAATAAAAACCCTAAATTCCTTTTCATAGATCCACTACTGCATCTTCTCTCCCAATTCCATACGCCCACAATATCACAAAATTGGAGATCTCACCCACTCTCAATCCCAGACGCCGACGGTGTCTTTCGAGTCTCGACCTCCCCTTTCCCAATTTGAAAGCAAATCGTCTCCTACACCCTCTCCCGACGACTCCGAAGCCTTCGCTGCCCTATTCGGTCGATCTCAGCCCCCTTCGAGGTAAGTGTCTCGCTCTCTCTATATAGGTTGTAATCGGTAAAACGTTCTACATGCCATACGAATTTTGAGTTAGTGAGTCCCTAAACTTCAATCTTGCTTTCTATTGTTTGCAATCGCACTTGATTGCGCGTTCTAAAGTCCTAAAAATCGTACTTGTGTTGTGATGTACACTTGTTTTTATTCGCAGAGGTTCTTTACAAGCTTCATCTTTTGTTCTCAACTAAGCTCTCTCGCTTTGTCCGGGTACTTACATCCATGTGCTTCTTTGTTCTTTTTTTGAGCTCTTTTAGTTTGCTACCTTGTGCTTCTCCGTGCAATTTTCGTTTCTGGCTTCCTTGGAACAAACCCTAAATTCAGACAATAGCAAAATTGGGAATTGTTATGGAAGGATAAGGGAGTCAAGTACATTAGTCTAGAGCTGCCATCTAAATAAGACAAATCCTTAAATTAGAATTGAGTTTACTGTCAGATTTTCTTTGAACTTCTCTTTTGGGCATGAAATTAGAGTACAAGAAATTTTCAGTGCTTTATTGCCCTAGGTTGGAATGCTAGGGTGAGAATGATTGACGCCGATGATACCTAGTGGGATTAAAAAATCCAAGTAAATGGTTTTGTGATCAAATTGATGTTTGATGTCATTCTTATGTTAGTGGTGGTATTAGAAAAAATTCTCCTATTGAAATTGATAGGCTAGTGTTGTGTAATTTGAATACGCTAATTTTTGCAACTAAATTGGGAAAACATTCCCCTTCAAATATGTAAAATTTTCCTTTCATCTTGGACTCTTTTATTTACTATAGTTACAATTGAAGGGTAAAAATATTAATTGTCATAGTAGGTTGTATAACTAAATTGGATGTTGGACTGATGATAAGTGGATAAGTGTCTTGCTCTCTCTTTTCTCAATCTCTATTAATTTTCTGAGGTATTTTTAGGGGGATCAATGTAGCAATGCGAACATATGTAAGAGATGGACTAAAGAGAATGGTGTCTCAGCTTGTGTGAATGATTCGATTTCCCCTTCATTGTGATAGTTGACAAGTAATGCTCTCCACTACAAGGTAAGATACTCTGCTCATCTATCCACTTCTCCTTTGTCTCCTTCACACATCTTCCTTTTATTGGGGTCGTTGAATCTCCTTCACACTTCGTCTTCTTCTTTTTTCCAGGGCTCCATGGTTGCTCTTTTGCATAGGATAATCTATTTTGGGATTCGCTACTACGTGCTTGCAGGTAATTTGCCGTTTCGTTAAGCTTCAATCAAATCAGGTGCACGTCCTACCTCGATAAAAGGTTTGATCGATTGATTTTTCTTTCCACCACTCAATAACTTTTATCATTTGGTTCAATCCTAGTTGTCTAGGGTTTCTTAGTCCTCTACCACTTTAACACTTTAGTTAGGATTTCATTTTCTAAAATTGATAGTCTCCTATGACTCTATTTCTAATGTAGAGGTGATGCAACCAACAGCTGTTGAAATTGATAGGCTAGTGTTGTGTAATTTGAATACGCTAATTTTTGCAACTAAATTGGGAAAACATTCCCCTTCAAATATGTAAAATTTTCCTTTCATCTTGGACTCTTTTATTTACTATAGTTACAATTGAAGGGTAAAAATATTAATTGTCATAGTAGGTTGTATAACTAAATTGGATGTTGGACTGATGATAAGTGGATAAGTGTCTTGCTCTCTCTTTTCTCAATCTCTATTAATTTTCTGAGGTATTTTTAGGGGGATCAATGTAGCAATGCGAACATATGTAAGAGATGGACTAAAGAGAATGGTGTCTCAGCTTGTGTGAATGATTCGATTTCCCCTTCATTGTGATAGTTGACAAGTAATGCTCTCCACTACAAGGTAAGATACTCTGCTCATCTATTCACTTCTCCTTTGTCTCCTTCACACATCTTCCTTTTATTGGGGTCGTTGAATCTCCTTCACACTTCGTCTTCTTCTTTTTTCCAGGGCTCCATGGTTGCTCTTTTGCATAGGATAATCTATTTTGGGATTCGCTACTACGTGCTTGCAGGTAATTTGCCGTTTCGTTAAGCTTCAATCAAATCAGGTGCACGTCCTACCTCGATAAAAGGTTTGATCGATTGATTTTTCTTTCCACCACTCAATAACTTTTATCATTTGGTTCAATCCTAGTTGTCTAGGGTTTCTTAGTCCTCTACCACTTTAACACTTTAGTTAGGATTTCATTTTCTAAAATTGATAGTCTCCTATGACTCTATTTCTAATGTAGAGGTGATGCAACCAACAGCTGTTGAAAATTAACATTGGGCATATCAAGGTAAATTTACCTTTGGTGTTTTATTTTTTAGGTGCACTTTGATCTAATTGCTCTAGCCTTGGAATTGAAGTTTTGTGTAAATCCACAATAGGTTCATACTCAAGTTCATAGTGAATGTGAGAGACTATAACTAATATTGTACAACTTGATTTCTTGTAGCCTTACAAATCAAAGTAGGAATCGATACCTTCTTTTATCATTACTTTATGATTACTTGTTAATCTTTATATCTAGAAAAGATTTTGTGTTTGTAGTTTATATTCAATATTAAAAAGTAATGAACTTTTTTTGGCTGTTAAATATTATTTGTTCATACATGCTACTACCGACCAACAACTTTAGAAGAATAATCACATGAACGTATTAAGGCATCTCAATGGTTTGTAAGCTATCTACTCACTTTGGTTGTCTTATCCATTACAAACTTGAACTGTAAGTATGAATTTGGATATATTTTTTTAACCTAGTTCTTATTGGTGCAAACAAATATGCTTGTATGATTACATTATCAATGGTTATAATTGTTAAATTATTTTACCTTTGCTGAATTCATTATTTAGTAGTTTGATGACCTTTGCAATAGTTTTATTAGCTCAAAAGCGCTTTAATTTACATTATTTTTAGACACATATTGTACTGTCTTGCTCTTGTAGAAGCGATAGGCTTATGATGTGAGGTTGGAGGGGTTAATAGCTGCAATGCAGAGCATACGATGCTAAGGTAATTGATAAATCTTATTGCTTCCTTATTTCAATTTCACTTACGTTTTGTTATGGATTTAATGAGTTGCAAACTCTACAAATTGTGCTGGTGTTATTTCTAATAAGTATTTACTGTGTTGATAAATTATTTTCTTCTTATATGAATAAGTATTGTGAATTAAGGTATAATCTTGTGCTTGGATCATTTAATGTATAGGTTGAATTAGAAGTATGGAAGGATTGGCATATATAAAAATTACTTTGTATTGAATGGTACGATACTTTACCTTGGATCGTGAGAGTTGCAAAATTTAGCTCACTTGCTTTTTTATAGGATTGACATATGGTTCTATCTTATCCGTATTATTATTAAGCTCTAATATATCAATACTTTTTTTATTAAGTAATAAAAAGACAATTTTTTTTTCCATGGAAGCATTATGTTACATAGTCTTATTGAGGGAAATTGATGGAGATCTTGAGGTGATGCTCACTTGGTCGAGGAATCAATGTACAATACTTCTCTTCATACATTTCCTATTTACTTGGGTTAAATGAATCAATGTTACTTTAACCTTATATTTGTTAAATGAATTTTGATATGTGTTGAAAATTAATGCCTTATTGATTTCCATTTATTGCAGATTTGTGGTCGAGCTGCAAGTGTTTAGTATGTTTTCTAGAGGATAATGTTTCCTACAAGGATAGTAAGTAATCTTTGCTCATTTCCTTTCCTTTGATGATCATTTGTGTTGTACAAACAGGTCATGTTTTCAGGTGGTCACTTCTTTTCATTTTTGGACAAAGCTGTTAGCCGGCTAGTCCCATGCATCTTTTGGAGGGTGATGGCAGGCTCAACTTTTTGTGATGAAGATAGAGATTAGAACTTAATTATGACGTTAGTTATATTATTTATAAAAGAACCTTATGCATTGGTTTGAACTTGAAGAGATGATTGCAATTCTTTAGTAATTGAGCAGAGTAATTATTATATTTTGCTTGTAATTTTTTTTTAAAAAAATAAATACAATTCCATGGCGTTTCTAAAATGCCATGGATTGTGCAACTTCTGAATTTTTTTATTTATTTTTAAAAGACATCCATGGCGTTTGAAAAACGCCATGGTTTGTTTTTCTATGGCGTTTGTCAAAACGCCATAAAAAAGCTTGCTAAACGATGGCGTCAGCTTCGACGACGTTGAGGCATGGCGTTGAAAAACGACATGTTTATGCTTTTATGACGTTTTTTAAACGCCGTAAAAGGGTATATTTGTACTAGTGTGCCCTAAGAGTATATGATAAGAATTATTTATTAGGAAAGAAAACCTAAAAGGAAATGAGTGAACCCCACAATCTAATTTAAAAATGGCTAAACGGGTACATCGAGGGAAAGTATTTTTCAATTTAGCTTCTTATCCTATGCCCTGACAACCCCCCCCCCCCCCCCCCGAAATTCAGAAGAAAAAAAATAAGTCGTTTTGTCTATTATGTACCCTAAGGGTATATAATAAGAATGATTTATTAAGAAAGAGAACCTAAGGGGTCGTTTGGTATTGATATCTAGATATCGATATCAGTATATCGATATTAGTTGATATCTTGATATCCTTGTTTGATATATTGCAGGATATCACATATCAGATTCGATATTTGATATATGCTATTTGGAATGAAATTTCATGATATCAGATATCATGTATGTATATTTGCCGTTAGTTGAAACAATAGCATGAACGATCCAATTCAATCAACACACATTTATAGCATATGTAATGATTCAAGCTCATATGAATCCATTTCTATTCATAAGAAAATCAAAATAAAACACAAATTTCAGGACAACTATATCACAACTGAACGAAATAAATCTCAAACAAAAAAACATCAGCATAGAAACAAATTTCGATTTCAAGGGCTGCAAATTTCGATTACAAGGGAGAGCACACAAAAAGAAAAATCAGACTGGACAATTATTTCGATTAGAAGGGCTGCATATTTTGATTACAAGGGAGAGCACACAAAAACAAAAATCAAACTCGATAGCTATTTTAATTACAAGGGCACACAAATTTCGATTGTACAAGGGTTGCATATCGATTTTAGTTTTCATATTTCAGGCAAAGAACAACAAGCCAGAAATCGCCTCAAAGAATGCATAAACCCTAGTCTACAAATCACACATCCCTTGCCCTAGATTTCGAAATTGGGATTGCCTATAGATTCCAACACACCATAGACGAGGCAAAGAAATAGGAAAGAAGAGAAGAGAAGAAGAGGAGAAGAGAGAGTGTACCTGAGAGAGCGAGCAAGGGGGGAGAGAGAGAGAGAGAGAGAGAGAGAGCCAACAAAGGGAGCGAGCGAACAGGCGGAGAGAAGAAAGAGTCAAATATCAATATATCATCTAATATATACCACCCAAAAAATGGGTATATCACTTTAGGCCTCCTCTAGTTAAAAGTTGATCTCAAGTATATCACTTGATATCGATATCTTTTCGTACCAAATACCAATATCAGATATCAAGGGTTGATATCTATATGTGATGTACTAATAGGGATGACAATTTCACCGGCATCCGACGGATATCCGTCTCACCTGACCCGAAAAAGTGGATGACAATCCGAAATAAAGCGGGTATTAAATGGGTGATGGGTGAACGGGTGATGGGTCGGGCCGGATTCGGGTGAAGACATTCCCCACCCGTCACTCGACCCATCACCCGACTTATATTATATAATTATATTATATATGTGAAATTACTAATATAATATATGTGAAATTACTAATATAATGAATATACATGCTCATTAAAATGGAAATGTGTACCTACTGTAATTTGTTCAAGAAAACAATCAATTTCCACTAACTTTTATATATATATATATATATATATACACACACACATACTGTATTTGAAGGCAATTGGCTCGTGACAACAATCAATTGGCCATGAATTAGAAAGCTGCAGTAAAATCTAGAGAGAGGGGCTCTCTGTCTTCCTCATCTTGTGAACCTAGGTCTCAGATCTTTCCAAATCTTTTTTCTGGTGTAGACTTGATAGAAATTAATTAGGGGCTTTTTTCCTCTCCTCCCTTTGTGTGATTCCCTTGTAAATTGGGGGTTTGGATTTTTGTGGATCTGGGCGAAGGTTTGCTTTTCCAGTCTTCCTCATCGTCTTGCTTTCCCCTATTTGATTTCCACCGCCCTTGTTCATCGATTCTGATTGTTTATGTGTCGAATTAATTTTGTGTGTTTTGATTGATTCTCCCTGGTTTTCCACCCCCGGAGTCATGGCGTTTCGTTTATTTTCAATTCGTTCTACTTCTTCCCTCCCTGGCCGGACCTTTGGTCTTCTTCCCCCGACTTCGCAGTTTTCCGACTGGTCGATTTTGGGGCGTGCTGGTGTTGGGAGTTGTGTTCGCTCCGGCGCCTCCCTCTTGTCATCCTCTTCCTCCTCCTCGTCTTCGTCTCGTTTCGGTGGCGGCTGATCAAATTTGATTTTCTTGGTTCACCGTTCCCGACCTCCCTCTTTCGTCCTTCCCTAGTGCTGGGAGTTTTGGCCGCCTGGTTCGATCGTCTCGGATCGTCTCTCCCCTGACTCCCCTCTCTTCCACCATTGTCTCAAATCACGCCATCGATCCCCTCTCTTCCACCACCGTCTCAAATCACGTCGTCGATCCCCTCTCTTCCACCACCGTCTCAAATATTGTCGTCGATCGTTTGGGCTCTTCCTTGGGCTTCATGGTGTGCCGCGAGAAATCCGGGATCGTCCCTGGATTTTCTGAGCTCTTGATCATGCTTGGGCCCATAGGAACCCGATGGAGGAAAAATTATATATATCGTGTAGTATATATATATATATTGCGTAACCACTCGAAAGGGTTTGACCAAAATCCCGAAAGCGTTTGATCAATATCCCGAAAGGAATTAGAATATAATATTATTATTAATAATTTCTCTCCAGACTTTTTAGTTTGGTTCCGGGTTTACACTTAAATATCCGTGTGATGATTGATCTCCTCCCTAGTTTTGACCCGTATTAGTCTTCTCTATTGGCGTCGGTTCGTTGCTTTGGCGTGGGCACGTTTAGTTCCGAGTTGGGTTGCAGCATCGGGCGTCCTGTATGATCAAGAGGATCGTGGTTTTGTTCGTGGTTTTCGAAGATCCCTCATCTAGGTGGGGGCAACGTCGGTGATCCGCACTTCCGCAGGTTTCGCCCTTTTCGGCGGGTTGTTGTTCTCCGCAATCTCGGCGTCGAGACGCCGTGTGAGTCGTCGCGCTCGCCCGTGTTCTCGGCATTCGTGGCTCGCCTTAGATCTTCTTCGTCTCCTCCCTTCGTTGATGAGTTTTATGGGTTATTTGGGGGTTTCTTTCATTTTGGTTGATTTGTGTTATTTCGTTTGTTGTATGTTGACGGATTGTCCGTCCGCCGATTCGTCGGCTTATTAAGTTCTCTGGTTATCAAATTCTTACCTAATAAAAAAAAAACAATCAATTGGCCATGGAAACGTGAATGCAATAATTTTTCAATAATTTTTTGACCGAATTTGACTATATTTAGTACTTGTTTATTCGTCGATGTATTCACCGTATGTTTTTCAATAATTTTTTTTATGACTTTGATCTCTTATATTTCACCCGATCATCCGGTGGGTGATGAGTGGATGAGACGGGTGAAATATTTGGTGGGTGATGAATCGGGTAGGGTGAAGGGTTTTAGGTGGTGGATCGGATGACGGGAGTAGATCATCCACCCATAACTCGACCTATTGCCATCCTTTATAAAGATATCGATACCAAACGACACAATATACAAAAATTATTTTTCAATTTAGCTTTATCGTATGCCCCGATCGAAAATCCGTAAAATAATTTCAAGAGGCGTCGACTCATCACAGCAATACCCTCCCTACGCTCTTCTTCCAGAATCTCCCATTCCTCCCCCCTCCGATTCAGAACTCAGATCTCTCTCGCTGCTCATCTCATCAATGGCGACCGGCGAACTCCTGGGGGTGGAACCTATGGAGCTTCAATTCCCATGTGAGTTCCTAGGATCTCCTTACCAGATTTCAAATTTCTCGCTCTTATTCCGTATGACTGCTCTCTAATTTGGCTGAATCTCTCCTCCTTGTTTTTCTCTTTGGATTCCCTGTTTTTAAAGTTGAGTTGCACAAGCAGATCTCTTGCTCTATGTACCTCAGCAACAAGACAGATAGCCATCTCGCTTTCAAGGTTTCTTTCCCCACGACTTTTTTTTTTTTGTCTTGTTTTCTCCTTTCGTTTCCATTTGTCAAATCCAATCTCCTGCTTATAATCCGATTCTCCACGATCGTTATTCAATTTTCTTGCCACAGGTGAAGACGACGAATCCAAAGAAGTATTGCGTTCGGCCAAATACCGGATTTGTCTCGCCTCGCTCTTCCTGTGAAGTCGTCGGTTTGAATCTCATTCCCCACTTCCGCAAATTTCTCTTTATGTCTATCGATTTTTGCTATTATTAGTAAAAAAAATTAAGTATATTAAATTTTAAACAGTAACAATGCAAGCACAGAAAGATGCTCCTCTTGAGCTGCAATGCAAGGATAAATTTCTGGTTCAAAGCGCTGTTGCAAGCTCTGGCAGTAGCCCTAAGGACATCACTCCTGAAATGGTAATGCTTCAAAATTTTGCTGATTTGTGTTACATCTCCCTTGATTGATGGATGGAAGGATTTACATACATATCTGGTCTTAAACCTATAATGGAAATCAATACATAAGAAAAAGCTACCAGTACTTAGTGCTCAAATTCCTCTGATTATGAGATTGCTGTGTGAAAATTATGATACTTTTTAAAAATATAACATAACTGTATAAGAAGAATGTCTGATACTGGTTGTAGATCACGTCCGGTCTTACTGTTTTTGCCTTCCTACAGTTTAGCAAGGAGTCTGGCAATCTTGTTGAAGAATACAAATTGCGAGTAAGTTATGTTTCACCACCTAGATCACCTGCACCAGTAGAGCAGGGTTTAGAGGATCTGTCATCAGGAGCAGGTGCTAATGTATTGGACAATGGAAGTGTGAATAATTCTGAATTTACCGTTGTAAGATATAAGTTTTCTTTTGAGCAGAATCTTACCTGATGCCTTCTTTCGTACGAAAACTAATTGCCATATGATTGATTTTGCAGGCTCCGAGGGCTGACAATGATCACGAAGATAACTTCGCCAAGGTCTTTTTTGAATTTCACTTCATAAGTTGGGCATTTTAGGGCTTTTGTGGTTCTAATCTTAAATTAAGCTATGAAATGGATGTAACTTCAAATGTTAATCTTATGCCTTAAACTCAAAATTGACTATGCCCATACTTTAAACTCAGTTCCATGACATTTGATTTGAAATCATGAATTTTATTCGTCATTATGCAGTTTTTGGTATGTTTGCAACCTGCATTAGCTAACATAATGATAGTCATTGATTTGCTACAAAGGCCTTGTGCACGATGTGATTTCCATTTGGTATTGCCTCCCTTGACCCTTGCCATCTAGCCCCCAATGATTTTTCTATGTACAGCTTTTTCTGTTGTCTTTCCTCTTAAGTGATATAAGGTCTTGACTTCAATTTTCCCAAAAGTTAAAAAGAATTGGTCTTCCAATCACTCTTAAGCAATAACATATCACTGGGCCAGAACTAAGTTTGTTGAGATTTTAGTTATAGTTAAATTTCATGATTGACTGAAGGATAAGACAACTTATTTTGTGATTCGGTTCATCTTCTAATAACACCTTGGCATTTTAATGCTTCATACATGTAACAGATCCATTTTGAGAATCTTGTAACCATTATAAGAGGGTTATACCTTGATGAATAAATATTTTATCTTTGCAGGGTGTAATAAGTATTTGGATTACCATTTGCCATCTTGTACATTAGTGCTTAATTCTTTCAATTAGCAGATATATTTGAATGTTCCTGATCTCACTGTTGTTCTTTTCTTCATTCCTTTAATATCATAAAATGCTTGAGAAATGTTACATTCTAGAACATCTTCAAGAGTGTACTATCATTGAAAATTTCCATTTGGTATTACAGGAAAAGGCTTTGGTTGAAAGGTTGAAACAAGAGAGAGATTCTTTCATTCAGCAAAATAACAAACTACGTCAGGAACTGGTAACTATAAATGTCTTCAACTGCTTTTTCACTTGGGTCATCCTTCTAAATCAATATCCCATTTCCCAATATATATCCCATCAGGGGCGGGGTCTAGGTGTATGCATCCATTCCCTGAGCAAGTCAGGAGAATGTATCCGAATGACCCACAGCCCGTGCAAAGCAAAGATATACAATAGATGGAGAATTGGAGATAAAATAGAAATGAAAAAGATAAGCGATGGAAAATAAAATATAGGGAGATAGCAGGAAAGAATCACACCACAATCCCTAAGACACTCGTAGAGCATATCTATACACGTAGAAGACATAAACAACATTCAGCCACATTGTTGCTTTAAACTGGCTAAATTTAGCCAACGGGGTTTGAACCATGACCTCATGGTTTAAATACTACTATTTACCAACTAGGCTAAGTAAATTTTGTGATTTATTACTCTTTTTGTACTTTTTAGTCCTAAAATTAGTAAAAATAAAAACACATTTTTTTCGGTATTCTTTTTAGTCCAAAATTTTTGTGATTCATTCACTCAGTTTATAACAGGGAGAATGGTGTTCTAGGAACCAATAGGATCAAAGTCTATTAAACCGATGAAGTATTTATATATCACGGCATTACAATGTGCTACATTGAACAGCATTTAAACCCACTTTATGTGCTTTGCAATATTGAAATTTAGTGTAGTTTATCTAGCAGTTAACATAACCCATCAATCATCAATGATTCAACAATAACGGGTATCCTACACTATCAATTCGTTCATAAAAGATTGCTTGTGAGTGTGGGTATAGGTGACAACTAGAACTAGGTGTACTGTGTGCCACCTTACTGTCGCTAATGCTGAAGCTACCTGTTATCTATGTGCAAGTTAAACACAATTTGCAACTTTGAGCGGTAAACAGTGTCTCATTATATGCAGGAGCTACTGAGACGCGAATCCACAGGAAGGCAGGGCGGTATCCCTCTAATGTATGTTATGGTTGTGGGCTTGATTGCCCTCCTTTTGGGGTATCTCATCAAGAAGACATGAATGATAGTTGTGCCAGAAACCATTCTACTCGATTGAGTTCCTATTTAACCCTGTATCAGGTAATTTCTAGAATAGTGGACCAGTGGACCTAGTGGTTAGAGATTGGTTTTTGCATATTCTGAATTTGTGTGTAATGAATCGAATGAATTGGTAAAGTGATTTGTGTAACTTTACAACCTTGGGGTGGATTTTAGTTGATCTTCCTGGTGACGAATCATCTTGTGAGCTTAATCCTTCAACCGAACAGGATTATATTTGTTTGATGCTGCCCAGAAGGTTAGTAGGCAGAAGAGATTGCATTCTTGTATGGTTCTTTTTGTGTGTAAAGTGTTCGATCTTTGATATTTTTCTTTTGGTTGGATGATGAGTAAAGGTTGTAAACTCTCTGTTAATTAAAATTTGTCGTTTACTATTTATGCATGCTTTTTAAAAATGATAAAAAATCTATAAAATATTAATAAACAAGTTGATATTTTGTATAGTTTTTAATAACTAAAAAAGCGTGCATGAATAGTAAAACGTTAAGTTTTAATTAACGGAGGGAGTATTTAATAAGGAAAAAAAAAAGTAATTGTCCATATGTAAAATCCCAATTAAGTATATATCTATATTGAGTCGCAACGTCAAGTTTTTAATTAATGGGGTGAGCCCGATGATAGCCATGTCGGTGGATTATTGAGTCGCGAAAGAAATGTACTTTATCTCGCTCTATTCTTTGTGCTTTATCTTTAATTGTAAAATTAAAGAACTCATGTTGTGAAACTTGGGTGATAATAAGGGTTTCTATTAGGAAGTTTATAAATTCTAATTAAGAAAAGGATAAACGCAATTAGGGTTATTTATCGAAAGGTTTATATTTAGTGTTTATTCCACAGGTGTATGCGACGTGGTGATCGCACACCTAAATTCGAAAGATTAGACGAGCCCGGGCGCTATCTACATATTCATTCTAAGCTACAAAGAATCATGGCGACTGCCGAAACTCGGGCTCAGCAGATTGAGAGGTTGCGGAAACAACTTGAAGAAGCCAATGCACGAGGCGATCAAGAGGAACAATAAAGGAGGCAGTTTGAGGCTCAAATCAACCGGTTGCCTAAATGGCCAAGCAATACATGCACCCGACGCTCACTGTGCATGAATCGGCCATTCTTATCCATCACTCTGATTTTGAAATGTGAACTTCCTTTCTTTCCGAAAATAAAAAGCATACTTTTGAATGAAGAATTAACGAATGCCCTCTTACTCATATAACAATGTTTGTTGACTTATGTGAAACTATCACCGATGGCGAAAATCTCGAATATGTCAAACTAAAAACTCTTCGTTTTTCTGTTACAGGGAAGACATTGCAATGGCTCGAAGGACTAACCCCACGATCGCTCACTGCATGGACGACGGTTAAAGACACGTTCCTCAACAAATTCTTTCCTCCTTCCAAGACGGCGATGATGCGACAAAAAATCACGGCTTTTCGACAAAAGCCCGAGGAGACACTGGCGCAGGCATGGGAGCAGTTCAGGGACCTTTTGCGATCTTGTCCTACTCATGGGCAGCCACCCTAAGTGATTTTGGAGATTTTCTACAATTCTTCTGACCTACCCAACAAGGAGCGGATCAACTCATACACCTCCTACCAATACATCGAGCAAACACCAACGGAGGCTTGGGCAAATATAAAGAGGTTAGTCAACTTTGAAAACACCTACGAGACTCTTATGGCCTCCGACAACACATATGCGAGCCCAGCTCCATCCATGCCCCTGTATGAGCCCTCTAGAGAGATATATCTGGATGTCAAGGAACAATTCTACAAGGATCAAAACTGGAAGCTCCTAAAGCAAGTTAAGTTTCTCTCAGTGAACCAACCTTGCATCGAATGCGGCTTCGAGCGGCACACCACCCCTGAGTGCCCACATGCGGAGCAAATCCACCTAGCAGAGACTCACGAATAAGCGGCTTACAGGGGGGTCCCAATCGCTATTGGGGTGACCAACAATTCTATCAACCACAACGGAACCAAGGTAAACCTAGGAAACCCCCATACCTTATCGAGCTCCATGACATCCAGAGAAAAACCAGCGAAAGGATGATCTTGAACTCGTCCTTGATGAGTTAAGAAGGAACCAAGCAGAAAACAAGCAAGCCAACAACGCCGTCGAATCTCAACTTCATAGCCTTACCACGAGGTTTGGAGATATGGACATTTGGAAGCGGAACATAGAGACCCAATGGGTCAACTTGCGGCACAGATTGACAGTCCGAAAAGCTCCCTAGGCATACAGATCCAAATCCCAAGGGGCAGAACGAACACATCACCGCCGTACAAATAAGGAGCGGTCACAAGTTGTGCAAACTAGAGATCGGAGAAGAGAACGATGCCACTGGAAATCCACTCGATGTCGACTCAACCCCAGTCGATATCGACCCAGCACTCGACGTCGAGTCTTCACCACTCGTTGTTGAGTCTTGATAATTAATGCATAGTTTATATGGTAATTTATAGGTAGTCTTAGGTGCATTAAGTATCCATATTGTATGTTTAATAATCTTGTTCACATTCGTGATCATTTGATATTCGAAGAGCGAAATCTACGGTTTTTAGTGTTTATTTGTAAGTTATAAGATCCAACCTTGAAAGAAGGAGAAAGCATGGAGCAAATGGACAAAGAAGATCTAAGGAACAAGAGTAAAAATGGAGAACATGGAGAAATCCCATCTTTAAGGTTCTGAGAAGTTGGAATTAGCTTGTAAGGTCTTCATGAGAATCGTAGTGCTTGGAAAGATATTTCCAACTCATATTCATATGCGTCAATTGGACGAAGGATGACTCCAGAAAGTGCATTACAAGTTCAGTTTTTCGAAATTGTCAAGCTGTAAGGAGCGGCGCCCGCTGCTAAAATACCAGCGTCTGCCGGTCTCGTCAATTCCGGATTTGCGATACGCGACCCAAGTCTATTTTTGTGGGAACTTTTATCCAAACTTATTCTAGGGTTTGGCCGACGAAAGGAGGCTTATATTATGTTATTTTCAGTAGCTTTCATTTATTTAGTTATTGATTAACTAAAAGAGAGATGAGAGGATTTAAGTTTAGGGATTCAAGGTACGTTATGCTTGCCTAGAATTCTTATGGTTTTGCTGATAAAATAGCTATCTAATCACATCGAAGGGACAAGCTTTCACCGTTAATAATTAGATCTAACTCTTCCTAGTAAAACCTAATTGTATCTACCAATTTTATATTTATAATTCAAGTTGTTGACATGAATCTTTTTTTTTTCAAAAAGGGAATAAACATAATAAGGTAGTAGATGATCAAAACATAATAAATATCAAAACTTTACCTCAAGCGCGCGTGGCTATCATCAGGCTCACCCCCAACCCTAGAAGAAGAGCGAATACTCACTCATCTAGCAAAAGACATCATTGATGTAAAATAAACATGCATTAAACTAAAATCAAATCCTTTACAATCCCGACGCGCCAACTTTCGCAAGAACGCAAAAACCCTAAAAGATTCGAAACCCTAAACTCTCTACTTGACTTGGAATTGAATGCTATGAATTGAATGAATAAAAAATGGTAAGTATGTATTTAATTTATTCTATTGTTTTTTATATTATGATTGGCTAAATTCTCCGTTCTAGGGTTAGGATGAACCCGACAATGTCGTGAATTGTTTGATTTCGATGTTTGCTTGAACTTAGTCTGAATTTTATGAATTGATTTGATCCTAGTTGCTTAACCTAATTGATGTGAATCGATTAGAATACTTTTTAGATTCAAGATGC
The DNA here is from genome assembly GCA_037127255.1 of Persicaria tinctoria. NCBI lineage: Eukaryota > Viridiplantae > Streptophyta > Magnoliopsida > Caryophyllales > Polygonaceae > Persicaria > Persicaria tinctoria. The sequence continues at coordinate 36,826,515 of JBANSL010000015.1, read as the reverse complement.
TACCGCTGCGAATTGAAATTGGATAAATCGATGAAATTCATGAACCCGAAAGGAGGATTGGTTTCATCGGAACCCTAGGATTAAACTTGAGAAGTCAACAATTGTTATTGTGACATTTAAACAATTGTTGAGGACTCTTAAGGATTAATAAATTATCATAGATTTTTAGGAGTGAATCAGTTAGGTGGAACATGACAACGAAAGTTAAATTGATTTTCTCCTAAGGTCTATAAAGAGCTTAAAGGGTCTAGATTTGGTTAATTTAGACACGATTACTACAACATGCGACAGTTGAGTAGTGATGACTTTAGATAATTTACCTTCAATTTGACATATTAAGAAGATGAAGTTCGAGTGAATATCGGGTTGAATTCGTTGTGGCATTGTCGTGGGAATCCTTTACCCTAGAATTGCTTCTCTTATATATTTTCTTCATAATCTTTGCTTGTTTTTCTTAATTTGGTTGAAAATCACATCTCTCTTTATTGGCTTAGCTTATTAGTTCTAGATAACAATTGATACATATATAATCCCCGTTATCGATACCCGTATACTACAATTGATCTCGTATTCTTGCGAGGTTGGTTCAGGCTACATTATTCTTGTGTTGGTTTAGACCACATCAATATTTGGTGTCGTTGCCGGGGATAACAATTGATCTCGTATACTGCAATTGATCTCGCCATTGTAGGGCGAGATTTTGGAACTATTTAGGCAAGCGCTGGCATGCTTCCTCGTGGATTCGATCCTGAAACCCTACCACTACAGCATGAGAGATTCTTGTATTTTATTTGCTTGGACAGGGAGTTGGTTTAGTTCATTTATATTTATTTACTTGACTTTTCCCTCCTAACAATAACCTCAAAGCATGATGGGTAACCATATAGGCAAAATAGTTACCACCCTTCCCAAATGATCGTCCAGTGGGTTCTAGCCAAGTGTCTCGCGCAGGTGGATCAATCGATGCATTACCCCACGAATCCGCATGTGTCTTGGTGATTCCAAAAGCTTGTGCAATGACATCCTTAGTCACCATGAACTCCTTACCCCTCATAATTGTTTCACATTTGAACGAATAATATTTCACACTTCACCGAATAATGTTTATTTGTGTAGTCATACTCGTGCGATAAAGGTTTTTTATATTGTTTGTCAAATGAAGATTCCATATACTGACCAATAATGAATCAGATTTTACCGAATAATTAATCAACTCATTACCACTAGTAACAAAAATTCGACAAATACGTTTGAATAATTGACGAATAACGAATCAAATTAATTGTGCATCCCGAAAACCCTACACTCAGGGCCGGCCTTGGGCATGTGCGAAGTGGGCGCTCGCAAAGGGCCTCCGATTATACGGAGCCTCAAGCGAATCTCCAGGTCAGAACGGTAATCAAGGGTAGCCAGGAACTCTCTAACCAACATCGGACCAGTGGTTGTGCTAAGATCCATCAATCACCCAAACCACATTTCTCTAGAAGCATAGACACATGCTGAAATAATCCCAAAAGATGCAAAGTTTCCGGATGAAAAAACATTGTTGATAGATAATTCTGATTCCCAGGCTAATCCAGCGATCCTCTTACTCTTTCGTCAAGTGAGAGGGCTTCTCCATACTAGAAACAATTTACATAATTCTCGAAACAAACGAAGAACACAAAATAAATCACAAGAAAGCTTCGAAAACCACCTACTGCAAACGACGACAGTCGTCGATTTTAGGGGCGGCAGGCGCCGGTGCTGCAGAACCGTGAATTTGAGTCACAACGTCAATGTTCCGATGTCCAAACTCCTTCCAAATTGCTCTTTGAAGATCAAAACTTGGTTTCAAAAGTCTTCTTTGATTATGGGGATGGTGATGGTGTGAAAAAAAAATCGAATTTGATGGACGAAGGGTAATGATGAATGTGGATGATGGATGAGAAAAGAAAGGCCTTGATTGAAACTCAAGGATTAGGTTATGGAATTTAGATTCTAGCAGGATAATTAGGGTTCTTGTGTTTTACTTGGAGACAAAGGCTTGAACAAGATCAAAAGATAGAGGTTGGTAAGTATATAGTTTGGAATAGGAAGGGATATAAAAACAACAAGATAGAAAATATAATTAGATAGATAGGTAAATATATTAAGATAGATATATAATCAATAGAGAAATTTATTAATATGAATAGATAGATAATATTAAATATATATATATATATATATATATATATATATATATAATGTAAATATAAATAAACATATATATAAATATGGACATACTAAGATAGATATAAATAATATAGATAGATAGCAATATTATAGATATAATATAGATAGATAGATAGATATATTGTAGATATAAAATAAATAGAAAGATAGAAATCTCTCGTTCTTTATTACCAAAAACCAATATCGTGTAGCTGGGCAATAGCGGGGGGCGCCGATTTTAGAACGGCATGCGTCGGTCTGGCCAGAACTCCAATTCCGTTATTCTATTTGATCAATCTTGCCTACAAGTTAGTTCTCACACAAAGCCATTCCAATATGCAGCAAATAGATTTGTCCTACTTTATTGAATTGAAAAACAATTGCGAAAATTAAATAATATTACCTACTTTACCTTGCATTGCCTCCCAAGAAGCACCTTTGTTTCAGGTCTTTAGCTTGATGTGTTGCTCTTCTTGATCAAGTTACCCCATTAAGATCCTCCATATTTGCCCTTTTCTTAACAAGCGGGAGATTGGGGGAACCTTAGGAAGGTGTAATGCCTTATCTAAGCATTCATCAATTTCCTCAATCAATCCATTTTCTTTGATATGAATTTCTCCTATAGGTGTCCCTGAAATTGCAAAAACTTCAACATTGTTACGAATCAATTTCTCATAGGGAAGAATAATAGGCTCATTTGGATTAGGCACAATTTCATGTGGATTAATCAAACTTTCAATTTTCATCTAAACTTCTTCTTTCCCTAAGTCAAGTTTCACATTGTTAGAAGACTCATCATTCAATATATATTTTTCCTTATATATATCTAACAATTCATTAAGTTCATCCTTGCAATCAACATTATTAGCATCAAGAACATCCAAATAATCATTAGGAGAAAGTGTAATAGGTAATAGGCTCAAAAATAGAAAATTCAATCTTTCTACTGTCAAACTCCATGGTTAGTGAACCTTCAAAACAATAAATCTTAGTCTTGGCCGTTTGTAAGAATGGGCTTCCCAATATGATTGGGGTTTGAAGGTTCGATAGTGTAAAACAAAGTAATATAAAGATACTCTAGAAGGGGGGTTGAATAGAGTATGCCAGTTTTTCGCAGATAATCTCAAGACTTTGGAAGCTCGTGCAAAACCCTTTGAGATTAGACTTAATCTTTTTCTTTGGAAAACCTGAATCAAAAAAGTTAAACAATTCGAACAAAGTGCGGAAATATGGTAAAGCAATAAGTAAATGACGGAATGAATTGTTAACGAGGTTCGGCACGAACTTGGCCTACGTCCCCGCCTAGGGTTCTTCCACAACCCTAGGATTCAACAGGATTTATTGATTCACAAAGCTTAGGATCCTAATAGCTCATCGAGAAGCCTATCTCCTATACAATTGCAATCTAGTCAACTCACGTTACCTTGGAGTCCTAGACCAATCTAGAAGAGCCCCACCTCTCTCAGCTATCTAGTACAACCCTCTTACTCTCGAGAATCAATAGCCTAGTGCTCACTTCCTGAGTTATAAACTCTCGAGTATAACACTCTCTCATAATATATCCTATAGGCTCACTGTGTAACTCTCAAATGCTTTGAAACAAAATGTAAGACTCTTAAGAACAAGCAGAGAGAACACGTTGAAGAGAGATCGTAAACTTGAGGGCTGATTGTGCAATGATATTCGTGAATGTACATCCTCTCTCTCTTCTTCATCTCATTTATATAGTGAAGATCATCGGCGCCACTTAAGGAAGGAATCTTCTCCAACGCTTGGCTGATCATGGCTATCTTCGAGATCTTCTATACTTGGAAACTTTTGAAGCCATGATCTCCGATTGTGTCCTTCTTCACTTTTCGACTTTGGAAGGAGATAATATTTGAAAAACTTCCTGAAATGTTAGTATGAATATCTGGAAGCATATAATAATATAAAATAATATTCGAGCATAATAATATAGAGAACAGGTTTTGTGTTTCATCAACACTGTTAAAGCTTCAAGACCTTTGACAGAAACAGACTGTCAAAGCCTTTGAAACTTATTCCGATTTTCATCAAGGGAGGGAGTTATCAATCTCCCTCTTGATGAAAGACAAAACCTGTGCATCCCTGCAACTTAGTGAAACATAAATAATATAAGCATAATCGGACTAAGTACCTGCATAGGTTAGACAAATGTTGGATCATAATTTTAACATGAAAAACATCCAACAAAGTAAAACAAAACAAGGTCTTCCAAGACAACAGTTTCAATGTCTAAAACATCAAACCAAACTATCTCCCCCTTTTTGTCTTTCAACAAAGGGAGGAGTTTAACAACAGTTACCAAAATCAGACTTCCCAAAATAATTCAAAATTCAAAATTTCATTTCAAATCTTAAAGGCAAGAGAAGATTTATCCGATTTAAAAATTTCCATAAATAAAATGCACTCGGATAAAAGATTTTTCGGAGAATAATATGTGAACTGCATAAAGAAAGTTAAAAATCATAAAAATTATATTTGATCAAATATCTAATAAGATATTAACCAAATATATGATCCGTTATATGTGCTCTACTGTTCAGTTCACAACCTTTGAAATGAGGTTCAAAGATCTTGACACAGAGTAGAATATATCTTTCGTAAAGGGAAAGCTCCCCCTACGAAAGTGCATCCCTGTTAAGCATTCCGATCTCACGTCTAATGAAGGTGAACCTGTCCTTTGCCAAAGGCTTAGTAAAAATGTCAGCCCATTGATAATCAGGTTAAATAAAGAATATGGACACATCACCTGTTTCGACATGATCCCTAATGAAATGATGTCGTACATCAATATGTTTAGTCCTTTAATGTTGAACATGATTCTTTGTAATGAAGATGGCACTTGTATTGTCACACTTAATGGGAATGCCTTTGAGGTTGATGCCAAGATCTCACATTTGTTGAGCTATCCAAAGGATTTGGGAGCAACATGCTCCAACTGCTATGTATTCGGCTTCTTATAGCCTGCAAAATCTTCCTCTTGATTGTAGCCTTGAGCGACAAGCCTTGCTTTGTTCCTTACGATCTTACCATTCTCATCTAGCTTGTTCCGAAATACCCATCGTGTGCCAATGACTGATTGATGCTTTGGTCTTGGCTTCAAGGTCCAGAATTTATTCCTTTCAAATTCGTTAAGCTCACTTTGCATGGAAATGATCCAGTCTGGCTCTTGAAGTGCCTCATCTACCTTCTTTGGTTCAATAAGAGAAACAAACGCGTGAAAAGCACAAAGATCTTTAAGTTTAGAACGAGTTTGAATACTAGAAGTAGGGTCAGAAATGATATCCTTTAATGAGTGTGATGAGGAGTATTTGAATTTCCTTTTGCCAGTCTCAGCTCCTTGATTCGTCACACCAGTAGGATTGATTTGTGGTACATCTGACTCCGTGGTCCTGTTAGGTTCAGTTACAACAGTTTTTGACGCTTCAACACTGTTGGATTGGACACCAAGGGCTTTGGGCGAATCTTCAACACCTTCGGCCAATTCTTTAGTGTTGAGAATCTGTTCCTGCATGTTCCTCTTCTCTGTGTTCTTGGTAGCAGCATCACCATCCTCGTTCTCTGCATGGATGTTAAGATCTAGATCTGCAACACTTTCACTTAAAGAACCGTCATTGCATTCATCAAATATAACAACAAGCATGTACTTTTTACCATTGGGAGATTTGACTCACATAGGACCACATAAATCCATATGTAAAAGTTCAAGGGGTCTAGAAGTACTTACAACCTTTTTGGGTTTGAAAGAGCTACGTGTTTGTTTACCTCGTGTGCATGCTTTGCACATCTTAATACCTTTGAAGTCCATCTCAGGTAGTCCTCTTACAAGCCCTTTGGACACAAGCTTCTGTAGTGTATGTGGGCTCACATGACCGAGTCTCCTATGCCAGAGCTTTGGATCGTCCGTCAAAGCCTTTAGACAGGTTAAGCTTCCTCGTGCCACTTGCTCAGCATTCACGGCATAGATGTTGTAATAACGATAGGCAATTAGAACTATTTCACCTGTATCTTCTCTGCGCATTAAACATCTTTTCTTGTTAAATCCAACATCATTACCATAATCACATAGTTGAGAGACACTAAGCAAATTATACTTCAAATCATTAACAAGATAAACATTTTAATACTATGGTTGGAATCACTCCCAACGCTACCAATACCAACGATGTCACATTTTCCTTTGTCACCAAGAGTGATTGCTCATGTGGATTGCTCCTTTAGATCATGAAAGAGAGAACTCTTCCCACTCATATGCCTCGAGCATCCATTATCAATAATCCATTTTTGCTCCTTCACCTTGGTGATCTCCTGCAAAACAAAACTCAACCTTTGTGGCTAGACCATTGAGCAAATTTAGATCCATTATTGGGATAAACCATATTTGGTAAAATAGTGCCTTTGGGGACCCAAACTTGCGTTATCCGTTCTTTTCTCAAGTGAATAGGAAATGTATTGCGAATAATATGAGGATCCTTTCTTCTATAGAGGCAGGTCTCTCTTACATGTCCCTTTCTCGCACAGTGGTGACATATAGGACAGGTTCTGCTTCCTTTTGCCTTCACAAAAGTGGTAATGTATTGCTTCTTTAAAAACCTTGGGTTGTAACCAATACCACTTTTGTTTAGAGAACTTTGTTGCTCACCCAACATCCTATCAAAAGTGCCCTTGGACTTGGTAAAACTTATGAGGGTTGTCTGTTGGTCTTGAATCTTATTATTCAGGGAGATCTTCTCGTTCTCTAAGTCATGATGTTCACTTCTTAGAGAGGAGAGATCTTGCTTGAGTTCAGATTTCTCTGAGTCAAGCGTCTTGACTTTAATGTCAAGACCTGAATAAGAAGCTTCAAGACTTTTAGCCCTCATAGACAGATCCTCAATAGTCTTTTCCTGGTCCATAGTTATCTTAATAAGAGTGTTAGTCTGGGCAATAAGTTTTTCTTCATTGGCAATCATATTAGAAAGGAATTCCGATAATACCTCTTTTGGACTTGCCATAAGTTCCCTTACGGTTACCTCAAGCTTCTCATCGTGGGATTCATCTCATGTGGCCATGAGACAAAGGTTGGCCTTTTCATCATTGGAATTTGAGTCAGAGTCGCTCCAAGTTGCCACCATGGCTTTCTTTTTCCATTTTTCACCTTTCTTGAACTGGCTCTGTCTTTTGAGGGCAATCCTTCACAAGATGATTTGTTTCACCACATTCAAAACAAGACAAAGGTTTAGTCTTCTTATCATACTTGTTGTATTGAAGCTTACCTCGAAATATAGAAGACTCTGATCCATCCTTGTTGTTGAATTGTTTCTTCATTTTGAGGATTCGAGAAAGACCCCTTGTAATGAGATCAAAGGGATCATCCTCATCATCATCCTCATTTTCAGAATCAGACGCATCTTTAGGCTCATCCTTCTTAGACTTGAGCGCCAAGTTCTTAGTGCTTGCTGGGAGTTCTCCATCGTCTTCATTGAGAATCATCTCATGTGTGATCAGCTTCCCAAGCAAGTCATCAAGGGGTAGAGTGGTGAGATTCTGGGCTTCTTCTATTGTTGTTACTTTCGGACCCCATTGGTCTTTTGGGAGGCACCTCAATATCTTCCTCACTTTCTCAACATTCTCAAAGGTCTTGCCGAGAGAGTCAAGGTTGTTTGTGATTTCCGTGAACCGTTTGAACATAGCCTTAATAGACTCATCTGGCTTCATTTTGAAGAGTTCATACTTTCGAAGGAAGATACTGATCTTGGTGTCCTTCACTTGACTGGTTCCTTCGTAGGTGACAACCAGCTTGTCCCAAATCTCTTTAGCTGACCTACAAGATGAAATACGATTAAACTCATCAGTACTAAGACCACAATAAAGTAAGTTAATAGCCCTGTAGTTTTTGGAGACGAGTTCAAGATCCGCTTAGATGTATTCAGCCTCCTTCTTCGCAATTTTGGTTCCATTTGGTCCGTTTTTCTCTGGAACTTTCGGACCATTCTCTAGAATGTTCCAAAGTTCCAGATCTTGATCTATAATGAACATCTTCATCAATGATCTCCAGTGGACAAAGTTGTTTCCTACAAAGAGTGGTGGTCTAATGGTAGACCTTTCCTGTGCAAATCCTCTGCTTGCTTCACCAGACATGATAAAAAGCTCACAAGATTGTTAGATCGAAATCAGTGAGTAAAGCTCTGATACCAATTGAAGGTTCGATAGTGTAAAACAAAGTAATATAAAGATACTCTAGAAGGGGGGTTGAATAGAGTATGCCGGATTTTCGCAGATAATCTCAAGACTTTTGAAGCTCGTGCAAAACCCTTTAAGATTAGACTTAATCTTTTTCTCTGGAAAACCTGAATCACAAAAGTTAAACAATTCGAACAAAGTGCGGAAATATGGTAAAGCAATAAGTAAATGACGCAACAAATTATTAACGAGGTTCGACACGAACTTGGCCTACGTCCCCGCCTAGGGTTCTTCCACAACCCTAGGATTCAGCAGGCTTTATTGATTCACAAAGCTTAGGATCCTAATAGCTCACCGAGAAGCCTCTCTCCTATACAATTGCAATCTAGTCAACTCACATTCCCTTGGAGTCCTAGACCAATCTAGAAGAGCCCCACCTCTCTCAGCTATCTAGTACAATCCTTTTACTCTCGAGAATCAATAGCCTAGTGGTCACTTCCTGAGTTATAAACTCTCGAGTATAACACTCTCTCAGAATATATCATATAAGCTCACTTTGTAACTCTCAAATGCTTTGAAACAAAATATAAGAGTCTTAAGAACAAGCAGAGAGAACACGCTGAAGAGAGATCGTAAACTTGAGGGCTGATTGTGCAATGATATTCGTGAATGTACGTCCTCTCTCTCTTCTTCTTCATCTCATTTATATAGTGAAGATCATCGGCGCCACTTAAGGAAGGAATCTTCTCCAACGCTTGGCTAATCATGGCTATCTTCGAGATCTTCTATACTTGGAAACTTTTGAAGCCATGATCTCCGATTGTGTCCTTCTTCACTTTCCGACTTTGGAAGGAGATAATATTTGAAAAACTTTCTGAAATGTTAGTATGAATATCTGGAAGCATATAATAATATAAAATAATATTCAAGCATAATAATATAGAGAACAGGTTTTGTGTTTCATCAACACTGCTAAAGCTTCAAGACCTTTGACAAAAACAGACTGTCAAAGCCTTTGAAACTTATTCTGATTTTCATCAAGGGAGGGAGTTATCAGGGTTTCAGGCGTTCCCTGTTCCATATCTAATATAAAAAAATCAGCAGGAACTATCAATTCTTTAACTTTCGCTAAAACATCTTCAACAACTCCTCTAGGTTTAATCCTAGAACAATCAGCGAGTTGTATAGTAACACCTGTTTCTAACAAATAATTTAGACACAAAAACATGTAAAAATTGTATGACATGACATTAATTGAAGCTCCTAAATCCAACATAGCTTTAGTGAATTTAGTATTACCAATTGCAAACGGAATAGTAAACATACCTGGGTCACCGTGTACACTTTTCAAGCAATCTTTTCTGTAACATAGCGTAAACATTCTCATTCAAACTCACCTTTTCCTGCCTTTTCATCCTTTGCTTTCTTTTCATAATGCATAATTCTTTCAAAAACTTAGCATAGCGAGGTATATGTTTAATTAAATTTAAAAGCGGAATGTTTACCACACAATGAGCAAAGGTATCATATAGAATTTGTTCATCTTCACACTTACGATCGACTCCTAAGGCATGGGGAAAGGATGGTGCAGGTCTATGAACCTTACAAGACCACTCCTTTGACGATTTCTTCGAGGATGGATCAAATCAAAATTCGGACCACCTACTGACAGGGGTGATGTGCGCTCAAATAACCATTATTTTCGCTTATATTCATATCAATTTTTGTATGCATTTCATATCATTGTGTTAGAATTATACAGAATCTACGTAGTTAATGCTTATTTGCTAATTATGGAGGTCTACACTAGTTTTGGTTGAATTTCGTAGAAATCGAGACACTTTACAAGTAATTGGGAGAATGGAAGAAAACTATGAAAGTGCTTGAGGTCGACTACAGAAAGCTCAAGGTCGAGTAGGAGCTGAACCAGAACACATCGAGTAGAAGACAAGGAAGAATTCACTCGACAGGGCTAGTCGACGTCGACCACTTTGGTTGATGTCGAGTACTTTTGGTCGACATTCACTTCAGAGATCGAGATCGAGCACCAGACGAGCACAAGACCACTCGAGAGCACAAAGTCTACTCGATGTCGAGTACATGTCGAGTGTAATCCGAGCCGAGATCGAGGACGATTCCGAGGAGAAGACGAAGACTACTCGATGTCGAGTACATCCCGGCGCTTAGTCCGAGTCGAAATCGAGTGGAGATTCGGATAAGAAGTCACTTACAAGGCAAGGCACGAGATTCTATCAAGATTTGAAGATATTTATCCACATTAGATAATTCCCCTATTTACTTTAGGGAATTTCATATGTCTTATTTTATTTATTTACCAAAGTTGTATCTTAGGAAAGAAAATAGTTAGATATAGATAAAGATAGAGTTGTTCTTTTCTTGATTAGAGACTATTGAACACATTCCAATTTACGTTCGAAGGTAGGAGTTTATAGAGAGCTTTTGGCCGAGTAAGGTGAAGGAGGCGAGAGCGGAATTGGATTTGTTCGGTTGTAAGCTTTTGTTTGATTTAATGCAAGTTATTTCCTTTGTATTATTGATGTGTGTTTTTATAATGAAGATCGAGTAGTCATCCAACTTCTAGGATCGGGGTGAGCCCGACGGTAGCCATGTAAGGTAATGCATCAAAGGTACAACTTTTATTGCGATTTCATCTTTTATCTCTGATTTGCATGATTCTTCTACGACAGCCGAAGGTGATCCTTATTTGTATTATTGAAGCGAAAGTGATCTTTGTAACGGCCCAGGATTATGATTCCCGAGTTACGCTTCGAGGGATGAAACCCCTCGTTGGGATCTTGCGCCCCGAGTACAGGTTGAAGGTTTCAAATCCAAGATGTGTAGTTTAAAGTGGGATTTCGCACCCAAATCCGGAAGGTCCGTTGGAGACCCCGGGGTAAACCCTTGTACCTGTCTTAAGTCTACAACGCGGGAAATCCTTTATCATGCAAAGGGCATAAGTTCTGAAACTGATACAACCAGTGCCACGGCAGAGCCAGGTCAAAACAGAGTATAATTAGGGAGAAATCCCAAAAGCGTGAATCTGGTGAAGTCAGGTTTCAACCACTCACTCTCCGCCATATGAATAGACCCCGTCATAACAGCACAAAATCAAGCAGTGTATCGAGTACCTGAAACTATACCACCAAGTCAGGCCAAGAGTCCGCCCGTGGGTCCTCTGACCGCGCTGAGGATATATAATACGCCTATACCTAGAATAAAGATGCCTTCATGCAGTACTGGAATATTAACCACACTATCATGTTCCTAACTCATATGTGCGGAATATTAAGTAAGGCCTTAACAAAGAATACCAAGTGGTATATCTCTCTTCTACCACCACCCCTCTTCCAGACAAGGTGGAGACTGGCCAGTTCGATGCTATAATCATATCAAATCTCATCATCATATCATATCTCATCATCGTATCATATCTCATGCCCATCTCGTATCTCGTGATATATATAAATGACTCGAGGAGGACAACACCCGATGAAGCTGGGCTGCCCTATGACCCTAGCAAGGACTCTAGGACTCACAGATAATGGTCGTTCTGTATTCAAACGCATACAGAGTAAGGATGCTCATTCGTAAATGCAATTCCTAAGCATGATACTACATGACATGATCTTATGCATATGCAACACCTACATACTATATGCAACACCTACATACTATATGACACATATGCAACACCTAGATAAATTTAGATGGAGATATATTGTCCCTTCCTTGGATAGTAAGGATTGTGGCCTATAAATAAAGCCCTAGGGGCTGAGTTTTTAATCATCCAAGCACACAAGCAATTGTGTTTACATAGTTAGGCAATTTAGAGGGCTTTAGAGAGAGAGAGAGAGAGAGAGAGAGAGAGAGAGAGAGAGAGAGAGAGAGAGAGAGAGAGAGAGAGAGAGAGAGAGAGAGAGAGAGAGGTCGAGTGGAGGTGGAGAGTGGAAGTGATCTGGCTTTGTTCGATTTGTACTTTCTCTATTTTAGTTTAATGCAAGTTGTTCCTTTTATATTATTGATGTTTGTTACCATGATGAGAAGCGAGTAGTTACCCTACTTCTAGGGTCGGGGTGAGCCCGACGGTGGCCATGCAGGGTTATACATCAAATGTATGATTTTTATATGAAATTTCATCTTCTATCCCTATTTGCATGATTCGTCTACGAAAGTAGTATGTACATTCTTATTTGTGTTATTGAAACGAAAGTGATCTTAATATGAATTTGGATTAATCATTGAAAAGAGTAGTAACAATAAGGGTTTATGCAAAAGCCTCTATATTCTTAATTGTTAATGACGAAAGTTATTTGATGAAAACGCATAATCTTTTATAACTTGGCATAATTCTTACATGGTTATTGTTGTGGCATTGAATCCCCGATCTTGAAAGCCTTTAGCTTATTGATTTATAAAACCCAAATATGTGTTTTTTTGTTCATCATCTTCTTATTCATCCTATATTCTTCGGACGTTCTTTTCCGACACCTTTTATTATTTTTCTACAATTTACGTTTTTCTGCATAAAGAGTCGATTTCGAACCCTGATAGGTCGACATCGAGTGCCTAAGGTCGATATAGAGTGCACTGACTCGACGTCGATTCAGCCATGTTGTCGACCACTATAGCGGGAGGGATTCTTGTATTTTATTTGCTTGGACATGGAGGTTGTTTAGTTCGTTTATATTCATATTTATTTACGCCCAACGAGAGGCAGAATATGCTCAAGCCATAAGAGCTAGAGGAACAAATTCAGCACATCCCTGCAAATGCGAAAGAATATATGCATCCTACTCTGGAAGTTCCGGAATCACCGATCGTTCTCCCTCGCGTTTCTTTTGAAATTCGTCCTTCTTTTATTTCTAAAATTAGAAGGAATCAATTTCAGGGGAGACCCAACGAATGTCCTTTAGAGCACATAACTATATTTCTGGATTTGTGTGAAACTATTGCTTATGATGCTAATCTGGAATATCTAAAACTAAAGGTTTTTCGTTGGTCACTTGCAGGGAAAGCTTCACATTAGTTAGAGGGTTTGGTTCCACAATCCATTTGCACATGGAACGAACTCAGGGATTTGTTTCTTAACAAGTTCTTTCCTCCAGCCAAGACATCGCAGCTGAGACAACATAGATCTGGGAGCGCTACAAACGCATGCTGAAGTCTTGCCCTACGCACGGGCAAGCACCATATGTGATCCAGGAGATCATCTTCAACTCCCTGGATGCACCTACAAAGGAGCGGATCAACACCTATACGGATTATAGGTATCTTGAGTACACACCATGACGTGCTTGGATACCTTTGAGACGTTGACTAACTACGACAACACCTATGAGACTGTTGCGGCCCCCGACGAAAGGTCTGCCCCATCTATGCCACTCTACGAGTCACCAAAAGATATTGATCCAGACGTCAGAGACCAGTTCCAGAGAGACCAAGTACACCGCCTTACCAAACAAGTAAAATTCCTTTCTAATAACCAACCTTGTTTGGAGTGTGGGTCTGTGAGGCACAACACCACTACGCGCCACATGTCGACCAAGTGTAGCTTGCAGAAACCCATGAAGAGGCGCGCTATGCAGGGGGAAACTACTCAGGACAACATCAACAGAACTGGGGCTATTATCACCAACCCCAGCATCAAAGAGACCCCCCGCCCTACAGAGCTCCTGCACATCATCCTCGACGAGATGCGACGAAACCATGTTGAATTCAAACAAGTCAACAACTCCGTCCATACTCAACTGCTTGACATCAACTCACAACTCCGGCTTGTTGTTACCAAATAGCGTTTTGTTTCGGAAGTACCAAATACCCCACCAAGTGAAGGTTTGTTTTGTGAAGCGCTGGATTCCAACGTTTTGTTTTATGTCCTGAATGGTGTCATTTAATGTTGTTCCTTGCATGAAGCAATTATTTAGAGTCAATACTAGTGTGGGGTCCATTGATGTTATCGTGACACGAGAAAAAAAAGAGCGTCTTTGATGTTTTTAAAAACAAAACAAAAAAAAGGCAAAAATGCAAAATATGATTATTTAGAGTCAATACTAGTGTGGGGTTCATTGATGTTATCGTGGCACCAGAAAAAAAACAGTGTCTTTGATATTTTTAAAAACAAAACAAAAAAAAGGCAAAAATGCAAAATATGAGCAAAAAGAGCGTCTTTGATGTTTTTAAAAACAAAACAAAAAAAAAAGGCAAAAATGAAAAATATGATTATTTAGAGTCAATACTAGTGTGGGGTCCATTGATGTTATCGTGGCACGAGAAAAAAAGAGTGTTTTTGATGTTTTTAAAAAACTAAACAAAAAAAAAAAGGCAAAATACGAGCTTCGAACCCGGGTTAACAAAATATGCCTTCCTCTCTCCCGTGTCTTTATCTGCGAAGCCAAGCTCTCTGTGTAGTTTCAGGTTGTATTCAAATTTTTTTATATATATTATATTATATACATACTTATGAACATTGAGCCCCTAACGAAAGTGGGCCTGAGGCTACGGCCTGTTGAGCCTCGCCCCATGTCCGGATCTGGTGTTCGTTAATGTCACTCATAAGTTAAATAACGTATATAATAATTTTTTATGCTTGAAAAATAATAATAATAATAATAATAATAATAATAATAATAATTATAAATTTAATTATAATATTATTATTTAGTTCAATTTGGCATATTTATATTATAATTTAATTTTAATTATATTTTAATATTCTTAAAAAATCTATACAAATTTGAGTTTTTTTTACCCATTGGATCGACATGAAATCGAAACAAACTCGATTTGGTTCGACCTAAAACGACCGATAACCATTTGATTTGAAACTTGATGAGACGCAATGACTCGAACCCGACCCGAGACCCTATTGATAGGTCATAGGTGTAAGTGTGTAACGTATGCCCTCCGTCGCCGCTTCAACCCCGCTGCCACCATACCCTCTTTCTCTCTCTGTGAAAGGTATACGCTACCTACACAAGTTTCAGGCTTTGTACGAAAATGGCCGGTGGTGGTTCTGAACCTAAAGACTTGGCCTCCTTATCCTGTGCCAGATGTGGAAAACCTGCGCATCTCCAGTATGCCGTTCTTTCTCCCGCAGCTTATTAATGCAGTTCAATTTCTGTTGCTTTTATATTCCGTGTTGTCTCGCTATTTGATGATTTGTAGTATTTGTTACTTTTCTCCTGCCTGGTGGTTTATTCGATTTAGACGCCGAAATTAAGGCGTCACGGTTTTTGCATATGAATCTGTAACCCGTAACCTCTGTATTCCTTAATCGTGAGGACCCATGGTGTCACAATTTTTTGCCCTACTATCTTGTATGTGGCTTGTTCTATTAAATCACTTCATTCTGTTAACGGTATCTCAATGCTAATAAATTTTTGTTGCAGGTGCCCAAAGTGTGTGGCATTGAAGCTTCCTAGAGAAGCAGCTGCGTTCTGGTGAGTATTTCCAGTGTTTCTGATGTTTGTTAGGTTATTCCCTTTGGGTGATGCTGCAAAGGAGTTGGATTGTTAGCTCTATAATTCTCATTCCATTTGACCGCAGGGGGACTTGTCTTAAGATATCAGCTTGAAACTGTCTAAATGTTGAAGGCTTTAGATAAAAGTTCACCTATACTCTTAGACCAATCAGGATTTTTAGATAAACTTTTGTGACCAAGCCTTATCTGTGAAAATTCACTGAAGCATAATTACAAGCATGTTGATAATAGGATGTTTTAAATACTTACAACCAGTCAAGAGTAATTTTTACACCTTATAATCATCCAGTAGTTCCGGATCCTTATGGGATGTCTCCTACATAACAGTATTGGACTTCATTTTTTTGCTCCTTTTTCAGGAGAATCTGTTGTTTCTCTTACAATTCTATTTCAGATATGCTAGTACAGTTTCAATTATTGCTTTACTTTAAAATTTAAGAATGTTTTCATGTTATCATAATAATGAGCATGTCTACTAACAGTTCTCAAGACTGTTTCAAGGAATCCTGGAGTTCTCACAAGGCTGCTCATGTGAAGAAAAGTGCTTCCTCCGAAGTGGAAAAATCATCAGCATCAGAAAGTGAAGGCTGGCTATATTGTTTGAAGAAAGGACAAGCTCGGACTTCTAAGCTCCCTCATTTTGATTGGACAGGGTATTGCTTTTTTTAATCTTCACTCAATCTCCCACAAATGACTTCTCTCATTCGAAATTAACGAGGCATTGTGTTAAGCTCCCTCAAATGATGGCAAACAGTTTTCTTGACAGTACCGTTTCCAGTGTTTTGTCTTAAGATGTCTCAAACCGTAATCTATGTTTTGAAACCAAAGATACCTTTTTATCGACAAGGAGCTTTCCTGTGTATATATTTTTTTTGTTTTTTGCTAGTTTGGACTTAAGTTAAAGAAAACTTGCACTTAAAGCTGGTGTTAAAGTGGTAGACTGGTAGTAACTAGTATATCTATAACTATGATTATTGAACTTGTTCTGATGAAATGGAAATTCTCTTGGGATCACAAGGGGTTGATGGTTGTCCTCTAGTGGTAATTTAGGAAGCTATTTAGCATTTCATAGGGTGTTTAGAACTGGGGTGACAATAGGGAAATGGAAACTGAGCAAGTTGAAGAAAGATGTGGATGACTTTTGGAATAGAGATGAAGTCTTGAGGCAACTAAGGGTCATTCTTAAGAGAATACAGAAAAGGATGGTGGCTGCAGTCAAAAGAAGAGAAGAGGAGTACAGCATGAAGTGGACAGATGAGATCACTGTTTTTGAAGCTCAGACATCACAAGCAGCTTCCCAACTTTGAAGGGTGAATCAGCTCTGTCATTTTGGTGCTTTTGTCCATTCATGTTATTTAGAAATAAAATGTAGTAGCTTATATATTGGAGTTAGATGAAGATAATGTACAGTCCGTCTTCCATGTGTTGTCACACAAAAAAGTTGTGGATCATGCTCTTCAGTCGGAGTTACCAACTGAGATGTTGGGTGAGGAAGGTGGTGCTATGGAAAGGAACTACAACCTTCTATGGAAAAGGCTTGCTCCAGCAAGAGAAGCAATAATAGCACTAGGAACCATTTGCATCTTTATATCAGGAGGAAATTTAGGTCTGTGAGCCCTAGGAATTTAGGAATGAATTCTCTCTGTTATTGTGGGGTTTGAGAATACGTATGACAGGTGGATGAGCATAAAAAATGAACTAGTATAAAGTAATCCCTAAAAAATGAACTAGCGTACGATTTTCCATTTCGAGGCATGCTATCTTTCATTTTATAAAAAAGGCTGTTGCGTTTGGCCAGGGAGCTGTTCTCCTCTTTAAAGTGAATGAAGAAGTAACCTGAGATAGGCTTGAATCCCTGGTTATGTGAGACTGGTTGTGGGGACACCCGTAGGTTCCAACATTTATGCACATAGTTAAGCTGATAAATTGATTCCATAGATACTGAATGGCTTAATGCCCCCACATGGTAGACTTGTAAACAACAACAACAACAACAACAATACCCCCTTAAAATCCTGCTTAGAGTAGAGTCTGGGTACAAGGTGTGCACATCCATTCCCCTGCCAGGCCGAGAGGATGTTTGCAGTAGACCCATGGTAGGCTTGTAAAATGAAAAATTAGGAATCATCTTTGATTGATAATGATAGATGAATTTGTGAAGGAAGGAATACTTATTTTTTTCTGCTTGTTTCTTAATTGCTAATCATCTTGATTACCCTGCCCTGAGTGGGATACTGGATTTGTTGTTCTTGTTGTGTTATAATAATGGTAATGATACTGATACAGCCACTTCCCTTACTCCGGTGGATATTCCAGCTTTCATTTATGCCGAAGCTGGCTTTCTTAGCTTCCATTGCTTTAACGTCTTTCATCGTATGTCATGATATTTTCTACTTTTTATTTTAGTTCTTTCTTTTGTTGGTAACAAAACTTGTTTGTTTACAGGCCATTGAGGCCATTGCCTATATCAAGCAAGCGCACTGTACCTGCTCATATTGATCTACCTGACTGGGCAGTTGACGTGAGTTCTTCTTTTGTTTGTTTAATGTATTATACAAGTCTGGATAATTCTTGCTATATTTATAAAGGATGAAAATTGAAGGCAATGGGACTAAATTTTGGTGACCATCATACTCTGCTGTTTACCAGCTTGTATACATGGATGGTATTCAACAATCTACACAAATTGAAGCCTTACATTAGGTTGTCAATAAATCTCGACTGTTTATGAGGATTTATAACCATGGCACTTAATTTTACCCCTTAACCTGCAGGGAACTCCAAAGGTTGAGCCATACAGTGATTTGCAGCATATTGTTGAGGTATGAGGGTGATTATTGTGATTCAACATTTAGTTACCAGTTGACCACATACAACTATTCTAAATTAGTGCTGACCTATTTACACTTTTGATCTGTCTTTTGAAGATCAAAACTCCAGAGCAGATCTCAAGAATGAGGGAAACTTGTCGAGTAAGTTCTTTCTTGTATTTTCTGCGGATATATGCTCAAACTCAACTTGCCTATAACAACATTTTATTAGATGAGGGATTAGAAACAGTTGTCTGCTTTCGTCAAGGTCCTCTTCCTCTTTCTATGCTTTACTACGGATGATATGATCTTTTTCAAACTCTTACTAACATTTGATTAGACAAAGGGTTAGAACCATTTTGAGTAATGTAACCAATGACCCCTTGCCTTAGTGGTAAGAGATAGGCGTCCCTTGCTAGAGGTAAGGGTTTCAAATCCTATTTTCTTACAATTTGTGTGAAGTGGGTGCAGGGCGGAAAACAAAATGCAAAAAAAAAATAATTTTTTTTTTGCATATATTTAGTATTTTTAAGGTAATATAACATCTTTAAAGGATATTTGAAACAAAAGTGCTATCTAGCTCAAGTGGTAAGGGAAGGAGGGAAGGAGAATCAAAATCACAAGGTCTTGGTTCAATTCCCAACTCCTTTACTTTTTATTTGTTTTACTATATCACTAATTCTTTTTTATTTCTCTCTATATTTTTATTTCTATCAACTATTTCATTAAAAATTATCTCTATATTTTTTTGTTTCTATACACTATTTCATTAAAAAATGTCATATTTATGTTTAAATTATACATTTAACATTTTCTTTCAATATTGTTTTAAAAGTAATTCTTCATGATTTACATTTTAAAAATTCTCAATTTTAGTGTTTTTTTAATATTTTAAAAAAAAATATTCTTAATAAGTATACATCAAAAAAAATATTTTACGATATTTTTTTAGCACCCCCTGGCCGAGATTCTTGGCTCCGCCACTGAGTGGGTGCCCAAGCCTTCATTAATTTGGGTGAGCTTGTGTGGTGGCTTGCCACTTAGCTTCCTGGTTCAGGTGCTTTGTAGGCTAGTGATCAGGCCCATGGAAGATTAGTCGATAACCTCAAAACCTCCACGTCATAAAAAAAAGTGAAATTTTGTGTGCTACACTTACTTTTCCAAATTTCGCACGATACACAAAATTTTGAAAAATTCCACGTGGTACCCATATATGAGGTTTTGCAAAAGTATGTGATAACCGTAGTATGCTTTAATCTTGAAAAATCGCGATTTTGATTTTGAAAAATTTCTATAAAAATGTTATTATGGTACGTTATTGAGGAAAACACTTTACACCTAGTAATGCTTGACCTTAACCCGGCGTGTCTAATCCAATTGACCAGACAATTGTAGTGATCTCCTGCCAACTTGTTTGTTTCGTGATCTAAATTTACTATACTTCTCTGATTCCATGAAATACAGGCAACTACCAAATTACTCGGTATCTTTTTAGTGCATACATTAGAGAATCCTCATTGGTCCTAATTTCCTTGTTATTTGATTGTTTTTTTTTAACCAGATTGCTCGGGAGGTTCTGGATGCGGCTGCTCGTGTAATTCAACCTGGAATTACAACTGATGAGATTGATCGAGTGGTCCATGAGGCCACTATTGCTGCTGGTATGTCTTGGATTCACTTCATTTTTCTTGTTGTTTCAGTTGCTTAAAAAACTGTTTTCTTTCAGCATCCTACTACATAATGTATTTTAGGTGTGTTCTTAAACCCACCTGATGGCTTCCGCCCTTCACTCTGTGAAATCTGCAGATTGATAGTTCTATAGGTTGATGGAGATTTTCATTTTTGCTTCATCAGCATTTCATCAAAGCAGATGTTGTTTTGCAAAGATCAATTGTGGCTCTTAGGTTGACAATTTGAGGGCTTTAAATGAGTCATACTCTAATTCGACAAGAATAGTACAACTGACAGTTCTCATTTCATATCAATGCAGGAGGATATCCTTCTCCACTAAATTATCATTTCTTTCCAAAGTCATGCTGCACGTAGGTACTCTTTCTATGGAAAGATTTCTTGAATGCTCTGTGCCCCTCTCTCAAAATTGACCTAGTAATATAATTGTTTTTGGTTGTAGGTCTGTGAATGAAGTAATTTGTCATGGTATCCCTGATGCCAGGTATTGAAATTTTCAGTGGAATCAATTCTGTTATCTCCTGTTTTCCATTTTTCTTGCTCTAGGGTTCTGTTCCTGGTTTAACAATACCTGGCCATACCATATCTTCCAAAGAAGAGTGTTGTATATCTTACAAAGAAGAGTGCTGTCTGCTACGTTGTTACTCGTGACAGCTTTAAAGTCATGGAAGGATGTTTTTGCATTATTTCCTGTGCTCAGAGCCAAAATATTTAGCTAGTCAAGTTCCATGGCTCACATGTGATTCCCTGTGTATTTGTGCTGAAGGGGTAAATTCATGTTTATGGACAAAACTTACAAAAGGATAATCCATACCAAGCGATTATTGGAAATACAAAATTAATTGTAAGATGCAAAATCGGGAAAAACTATATGTCTATCTCACCCCTAAGCTTTCCCTTCACTTGTACTCACTTTGCACAACTTAATGACAGATTGTGCACATGCATTCACTCTCACAAATTCCCCTTGATGCTCTGGTCTATTCCTGCACACCTACAAGGCCATAACCACCAGCAGTCTGGTCTGGAATATCAGTTTATCTTCTTCCCTCTGCAGATAGGAAACCAATCAAGCCATTCCTGGATCGATTAAATCTGTGTCCCACTCTCACCCAGGAAAGCACCTCCCTGAGCACCCACTGAGAGAATAGATGCTGCACCACACAACACACAATTAGGGGTGGAAATGGGGCGGGTTATGGGTGGATGAAGTCACTCCATCACCCGCCCCGCGGGTAAAAAATTTCACCCGCTCCATCCATCACCCACAAACTTTTTCACCCGCATCTGACCCGCGCGGGTGATGCGGGTGGAGCGGGTACCCAATGGGTGAAACAAAAGAAAAAAACAAATCAACACAAGTAGTCCAATTCTAACTCAAATTTACAAAGGATTGTGTGACACAATCCTTCTGTAGGATCACATTCCACTCATACAGACTTGCTCTAGTGCAGAGCTGATCGTGCACTGCAAGCCACGTAATAAATGGCCACTTCCTGCTTTGAATACCATAGCATATCATCTCTCTCCACCCCTTCGGCTTTTCCTGGGTTCTCAAGACTTTTCTGGCATTGCAATTTTCCATGTCCACCCTCCAAGAAGGGTGACATATCAGCTAAGACATCCACTCCAATCTCCCTCTCAGAAGCAGTTTTGAACTCTTAGTACGTGTGCAGAATAGCCTTCCAAGCCCACTTATATGTAGGTGACAGGTCCACCTTATCCAAGTCTCTTCCCATGGTGAGATTAACCTCTACAAAATTAGTCCATACACACGGTCTTCTCAGTTTCATATCATCTGCAAGCTTCAAGAGGATACATTTGTTCTATTCTAAAACCTCCTCAATTTCGGATTTCTAATGCAAACCATGTTGAGCAGCTTTATAGTGTGGACTCTTCACTAACTTCAGACTGTTCCAGGAAGCTGGAAGACGGTGATATTGTAAATGTTGATGTCACGGTTTATTACAAAGGTGTTCATGGTAATGACCAATTTCAGTCAAATTTTCGGACTAGCTCTAAAGTGTCTGTTTGGTTTGATTATGTTTTCCATAATTTGTAGGTGATCTTAATGAAACATATTTTGTGGGTAATGTTGATGAAACATCACAAAAACTGGTCCAATGTACGTATGAATGCCTGGAGAAAGCGATATCAATTGGTAAGTGTTTCTTTTCCTGTCAAAGTGATATGTCATTCTTGGTTCGGAGAGAGCTCGAGGTTTGAAAATCAGTGTCCTATTTTTAGCACTATGCACTCAAGCTCTGTAGTCGTAATGCTAAAGTCATATTTATGATTTTATGGTTTAATGGTATAATAATATTTGCATGTAATATATGGATGCTTTTCTCAAAATGAACGTTTTGGTTTCCTTCTTGTTTACACGAATATTCCTATTCATGCCTTATCCTTTTTTATATTCAGTGAAGCCTGGAATGAGGTTTCGAGAGATTGGAGAGATCATCAGTCGCCATGCTTCAATATCTGGCTTTTCTGTGGTACGCAAAATTATCATTCGTCTCATGATTAATATACATGAAGTTCCAATCAATTCTAGTGAAAGGGACTAAATGCTTTTGCATGATGTGGATATAGGTGAAGTCATATTGTGGTCATGGCATTGGAGAGCTTTTCCACTGTGCGCCTAACATTCCTCACTATTCGAGTATCCTTCATTAGTGTCAATCATCTTTCTTCCCTAGAATTACATAATCGTCATGAAATGCAGGCAGTTGAATCGCTTGGGTTAACTTTAAAAAATTCTGATTTTTTTTTGCCACATTGTATCCACATATGACAGAGTTGACTCCTTAATGAGAACAGAAAATAAAGCTGTTGGTGTGATGAAAGCTGGGCAGACTTTCACTATTGAACCAATGATTAACGCTGGTATGTTCTTGGCCCCACTATGTCTTAGCTAGTGGAATGTTCCAAGTTTTTAAAAAACCTTAATATGTCATTGTGTTCTTGCAGGGGTATGGCGTGATCGAATGTGGCCTGATGGCTGGACTGCTGTCACTGCCGATGGGAAGCGCAGTGCCCAATTTGAACAAACTCTTTTGGTATGGTCCTTCAAACTTTTATTTACGAAATCCCTTCCTTTTGTTTCATCGCATTGTACCAACTTTTGAAACCATCTTTTTGAAATGGTAATAGTACAAGCATACTGTATGACTTCTGAAAGCCAGGACATTTAGGTAGTGCATAGTTTTCATATCGAATCCAACCCAGCTAAAGTAAAACTGAAAGTTGATGATCTATTTTTTAACTGAAAATTGATCTGTCATGAACTTGGTCAAAAACATTCATCTGTCTTGAACTCGGTCTTTAACGAGGTGATACTGAAAATATATTAACCTGACAACTGAATTAACCAAAATTCAAATTGACATGACCTGCTAGCCAGAAGCAAAATCTGAACTGATCCAGCCTAACTTGACTAGGAGTGTTATGTGAACATGAGTAACTCGAATTCGACTCGTACTCGCTCGATTAAAACTCGATTCGAGCTTGTTTTTTTTTTAAACGAGCCGAGTATGAGCACATTGTAAAGCTAAGTCCAAAGCTCGACTTGTTCGAATTAAACTTGAATAGCCCGAATTTTATGGAATTTCTAAAAAAAAATTTAGTTATTTTTTAATGAGCAAGTAAAACTGTTTAAAGTTCGAAAAAAGCTCGGTTCGAGCTCGTTCATTTCCTAAACGAGCTGAGTACAAACAGATTTTTAAGCTCGAGTCAAAATTTAGGCTCGGCTCGAGCTCATTTATATCCTAAATGAATTAAATATGAACAAGTAATACTCGGCTCGTTCAACTCGAATAACAACCCAAAACTTGATTTGAAGTCTGTCAGCAAGATAAGGATGGTCAAACTTGGCTTAAAACCAACGGGCTTGGCTGATTGCCAATTTAACCTAGAACAAACGCTGCTATTTTTATACTATTAACTTTTGCATTGTGTTATACAGGTGACTGAAAACGGGGTGGAGATCCTCACAGGAAGGTTGCCTACTTCACCTAAGGTGTTTCCATGGTTAAAAGAATAAGTGCTTGCTCCACCTTAGCTTTGTTTGCCTCTCCATATTTACTACAATAGAACCTATTTTTGTGCGCAATTGTTTTTTGCTTAATCGTTTAAAGATGAACTTTGTAACTCTCCTGGCTCCGTTTACGGTGTTTTTGGAAACGTAATTTCATTTTCTTTGTGGATCAAGTTTCTTTGCTCAATTAGTCACTGTGAAAGCCTGTACGGTTGATATATGAGAAGACCTCGGAGACTTGTTTTGATGTAAAGCAATCAAGAATCAAGATTCATGTTTCATGTTTCAACTGATTATTTGTTTATATATATATATATATATATATATATATATATATATATATATATATATATATATATATATATATATATATATATATATATATATATATATATATATATATATATATATATATATATATATATATATATATATATATATATATATATATTCTCTAATTTACGTCATTGTGCAGAGGCTTATCTTCTCTTATACTCCGTATTTTATTGATTTTTTTCACTCTACAATCAATTTGAGATCTCAACGCTCTATTTCAAGTACAACTAAACATCTAAATTATTTTACCGCCTCATTGCGGAACAAACTAGCGGATCACAGGATGAAATGAAAACCCTCATCCCCACAAAAGAACGCGCCTCACGCGCCATTCATTCCCAAAACGAAACCCTAGACCTGTCTTCAACCTCTCTCTCCTAGCCCGATCGAATCCGTACAAGCTTTCTTGCCATTGGCTCTTTACCTGGTTGGAGAAGTGGATTGAAAAGCTTTGGCTTGCTTTTTGGTTCTTCTTCTCATGGAAATCCAGCACCATCACTTCCAATTCAAGTCAGAACTGGGATTTCTTCTTCCACTTTTACTCCAAGCCGTACAACCTCTCCTGCCTACGGATTAGCCTTCCTCTTGCCTTGTGGATTTGGATTATCTTTAATCCATATCTCTATGTTAAAAGCCCTAAAACAATTTCAGGAAAACCATCCTCTGCTTTTCGACCATCGTCGCAGATCCAGTGCCCCCTCTACTTGAATAGACACAAGATAGCCATCCTTTTAGGGTTTTGGAAACTCATCTCCCTCTCTAAATCCCATAATGGTTTTCTCGGAAATTTTCAAAAATCTAAACTCCCTACCGAGTGTGACTTGTACGGCCTACAAAAAATTCCCAGTCTTTCCTCTTGGTTTTGGTTTTGGATTTATAATTTCATATTCAACCTTTTGTACGATTCGGTACCATCTTGCTTGCTGGGATCCTGGGTTGAAGATTTTCTCTTGGGATTGGATGAGCTGACTTCGATTCTTCCTCGACACTTTGGTCTGTCTCTGGTGGCTGTTGATTTGACAACTCAGGATTATCCTCCTGGCTTCTGGCGGGCTAGAACCACGTTTAGTCTCTGGAACTCACTGCAACTTTCTTCCTCAAAGGCAATGGCAAACTTGTTTAATCACAAAAACCACATCAGGTACTATCGCTCCTCTCCCCCTCTCCCTTCTGTGAAGCTTTTCTTGACTTATCTCTTAATTGTCTTAAACCATTATCTCTTGTTTTATCATACTTCTTATCTAAACTGTCATGATTTCCCTACAATCCTCTTTACTATAATACCTTCTGATTGCTACTTGAGTTTACATTTATCCACTTACACACTCAATCACAAACACTTAGGCAATCTTCTTCACAATCCCAAGCAAAAACCCTATAAATTGAGCACCTTGGGCCCTTGTTTCAATCGCACCACTCAACAATTCTATAATCATCTCCTCCCTAGTTTCTCTACTATTCTGTTTTGGATATTAGAAGTCTCTTCTTCTCTGCTTTCTCTCATCATGAACAATCCACCTCCAACAAACATGGAAAAAGGACTTGCTGATAACAGTGAGTCCTTGAAACCCAATTTTTCCTCTAAACCCTCTGGGAAGCTTCCAAGCGACACCCAAACCCCACCAAATCCCTCCTTGTCTTCTAAGAAAGAAAAGGGTAAAGGGAAAATCAACTTTTCCTCTTTCTACTCTCAGCTGCAGAAATGCAAAACAAACTTCCAAGTGGAAACTGAATCCATTCTCTATGGTCGAGTCTTTGGAAATCCTATTGAGATTTCTAAGATTCAAGACAAATTCTTGGGAGACTGGAGAGGTCTTGTAGGGGAAGTGGAATTTCTTGATCTTCCAAACCATTGGTTTAAGATCAAATTCTCCAACCCTCTTGACCTCCAGAAAGTCTGGGAAGGCAGACCCTACCACATCTATGGCCAGCTCATCATTCTAAGAGCTTGGAAACCCAACTTCAACCCTTTGACTGAAAACACTACCTCTATTGATATGTGGGTCCGTATCACTCTTCTCCCTGAGGAGTACAAGAATGCAGAAGCTGTTCGTACCATTATCAAGAACAACAAATATGGTACTTACATCAAGGTGGATCCCAATGTTGATGTCAACCTTGGCTTCATCAGGGTGTGCATTAACCTGGATGTGGGCAAAAAACTTGGTAATCTCATCCGAGTTCCTCTCTCTGATCACCAAACCTCCTCTCATACAATCTGGTTTGAAGAATTTCCAAATGGATGTGGCAACTCTGGCTCATCTGACCATCTCTTCAATCAATGCCCCCTAAGACTCCCAAAGCCAAAAAAAATACAAATCACCATAAAAAACCGCAGCCACAAACCCTTCTCCTCCCTTGCTGGTCAAGATGATGGTTGGGTGCAAGTCTTGAAAAAAAACAGCAACAAGGGGCCCCTTCTCCCCAACCCCATATCAGCCTTTGCCAATAGACCTTAAATGTCAGGAAAAGGAGGTGTCATCATCTCCTTTGACTCCAAATCAAACTCATCTCAATCATCTAAAGAATCCAAACACTCTTCCAATGAGCTGAAACCACCATCCACCCCAAAAAACCTCCACACTGAAGTTGCAGAAACCAACTTCCCCCCACCAATTCAGGGCAGTACAGATGAGGGTCCAGTGCTGCATTTTGAGCCTACTGCTATCCCAGCCTTGGCTGCTGGCTGCTCTAGTGCTCAAATGCCTGGTATTGGACCCTTTTTCACCCCTCAACCGACCTTAATCAGCCCCTCTAATGATGACCAGGTAGCTCAGCTTGCTCCTCTCCCTGACCCTCTTCTCTTCCCTAGTTATGGTGAGGAGGTTGAATCTGAGGTGCTGGACTGTCTAAAATATGATATGGAGGATGATGATCTCATGGGAGACTACCTTATGGATGACCCTCGTGAAGAGTTTGCCCAGCAAGCTCAGGAGAACAGCTTTGAGCTCTCGGCTGAGGCTTCTTTCCACTCTCTGCATTCCAACTCAACAGTCATAAAGATGATGTCCAACATGGACATGCCACCTCAAGATCAGTCAACCTCTAGCTCTCTCAAAAGGAAGGGTGGAGGAAGGGATGATGATACAGCAAGTTCTACCCTGGAGAGGAACAAAAACAAGACTTAGTCTCTCATGATTTCACACTTGCCTAGGCTTTTGGTTGAGTCATCTACCTGGACTCACGGCTACTGGTTTCACCATCTTTTGACATTATATTATAATATTATATATGCTTACTTATGCACTGATCCTAGGCTAGTGTCTCCACCATATGTGTTATATGCTTGCTATGTCTGTACTGCTAGCTACTGCTGTAGGATTGAACCTTGGGTTTCCTATGCTTGTACCTTATGCACTATGTACCAACTTATTCCCTGTATAATATTAAGTTGGGAACTTTATGTTAATTTCAAGTCTATCTACCCCCTTACAAATTAAGACAGACTGACTATGCTACTACTATACACCCTAAAACTCTCAAAACATCTTGCCTAAAAAAAACTTCTCTCATAAAATGGCTTATCTATCACTGGAAAACCCAAAAACCTCTGCTTACTATAAATATTATCATTTCTTTATTCTCTACTTGTTTTATTCCTATGATAAATAAAAACTTGCTTAAATTACTACTTTATCACTTTATAACATCTAGATATGTATATCTTATGCAATACAAAACCATTACAAGATTTGGATTACACACAACTCACCCAAACCACTCAACTATCTTCCTCCTAATGCCCAAAGTCTTGATTAAAATACTGAACTCCTATCATCTTATATATTATTATATGATTGAGGACCTACTGCATCTCTTCGCTAGGGTTTACTTGCTTTCTTCTTGGTTTTGTAACGCAGGTACCAATCTCACCATATCAGTATACCACCTTAATACAATCACATCTGGACCATCCATGCTCAAGATAAAGACTGGCATGGCATGTCTATGTTTGTGCACTGATTCCAATAGTTGTTGTATTCGAATATCTATATCCTATAAATCCTCCCATTGTATGCGTATTGAATGGAGTTGCCTTACAATTTTTCTTGTACATATCTCAATTAGCAACTCTAACTACTGTATTTTCTGTCATAGTTACCCCCCTTATAGGTTCATCGGTTTAGACCATTCTAAAAATAGCTATAACTTCAATTACTTGCATGTCATCATCCAGGTTCATTGCAGCTACTCACAAAATCACATAACGAAAACGACATGGATCCCTCCATATAAGCCATCTTGTTCACGAACACTCTACCAAGAGAATGCAATGACCAGAGATCGATTCAAGTCTAGCGTGCTGGAGGTGATCTGGCATAAGGAAAAGGAAACACTCTCAACTGTTCAGAGCACGGGTACTAAAAGCTCTCATTTAAAGACATACTTGTTTAATAATATCTATTATCTTACTCTTATCAGGTGGGACAAATCCACCTTTTCAACCTTCCAATTAATTTACCTATTACATCTTAGTAACCGAAACCCGGGGTTCTGTTCACTTGTGATTAGTTTACATGATCTTCTAATTATCAAGATTAATACAATCTCTATAGGTAGACTAGAACCTTTGTTCAAATTGCTATCTATGAAAGACAATATCCTAGACTATAAAGAAGATAATAAAATAAAGCATGGTTATCCTACTACCATCCCCAACCCAAATGATCTTTACTTAAGCACAGTGAATCTAACAAAGGGCCATACCAATAGGCTACACTATAGCGATGTCCCATGAAAATCTGTTATTGGAATGTTAGGGGCTTAGCCCGCAAAAACATTTGGACTCAAATCGAGTCCATCTGTAACACAGACAACATCCAAATCCTAGCCCTAGCCGAAACTAAAACAAAAAATGAACCAAAAACTAATCTCTGGCGAAAAGCTGGCTTCGATCAAATGCATTACTGTCCAGCGATTGGCTTCTCAGGAGGAATTTGCCTTCTTTGGAAATCTACGCATCTACATAATGAAACCTTCGACATTATCCATACAGAAGATAGATTTATCCATGCCAAATATGCTAACCACGCGATTAAAGTCGAATTCCACATACTCTTTATATATGCGCCACCGAATCCCCAACAGAAATTGGCTTTCTGGAATAAAATCTCTACCATCATCAATGTTTATCCTGAACCCTTCATGATAATTGGAGATATGAATGAGATTACCTGTGACGCTGACAAGCTTGGAGGTCCCTCGGCCCAAACCCACAGGTTCCAAAGAATACAAAATTTCATTACCCAACACAGTCTTATTGATTTACTAACCTTTGGTAAAAAATTCACTTGGCATCGAAAAAGATTCAGGCCTGATAACACGTTTGAGAAACTAGATAGAGTTCTAATTCATAGTAGTCTCATAAACACCTTTCCAAATCTTAGCACTAAGAACCACCCATTTACAACATCCGACCATTACCACATATCCCTTGACCTCAAAGACAACCAAAGACCTAAACTACAACCCTTTAAATTCGAAATGGCATGGACTAAAAGATCAGATTATGAACTAATAGTCAAGCAAGCTTGGAGAGTGGATACAGAAGGTTCTCCCCTTTTTAAATTAACCAGGAAGCTTCTAGAATTAAAAAAGAAGAGTAAACTCTGGTGCAAGAACACCCTAAATAACACCTTTCGCCAAATACAAACTCTAGAGAAAAATCTGGAAAAAATTCAGGACAACCTATACCAACACTACGATGGCAACCTTGAACATAAGCATAAAAGACTCCTTAAAAAACACTCTGAATTAATCAACTTTCAGAAAACCTAATGGGGTCAGCGGGCCAAACGCACACATATAAAATCAATTGACACAAACACAAAGTACTTTCACCGAGTTGCATCAGGAAGAAGGAATAAAAATGTAATCAAAACTCTCCATAATTCGGAAGGGCAAGTTCTTACAAATGACAGTGAGATAGGAAAAGAAATCAGGCGGGCCTTTCTGAAGCGTTTTGAGGAAACTAGCCACCATAACACAACCTCGGATCCTCTACATCTAATCTCCTCAGAGGTAAGTTCGGACGATAATGTTTGGCTTACGAGATCCATCTCGTATGAGGAAATAAAAAAAGCCGTGTTTTCACTAGCAAATGACAAATCAACGGGACCAGATGGTTTCCCTGCCGGCTTCTTTAAAATCTACTGGCATATAGTAGGCCCCGCTGTTTTGAAGGCAATCAAAAGCTTTTTCAACAACGGACATCTGCTGAAACAAATAAACCAGACATTTATCGCTCTTATACCTAAAAGGGATGATCCAACAACAACTAACCACTTTAGACCCATTAGTCTATGCAGCACCCTCTACAAGATAATCTCCAAAATTCTTACAGAAAGACTTAAGAAAATAATACCAAAACTTATCCACCCTCTACAAAGAGCATTTGTCTCTGGCAGAACTATTCAAGACAACATTCTCATAGCACATGAAATCTTTCATTCATTTCATAACAAAAAGGGTAATTCTGGCTGGATGGCCATCAAATTAGACATGGAAAAGGCTTTTGATATGGTCTCCTGAAGTTTTCTTATTAAAATCCTAACAAAATTTGGATTTGACCCACTTTTCATTTCTTGGATTAAGGAATGTATAACCACGGTTACTTATTCAGTATTAGTCAACAATGAGCCCACAGAAATATTTTCGCCTACAAAAGGGCTTCGATTAGGAGACCCCTTATCCCCCTTCTTATTTATACTAATCACAGAAGTACTTGCTAGAGAACTACACACACATACTTTGAAATCAGACACTTAGATTGGTATCTCGGTTTGTAGAGGGAGCCCTAAGATTCCCTTTCTGGCTTTCGCTGACGACATCATCATCTTCTCTAACGCTAACGAAAAAGCGTATGACCAAATCAACCAAATTCTGCAAACATATTGTAACGACTCTGGACAAAAAATCAACTTTCAAAAATCTTTATTCCAAACAACAACAAACATCACTACTGCAAATAAGAATATAATACGGACAAAATTGCAAATCCCTCATACCACAAATCTGCAATCTTATCTAGGGTGTCCAATCATCTCTGGAAAGGTCACAAAGAATACATTTGACACCATTATTGACAGTACAAAAAATCAATTATCAAAATGGACAGCAAACTCTCTTTCCCAAGAAGGGAGAAGAACTCTTATTCAGAGCAATCTAGCTGCGAAACCCCTGCATCTAATGCAATGCTTTATGCTACCCGCATCGATACACAAGGAACTCGATAAAATAAATAAGAACTTTTTATGGAACAAAGGACCGCGACACAAACCGCTTGTTAGCTGGTTTGACATCTGTAAATCTAGCACTAATGGAGGTTTAGGTCTCCGCAGTTCCGAAGATATGAACTCGGCTCTACAACTCAAACTACTTTGGAAAATTGTAGCGGAGCGAAACAATCCTTGGGTCACTATCATCACCCAAAAATATCTTAAAGAAACTCACCTACTTGAATACATAAAAAGGGTAACGCCTCCTGGCAATGGACAAAGTTATCAAAACTTATCTCCCTCTTCAAGGAGGGCCTCCGGTGGAGTGTGGGAGATGGAAAAACCATAAACTTCTGGACGGACTCTTGGGTCAACCAAAAACCTCTAATACACCTATCTGATAACACAGAAACAATAAACGCAGATCTTAAAGTGTCTTGGTTTATTACTTCAAACAAGCAATGGGACGGTCCTAGGCTACAGAATTATCTTAAAGACCATCTACACCAGGACCTAATCTCGGCTATCACACAAACCCCTATTCCAACCTCAACAATACAAGATAGGCTATACTGGCACCCTAGTAAAAATGGTTTGTTTTCGACAAGCTCTGCAATCCAATTAATCCATCAGAAAAAAAACCATGAACTTTCTGAATTAAAATGGATATGGAAACTACAAACACTCCCAAAAATTAAAGGTTTTTTATGGCGCATATCCAAAGACGGAATACCCACCTCTTGTAAATTGGCCTCTCGTGGCTGCGGTAATACAACTAACTGCCCTTCATGCGGCTCTAACACAAAAAACTTAAACCATGTACTACTTGACTGTCCAATCACCAAAGAAACTATCCAACTGTTTAATCCAAAAATAGCGCGATCCCTAACTAAATTCCATAACAGCTGCTTCCCAGTCCATACTCTGCTTAACGAAATGAAATCCGAACTAACAACTAAAGACTTCACCTTGCTTGCTGTGGCTTTGTGGAGTATTTGGTATTTTCGAAATCAATCGCTCTTCAACAACTTAAAACCAGATCCAAAATCTATTAAAGCTTACATCACAGAACAACTACTTCTATGGGATGTCTCGGGGAATGAGGAACCCAATATAACAAACCCCTCAAATAAGACCTCACCAAAACCTAAGAAACGACCTATAACCAAATGGAAGAAACCACCAGAAAATCACCTTAAGATAAATTTTGATGGAGCACTTTCAACATCCAGAACTGGAAGTTATGGATTTATTATCCGTAATCATGATGGATTTGTTATCCACGCCGAGGCTGGACCCTCCCCTTTCGGGACCGTGTTCGGGTGTGAGAGTTTTGCACTCTGGCAAAGTCTCAAGAAAGCTGCTGACTTAAACATACAAAATATCATCGTTGAAGGCGATAACATCTCGGTTATCAATTGCCTAAAGCTAGCTAGAACATGTCCCTGGAAAGCTGAAATCATCATCTCTGATTGCCTCCTTCTTCTAAAACATTTCCGTATCGTGGTGGTTTCCCACGTTTACAGAGAGGCCAATCGAGTTGCGAACCTTTTATCCCACTACAGGTCCCCCTACTCTCATTCGAGCTTGCCTCCTGATCGATCCTTGATCGATCTCGTCCATTTGGACGCGCTTGGTTAAACGCCTCTGGTGTTCTAATCAAATTCTTATCGGTTCAAAAAAAAAAAAAACATCAAAATTATTTTTTATAGCTTGTTTGAATAAGGGTCAAGCATTTCATTTTCTAGCTTGCCAAATGATTCAATGAAATACTTTGTAGTACCCGATGGCTTGTGAAGAACGCGGCAGGCGCACCCCCAAATCCACCCCCAAAATGCTCTCCCAAACCCTCCCTTTGGAATACCGAAATCTACTGATTTCCTGGCTAAAACTTCATCCAAACCCATCTCTCGGTAAGATCCGAGCACTTTGGTGCTGGTTTCTTCCCTCGATTGGTGAATCGAGGGAAGAAATTGTGGTTTTTGGGGCTTTGATTGTTCCTTTCTCCATTTATGATGAAGAAGTGTTTTTAGAGCTGGCAAAACCCGATCTCGAAAACCCGACCTGGTCGACCCGGAACCGATTGTCTTAGTTTACTCAACTTCCCTAAATTCAACAAATCTTTCTCTGATGCAGCAACTTGGCAGCACCCAGAATCATCGTGGTGACAGTGGCATTATCACTGGATCGAGATGGAGTCGTTTGAATCTCAAAGAAGCCCTCACTCCAAGAGATCAGTGACATCGCCGCTATTGATTCCGTTCAGATCGAGATGGATTGAGATGTCACAGAATTTCAGACATTAGTGGCGTTATCGGCATCATCGATTCTGTTCAGATCGAAGAAGTTCCGAATAAAAGAAATTGGAAATAGGATCTCCAGCCACCACTCAATCTCAATCGACAGAGAGAGGGAGCAATTTAAGGCAAACCTTTTCCATGACTCTAGATCAAGCAATTTAAGGCAAAATCGAGCTTACAGATGAGTAGAAACTCAGAAATTGAAATCGTTTGAAATCAATTTCAGAAATCGAAATCGAAATTGAGGGGGAATGACTGTGAAATCCCAGATCCGAGTGCATGCCAACAAAAATCAACAAATCAAGGAGGAAGTAGCCTGATTGGGTAATCGATTTAGCCAAAAATCAACCTTCCTACGAAGCAGTCTTCAATGGCGGCAGGCCGACAACCGGTGATATCGAGAGCCGAGAGGACGCGAGAGGGAGAAGAGGAAAAACAAGGATTAAAACAGTTGGGGCAAAAATGTCATTATTGGACACTCCCTTGATTTCACCCAAAAGTTGTCCTGGGTGTTAATTTTTGTCCATATTATGGACACTTACCAAATTTCCCCTTGAAAGATTTCCTATTTTGTTAAGATTTGATGACAAAAAGAAACAAAAATTTATATCAAGTCATTAAATTCAAATAAGTTTAAAAACAACTTAAGGTAATTGTTAAGGAAATTTAATAGATTTTGTAAAGGAATTCTAAACAATTGAGTCAATATTTTTCCGATTACGTGTATATGAGTGCATGGTAGTTAGCTTGTAAATAAATTATTCTAAAAATATTATAAATAAATTAATTAGATTTATTAATTTAAGAAATAAAATAATTATATTGTTTTACATGTATTACTTGGTAGCTTATAAATAAATTATTCTAAAAAATATTCTAAATAAATATATTGAATTTATTAATTTAACAATACATAAGATACAATTACTTTAATTTAATAAATAATTAAGGTGAAATAATTATTTAAAGTAGGGAATCTATAAAAAAATCAAAGCATCTTAAATTTAGTAGTAATTAATTGTAACTAAATAAAATATTTTTAATAAAAGATTAAATAGAAATTAATAAAAAAGATATCAAAATTAGATAAGTATGTAATTTATTTTAACAATAAATAAATTATTTATTTATTGTTAAAATAAATAATTTATTTATTGATTTAAACTAATTTTCAAAACACTCCCTGGCAATAAAATATTGTTCGGGAGTGTTTTGAAAATTAGTTAAATATGTAATACGTCCAAAAATTATTGAGTTAAAAATTTTAAAAATGTGACTTA
Source organism: Persicaria tinctoria (assembly GCA_037127255.1). Classification (NCBI taxonomy): domain Eukaryota; kingdom Viridiplantae; phylum Streptophyta; class Magnoliopsida; order Caryophyllales; family Polygonaceae; genus Persicaria; species Persicaria tinctoria. The sequence goes on along the minus strand of JBANSL010000015.1, from coordinate 36,790,961 downwards.
GTATAAAATTAAGGTTAAAGTAAACTATTATGTGATTAAGTTAAACAAAATGTATAGCATAGTTTTTAGCATTGACTCAAAATATATGATTTAAGTACCAATTATTTTTAGACTAAATATCCTAATTGAAATAATAAAAAAATCGGTAAAGATTTGATAATGAATAAAGATTTAAATTAAAATATTTAGTTAATTTAATAAAATAGAAAATTTTGATAATTAATAGAGATTGGTAAAGATTTGGATAATTAATACATATTTAAATTAATTGATTCATTTTAAATTAGTTTGATTATTTAGTTGAATTAATAAATTAGTTTGATTATTAACAGTTTAAATTGAGATAATTTTTTAAATAAAAGGTGGGCCCAAACTTAAGGAAAAAATGACATATAGGATGATTGAAGGAGAATCCGCCATGTGGCATCTCCAACATGTGTTTTAGTATTATACTAGTTTATTTCTCGTGCTATGCACGGATTTAATGTAAAAATATTATAAAATTATAATAATTATTTTTAAATTTAATTATAAAAAATATTAACTTACAAAAAATAAATAATGTATATTCATCTACAAACAAAAAAGATAATCTAAATATTATAATAATTTTTATATAATTTAGTATTAAAAGATAAAAATTTGCTTGAATAGCAACAAAGGAAGTTGTTTTTAATGACCCCAAGTGACTTTAACAATTAATTCGACAACTATTCTCCACAATAATATAATAATATGTGTCAAACCATCACCTCATGCTAATTGCAAAATATAAATGAGATACCCATATCTCTACCATCTTTGAGGTTGGTACCATTTGAATAGCTCTTACACACAAGCAAGTCGGAGGGGGTATGCAGTGGCGAATCGGAGGGGCCTAAAAATATTTTCGGATTTTTTTTATTAAATTTATATCAATTACACAAGACTTTTTTGAAAATGTTTTAAAATGGAGTTATGGAGATTTGAACCCCCAACTTATCGATTAAAATAATCATCATTTACCAACTAAACTAGAGCAATTAATTGTTAAAATACTCTTTTACTATTTAAATATCCTAAAAATATATTACATATAACATTAATTTTTTCCGTCCGGAGGGGGCCATGGCCACCTCCCGTCTACACTAAGTTCCGCCCCTGGGGGTATGGAGTGACTTAAGTCCCCTCTAGCCGAGAAGGGAAAAAATTGCATGCTTTTTATTTTTATTTTTTAAAAAATAAGTTTAGAATTAAAGCAATACAAACAAATTACAATAAATTATAAAGTTTATTTATCTTAGTTGGTACAAAGTGAGTATTAAATCATGAAGTCATGAGTTCAAATTCCTTTGACTAAAGCTTTGCATCTCTTAATTTTTCAATTAAAATGACGGTTAAAATAATAAATTTAAGGGTTTATTAAAAATATTTTTTCTAACATTTCTTATATATCATATATGGCTATAATGAATTTTTTTTAAAAAGTGAGCCTCTCTTATAAAACAATTGCTAACTCTATTATTGTTCACAAGCTCGCAATTGTTATTGTCCTTCTATGTTTATTTTTTTGTAAGCAACTATTGAGGAAAATCTCAATTGAACATCTTTTTTGTTAATTAACTGAGGCATCACATTTTTTCATGGGTTTGTCATATTTGACTACCCCTTCCACCCCCTCGATATTCAACAATATATGGTGTGCGTCATATGACAATATTTTCTCTCAAAATTTAACAATGTATGATGTGTGACTTTATTTAGTCTATTGGATTTCTGACTTAGCTTATAAGCATCATTGATCACCCATTATGACTTGTGATTGACCCCTTTGAAGACACAACAATTGTGAATCCATCAAATATTACATACCAAAATTGTCCAAACCTGTTGTATACTTAGTAATAATATAATGTAACCAATTATCTATCGTGCTATACCAGACTAAGTAAGCCTTGACTGGGGATCTCAGCTCACCTTATCAAAAAAATCATTCGACTAAACCACTATTTTAATTTAATAATTTCAAGATTAAAATGCAAACGTACACGATTCTTATAAAAACAACAATGAATTAAAAATGATTGAAATGTTATAAAATAAAATAACCTAAAAGTATTGACTCAGAAGATACTTTTATATTGAAAATTTGATTAAGCATTTGCAAAGATTTAATTGATTTTCAAAACCAAAAAAACCACCAAATGAGTTTATAAACATTGACCATAATAATATAATTTATCCATATCAAAATCAAACAAACAATGAAAAAAATAGCTATTGTTTTTTTTTTTAAATACAAAACTATTTGATTAATGTATTTTTAAAAATTTAATTAAAAAAATATTTTTATAAACCATAAATCTGTGGATAAATATGTGACATTATTAATGAGATGTAAAAAATTTAATTGATTAAACTTTTGACTATAAAATATTTTTATCAAAAGATGACATATAACGATATTAACATATAAAATACTATATATATATATATATATATATATATATATATATATATATATATATAGATTATTGATTAATTCTTTATATATATTAACTACATCATTGTTTTGAAAATGAATATAAATGATTTAATAATTCGTGATCTTTTAAGAATTACCTAATTTAGAAGATATTATAACATATGTTTACAAATTTATTAAAATGTTTATAAATAGGTGACATCATTTAATGATATGAAAAAATTTAATTGGCCAATTTTTTTTGGAGGGAAATTTTTTAACCAAATGATGACATGTAACAAAAAAAGTTATTATTTTAGTATTGTATAGGATATTTTGAAATAAATAATAAATGTTTAGAAATTATAATCAATATAAGAACTATTATTAGAAAAATATTAGCATGTAAGAAGTTATTAAGTTGAAGACTTTAAATGATTAATATAAGAAAACTTATAGCACCAAAAAAACAAAAATATAAGAAAACTGAATTACAAATCATTCTTCAATTAACATTCCAACAAATAGTTATATATATATATATATATATATATATATATATATATATATATATATATATATATATATATATATATATAGAGAGAGAGAGAGAGAGAGAGAGAGAGAGAGAGAGAGAGAGAGAGAGAGAGAGAGAGAGAGAGAGAGAGAGAGAGAGAGAGAGAGAGAGAGAGAGAGAGAGAGAGAGAGAGAGAGAGAGAGAGAGAGAGAGAGAGAGAGAGAGAGAGAGGGGGGGATGGTTCAGGGGTACTCAAGGCTTATTATGTATCATGTGAACACATCTGAGCCGTTGATTAGAGGAAATGGATGGATGAGATTAGAAGGCAATTTTAGCTTTTTTTTAATTAAAAATTAGTGGGACCCATGTTTTTTTCTAGTCCATTTGCTGAATTGGGAGCGTGTGTGATGCACTCTCTTGAAATTATTCGATGTTATATCTGGATTATTCGATCGTATCGACGGATTATGTGATCGTATTGACGGATTATGCGATCGTATCCACTTGCAACATGATGGGTGGTTATTTTTTTCTTCGAATTATTCGATAATATCACTGGATTATTCGATCGTATAAATAGATTATGCAATAGTATCGGTGGATTATTCTGATCGGCTAGCAACCTGCAAACGCCATAAACTGTTTACCAAAAATTATTCGATGGTATCGTTTGATTATTCGATGGTATCGCTTGATTATTCGATTATATCGCTTGATTATTCAATGGTTCCGTTACTTTATGTCATTGTAACAAAAAACTAAAAATTATTCAATGATATCACTGGATTATTCGATTATATCACAATATTATTCGATGGTATCATTCGATGTGTCCTAAACAAACTGGAATGCAAAAATAAGATATCAACAAAATTGATACATCCCTGGTGCAACAATCCAATTTAATTAAGCACAAAAAACCCAGTTTGTTTAGGACATGACTGAGGAATAATCAAACAGAGCAAAACCTAACATGTAAAATCAAGAACAGAGCAAGTAGAACTTGACCGAGAAATCACAACTAAAAATCCTAAATCCAACAAACAAAATCTGTAAAATCAAGAACAAAACCTAATTCGAGATCTTCCACAAACCCTAACCACTGGATACCAATTAAAGATCCGCCATAGCCAGAGATACATGGGTTTTTTGAAATCAATTTCAATTGATTTTGCAATTTCAATCATGGGCAGAGAAACCACCGAGGAGCAGCGGCAGGAAGGCCGGACTTTCCATCGCCCCTGCCACCCGCACCATAGCCGTCGTCCCCTGCAACTGTCCCTGCCGTCATGACGCCCAACTCGGAGACCATTCCGACCAGACTGAACGATATCGGCAACCACAAGGGGTCGCCACCGCCGGAGCGGTGCCGAAGCAAGCCCTACGCCTGTCGAAATCGTCGTTCACCTTTATTGCACATTCAATGGAAGAGAGAAAGAGAGAGGAGGTGTGGCGATTGGGCGATGGCGATGAATTGGGAGATGGGCTTGGAAGAGAGAAACAGAGAAAGGCTTACCGGAGAAGGGCGATGGCGATTGGGGACCGAAGAAGATCGTTCGGGTGGAGGCGTGGTGATGGAGATTGGGGACAGGGGGTGTAGCGATGGCAATCGCCGGACCGGGGTCTTGAGTGCTCGCCAGAGGAGATGGGGCTAGCGATGGGTGCACTCCAGCCTAGTCGGAACATTCTCAATTTCGCCTGAACGCCGCTCCACCCATTGTCTTTCTCTTTGCTTTATATCGATCTGATGGCACGATTGTGGGTTAGGGTTGGGAGTGGGTAATTTCACGCGCCTGGGAGATGTAGTGGTGTTGTGTTTTTTTCACTTTAATTTTTAATTAATTAATATTGCGGAAAACTCTCAGCCATCAGATTCATCAAAATCAATGAATAGGATGTATTCACATGATACACGATAAGGCTTGAGTACATATGATCTATTATATATATATATATATATATATATATATATATATATATATATATATATATATATATATATATATATATATATATATATATATATATATATATATATATATATATATATATATATATGAAAGACTATGGTAGGATTCTAGAATCATTAATCATTTATAATCATGTTTTATAATCAATATAAGATCCATCCAAAAAATAAAAAGTAAATCAACATATGGCCTAGGTTTTCTTATTAATTAACATGTTTATAGTTTATGTGGCATTATAGAAGAAAAGTGGCACAATACTATTGGTTAAAATTTTAGGTGGGAAAATTTTTCATCAGAATCCATGTGGCATAAATAACATCTGTTTTAGTATTTTTTAAAATTAGATTATATATATGTTGGTTCCAGTGTACTCAACCCTTAACGTATATCATGTGAACAAATTTGGGTCGTTGATTAGATGAAATTGATGGATGAGATTAAAAGACAATTTTAGCTTTTTTTCCATTAAAAATCAGTGGGACCCACGTTTTTTCTAGCCCACTTGCTGAATTGGGAGCGTGTGTGATGCACTCTCTTGAAATTATTCGATATTATATCTGGATTATTCAATCGTATCGACGGATTATGCGATCGTATCGACGGATTATGTGATCGTATCGACGGATTATGCGATCGTATCCACTTGCCACATGATGGGGCGGTTATTTTTTTCTTTGAATTATTCGATAGTATCACTGGATTATTCGATCGTATCAATGGATTATGCAATAATATCGATGGATTATTCTGATCGGCTAGCACCCTGAAATTATTCGATAGTATCGTTTGATTATTCGATGGTATCGCTTGATTATTCGATTGTATCGCTTGATTATTCAATGGCTCCGTTACTTATGTCATTTTAACAAAATAACTAAAAATTATTCGATGGTATCGATACACTTTTCATTCAAAATAATCGATGAAGAAAGAACAAAAATTCAATCAAATCATGTAAATCAAAACTCCAATGGAATAATCCCAAATCAATTGAAGTTTAATTGATTGAAAATAAATTGAAAAGGGGCATTTCACTGGGGAGAGAAATCGTTATTGATTTAAATCAAGGTGAAATGGAGTCCACCTTTGCCGCTAGTTAATGAAATCGGATAGAATGATGGGTTGGTTGAATGAAATCATCGCACACCATGGGATCCATCGGCGCTGCACCGCACCTTAACACCTTCGTCGGTCGCCATATCGCATCCGTCGGAGCCTTCGCCAGCTGGCCATCACCGTCTTCGTGGATCCTAATCGAACACCGCCTCCTCCGATCGCCATCACCGCACCTCCTCTTCACCGGCAATTGCAGCCGTCGGTGCCTCCTGGATAGGCGGCGACGATTGCTGAATTTGGGTGTTATCGGGGGTTGTGGACATTGTAGTCGTCGACGCCTCCTCTTCACCTACAATCTCCATCACCGTCTCCTTCGACAAACCCTAATTTCTCGCTTAGTGAATCGGCCGCGCCATTCAACAGAGGTTGCCGAGGAAGGAGGAATCGACCACAAGCTTCTCGCCTGATGTGCCCTCGTCGCCTTCGCAAATCGTTGCTCGCTGCCTTCGTATCGTCATCTCCCTCGCCTCCTTCAAATCCGGGCTTAGAACGCCGGCCGCCTCCTTCGATCTCTTTCTCTTTCCTTTATAGCAGAAATGCCCAATTGTGGATTAGGGTTGGAGTGTGTGGTTACACGCACGCGCTAGTATAGCAGTGGTTCTTTTTTTATTTTATTTTAATTTTGAATTAATCAATATTATGGAATAATCTCAACCATCCAATTTCTCTAAATCAATGGATAGGATGTGTTCACATGATACACATTAATACTTGACTACATATGATATACACACACGAATGAATCGAACTCAACGATATATTGATCAAGCTGAAATCCCCATAGTCATATATGAATATAGGACGGAGCCAGAAAGTATTGAGGGGAGGGGCACAAAAATATTACACAACGATATTGAGAAAAAAAAATCATAAAACATACAACGTGTTCCATATTATAAACTAGTGTCACACGATATTTACAAACTAGCTAGTGTTAAACAATATTACAAACTAAAGAGTTCATCATTTCTAATTAGAGGTCTATACTACTAAAAACTCTATTATTTGTTCCCATTAAAAAAATAAAGAAATAAATGAAATAACTGAAGAAAAGAAAACTAACAAAATAAGGATATAAAACACAATAAATAAACATTGAGTCAATAAACTGACGAAAATTATAAACATGGTAAAATTCATAAACTGTTGGTAAAAGTAGTTAAAAATTTAAACAACAAGATAATCTCCGTATCGGGCGAAAAACAGTTTATTTCAAAAAGTGGAGTTTATTTGGTTGTTAGTAGGGGTATTGTGGTACTTTCAAACCAAATAAGATAAAAGGGAAGGGGTAAAACAGTACTTTGGTAAAATAAACACCAAAATAACCTCCGTTTTCTAGCTTTTTTTTAACACGTTTTTCATTATTTTTGTCATCCATACAACCAATTAAGCTGTTTAAAATATAAACACACACAAAAGATTTTTTTTTAACTACTAAGATGTGTAACCAATAACCATACACACCCATATTTAACTTGTTGTATTCTTAACATATATATAATAGTGTATAGCTAGATACAAAAAAATTAAACTTGCATAACTTCTTACCAAATTCTCAACAAAAAGTAATATAACATATGGTTTCGAAGTTCTCAAGATGAATTATAATATATAAATATCAATTTAAGTAAAATATAAAAGTATTATAATATATTCAAATAAAATTAAAGTGATTAATACATGCATCTACAATCTCCAAACATTCATAACATTTTACTAAGATGTCGGATTAATGTGTATTATATATCAAAACGATGCTATTCACGAGGAGAATACACCTAGGTAATTTGTCGGGTGAGGAAGAGAGCACGTTCTCTCACATTCCCCCTCCTGGCTCCGCCTCTAAATATAGCGCGTAAAATGTAGGTTCAACAACGGACTTGTAAGTTGTAACGTGACACAATTGAAGAAGATCGGAGTTGAATTGGGTACAGATGGATTAAGTTGACGAAGTAGTAGATTTATTTAATATCCTGAGATCTGTGAGGGGAGCCATTTAACTCGTCTCGTTGTAGCTACGTCAAAGCTGGCTAGATTGCAGCTACTAAAATGAATGTCTGATACGGAAAAGGAAAGTAATTAGACAAAACTAAGAGGATTTCAAATGTCAAAGGACAAAGGACGACGAGTGTAATAAAACGCCTAGTTTCCCCATTTATGGTAAATTTACGAGCAATTTTATTTTTACCACAGAACTACCCCCTGCGCTGCTCAACTGCCCCTCGCTGCTACTTTATTTATCCCCCAACCAGACACAGAATTCATTGTATATTTAACCATAGCCAGTTGGCGAATCAAATGTTTTTACCCACCCACTTCATCCATCTCCTTTAGGGGGTTGTTTGGTATCCATTCTCGGAAATCAAAACTGGAAATCGTAATGGATGATTCCCGATTGAAGTGTTTGGTATGATTAAAACTTGGAATCCTAATGATTCTTGGGAATCGTCCACCCACAATTTTGTAGCTCATTTCATTCCCATCAAAATACTAAATAATCCTCCATTCTCAATTTCGTAGCTCATTATTATAATACTAATACTAATTCTAATAATTATATTATATTATATTTATACTTACACTTATATTATTGTTATCAATACTTTATTATTTAATATATATATTATATTATATTATATTTTTAATAATAATAATAATATATTTCTATTAATTTTTTTTAATCAATATTGTATTATTTTATATTAGTTTTATATTATTATTATATTATACTATATTTATACTTATATTATACGCTTTTGGGATACCTCATTTCAATTACCTACACTAGGCAACTCATTCTCATGCTACACACAGGCATATAAGTTTTGGTATTTTATAAGATTATTTAAAAGATTATTTTATGTCATATTGTTTCATAATCTAAACTATATATGCGCACAATTGGTAAATCTTGATTTTATATGCGCACAACTGGTAGCCCTAATAGGAAAATAGATGATTGCATGAGACCGAGAGGTGATTGTTGTCATTGGAGCTATAGGATTGAGCCTGAGATATTGATGTTTGCTTACGAGTGACATAATAGCATGATTCAAGATCTCCTGAGGAGAGGATCAATAGGTTTTCATAGATATTCTAGGTTTGTTTGTTCTAATGGAGACCGAGAGGAGATATTTGAATGAATCGGCTTAAATTCTAAGAGCGTAATGGACCTAACTTTAGTTTAACTTTGCACAAGAGTGATTGTTAACCGGTTAGGTACAATTTATTATGAGACCGAGAGGAGATTAGTAATGAACTTAGAGAACCTATCTTCATATACAATCAAATTCATTCGAGCGAGAAAAATCTCTTAAGTCTATCGACAACACATGATGGTTAATCCCCAATTCTAGAATGTTTTCTCCATATTTTCCCAAAACTTCCATTGGCTTGTTTTAATTTGTTTTTATTAGTTAGATCATAACACCTCAATTTTGATCGCTACTATTTTGGTTTAGTCAACTGGTTGCAAAGATTCGATTAATACTCCTATAGTCTATGAGTTCGACACCTTGATATACTACAACCGATCCCATACACTTGTGGGAGTAGGTTTCAAGCCTATCAAGTTTTTGGCGCCGTTACCGGGGACTTAAGCTAGTGTTAGTTCATTCATTTCAATTAGTTTTTCTAGGTCGGTTTGTTATTTTTTATTTGGTTTCTTTTTGGCTTTGGTTTTATCTATTTTGCAAGTTGAATGCGAAAAGGCCAAAAAGGCAAAGAGCTTCTGCCTTTTGATCCTGAACCTGAGAGGACTTTTCACAAGAGACTTGCTGAGCAACGCAAAGTCAAAGAAATGGGGGACAACGCTACATGTCTCCAACCTGAATTAGATGCCGCTAGAGCTTAAAGTACACGAGTAAATAATGAGCTCCGTGCTCAACTATAACATCAGTTAGCTCTTCAGGCTGCCCAGCAGCCGGCTGCTGATCCGGTTACTCTTGCTCAGCGGATGGATCTGGCGCAACACACTCCAAATCCTGGGGTAGTATTTCAGAACTTGACTCCCAATAATTTTGAGCTGAAACCATCCTTGATTAAGATGATCCGTCAAAATCAGTTTGGTGGCCTTCCTTTTGAGAATCGTCATTAATACATGGCCACCTACACTGAGCTGATGGGAACTGATGCAGTGCAATTGCCGATGACTCCTGGTGACATTGAGGACAATATGAAGGTTCCATTCGATGGTCCTATCACTCGTGCAAGGGCCAAGAGGATTCAAGATGCAACCAAAGCCCTTCTTGTCCGTTACCAAGGAACGATGGAGCAAGGGTTCAGCCCACCCGGGATCACTTGGCTCAAAGCTACTCCACCGACACAAGAGATGAGCTTCCGTCCTCAAACAAAGCTCATGCAAACTCGAAAACATCCGCCATGAAGACAATAGTGCTCGACATACACATGGGCCACTCGAGACCACACTATGTCGAGTGGCCCAAGCATTGTCGAGTACCCACAACTCACAAGGCTCATGTCGAGTACATCATGTGTTGGGCCGAGTTAGTTTATGACTTTAATTAAATTAGTTAATTCTATTACTTTATGTAAGTAGAATTAATAAGTTACAAGGATTATATCTCTTCTAGATTAATTCTTGTACATCAAGTTATTCAATTTCTATCTTATTTAGGAATTACTTATCTTAGGATTGTTTTAATTATCTTTAGATAAATTAGATCTATCCAAACCCCTTTGCTTTGCAAGGAAGGATTGGTTAGATCTTCCATAGCTTTTCTATTTAATCATACACATGTACTTTGAATTTCTTAGATTGAATAGAATTGGAGAAACCATTTATGGATTAAGGGTTCTTCGATTTCAATCCCAAAAGCCTTATGCTCTTGTGTTCTATCTTTCGGCACTCCATCACCATCACCTTACCCTTTGTTCTTGTTAGCAAACATTGAACCAAACACAACCCTAGAACATCAAATTGTTGCAAGGAGAGGAAGCCAGCCTTGGCGTCACTCGCGGGCGACTCGCTCCCAGCGAGCGCGACCTCGTCGGCTCTGTGCTCCGCGCTCCCGGCTCTCGCTCTCACTCGCTCGCTATATCGCTCTCGCTCTCGCTCTCGCAGACACTTGGCATCGTCGGCGTCGCTCCCTTGCAAGCGCTCGCGCATCCCAGCCTCGGCGTCCTTCCCGCGCGTGCTTGACCTTGCTCGCCAGCGCTCTCGCTCCCAGCGAAGCGTGCCCGAACACCCGCGACCTCGGCACTCCTGCACACCCTGAGGACCCCGCGTCCTGTGTGCCCGAGCGCTAGCGCTCCCGCTTCCGGCCTTCTTCCCTCTCTTTCCCTTTTCGTCGCTTTAGTTTTGTTTAAATTACCTAAGTCTTTTTCTGTCGCTATCATTAGTTTACTTAATTAGTTTATTTAATTGTTCAATCAGGAGATATTGGAATAACATTGCAAGATCGGGCAAATATACGGCGTGGTTCTTGATCTTGAGCCCACATGCAAAGGATCGGGTATCCCAAACGTATCAGGAACGGTTAAAATTCATGGAGTTGAGCCGGATAAGCTTATGATGCGACCATTCTCTTTTTCTTTGAGGGATAGAGCTAAGACATGGTACAATGCTATTCCTGAAGGTTCTATAACATCATGGGATGCATTGTCTTCTGAGTTTTTAAACAAGTTCTTCCCACCGAATAAAACAGCTGAAATGAGAGGAAAGATTTATGCTTTTCAGATGCAAACATGAGAAAATATATATGAAGCATGGGAACGGTTCAAGGACCTCCTACTTGATTATCCTCATCACGGAGAGCCAAAACTGAATCTCCTTGAAGTCTTCTACAAACGTCTCGATGATGCTACTAGGTTTATGATTGATTCCTCATCTAGTGCGACTTTCATGGAGAAGAATGTTGATGAGGCATGTGCATTTATTGAGAAGACTGCAAAGAAATGTGGCAGATACTCTACCGGGAGATTAGTTGTACCTAGCACCAAGAAGAGTACTAGTATGTTTGAGGTGGGTGCTGAAACCATGAGGGATGCTAAACTAGATGCTCTCTCTTCTGAGGTGAAGAGTTTGGGCCGATTGTTATCAAAGGTTCCATTTACACAAGCTGCTTCTTCTACATCATGAAAGCCGATCATTTCTTGTTAGTTCTGTAGTGGGACAAATCATTCCATTTCATCATGCGAGTTGTATAATTCCCACCAAGCAGAGGAACAAGCTGAGAAGGTTAGATATATGAAGTACATGTACAGAAATGCTGATATGTACAAAAATCGAAACTTCAATTGGGCACCAAGGTACAACAACTATAATTCCCGTGCTCGAGATCATACTGGTTTCTCCTATTCAAATAACCAAGGCATTGAAAGACCACCTCCTGGATTCCAAGCCGGTCCTCCACGACCTCAATACCATGCTCCAATTGTACCCCCTACACAACAGAGTGTTGGGACGGAGAAAATGATGGAGCAATTGCTTACTACAGTGCAAGTCTTGTTTGGGAATATCCAACACATGACAGGAGAGATGCAAAACTTAGCCAAAAGTCACAAGTTGCAAGAGACTCAAGTGGCTCGGCAGGCAGCTGCTTCACCAAGGCAATCTAGCCAACTCCCGGGACGTGCTGAGGAGATTCCTAGGGGGAACATTTCAGCAGTGACATTGAGAAGTGGGAAGCAATTAGAAGAAGTGATGGTGCCTGAGCCAAAAACAGATGAAGGGGCAGATGATCCAACTAAGAAAAGAAATCTTGAATCAGAGAAGGAATCTCCCTGCGTGCCACCACCACCTTATAAACCTCCATTGTCGTTCCATCAGAAGAGAAACAGGGAGCTTGTGAATCAGAAATTAAATTTTTTTTATGGAGATGTTGAAGAAGCTACACAGAACCATACCCTTCGTCGACGCTTTGAAGGAAATATCGTCCTACTCCAAGTTCTTAAAAGAGATTCTTTCCAACAAGAGTAAGCTTGATGAGGTGCACACGATGTCCTTGACTAGGGAATGTAGTGCTTTGATCCAAAATGCACTCCCATAAAAGCTAGGTGATTCAGGTAGCTTTGCAGTGCCCATTTCGGTTGGTGACTACGAGTACAAGGCCTTGTGCGACATAGGCGCAAATGCAAGTCTTCTCCCCCTCTCCATATGCAACAAGCTGAACTTAGAGGAGTTGAAACCGGTAAAGATGAAGTTGTCCATGACAGATGGATCGATTGCTTATGCAAATGGTGTACTTGAAGATATACCCATCCGAGTGGATAAGTTTTATGTACCGGTAGACTTTGTGGTGCTAGACATAGATGAGACGTCACCAATTCCTATAATCTTGGGGAGACCGTTTTTAGCCATAGCCGGAGCTTTGATTGATGTGAAGGTTCAATATTGGTGATGAAAAAGTTGAATTCAATTTCAACCAAGTTGTGAAGACCCCCTTTCTTGATGAGGTGTACAAGGAAGTTAAAGAAGAAGAGAGCCTTAGTGGGGAACAAATCATGTGTGTTATATCTGATGATCCCCTAGAGCTCTATCTCACTCAAGGAGTGCATTTTGACATTGCAGCTGAAGATATGAATGTCTCTCCCGAGGTGCCTGATTTAGATGACTTGATAGCGACTATTCTAGCATTGGTTTTTGGGCACTCTTGTGTAGAGTTTAGGGCATTTTACTAGAGTATTCTACTTATTTTTTAGCCCTTTATGCCCCTTTTCAAGAAATCGGTGTCTACCGCTAGTTTGTTGTGATTTCAGGTACTTTTGAGCGGTTTGGGAGTCGATTCAAGAGCTAAAGGATAAGGAGGTGATTAGATGCGCTTCCATGTGGAAATAATTCATCAAAGACGGACAAAAGGGGTCGAGAGATGACAAAAAATATGAGACAAGAAGCAAGCATATCAAGTGAATCACTCATAGGAGCTAAAGACGATGGAGCACGACTCGCGGGAGAAGGGAGTTTGTGCAATTTTCAGCTACATCAAGATGTCACGACTCATGGGAGGCCTTCACGAGTCGTGAAAAGTGAACCCATGTGTTTTGTGACCTTCTGCAGGTTGTCACGACCCGTGACAGACTCCTCACGATTCGTGATAGTGCCACATCCGGCCAGACCATTCGGATTTCCGACTGTTTCTTTTATTTGTTTTGGATTAATTTAAACTCATAAAAGACTGAGATTTTGGGGTTTTAGGTTTTGGTGAAAAAGGGCTGGAAACACTCAGATTTGGGGGGGGGGGGGGGGGGAACTTAAGAGAACCCTAGATTAGTTTAGTGATAAAAGATTGCAAATTGGATGCTTAAGACGATTTCCGCTATAGAATATCAAGTATTTCTTTTACTCTTCTTTGCTATGTCATCTTATTTTGTTTTTGATTTGTTCTCTTTCATCATGTTTAGCTAATTCGATCGTTCTAGGGATGGGGTGATTCCCCTATGTTGAGATAGACCGTACTTACTATTGCTTGAATGTAGTTTGAATTTGGTTTGATTTAATCCTATTGAGCGTATAGCCAGATTGATAATCGATTAGATCCGATTAAGGGTTGAGATCGAGAGGAGATGGCCCTAATAGGAAAATAGATGATTGCATGAGACCGAGAGGTGATTGTGGTCATTGGAGCTATATAATTGAACCTGAGATATTGATGTTTGCTTATGAGTGACAAAATAACATGATTCAAGATCTCCTGAAGATCAATAGGTTTTCATAGACATTCTAGGTTTGTTTCTTCTAATGGAGACCGAGAGGAGATATTTGAATGAACCCGCTTAAATTCTAAGAACCTAATGGACCTAACTTTAGTTTAACTTTGCATAAAAGTGATTGTTAACCGGATATGTACAATTTACTATGAGACCAAGAGGAGACTAGTAATGAACTTAGAGAACCTACCTTCATATACAATCAAATTCATTCGAGCGAGAAAAATCTCAGTCTATCGACGACACATGATGATTAATCCTCAATTCTAGAATGTTTTCTCAATATTTGCCCAAAACTTCCATTGGCTTGTTTTAATTTGTTTTTATTAGTTATATCATAAAACCTCAATTTTGACCGCTACTATTTTGGCTTAGTCAACTAGTTGCAAAGATTCGATTAATACTCCTATAGTCCCTGAGTTCGACACCTTGATATACTACAACCGATCCCATACACTTGTGGGAGTAGATTTCAAGCCTATCAGTCACCACTGATAAGAGTTTTAGTTGTCATGAAATGTGTCAGTGTGTCACCATTGATATATAAGAGTGGTGACACTATCATCGTTAAAAAAAAAGGTTGTCATCAAGGGTGGTGACATAACTAATAACACTCATCCTAGAGTTTTCTTTGATGACAACAATAGTTTTGCTTAGCATTAGCCCCTTTAGGGTTTGTACTTCCCTTGTCATAGGGGTTTCCTTTGGTGAAAATAATGATTACACTGTTTTTACCTTAAATTTGTGACACCACTAATAACACTTGACAATTCTTTCACTTGGTACACCGGTGATGACAACACTTGGTACACTTGTGGAGACGCCATATTTTTTTGATGACATAACTAATAACACTCATCCTAGGGTTTTCTTTGATGACAACAACAGTTTTGCTTAGCATTAGCCCCTCTAGGGTTTGTACTTCCTTTGTCATAGGGGTTTCCTTTGGTGACAACAATGATTACAATGTTTTTACCTTGAATTGGTGACACCACTAATAACACTTGACAATTCTTTCACTTGGTTCACCGGTGATGACAACACTTGGTGCACTTGTGGAGACGCCATTTTTTTTTTGTGACACCACTATTAACACTTGACCATGTTTTTCTCGTGTTCTAGGGTTTTTCCTTAGGCAAGCAGCGATTACACTACTGTCACCAAAGGAAAAAAAAACTATAAAAAATGTCATTAAAAAAGTTATCACCTCATATGGTAACACTCACCTCGTTATAACAGTGGTTACACTGTTGTCACCAAAGGGAAAAAACACTTGTCCTTGTCCTAGCTGGGTTTTCCTTTGATGACAATAGTTGTTTTGCTTAGCATTAGCATCTATAGAGTTTGTGTTTCCTTTGTCTTAGGGTTTTCCTTTGGTGACAGCAATTATTACATTGCTTTTACCTTGGTGACATGACTAATAACACTTGACCATTGTTTCACTTGGTACACTGGTGGTGACAACAATTGTACACTTGTGGTGACACTGTTTTTGTGTTGGTGATACCACTATTAACACAGTTAGTCATTCATCTCTTAACAGAGTGTTGTTTTCCTTTGGTGACAATAGTGGTTACATTTTTTTGTGTGGTGATACTACTAATAATATTTTCTTTTGTCCTAGAGTTTTCCTTTGGTGACAATAGTGATTACATTTTTAATTTTTTTGTTGCGGTGACACTACTAATAACATTTTCCCTTGTCCAATGTTTTTTTTTCTTTTGGTGACTGTAGTGATTACTTTTTTTTAATTGTGGTGACACTACGTACTGATAACACTTTCCTTGTCCTATGGGTTTTTTTTCTTTTGGTAACAATAGTGGTTACTTTTTTTTTTTATCGTGGTGACACTACTAATAACATTTTTCATTGTCCTAGGGTTTTCTTTTGGTGACAACAGTGGTGATGCTAAAACCTGTCGTTGATTACGCCAAAGAAAACTCAAACCTATAGCAAGTATATCAATAAGCAAGAGGTCGATCCACAGGGAAAGTTATAATTCTAGTTTGATTCAAGTGTCAATCAAAGTAACCAGTTTGGGGGGGGGGGGGTTGTGTGTGAAAGTTTCGCCTTTTATCAAAGCGGAATAAAGAAAGCAAAGTAAAAGAATTTGTTTTAGACAATTAGGAGAAGCAATTCTACCTACAATTTTCCACTTTATTGGATTGAAGCGATCCTTGTAACTTCTTCTCATCCTATTAAGTTTCCTATGAATGCCCTTGTCCCGACCTAATATAGTTACTAGTACAACCAGTCCTAGCAACCCTTATCAATCGAACAATCCCTAAAGAAGGATTTAACCCAATTGATAGCTTTAAGTTTAGAGATTAGCCAAGGTATTTGCAGTCCCTAAAGAGGGATTTAACAACACATTCAACTTCCTACTCATTCAATTAGTTCAACCAGCCCTAAAGGAATAAGTTTGCCACTTAGGTTAAGGTTCACAACCAGGAATCTACAAAATCTTAGCAATTGAATTGATTCTAACTAGTTGCGCGGGCTAGATAGAATAAAACAATAGACAATCAAGCACAAAGAAGTTGAAGCATTCAAATATAGGAAACAAGGAACGAGAATTAGAAACTCACAATCAATGCGAATAAAGCTTCAAATTGCAGGCAGAATAGATGAGTTTAGTTCCTCATGGAAGACATCGCTCAAAATCTCTAAAAAGTCTGATGAAAGAATAGAACAAAAGTAATGGAAAAATAACTAAAAGTGGCCTTAAATATCATCCAAAGTCGGCCACAAAACAACTAAGAATAAAAACTAGGGTTTCATTAAACGAAACGCAGCGTATACGTGCTGACGGCAGATGCGGAGGCTGCCGCATGTATGATGCGGCCGCAGCATCAGCATTTCCTCTTGCATCGCCCCTGGCGGCGTTCGCTGCATTCCTGTTTGTGGTACTTCTTGTCTTCTCCGAGAGTAGCTTCAAGTGATTTGCTCTTTTCATTCCTTGCTTCTCTCCAATGTCTTTTATACTCCTCTTCAAGATACCGCATCTCCCATATGTGTCCCGATTCGATCTGCAAGATAACCACAAATTTGCGCATAATCCGAACTCTTCTAGAATAATCATAAGACGCAATTTAGTAACAAAGAATGAAATAAATGCAACCTATCTAAGCTAAAAATGCCTATCTAAGATATGCATTATCAAATTCTCCCACACTTAACCTTTGCTTGTCCTCAAGCAATGATAGAATGAACATGAATAAATGCATCCCACAAGAAATCCCTTCAAGTTTCAACTTAATCAAAAAGTAACATCATAGCAGGTGAAAACATAAACCAAACAAACAAACGTCATAGCATGTACTATAGTGATCAAAGCTTAGAAGTAGACATTATCCAACCTCACCAGAAATATGTGTTTCACTCATGTTTTTAGGCTTTAAGATACAACTCTCAACTCAAATTAATCATGCACTAAGCTCATAGACATTGACCACCATATCACCAATTCTCTACCGAAATGTCATTACTTGCGGGACACAATAAAGAAAATAAAATGCAACACTTTTTTTTTCTTTTTCTTTTTCTTGTCTTTTCTTTTTTTTTTCTTTTTCCTTTTCTTGTATTGGTGCTTTCCTTACGCGAAGCGCAAACATGGGTGTCATGAATGACCCCGGTCTATCAACACCTCAACCTACTAATATAAAGTCCACTTGAACATCTTTTGACGTAAGTTGCAAACATGGGTGTCATGAATGAACATGGTTACTCAATGATCAAGCTTTCTTTCCTAGTGGATAGTTTTCAACACCTTTTTGCGCGAATCATACCCATGGGTGTCATGCATAGATCCGGTTACTAAGTGCATCAACCATTGCCACCTTATGCACTAAATATTCACAAATTCAACAAAAGGCTCAAAATATAAACATAAACTCCGCAAGCAATCAAACATGTGCATCGGTCTTTAAAAATAGATACTGCAGTCAATGCCAAGAGGTAGCAACACTAGGCGAGTAATTCACACAGCTGAGCAAAAGAATTCAAATAAGGCCAAACATTCTCACAGGGTCATGTTTTTAGGACTTCAATCATACTTTAGCTCAATCATACATGCTCAATTATATTTGCTAGCTCATGTTCCACAAAAATCAAATAAAGACAATAATCAAAACATCCAGAACTCCATGGGATTTTTATGAATCATGCTTGAAATTTAAAATAGAGGACAAACTAAGCCAGATGGGTATTTGAATAACACATATGTATGCAATGCATGCTCTATTTTTGGATTTTCGAATTATTATTATTATTATTATTATTATTTATATATTCCAAAAATGCAGAAAAATAAATAAATAATAGACAAAAATTAAACTTAACAAAAATTAAATAAACTAACTATTACAGAACTTAACATGTTGTGCAGAAATTTAAACATGGTCCTAGCAATGACAGAATTGACATAATATACATATAATTCTCCTCCCCCACACTTAAAATTTTCAGTGTTCTCACTGAAACAGTACAGACAACCAAAATAAACATAAAAATTTAGAGTGAAGGAGGTAAGACTAACCACTCACTAAGGCGGCGGCTGGTATGGTGGTGACTGGTACGGCGGGATATGAGGGTACTGCTGACGGAAGTAGTAAGCCTGCTCTCTTCGCAACTCCTCCATATGATAATTTGTCTCTCGCGTGTTGCGATCGATGTCTTGGAAAGTGAACTCAAAGGAGTCCTGGCGCAAGGACATACGGTGGCACTCGGTAAGCATGTGGTCCTTCCAGGGATCATCCTCAGCAGAAGAGAAGCGAGGTCCTGCAGAAGATCCCCCATATGGTAGTCTGTTTGTGCAGGGGCATCATCCTCAGCCTCGTCCTCATCATCCTATGTCACTAATCCTAAAGTGCTGGGGTTATTTTCTGGGTTCTTTTTTTTTTTTTTTTTTAAAAAAAAACTACCTATGTCACTAATTCTAAAGTAATTAGCTAAAGAAAAATTACCTAAGAAGTAATGAAGATGAGAAGGAAAAGAGAACTTACCTCGGGTTGCCTCCCGAGCAGTGCCTGTGTTTCAAGTCGTTGGCTCGACATGATGGTCCTTGAGTGGCCTGATGGGTTGGTTCAGCAAGCACAAACTCGTCCTCTTCGTTATGTGGAATGGTCTCAAAGTATGGCTTAACTCTATGTCCGTTAACCTTAAAAAGCTCATTAGACTTAGGATCATAGAGTTCAATTGCTCCGTGAGAGAAGATCCTCAAGATGGTGTAGGGTCCTTCCCACCTTGATCTAAGCTTTCCAGGGAAAAGCTTCAGGCGTGATTTGTATAGAAGAACCTTGTCTCCTATTGTTAGCTCTTTCCGCAGGATGTGTTTGTCATGCCAAGTCTTGGTCTTTTCCTTGTAGATCACTGCATTATCATAAGCATCCAGACACAATTCCTCCAGCTCTTGCAATTGAAGTTTTCTGAATTCACCTACTTCATCCAACCTCATATTGCAATTCTTTACAGCCCAATACGCCTTATGCTGAAGCTCCACATGGAGATGACATGCCTTTCCAAAGACAATTCGATAAGGGGACATACCAATAGGAGTCTTATAGGCTGTCCGATAGGCCCAAAGAGCGTCATTCAGCCGTAGACTCCAATCCTTCCTGTTAGGTGCCACTGTTTTCTCTAGAATGGTCTTTATCTCTCTATTTGATATCTCCGCTTGACCATTGGTCTGAGGATGATAAGCAGTTGACACTCTCTGTGTGACATGGTACTTCTTTAGCAAGGCAGTGATCGTCCTGTTGAAGAAGTGTGTCCCTCTGTCGCTAATTATAGCCTTAGGCACCCCAAATCTTGCGAAAATGGTGTCTTTCAGGAATTCTGCAACTACTTTAGAATCATCAGTTCTGGTGGCCTTTGCCTCCACCCACTTGGAGACATAGTCCACCGCAAGTAAAATATATATATTCCCAAAAGAACTAGGGAAGGGACCCATAAAATCGATACCCCAAACATCAAAAATTTCACAAAATATGACAGTTCTTTGTGACATTTCATTTCTAGCAGATATGTTCCCCACCCTTTGGCATCTATCACATGATTTACAAAAGGCATTAGCATCCCTAAATAAATGAGGTCAAAAGAAACCTGCTTATAAAACTTTTCTAGCAGTATTTTGAGGACCAAAGTGGCCTCCACATTCATGAGCATGACAAAAAGTAAGGACAGATTGTTCCTCATTATCCGGTAGACACCTCCTGATTACCTGATCAGCACAATGTTTCCAAAGGTAGGGGTCATCCCAAACATAGAAGCGAGAGGCATGTCGAATCTTGTCCTTTTGAGCTTTTGTGAATTTTGGTGGAAATTCTCCCGTGACCAAGAAATTCACCATATTGGCAAACCAAGGTCGAGGAGTATGGACACCCATCAACAATTCAGAAATATCAGGACTTACCTCGTCGGATAGGGAGGAAAAAGACTGAACGGGGGTCTGAACAGCTTGCGGCTGGCGCAACATAAATGATGCGGGCGCAGCATGATTGATATGCGGCGGGCGCCGCAAGGTTGCTGCGGCCGCCGCATCTTCCGTCGTCGGTATTTCCTGTAGCTGCAAAGAAGAAGTGTGAGTTAGGTAAAACAATGTATCGTCAGGAAACTCACCATGAATGGGTCTTTGATCTTCCGGCTTGTCCTCTACTTAGACAAGTCTGCTGAGGTGATCCGCTACTAAGTTTTCTACACATTTCTTATCTTTGATTTCAATGTCAAATTCACTCAAAAGTAAAATCCAACGAATCAATCTTGGTTTCGCTTCTTTCTTAGTCAATAAATAGCGAAGAGCAGCGTGATCAGTGAAGACAATTACCTTAGCTCCTAGGAGATAGGAGCGAAACTTCTCCAGTGCAAAGACCACAGCCAGGAGCTCTTTCTCAGTGGTTGAGTAGTTTCTTTGCGCTCCATTCAGAGTCATGGAGGCATAGTAGATGACATGAGATCTCCGTCCTTCCTTTTGTCCCAAAACAGCCCCCACATCATAATCGCTAGCGGCACACATAATCTCAAAAGGTTGAGACCATATGAGTGCTTGAATTATAGGAGCGCTATTCAGGCGACCTTTAAGCTCATCAAAGGATGCTCTACACATGTCGTCAAACTCAAAAGCTACTTCCTTTTTCAGTAAATCACAAAGAGGTGCAGAAATCTTAGAAAAATCCTTAATAAACCTGCGATAGAACCCTGCATGGCCTAAAAAGGAGCGAATTTCGCGCACATTGGTGGGGTAAGGTAGAGACTGAATGACATCAATCTTAGCCTTATCCACCTCAAGACCCCTGCTAGACACAATATGACCCAAAACAATGCCTTGCTCAACCATAAAATGACACTTTTCAGAATTAAGGACTAAGTTGGTGTCTACATACCGCCTAAGCACAAGTGACAAATGATACAAGCAAGTATCAAAATCATCTCCGTGCACAGTGAAGTCATCCATAAATACTTCAATAGAGTGCTCTACATACTCAGAAAATATGCTTACCATACACCGTTGGAAAGTCCCGGGTGCGTTACATAGCCCAAAAGGCATTCTGCGATATGCAAAAGTGCCAAAGGGGCATGTAAATGTCGTTTTTTCTTGATCCTCCGGTGCTATTGGTACCTGAAAATATCCTGAGTAGCCATCTAAAAAGCAATAAAAGGAGCGGCCGGCAAGGCGCTCAAGCATTTAATCAATAAAAGGAAGGGGGAAATGGTCCTTGCGAGTAACTGCATTCAATTTTCGATAATCAATACAGACTCTCCATCTTGTTTGTACCCTACTAGGGACCAATTCACCATCCCGATTCTCAACAACAGTAATACCTCCCTTCTTAGGGAGAACCTGAGTAGGACTCACCCATTTGCTGTCATATATGGGAAAGATCATACCTGCCTGAAAGAGCTTCAACACCTCATTCTTTACCACTTCCATCATTAGCGGGTTGAGTCTCCACTGAGGTTGTCTAGATGGCTTGGCATCATCCTCCAATAGTATCCTATGCATGCAGAGGGTATGACTGATGCCCTTAATGTCTGCTATCGTCCATCCTAACGCCTCCTTGTTTTCCTTTAGAACAGTCACCAATCGCTTCTCCTGTTCAAAGGTCAATTTATTAGAAATAATGACAGGCAGAGTATCATTTTCACCAAGAAAAGCATATTTAAGGTGATTAGGAAGTTGTTTCAATTCAACATCAGGCGCTTGGATAATAGATGGAAGAAGCTTTTCAGTAGGAATGGTCAGCTCGATGCGGTCTCCCCTTGGTGGCACATAGGTGGGAGATCGATGGTCTAAAGCTACTATAGCCTCTTGCAAATCAGATGACAATACATAATCTCTAGCAATTTCATCTGTAGGAGCCTGTCAAGCAACTTCCATCTCATCAACACATTCCAAATCAAAGCAATCTTGTGCCATAGTATCAATAACATCCACAAAGCACAGAGAAGGATCATCAGATGGGAATTTCATGGAATCATAAATATTATATTCAACTCTTTGACCATCAAATTCCATAGTAAGAGATCCTGAATAGACATCTATCTTAGTCCTAGCAGTTTTCAGAAAAGGTCTGCCCAACAGAATAGGGCCTTCATTGTTACTAGGACCCATGTCAATCACAAAGAAATCAGCGGGGAATATCAAATTGTCAACCATAACCAAGACATCTTCAACAATCCCTTTCGGGTAGATAGTAGATCGATCAGCAAGTTGAATCACTACTCGAGTATCATTCAGAGGTCCCAACCCAAATCATGATAAACATTAGAAGGTAAAACATTAATAGATGCTCCTAATCTAACATGGCTTTGTCAAATTTAGTATCACCTATCACACATGGAATAGCAAACATACTAGGATCACTACACTTCTCAGGCATACGTTTTTGAAATACAACAGTGACATGTTCGCTTACCTTCACCTTTTGCTTACCTTTTAGCTTCTGGTTCCGCTTGATAGTGGAAAGTTCCTTCAAAAATTTAGCATATCTAGGAATGCTTTTGATCAAATTAAGCAAAGGAATGTTTACCTCACACTTACTGAATGTCTCGAAGATTTCCTTGTCATTCTCATACCTTTGTGTATCCTTCAAGGCTTCCGGGAAGAACGGAATGGGCTTTGGAGTCTCCATAGGTAAGGAGGAAGAAAGGGGAGAAGAAGAAGGAGGGGGAAGAGGGAGAGAAGAAGAAAGAGGGGAGGAAAGCATACCTGGAACGGATCTGGCGGTGGGCTCGCCGGTGGCGGGCGCAGCATGAATCGAGCCTCTGGCAGCGGCCGCCGCACGGTGGTTTTCCCGTCTTCTTCTTCAATAATCTCTATCTCCTCATCCATTATCTCCTCATCGTCCTTTTGATTTGTGACAACCAGTTCCTTG
This sequence comes from Persicaria tinctoria, assembly GCA_037127255.1. Lineage (NCBI taxonomy): Eukaryota > Viridiplantae > Streptophyta > Magnoliopsida > Caryophyllales > Polygonaceae > Persicaria > Persicaria tinctoria. Next base: position 36,766,877 of record JBANSL010000015.1, on the reverse strand, counting down.
CCACTCCTAAGCGTTACAGCACTAACATTCTCCTTTGTTGGATTCTCGATGGTCTGTGATGGAAGCTTTCCTGAACTATTTGCCTCCTTAGCACTTAAGATTTGAATGAGCTGACTCATTTGATTCTCAAGATTTGTCGTCCGATCGGATTGCTGCTTCTCTAGATTTGTCATCCGCTCTGACGGTTGTTTATCATTCCTCATGACCAATCGTGACAGTTTCTGTAGTGGATCCTCATTATCCTCATTTGATTGCTGCTGACCTCCCTATCGAGGTTCATATTGTTGTTGAGGCCTTGCCTGTTGCCCCCCTTGCTGATTGAAAGAAGCTTGGTAGTTCCCATAGCCTTGCTGATAGCCTCTGTTGTAATTATTGATGTTGAAATACCCAGGATTTCCATAATTGCCTTGCCTAGGCCTTTGTTGAGTGAAATTCCTAATGGCATTCAAATCAAAATTAGGATCTTGTAGAAGCGGGCACATGTCCATAGGATGAGTGTATTGATTGCAAAGACCACATGCCTTCAGTTGTTGAGGAGTTCTATCAATAACCAATTCTTTCATCATCTCCTTTACCTCTGCCATATCAGTCTGAAGTGCAGCCACAGGAGAATCAACAACGAGTACACCCCTAGCACGAGGGCTCTTATTGAACTGTCTGGAGCCCTCAGATAGCTCCTTAAACACATCCCAAGTTGCGGCAGACGTCTTGTTTAGCATGTTTCCTCCACAAGCGAAATTCACTATTTTGCGCTCCATATCAGTTAACCCATTAAAGAGAAAGAGCACTAGATCCTTTTGAGAATACCCATGGCATGGGCAGCTGGCGCAGAGCTTCTTGAAGTGTTCAAAGTACTCATGTATTGACTCTGTCGCGTACTGCTCAATGCTGCTGATTGACCTTTTCAAAGCATTGAGCTTTTTTGCAGGGAAGTACATCTTTAGGAAGACTCTCTTCATCTCAGGCCAAGTAGAAATAGATCCAGGTGGCAGATAGAAGAACCTTTCATTAGCCTCATCCTTCAAAGAAAAGGGAAAAACTCTCAGCTTGATTTGATCTTCAGTTACATTCTCTGGTTTCATCCCAACAACCACCGTATGAAATTCAGACAGATGCTTGGGGGCTCCTCCCCACTCAAACCATGGAATTTGGGTAGAAGATGAACTACCCCAGACTTCAGCTCAAAGTTAACTCCTTCTACAAGCGCAGGGAATTGGATAGCCAAGGGTTGCTGTGCCAGATAAGGAGCATAAAGCTACTTAAGAGTGTGGTTCGCGTTGTTAGCCATCTCTGTTGTAGGTTCTTCTTGATCAAAAGGGAGTTCGCGAAAGCGATCACGAGCTTCTCGCCTTAGAGCGGCAAGGGTCCTTTCAATATCTTAATCTAACGGCAACAAAGAAGAATTAGTAGCACGGGTATGGACCATATAAGACGGTCCACACCAAGATCAACACTAAAAACACACAAGAAGCCATTTTTTTTTGTGACACCACTATTAACACTTGACCATGTTTTTCTCGTGTTCTAGGGTTTTTCCTTAGGCAAGCAGCGATTACACTACTGTCACCAAAGGAAAAAAAACTATAAAAAATATCATTAAAAAAGTTGTCACCTCATTTGGTAACACTCACCTCGTTATAACAGTGGTTACACTGTTGTCACCAAAGGGAAAAAAACACTTGTCCTTGTCCTAGCTGGGTTTTCCTTTGATGACAATAGTTGTTTTGCTTAGCATTAGCATCTATAGAGTTTGTGCTTCCTTTTATCCTAGGGTTTTCCTTTGGTGACAGCAATGATTACATTGTTTTTACCTTGGTGACATGACTAATAACACTTGACCATTGTTTCACTTGGTACACTGGTGGTGACAACAATTGTACACTTGTGGTGACACTGTTTTTGTGTTGGTGATACCACTATTAACACAGTTAGTCATTCATCTCTTAACAGAGTGTTGTTTTCCTTTGGTGACAATAGTGGTTACATTTTTTTTTGTGGTGATACTACTAATAATATTTTCTTTTGTCCTAGAGTTTTCCTTTGGTGACAATAGTGATTACATTTTTAATTTTTTTGTTGCGGTGACACTACTAATAACATTTTCACTTGTCCAATGTTTTTTTTTCTTTTGGTGACAGTAGTGATTACTTTTTTTTTAATTGTGGTGACAGTACGTACTGATAACACTTTCCTTGTCCTATGGATTTTTTTTCTTTTGGTAACAGTAGTGGTTACTTTTTTATTATTGTGGTGACACTACTAATAACATTTTCCATTGTCCTAGGGTTTTCCTTGGTGACAACAGTGGTGATGCTAAAACCTGTCGTTGATTCCGCCAAAGAAAACTCAAACCTATAGCAAGTATAGCAATAAGCAAGAGGTCGATCCACATGGAAAGTTATAATTCTAGTTTGATTCAAGTGTCAATCAAAGTAACCAGTTTGGGGGGGTTTTTGTGTGTGAAAGTTCCGCCTTTTATCAAAGCAGAATAAAGAAAGCAAAGTAAAAGAGTTTGTTTTAGACAATTAGGAGAAGCAATTCTACCTACAATTTTCCACTTTATTGGATTGAAGCGATCCTTGTAACTTCTTCTCGTCCTATTAAGTTTCCTATGAATGCCCTTGTCCCGACCTAATATAGTTACTAGTACAACCAGTCCTAGCAACCCTTATCAATCGAACAATCCCTAAAGAAGGATTTAACCCAATTGATAGCTTTAAGTTTAGAGATTAGCCAAGGTATTTGCAGTCCCTAAAGAGGGATTTAACAACACATTCAACTTCCTACTGATTCAATTAGTTCAACCAGCCCTAAAGGAACAAGTTTGCCACTTAGGTTAAGGTTCACAACCAGGAATCTACAAAACCTTAGCAATTGAATTGATTCTAACTAGTTGCGCGGGCTAGATAGAATAAAACAATAGACAATCAAGCACAAAGAAGTTGAAGCATTCAAATATAGGAAACAAGGAACGAGAATTAGAAACTCACAATCAATCCGAATAAAGCTTCAAATTGCAGGCAGAATAGATGAGTTTAGTTCCTCATGGAAGACATTGCTCAAAATCTCTAAAAAGTCTGATGAAAGAATAGAATAGAAGCAATGGAAAAAATAACTAAAAGTGGCCTTAGATATCATCCAAAGTCGGCCACAAAACAACTAAGAATAAAAACTAGGGATTCATTAAACGAAACGCAGCGTATACGCGCTGACAGCGGATGCGGCGGCCGCCGCATGTATGCTGCAGCCGCAGCATCAGCATTTCCTCTTGCAGCGGCCCTGGCGGCCGCGGTGTGCAGCGATCGCTGCATTCCTATTTGCGGTACTTCTTGTCTTCTCCGATAGTAGCTTCAAGTGATTTGCTCTTTTCATTCCTTGCTTCTCTCCAATGTCTTTTATACTCCTCTTCAAGATACTGCATCTCCCATATGTGTTCCGATTCGATCTGCAAGATAACCACAAATTTGCGCTGAATCCGAACTCTTCTAGAATAATCATATATAAGACGCAATTTAGTAACAAAGAATGAAATAAATGCAACCTATCTAAGCTAAAAATGCCTATAATGCCTATCTAAGATATGCATTATCATTTTTCTTTGGTGATAATAGATAAAATTGTGTCACCAATAGATTTCAAACATATACCGAGATGCGAGATAATAAAAAGCATATAATATCACCGAAATGTAGTGTCACCATACTATTATTACTAATTAAAATTAGCCCTCTAGGATTTGGCTTCCCATGTCCTATGGTTTTCTTTTGGTGACAACAATGTTTGAAAAATAATTTTATCATAATTATTGAAAAAAATTCTTATTTTATAGAAAACTTTTTTTTTAAAATAAAAAAGTGTCACCACCCTTATTAGTGTTGTTGGTGGAATGGTTAGGATGGTTACTTGTTAGATATGTGGAGTATTGGATTTTTTTTTTTTGCGGAATTGAGTGACATGAGAGGTCGATTGTGTGTATGTTAATGTGAATCGAGCATTAATAGGGGGAAACCGTATTATGCATAAGTATGTGTCATTGCAATGATAATACATGGCTACAAACGAATATTTGATTGATATCATCGAATAATCAAGTGATACCATCGAATAACCCGCATTTTACTTGTATATTCAATTGACACAATTGGTCAAATTAGGGGGAATTTGGACCAAATTGTTAGAAGATGAATGATCGATTTTATGCGCTTTCATGGAATTTAAAAGGTATTTGGGTAAAAAGCCGAATTATTCAGATGTATGGACTGATTTTGTGCTTTCGATCGAGATGTGAGTTTGTTGATGTTGGCGGTCATATATGAATGAAAAATGCATCGATACTATTGAATAATCATGTGATACTATCGAAGAATCTAGCGATAACATTGAATAATTTTTAGTTATGGCGTTTTCAGGGTGTTAGCCGGTTAGAATAATCAACCGATACTATCGCAGAATATGGAGGTGCTTATGGCCGAAGGAGCCAACCTGGTCTTTCATAATAAAATAATTGATGGAATTGGTGAAATATGAAAAGGAAACCATGCCATATAATAAAATATATAAGAACAAAAAAAAATATGACATAAAAGTTTAATAATACGAAGTGGTTCAGTAAAACATGGAGGTCGACAATGGGGTGGAAACCGAAGATGATGCTGCAGGCCGGTGAACTCTTATAAACTAGGGGTGGGCATGGGACGCGATGATATGGGACGGAACCGGGACAACGCATGTCTTGCTTAATTTTTTCGGAACGGGATAAGGACGGAATTCACTCTATTTTTTTTTAATCTCACACGGGATGTGACGGGACGGGGACGGGACGCGACTGGGACGGGCGGGCCTTGTTCCTCAAATAAAAATAATAAAATATTACAAAAACTTTAAAAAAAATGCTTTCATAGTTTCAAATTTCAATACAAAATTTTTGAAAAGTATATAATGTAAGAATGTGCAACAAGAAAAAAAAAACTAAAGAGGTTGTACCAAATGCAACATGTATTAATGCACCCAACAATAATTAAGGCCAAGAGAGATTTTTTTTTTTTTTTAGCAAAGAGAGAAAATATATAATTAGTTTAATCATCAAGAATCAATTTCAAGAATTAAAATTGAAATACCCATAAATTGGATCTCAAACTCATAAAGAAAGCCGTATATATCATACAAAATGAACGGTAGAAAAGTGCATAGCAGATTAGCATTTGGCCTTACAGTATGATTGTACGTAGCTTGTGTTTAAAATAACTAAATATATAATTATAAATCACTAAATTGCTACTACTAAAATAAATATAAATATAAATATAAATATAGATTATATTTATATTTATATTTATATATGCGGGACGAGACCGGGATTTGCGGGATCCCATAGTCTTGTCTCACATCTCTTTCCGCATAATTTTTGCGGGACGGGATTCACTTTTTTCCCCTCAAATCCCACTAGGACCGGGACGGGTCCGGGATTCGCGGGATTTGTGCCCACCCCTACTTATAACTGTTGGATCTCCTCTCTTCCATCCTCCCAGGAGAAACAGCCACCGGCACCGAATCCGTCGTCAACCCTATGATGGTAAAAGATATATTTTATTAAGGAAAAATGACTCAAAAGAATATTAACTATCAGATGAATAAAAAATAATACGAACAAAAAAAAAGCCTCAAAATAATACTTCATCCGTTAATTAAACTTGTCATTTTAAATCTGCACATTTTAAGAAGACTAACAAAAATACACTTATACCCCTATCTATTACTCTACTTTTTACTTTCTTGAAAACTACAACCAACACATATCTAATCATTATAAGGACAATTTTGTAAAGTGGATGTCAAAGTATAAAAAATGACATGTTTTTCTTATCAAGATTTACATTCTAAAACGACATGTTTTAATTTACGGAGAGAGTACAAACAGTCAACCTATAAACCAAAAATAATTCAAACTTTAAAATCAAACAAAAAATAATACAAAGTAAGAAATGTTAACTTAAAATAATACAAACATTTGAATTTGAATTAGGAGAAGACTCAAAACAAAACTTTATTTATCAAAATTACTAAAAACATTCATAAATGGCCACACTTTACTCAAATCTACCTCTTATATTTTTAAATACACCAAAATCACTATTTATTTGTCGAACTTGATTAAAAAATCACATTTTATTTTGAAATTGCATAAAATCACACCCAGTTTATCCATAACTTATTAAAAACAAAAAATAATCATAATCAATAAATCAAGAAATCGTGCAATTTTGTTTAATTTTAAAAATGGGGTTGTATTGCATAAAGTTGGATAAACAAGTAATGGTTTTTTTTATCTATTTAAAATATAAAGGATTGATTTGTGCAATGTGAGTAATTATGAATTGTTTTTGTTATTTTGATAAATAAATTTTTGAGTTTGTATTATTATAAGTCGGAAGATCATACTTTGTATTATTTTTGGTTGATTTTAAAGTTTGTATTATTTTTGGTTTATAGGGTGATAGTTTGTACTCCCTCCGTTCGGTAAAATATGTCATTTACTATTCACGCACACTTCTTTAGAATGCTAAAAACTATATAAAATATTCATTTTTTTATAAATTTTTTAAAACAAGTTTGCACTTATTAATAAGAACTATGAAATTCTTAAAAAAAATATTTAAAAATACTAGATATTTTATATAGTTTTTATCTCTTAAAAAAGCGTACGTGAATAGTAAAGTGAAATGTTTTGCCGAACGGAGGAAGTATTATTTTGATACTTTTTTTTCGTATTATTTTTTTGTTCATATATGATAGTTGATATACTCCCTCCAATCTAGAATAAAAACTTTTTACTTTTCGACGTGTATTTTAATTAATGAGTTAAAAATTATATAAAATATTGATTTTTTATTAATTTTTTTATAAATTAATACTTCTTACTAATAAATACTATTAAACTATAAAATATTAATAAAAATAATAATATTTTATACAATCTTTTAACCCATTAAAATACGTGTCAAAATTCAAACATTATATATACTGTATTTGATAGGAGGGAATATTATTTTAAGTTATTTTTACTTTTATTAATGAAATTAAATGACAGCATGGAAAAAAAATTGAAAAAGGGTAATATATATATATTGAAAAGGTAAAATAATTACTGGGAGAGTGGTCGAAGGAGGAGGTGTTTTGAGAAGGGCAGCGTTCTTGAGAGGATTGAGTCTGGTTAGCTTTCCGACGGCGGCGGTTGTGGTCGGCCAGCCTTCTCCGGCAACTCCGCTTCCCGTTGTCAAATTCAGTCAGAAGATGGAACCTACAAGGTGATTTCATTTCATGTGGTTAAATTTAGAGTACTGAAAAGCCCCAAAATGCCCTTGGGATTCTATTCTTGTACGGTCAACTCCAATCATTGCTACTGCCTACGTACTGTATTTTGTTACGAATGAGTACGTATATTGTTCTTGTTTCTGTTTAAAGATCCATCTCCCCTTTCAATTTCCTTCAAAGCCATCAAAATTATTTGTTAATTAATTGATCGAATACGCACACGCACACGTACGTTAATTAAACCAATCAAAAGGTACATGCGTCCATAGATAATTCAATTAGCAGTGTGTTTGGTCGAGCAATGGATCAATTTCCCTTAGTGCAATTTTGAATTTGTTAATTAGAGCTAGATGGATAATTATTAAAGAGATCCAGATGGAGGAAATTAATTGTAGAGTGAAAGAATAATAAATGTATATATGTAAACCTGCTGCATTGCTGGCAGAAGCGCTGAGTGATGCCGCCGACGACGACGGTGGAGGCCTTGGAGTGGAAGTCACACACTTTATGGCGGCGGTGGTAGTGCTTAGCATGACTAAGGTCGGCATTGCAGCCCTCCACTTGGCAGCGGGGAGCGTTCCCGGACACACCGAAACCCCCAGCGCCACCGCTTGTCCGGCGGTGGTAAAGGCGGCTTACGAAGTCCTCGTCAGGGGGGGAGAAGTAGGTCCGGCCGGTGCTTAGCCCCAAATTCAAACCGATCCCGGAAGCGGGGTGGTTGTGGTGGTGGTCATGATAAAACGCCGGATTAGTCCCCGGTACGGGCTTAGGGATCATCATGTAGCCGGCAGCAGCAGAGTCCAACTCGAGTGAGGAGATAATGGAATTAGGGCGAGGGTGGGGAGGAGGGGGTGGGTAGGACGCGCTGGAGAAGGCGCGTGGGTCGGTGTCCGGGTGGAAATGGGCGGAGTGTTGGTGGCCGTAGAAATAGGGGAGGGTTTGGGGGGAGTCGGAGGGGGCGGGATAAGGGAGGAGAGGGGGGGTGGGGTGGTGGGTGGAGACGCCTTCGCTGGCGGAGGAGGGGAAGACGACGTGAGAGGGGCTGGGTGTTCCCCATTCGTATTCAAGCATTTTTTTTAAAAAAAAAAATTTGTTTTGGGAGGAGGATACGTTTGGAGAGTGATCGGAGATTTTGAGTATGGGGGAGGGTTTTAATTGGGCACTAGCAAGGTTAAGGGAGGAAGGAAGCATCAAATGGGAGTTAAATGTAGTGCAAATCACCTACAACTACACCCGTCAAAACACAATCCGATCAGGTCTATTCGATCCGAACGTCGGAAAATTTTCGGCCCAAACCAGAAAATTTTGACCTAGAAATTTTTTCCAACCCGAACCCGAAAACTCGTAAATTTTCTGGGTTTTGATCCAGTGACTCGATTGACCCGGTAATTTTGACCCGATTTACCCAATTGATCCGATTGATTTATAATAATTATATATGATTAAATTTTTTTTGGAGATTTCAATTTATTACATTTTATAATTACAATAACTTGATCTTTCATTTTCAAATCAACTTTTATATTTATTAATATTGTGTAATACTCTGTCAGATTGATAGTATTTGATTTTTTGTTTTTCAACAAACTTTTTTAAGAAGATAAAATTCTAAAAAATATTAAAAAAATTCTATGCTTATTACTAATTGCATGAAATTATTTTTAAAAAATTATTTTATGGTGCATTGTGGGGTGCACTGAAGGTTGTAGGTGATCTTAACTCATCAAATGGGGGTGTCAGTATGTAAGAACGTACCCCCATTCCACATCGGATATCATAAAGATGTTGGGAGTGATTTATAAGTGATTCAAGCCCTACCTGTGTCACAAGAGCTCTTTCTTTTCAGGCTCCAAGTGAGGACAACGAACCTGAGAGGGCTAGGTGACATAAGCTGACGCATCTTAAGACCCCGTGTCTTACAGATGGTATCAGAGCCGACTTCGGGTCCGGAGGTACTCTGATAGTATGCTCAGATACGCTCCACCCGTAGGGCAATCCCTTGGGCCTGACGGGGACGTCGGTGCTTTAAGTGGGGGAAATTGTAACACCCCCATTTCACATCGTATATAATAAGAATGTTGTGAGTGATTTATAAGTGATTCAAGTCCTACCTATGTAGGTAGGACTATAAATCAACCCTACGCGGTTTAGACGTCTTCTTGATCTTAAAGGATCTTGTGATCTAGTTGAAATACCTTTTTTAGGGAACTCTTTCACATGGAGAAAAAAGATGTTTGGACCGGATAATATCCTTGAAAGACTAGATAGAGCAATTGTCCAACATCAATTTTTGGAGGTATACCCAAATCTACAAATTACACACCACGCTTTCACATCGCCTGATCATTGTCCCATCTCCCTCGATCTAAATAATGGCGAAATACACAAGGCCTCACCTTTCAAACCGGAAAACATGTGGTTACTTAGGAATGATTTCCGCAATATAGTTAAACAATCCTGGAGAGCACACTGTAGTGGTTCAGCAATGTTTCAACTATCCTTTAAGAAAAAAATTTTAAAGGTGAAAGCTAAGGAATGGAATAGGAAAACCTTCAGAAATATATTCCAACAACTAAAAGAAGTCGAATGTAGTCTTCTCGAGATACAAAAGGCAAATTTAGTTTCTCAAAACACACTCATGGTGGATAAACAAACACAACTTCTTAAGAAAAAAGAAGCGTTGTTGAATTTCCACAAGAAATTATGGAATCAAAGAGCAAAAGTTAAACACCTAAAACTGTCGGACACTAACTCTGGCTATTTCCATCGAATAGCAACGGGGAGAAGAAATAGAAAGATTATTCGAAATATTACAACAGCAACCGGAACCCAAATTGTTGGGGAAGAAAATATCAAGAAGGAAATTCAACAAGATTTTGAAAGACGATTTAAAAGGGATGGGGAAAATAGGTCAAACCTCTCAGATTACCTATCATTGATAACTCCCTCAATTATGGATAGCGAAAATGAGGAATTAATAAAACATGTCACAAATAGCGAAATTAAAAGCGCATTATTTAGTATGGGGAAAAATAAGTCCCCGGGTCTAAACGGGATGACGGCGGAATTCTATAAAACTTATTGGGGCATTGTTGGCCCATCAGTGATAAAAGCAGTCAAAGGATTCTTCCAGTCAGGTAAACTGCTTAAACAGATAAACCACACATTTATTACCCTTTTACCAAAATGTGATAACCCATACAACAAACAATTACAGACCAATAAGTCTTTGCTCAACTATATATAAGCTTATCTCAAAAATCATAACTGATCGTCTAAAAAAAGTAATAGGGAAGCTCATACATCCTTTACAAGGAGCCTTTGTATCTGATCGCGCTATTCAGGACAATATTTTGATAGCACATGAGATATTCCACACTTTCAAAAACAGAAAAGGAAACAAAGGCTGGATGGCAATAAAACTAGACATGGAAAAAGCATACGACCGTGTTGATTGAGACTTCTCCTTTAAAATCCTAACGAAATTTGGCTTTCACCCAACCTTTATTGGATGGATTAGAGAATGTGTAGAAACAGTCTCATTTTCAATTTTGGTTAACAACGGCCCTACAGAATTATTCAAACCAACTAGGGGTCTTCGTCAGGGTGATCCACTATCCCCTTTTTTATTCATATTGGGGCGGAAATCCTTGCCAGAAAACTACAAGAGGAGGCTTCCTCGAGAAATGGATCTGTTGGGTTTAGGTTTGGCAGAGACGGTCTCTCCATTCCTTTCCTAGCCTTTGCGGACGACATCATGGTTTTTGCGAAAGCCACTTCAACTGCAAGCGAAAATATAAGAAAAATTATTGATGAATACTGTAAGTACTCGAGCCAGAAGGTTAACTTTCACAAATCATCATTTCAAACAACCTGTGGTGTACCCAGAACTAGAGTTCAAGAACTTGAATGTAGTTTACAAATTCCTCACACAAGAGCATTAGAAAAATATCTTGGTTGCCCCATTATTAACGGAAAAGTGAATCGAGAAACCTTTGAAACAACTGTTTGCAAGTCCAAAGAGCAACTATCTAAGTGGAGGGCCAATGCGCTCTCTCAGCAGGGAAGGGCAACACTCATTAATTCAAATCTTTCGTCAAAACCTCTCTACTTAATGCAGAACTTTATGTTGCCGACCAATATACACAAAGAACTGGATCAACTAAACAGAACCTTTTTCTGAAACAAAGATCTTCAACATAGACCATTAATAACTGCAAGTGAAATGAAACTCATTACAAACTATGATAATATGACAGACGACCCCAACTCATGGATTTGGAAGCTAAATATTCCCCCAAAGATCAAAAACTTTCTATGGAAAATGACCCAAACGGGACTCCCAACAACAACTCGATTATCCCAGAGAGGCGTTCCTGTCCCAAGCCCCTGTAAATTATGTAACTGATGTCCATGTTTTATGCCATGTTTTATATCTACTGTTATATCAATTTCTGCATGCATTTCAAGCATTTGGGCTAAAATAATACGGAATCTGTGTAAGTTATGTTTATTTGCAATATATGGAGGTCTACACAAGTTTTTGTTATATTTGGCAGAAATCGGGCGCACTTTGGAGCTTAAAGGAAACTCATGGAGAAGCTAAGAATGGTGTAGCTGGAGAAGAGGCCTTTTTTCACCATTCTTCGTTCTGAATCAAGCTTTGATGTCTTCATGAGAGTTGTAGCCCTCGAAAAGATCTTTCCAATGCATGGTCATATGCGTCAATCCGACGAACGAGGAGTCGGGAAAGTGCGTTTTAAGAACAGAGCAGAAAGCTGAGAAAACTTTACTCGAGATCGAGTACACTCTAATCGAGATCGACCAAAAGTGTCCGAGGAGAGCCTGGTCGAGGAAGAGCTGATCGAGAAGACGAAGACGAGGACAGACCGGGTTACACCCTACTCGAGATCGAGTAGACCTACTCGAGATCGAGGAGCCCGGAAGCCGTATCCGAGCATGTCGAGCAGAGTCACCCGAGAAGAACTAGTCGACAAGGCCGGTCTAGTCGAGATCGACGAGAGGTACTCGAGATCGACTAGACCCGTGAACCATGACCGAGCCACATCGAGCACCAGCTAGCCGAGACGACGAAGCCGGCCCAGTCGACAACACTCCTACTTGAGATCGACAAGACCCTTGTCGAGATCGACGACGATTCCAGAAGCTGTGTGACGCGTCGACGCAATTCTACTCGGATTGGGATTGCTTGGGATCGAAGATTGCCGATTCTATCCGAAATTATCAAGATACATCATGAAGGAGAAGATCTATCCATTAAAGACATTTAGATATATTTAGATTTAATTTCCTTGTTGCTTTTATTTATCTTTAAAGTCTTAGATATAGTTTTAGATATAGATATAGATATTCTGTCCTTGAGTAGCAAGGAATAGAAGGCTATAAATAAAGCTCATGGGGCTGATTTGAGATTCATTCAATTTCAGTTAGAGAAGTAGGTCCACAGAGACGGTTTAGGAGTTCAGAGGTTTTAGGGTTTTGGCGTTCAACGAGAGTTGGATCGCCGGAATTGTAAAGTCTTTTGAATTTAGTTTAATGCAAGTTATTTCCTCTCAATCAATGTCTGAGTTTGCGATGAAGCGCGAGTAGTCCACCCTCTTCTAGGGTTGGGGCGAGCCCGATGATAGCCATGCGTGTTTGAGGTAAAGATCCGACCTTTGTCATGTTTTGAGCATCTACTACTTGTTTATGTGTTTATTACCCATCTAATGGAGATCCATGCTAACAACTTGGATTGTAAACATAAAATCGGTAGAGACAATTAGGGTTTCTTGAAAGAGTTGTCTAATTGTTGGAAAAGGCGAAAGTTTGTCCTTTGATGCAATCCACATGATTATCTGTTTATCTCTGCCTTCAAACATAAGTAAGGGGAACCGCTGGCAAAGGCATGGGAACGCTACAAAGAACTACTACGATCTTGCCCTACTCATGGACAACCACCCTACGTCATTCAGGAGATCTTCTTCAACTCTCTTGATCAAGTCACTAAGGACAGAATCAACCATTATACTCGCTATGAGTATCTGACAATGCCACCAAGCGACGCATGGGGTGTGCTAGAAAAGCTCACTAACTACGACAACAAATATGGGGTTCCTACAAACTATGAGGAAAACTCCTATGCCAGGCCAGCACCATCTATGCCACTCTATGAGCCAGCAAAGGAGATTGACCCAGATGTCAGGGAGCAGTTCTATAGAGACCAGAATCGCAAGCTCCTCAAGCAAGTCAAATATTTATCTGTCAATCAGCCTTGCATCGAATGCGGATCACAGAGGCACACCACTACTGAGTGCCCACACACTGAGCAAGTCAGAATGGCAGAGACACATGAAGAGGCAGCTTACGCTGGGGTCCAAATCGACACATGGGAGATCAAAGGCTCTATCAACCACAGTGGAACCAAAGTCCTCCTAGGAATCCCCCACCCTACAGAGCTCCAGGACATCCAAAAAGGGATCAAAAGAAGGATGATCTGCAACTAATCCTTGAGGAGATGCGTCGGAATCAAGGCACCATCAACAACCAATTCCAGAACATCACTACAAAATTTGGAGAACTGGACATCTGGAAAAGAGGAATAGAGACGCGGATGGGTCAAATCGCTGCACAGATCCCACGACCGTCTGGACAACTCCCTGGGCAAACAGAACCAAATCCTAAAGGGAAGACCGGACACGTCGCAGCTATCAAAATCAAGAGTGGGCATCAATTACACGAGCCAGAGGTCGGGAAACAGCAAAGCAAGGCAGAGCAGCAACTCGAGACAGAGCAAAGCCAACTCGATCTCGAGGAGGGTGTACTCGATATCGACAAGCTGCTACTCGAGACAGACCAGAAGCTGAACTCGGACTCCGTTGCGCAGACCAGCAACTCGAGGTCGACAACCCAAGTCGAGATCGACGAGCCCCTAGTCGAGATCGAGGAGAAGCATCTGGCCGACGTCGACGACTCCGCAGCACCTCCGACAACTGATCAGGCTCCGAAACTGAAAAAGCCACTGCCTTTCCCTTCAAAAGCACAGAAAGATCCCACTGCAGGTAGGTTTACCAGATTTGTTAATATGCTGCAAGAACTGAATGTTTCTATTCCTTTTACAGAAGCCCTGCAAGAGATGCCTGGATATGTCAAATTTCTGAAGGAAATTATGAGCAAGAAGCGATCCATCTCAGAGATCGCAGGCGAATGCAAAGTACTCCACTTCCCTGAAAAAGATACTTGACCCTGGTAAGTTTTCTGTTATTGTGGGTTTTGGACAATATAAATATGAGTCTCTGTGTGATTTAGGAGCAAGTGTGAGCATCGTGCCTCTATCAATCTGGCGGAAGGTCAAAATAGGATGCATAGAACCTGTGGATGCCAAACTATACATGGCGAACAATACAGTAGTCATCCCTATAGGTATAGTTGAGAATGTCCCTGTCCAGGTTGGTAAATTCTTTGTTCCGGCAGATTTCCTTATCATTGACTGTGCTGAAGATCCTACTAGCCCTATTATTCTTGGTAGACTATTCTTAGCTACTGCAGATGCCAGAATAAGTGTCAAGAATAGATCGCTCACCTTCACCATAGGCGATGGGGTTTTGGATTTCTCTTTTGGCCCTACAAAAGAGGAAATTTCCTGACTGGAGGTGAAAAGCATCAGCAACCACGGGAGCAAGCAAACAGCGGAGGAAGAAGCCAACACTGTACTCGAGATCGACAAAGTCAAATCGATCTCGACAAGGCCTCTACTCGATCTCGACTAGCCTTTGTCGATGTCGACTACCTCTGCTAAGCCACTGACTTGCCAATAGCCTAAGTATGGGGTCCCTGTACTCGAGGTCGACCAACAGTACTCGATCTCGACTAGCCCCAAGCCCAAAGATTTCTGTTTTGGGTCCGAAAAGGTAAGTTCAGGTATGAATTCTACTCCCCCTCAGTCCATAAAGAAAATTATCAATAATTTAAGGGGAGATAAGACACCATGGCGAGAGAATCTGCGAAAACTGAGAACTGGAAGGAAGAAGAAGAAAGAGAAAGGAGATGATACAAGCAACTACCTGTCAGCTGAGCTTGCATACTACCATCAGGACCTAGATGATCCAGGAGAAGGGCCAAGCATGAGTGGGCCCCATAATAATGGTCCTTGAGCGCAAACGGAGAAGTCGGCCTAGCGACTCTAAAATCTAGAGCATGTATATAGAACTTTATGAATTTTGGGACTTTTTGAACTTTGTGGTTTTTGTTTTTGGTTTTGGTTTTATGTCTTTTAGAATATTTTATGTGGATAGTCTTGTTTCTTGTGCAATCTAACACTTTTAGGTCGGCAAGCATATAAGGATCGCGAAAAGTGGAATAAAGAAGTCCCTAAAAACAGTCAGAATCGACGAAGGCCAAGTCGACTACGACAAGGAGGAGAAACCCAGAAGTTACTCGACCTCGAGTAGACGTACTCGACATCGAAAAGCCACCAGACGCTCCTCGACTTCAGATTCCACTGGACGCAGATGAAGCTACTCGAGATCGAGTAACATGTACTCGAGATCGACAAGCTTGTCTACTCGACCTGCACTGATCTACCCTCCTCGATGTGTTATCCTGTGAGTTCCTTTCTTTACTCTTGTTTTTATTTGATTTTATACGGTGGGGACACTGTAAATTTTAAGTATGGGGTAGGGGAAGGGCTCATTATCATTATCATATGTGTTAGTCTTGCTTTTGGTTTTACATGGTGAAATTTTAAATTTTTATGTTATGTATTCATGTTTAAATTTTATGCCTTTTAAATCTTTCGTCATACTTTAGTTTTGATTTTTGCATAAAAAATAAAAATAAAAAAATAGAAAATGTCGAAAAAATAAAAAAATATGCATGTTTAAATTTTTACATTGTTTTAGTTTTATGCCCTAACTTAGATGTCCTATGATGATTAATAATGACTGACTTGATCATATAAATCCTATGGCATGTTTTGAAGGTTTAGCCTAAGTCCTCAAATGGTTTTTATGTGGATTGTGAACTTGTGATGAAATTGAGCACATATGATCCTAAGCTAAAGGTTAAAATCCAACAAAAATTGTCCCAGTGAGAATTTTGGCCTTATAGGGAGAACAAAAAAAATCACTCTGCTTTCTTGAGTGTATTTACTCTTCCTGTGCATCTCTAAATGTTGTAATAGTTATTCAAAACCAATGCATTTATATGTTTATGTTAATGAGAATTAAATGATGGAGGCACCTTTTAAGCCAAGTTTATCCTCTCTTTACCTACCATGCATTATCCTTGCTTGAAGCCAGAACATTAGCCTGAGACTTTTATTGTAAACTCCACAAAATTATCCTTAGCCAAATTGAGCCTGACCCCCATTTGGGAATTAAGACTTAGAGTTGGTTGAAAGAATGGTTTGTGGAAAGAATGAGCTTATGTTGCATTTCAAGTAGGAAAGATTATTGAAATTATTGAGATATGGGATGGTTTTAAATTTTTATCTTGCTAGACATATTATGTAAAAGGATTTTTGGCTCACATTATAAATGCACCTCTAGTATTATTTTATATTTTCGTTTAAAAAAAATCCGAAAAAAGAAAGAAAAAAAGTATATATATTTGTGAATAAAGTGCATGAGCCAAATTTACCTTATTTCTTTCATTATTTGCAAGATACATATTTTGGAGAGATTTAGAAAGTTTGAAAGGTTACATACTTCATTATAGAGTTTGGTTGATGCATATAATTGGGAAGCTATGGTTTGGTTGTGTTGGAAGATTTAGGAGTCTTGATTCCCGAATTTTATTTAGCACCACATGGCCAAATAATTCCATACCTTATTATTTCTTACCAAGCCCCATTACAACCCCGCCGAATGGAATCTTCTTTGAAGACTTCTATTGAGCGAAGTCCTCCTGATAATTCTTGTTGCATTTTCATAATTGGTTGCGAAGTGGATACATATTTAAATTGCAATGTTTATGAGATTGTATATGGAATTGAGTTGAGAGTTGATCTTCATAGCCTAAACACATTTGAGAGTTGAGTGTAAACACATTATCCCTGTGAGGTTGGATTTATATTGCCTATGCCTATGGATCACTCATATATGTGTGATGACGTTAAATTCACTTGTCTTACATTGCTACTACTTGAGATGTTGCTTTTGACAAAAGGCGAAGACTTGAAGGATGTGTTGTAGGTCTTGGTTATTGTTTGGTTATTGCTTGAGGACAAGCAAGTCTAAGTATGGGGTGATTTGATGTCCATGTTTTATGCCATGTTTTATATCTACTATTATATCGATTTCTGCATGCATTTCATGCATTTGGGCTAAAATAATACATAATATGTGTAAGTTATGTTTATTTGCAATATATGGAGGTCTACACAAGTTTTTGTTATATTTGGCAGAAATCGGGCGCACTTTGGAGCTTAAAGGAAACTCATGGAGAAGCTAAGAATGGTGTAGCTGGAGAAGAGGCCATTTTTCACCATTCTTCGTTCTGAATCAAGCTTTGATGTCTTCATGAGAGTTGTAGCCCTCGAAAAGAGCTTTCTAACGCATGGTCATATGCATCAATCCGACGAACGAGGAGTTGGGAAAGTGCGTTTTAAGAACAGAGCAGAAAGCTGAGAAAACTTTACTCGAGATCGAGTACACTCTAATCGAGATCGACCAAAAGAGTCCGAGGAGAGCCTGGTCGAGGAAGAGCTGATCGAGAAGACGAAGAAGAGGACAGACCGGGTTACACCCTACTCGAGATCGAGTAGACCTACTCGAGATCGAGGAGCCTGGAAGCTGTATCCGAGCATGTCGAGCAGAGTCACCCGAGAAGAACTAGTCGACAAGGCCGGTCTAGTCGAGATCGACGAGAGGTACTCGAGATCGACTAGACCCGTGAACCATGACCGAGCCACATCGAGCACCAGCTAGCCGAGACGACGAAGCCGGCCCAGTCGACAACACTCCTACTTGAGATCGACAAGACCCTTGTCGAGATCGACGACGATTCCAGAAGCTGTGTGACGCGTCGACGCAATTCTACTCGGATTGGGATTGCTTGGGATCGAAGATTGCCGATTCTATCCGAAATTATCAAGATACATCATGAAGGAGAAGATCTATCCATTAAAGACATTTAGATATATTTAGATTTAATTTCCTTGTTGCTTTTATTTATCTTTAAAGTCTTAGATATAGTTTTAGATATAGATATAGATATTCTATCCTTGAGTAGCAAGGAATAGAAGGCTATAAATAAAGCTCATGGGGCTGATTTGAGATTCATTCAATTTCAGTTAGAGAAGTAGGTCCACAGAGACGGTTTAGGAGTTCAGAGGTTTTAGGGTTTTGGCGTTCAACGAGAGTTGGATCGCCGGGATTGTAAAGTCTTTTGAATTTAGTTTAATGCAAGTTATTTCCTTTCAATCAATGTATGAGTTTGCGATGAAGCGCGAGTAGTCCACCCTCTTCTAGGGTTGGGGCGAGCCCGACGATAGCCATGCGTGTTTGAGGTAAAGATCCGACCTTTGTCATGTTTTGAGCATCTACTACTTGTTTATGTGTTTATTACCCATCTAATGGAGATCCATGCTAATAACTTGGATTGTAAACATAAAATCGGTAGAGACAATTAGAGTTTCTTGAAAGAGTTGTCTAATTGTTGGAAAAGGCGAAAGCTTGTCCTTTGATGCAATCCACATGATTATCTGTTTATCTCTGTCTTATGCATGCTTGGTTATCGTTGTTGCAAACCCCAATCTTGGAAGTCCTTTTACATTAAGTTTAGTCGAAACCCCAAAGCATTTGCCTTTACTTTATTTCTTTGTTTCGTTTTATTCTCTGTCTACTCGATCTCGACCAAGCCTGGTCGACCTCGAGTTACTGATCTTCGATCTAGCATCGATGTAGCTTAATTGTGCAGGTACTCGACAAGACAAGCCGAAGTCGACGGGGACTCTACTCGATATCGAGTAGCCTCTAGTCGATATCGACTACACCCTGTGCTTGCTGCTGCGCTGTGTTCGACTGTCCGATCTTCTGTCAACTACCCTAGTCGAGATCGAGGACCCTGTTGTCGACTTCTGACCGTGAGATTTTTCCGCTGCCTAGGATCCGCTGACACGCTTCCTCGTGGATCGATCCTGACTTCCCGCTGCTACATCAGGAGGAGGTCTTGTAATTATTTGCAAGGGACATAATCTGGTTTGCTGTGATTTATTTCTATTTTATTATTGCAAGTCTCGATTACCTCCTATCAACAGTAACCACCATTTCGAAGATGAAGCACATCTTTTTATTGAATGTTGTTTCGCACATGCATCATCCAGCTCTGCAGATACAGGGAATCAAACACATCATACCCAACCTACTAAACAACACAAGAGACATCAAAGTAATCATGAGTACATTAGGTGATAAACTCAATCCAATAGGAAAAGATGCACTAGCGCTCAAATGGTGGGTCATTTGGTTTTACAGAAACCAGATTACCTTCCGAGATTACCATATTCCATCAAATAGGGAAATACAGTGTTTCATAAATACGCTTTATGCGAATTGGAGAAAAGCATGCAAACAAGAGGAGGACATAGAAATAGAAAATATAAAAGACAAGCCAAGCCGAAAAATTAAAAAAAAACAACAAAAATTAAGTGAAGAAAATCGGGACGAGGTGTCATGAAACTAAATTTCGATGGTTCATCTTCAAATTCGGATGGAAGCAACACGAGGTACATTATCCGGGACTGGGAAGGAAAACCCATTTCATTGGGATACAAATATATAGGTAAACAATCTCCTCTTATGGCGGAAGCACTCGTCTTGAGAGAAGGAGTAATTAAAGCTAGAGAACTTCAGATCCGAAAAATCGTAGTTGAAGGAGATTCACAAATCATCATCAACCATCTAGCACGGAAAGGAAAATGTCCTTGAAAGATTGAATTGACTATGAGAGATATCAAAACAATCCTCCAATATTTTCATGAAGTATCTTTCTCGCATGTTCCTCGAAATGGGAATAGAGTGGCTGATAAGGTTGCACACCTTAGCCGCTCTCTGCGGGGGCATGCACTTGAAACACATCCAGGTCTATTAGACCTCCTCCGGCAGGATGCGACCGGTCAGGTTTTGGCCAACCGAATTCTTACCTTATCAAAAAAAAAAAGTCCTACCTATGTCACAAGAACTCTTCCTTTTCAAGCCCCAGCCCCCAAGTGAGGACAACGTGCCTGAGAGGGCTAAGTGGCATGGGCTGACGTCTTTTAAGACCTCGTGTCTTACACAGTAAGCAAGTGAGGGTGAGGGATTCGAAGGGTCATACAGAGTCAAGATCTCCTACAATTTTCGGTGTACCCTACGATGTAACACAAAATTATTTTAGTTTTAATTTTACTTTGAAATTTTTAAAAAAAATATATTTACATTCCATATTCTTATATTTACATATTTGTAAAATTTTATTAAAATTTTTTATTAAAAAGTTTTATTTAAATATTTTATTAAATTAAAAGATCAATTTTATTAGAAAATAAATTTTATATTTTTTTAAAACATGATTTTTTCCAATACAAGTTTATAAATATGTAAATACAAGTATAGGGAATGTAAATACATGGGGTACACCGGATGTTGTAGTAGATATTGACTCGGTCATATGGGGGACATGTCGGACGGATGAACCAAATTATGGATTTTGGACTTGGTGACCCAAGTTTTCTCTTCAATTTAATACAGTACAATTAAGCTAATTTTATGAATTAATTTTTCTGAAAATTAGACTAGTGAGCCTTGTAACTTAACGCACATTTCGTGTAATTTTTAAATTAAGTTTTACAACATCAAGTGAAATCTTCTAAAAAATCCCAATACTATGAGTTAGGATCTTCTACGCCCCACTGTGCACCCTCCGATCAATACTAAATTATTTCGGATATAATATTATTTTTTAAAATATATATTTACATTTCAAATACTTGTATTTACATATTTATAATTTTTTATAGGAAAAAAATCATTTAAAAAATCATTTCAAATACATTTCATACTCAATACATTTTCCTCTCTCTCATATGCGGAGCTAGAGAGGGGCAAGGGGGAGCATATGCCCCTCCTTTCATCCGACGAGTTACCTATACTTGTTCTACTCGCCGATAGCTTCACTTTGATATATTATAAGTCTTAATCTGATAGCCGAGTAAAAGTTATGAATGATTGAAAATTCAGCACATATTAATTATTTGAAATGTCTTTTAATAAACCACAATACTTTTATATTTTACTTAGCTTGATATTTTAATAATATAATTCAACTTAAGAGCTTCGAAACAAGAGGTTATATTACTGAATTCAACCATCAAATAAGAAATTATGCAAGTTTCAAATTTTTATATCCAGGCGATTGTATGATAAGAGCACAACAAATTACATAATGAATCGTAAGGTTTCAAATGATGTCTTTTTAGAGAAAAATAATGTTGTTATAGACTAAAACGACATCGTTTTATTTGTATAAAGAGAAAACATATACAACAATTAAGGACACAATGTTGAACTAAAATATTATCATTTTGAACTATAACGGTATAGTTTTGAGCACAAATGTTATTGTTTTGAACTAAAAAAAGCATTGTTTTGAACTAAAACATCGTTGTTTAAACTAAAATATCATAGTTTTGATATGATAAACTTAGAAAAAAAGTCTATCGAAGATGAACTGAACAATTAATTTGTACAAAATTACTCTCTCCCCTTCGATAAGTTTCTGGCTCCGTCCATGCTCTCTCTTATCTTCGTCAGTGGTCGCCTCTTAAACTGGTGTGGATTCAAGAAGATTGATCGAGATTCGAGGAGGAGAGTTGCTTGACTAGGTTTAAGGTTGATTTTTTCATCAGTATAAATGAAAATCAGTTGTTGGGTATGAACCCGGTCCAACTCTTTACTTTTATTCTTAAAGAAACCGTTCAATAAAACTCAATTTTAGTGTTAATTTGTAAAAAAACTTCCATTTAGGTTGCGGATGCCCTGTCAAAAAAAATTCCACATAGGTTGTCTTGTCAACATTTTTGATCCGTGAGAAAACCCGTGGCAATATATTATCACTACTATCAAAGGTCGAAATATTTTTATTACATTTAAAAGTTTAGGATATATTTTTACCATACGACCAAAGGTGGGGGTATTTTAATTAGTTTTTCCAATAATTTAGTGTTGCAATTTAGGGTGCACCGTGGGGTGTAGAAGATCTTGACTCCAATCTATATCTATATATCTTATCATTACTTAATTCGGTATACTTATGCTGATGTGGTAGCCTCCCCGCAAATCTATCATTTTTTCCCAATCAAATATTTTCTTTTCCCCCCTCTTCACATCTTGCTTAGGGTTAGAAGTCTCCCACCCTCTTCCTTCCTGAATCCTGTTTCGTCTCCATTCCGGCGATTTCATCTCTTCATCCTCGATCTACCGGTGCCATCTCTCTTCCTTCTCCGGCGGTAAGATTATACCCTCTCCTCCTTCATCTTGATGCGCTTCTCTGGTTGCCTCCTTTCTCCTTTCCGTTCTATTGCGCATCTCTTCTCACACCGACGCCCTTCGGCTTGCGAACTCCGCCTCCAACTTTAGCTTTTTTGGATGCGTTGTCTCCCCCTCCAATTCGCCCGACCTCTTGATTTTTTGTCTTCTTCCTTCTTCCGCCCTTGCAATTGATCGATTATCAAGTGTAGGGTTTCCCTTCTTTAGACCCTTATTTTCAAAATTGAGGATTCAGATCTAGCTTTCCCCTCCCACATATTCAGATCTCAAAATCGCTCATCCACATTGATGAAAGTTCTTGCTCTCGCAACCATGGGCGTCACCTTCCTTGAGCTTGCGATGTCGAGCATACCGCGAAGTCCGAGGTAAGGAAAGAGGATGAGAAGCTTGTGATGTCAAGCATGCCACTTATCTGTTCGATCTTCGATCATGTACCCCTTATTATATCTCTTATCTGTCTCCTTCTCCATCTAACAATGTTGAATTTGTGTCCAATTCCTCTCGATTTGCAAGGTGTAACTATGCCACTCTGCAATTTCTTTGCACACGCCTTAGCCATGACTCATATCCTTCTTCTCCTTCTCGCGATTTTGCTTTTATTGTGATTTTTCTTTTATTTTGATTTTGTGCGAATCTTGATTTTATGCCTTTCGATCTCCAATTTTTTTATCCATAACTCCATTTCCCTTTAGATTTTACCATGCCCTATTGAATATTGATATGGTTAAACTATTACCTTGATTCCTTGAACATTGTCTACATATCTATGATTTTCTCCAAATGTAGTTCTTCGTTTCCAAAGAAGGTTGGAGAGGCTTTTACATAGGCATATTGGACCTAGATGTCTCAGTACGTCGACATGGGGGACTTCTATGATACTATCTTATGAATATTTGAGTATGTTTCTTGCACCCTCTATATCTATTTCATAATTTTCTTACACATATTATACATTTATACCTACCACCATCCATCTTTTTAAGTAGTTTAAGAAGACAAGTATGCAAAATATGTATCCATTTCAAAGTTGTCAAATACTGAATCAATCCTCTTGACCCAAAAAATTATAATTATGGTAGACTTGAACCCTCTTGACTTGAATTCGTTTTAAGATTAGTATCGAGCACAACGTATGACCTATAACTTGAAGCTACCATACCCATAAATTATCTAATAATAAAAGGCCAATCTGAACTGATTGCCCGTCTTGCTTGACATGTATACTCATAATTGAGCTACTATTTCACTAATATATTTAAAATTGTAGAAACCATTATTTTGTGAGTTTATCTATATCATCATATATTTCCTTTCACTTTTGCTTTCTACATTATGGTCTAATTTTTACTTCCTGGTGTTTTTTGTTCTGCTTAAGTGAATAGAACGCCTATGTGCAAAGAAGTAGATTGATTGAACTCATTCGACAACTTCTAGGCCCAATTTCAGTCACGTATATATACGAAGATTCATATCATCTTCTACCTGGATATACATGTTAACGTTGAACTGAGATTCATATCATCTTCTACTTGGATATACAAACTAACATCTAGGCCCTATTTCCTTAATTCTGTTTCTACAATTTAAGATCTTCAAATATGTTCTCAATTTCAGATTTGTAAATCAGCTTCTATCCTTCATACATTCTTCTTATTCTGTTTTCCATTTGTTTTAGGTAAGATTAGTATTGTCATTTACTTTATTTCGCATTAGCCAATGATGTCAATCACCTCATTGCGGCTGCATATTCTATAGTAGCACTTTCGCGCATGCATCACTTCATTTTTTTTGTAAGTACCATTGACTTTCTCATTTAATTATTTATATATACAGCAAAATAGCATTCATGGGTTAGATTTCTTTAGCTATAATGTGAATATTACCCAAGCTTACAACTTCGTCATCATGTTTTGGACAAAGTGATGTACTTGCACAAGCTTGCCCAAGACTCCAAGATCATTAAAATAACATCCAGGGGTCAGATTTCTTTAGATATATTGTGATATTATATTGAATGCAAAATGAGAAAGTTCTTCATAAATATTTTTAACATGTTTCTACTACTGATTGCATTAGGACTCAAATCAAATCTTATCATGCAATACCTCTATAAATATCCAAAGCATACTCACCACGTAGACCCTTGGGTGAATGATCCTGAAGAATTGCCCCACACTCAGTAACAAAACCAACTAAATTTACACCACCCCGAAAAGTTTATATCCTCCTCAATCTCATTATTTCTTTCATAATGTGTCTTTGATATTCTTATATATATAGACAAATGTTCAAATGTAAAATTGTCTTAGGGTGTAATATATGGACAAATGTTTAAATGTAAAATTGGCTTAAGGTGTAAAATTTCTAAATAAAGTATTCGCGCTCAATATAGAAAATGGATTAACTTAAGGGGGGTTTTGCAAAATAGCCACGAAAATGGGCTAATTTTGCGAAATATCCGCGTTTTGGGACATTGTTGCAAAATGTCCTAAATAAAAGGCTTCACCGTCTCTCGAAACCCGATTTTCTCTCTCCTCCAGCTCTCCATCTCCGGACGCTCTGTCTCTCTCTCCCGACCTGCTCGCTGGAGATTGCTATGATTTCCGAGAGATTACCATTCCGACAGCAACGAAGCTATCGATTTTGAAGTGTAATCTAGAGAATCGGGTAAGTCAATTTACTAGAATTTTAAGTCGATTAGAATTTGCGTCAAAGACTCAAATTTGCGCCTTCGGCGCAAATTTTACTAGAATTTTTGGATTACTTCTTTAGTTTTGAGATTGCTCTTTTAGTCCGTGTTTATCTATGCTTCAGTTTTGCAATTACTGCTTCAGTTTTGCGATTACTGCTTAAATTTGCGCCGAAGGCGCAAATTTCTTAGAATTTTTTGGTTTGCGATTACTACTTGAGTTTTGCGATTACTGATTCAGTATGTGATTACGGATTGGAATCGTGTGATTACAAGTGTAGATTACGCCAAATTTGTGTTTATCTATGCTTATAAATTCTATAACAATATGGAAATATAGTTGAACAGAATTATTACTGTTATTGAATGCATCAAAATTTGTGCCTTTTGCGAAAACTTTGATTCATTTTTTATGCTTATATATGTTATAACAATATGGAAATCTATGCTTATACATACAGTAGC
Organism: Persicaria tinctoria; assembly: GCA_037127255.1. Taxonomy (NCBI): domain Eukaryota; kingdom Viridiplantae; phylum Streptophyta; class Magnoliopsida; order Caryophyllales; family Polygonaceae; genus Persicaria; species Persicaria tinctoria. The sequence goes on along the minus strand of JBANSL010000015.1, from coordinate 36,740,885 downwards.
ATCAAAATTTGCGCCTTTGTCGCAAATTTTGATTGATTTTTTATACATGAATTAATATTTATGAGCATTTTTTTCTGTATATGTGTAATATTCAAGTTTCAAATCGAATCTGTGTATGTTTATGGTTATTTATGCTTATTCATGTTTTACATTGCTCAAGTCATCTCTATGATTGCTTAGGATGTGATTTCAATATGATTGTTTCAAATAATCAGTATACCTTAATCATAGAAGTTTCCCACGAAAAGTGCAACTTTTATATAATTCGCCTCACAACAGGTGTATTGTATTCATTTTGTTGTTCATGTCATCACTACACTTGAATCTGCACTCTATATTGAAGTTTTGATTCCTTATTAGACTTTGATTGCTAATGTCATCACTAGACTTCCTTATTCAACATTGATTAAGCCATGTCATCACTGCAATGGAGTCATAATAAAATTGAGCAGGGGATGCTTGTTTAGAATATTTTATACTTATATATGCTATAACAGTATGGAAATCTATGCTTATACATACAGTAGCATCAAAATTTGCGCCTTTGGCGCAAATTTTTCATAACAGGTTTATTCTACTCACTTTGGTTGGTCGTGTCATCGTTATTGAACATTGATTGAGCAATGTCAGCACTACAATTAAGTCATAGAAAAATTGCACAAGGTGTGCAAATCTATTGTTGCTTTTGACAATACAATGATCTATAGATTCCTTATTACACCTTGAAAGTTTTAATGACAGCACTGTATTTGACTCATAAAAAATTTGCACCGTAGGTGCAAATTTTGTAACAATTTTTCTCATAAGATGTGTATTTTACTCACTTTGGTTGATCATGTCATCGTTTTTAATCAGATTGTGTTTGTTATTACTTAAATGTATTTATCCTCTTAAATTCGTACTCTGCAGATTACAATGGCAACCCACATTATTACAGTTGTATGTGGTGGGAAATGGTTGTTTAATGATCCATGTCCAACCTTTGTTGGAGACACTACTTCAAAGATGTTTATGATTGACGAGACAATAACATTACAGGGTTTAACTGAAAAAGTTCAGAACAGATTCAATATAGATAGTTGTAACGGCCCGGGATTATGATTCCCGGGTTACGTTTCGAGGGATGAAACCCCTCGTTAGGATCTTGCGCCCCGAGTACGGGGATTCCAACGATCCCTTCGAATTTTGGGTATGAAATCCCACTTCAAAATGTTAGGATAGAATTTCAAACCTTCAACCTGTACTCGGGGCGCAAGATCCTAACGAGGGGTTTCATCCCTCGAAACGTAACCCGAGAATCATAATCCCGGGCCGTTACAAAGATGGTATCAGAGCTGAGGTTATGCAAACCGAGTATGATAGGTTGAAATGGTTTTGAAAATGGCCCATGGTTTTCAAATGGTTTTTAAAAGTGTTTTGGAAAGGGCAAAATGAATTTAATATGGCTAACTCAATCGGACGAAATAAGAACTTGGACTAAGAAATATATTGGAACCAACTAAGGGAAACGATGGGGTAGTAAACGCGCTAGACCATCCATATTGGATGTAGTTGGGAACGGGTAAGGAAAATATAGCTTGTTCTTTACAGATGGGCTTACAAGACTCCAAGGGATTGCACCGTAGTGGTTGGAGTGACGAGTCAGGTAGAGATCGTGAGGTTTTGCCCCTTTGGTCAGTCGCCCCACGTAGGGTGGCCATAGGATAACTTGATTGTTGATTGTTCTGTTCTGAGTGTTGTATGCTTACATTGGAAATCTGGTTGCTGTTCTTGACTATGAATCATGTGTTAAATGTCCTTGTGAATGGAATAGCGGGGGAGACCTTCTACCATTATAGAGTCGGGATTCCAGTCCTCGTGGGATCGCCTTTGACCTCTTAAGTCTGACTATTTCCTTCTTTGGTCTTCTTTTCCCGACCCCACTAAACCTCTTTATTGAGCTCTTCTCGTAATGTCAGTGTGATATATGAGTGACCGCATTTGAGGTGGTATTGGAGTACGCCGTTTACTTGAGCCTTTTACTACCATACTCGAGAGTTACGCGAATATTTCACGGGAAACAAGTCATGGGGATTTATGGAAGTGAGTCAGAGTCGCCCTTGTAGATCTCTGTCGGGTTATCTTAGTTGCTTCGCCCATGATTGTATGATTCCATATGTACTACCCCTGGACTTGCGGATTGATCCTTAGTGTGAAATTGTGCCCACATGTCTTGATGTCAATGTTTAGCCCTTGTTTAGATATGTGTTACATCTGTTATGCCCCCTATTATTCCAACCTGATATACTTAGTATGTGTATTGTTATACTAATGCTTGAATGTCGGTGTCATATGTTAGGGAGCTACCTAATTCTATGTAAATAGGCTCATGATAGTGTGATTGTTTCATTTTGATATCATTTTAGAGTGAGTCTTTACTTGATAAATGCGTGTTACAACTTGATTCCATTGTTCCCCGCATCATCATACTAATGATTGATTAAACACATATGTTGCAAGTTACAAACTCGCATGATGTTTACTCTCTATCTCTTGGATTAGGATCATGATAGTGTGGCCCTTAGCATGTTAGTCTCACTCTTGTTACTCCTTGTGCCTATATGACCGCTAAACCATAGTATGCTTACCTTTCTGACTCCCGTGATGTTTTTTTCTGCTCGGGGGTACCCTCTCGTACTTCCCTGAACATATGGCTTGATATCTGGTGCATGTACCGTTTAGATATTTGCATGGACTCATAACTGTCTATCATCATATCCAAGCTTAGCTATCTTGCTTTAAGCCCATGTTATACTCCGCTATATGTCTATCATGCTTCTAGATCATTACGTTGTGGCTTATTTGACTCCTTGCAACTGTTGTGCTTGTTGGAGGATAAATTTTCGTAACTTTGAAATAATAATGATTTCATATTAAATTAACCGTGTATCAAATTTTGGTTAATTTAATTGAGATTCATTATTAAAATGGAAGAATGGAAACAAATGATTTGGATTAAAACTTGGTAAAAAAATATATATATACAAGTTTTCTTCCAAAGGCCCAAGAAATCACACAAGGCCCAATCCAAATATATGCAGTTACAACAAAGAGTAAAACTGCTGGAGTCAGAAGTTACACAGGAAAAAAAAATAACTGGATAGAAAAATAACTGTACGAGAGAGTTGGGGAATTAAAGTAACTGCCATTCTAATTCCCTATAAAAAGCAAAAAGCTAATGCTGCAGGGGGTTTCCTTCATTCTCTACCTGGCAAAAAAAAAAAAGAACATCAACACAGGCAAAGCAGTTGTTGCTTCCTCCTGGTTTTTCCCTTCCTCTTCACAATTGTCCACCTGCATTCACAAAAAATAAGGTAGTAGTTTTGGTTGATCCATATTCGATTCTCGGAACCCCGCCCTCGAGAACCTTGCGAGCTTCTTCGTGCGGCCTGGATTCCAGAATCATCAGATCGCTTAAACTGGGTCGAAATGCTGCCGAAATTATGCCGTTTATCTTAATTCGATTCCTGAAATCTGGCCCTCGAGAACCTTGCGAGCTTCTTCGTGTGGTCTGATTTCGGAATCATCAAATGCCCCTAAACTAAGGGAAACTCTGCTGAATTTTATCCAGGTGCCTTGATGCATCTAAACGAAATTGAATCTGCAGGCTTTGCAAAAAGCAAAAAATGGTGATCCAACGCCTGTAGCAAAATAAACTCAACACTCCAGAATGCTAATTCACATAAGGAAAAAAAAACTGGAAGTTTGACAAATTGGGCATTTCCAAAATCAATTCCCAAAACAAATTAAGGGATTGGAGATCCTGATTTTCATCCCTCAAACCCCAAATCGGTAAAATCTGGACAAACCCGGCAACTACAAATTTCATGAGGGAGTAGATTGATTCAGAAACAAAGGAGAAATAACCTGAGCCTAGAAAAATTAATTGGAACGCAGGGAAATCTCTTGAGCGGGGCCTTCATCTTCTTCCTCAAGGAGCGCCTCGCTGCACAACTTCACGGTTCTTCTTCAGATGGTAGGAGAACCGGATTTTCAAGGGTCATGATGTGCTCCGGTCGGCCACCTCCGCCTTTTTGGTCTAGATCACGTCCGCCCTGTTGCTCACAATCACATTGTGTTCCCGTGCTTCTCCTTCAGATGGCCAGGGTGATTTGTTGAAGCCGCTGAACACGAAACAGAAAATGAAAATGAACGCTGTAGAAGAGGCTAACCTAAGTGATTTGGGCTACAGGCTGAGTTAATTAAAAAACAAACATGGGCCGGTTTTTTTTAACTACCGGAAATGAGCTACAGTAAAAAAAAAAAAAAGGGGCCTCAATTGTAGTTCTGTAATCATACATATACATGTGCTCTCGCCAAATTAGAAATTATGTATATGTAATTGCAAAATCCACCCACTAAAATATAAAAATTATAATTGGCACAAATTAAGAATTCGAGTTTGATAAAAACATGAAATTAAACTCGTCAAATATTCTTTGCCAATTGATTCTAGTGGGTCAATCTCAAACCGGCTTCAATAAAAACGGAGTCAAAATCTCAAATCGAGTTTCACCAAATATTAACTCGGTTCCATTCAGAACTACGTATAGACTTGATACTCTTTTACGAGTTACGTAGGAAATTCGGTATTAAAATTCAATATATATCGGATTCAGTCGCCCGCCTCTAAATTCACTTCTAAATGAATATGAGGTCAAAACCAAATAAATTAGATTGGTTCCTTTTTCTAAAAGAACTACGTAAAGACTTGATACTCGTTTACGAGTTACGTAGGTAACCCGATATTAAATTCTAAAAATATATCGGGTACAGTCGTCAACCTCTAAATTCCCTTTAAATGAATATGAGGTTAAAATCAAACAAATTCAAATTGTCCATTCCAACTCGATATAAAGCTTCTGCTCATCGAGTTCGTTCACCACTCTCAAATGATCCCATGATCAAACCCAAATACAGAATTTCTTTTCGTTTAGAACTACGATGACTTGATTCCACTAAACAAGTGGATACATAGGAAACTCGGTGTAAATCAAATTCTCACCGAGTCCAGTCACACCCAATCTTTCAAACAAATCTTTCCAAATTCATTCGTCGACTCTAGTCGTCCCAAATGTCAAATTTTCCATCAAAATCAAAGTGTATACTCTAACTCGATACAACGCTTCCGCTCGTCGAGTTTGGTCACGACCAACAATCAAAATCAAATTCCACCATCCCTAAAGTGACCTTTAAGTCAAACCTCTAAGACAAATCAAACTCTTACTCCAAATCAAATCGTTTTCTATGCAAATGATAGGCGGGTTACTTGAGTTACCCTTCTGAGAAGGTGGGCTCAGGTTACTCGGGTGGAGTGTTGTTCGAGCTACCCTTCGTAGAAGGTGGGTTTGAACTTCATCCTATGATGCATACGAGAAAACGAAACCAAATCCAAACCAAACACAAATCCAAAACACTCTGAACTACGTGAGGCTTGATTCTCTTCCAAGAGATACGTAGGCAACCCAATAAACTTCGGGTGCAGCCCAAATCACCGAAACACCAAAATCTTGGTATCGGTACGACTTCGAATCAAGAGGATAACCAAAAGGAGTCGAACTCAAATATTACAAATTAAATAAAATGTGTTGTACAATTATATCGCGTATTTTTGTTCAACAGTGCTAATCGAATGAATGTATGTATGAATCATGAGTTAGTATCATGTTTTCGCATATAAATGAAATCTGAATGCTATGATGAGTCTAGTCGAAGTACCATGATTGTATTCATGTTCGATATGTGCTCGTAGTATCCTATAGGGCTTATGAATTCCAATATGACGCATTGAGTGGTAAATTGTCATGCTTGCTTCATCACGTGAATATGATTGTCCCATGATGTTATAGTTGTTGTACCATTTCATGTACTCCTATGACGGTTCATTCCTAGCATGATTTATAATCTATCGTCCGTGATGTTCTCTTGTTTACTCTGTAAAGATATCCATACCTTACCATGTATTGCTAGCATCATGTAGGATCATGAAGTGACTTGATATATCCTTGTGTTAAATACGTGCCCTGGTTGTATACTGTCTATCTATATCTATGTACTTGCATGCTTTATATTCACGTGAAGTCGTGCTGCCTTAAGCTCATGTTGTCGTTTCCTCCATATTCCCCCTTGTCCTCGTATGGTCACGTTACGATTGGTTGACCCCTTAAATGGATCCGTGTTAGTTGCCAAATGAACATGTAACCTATACTGCATACCATGCATCTTATGATGTTAAAATATATCTTATAGGACCCATGAATTATGGCTTGTATGTATTCATGCCCTACTTGCATTATGATCTTCTCTTTCGTGGAATAGACTTCGCCAAGTCTTGTATTCTTTCCAACATCTCTAATGTGCGATCTTTTTAACTGGTTAGAAATTGATAGACCCAGCTATAGAGTTAGTGTATGTTTTCAACGCATGTTAAGCATTAGGTGATTATCAATGTGCGCCTATCATCTCATCACTCGATGTTGTTTTTGCATGTCCCCTGACATTCTTAATGCTCCGTAAATGAATAATCTGGCACCTCGCATGTCCACACACACATCACGATAGCTATAAGGCACTCGCATGATTACGTTTGCATGCATAATGTAGCTTACCACCCCCTTGAAGCATGATACCTTAGGAGCCTTGTCCTGTTTCACACTATGATATGCGCATGACTCTTTCATCACAATCGCTTATATTCCTTTTATATGTGCTAATGTCTAGGTGCAATAGTAGTCCCACTTAAACTTTTATGACTCGTCCCACTATTATTTGGAGTTGCTCGATGCATCTTATTTATATACATATGTGACTGTCATGTTGTACCTTGTAAAATCTATGCATGCAGAGATATGACTTGTGTGATCGCGTGCTCAGCTTGCATCTCAGGTAGCCACTCTTATCATAGGTTGTGATAGCCTTGTTATACTCTCTCTACACGATCTTATGATTGTCCAAGCATGTTAGATATTGTTAGTCCAGTTAGAATGCTATGCCTCCACAAAGTTATCTCAAGCTAAATATGATTAGTGGCATGCTTATGAGTGTTCTCATTTGAATTGTTGTCCTTATCACACGATGCTCTTCCGATGCTTAATTGGATAAATTCACATTTTGGTGCGATATGTGTTAATTAGCAATTGAGTATGTAGTTGCGTGTTATATCCTACGACATGGTAGATGCATATATACGTGAAATGTACTTTGGTGTTAAATTATTTCTCAACGATTATCCTTGATTGCGTTCATTATTTGACAATATATTACTAGTATCATGGAGGACTGCTTTCCAACCATAGCTCATTATATGCTGACATCCCGCATTTATCCTATCATAAGAACGTTGTTGTTGCATGACATGATTTCTATACGGCGTTATATGGTCCTTTCATGGCATTAGTCTGACTGATATGAAACATCTCGATAGGTTTGCATGTGATCCCATATTGATTATGACCTGCTTATGTGTACCTGTCACGAACAATTTTCCCTACGTGTAATGTTCTGTGCTGTTTGTTAGATTTTGCATGAACTTTATGCCGCACAAATCTATTGTTGCATCCGTGTATACATGTCTCTTATACATATCAAGCTTGTCTGATATATGAAATGAAAAGTTCTAGCTAGTCCCTTATACCTCATGCAGAACTCGTTCATGCTTTTGGTTGCCCATATCTGTTAACATTTTCATCAAGGTAGGTACGTGTTAGTGTTCAGTGATGTGACTAGTTTACTTCATGATTGGTATGTGTCTTGCTTGCTGCACTTGTGACCTCGTAGAGTTCCATAAGGGCACCATACTCCTTCTTGGGTCGGGATCTTGTTTTTCGTCGTGTCATCATCAGTTGGTCTGTGTTTGGTTCCGTGGGAGTCCGAGTTGTCCTTCTTGTCTCTCCCCTATCTCCGCTAACTAAAAATTTGCTTGCAATACTTTGATGAACGATGGCGTAGAAAAGAGCACGCTTAGCCAAATAGCACGGGATCGGCGCAGCGGAAGCACGGTGGGCCCGTAAACCCCAGGTCCCAGAACTAACATATCGATTCTTTGAATGATGAACTTGTAGTGGACGTTACTTGGTTGACTTCTACTTATGATTATGAATTTTATTGCTTGGGTGTTCCTATGTGACTGACCTTGTGATATGATTGGTGTTCTATGTCGTTAGGCCTTGCCTGAATTCTTTTACTCATGGAATGTGAATTATACTTGCTCAAATCCTGACTTTTGTTGGTAATAATGATATTATGTGCCCCGGTAATATGTGACAGTATGATATTGCGATGTTGGCATGATATTACCTATGCTCGAATTATTATTAGCATGATGTTATGTGGTAACTTGTTTTGCTATGTCGATACCTAATATTCTGCAATACTTTCCAAGCATGATAGTATATTAGGATTCATGACATGTGACTGTTTGAGGTATTGAGAGATAATGATGTGTAAACCTAGTGTGAAATCATGTTATATGCTGATATGAAATACTTGGGAATTAAGTGATAGTAGCATGTAGGGTCCATAATATAAGATGCATGCTATCCTGATATAATGATATACGATGTCCTGTTAAGTTAAATGTTGATGTGATTATATTTTGTGCTTGCTATGTTGTTAGACTTTGCTATTGCTGAACCATGAGAGCATGACAGGTTCTATGTTGATAACTTGAACATTGAATTGTTGAAACGTGATTGTAGTGATGCCTCTATGCATTGATATTTCAAAATTGATTTTCGGTTAAATCCTTGGGTATGAAAATGGCGACCATCTTGGGTTATCGAATTTTGTTGAAATGAATTTTGTTTTGCTGACGTGTTGCCCTTCTGTGGATTGACACCCCTATTGTGACAATTCTGCTATGTTGGTAGTGGTAAGTATGAAACCATGCTAATGTGATTGCTAAGGTTGAGGCTTGATGTGTTTGTGTGATACCCTTTCAAAATGACATTCCTGCTTGATGCATTCTTATTTGGTTGACACCTAGAACATGAAATGCTAATGTTGAGTGTTGATGTTCCAATATACTGGTGTGCGGCAATGTAGTAATGGCTATTTATGTTTCGGTTTTGGCGTGGCCAATTTCGGTGGTTGGTTTGTTATGATGTGGCAAGTCTTGGTTATATTGATTCTGATAATGGCTAGAGATTCGTAGATTGGAATTGCTTTTGAGATTGAAACCTAGGAAGAGAATATGAGATTAGCCTTTAGAGGTGGATGACTCCACCTCTTGAGTTCTGAATTTTCTTGACCAAATTGGGATTTAAAGAATTTTGAAAGAGCTTGGAAACGACTAACTCAAATTTTGAAAAGCTTTCGAATGGTTTTGAAGTTGAGAGGTTTGCTTGATTTGAAGGGTTTTGAACGATTTTGGAAAAGACTAACTTGGATTTTGAGAGACCGAACGCGATCGAAAATTTCAATGATTTTGAGGCCAGTCTTTTTTTAATTGCGGAATCCGCTTTGAAGCTTTTCCAATCCGGGCAACTCTATGATACTTCACGAAGTGGATACAAGCATCTTATGAGGGCGCTTGTAGAGTGTTTGCTAAGACCTAGTGATGATATTGTAGAACTTTTAGAGTTGTGGTGCTTCCGAAAAGTCGAAGCAAAGATGTGATAGGGGCGCTTATTGCATACTTGTCAAGACCAATTGGAGATGTCACGACGGTGACTAGGATGTTGTGAGAATCCCGGAAGACGCAACCGAGATGATTACAAGATCCTTGGACATGGTCCCTGAACTCACCAATTTCATACTTCATCCCCTACTTTGAAGTGGTTTTAGTCTCGGGGACGAGACTTGTTTTTAGAGGTGGATGATGTAAAGACCCGAAATTTCAAATATTAATTTTTGGAAAAAAGGAAATTAAAAATGAATTTAAAGTGAATTCCGGCCCAATTTTTAATTTTAAAGATCGAATCCGTCTTTCATTTCGGGATTCAAAAATTTCTTCCGTCAGTGATATCCTATTCAATTTTAAAAATTTAGTTTGACCGAGTCAGGATAAGGTCGAGTGAACGGATTTCGAGATGTATTTCCGGGTATTTGAAATTAAGATTGGGACCTTGTGCTCCTTTCCCCTCTCTTCCGAAATTGATAAGGATCAGCTACATATAGTTGTACCCTTCCCCTATTAAGCTCAACAACACACCTCCTTTCTCTTTCCCCACATCCATGACTTCTCCTTTTCGGGCAATGTCTAGCTCCCCACGCCAACTCCTGCAGGCAACTCTGCCTCCTCCTCCCTCTCCTATCCGTCACCACCAGTCTCCCTCCACCCACTGCCCTCGCCAGCGACGCCAGCAGCCACCACCACCCCGGCGTCTTCTTCTTCCTCCCTGTTTCGTGTCCGAGAGCTCCGAGCTGCAGCAAGCAGCAGCCTCGACGCCTTCCGGAGCCGCCAGGAGCCACCAGTAGCGGCCGACGCCCCCAGGAACCGCCGTCGAGCTCATTCCCTCCTCCTCTTCCCCTATTCTTGCCGTTTCCGATCGGTAAGCTCACCCTCACTCCCTCTCGCTCCCAAACTTGTTTAAAGGGACCTCCTTTTTAACCATTTGCCCCGACCCAGGTCCTCGGAGCTCTCCCTGTCCTCAGCAGGACCCAATCGGAATTCGGACGAGCCGAATCGAAGCCGACGATTTTGAATCCGCTCGGTGAGCTCCTCTTTCCTCCTCCTTCCCTTCCTTCTTGCCTTGTGTGTGCGTGGGTCGATGTCGGGAATAGGTGGTCGGAGCCCCGCGCCATCGCCGGCGGCCCTTCCTCCTCCCCTTCCTTTTCTCGGTTTTCTTTCCTGAACGCAGGGAGCGTTCTTTTTAAGACGATGGACTGTAGCTTTGAGGGGTTCGGTTTTGTTCTTTGATTGGGTCCGATCCAATGTTTTAGAAAAAAAGGGTCCGGTTTGGGTTATTTTAAAAGAGAATGGGTTTTGGGTTGATTTGGATCCGAAAATGGAAACTGGGCTTTTGTTCTTTGGGCCTAATTTTGTGAGGATGGTAATAAAATGTAAACTAATGTTTTAAGACTTATAAATGTATAAATGTTATTAAATACCTAAACATTAAGTAAATGGAATATAATATATTATAGAAAATTATTATTGAGATTTAAGGTATAATATTTGGATTTGGATTTGGATTTGAAAAAGGTTTTAAAGGTTGGAAATGGATTTAATAAAACTAAAAAGAAAAATTTTGGAAAGACCTTAACCTTGTCGAGTTTATTTTGATAAAATAAGTAACGAGTCGATTTTAAAAGGTGATTCTTTATAAGTGATTTTGGGAAAGTAAATTGAGAGTTATTTCTTTAAAGATGATTTGATCTAACTTGAGGTTTTAAGGGAGTTTTGGGAAATCTTGGGAAAATGACTTACCTTGCCTAACTTGGTGAATAAACTTGATGACTTGTACGTGTGTGATATTATATGCTTTAAGTAACATTAGAAGTAGACTTATTTATATTACTTATATGTGTTAGGTGATCATCTGTGACATGTTGGCTTTCTATATACCTAGTTGTTGCCTTTTGCTGTTCTGCACTTCCAGGTGAGTTCCTATATGAGCTCACTCAGATTCGAAAAAGAGATCTCCCTGCTTGTAGCCATGTGCATACTAGGTGCTTGCATTCATAATAAAGCATGCCATGTAGTATCCTGCTAGGATTGCACTCATGATTGAGCATTCACTTACTCATTGCTTTTGTAAACAGAACGACCGTTATCTGTGAAGTAACTAGAGTCATTGCTAGGGTTATAGGACGACCTAGTCTCATCGGGTCCCGTCCTGAGTCAATCGAGTCATGAACTTCCTTATATTATGAGATGCCTGTGGGCTTATTGTGGATACGGGTTAGGCATGCGTGCCACCCGATTATATGGAATGCATTCACGAGCTGGCCAGTCTCCACCCTATCGGAAGGGGGTGGAGGTAGGAGAGGGATATACCACTTGGTATTCGGTGCTAAGGCCTTATTATATTTATGCACTTGACCTTAGGAACATGTTAGTGTGTTAATATTCCGCCTTGCACCTAGAAGCATCTTTATTAGGACTAGCGTGTGTATGTGTCTGCTGGTTTGGGATTACTTTGCGTAGGGCTTCGATCTGACACCGCCCCGCATACATTTTTTTTAGGTTTGTTTTGCAACATGATTATCCATTGTTTCCGTGACGTGGGAACTCTCTTGGTCGATCTCAATGAAATGGTTTAACTCCACTAACATTGTATATTAAATTTCGATAAATACGCTTATTGATTTGGTTTTGACTCGGCTCTGCCGTGTCACCCTATTGTATTACACCTTGATTCTACTATTTGCATGACTATTGGTTTTCCACGCTTAGACTTATGACAGGTACAGGGGACTTCCCCGGGGATTCCAACGATCCCTTCGAATTTTGGGTATGAAATCTCACTTCAAAATGTTAGGATAGAATTTCAAACCTTCAACATGTACTCGGGGCGCAAGATCCTAACGAGGGGTTTCATCCCTCGAAACGTAACCCGGGAATCATAATCCCGGGCCGTTACAATAGTGCATTGGAATTGAAATTCAATCATTTACACCCTTTCAAACTGTTGAGAGCTCCGCTTCTTGTTGAATGTGATGCTGATTTGAAAGAGTTTTTAAGGTTGTCCGACCTAGAGAATGTTAAATTTGCTGTGGAGTTGTGTGTCAGCATTAAATCAAATAGTGAAAAAGTTGAAGATCAACAGGCATCCTCAGCTGAGAGTTTACAGTTGGTGGCATGCAATCCAACTATTACCAATATTGTTACAGGGGAAAATAACATGACATTGATTGGTGACACCAGGATGAAAGGTGTATTGTTGGAAGATGTTGGAGATGACATGAATTCTCTAAACAGTGACACTACAAGTGATGAAGATTCTGCAGATGAAATATGGAGAGCATTCTATTCTACAACACACAGGAGAGAAACTACACTAGAAGATTGGAATGATGATAGCTCTACTGTGCCTAGTGTGAATCTGAATTCACAAAACTTGATTTGCGTAGGCAAAAGCATTGCATCAAGGAAAGCAGTTAAGCATGCTTTAGGAATCTTGTCAATAACTGAGATATTTGGTTTTCGCGTGGTAAAAGCAGATACAAAGTATTATAGAGTGCATTGTGTAGATCCTGACTGCAAATGGAAAGTGCATGTCAAAACTTTTGGTCCAACTTGGCATGAGGTTATAGTGTATGTGGAAATGCACACCTGCACATGGGATTTCAGGACAAAACACTGCAAACAGCCTTCATCTTCTGTGATTGCAAGTATCATCGAATCAAGGTGAGAACTTTTTTTAAGAGATAGTATTTATATTTTAACTTGCTTTCTAATATATGATTTATTCTAATTTGACTATAATTACACAGTGTTGACGCTGGATACAAACCAGCACGGATAAAGGATAAAATGAGAACAGAACAAAAGATGCAAATTAGCTACTGGAGAGCATGGAAGTCATCAAAAATAGCTCATGAAATGGTTAAGGGGACACCAGAATCAAATTATGCAGATTTACCATCATTTTGCCATATGCTCGTGGAGAGAAACAATGGGACTATAGCTTTAATTTCAAAAGACAAAGAAGATAGATTTCAGTACTTCTTTCTGTCATTTGGACAGTGCATCAGAGCATTCCCCCTCTTAAAGAAGGTATGTCTTAAACAGTGTCAGCACAAATTCTGTTGTCATCGATTTCCTTAACTTTGATAACATAAGTAATTTTATTTGTTTATATATCAGGTTGTTGTTGTTGATGGAACATTCCTAACTGGCAAATACAGAGGAACGTTACTTGGAGCAGTTGCACAAGATGCAAATAGACAAATCTTTTCACTTGCTTTTGGTATTGTTGACTCCGAAAACAACAGCTCCTGGGAATGGTTTATGTATCAGCTGCTGCAGGTTGTGCCTCCTTCAAATGATTTAGTGTTTGTCTCTGATAGACATGCTAGCATTTCAAGGGCTCTCTCTTTAGCTTACCGAACAGCTACACACTGCATATGTATGTGGCACTTGAAACAAAACATCAAAGCGACGTTCAAGAAAAAAGAGCTGGGGAAAATGTTCAAAAAAACAGCAGAGAGTTACACTATCCAAGAGTTCAACAACCACCTTGCGCAAATCGAAGCAACTTGTCCAAAACTATCAGAATATCTAGTGTCAGCAGGTTTTGATAAATGGGCCAGAGCACATTCAAAGTGTGATAGATACAACATGATGACATCCAACAATGCTGAGAGTTTGAACTCTGTTTTCAAAGGCAAAAAGGATTATCCCATTGTGGCACTTGTGGAGTTTGCTAGGGAAAAGCTCACATCATGGTTCCTGGACAAGAGAGAAAAAGCACTGGCAAATCAAGACAGAATAACTCCTGAGATCCTTAAGTTGATAAGAGAATCACAAGCGCAAGTTGGGATATGCAGAGTAGAAAAGATGAATGAATCACAATTTGAGATCAATGGTCAAGGAGCTGTAGCTATAGTTGATTTATCAGCGAGGACATGTACATGCAGAGTATTTGATGTCGAGAAAATACCTTGTGTACATGCTCTAGCAGCCATTACACACATAAAAGCAAATGTGTCTGATTTTGTTGCAAAATTTTACAGCAATGACGCTTGGCATATGACATATGCAGAAACAGTATATCCAGTGTTGGATGAAGATGAAGGAAACATCCCTGATGTGATCAAATCTATCAACTGTGACCCCCCAGTAGTAAGAAAAAGAGCAGGAAGACCACCTACAAATAGAAAGCTTTCATTGGGAGAGTACAAGAGGAGGATGAAGCATTCAAGATAAGGCTGTCCGCACAAATTCTGTCATCAGTATTATATAAGAATAATGTTAGTAGATAATACAGTTTATAAATTTGTAAATGACATTTCTTTTTGAAAATTAACATTAATTCAATAATATAGAATAAATTTTGAAATTTTACCATGTAGTAATACAAATTTGTATACTCTTTTCCATCTATGTCATAAATAGATAAAAATAAGATCTTGTTGCAAACAAAGTCTTGTTTCGTGCAATATATAAACAATAGTTGAGCAAAAATAAGGTGATGCTGAGCAAGTTTTCCCCAATCATAATATGTTGTGCAATTTAATTCTATTGATGAGCAAAAATAAGAGCATATTGAGCAACAACCTATTAAGCAACTATGGAAACATAATTAGATAAAACTAAGATTTCGTTGCGAACAAAGTGTTGTTGTGCAATATATAAACAATCGTTGAGCAAAAATAAGGTGATGCTGAGCAAGTTTTCCCCATTTGTAATATGTTGTGCAATTGTGTTGTTGTGCAATATATAAACAATCATTGAGCAAAAATAAGGTGATGCTGAGCAAGTTTTCCCCATTTGTAATATGTTGTGCAGTTTTATTCTATTGATGAGCAAAAATAAGAGCATGTTGAGTAATAATCTATAAAGCAACTTTGAAAACATAATTAGATAAAAAATTAGATGTTGTTGCAAACAAAGTGTTGTTGTGCAATATATGTACTATCATTGAGCAAAAATAAAGTGATGTTGAGCAACTTTTCCCCAGTCATAATATGTTGTGCACTTTTATTCCATTGATGAGCAAAAATAATACAATGTTGAGCAATAATCTATTAAGCAACTATGAAAGCGTAAATAGATAAAAATAAGATGTCGTTGCAAACAAAGTGTTGTTGTGCAATATATGTACTATCGTTGAGCAAAAATAAAGTGAAGTTGAGCAAGTTTTCCCCAGTAATAATATGTTGTGCACTTTTATTCCATTGATGAGCAAAAATAATACAATGTTGAGCAATAATCTATTAAGCAACTATGAAAGCGTAAATAGATAAAAATAAGATGTTGTTGCTACCAAAGTGGTGTGCTTGTGCAATACATATACTATCGTTGGGCAAAAATAAGGTGATGTTGAGCAAGTTCACAAGGGTCAAGCGTTGTGCAAATCTAAACTATTGTTGAGCAAGAATAATATGATGTTGAGCAAATCTAAGGTATGGAATTATATGTAAAATAATAAAAAATAAATAAAGTCTCACAAAATTCCCGATTTATTGGCAAAAAAAAAAAGGAAAACGGTTTTCCTAAAAAAATATAAAAGGCAAATATGTGTGAATGCCCAAAACGCTTTTCAAGTTCGAGAAGTTTTCCATCACCTTCTTTTAGTTTCTTTCTCGAGCTAAATCTACTCTCTCCATTTCTCTGCGAGATTTCCTGAGGCTTGATTGTAGGCTTGTAAGAAGGAAATCTATCATATACATAAAGATGTCTTCAGATCCGAAAGGTTTGATTTCGTGTTTTCTGTGTATTAAAGTTTAAATTAGAACGAGTACGGTTTAGGGCTTAGTTTTCCACAAAAATTAGGAAAAATCGCACTTATTCAAGCGAATTTAATGTTTATAATCAAGCAATTATTCAGCCTTACAAGACCTACCATTGCTATTTCAATTTCTTTCGCATAATAAATTGAAGTTAATGTGATTAATCTGGAGGCTAAATTTGGGAATTTGATAATTTGGGAATTTGGGAATTTGTTCGGCATAAAATACAGTCTCTTACAGTGTCATCTCTTCAATTATATTTGTAGAAATTGATTGTAAGTGTTCATTCTATAGGTAAACGTCCGTAGAGTGTAAGTGATTCATCTGTTCAAGACAGTCAAAATAGAAATTCGAAGAGATCAAAACGATCTGGAGTTAAACCTCCAGTAGTTGATTTATCTAGAGATTCACCTCCCTTCAAGGATTAACTGTCTGTTGATACTGAGACTGGTAAATCCTTGGAAGTAGGGGATGGTTGTAGATCACTTGAATCCAAAGATTCGCAACCGCTTGTAAGAAAAAACAGTAAGAGAGAAGTGCACCCTGGGATTGATCTTCGTGTTAGCACTGTTGTGGAGACCATTGAAATTGCAAGGCTGGAAAACCATTCACCTAATGAGACGGTTGTTCAACATGTAAACCCAGCTGTGCATATCATAACATCTGATGAGCAAACAGATACCACAGACATACAACCTATCGCAGAAAACAGGCAGCTGGTTGTGAGGAATGAGAGAAACACTAGACAAAAAAATCTCCCATCATTGAAATCACGGTCAAGCCCACGCTTGCTGGTGTCGTCCTTGAAAAAAATGAATGCCAAGCAAAGGAAAATGATTGAGGATATTGGCTTTGGATTTTTGTTCAACTTGGAGATTGTTACCCTACCACTACTTCTTTCATATTGGTTAGTGGATCAGTTTGACCCTAACAAGTGTTGCTTGGTGTTGGCTAATGGAGGCGAACTTGAAATTGCAGAAATAGACGTGCATATCACAATGGGATTCCCAATGGGGAAAGTTTTAGTTGGAAGAAAATCATCTAAAGAGAATTTCAATCTTGTGCAAGAGTGGAAAACCACATTTGATGTCTAGGACAATATAACAACAACTATGGTTATGGAAAAGTTGATAGCTGACACTGACTGTGGTGATCAATTCCTTCTGAACTTTATTGTTATACTAGACTCTATCTTGGTTGATACACTAGGAAACGGACATGCCAACCATAGTTTAATAAGAGTAGTTCCTGAATTGGGTGACCTGAAAGACCTAAATTGGTGTACTATTGTGTTGGAAAGTTTGGTCGATGCAAAGAGAAGCTGGGAAAAGAACAAGAATGGCCATTTCAGAGGGCCTCTATTATTCTTGGTTGTAAGTATTTTTTTCAAACCTTCGCTCTGATGTTAACTTAATTTCTTTACCATGTCAGTAGTACAAATGTCACCCCCTACTTTTATCTATATGTCTACAGTATTCTTTATGTCAGCATTCCCTGATCAATCGTTATACTGATATATGTTTATCTCCTTGGTGTGCCAGTTGTTTTACATGGATAGGGTGAAATTATTCACAAGCACAGCACTAAGAAGAATGACTCGTTCTTTCCCGGTTTTCGTTGGCATAAATTACAAAATCTTACGCCAACGAGAAACTGATGATATAAGTACTGCAGGCTTTGGCTGTGGCTTAGTCCAGGCTCACCAAGTTGTTCCTCACCATCAAGACGTACCATCTACAGCTTGTCCACAACCTACTGCACAAAACGATGAAGGTACCAGTCACCCTGCTGATCCAGAAAAAGAGACACCCCCAATTGAGGTTTGTATGAATTATTTAAACCAATTCAATGTAATATTATTACAGTATAGCAATGTTATGATATTTACTGATGACTTTTTATTCTTATTTTTTATGTGATGTTATCTTCTAGAGTTGGATAAAGTTGTTTGCTCAAAAGAATTCTGCACTTGCATCTGCTATTTCTGATTTTGCTGAGTGGTCTACGAAAGTCCCGATTGAACTACAACATGATGACAAGGTGAAAAGGCTTCTACATGGAGCAAACCAGCTTTTAGGGGCGGAAAATGTCAATTCTGAGGCACCTACGGCTACGGATGCTGCTGACATGTCAAATATGAATGACCTTGTAAGCCCATATTTTATCGAATCACAAGAGAAATTCTGGGCAGACCCTGTTTTATTAGATTGCATTACTCATATCGAAATGGCATATCAGAACAAGCAAAAAATGAAATCAAATATCAAAGTGGACGGGGAATTTTCCTTTGATATATTTCTAGATGATCCTGCTTTTAAGAAAGATGAAGGGACATCATTGAACACATCGGCTGAAATGAAGAATGCTAATGAAGCATCCTAGACTCCCCCAGACAACCATGGCCAGTCTCCAATACAACAACGTGGTGAAGCTACTCCTAATCCCCTACCCACTCAATTTAAAGCTGATATTCCACCAGTGAACCCTTTGGGAGATACAATAAAATGCATTCCCCCTGCTACCTTGCCACCAAGAAGGTCGCCGCGGATCAACATAGTTGATGGAAATGCTGCAGAACAACTTAATAACATGAAGAGAGAAGAAGCTACAAGGAGAGCACATAAACCTTCTGCATCTTTGAGAAGCCCATATTACTCGCGTGTTGTTGACATTACAGATCCTATCTCTGAAATTGAGTGCACTGTTTCAGCCTATTTAGCAATGAAAACACCACACAGCAGGTAAGTTCATTTTAAACTTAATCTTCTTAAAGTATGTTCAGTTACAAGTAAAAGGTTATTTTCATATAATCCATCTTCAAAATGATTGACATTGCAGGGAAATTTTGTTTAAGCACAAGTCTGTTGAAATTGTTAGAACAGACATGGCTACGCTTGAGGATGAAACCCACTTGTCTAGTGTCATTATTGATGCATGGACAGCTATCCTCAACCACAAGGAACAATATAAAAGTGCTCAATCACCAGCAATACTTTTTGTCAATATCAACAAAACTGTAATATTCTTACAATTTTAACTTTCAATTACACTCCATTGTTAGCCGTTATTACAATTCGTCTGTTTTTTTTACTAATTTCTATTCTTCATCCAGTTTAATGTAGCGAGTGTATCATTACGAGCTTGTGATGAACAGTTCAAGAGGTTTAACCTCCACATTGATATTGTATTGTCATTGTCACCACACCTTTCTTTGAAGGATATAGACATGGTACTCCCTTGCAATTAAATAAATAAAGTTCACAAGACCAATCACTAATGTTTATTTGTTTTTTATTATGTTGATTAGATTGTATTTGCGGTTGAACGAACAGCAGACTATGTCATGGTTGTCTTCAACTTTAAAAACAAAGTGGTCCAAATTATTGATGTCACACCATCTTGCGGTGATCCAATTTGCCCCTTCACATCGCCCTTTGAATGTTTGGTAAGTTTTACTACTGATATTTAATATTTCTTTCCTTGTCTTAATTTCATTTAAATATCAACTCATTTTATAATTAAAATTACATGAATTTTAATTCAATCCATGCAGGGGGATATGCTAATTGCTTATCTAACAGATAAGGGACTCCTAGAAAAGGCAAAAATAGTGTCAGATGCAACATCATCAAAAGTCCCCATCACATGGGCTGGAGAGGAGAAAGTTCAATATTCTGGGGTATGCCTCATGCGCCACATGGAGACCTTCTTTGGGACAGAGAGAGGGTACAAGTGTGGATTGGAAAATGGCAATTTCAAGAATATTTCAAAGCTAGGTGTGAAGTATCTGACAGATATAGTATGTTCAGAGTTGAATGAAGTGAACGCAGATGTTGTGAAGGCAGCAAAATCCCATGCAAGAATGACTTTAAAAGGAATTCAGGGACAGAAACTGAATCTTGGTTGAACAACCACAACGCAATTTCGTGTTTTATTTTCAAAATTTGGAATGTATTTTGGTGTAGACAGTTATATACGCTACTTCTGAAAACTTTTCTCGTACCAATTAAGACAGTTGTTGTCCCTGTGGTCAATTTTCTTGTACCCGTTAAGACATTTGTTGTCCCTGTGGTTTTTTGATGGATAGTATTTGTCAAGATGCATACAACTATAACTGCTTCTAAACAGTTATGTTTGTTCTTCAATGTGTCAGCACAATTCTCTGCCCTTATAATCAAGTGGTCTATGTTATTCAAACAGTTGATTTAGTGATATCCATTCGTTTGTTGTGCAATTATAAACTATTGTTTAGCAAAACTAAGATGATGTTGAGCAAATTACCAGTAACATAAAAACTTAGTTAAACAGTGTCAGCACTACTTTTACCAAAACAATCCACAAACTAATCAAATGTGTCCACAATATAACAAGGGATAGACGTAAAACTTCAGTCCCAATTTATAATTTGAAATATGAGGAAGGAAATTACAAAATAATTATATGATTATTATGATATTAATATGTTGCATTATATCATTAGGATGGAACACATATAAACTAAAATAACAAAAAAAAAATACATTCAACATATAAATAAGTACCAATGTTATTACTTATTAATATAGTAGAACTACAGTCCTAAGAAGTCATCAATCTTCTTCCTCCTTTCCATTTCTGCATCTAAAATCTCTTTAACACACCCCATTAGATTGTCCTTTGCGTCTTCAAACAACTGTCTTTGATTGCCCAGTTCTCTTTCCATCTGTATAAAAGATAAAAGACAAGACTCAATCATAGTATGGAAAAAAAATTTATGGATAAAACTTCAAATATCACCTTTGATAATGCTTCACCATCTTCATCTTTGGACGCAATCCGAATGTGATGTTCAGTTGCTATTATGGATCTTTGGGATTCCTCATATAATGTGTAATGAACCACGACGGCCTCCAACAACTCGGCCCTGCGAGCCTATTTGTTAGTCTCACATGCTTCATCAACTAGATTCATGTGATAACCACGATAAACAACACTATCCAGCACGTCCATCAATTGATGGAAACTCGTGCAAAACCCGACAGTGTTACCATAGTTCATCTTTTTAGAGAGGTATGTATTTCTGTTAAAACCAGTTTTCAGGCGCCAATGGATAACAAAGAATGATAAATGGATATATATATATAGGCAACAATTAGACAATTTTCATCTTGTAACAGTTATTTGTGACAGTTTATTTCAGAGTGACTAAAAAAAAACTGTCAAAACTGTAAAACTATAAACTGAAAACGGATTACAGTTATTTGAGTTACAGTTATCTTTGGTGGACATTAACTATCTCGTGTCAGCACTACTTTTGGCCTTATCCACCTAGTGTCATCACAAAAAGTTCAAAAACAGAAACCAACCAAAATTATAAGAATAGTTTCACCAATAGATCCAACTACTCTAACAAACAATGTAAATAATGTGACAGAAGACTTTGAACACTTGCCAATTCGTGCAATAGCATACACTTGAAAATAATAAAAAAGAATACTAGCCCAGGGTCTCAATTAAATGTACCTAATATCAGTGTCAGCGCTACTTTGGCACTTACCCTAATAGTGTCACACACATAAGCTTCAATATCAGAAAATGTCAAGCCATAAACTTCAATGGCAGAAACCACCAATATGATCAACTAGTGTCACACAAAATGTCCTACTTAAATATCAAATATTACTATAATTTGAATAGAAATCGGAAAGAAATGTGATCAAGGACAAATTTCATTCATAAAATGTATTTTCGGTTACATCAGTACCATA
The DNA here is from genome assembly GCA_037127255.1 of Persicaria tinctoria. Classification (NCBI taxonomy): domain Eukaryota; kingdom Viridiplantae; phylum Streptophyta; class Magnoliopsida; order Caryophyllales; family Polygonaceae; genus Persicaria; species Persicaria tinctoria. Next base: position 36,718,761 of record JBANSL010000015.1, on the reverse strand, counting down.
AAAAATTACATACTGCACTTATATCATATACAGCTAAAATTCTTCTCAGCAAAGAGGACAGTTGTTTTGAACTAAAAGCCAAGATTGTAAACAATTTGGATGAAAGTGATGTTGGCATGGCGTTTGAAGAACAAGATCTGACTCCAACATTGGAATCAGGCAAATTGTACATTCTTCATCATCAAGATCAAGGTGATATATCTCCCTTAATCCGTCAACATCCATAGGATCTGGAGGTGCTGGAGGATCTTCTTGGTCAACCTCCATATGAATGTCATCGTTTATGTCGGACTCATAGCTTGAATCAGACGAAGAGTCATCATAAAAATGTACATTGATGGTGATGTTGGGGCAAAGACCATACTCAACAAGATCAGCATCGGCATCAAACCAACTTCTAGTGTAATCCATTAGAAGCCGATTGGCTACCTGGGTTCTAACCTCAACAGTTACTCCTGCATCCTGTAGCACTTCGTTGCAGCGGGCTAGACTCATAGGCAAACCATTCCAAGTAGACGTGTGATAGAATGTTAAGGGAATGCTGTCAGAGTGGATAGACACAACAAGTAGACCCAGTCCATACCAGTATGACTCAGATGCTGATATTTCAACTTCATAAGTACCAACAATGTAGTCGTAGTCTAGTTTAGTATAGGTTGAGAATGCCATTGAAGGAGAGAAAACCTACACAAACAAAATCAAAATATACTCATACATTAGACATTGACTTAAAAATAAAACATTACATCGATATTAATAAGAAATAAACATTTGAGAAAGACAAAAGAGAAAAAATGCCTGAAAAACTGGAAAAACCCTAACTGATGACTTTTAATGACAGTAAGAATCACATAACACCCACAGAATATAATGCAATAGGAAATAAGCAAGACAAACACCAATATATGAACATTAATAGACTAAAAAGCAAGGGGAAGTTCAACGAAAATCGGAGAATACAACAATAAAAAATTTGCTGAAGCAGTACATCAAAATAAAAGATAACGTTTTTTTTAAAGGAAGAAAACAGAAAGGAGTACATATCACAACCGGAATCGCACCTTGAAAGCAAGAAATCTTGATGAGAAGGAGAGAGGATGAAGATGAACAAGAAGAAGAAGATGAAACGACTTGCAGACAATCTGAACAACGTTTAAGCACAGTATAAATAAGCGGGAAATGGGTCGGGCATCTCTAAACGAAGCTCAACAGTTATGTTGAAGGCAATATCAACAATTTAAACATTTGTGCAAAATTAATGTGTTGATAAGCAAAAATAAGATCATGTTTAGCAAATTTTCACCAATAGCCGGTGTTGTGAAATTTTAATCTGATGATGAGAAAAAATAATAACATGATGCAAAAACAAAATTATTGGAAAATTTTAAAATTATATTGACAAAAAATATAATCATTATGATAATATTTCAACTATAAACTACTGTTGTGCAACTATAAACTACTGTTGAGCAAAAATAAGTTGATATTGAGCAAAATTACACCAATCACCCTCCACACATTGTACAACTTTATTCTATCATTGAAAAAATTAAGACCACGTTGTGTAACACTCTATTAAGAAACTATAAAATTAGATTGACAAATAAAATTGAATCATAATGAACAAAATTTCACAAGTCTCAATTGTGGTGCAAGAATAATCTATTGTTGAGCAAGTTTAACTTACACAACATACACTCGCAAAACCATAGAATAGAAGACTGGTATCACCACTAGTTGTAACTAATACAAGTCTGGTGTCAATACTATGTGCATTAAACACCCCTGGCAACCACATACACTTTGAAATAAAAATAGACAAGTGTAGTGTTACCACTATTTGTAACTAGTATCAGTGTCAGCACTACTTTGGGTCTAAAACACCTAGTGTCACCACATGAAATTCAAATATCAAAAAACGATCAAACTGGTGACACTACAAATTCAAACTAATATAACCCACAATGTCAACAATAATATGGTCATTAAACACCTCTTTCACCCCATACACTTAAGAATAAAAAAATACAACACTCGTGTCATCACTACTTGTAATATAATATGAGTGACACCAATACTTTGCATCTCAAACACATAGTGCCCATCACATACACTATAAAATGAAAAAAAATATAAATACATACACTTCAAAAATCATAGAATACAAGACTTGAATATCAGGGGGAGATGGGGGAAACCAGTGTCACCACTAATTGTAACTGATATAACTGTCAGCACTACTTGGGACACCAAACACCTAGTGTCACCACACACAATGCAAAATCAAAATATACAAGTATGGTGTCGGCATTACTTTAAACTAATCAGACAATAAATATTAACAATACTTTGGGCATTAAAAAACTCTTTACAAAATATACACTTCAACAACAACAAAAACTAGGCCACTGTCACCACAAATAATATATAAGCATATTCAACAAAGTTCAGGTGGTCTTTCTTCCTCAAATAAAACACAGTATCATACACAAATAAATATAACAGTGCACGAACTTCATTAATATTATACATTTACAAACACCAGTTATGACAAATAGTTACAAAATACATTGGTATGATTGGAATGGAAATCATATACAAAAAGGTGCTAGACACCAACTTCCATTCATACCATACATTCGATTAGCTTAACTACGACAAAATAGGTGCAACTACAATGTCTTTTCCAAGCACATATACATTACAAATATGCCTAAAAGGGTGATCGACATAGTGGACAAATGGGTTGATACGACAGCCACTCTAGAAGACGCCCTGTGTGGAAGGTATGATCACATAGTGTCCGAACACTCGGTGTTGACGGAAGCATCTCATCAAGATATATTGAGCAATGGTCCCAATCCTGTTCTGGTTGAGGTTGCTCTTGTAAATTGCCATTTTGGTCTGCATTTTCTGGAGAAGCTGGGGGATCCACATCCTCTTCAGAGTCGATGCTCATCTCAGATTGAGAGCTTGAATCAGAGCTCATGTCATTTTCAGAGTCTTCAAGGTAACGTACATCGATAATGAGATCTGGGCAGAGACCATATTCAACGAACTCATCATCGCTTGAAAACCACCTGTGAGTATAATCCATTAACATCGAGTTGACTACTTGAGTTCGAACCACAGCAGTGACCCCTGCTTCATGTAACAGCTGATCCCATTGTTCATAAGTCATCGGCAAACCATTCCACTCAGTGAAATGGTCCAGGAATAGCTCAGGGATTCTTTCAGAATTAATAGCCACGTGGAGTGTGCTAGGTCCATACAAAGGCATCTGCCTTGGTGTGATTACCACTTCAAAAGAGCCAACAGTGTAATGGTAACCAATTTGAGTTGCAGGTGGAAGTGCCATCTAAGGATACAAAACATAAACAAACAAAATAAATATACACTCATATAAATTGCTGAAATCAAAACCCTAACCGACTAAAAGATGATGAAAAACTCATCTAAAATCAGGAAAAAACAAAATAAAACTTGCTGGAAAATGTAAAAACCCTAACCGATTGTATAAAGATTATTACAGGAGAACAAAAAGGGAGAGAAATACATAATAAAGGGCGCACCTTGGGAAGAAGACTCCAGAAAGAGGAAGAGCTTGTGGAGGACGACGAAAAGACTTGGAGAGAGGGTAAGGATGAAGAGAGTGGAAAGGGTTTGAATGACGTTGGACTCTTGAAGAAACAAGGAAGAACACCGCTTTAAATAAAGTTACCGACTTGGGCCAACTTCTTTCATCAGGTAATGGGCCACGGTCTCATGTCTTGAGGTTTAAAATAAACCAACCACCAATTTCGTCCAAATTCTATTGTTGTGCAAAATTTAACCTATTGTTCAGCAAAAATAATATCATGTTGAGCAAATTTCCACAAATCGACCATGGTGTGCAATTTAATTTTAATTATGGCAAAAAAAAGGACAACATGATGAAATAAATATATTTGAAAATTCAAAATATTATATTAAGGAAAAATAATATTATATTGGGAACAAATTCACATAGATCAATTGTTGTGCAAAATTTAACCTATTGTTCAACAAAAATATGATCATGTTGAGCAAATTTTCACTAATCGACCATTGTATGCAATTTCATTCTAACGATGACAAAAAAAAGGCAGCATCGTAAAAAAAAATATTTAAAGATTCAAAAATTATATTAAGCAAAAATAAGATGATGTTGGGCACAAATTCACAAAGATCAATTGTTTTGCAAAATTTAACCTGTTGTTCAGCAGAAATATGATCATGTTGAGCAAATTTTCACCAATCGACCATGGTATGAAATTTAATTCGAAGGATGACCAAAAACAAGACAGCAATGTAAGAAAATATATTTTTAAAAAGTAGAAAATTATATTAACGAAAAATAGGATCATAATGAGCAAAAATTCACAAAGATCAATTTTTGTGCAAAATTTAACCTAGTGTTCAGCAAAATACAACAACAGTCTCAACACTGCTTGAAACTAACATCAGTGTCACCACTATTTTCGTACTTAGGCAGCTGGTGTCAGCCCATAATGTTCTCTTATCTATTTTGAGCACTTAATTTGTCAGATTACATCCAAACTTCCCCACTTACACACCAACAACCTATCTAACTACTGGTTCTAAAATTTAAAACTCCAATTTTCTTTGATAAGATCTGCACACATGAGTTCTCTGAAACGAAAGATCTTTTCGTTGTTGAAATTTTTAACATCTCCCCCAAATACAGAAGCTTCAATCGCTTTTAATGTAAACACACCACATGAAGCCCTGTAGACAAAGAAAGAAACAATGTAATGTAAGAACATAAATAACAAGTATCTAAACGTAACCAAAGAACAAAACAAGATAACAAATACATACCCAGTAGAATCATGCATTAACCCAGGAACCATGTATAGCTGGAAAGGAGAGGAATCGAAGTTTTCAAATAGCCCAGCCTTTGCTAAATGAATTAGGAGCCAAATAGCAAACGGTTGCAATTGTTCTTCAAGAACACCTTCCCTAACAGCAGGAACATTGCAATCGAACACGTTGATTACCCTATCCTCAATTTTAATCTCCAACGCCACCCAGTGCTTGTTTATAACGTTGAAAATTGTGTATATTTTCTTTACATATGCCCATGGCTTCCCATAATCAGCAGGGCACGTACCGACAAAATAATCCTCAGTGCTGGATTCAAGATCTATGTCTTTCCGATAACATGAAACATAGTCGGGAAGGTACTTCAGATAAAATAGCCAATCAAGAACAAGAACATCTCGATACTTGACAGGGTCCTCATGAATGCGCTTCCTAATGTGAATCAAACCTGCTTCTGGATGCTAAACAAATTAATAAAAAAGTGAATTCAACAATCAAATAATACAATAAAAAGTAATCCACAAATATATATATATATATATATATATATATATATATATATATATATATATATATATATATATATATATATATATATATATATAATGTAGAAATACAACCAGTTATTACCTGACAATCAAACCACATATTCTTCAATAAAATCCGCTGGAAAAACTTTCTATCAACCCTTGAGATATATATATATAGCATAAGATGCTGTAACTAATACAATAACAATAACATTTCATACAAAATACTAAACAAAAAAATAAACCATACCTTTGCTTCTTTACAAGTCCATAAATAAATTCATGATCTTCCGAGCTGATCAGGGATTTCTTAGGGGCATGCTTTGGCATCCTCACTTTCTTCACTTCCACAACTGAACCATACAAGAATGTACTGTTTGATGGGATAAGATTGGAAGCCTTTAGTTGGTCAACTTCGATTTGGATTGCAGGATCCTTGGCGAACGAATCCCAATCAACGCCTGCACCCTTGTCATCATCATTGTCAGACAGACAAATGTACTTTTCCAAGGATGGGTCAACCGTAACTCCAGCACCTTTACCACTAGCGCCTTCTCCTTCACACTTTGTAGATTGAGGCACTTCAGCTGAAGTTGCTGGAATCCCAACCTCATCTCCAAAAACATTAAAATCGGTGTCAGCAACAACAGGTGGAGACTCCTTACCCACTCCTGGAACCTCAGTACTTAATGATGGCAAAGACACGGGCACAACTTCACCAGAAGCAGGAGATGATTTCAACATTAACTCCTCGTCAGGGAAAGACTGCTGAAGATCAGACACAACATCATTCAAAATTTTGTTCACATCTTCAACAACAGCCTTCACAGGTGTGGCCTGGGGTTCACCACCACTGACACGTTCATCATCGCCTCTCGCAGGAGTGCCGTCGGGCTTGCCAGGAACGTGCTTATCATCAGCCTTCACGGGTGTGTCATGGGGCTTACCACCCCTGACATGTTCACCATCAACTATAGCAGGAGAGCTCGCAGACTTACCAGCAATGTGCTTATCATCAGCCTTCACAGGTGTGCCCTGGCACTTACCACCACTGGTGCTTTCATCATGAAATACCGCAGGAGAGCTCGCAGTCTTACCAGCAATGTGCTTATCACGAGTGATAGAGCATGTTTAGTGTTGCATAATAGATTGCATTTAGCATTATTTAGGTGTGAATATTGCATTTATTTAGTTGAATTTGCATTATCACTTGTTGAGTTAGAAGAGGCGGAATCTACAGGATTTTATGGTTTATTTCAGGTAAAGTAGATTGGAGGTGAAATGGATTTGAAAAGAGCAAAAATAAGCTAAGGAGAATACTCAGGAGCTGATGGAAACAAAGAAGGAGAACTCGGAAGAATCACAGGCCGCCCCGCAGCATCGCTGGCCGCCCCGCGGCTCGAAGGAAGAAACGAGGAACTTCGCTGATCGTCGGCCGCCCCGCGGCTTGGCCTGGCCGCCCCGCGGCCCGTACAGTAGCTGAACATTTAGTCCGGATTTTACTTAGGGTTTTCATTAAGCTATTTTGGGCCGACTTTCTCTAGACTATTGAAGGCTTTTCTAGTTATTATTTTGATGAACCTTATGCACTTTACACCATTGTTGAGAGCGCCGTTGAGCATGAGCAACTAAACTCTCGAGGTTTCGCCTACAGTTTGGATCTTTGATTGTTGAATTGTGAGTTTCTTAATCTAGTTCTTATTCCTATTGCAATGTTTTGACTTCCTTGTGCTTAATTGCTTGAATGTGTTTTATTCTCTCTGGCCTGATCAACTACTTAGAGAAGATTCATTCAATTGCTAGGGTTTTGTAGATTCCTCGTAGAGAACCTTAACCCAAGTGGCAATCATATCCCTTTAGGACTCGTAGGACTAATTGGATGTGTAGGAAGTTGAATACATGTTGAATATCGACTCGTAGGTTGATGTTATGTGTACCTTGGTTAATTCATAATCTTAATGCTATCTCTAGGTTGAATCTTAACCGTGTTAGGGTTATTTAGAGATAAGGGTTGCTAGGACTCGTAGGACTAGTAATTTACCTAAGATCTGGACAAGGACATTGATAGGAAAAGACAAGAACTAGAGGCTAAAACAAGGATCGAATTCATCAATCGAAGTGATAAATTGTAGGTGAACCTATTTCTCTCCACTGCATTCTAAAACTAATTTCCTTTGTTTGTTTGCTTCCGCTTTGATAAAAGGCGGACCTTTTTCACACCAAAAAACCCCCCATATTCTCTATTAGCAATTAGACTTGCACTTGAATTGATAGATTTCCCTGTGGATCGACCTCTTGCTTACATACTATACTAGTTGTGAGTTTGAGTATTCTTTACCAAGAACAACGACAGGTTTTCCTCTTGTCAAATTTGGCGCCGTTGCCGGGGAACTCTTATTTAATTCTTGTGTTATTTTAATTGCTAACTTTTGTATATATTTACCTCTAACCCCGTCGTGGACCTATCTTACGGTTCACGACACCTTATTACTAATATTTCTAGATGTTGAAGTTATGGCAGTTTCAGGGAGAATATTTTCACAACTACCTCACAAGAGTGCAAAATTTATTTAACATCCGTTATTCACGGGGTTTCCGAGATAGTTTGCGAGATGTGGTGGTTTGCGTTTTTGAGGGCATGGCTCCTCAGACCCGAGAACTTGCCAGGTCCATAAACAATGGAAGCTTTGCTGGTTTAGGAGTGTCGGGATTATGGGATCTTCTCTGCTACATGGGTGACCAATCAGCGGAGGAAGAATCCTACACTTCGACGTTTCAACCAATGGAGTACTCCGACCCATCCATGGAGGAGTCAACCATTGTCTTAATGGAGCAGATAGGGCAATTACGTGAGATAGTGAATCAAACTGGGGAAGCTATGAATCAAACTGGGGAAGCTATGAATCAAAATGGGGAAGCAATTATCCAACTCTCGCAGACATTGAAAGAGTTGATAGTTAAGGTGCATTCTATTCCTCAACTTGATGAAAGCCAAGATGCAGACAACGATGAATTCTCTGGTAATGAAGAAGAGCATCGAGTGGTTATCGACACAAAATCTCAGGGGACGTCCATAGAGATTGAGGATGTTTCGATGCCCCCTTCATTCGTAGAAATCATCTCCAACTCGCCTATCAAAGAGCCAAGTCTGGAACTAATTTCTGTGGTTCCTGAACAAGAAACTGGTACATTTTGCAAATTGGGAGATTTTGGTGAATATATCGATCCTTGGAGCCACTACTTCAACAAACCCCCAACAGAACTGTGTTGGTGGTCTTACATACCCTCGAGGGAGAATCAAGCTCGAATGAAGGGTAAGTTGGTAATGGTCATCACTGCTGAAATTTTAATTACCAATTGTTTCATTTTCAGTGTGCATTCGAATATCGGTTGGGCACGAGAGTTTGATTTGCTTTTGAGGGCGCTGTCGATGTCCGCTTGAGTCTTGAATGAGTGGATGACTATAACGTCGAGCCAACGACGGTAACCAAAGGCGCTGCTTGGGAGGCAACCCAAGGTAAGTAATCTAGATTCTATTTTATTTGTGCATTTTACTACTTTTTAGTTTAGTTTTGGTTTTGTTTGGGATACTAACATTGCAGGAAGGAAAAGAAAACGGAATAGGGCGAAAAAGTGTGGGCCGCCCCGTCGCCAGCCTGGCCACCCCGCGGCTAGGGCGACCAGCGAAATCCTTCGCGGAATCGCCGGCCGCCCCGTCGCCCACCCTGGCCGCCCCGCGGCCCCTGCCGGATAGAAAAAATTAAAGGGCCCGTGTGGGCCCCCACTTACCAAGCAAAATAGACCCTACCCTTCGTTTTCTCCCCATTCTATCACCATATCCGCCGCCTCCACCACCTCAGCAGTGAGCATGTTAGTTGTTTCTTTTCTTTTCCCTTTTATTTTTATTTTGATGTTTTTGTTCTCTTTTCTGCATTGAGGAAAATGTCAGAACTAAGTGTGGGGGAGAAGACTTGCAAACTCTCTGTATTTTGGTTCTAATTTGCACTGCATTTTAAGTTTTAAAGTTGCATGTTTATTTATATTGGTTCTATGCATATTTAGTTTTTACAATTGTTATTCCTATTCTGAAAAAAAAAAAAGAAAAAAAAAACAGTTTTAGTTCTTGCATTATTAGGAATAGGTCTTATTTCCCCATGTGGATGTCGTCTGTCCTCTATATTTTCTGTTGAGATTTATGCCCCATGATGTGCTTGGATTGTTGAAGCCTTTGATATATGTTTTCTATACTATTTGGTAGGCATGATTGATTAATAATTGAGCACATAAAATCTTGAATTTTTGGGTGATCTTGAAGTTCTAGACATGACCTAGTGAGCTTATTTTGGCCTATTCAGGACTACGCTTTATTAAGTCCTCTTGCTTGTTGTGTGTACTCTCTTCGATTACTTCCTCTTTGACTTGCATTGAGATATCTTGTTCAAGGCTGCATATTATGATTTCTGCACATGACTTAAACATGATTGAGGCACCTTTATTAGCCCTATTTGACTCTATTCCCACCTTACATATTATCCTCTGCTTGAAGCCAGTTTGAGCCTAATTGCCTATACTTTTATAGCTCCACAAGAATTTTCCATAGCCAATGATAGCCTGACCCCATCCGGGAATTTAGGAATAGTTGGTGAATATCTATAGTGTGGATGATGGTTTGTAGTGGTGGATGGTATGTTGGAGGTGTATTATTGAGATGTTTGATTCTTGCTAGCATTTTTATTACTTGGGACCTAAGGAGGATAAAATTCACTTAGGGGTAAAAGTCAAGGAAAATCATTTGATATAGCATGAATAATTGAAAAAAAAAAAAGAAAAAAAAAGAAAAAAAAAAGAAAAAAGAAGAAGAAAAATAAAAGAAGGAGTTGATTATGGTTTCTAAAGTTTTATGCTTGAGATTGGTGTTGTTTGGCATTATAGAGATATGGTATGAGATGTTTATGAGTGGTTTTATGATTTGGTAGCTTCCTTGGTTCCCGGATTATGAGCACCACAAGACCAAAATTGTTCCATACCTTAATTGTTCTACCTTGGCCCTATTACAACCCAATTGAAAGACCTCATGATTTTTGTTGTGTGTAGAGTCACCAGCGGTGGAGATTTAGAACACTGGTGCAAGGCTTTTGTAGCTAAGTTTTTGAAGATTGAGTTTTTAGCGTAATCATAAACCTAAACACTTGAGCGAGAGTGAAACACATATCCTTTGTGAGGTCTAGAATGAATATGGTTGCCCGATTTCATTGATTATTCCAATTATGTGCTATGATGTTATTAATCTTTTGTGTTTGCTAGTTTTCATGCACTTAAAGAATATTGAGGTGTGGATACATGAATTGCTATTCTGTGGGGCTGCAGAGTTAAGTTTTCTATTGCTTGAGGACAAGCAAAGGTTCAAGTGTGGGGGAATTTGATAGAGCATGTTTAGTGTTGCATAATAGATTGCATTTAGCATTATTTAGGTGTGAATATTGCATTTATTTAGTTGAATTTGCATTATCACTTGTTGAGTTAGAAGAGGCGGAATCTACAGGATTTTATGGTTTATTTCAGGTAAAGTAGATTGGAGGTGAAATGGATTTGAAAAGAGCAAAAATAAGCTAAGGAGAATACTCAGGAGCTGCTAGAAACAAAGAAGGAGAACTCAGAAGAATCGCAGGCAACCCCGCAGCATCGCTGGCCGCCCCGCGGCTCGAAGGAAGAAAGGAGGAACTTCGCTGATCGCCGGCCGCCCCGCGGCCCGTACAGTAGCTGAACATTTAGTCCGGATTTTACTTAGGGTTTTCATTAAGCTATTTTGGGCCGACTTTCTCTAGACTATTTAAGGCTTTTCTAGTTATTATTATGAACCTTATGCACTTTACACCATTGTTGAGAGCGCCGTTGAGCATGAGCAACTAAACTCTCGAGGTTTCGCCTACAGTTTGGATCTTTAATTGTTGAATTGTGAGTTTCTTAATCTAGTTCTTATTCCTATTGCAATGTTTTGACTTCCTTGTGCTTAATTGCTTGAATGTGTTTTATTCTCTCTGGCCTGATCAACTAGTTAGAGAAGATTCATTCAATTGCTAGGGTTTTGTAGATTCCTCGTAGCGAACCTTAACCCAAGTGGCAATCATATCCCTTTAGGACTCGTAGGACTAATTGGATGTGTAGGAAGTTGAATACATGTTGAATATCGACTCGTAGCTTGATGTTATGTGTACCTTGGTTAATTCATAATCTTAATGCTATCTCTAGGTTGAATCTTAACCGTGTTAGGGTTATTTAGAGATAAGGGTTGCTAGGACTCGTAGGACTAGTAATTTACCTAAGATCTGGACAAGGACATTGATAGGAAAAGACAAGAACTAGAGGCTGAAACAAGGATCGAATTCATCAATCGAAGTGATAAATTGTAGGTGAACCTATTTCTCTCCACTGCATTCTAAAACTAATTTCCTTTGTTTGTTTGCTTCCGCTTTGATAAAAGGCGGACCTTTTTCACACCAAAAAACCCCCCATATTCTCTATTAGCAATTAGACTTGCACTTGAATTGATAGATTTCCCTGTGGATCGACCTCTTGCTTACACACTATACTAGTTGTGAGTTTGAGTATTCTTTGGCAAGAACAACGACAGGTTTTCCTCTTGTCAACGAGCCTTCACAGGTGTGTCCTGACACTTAGCACCACTAACACTTTCGTCATCAACTTTTGCAAAAGTGTCCTTAACATCAGGCTTGACAGGGTTTGACTGCAACCTCTCAAACAAAGCTTCATAATTACCAACCCTAACCTCAAGCTCATCTTACCTCTTCGCCATCTCACCAACCACTTGAAGGCTCCCATTCAACTCAACAATCTTTGTTTCAATTGCATCTACCCTTGCAGACAACGGATGCATAATTTTAGGGACCTCTTCAAGCTTCGCAATCCTCCTATATATCTCCTTCACCCAGTCAGGATGAGATGGGAGAGAAGAAGCAAAATCATCACCATGCGTTTTGGGAGGCAACTCACAAGTTGGATCATCGTTAGCATCCATTTGAGGAGAAACATCTTCAATATCTTCCACTTTCTCTGGTGGCACTGCTATTCTGTCAGCTTCATCACTTGAAATGCGAACATCTTCATTTTCACAAGCAGCAGATGTTTGCCCAAGCACAGACTGCCCACAAACAAAATCATGTGCTTCAACACTCCCCAGGGGTGACCTCTGAACAGAAGGGGTCGGTACATCACCCTCTCCATCACTGTCAGCAGAAGGTGTCTCAACTCCTTCAACGGTGTCACCACAATCAATGCCATCTGCAAGGTCGGCCGAAACATATAGCCTCGCAGTTTGACAAGCATCCAATTTATCGGATTTAGGGGAATGGGTGTCAGCGTCCAAAACATCAACCTTGTCGTCGCAAACAGGAACTTCACCACAAGATTTGGAAGAATGGGTGTCATCAATAAAATCTTCACCCTTGTCATCACCAACACTGACTTCACAACCAGATGTAGAGACTGCAACATGAATATCTACAGGCTCCACTACATGTGCACCCTCAGTATCAACAACAGGAGCTGAAGGAATAATAAAAGACTTGTCAACATTACTATCATATAATGGTCTACCACTACTTACACCACCGTTCTTCTTCATATTATACCTCCGCTGAAAGACAAAATTCAGCGGGACATCATCTTCTAAAAGGTCGCATGAATCAGTACCCAACCGACATCGCTTTGAAGGTGAAGCAACCTCATCAACCTCCTTATACAAATCTGTGTCAGCAATAACTCTCTTCACCTCCTTAGAAGGAATAACTCTACCACCTGTCCTCACTGCTGAAGCCTTCTGTCGAGGCTTCTTTACATCACTCTTGACAGAATTTTTACGGTCTAGAGCAATGTATGGATTGAATAGAACACGACTTGCAGAACGACCCCTCCTCAGGAGAACCCGTTCCTCAGAGGTATTGCTGGACTCCACCTTTTGTTTCTTTTTACCACCCATCGTTCCAGTGGAAGATTTCCTCTTCTTTGAGGTCCCTACATCTTCTTTATCCCCCTCTGGGAAAACTTCAAATGCAGTTTCAAAGGACTTATCATCCTGTTTCTTTCTAGCAGCCTTGCCTCTCTTCGCAGGTGTCTTCTTCTTTGAGGTCTCGCCTTCATCATGTTTCTACAAGACATTAGCTTCTTCCTCTTCAACCTGGAGAGCCCTAACTTAGCTTCATATGCCCTCCTACGAACACGATGACTCTCATACAAAGTCGCATCAACAGGTCCAGAAACTATTTCTTCAACTGATGCAACAACTACTGCATCAACTACAGCATCGGCTTTTTCACTACCAAACACCATTCTTTCGGTGCGTGCAAACTCCCCATAAATAAGGAACAACGGAGTCTGGAAAAAACGCATGCATCAGAATAAAAACCCAAAGATCCATCAAATAAAAATGTTATTTCAGAGAGAAAATATAAAAATATTACCAAATCGCCATGAAAGAACTTCTCAGCTTCAGCATATACTTGGCTATAATCACATTGCCAGTGCAACGAGTATGGATCTAGTTCAGGCATCTTAAAATTACAATCAAAATTAACGGAGATAGCTGGGAAAGCTTCTAATATCCAAGCCTGTTACAAAAGAAAACTCGTTGTGACACTACAAAACAATATTTAAATAATGCTCACATAAGCATTAAAGTTGTGCTGACACAGACAAAAAAATGATGACATAAGACAAGCAATAACTAAAGCACAATACCTGGAATGCAAGGCAATACCCATACATTTGATAAGAACCCCTAACCCCATTCCGATCTGCAACAGAAGAACTCTTCAACGACTTCAACAAACGGGTGTATGACTCTCTACCCCAAGGATATAGTTCAAACGGGTGTATGATTCTCTACCCCAAGGGTAAATAGGTAAATGTGACGATTTCAATTATAAAAATTTATAATTGAAATATGTTTAATTTTATGGGTAAATGCACTTTTTCCCGTTTTCGACACTTTTTGTGCAATTGTGAAGTGCATTTGTGGACCTGTGAAGTGCATTTGTGCAACTGTAAAGTGCATTTGTGCAACTATAAAGTACATTTGTGCAACTTTAAAATGCAAATATAAGAACATAAAGTGTGAAAATAAAATTGTAATGTGCAAATTTAGAATACAAGTGTGCAAAAGTAGAATACAATTGTGCAAATTTAAACTACAATTGTGCAAAAGTAAGATACAATTGTGCAGATTTAGAATACAATTGTGCAAATGTAAGATCATAATGTGCAATAATAAGACAAAAGATGTGCTTTTGAAATCGATGTTTTATTTTTTATTTTTTACTTTTGAGAGTTTGAGTTCACCTCTCGGATAATTTAGGTTGATAGATGTAAGTTTGAAATCGATTTTTTTACGTATAAGCTTTTAAAATTAAAGTGCATAAATAAGATTAAAATGTGCATAATTAAGGTTAAAAAGTGCATAACTAAGATTATAATGTACATGATTAACAATTTGCGATTGTTGCGCTCTTGTCTATTATGTAACCTATGTGGGATTTGAACCCACATCTCTTGTGCAAACGCACATTGCTCTACCAATTGAGCTAATAGGCTAAATTATGATTTTTATGCTAAAATAGAAGAACCTAATCGACCTAAAGCATATCGCAATAAAATTCTAAAATTCAATTAGCTCATGATTCACAAACAATTTGACAATGCTATAAACATGAAATTAGCTCCAAATCAACCCAACATCACAACCATATAATCAATTTCAATCAATTTGGATGTTAGCAAAAAAAACCCCAAATTATAAAATATATCGCAATAAAATTCTAAAATCCAATTAGATCATGATCCATAAACAATTTGACAATACTATGAATATGAAATTAGCTCCAAATCAACCCAACAACACAACCATATCATTAATTTCAGTCAATTTGGTTGTTGGCAAAAAAAATCCAAATTCTAAACCATATCGCAATATAAAATTCCAAACTTCAATTAGCTCATGATCCATAAACAATTTGACAATGATATGAACATGAAATTAGCTCCAAATCAACCCAACAACACAACCATATCATCAATTTCAATCAATTTGGCTTTTGGAAAAAAGCCCCAAATTCTAAATCATATCGCACTATAAAATTCTAAAATCCAATTAGCTAATGATCTATAAACAATTTGACAATGATATGAAAAAGAAATTAGCTCAAAATCAATCCAACAACACAACCATATCATCAATTTCAATCAATTTGGCTTTTGGCAAAAAGCCCCAAATTCCGCTCCTAAATCAAACCCTAGGTTTTCAATCTCAACCTAAATCATTCAAACACTATTTTGTGCAAATATAATTTTAAATTGTGCAAATATAATATTATGTTGTGCGTTTATAAACTACGGAATAATTTTGTAATTTATTAAATTTAGATAAGGGCATATTTGGGAAGAAAAGGAAAATATGGGTCAAAATTTTAATTTTATCATCATCTTCCTCACATCGCATGTAAACCTCCGATTAGAAATGGCGGTTACACCGGTGGACTTCGGCAAGCTCCCGGTGCCAGGCTAGGGCACGGCGGCGCAAGAGGGGGATAGATACGGGACCGTGGGGGCGTGAATAGTCCGTTGGTGGCAATCGTTGGTGGCTTCGGTGGCGGCAAGGCAGTGGTCGCATGCGGCGAAGGGAGCTCTAGTGTTATTGGGAAAGGAGGAAATTGTTGGCGATTCCGATGAGGATTCCGGTGATTGCGAGGAGGAGAAGCCGGATCCACACCCGCCTTGTCGAATTGACCAATGCTCGATGCTCGATTCCGGCGATTGCGATGATTCCGACGATTGCGATGGAGGAGTTCGATTCTGATGATTGAGAGGATTTCGACGAGGAATATTCCGGCGATTGACACCGCCTAGTCCGATGCTCGATGACCTGCCTCCTACCATGCTCGATGCCCGGCAATTGAGACTTCGCCCAACCCATGTTCGCTTCTGAATGTTTGCACAGAGGGAGGAAGGGGACGGCCGGTTAAATTTTTTAAAACAAACCGGTTCAGTTTTTTTTAAAAGGGCACGGGTCCGGTTTTCCAAAATGTTACACGTTAAGCAAATTTTACACGTTAAGGATGTTTTACATTTTAAAGCTTCCCTATATATATATATATGGATTGACTCCAGTGAAAACCTCAAATTGTGGTAAAAGTCATGAGGACTACTTTATAGCTTGGTTTATTTGAAACATGTGCTAAAAACCTCAATCACACGGTGACTTCACAACTCGGCTCAACCTAAAAACCGTGCTAAAAACTCCAGTTTTTAAATAACACATGACTTTACAGTTCGGTGAAGCCTAAAAATCGTGCTAAAAAACTCATGTTTTAAATTTACATAATGACTTTATAGCTCGTTTTATTCAGAGCCGAGCTAAAATTTATGACTTTATAGATCAGTTTTATTCAGAATCGGGCTATAAAGCAAGTGAACCGGGATAAAAAGTCGATCCTCACGTGTTTTTACCGCTATATATATATATATATATATATATATATATATATATATATATATATATATATATATATATATGGGAAATAACCTTTGCAATTGTGGATGCAGCAGTAGCATTTCCTATAAGAGATCATTCCAACTGCCTATATGGTTTTGCGCCTTTGCAGATTTGATTGTGTCTTTAAGATTCATTTTTTTTTAAGTTCCTCATCTCTTCCTTTGGCTTTGTAGATACGTGAAGGATATTATTCCTTTATGTTGTGCTCAGTCATTTAGAGCATTCGTGATTGATGGTAATGGTCTCTTTGAGCACAGTTTCTTAGTGAAATTGGAGTCAATGTTGCATCTCAGGTACGCGCTATTGGATTTTCTGTTAGTATCTCATGATGTTTCTATACTTCACCCACGCTAATATCTTTCCCACTAATTTTTCAGTTGTCGACAACTCCAAAGGGCATGAAAGAAAATCGAGGATTTTGACAGATGAGTTTTCTGCCAAATTCATTAATATTTTGCATCGTCTTCTCCTATTTGGCCTTTTAGCAGTTGCTTTGTAGTGTCATAGAATTTCATCCATGCTTACCTGACTTGCTTTGGAATGTAAAGGCCGGAAAATTTTAAAGCATTATTTTATTAGATATTAAATTGGGATATTTTTTTTATTTCTATAATTCGGAAAATTTTGAAATTTCCATCATCGAGCTATTGGACTTGTTCTAAATCCTTCAAAGCAAGTTCCGGCATTATTTAATTGAGAATCTAAAATATGTTTTATTCCACTTTCATATGCCAACAATTGGAAAATAATGTTCGGATTTCATTATTAAATTCGGATTTGGAAATTATTTTGAATTGAGTCGGATAAGGTCGGAAGAGCGGGTTTGGGATTTTTGTTTCGGGTATTTTGAATTTGGACCTTGAGACCACTTGTATTCTCTCTCCCCATTTTTGTCATCTCTCTCCTCCCATATTCGAAAGTCAGGCAGCTGCACCTCCTCCCTCATTTTTTTTTTCTTGTCTCCATGCAGATTTCAAAAGAGCAGCTCAAGCCTCTTCTTTTCCAGCTGCCCCATTCCTATTATTAGCTAGACTCCCACATCTCTTTTCTTTTCTTCCTCACCATTGCACCCACAAGAATGAAAAATGGTCAAGGCTTTTGTCTTCCCTATGGTACCCTAAAATCAGATTCCCACAACCCTATTCCCCATCAATTTAAATCTGATCTTATCATTTACTCTCACCACACCACAAACAAAGAAAAGCCAAACCCAATCCTCCCCTTTTACCTTGTTCTTCACCTACCTTCAGGGGCGGAGCCAGAAAAAATCCGAGGGGGGGCTCAACTAAATTTTCGGGAATTTTTTTTTGAAGATATATATAAGATACAATTTTTGTTATAAGAAATATAGTATAAACCACACTAAATGTATGATTTAAATAGCTATTTTGAGTTTAAAATGCTAAAAGGAGAAAAAAATCCCTAAAATGAAGCTATAAGGATTCGAACTCAAAAACCTTATCATTCTATTCCTCAACCTATACCAACTAAGCTAAGCAAACTTATTGATTCAATGCTCTTTTTAATTATTTTTAACCCTTAAATTATCAAAAATTACAAAAAAAATACATTTTTTTTTTTGCGTTTTCCCCCGACACACAGGGGCTCGAGCCACCTCATGCCCCCCTCCCTTCGCCCCTGCCTACCTCTCTCACTTCTCTCGTTCTCTCGTTGTCTCGTTGCTTTCACCAAAAAAACTAGCCACCATTTCCCCTGTTCCGCCGTGAGGAGCCGAGCCCTAGTTCCTCCTCATCCCATTGAAGCAGCAGCCTCCCTTACTGTTGAATAGCAGTGGCATCACTCACCAGACCACCACCACGAGCCCCGTCACCGTTACAGCTCACCTCTGGGCATCCACGATGCCTGTTTCGGAACCAGGCCAAGCACCTCACGAGTGCAACCCCGAGCCTTCTCTGAGCACTCACAAGCAGATCAGGCGATACGAGCTCCACCTCCCTTTCCTCCTCCGACGACGAGCCGCCAAGAGAATCACCAGGCCGCCGCCTCCTTCTCGCGCGCCCTGTTTCGAATCCGAAGAGCCATAAGCCCTTCCACTCTTTCTTCCGCTCTCAAACTTGATAAGAATCCGCCTTTTGACCTCCTATTGTCGTCCTAGGCCAACACCTCCTTGATTCCGACTTCGACGAAACTCAATCGCGCCTCCGACGTCAGGTGAAGCCTTGAAGACCCTCGGTGAGATCCTCATCCCCTCGGTTGTGCCTGGTTCGTTCTGCCTTTTCTTGCTCCTAGGATTGTCGGAAAGGGGGTGGGCGAGTGCAGTGGCGGCCGCAGGATCCTCCGAAAGACGGGGCGAAATTTTCTAGTGTATACTGAGATATTGACCTTGTATAAACTCCTTTACCTAAGTTACGATTTTGAACTTAGCAGTGGATTATAGAAAAGTAGGCTTACATTTGCTTTGTTGCTATGATAGTTGTTTCTCGTCATTCATTGGAAATTCAGGCATTTGTCATATTTAGGAGTGTAAACTTATCGAAATTCAATCATGTTAAATTCAAGGCTTTTGCATATTAGCTAGGATTGTAAACTCACTAACTTTATAATATTTTTTGGTTCCCAAAGACATGATAGAAATTGTGATTTGAATATGTAGGTTACGAAAATACAAATATTGCATAAAGCTTCACAAATTCAATTCACAAAGCCCAAATTCAATTCATAAATTTCATTCTCAAAATCACATACACAATAATTAAAACACAAAATTTATTCTCAAAATCAAAACTCTAATGAAAATTTCACAAAATTTATTCTCAGAATCAAATCATAATTTCACCAATTTTATGGGGTTCAATTAGTTTATAGCTAGATAATTTGTATATAGTAGGGAGCTCGAGAAGTGGGAACATAATTAAATAAGGGGGTAGAAACATAGAGAGTAGGTGCAATTTAAACAAAGAATAAAAAAAAACTTTTTTGAGGGAGGCGAATTTTTTTTAAAAAAAAAGGCTAATTTCACCAATTTTATGGGGTTTAATTAGTTATAGCTAGATAATTTGTATATAATAGGAAAGTCGGGAAGTGGGAATATAATTAAATAAGGGGTAGAAACAAAGAAAGTGGCTAACGATGCGGCTGATGCTATCACTAATTTTGCTTTTTCTCTACCGGTCGGTCTCCACATGTTGGCGGAGCCACCGGACTGTTCTCTTTCACTTTTTTTGGGTGATTCCAGGGGTTCGTCGAGCTCCCGGTTGTGCCCTGTGTAACTCTGTTCTCCTTTTTTGCACTTAATTGATGGCTTTGGGGAGCCCTTTCCCCAGTTTTCTCACCAAAAAAAAAGAAACAAAGAAAGTGGGGTGTAAGTTGAACAAATAAAAAAAAAGCTATTTTTAGGGAGGTGAAATTTGTTTTAAAAAATGAGGATGGTGGGACTTGAACCCACAACCTTTGGTCTAAGGTTAGTTTCCTTCCTTCCCACCAACAAACTAAGCAAACTAGACTAATTGATTCTATATTCATCATAGTTTTACTTATTACAATACTTCTATATATATAAATTATTTTTTATTTTTTTTCCAAACCCCGGAGCACGTGGGACGAAGGGTGGGGCGGCCGCGTACGCCCGCCCCACCCTGGGGCCTCCCCTGGGCGAGTGAGAGTCAGGTTGAGTGCGAGAGACCGCCGACGAGAAGCTCTGCTTCTCCTTCTGCTGTTTGTTCAAGCGTGAGCGGTGACCTGGGGAAGGAAGAGAGATGGGTCGGTTTTATCCTTATTTGGGTTGGGTTTGTTTTGAATCCGGGTTTAAGTAAAAAGGAGTTGAATTGGACCTATCTCTCTCTTGGCCTAGTTTTAAGAGATTTGTGTTAAAATGTAAAAAAAATGTTTTAAAACTTATCTATATATTATCTAAAGAGAGAATTGGAGCAAATATACCAAAACTGGGTGCCATTTGCAAAACTAACCCCCCTTGAAAAAATTGCAAAAATAACACTGAGTCCTTTTTTTTTTGCAAAAGTTGCCGGTGGGATGGGCAGAGGAGAGAGGGCTCAGAGAGGGAGGAAAGAGAAAGAAGGTGGAGGGCAGAGGAGAGAGGTTTGCAAGTGGTGACAGAGGAAAGAGAAAGAAGGGAATCATTACATGAAAAATGGAGAGAAAATAACATTAAATTCATATGAGAGAGGGGGAAATCCACTTTTCGCATAGGAAAACCCAGTGATCAGTTGCATGTCAACAAATACGAAATATGTGCCAACAACTTAATATTGTGTGTTGATCGAACGTTAAACCGTGCCAGCAACTTAAGATTCTCCATTGTATGATTCGTGGACTTCATGGATTTGTTAACAATTCGTAGGCATCAAAATATCATTGACATGGAATTTTATTTTTATGGCACAACTTTAGAAGTTGGTGGCACGTAAAACATAATAACTGACATGTTATTTTTATCCGACACGTAAAACAAATATTGTAAGCTTTCTTACTCAGTTTCGTTAATATATGCTTTCTGGATTTAGCACGTGTCACTCTTTGCTTGGCATGTAATAATAAGTTGTTGTCCCGTGTTTCCTATTGTCTGGCATATAGCTGCTAACTGCGACTACCTTTGCTTCCCGAGAATTTTAGGGGGGAAAACTTCCCTTCCCTTGATATAAAAGCCCAATCATTTGTCCATCTTTTTTTTTGGCGCCAAGATGCAAAGAGGGGTGCATTAAATGCTCCATTACATCACTCCCTCTCTTGACATGTTATTACCCTCTTCCATGGCGACACGTGGCGTGTGCATTAAATGGGAATGACATCACCCTCCCTCCTTACAACACTCAAGCCGGATGAATTTTGTGACTCATTGCTTTCTACCCTCTCCCACATCGACACATGTGCAATCCCATCCCTTCCTTGTCGGGTGCAATATTTTTATTTTTATTTTTTTATTTTCTGACATGTAACCGGTTGCTCCCTTGCTACCCCCATTTGAAAAAGTAGCAAATGCCACCCCCATGCTATTTTTAACCCCCCCCCCCCCAATGCTATTTCTACCAAAGTATACCAAAAGTGGTATATTTGTGCAAAGTTGCCTTATCTAAATGTCGAAATATTAAATAAATGGATTATTATATTATATAATAAAATGACTTTAAAATGGTTGAGTTTTAAAGGAATATAATAATTGGGCTTGATTTTAAAAATTAATTTTGAGAAGTGTTTTCAAAGGTTGGAAAATGGTTCAATAAATTAAAAGGGGAAATTTTCGGAAATGACCTAGCATTGTCGGATTTGTTTTGATAAAATAATAAAATAAGTCGATTTAAGGAAATAATGTTTATAAATTAATTTTTGGGCCAAGTATAAATTAAGAAAGTTATTTTGAGTGAGGATTTAATTTAACTTGGAGATTTAAAGAGTTTGGGGAATCTTGGGAAAAATGACTTACTTTGACTACCTTGTTGAATAGCTTGATGATTGTATGTGTGAAAAGCATGATGT
Source organism: Persicaria tinctoria (assembly GCA_037127255.1). Taxonomy (NCBI): domain Eukaryota; kingdom Viridiplantae; phylum Streptophyta; class Magnoliopsida; order Caryophyllales; family Polygonaceae; genus Persicaria; species Persicaria tinctoria. The sequence continues at coordinate 36,696,354 of JBANSL010000015.1, read as the reverse complement.
TATGATATAATATGATATATGATCTATGATGAGATATTAGTCTAATAAGCATGTCATGATGTGTTATGATATCGATTTAATTGCTGAGTTTGAATTATGAGATGAAATTCTGATATATGTCCTTAAAAATGATATTAGGTGAGTTGAGATATACAAAAGCGTGTTATTATGTTATATGGTTGGTAAGTGTGATTATGGATAGGTGATTAAATATGAAAGTATGATATAATGATTAGAGTATGAATATGACTCGTATATTAATTAGACGATGATACATGATTGTTACATGATTTTATATGTTATGATGACGAGATATTATGATGACATGAGTATGGAAATGAGTTATGATGAGATACTAGAACAAGATGATGAAATAATGCGATGAGATATGAGATGTTTGAGATAAGAATGATGATGTTATGAGGGTGAGTCAGGTATGTCTATATGAGTCATTGCCCTTGTATGCTTAGAACTTAGACTTATGCGTTTTATGTATTAATCGTTACGTGATAAGTGATCTGATTGGATTGATTGTTATTTGATAATACATATTTTGATAGGTATTATAGAGTAGTTTTAGTTGTATTTCATAGGTGTTTGGTTATGTTTTAGAGTTAATTGCGTATTATGCTCTTTTAGTGGTGAAGTTCGGAAACTACGCTATTTTATTGGTTTTATGCAGATTTGTAGTGCCGACATGCTGAGGAGCTTGGGAAGAGACCAAAGAGGATGTCCAAAGAGCATGGAATGAGCTAAAGAAAGATTAGAATGCGATTTGGGAAGCAAAAGAGCACAAGAACATGAGCGGAAATGGAGCACATGGAGAAATCGACTCTTTAAGATTCTGAGAAGTTGGATTCATCTTCTGGGTTCTTCATTAGAGTTGTAATCCTTGTAAAGATCTTTCCAACACATATTCATATGCATCAATCGGATGAACAACGAATCCAGAAAGTGAATTACAAGTTCAGTCTGCGAAGCTGTCAAGGCGGCGCCCGCAGTACTGTCCCTGTAGATCTGGATATGCGCAAGCGGCCCAATTACTATCTTTTTTTGGAAACTCTAATCTAGGGTTTTTTGACCTCTTTAGGCTTTATAATAGGTTTTTCTCAACCGTTTGGAGAATCATCTAATCATCTAACAGACTAACACTCTCACATTCAACCGTTTTCTCTCTTTCAACCAATTAGTTTTGTTTTCCATTCAAGAGAAGGGATTTAGGTAATCCATTCTTGGCTAATTCTCCGTTGTTTTCATCTTCACTTTCGAGACTTTGTTGGTTGATTGTGAGTTTCTAATGAAGTATTAATTCTCTCTTTAATATCTTTCGATCTCCCTTGCGATTATTTTTTATATTATTGTGATTAGCTACCATGATAGTATCTTGCTAGGTATTGTGAGAACCTTCGTTTGATCATGACTAAGTAGGGATTTCGACATATGTCTTAAACATCGGTTACCTTGCATACTTGGCGTTATTCATATGCCTATATTCTTAGGAATTTGTGCTATCTTTATATTAAATCTTTTTCCGTGCTTAGGTTGCATAAAGGTGTAAGGGATTAATTGTGCTCTTTGTGCTTTAATCTATTCAAACTAAGATGGGAGGAATTCGTAGAGAACACTTCAATTGGATTCGACGACCAATAAAGCGCGCCAACCAATGTCGAGAATTTGTGGATGGAAATATCTCTTTTAACTATCATTTGCTTTAATTAGATTAGTCTTCTATTTACTTTATTCCCATATTTTTCCTATCAATCAATAAATATAAAATTCTTGGAAATACTTTTTTTCCATGTGGGATCGACCCCTTACTTACATCCTATACTAGTTTGTTTGTTTGAGAATTATTTTGATAAGGGAAATCAACGACTTTCCGTCCGTCAAATTGGCGTCGTTGCTGGGGAATCAAGTTTATTTCTTTGTTTTATGTGTTTATTGATTTGTGTATTGATGAAACCGCATTTGAAAAGTGGACCCACCCCCACGTCCCCGTGGAGGGGGGTGAGCCATGTGTACTGATTGAGTTGGTCAGCGATCTTACGTGAAGTTTCTCCCCATCTCTGTGATCTTAAAACACTATTACCCTAGGGGGAGAACCTTTGCCTGTGCCGAAATGACCTTATATCCTAAGACGAGCTTACCTGGGCTCGGACCTCCGCAGTCGGCGGACGATACGAGCCTGGTGCCGCCGAGCCTTGTTCGCGGCTCGTTCTACCTTTCGGGCGTCGATTTCATCAAAGCCCTCTGGATAGGATGGGTTCTTGCTCTAGAGCAGAGAGGATGTATGGAGATGGGGCAATATTCGAACAAGCCCTATTTCTAATACCTGGATCCTCGCCTTCCGGGCGATTATGGTGATTGCGATGACTGTGCGGATAAGTCGGTATTCTCTAGTTTGTCTCCTTTCCCTTCTCTTTATAGTTCAAGACCCTCCTTTTGGTTTTCTGAAAAAGCCACTTTCTTAAAGTGCCTTCTCGTTTATATAGTGCATGCCCGCATCCTTCTCCGAGTGGGGCATTTCCTTTCTACTGCCATATGTCGCCTTACGGTCACCACGTGTTCTACAGAAGAGGACGCGTGGGTGCTGGGCATGTTTGACATCTGTCTGGATTGCATGCCGCTTACATCCGCGCGCGGACCGCTTACTAGTTTTGTCCGCGATGGCCCATCTTTCCTTCTTTTCTTGCTTTTTCCTTTTTCCCTTTTCCTCCTATTTTTGGGCATCATCACAACTTCTCCAGCCATGGGGGGACCTGAAAGATCGTGTCGCGGTTCGAATTAATCCCACTGATCCCATCGCCTTCAGCGTTCTTTTGGGCAGAAAACGGGGGGAAAGGATCTCGTTGGGCCTAAATGGGCTTACTGGACATGTTTACACTAGGCCCGTTTAACTGATTGATCTGCGTTAGGAGTCCGACACGTGCGTTGATGTAGGAGACGAACCGTCGTTGAAGGAGGGCTATAAATAGGGGCCTTTTCCATTATCAATTTTTACCGATCTTTGTTTTTACAACCCTCGTCTTCTCTAAGCCGGTTCAGGTAAAAATGCTTTCCTTTGCTTTCTTTTTGCGCCTCTCTTTTTATGTTATCTTCCTAGTCTTATTTTATTTCTCTCGACCGCGGATTCAATGCGGGTTTTCTCGGGCATATTTTTTATTTCTTGTTGGTCTGTAGGTTTCCTCTTTAATCGCCTCTTCCTAGTGTTCTCTAAGCCGACCTCGCCATGTCGAATACCCAACATAGTTCTGGCAGCATTCATGCTATCGATAAAACCACGCCTTTAGGGAAGTGGGAAGGCAAGCTTCTCATGAGCGGCATCGCCGTTCCCGAAGAGGTCACCATTCGCCAGCCAAAGACCTCCGTAGATCCCTCTTTCTACTCTTCTACTGGTCGGGCTCGCGACGAGCCCTCTTCTCCCACGGGTTCCAACTCTTCTCGGTTAGGTGGGGGCGCCTCGTCGCCGGGGTTCGATTCAATTTTGGAATCTTCCGAGTCCCAGCACTCTTACAAGGACTGGGATACCTGAACTGATTTGCCAGTTGGCCCTATCTTCATTCCAACCGAAAGTCGTTCTTCGTCCGTACTAGGGGACTTTCTTCCAATCTTGTATGACGAGGGTGTGTTAGCGGTGTACCCCTTTAGAGGGGATTTTCAACCTTCTCTAACGGGTCATATCCCGAATGTCTTGCCGCAGAGGGTGATTCCCATTGCTCCGCCCAATGCCCAGGAACACGACGGAGGTACTTTCACCACTCTGGAGGACCGATGCGTAATCGCGTGAGTCTTCCCCTGGCCAGAGGGAGTGGTGTTGTGCCTCCTCGCGGAGGGCAGAGGGAGCCTGGATGCTTACACAAGCTACTTGGTCATCTATATTGAGAGCTTGGTCTAGGGATTTAGACTTCCTCTCCACAATTTATTCAAGCGCTACTTGAAGGCTTGCGGATTGAGCCCTGCCCAACTAGTGCCGAATAGTTGGCTCTTTTTTACTTCTTTCGTCATGCGCTGCTTAGAGGTCGAGGTCCAACCTACCCTAGGCCTTCTTTGCAATATGCTTACCTTAGGTCACGGAGGCACCCATAAGAACTTTTATCAAGCGAAGCTTAGTGTCCCGATAGTGGATCGGAATACCAGCAAACCAGAGTGGAGGCATAAGTGGTTTCTAGTCCGGGATCCTTCTCGCCATGTTCTGAACTTCCACATTGAGCCGCGCCTTTACACTCGTGTGAAGAGAAAAGCCGTGGAGAATCTGAAAGAGATTGAGCGGAGGTTTGTTGTGGAGACAAAGCCTTCGTGGCGGGACGTGGTATCTCCTCTGAGACTGGAGATGGCAGACCTGAGTCTTCCCCACCCGCGGATAGGTTGTGGTGGATCCGTGAAAAACTCTTGTTTTGCTTTTTCTACTTTGTTTGTTTTGTGCTGAGGTTTACCTTCTCTTTATCTTTCTCTAGACGCTCTAGAGTTAAAGGCAATGGTGGATGTCGCGAAGATCTCCTCTGCTCCCTCCTCATCTGCCAAGAGGAAGATTCCTACCGATGTGATGAGGGCTCTGAAGCGCCCTAAAACGTCCACTCCCAAGCCCAAAAGCAAGAAAGCGACGAAAGAGAAAGCCGCGGTTGCCGTCTCTTCCTCACCTGTTCTGCCAGCGGAACCTGAGCACCAGGTGATAGACGTAGAGGCTTCCCCTGCCACCAAAGTCCATCCTCTTTCCTTGGCGGCCCCGGCGGCGCCCCAGCCCACTTCTCCTTCAGAGTCGGGAACCTCTAAGCCTCGACTGAAGAGGAAGAGGCCGTGTCTTTTCCCTGTATGGGAAGGAGTTGATTGGGACATGCTGGTCTTCCACGTAGACGCCCAGAACCGCTCGGCTTACCGGATGCCTGGCTTTGACCCGGAAGTCCTCAATCAGCTTGCCTTTCCCCCAGAGCTCGGGGGTGCGGAGCTATAGTACCTGGACCAGTTGACTGACGAGCAGTTCACGATGGAGCAAGAGCGCTGGTGCAAATGGGTAAGCGAACCGTGCTCAGTGGGTTTTTATTATTTGATCGTTATGTGTTTATATTTTGAGAAAGTTCCCCCCTTTTTTTCTTTTTTTTTTTTTTTTTGCGATTAGGGATGCGTATTCACTCATAGCGGTTAGGGGAGCTATCTACGCTTGATCCAACATGCCCGTGGTCTCGAGGAGAACATAGAGCAGATGAAGGAAAGGCTGCTAGAGGCAGAGACGCCGCGGAAGGAGGTTGAGTCCATTCGCCAATGGTTGGAAGAGGCGGAACAGAATTTGGCCGCGGAGAGAGCAAAAAGCGGAAAACTGACCAAGGATTTGGAGTTGGTGCACGTCCATCTCGAGTCTTCCCAGCAATACATGTCTTCTTTTCAGTCCAGCGCTATGGCTGAAACCACCGAGTTAGAGGCTAAGCTGGTCGTGGCAACTGAGGGGCGGAGCAAGACCGTCGTAGAGTCCAATCGCCGCGCAATCGAGCTGGAAAGATATCAAGCCCGGACGGATGGGGACATCGTCCTTTCTTGGCTGGAAGTTGCGCACAACCGTACCAAGCTCGTAGATGACTGGGTGAAGACCCTAAATGGCCTGGACTTTATGAGGAGTGCGGTTCCGGAATGGCTTAATGAAGATGCTGGGCAAGAGTTCATCCAAGATAGGTACATGGACTGCTTCTTCATGGGCATGAAGGCGGGGATTCATCAAAGCGAGAGAAAGTCCGCGGAGAATCCTGGCGTTCCTCTCCAGCCCTCTCCCCCGAGTTAGAACATGGAGGATTGGAATTTGGAGGAAAATGAGGATGCGGATATTAGTGGCGATGGTTTGTGAACTTTCTTAAACACTTGCTTTATTTTCATTATCTTCCCTTCTAGTTAAAGAACAACGGCACTATGCTTTGTGCCTTATTTTTGGGTTTTTTTAAGGGTGGTGACCCCTGCGCGGGGTCGTGTGAAACTCGTTCGCGTTGACTTTTGTGAAAATGATAGGGTTTATTTTAGTCCTATAATTGCATATTATATTAGGTTATTTTCATGCATATTTTACATATTTTATAGTTAATTTGTATTATTTGGTTTCCGGAGTCTACACTAGTATTTTTATATATTTCAGGTATTTTCGGGTTCGATCATATGAATTTGGAGGTTGAGATCAAAATTGGGCCGTTACTTAATGAATGGGTCGATGAAATTCATACGGGAGGAAGCCCACGTACGGGCCTGAGGCGCCAAATGTGAGAAATTGGAGTACCGAAGGTTCATGACAGCAGTTGCTTACTACCTTAGATAGAATTAGATATATATTATTATATATTATATAGATGAGATAGATTAGGATAGTATTGCTCTATACTATATATACAGTTCATCCATACGGCCAAACGAGGAGAGACCGGAGCCGACTTTAGACTCAATTCTAACCCTAAACCTCTCCGACTTTAGACTCAATTCTAACCCTAAACCTCTTTGTCTTTTGTTTTGTCTTATTTTTATGGAGACCTAAACTCTCCCGGTTCGTCTATAGATAAAGTTGTGAGATTTCTATTCTTGTTCTATTCATATTGATTCGTATTGATTCTTTTGCGAATATTGCTGATTTCTTCTAGTCCGTACAACTAGTTGAGATTATTGCTAGGATTTTGTAGATTCCTCGTAGCGAACCTTAATCCATGGTGGCAATCATGCCTTCTTAGGACTCGTAGGACTAAACTGGTGTGTAGAGAATCAATTACATGTTAAATATTGACTCGTAGCTTGATGTTGCATGTATCTTGGTTAATCCTTAATCTTAATCCTACTATTAGGTTAAATCTTAACCGTGTTAAGGTTAGGACAAGAACAATAATAGGATGAAAAGAGAACTTGAAGAAGAATCGAAGATCAACTGGTCAAATTAAAGTGGATATTTGTAGATGAAACTATCTTCCTAATTGTTATCTCCGTTATTTGTTTATAGTTTATTTTCTTTTCTTTCTTATTCTCATCACACCAAAACCCCTCTTTTGTCTTAATTGGTAAATAAACTTAACTTAGGAATAACTTGATTCTCTGTGGGATCGACTCGTGCTTACCACGCTACATTAGTTAGTAAGTTCGAATTTATTTTGATACGGTTTAGGCGACTAAAAACCATCGATCAAATTGGCGCCGTTGCCGGGGAATCAAAGTTTATTTCTTTGTTTTGTGTGTTTTCCGATTATTGTATATAACTTAACTTTGTTGTGAACCTATCTTACGGTTCACGACAACCTTACTACTAACATTTTAAGATGAGATTAATGCAGTGTCAAGGGAAAAATTTTCACCATTATTTCACAAGAGTGAATAATTTATTGGACGCCCGTTATGCAAGGGGTTACCAAGATAGTTTGCAAGATATGATTGTTTTTGTACTTGAGGGCATGACTCCTGAGACCAAAGAACTTGCCGAGTCTATGAGTAACGGAGACTTGGCAAGTTTCGACTTATCAAAGATGTGGGATTTTTTCTGCTACATGGGTCACCAGGTGGAGCAGGAAGAAGCTTTCACATGCCAAGTTATGTTGGAGCATATGCTTAAAAGGATGGATTGAATTGAGGAACAATTGAACCAACTTAATCAACCGGTGAGTGAGTTGGTAGTAGATCAATGCTTTATTCCTCAAGTTGATGAAAGCCAAGACACAAACAATGATGGTTTGATCGATGTGAGCCTGATGCCCCCTGACATGGAGTCTCATGAGTGCACGCATGAGGAACCATGTGTTTTGGCTCCTATTTCATCTAAAGAAATCATCCCTGACTTGCCTATCAAGGAACCATGTACCGAGTCGATTGATGTGGCCCCCGAGCAAGGTATTGATATTTCTTACTCTTTTGTGGATTTTGGTGAATATGCAGACCCTTGGGAACATTACTTTGAGAAGCCACCAGCAGAACTGTGTTGATGGTATTACATACCCTCTACAAGGAGCCATGCTCGCATATATGATAAGTTGAAATAGTTTTTATTTACAATATTATTTAGTTTCGATTTATCATTATATTATATATGCTTAATTGATATGTGTGCACAAGAGTTTGACAGGTTGCTGAGGGCGTTAACAATGTCTGATCTTAGAGAGGTGGGGAATGACCCAAGGTATGTTTTTTTTTTCTTTATTCCTTTTATTTTTAATTAGGATTAATTTTTATATTTTGCTTATTTTCTCGTTAAAAATTAAAAAAAATAAAAATACACCAAAAAACCCTTTCCAGTAGTTTCCCGTCTCCCTCTTCCCTTCCTCTCGCCCCTTTTCGCTCACCATCGCCGCCCTTGTTCTCCTCCACCGCCAGACCACCGTCTGAATCCGCCGTCCGCTTCTGATCACCTCATTCCCATCGTCGGGATCTCCCCTCGGCCTTCCTCGCATTCCCAGCAGCAACTCCGACATCGCCATCCCCAACACCCTCCACCAGATCTCCCTTCTCCCTCCGGCCTTCCTCTCCTACCATCGCCGTCACCGCACCTTTCCATCTCAACCCCCTTGAGCGCCGTTCTTTCTTCCTCCTGGCCGGCCACCTTTCCGGCCATCTGCATCCGTCGGCGCCTTCTTTCTCGCTCAACGAAGAGCGTACAGCGCCTCTGCTCGCATCCATCACCGTCGGGTTGTCCAGGGCCGCCTCCATCACCGCGTTTCTGCGCGAAATTTCTGGCTGGGGCTGCTTCCGATCATTCACAGCGTCCCCGACCTTCTTCGCCACCCACTGGTCCCCATGCCCTCGACCTGCTACAGTCCGGCTCGCCTTGGTTGTTGTGGCTCCGTGTGACCGTGATTCCTCTCACCTGGACTCCAATTTCGATTAGGTAAGTGCAGGTATGGCCTCTCTACCTTATCTAGTTGTGTTCTTGTGAAATTGGTGCGAAATCAATGGCCTGAATAATGACGCATTTGATCTTATTTGGAGGTATGAATTTTGATTTGATATAGAGCGATTGATTTTGGTTTATGGTGCTTCGTTGGATGTTTGCTGCTTACCACTGTGTTGAGACTAAATTGGTGTATTTCTGAATTATTGATGATTTGTTATTCAACTTTGAGCTCTGGTAGTTTTGTGTGATATGTTCTTTTAAGTGCTTCTTGTGTTTACCTAGATTAGGGAGAGCAGGTGCTATGATTATCCGGCTTTTGAGCATTCTCCTGGACTACATTATGTGTGCTATAGACTGAGGCTTTTTCCATTTGAGTCTTCTTTGCTCTTGAGTAATTTTACTGCTGATTTTGTTGAAGTAATTTCACTGTCGGTTTCTTCCCATCATGTCTAAAATCAGCTGATTTATTTTTGCTCCTCTCTAAATTATTTAGTTTGTGCTTAATGCTAGCCTAAATGGTTTTTATGATTGGTTCTTGTCTCATGGTCCCTGTTTTCATTCCGTTTTCATGATTCTGCTTTGCAAAATATGGATGAGAGTGAGTAGCAGGATTGAATTTTCATGCTCTAAGTGTGAGTTGAATAGTTGATTTGTTTCTTTGTCTGAACCATGAGCGAACATTGTCTGTTATGAGGTTGCTGTGGCGGTTTGCTGTGTTTGCTATTGTGTACGGTGCTAATTAAGGGAGTGGCTGCCGAATTTGATTGCTATGAGCTGATGCATCTGTCAGAGGAGCCTTGGCCTTGACAGCCCTGTGGCATAAATCGTTTTAAATCCCTCCTCCGAAGCTGAATTTGAGTGAACTCTTTGGAATGCCTGATTACATTGTGAGTTTCCTCCTACTCTTTTATTCTTTTTCTTTACTTTGAGGACAAAGTAAGATCTTAAGCATGGGGTGGGGGAATTCAAGTGTAGCTCCGCATTTTATTTATATGTTAGTTTTATGTTTTTTTTTTATAATTTTTGTTATGCATTGCATTGCATTTTAGGTTGCATTATAGGGTGTTTGATAATTATCCCATCATCGTAGTAAGTTATTGAGTCTTTGTTTTTTATTTGATATCTTTTAGTTTTGTTAAGAGTTATTTCTATGATTGGTATGACCTCGATGATGATATGTGGTTTTTCATGGCTTAAAAGTTAATAAATTTGAACTTTAATTGAATAACGACACTTGTGGGATTTCCACAGATAATCTGGATCATGAGCTTTAGTTGTGACTTGATTATTGGTTGGATGTTCAGTTTAGAGCAATCTTTAAAAAAATTATATGATTTGTAATGTTTATGTCTAAACCCCGATGAAAAGCACTAGTAAATTCGGTTATATATTTGATGTGATTTTGATATATATGTTGGGTTGATGAGTGTAATGAGGATAAAATTCACTTACACCGCTCGAGGAGGATAAAATTCACTCGATACTCATAAGAATTGAGGAAAAAAATACGGTTAGTAACCGATCCTGTTTGTGGAGGATAAAATTCACGCAAAGAGGAAGAAAAGTAATTAGAAACACTTGGAATCAAAAAGAAAAGTAGGAGCTTTATTGAAATTCCGAAGTAAAAAAGGCCTAGTAATCTATGGGTGTTTATGACGATTTTTATGTGCTTAATGAATTTGATTGCTCAATACATTCTGAATGCAAGCATCCCTTGAATCTAATCGAAGTTTAAAGCAATGAGTATGAAGGGTTTGATGTGGGTCTCATAGTGTCATAACTATTTTGAGCTTAACATAATAAATACTCCTAAAGCCATGAGAGCCACACTGATGAGTGATTATTTATACAAATTTCTTTGAGTCTCTTGTCTTTCATTTTGAATCTGTCTTTGTTTCATGATTAATTTGCTTGGGGAAAAGCAAAAGTCTAAGCATGGGGTAGTTTGATAGGGTCTATTTTAGTCCTATAATTGCATATTATATTAGGTTATTTTCATGCATATTTTACATATTTTATAGTTAATTTGTATTATTTGATTTTCAGAGTCTACACTAGTATTTTTATATATTTCAGGTATTTTCGGGTTCGATCATATGAATTTAGAGGTTGAGATCAAAATTGGGCCGTTACTTAATGAATGGGTCGATGAAATTCATACGGGAGGAAGCCCACGTACGGGCCTGAGGCGCCAAATGTGTGAAATTGGAGTACCGAAGGTTCATGACAGCAGTTGCTTACTACCTTAGATAGAATTAGATATATATTATTATATTATTATATAGATGAGATAGATTAGGATAGTATTGCTCTATACTATATATACAGTTCATCCATACGGCGAAACGAGGTCATATTATATAGATGAGATAGATTAGGATAGTATTGCTCTATACTATATATACAGTTCATCCATACGGCAAAACGAGGAGAGACCGGAGCCGACTTTAGACTCAATTCTAACCCTAAACCTCTTTGTCTTTTGTTTTGTCTTATTTTTATGGAGACCTAAACTCTCCCGTTTCGTCTATGGATTGAAGCTTTGGTTTGATAAAGTTGTGAGATTTCTATTCTTGTTCTATTCCTATTGATTCGTATTGATTCTTTTGCGAATATTGCTGATTTCTTCTAGTCCGTACAACTAGTTGAGATTATTGCTAGGATTTTGTAGATTCCTCGTAGCGAACCTTAATCCATGGTAGCAATCATGCCTTTTTAGGACTCGTAGGACTAAACTGGTGTGTAGGGAATCAATTACATGTTAAATATTGACTCGTAGCTTGATGTTGCATGTATCTTGGTTAATCCTTAATCTTAATCCTACTATTAGGTTAAATCTTAACCGTGTTAAGCTTATCTAATTAGTAAGAGTTTTTTGGACTCGTAGGACTAGTAATTTACACAAGATCAGGACAAGAACAATAATAGGATGAAAAGAGAACTTGAAGAAGAATCGAGGATCAACCGGTCAAATTAAAGTGGATATTTGTAGATGAAACTATCTTCCTAATTGTTATCTCCGTTATTTGTTTATAGTTTATTTTCTTTTCTTTCTTATTCTCATCACACCAAAACCCCTCTTTTGTCTTAATTGGTAAATAAACTTAACTTAGGAATAACTTGATTCTCTGTGGGATCGACTCTTGCTTACCACGCTACATTAGTTAGTAAGTTCGAATTTATTTTGATACGGTTTAGGCGACTAAAAACCGTCGATCAGAAAACGTACTTTATTTTGCTTAAGTAAAATAGATTGCAAAGTTTCCGCTTAGAGATGACATCTTTAGCTTCCATAAGTGCCTAGGTTTCTCGGAGAATACTTCTTCGAGGAACGATTTTAAGCAAGGGTACTTTGCGTTATAGTGACCGGTTTCCCAGCAAGCGGGTGTTTTCGTTGTCTTCGTCCTCCGAGGTTCCGACGTCTTTCGGTGGTAGTACGCAGACTTCAAAGTGGGAGTTGCTGAGGTAGTGGAAAGTTACGCCACCCCCCCCCCCCCCCCCCCCCCCCCCTACTTGGACATCTCTTGATCTCGCGAAAGTACTCTATCCTTGTGTGAGCTAGAGCACCCCTGCATCATCTCATTCCACTCGAACGCTCGTTCCTCTTCTTTCTCGCCCATTGGCCAGCGAGATCCTTTCGACGCGTGTCAGTCCAAACTCTGCCTCGAAGTAGGCCGGTAGTGGCTGCATCTGTGAAAATCTCCTCGCGTTTAATACATGTTAAGGAATATCGAGGGCCGGTGGTGAGTTTTGGAAGGAAAGCTTACCATCCTTTGCATGAACGAAGCATTCTGCACCCATCGGAGGAAATCTCTTAGGCCACTACTCGTGATTGAGAAAAGGGGCTCGGGCGTGTTGCCGACGACCATTCTATTGACCGACTCAATTTCTCGTAGAGGACGTTGACATTAGGTATGAGACTCGATAGCCATCTATGTTTGGAATACAAATAGGACTCAAGTCAAGAGGAACGGACACTCTCAACCCTTACTAACACATCCAAGTGCTTTGGTGGGACGGACGACGGAATCGGGATTATCAAGGGGGTTGTACTATAGAAGAACTATTTCGACAAGACGGAAAATCTGTTTACATAAGAACAAGGTTTCCTCCCGCTATCCCGTTCACACATTCCGTTATTTACGTGTTCAAGTTAAGGCATACTAATTAGTTCGCTATCCTAAGCATAATAACACTCATCACAGAAGCAATCAGCAAGATTAATATGATCCTTTTCGAGGAGGATCGCCCTCGGGCCCAATTGCATATGTGCATACAATAACAGAGACGATCTATACCGCCCTTCGAGGGACGGCCGACCGGAGGGGCAAAGACCCCACGACCTCCTAACCCATGCTACTCCAACCCTCATGCTCCTTGGAATCTTCAAAACCCGTCTTTAAAAGAAAGCTAGTATTTTGCCTACCGTTCCCCGAATTCTACATCTATAAGGGATGTCTACCGCTTGGGTCTCTACCCACGAGTTCGATCCTAAAGGCCGTTTAGTCTAGGGTTAGGTCCAATTAAATTCATTTTTCCCCTTAAAACATTTTCCAAAACCATTTGAAATCCCTGGGCCACTTTCAAAACCACTTCAACCTATTATACTCGGTTTGCAAAACCTCTCTCTGATACCAACTTTGTAACGGCCCGAGATTATGATTCTCGGGTTACGTTTCGAGGGATAAAACCCCTCGTTAGGATCTTGCGCCCCGAGTACAGGTTGAAGGTTTGAAATTCCAAACTAACGTTTTCAAAGTGGGATTGCATACCCACGTTCGAAGGGATCGTTGGAATCCCCGGGGAAGTCCCCTGTACGTGAAAAACAAATGGTCATACAAATAGCAGAAGTGAGCATGATACAAAAAGGAGGGGGGGGGGGGGGGTGCCACGACAGAGCCGGGTCAAAACATTATCAACCATTCAAATCCGAGCCGTAATTAAATTGGTGAAGTTGGAATCTCAACTCTCCCTTTCCGCCATGTTAGACCCAGCGGTCATGGATTTAATCAGCATCAATAGTAGTAAGCATAACGGATACCTAAAAAAATTGATAGTGGGCGGGATTAGATCGATGCCCACTTTAGCTCTGCATCCCGACCCTAAGCACACATATACACTATACCTAATAAAGATGCTTCTAGATGCAAGGTGAAACATTAACACACTAACATGCTCCTAATATCAAGTGCATAAGAATAATAATTGAGGCATATTATGATTTCTGCACATGACTTAAACATGATTGAGGCATCTTTATTAGCCCTATTTGACTCTATTCCCACCTTACATATTATCCTCTGCTTGAAGCCAGTTTGAGCCTAATTGCCTATTATTTTGTAGCTCCACAAGATTTTTCCATAGCCAATGATAGCCTGACCCCATCTAGGAATTTAGGAATAGTTGGTGAATATCTATATTGTGGATGATGGTTTTAGTGGTGGATTGTATGATTGAGGTGTATTTATGAGATGTTTGATTCTTGCTAGTACATTCATTACTTGGGACCTAAGGAGGATAAAATTCATTTAGGGGCAAAAAGTCAAGGAAAATCAATTGATATAACATGAATGAAAAAAAAAGAAAAAAAAAGAAAGAAAGAAAAAAAAAAAGAAAAAAAAAAATAAAGGAATGAGTTGAGTATGGTTTGTAAAGTTTTATGCTTGAGATTGTTGTTGTTTGACATTATAGAGATATGGTATGAGGAGTTTATGAGTGGTTTTATGATTTGGTTGTTTCCTTAGTTCCCGGATTATGAGCACCACATGACCAAAATTGTTCCATACCTTATATGTTCTACCTTGGCCCCATTACAACCCAATTAAAAAACCTCATGATTTTTGTTGTGTGTAGAGTCACCAGCGGTGGAGAATTAGAACACTAGTGCAAGACTCTTGTAGCTATGTTTTTGAAGATTGAATTTTGAGCGTAAACATTTAAACCTAAACACTTGAGCGAGGGTGAAACACATATCCTTTGTGAGGTCTAGAATGAATATGGTTGCCTGATTTCATTGATTATTCCAATTATGTGCTATGATGTTGTTAATCTATTGTGTTTGCTAGTTTTTCATGCACGTAAAGAGTATTGAGGTGTGGATACATGAATTACTATTCTGTGGGGCTGCAGAGTTGAGTTTTCTATTGCTTGAGGACAAGCAAAGGTTCAAGTGTGGGGGAATTTGATAGAGCATATTTAGTGTTGCATAATATATTGCATTTAGCATAATTTAGGTGTGAATATTGCATATATTTAGCCGCATTTACATTATCACTTGTTGAGTTAGAAGAGGCGGAATCTACATGATTTTATGGTTTATTTCAGATATAGTAGATTGAAGGTGGAATGAATCGGAAAAGAGCGAAAATAATCTAAAGAAGAGTAGAGAAGCTGCGAAGACAAGGAAGAAGAAGCTCGGAAGAATCGCAGGCCGCCCCGCAGTATTGCTTGCCGCCCCGTGGCTCGAAGGGAAACGGAGGACTCCCCACGGCCCGTGCAGAAACTGAACATCAGTTCCGGATTTTTATTTAGGGTTTTGATCTAGTTATTTGGCCGACTTTCTAAACACTATTTAAGGGTTTTCTAGTTTATTATTTCATTCACCTTATGCACATTATTCCATAGTTGAGAGCGCCGTTGAGCATGTGCAACTAAACTCTCGAGGTTTCGCCTACGATTTGGATCTTTGATTGTTGAATTGTGAGTTTCTTAATCTAGTTCTTATTCCTATTCCAATATTTTGACTTCTTTGTGCTTAATTGCTTGAATGTGTTTTATTCTCTCTGGCCTGGCCGACTAGTTAGAGTAGATTCATTCAATTGCTAGGGTTTTGTAGATTCCTCGTAGCGAACCTTAACCCAAGTGGCAATCATATCCCTTTAGGACTCGTAGGACTAATTGGATGTGTAGGAAGTTGAATACATGTTGAATATCGACTCGTAGCTTGATATTATGTGTACCTTGGTTAATTAATAATCTTAATGCTATCTCTAGGTTGAATCTTAACCGTGTTAGGGTTATTTAGAGATAAGGGTTGCTAGGACTCGTAGGACTAGTAGTTTACCTAAGATCTGGACAAGGACATTGATAGGAAAAGACAAGAACTAGAGGTTGAAACAAGGATCGAATTCATCAATCGAAGTGATAAATTGTAGGTGAACCTATTTCTCTCCACTACATTTTTAAACCGATTCACTTTGTTTGCTTACTTCCGCTTTGATAAAAGGCGGACCTTTTTCACACCAAACCCCCCAATTTCTCCTCTTAGCGATTAGAATTGACACTCGAATTGTATAGATTTCCCTATGGATCGATCTCTTGCTTACACACTATACTAGTTGTGAGTTTGAGTATTCTTTGGCAAGAACAACGACAGGTTTTCCTCTTGTCAACCTCATACTACTCTTCCTTGGCAATTCCTCAACCTCACCCCTTACCGAAGTTGTTCTCACTCTCAGCACACACTACCTAGTCCCAAATTCTACGATTCCTCGGACGTTCCGTAATCGATCATCCTTACATTGCCCAAACTCCGCTCCTAACCTAGACACTACCCTTAGCGCACCAACCCGTCTAATAGCACTTCCACTACAAGAACTCCTTGACCACTCCTAGCCTATCCAACCACCTCTAGAACTATCCAAACTACCTGTACCCTTACACACTACTAAAGACCACATCCGAAGACCTCAAACCCACCAACCACTTTTCAACCTAGCTTACCGAAGAACCTCATGTCCCATGTTCCTGAAAGAAGAACCATCCAACATATATACCTCATACCTTACTCATTAGCACATCAGTATACTCAAGCATCAAGGCACATCATAATAAGCACAAGACAATCAGGTAATTACACACTACCAGCTCAGCATATCAGTCACCACATATCTAGTTATGTCAGTTCTAGGCCTATCGCACAACATCACTACCAATTCGCAAAGGAGAGATCACAATTCGGATGAAGAACGTCATTCCTTGAGCCATCTAGAAGGATTATGTTTGCAACCGCCATCTTCGAAAGGCGTCTGTCCTTTGGTGACGTCGATCCTAGGGTCCATGGGCCCACCACACTTCCGTTGCGCCACTCTGATGCCATTTGATCGCTCGTTTTCTCTTCTATGTCGATGTCCATCTAGGGGATCGCAAGGGGTTAGAAGTCACGGGGATAGGGGAGAGACAAGGGCAGACAACACAACTTTCTTAAGGGTTTATACATGGACTATGACTAAAGATGACGAGACTAGAGATAAGATCTCAACCCGAGAGTTACAACGATGCCCTTAGGTCATTCTATGAGGTTATAATTGCTGCAAGCAGTGCATAGCAATCATGAAGTATCTGAACCACATTATTCCACACTAGCATGTACCTATCTCAAATAATAGCGACTCATGAGTTCACAACACGTTCATCTAATCAAATTTTCCATGCACGTGGAACAAGCTAGCACCCTATCATTTCATTTACCAGTCATGCCTTACATATTAAGATCATGCATAGATGGACCGACAATGGACATATGCAATATAAGTTATGCAGGATCTAGTGAGCATCACACATGTATGATTAATCACTCACTTTAGATGCACACATAAGCGGATCAAGACAATGTGGGGTCAATGCAAGCATGCTAAGATGTTCCCTACTAATCATGCTAAAGATATGGTCAGGTCATGCAGGGTGGTATAACAACTATAATATCATATACATCTATATTTGCATAGTAATACCAAGACGTCAAATGATCAAATGAGAGTCTATAACTGGAAGGTATATGTCCTACATGATACTAACAATACTCATTAAGCATATACATGGCCAACAGAGTTCAATTAGATCAATTTAGCATGCTAAGAATTCATTTCATATGTTAATCATTCAACGAGGGTTGACCACACTATCATGGACCCAATTCATAGGGGGGATAGTAATCATGGGGATTCAATACATACGACACATGCATCCACTCACAAGTGAAACCATGCAAGGTACCAAGCAAGTCATGCTGAATTATACCAATATAGCATGTCATGAAATCACAAGGAGGCTATCATTATAACTTGACAGAATTCTCTAAGGACAATCACCGACTCACCACCCTGTTTTCCCGTGGGACGCTAGTATGACTGGCTAGACACAAGGACATTCACACCGTTTCCGAGAGAAGAGGGTAGAATTCATGTTTAGACTCTTTTGGCAAGGAGACACGATTGACCATTACGAGACTCAAGAGGGATGACTCCATAAGACAGCGCAATCCTAACTCGGAATAATGTCGATAATCAACCTCAGGTAACCCTCACATCATACACAATCCTCGAAAGTAGTTAGTTGACCGACCCAATTTCTCGTAGAGGACGATGACATTAGGTATGAGAATCGATATACATCTATGGTTGGAATACAAATAGGACTCAAGTCAAGAGGAACGGACACTCTCAACCCTTACTAACACATCCAAGTGCGTTGGTGGGATGGACGACGGAATCGGGATTATCAAGGGGGTTGTACTATAGAAGAACTATTTCGACAAGACAGAAAATCTGATTACATAAGAACAAGGTTTCCTCCCGCTATCCCTTTCACACATTCCGTTATTTACGTGTTCAAGTTAAGGCATACTAATTAGTTCGCTATCCTAAGCATAATAACACTCATCACAGAAGCAATCAACAAGATTAATATGATCCTCTTCGAGGAGGATCGCCATCGGGCCCAATTGCATATGTGCATACAATAACAGAGACGATCTATGCCGCCCTTCGAGGGACGGCCGACCGGAGGGACAAATACTTCACGGCCTCCTAACCCATGCTACTCCAACCCTCAGGCTCCTTGGAATCTTCAAAACTCGTCTTTAAAAGAAAGCTAGTATTTTGCCTACCGTTCCCCGAATTCTACATCCATAAGGGATGTCTACCGCTTGGGTCTCTACCCACGAGTTCGTTCCTAAAGGCCGGTTAGTCTAGGGTTAGGTCCAATTAAATTCATTTTTCCCCTTAAAATATTTTCCAAAACCATTTGAAATCCTTGGACCACTTTCAAAACCACTTCAACCTATCATACTCGGTTTGCAAAACCTCGCTCTGATACCAACTTTGTAACGGCCCGAGATTATGATTCTCGGGTTACGTTTCGAGGGATAAAACCCCTTTTCATGATCTTGCGCCCCGAGTACAGGTTGAAGGTTTGAAATTCCAAACTAACGTTTTCAAAGTGGGATTGCATACCCAAGGTCGAAGGGATCGTTGGAATCCCCGGGGAAGTCCCCTATACCTGTCGTAAGTCTAAGCGTGAAAAATAAATGGTCACACAAATAGCGGAAGTAAAGCATGATACAAAAAGGGGGGGGGGGGTGCCACAACAGAGCCGGGTCAAAACATTATCAACCATTCAAATCCGAGCCGTAATTAAATTGGTGAAGTAGGAATTTCAACTCTCCCTTTCCGCCATGTTTGACCCAGTAGTCATGGATTCAATCAGCATCAATAGTATTAAGCATAACGGATACCTAAAAAAATTGATAGTAGGCGGGATTAGATCGATGCCCACTTTAGCTCTGCATCCCGACCCTAAGCACACATATATGCTATACCTAATAAAGATGCTTCTAGATGCAAGGCGAAACATTAACACACTAACATGCTCCTAATATCAAGTGCATAAGAATAATAAGGCCTTAGCACAAAATACCAAGTGGTATATCCCTCTCCTACCTCCACCCCCTTCCGATAGGGTAGAGACGGCACACATGCCATCATAATCGGGCGGCGCGCATGCCCAACCCTAAAGCCCGCACGCAGCTCATAATATAAGTAATCTGACGGCACGCATGCCATAATAATCGGACAACACGCAGGCCCAACCCTAAAGCCCGCATGCAGCTCATAATATAAGTAACGGAAGTTCCATGACTCGATTGACTCAGGACGGGACCCGATGGGATTGGGTCGTCCTATAACCCTAGCAAAGACTCTAGTTACTTCACAGATAACGACAGTTCTGTTTACATACGCATAAATAAATAGAATGCTCAACGGTCAATGCAACCTAGCATGGTACTACATGGCATGCTGATCATGAATGCAAGCACCTAGTATATCATGCACCTAAAGCAGGGAATAGCTCTATTTCAATATGAGTAAGCTCCGAAGAGACTTACCTAGCTATGCAGAACAACATAATAGAAGATCCAACATACATCGTTCATAATCACAAAGTATCACCTAATTACATAACGAGAATATATATAAGTATATGTCTAACTATCAAGCACTCAAGCACACACACCAATCAATAGAACAAGTAACATATCGTAAATGTCATCGTATCGCACGTTCCATAAAGTCACATCGCTCACCATAAATCATCAACCAAATCTGCATGCTCATACTCATCATATCCGCATATATCCCAACAGTTCATCACAATCATAAAGCATAATTTGTTCGATAATATCCTACTAACTCGTCACAATTATATAACCTTTTAACCTCTTATAATAAATCACCACAAGTCATGCTATTAGTCACACATATCATGCCGTTAGTCAACTGATCATATCATCATGCTAGTTAGTCATGGAATAAGTCATATCCCCAAGTTAGTCCCAAGCCGGTTCAAAATCCGAGTCAAACGGTTAGAAATCCCAATTCTTAAAAATGTTAGCAAAACCCTTTTTTCATTATTTAATACATCATTTCCTAGCTTGAAATTCATTTTCTCAACTTCCCTTTTTAATTTGACAAATCCGAATATTTTATTTAAATCCCAAATGATTTTATAGATATTTGAAACACCATTTTATCAACACTTTTATAGAGTATTTCTAAATCCTTTATGAAATAATTTCAACCCATTTATATTCGATAAAACCAACCCTTTATAAATCTCCCGAAATAATATTTTATCGTTTAACTCCTCAAATAATATTGTAATACAATTTTAAATACCGTTAATTAGTTAAATAAATAATCGAATCAACTCGAACCAAACCCAACCGAACCGAACCAAGTTAGTTAATCCCCAAATCGGTTTAAATAAATAACAATTATATATGTTAGTTAAAAGGGGGCCCATACGCCATGTCAGCTTCATCATCCTCCCAATTCAAAAATATCATCCCGCCATCTTCCCCACTCAACGGAGATCCCTCGCCGGCGTCGTTCTGGCCTCCCGCCTAGCCATGGCTCACCGGCTCCGACTCCATGGTACCTCCCAGCTCGCTCGCTCCCGCTCTCACGTACCCGCTTCTCTCACTCTCTCGCCTCGCTCTCTCTAGCGCTCTTGCGTATGCTCACGCCTCGCTCCCGCTGCGCTCGTCCCCGCCCGACCTCGAGCTCGCCGGAGATCTCGCGCTCGACCAACCTTCCCACACTCAGCTCTCTCTCACTCTCCCCGACTACTCTAAGCGGAAAAGGAAGGACAAATTTGAAAGAAGGAAGGAAACTAAGCTATGGGAGCTTACCGGGGTGATTTCGCGGACGTCGGAGCTCTCGATCGGAGTTCTAGGCATCGTTGGTGGCTCACGATGGCTCAAAGGACCTGCACCGGACATGGTTGAGTGTGATGGAGGAACTCGAGGGCTATTTGGATCGGAAACGAAGGAGAACGGCTTACCGGAAGATTGGTTCACGCTCGAGCGGAGGCGACGAAGCCTCGGTTGCTCGGTAGTGGCGTTGAGAGCTCTTTGAGCTGCCTCGGGGTACTGGTGGACGTCGAGTGAGATGAAGTATAGCTGTTGTGGCTCAAAGGGAGGAGGATGAAGAAAGATTGGTGATGGTGGTGATCGGAGGGAGCGAAGATGTTGGTGATGAAGAACAATTGTGATGATGACGGTGGTGAACCGATGGGGAAGGAGGAAAGTGATGGTGTGGGATGGCTCAGTAGTAAGGTGATGGTGAATCGAATGGGGAAGGTGAAGAGGAGATGGGGATGTCGATGGTGATGGGGAGTAGGTGAAAGTGTTGGTGGAAGGTGAAGACAGGGATGGTGAGTGGTACTGGTGATGAATGACGGGGTAAGGGGTGATTTGAAGGAGGTATGGGTGAGGGATTGAGTGTGGAATTGGGTAAACAAATATCCGGAAATAAATCCCGAATACGCAAATTTTGAATCCCGAAATTAGTTCTCGAATGTTAGTTTCTCCGACTCTCACTCTCTCGATCAATTAGATTTTTAAAATCGACAAGGATATCACCATCCGATAATTATTTTGAATTTTCGAGGAAAAAGGACAGAATTGTTTGTCAAATTTGTATATTCCGGTCGGAATCCGCTAAATGAGTTTTAAATTCTATTTAAGTTCATTTTTTATTTCCTTTTTCCAAATATTTAGGATTTGAAATTCCGAGCCTTTACACCCGGGTAATGAAGCGATAGAAAGCCCTCGGCGGATCTTTGGTCCCCATGGTTATTCTTCTAGGGTGGTGGTCCTCTTATGTGGGCTTCCATGGACCCTGGTTCCTCTTATAACACCCATCGTTAGGGTGGTGTTTCACACACGTGGCCTTTGGTCAGGTGCTTCCGCTTTGCGTGAGCGATACATTTGTTCCGTGTTAAGGGAGTTCGATTGCTCCGTGACTTTACTGGGCCAACCTATGTCGGCAACCCTAGGCCCTTTTTCTCCAAGGGTATGGAAAAGATCTTTTACATCACAGATCAGTGATAAATGCGATTTTTATTTCGAAACAACAAAGTTGACGAGGCAAATCCTCTTACATTTTCTCAAAGTAGCCGTGGGGGAAACTGGTCTTCAAAGAGATGGAATCGAGTTGTGGGCAAGTTAGCCTACGCGGATGGGGGAAGATCCGTGTACTCGGGATCTGGGTCGACCACGGAAACCTCGTATCTGGTTCTTTCTTTAGCCTTGTTGAATTTAAGGACGGCCCCTACTCGTACGCGGTTCGAGGCAACGAAGCCCTCACATCCTTCGGTCAGCCAGTAGATCCCATCCCTGTCTCGACCGACCTCGACACTGTGCTATTGGTATAATCGTGAGCGGAGGATGATTCTTCCTTGGGCGTTGTCCTAGGCCAGCTCGTACGTTTCGAAGACGAATACGGTCAGGTTCTTCCCGAGCGGGTGCTCCTGTCGATCCGAATCCTGAAGGACTTCCCTATGGCGGTAGTTCGTGGTGATTATGGCGTTCCTTATCGCCGCCATGGGTGGAACTACTTCGGTTCTTTCCTGACCTTTCTGCATAAAGGGGGAGCCCAGTTCGTCATTCGCATTTTGACCTCTGGTGGGGACGAGGTTGATGGGGAATGGAAGGAGCCCCACCCTGAGGGTCCCCTCCCTAATGGGACTCGTCTGAGCGAGGATAGGACCCAACTGGTCCTCGGTAGGCCGAGAATGGGGTGAAGCTTATTGACAAGTGCCGAGTTTTCCTGCCCTTGGGGCTTTGTTTTTCAACTGTTTTTGGACTGCTTCGCGAACTTCATTGGACACCTTGTTGGGGGGTGATCCTGGAAACTCTTGTATCCTTACATTGTCCGCTTCTCTTTTTACTCTAGTACTTCTGAGTTTACTGGGACTTTTATCTTCTTCAATCATTCGGCATGGAGGAGATCTCCACGCCCCCAAGGGAGTAGGTTCCTGAGTTTTACGGTTTGGCAAATGTCGCGGTCCGAGAGACCACTGATCCAGTCAGATGCCCGACACGGAGGAAGCTTCAGCGTCCTGGGACTTTAACAAATGCTTCGATCCGGGAGATCGCTGCTCCAACCGAATGCCCGATGCGAAGCAAGCTCCAGCGTCCTGGTACTTAACAAATGCTTCGATCCGGGAGATCATTGCTCCAACCGGATGCCCGACGCGGATCAAGCTCCAGCGCCTTGGGACTAAGCAAATGCATCGATCCGGGAGATCATTGCTCCAACTGGATGCCCAACGCGGAGCAAGCTCCAACGTCCTGAGACTTAACAATTGCTTCGATCTAGGAGATCATTGCTCTAACCGGATGCCCGACGCGGAGCAAACTCAAGCGTCATGGGACTTAACAAATGAATCAATCCGGGAGATCATTGCTCCAACCGGGTGCCCGATGCGGAGCAAGCTCCAGCTTCCTAGGACTTAACAAATGCATCAATCCGGGAGATCATTGCTCCAACCGGATGCCCGACACAGAGGAAGCTCCAGCGTCCTGGGACATTAACAAATGCATCGATCCGGGAGATCATTGCTCCAACCGGGTGCTCGACGCGGAGTAAGCTCTAGCGTCCTAGGTCTTAGCAAATGCATCTATCCAGGAGATCATTGCTCTAACCGGATGCTCGACGCAGAGCAAGCTCCAGCGTCCTAGGACTTAACAAATGCTTCGATCCGGGAGATCAATTCTCTAACCGGATGCCCGACGCGGAGCAAGTTCCAGCGTCAAATGCGTCGATCCGGGAGATCATTGCTCCAACCGGATGCCCGACGCGGAGCAAGCTCCAGTGTCCTGGGACTTAACAAATGCATCGATCCAGGAGATCATTGCTCCAACCGGATGCCCGACATGGAGCAAGCTCCAACATCCTGGGTCTTAGCAAGTGCATCGATCCGGCAGATCATTGCTCCAACCGGATGCCCGAAGCTGAGCAAGCTCCAACGCCCTGGGACTTAGCAAATGCTTCGATCCGGGAGATCATTGCTCCAACTGGATGCCCAACGCGGAGCAAGCTCCAGCATCCTGGGTCTTAGCAAGTGCATCGATCCTGGAGATCATTGCTCCAACCGGATGCCCGACGCGGAGCAAGCTCCAGCGCCCTGGGACTTAGCAAATGCTTCGATTTGGAAGATCATTGCTCCAACCGGATGCCCGACGCGGAGCAAGCTCCAGCGTCCTGGGACTTAACAAATGCTTCGATCCGGGAGATCATTGCTTCAACCGGATGCCCGACATGGAACAAGCTCCAGCGTTCGGGGACTTTAACAAATGCTTCGATCCGGGAGATCATTGCTCCAACCGGATGCCCGACGCGGAGAAAGCTCCAGCGTCCTGGGATGTAGCAAATGTATCGATCCGGGAGATCGTTTCACCAACCGGATGCCCGACGCGGAGCAAGCTCCAGCATCCTAGGACTTAACAAATGCGTCGACCCAGGAGATCATTGCTCCAACTGGATGCCCGACACGGAGCAAGCTCCAGCGTCCTGGGACTTAGTTTGTAGAAAGGGGCACTAGCTAACTTGGCACAAGGTAAATTAGCGCCCACTAACCGCCTTGATTTATTTACATTCGGCGGTGGTGACTTAGGAGACTTTCAAACATCAATTGATTACACATAGTACTTCTTCAGGTGCTCTGCATTCCATGTCTTATTGAGGACTATGCCTTCTGGTGTTTGGAGTTTATAGGCTCCGGAGTGTATGTATTTGAACACCACGTATGGTGCTTCCCATTTCGCGTCTAACTTCCGGCCTGTCAGGGTCAATCGTTGAACCAGATCTCCTTTCTTGAATCTGTGCGGGACGGGGCGTTGGTTGCGGCACTTCTCGGTCTTCCTCTTGACTCTTGCGCCTTCAAGGCCGCTAGCATTCTTCTTCCCTCCCGGAGATGTAATACCACCTCTAGGGCCTCATCATTGGCCTTGGATTTATAAGCGAGGACTCATGCCGAAGGGACCAGTCTTTCGACAGGACTGACCGCATCCGATCCGAACACCAGTGCGAAGGAGGTTTCTTCTGTGGGGGTTTTGGTCGTCGTCCGATATGACCATAGTACTAACGAGAGCAGCTCCGCCCACCGTCCCTTGGCGGTCCTCCCCATTTTCTTCTTTATTCCCTCAAGGATCTGGCGGTTAGTGATTTCTGCTTGTCCGTTGGTCTGAGGATGCACGACGGATGAGAATTTTAGCGCTACCCCTAGTCCATCACAGAATGCGCAGATTTCTTCGCAGTCGAATTGTGTTCCATGGTCCGTGATGATGGCCTCAGGGACCCCGAAGCGACACACCGGGTTCTTCCATAAGAACTTGTGGACCTTCTCGGCCATGATCAGCCCCATAGCCTCCGCTTCGACCCACTTGGTGAAGTAGTCTACCAAAACAAGGACATATTTCAACTGTCCTGAAGCTGTGGGGAATGGCCCCAATATGTCCATTCCCCATAGAGCGAAGGGGCATGCTAAAAAAATACTCTAAAGTGGCTTGGCGGGTGCCACTCGGACATTCCCATGCCTCTGGAAAGCTTCACAGCTTCGTACGTGGCTCTATACGTCTACTCTCATGGTTGGCCAGTAGTACCCTAATCTCATGATCTTCGTGGTCAAGGATCTCCACCCCTGGTGGTGGGCACATGCCCCAGCATGCAGCTCATTAACAATGATTTTCCCTTCGTCCCCGGTTACACACAGTAGATCGGGGAAGTTGAAACCTTTCTTGTTCAGCCTACTTTTGCGGATATTGAATCGGGTCGCCCGATAGTTAATTTTCTTGGCCTTCGCTTTCTCTGAGGGAATGACCCCCTTTCCTAGGTATTTTGCTATTGGGGTTCGCCAATCTCCCGGCCCTTCTGTTTGGACCGTGTAAACTTCTTGGGTGAATCCTTGTTGCTCCTTTTTTTCAAACTCGAACTTCCCCTCGGCCTCTGGGGGTATTGATGCCCCAATCAGGGCCAAAGATATGCAAATTCGTTCATCTCTCGGGGTACTGATTCTAGACTGAAGTGCAGAAATGATTGTTTCAGTGTCATGACCTTTCGCAAATAGTCCGGCAACAGACCTGTCTTGGCCTCATAGGTTCTCTCCACCTGTCTCGCGACTACCTCCGAGTCGGCGTAGATAGCAATTGTCCTCGCTCCGCGAGCTAGCGCGAACTCAAGCCCGATGATCAGGGCCTCATACTCGGCTTCGTTGTTGGTTACCTAGAAATCTAGCTTGTGAAGCACGACTGTTCACCCTCGGGGGTGGTGAGTGTCATTCCAGTCCCGCTGCCATCTGCATTTACGGCTCCGTCTACCCTCATGATCCATCTGTTTTGGTCATTTCCCCCGTCGTCTTCAAAACTTGTTTCGCATATAAATTCGGTAAGGACCTGAGCAAGGGCCGCTTTGCGGGGTGCATACGTTATCTTGAACTCGGAGAGTTCCACGGCCTACTTCGTCAGCCGTCCTGAAAGGCTGGGCGAATGGAGGATCTATCTTAGTGGTAGGTCCGTCAGTACTTGAATCATGTGGTCTTGGAACTACGGCCGGAGTCTCCTTGCCGCGAAGACTAGGCAGAGTATCACCTTTTCCATTGGTTCATATTTGGTCTCAGCTAGTGGCGGAACTAGACTTCCGGTGATGAGGGGGCCGAAATTTTACATTATATTATTTTTGTTTATCAAGCACAAATTTTTTTAAAAAAATATTAAAAATGCAATAAATTTGTATTTTAAATATGCATTTTTTATAAAAAATCGAAAAAAAGGGACATACTAAAAAATTGTGGATTTTTTTTATTCATAAATAAAAAATTATAGTTTAAATGTTTAATTTCTTTCAAAAAAATGGTAAAAAAAATTGAAGGCATACTAAAAATTTCTTGAAAAATTATTTTTGTTTAATTCAAAAAAAAAAGTATTGAAGAATCACTAATCTCTAAAAAAAGTATTGAAAAAACTATAAAATATTAGTTTAAATGTTTAATTCAAAAAAAAATCATCGATACAAAAATTTGTCCAAACTAGTGGTATGAAGAATTGAATCACTAATCTCTAAATTAAAGTAGTTACCCTTCAACAGCTAAATCATTTATTATTTTACTCTTTCATTATTTATATCATATATAATTACCTATATAAAATTATAAATAGTACTAAATATATAAATTACCCATATATTACAAAAAAAAAATACTTGTGGGGGCCAGGGCCATCCCTGGCCCCCAAGTAGTTCCGCCTCTAGTGTTAGCATCGTGCAACACCCTGCTCAGGTAATACACAGGGTATCGGCCTTCCCTGGCGAGGACCGCACTAAGGGTGGTACCCTTAGTAGCCAAGTAAAGTTGCAAATTCTCCGACCTTTGGGGTTGGTGCAAGGTGGGCAGGCGTTGTAGGAAGACCTTCAATTCTTCGAAGGCGTGCTGGAGTTCGAGGGTCCACTGTATCGGCCAAGCATTAGCAGAATCGCCCCAGGTAGTTCACTGCTCCGTTTAAGGATTGTACCTCCTTGATGGTGTGCGGCGGTCGTAGTTCTTGAATCGCGATGATCTTTGCTGGGTTTACGTCTATCCCACGCTGGCGGACCATAAAGCCGAGAAACTTTCCAGAGTCCATGCCGAAAACGCACTTTTCAGCGTTTAAGTTGAGGCCCCCTCGTCTTAAGAAATCAAAAGTTTCCTCTAGATTCGTTGCATGGTTCCCCACTTCGCGACTCCTCATTACTATGTCATCCACGCAGATAAGGTAGATTGATACGTTCTTCGTGAGCTGCCCACGGAAGATCTTGTCAACGGTTCTCTGGAAAGTGGCCCCAACATTTCTCAGGCCAAATGACATCACTCGATAGCAGAAGATCCCCTGATTAGTGATGAAAGTGGTCACCTTTTTGTCCATCAGATCTATGTAGATCTGGTTGTACCCAGAGTAGGCGTCTAGAAAGCTCAAAGCTTCATTTCCCATGGTGATATCTACCAGTCCGTCATTCGAGGGAAGGGTGTAGCTGTCTTTTAGGCATGACTTGTTCAAGTCGGAGAAGTCTACACACATTCACTTCCCGTTCACTTTCTTGACCAAGACGAAATTTGAGAGCCAGTCGGAATCTTCCACCGCTTCTGTAAAACTAGCTTCCAGCGGTTTCTCTACGTCTTCCTTCGCGGCGCGAGATCTCTCAGGGGCCATTTTTCTCTTCTTCTGAGTCACGGGTCTAGTGTCATGGCGAATCCTGAGGGTGTGGATTGCTATGGACGTGGGGACCCCTAAAAGGTCTTTTGGCAACCACGCAAACACGTCGCGGGATTGTTGGATGATGTTCAAACCATGGTCTTTTTCTTCCGTTCCCAGCGCCTGACCCATATAGATAATTTCCTCGGGGTTGGAGAAGGGTTGATGGACCATCCTTTGGTCCGCGGTCGGGACTTTCCGCTCTATGGGTCTAACCTCGAGCTCGGCTTCTTGAGTTCTTTCCTTCGGGCTATCTAGCTCTTCATCCCCTGCTCGGGGGCTTTCCTCTACCCCTTCAGCTTGGCTCTGAGCAGTATCATAGAGACACATTACTTCTTTCTTTTTCCGGAGAGAGGTCATGTAACAGCTTCTTCTCTCCGGCTTTTGGCCACAGACTTCCCCAATTCCCCCTCCGGGTATCAGGAACTTCCCTTTAATGTGGTATATTGACACCACAATCTGAAATTTATAAAGAGACACCCTGCCAAGTAGCGCGTTGTAAGTGGTTGGTATCCGGACCATGGTAAAAACTATGTTTTCCATCCGACGGCTAGGGGCTGACCCCAGGACCACCGCTAGTTCAATGGTGCCAGTCACATGTACCTTATCTCTAGAGAAAGTCACCAGGGTTCCGTGGTAGGGTTTCAGATCCGATGCAGATATGCCTATCTGGGAGAAATCTTCCCAAGAGAGGATGTCCACAGACGATCCGGTGTCGATAAAGACTCTCCTCACGGTCTTGGTGGTGATTTGAGCGTGTATGACCAAAGGGTCCGCGTGCGGCATGCGGACGTGTTCAGCATCCCTGGCGGTGAAGACTACCTCGGCATAATCCCGTGAAGCAATCTTTTGGCTGGCCGAGGAAGGGGGTTACTTTGCCTTTCTTTCGTAGTTCTTCCTGTCCTGTCGACTAGCCCTTGAGATTGAGGGTCCTCCCGCCAAACTGTCAATGAAGCCTTCTGGCTTGGGGATTCAATTGGTCCAAGTTTTCTCACGGCGGACCTCGTCCATAGGGTCTTGGTTAACTGATCGATGTGCCGGTTGGGCCCTACCCCTTCGGCCACCTCGCCATCTTCGGCCCCACCCCCTGTCGTGGTTATGGGGAGGATAACGCTGTTGTTCATACCGTTCTTCCTGTCGCCACAGATATTCTTCCCTTTGAGCTTGCTGAAGGCCCCGTTGGTATTCTGCGTATTGCTCTTCCCTTGGGTCCTAGGGGTCGTGATGGGGCCGCCTATGGTCACGACGTCCTTCGTTTCTCCGGGAGGAGTCACGTTCTTCATTGCGTCGTGCCCCCTGACCGCTTTCGTTCTGGTTCACGGTCGGGTTTCTCTTTTCATCATTGAGGTGTACTTCATCTTGTCGAGACACGGGTTAGTGTCCCGCGGAGTATTGCCTTCTTTGCTTCCCGACTCCCTTATCATTTCGGAACATTCCAGCGATCTTTCCGAAAAAACATTGTTGTCTCTCATTTACCCTTGAGCTGGAGGTCGCGGCCTCCTCTGCTTCGATTTGGGTGGACACCATGTCTCTCACCGCGTCATAGCTCTTGGGTTTCTTCCTGAATAGGCGAGTCTTAAAATCGCCCTCAGCCAGGTTCCCCATGAGGATGATGAAGGCTGACTCGTGGTTGAAATTCAGGATTTGCACAACTACACTGGTGAATCGTGCGAAGAACTGCCCCAATGTCTCATGCATCCCCTGTCTGATAGAGTTCAGGTCCAACACGGTCTTCTTACGCGACCGAGAACTCCCAAAGTGTGATTTGAATGCTTGAGAAAGCTGCACGAAACTGGTAAGGAGTTCTGCGGTAAGTTGGTGAACCATGTCAGAGCTATGTTGGTCAGAGTTGATGGAAAGATGCGGCAGAGCATCACATCATTGTGTTCATATATCCTCATAGCCTTTACAAAGTGACACATATGATCGTCGGGGTCGGTGGTGCCATCATACTTCATGAGACTAACAATTCTCTACCGCTTGGGGACCGGGGCTCGACAATTCTCCATGGTATGAGATCTGGCGCCTCCGTCCACGCAGGGAGTGAATCCGTCTTAGTTGACGTGGAAATATCAAAGGACCGCTCGCCGCGGTGGTACTTGCTAGTGTGTCGGCCTCCGTAGTGGAAATGTTGTCCAGGGCACTCAAAACCCCTCTGCTAGTGATGCTTCTGCCGAGCGTTGTCATAGTCATTCCTGTAGAAATCATTGTGAGCGTTCTCTCACTGATGTGTTTTGTACCCGTCGTGCCCGTAAAGAAAGACATGTTCAGGGTTCAGTGGGGGAAAGTAGTAACCTCCGTTCACCCCACCACCCTCCCAAATATGCTCGGGGTTCGGCGGAGGGAAGAAATGATGTCCATTGATTCCCTCGCCCTGCCCAAAATGTTGAGGTATGTATGACGAGAAGACAGGGTCTTCAGGGGCTCCCGAGGAGTTTGGAGAGGCGTCGTGCGGAGCAGATTCTGCAAACCCCTCCGCGTCGTGACTCATTATGTTGGATGCGTCTTCCATATTCTCGCTCATTTTTCTGGATCCTGTAAAATTCATGGTTAGTTGTCAGAAAATATTTCTTCTAGTTGTCTAGCATAACCTTTTTTGGTACCTCTTAGTGTGAGACTGTCCCCACAGACGGCGCCGGTGATGAAACCGCATTTGAAAAATGGACCCACCCCCACAACACCGTGGAAGGGGGTGAGCCACGTGTACTGATTGAGTTGGTTAGCGGTCTTACCTGAAGTTTCTCCCCATGTCTGTGATCTTAAAACACTATTACCCAAGGGGGAGAACCTTTTCTTGTGCCGCAATGACCTTATGTTCTAAGACGGGCTTACCCGGGCTCGGACCTCCGCGGTCGGCACACGATACGAGCCTGGCGCCGCCGAGCCTTGTTCGGGGCTCGTTCTACCTTTCGGGCGTTGATTTCGTCAAAGCCCTCCGGATAGGATGAGTTCTTGCTCTAGAGCAGAGAGGATGGATGGAGATGGAGCAATATTCGAACAAGCCCTATTTATAATACCTGGATCCTCGCCTTCCGCGCGATTATGGTGATTGCGAAGATTGTGCAGATAAGTCGATATACTCTAGTTTGTCTCATTTCCCTTCTCTTTATAGTTCAAGCCCCTCCTTTTTGTTTTTCGAAAAAGCCACTTTCTCAGAGTGCCTTCTCGTTTATATAGTGCATGCCCGCATCCCTCTCCGAGTGGGGCATTTCCTTTCTACTGCCATTTGTCCCCTTGCGGTCGTCACGCGTTCTACAGAAGAGGACCCGTGGGTGGTGGGCATGTTTGACATCTATCCAGATTGCATGCCGCTTACATCCGCGGACCCCTTACTAGTTTTGTCCGCGATGGCCCATCTTTCCTTCTTTTCTTACTTTTTCCTTTTTCCCTTTTCCTGTTATTTTTGGGCATCATCATGTATATATCTAACTCCGCCGTGGACCTATCTTATGGTTCACACTATCCTACTACTAATCTTTCATGATGTTTAAGTTATTGTAGCATGAAGGAGAACAATGTCACCGATATATCAAAAGAGTGGACCTTGAGGTGGGTTTCTGTTATGCATGAGATGGTACTCAATATAGTTGGGAAGAAAAAGTTAGTTGTGTGCTTAAGGGAATGACTCTTAGCTCCAAAAAATTCGCCGAATCCTTCATTAATGGAAGCCTTGAAGGGTTGGATAGGTTCGAGTTATGGGATCTGTTCTGCTATATGGGTGACCTACAGGCGGAGGATGAACGCAAGAGCTTATTAGAGCAATTGAGTCAACTTGCTCAAAGAATAGAAAGGTTGGAAAGAGAGCGACAACTGGAGGAAATATGCGGGAGATATATAGAAAATTTGGAGATGCATGATTCCTCTAACGATGAGCCTAATGCACACGCGGCGCCCGCCGCTCCTATGGTGTCGCCCGCCGTCACTTCTGAAGAAAGCTCTGGCGAAAGTAGAGATGGGGAAGGAAGCACGATGCCCATTGATGTGGAGTCTCATGAGTTGACGCATGAGGAACTATGTGTTTTAGCCCCTGCCCCACCCGAAGAACCCATTTCGAACCTATCTACAGATGCATGCCCAATTGAAAAGAAAGATGGAATCCCTATGGATACAAGCATTGAAGAGCATGTTCACCACATTTGGTTTAACTCATTCCCTCATTCCTACTTTACAAATTGCATTATGCCAGTAGAGGAGGAAGATATCAATAAGAATGGCGTCTCTGACGATGATTGGGATGAAGAAGAAGAGCTGGCATTTCTTAAAGTGAAGTCTCATGAAAGCGCACATGAGGATCCATTTGTTTTGACTTTTGATTCATCTGATGAGATCAATTTCACCACATCTATCGAGCAAGCAAGTCTAGAGCCGATCTCGGTGGCTCCTGAGCATGGTAGCGATGCTTCTTACACTTTTGTTGATTTTGGTGAGTATGTTGATCCTTGGGAGCACTACTTCTACAAACCACCAGCGGAACTGTGTTGGTGGTACTACATTCCCTCAGCTGAAAGTCAAGCTCAAGAACATGATAAGTTGAATTCATTCTTTAACTTCATATCTTTAGCTTTCAATTTTTTCATGTTTCGTGTTCATTCAAATTTTGTGTTCATTCTTTAACTTCATATCTTTAGCTTTCAATTTTTTCATGTTTCGTGTTCATATCTTTAGCTTTCAATTTTTTCATGTTTCGTGTTCATTCAAATTTTGGGCGGGCACAAATGTTTGATTTGCTTTTGAGGGCGTTGAAAATGTCTAAAAGAGTCTTGAAGGTAAGAAAAGAATAGACCGTCGAGTCTTAGACGATAAACAAGGACGTTTCTTGGTAGGCAACCCAAGGTAAGTTTGCTATTTTCTTGCTTTTCAATTCCTAGTTAGTTGTTCAATTTTTCAATTTCAATAAATCTTAGAGTTCATATTCGATAGTTAATGGGCTTGTGAAAGTGCTTTGATAAGTTTTGTTGAGTTGAATTGAAAGAATGGTGAGAGTTATGGCGGAAGAGGAGTTACCAAGGCTCGCCCAGGTAAGTCGTCGCCGCAAAACCCACAAGTCGTGGCCGCGAGCTTGTCCAGTTCTGTCCACCGTGTTTTGCCATGGCGGGCGCCAGTTATGCAGAGGCCAGATACCAACTCGGTACTTGGAAGTGCCGAGTCGGAAGTTTTTCACTCAAGTCGCCACCGCGAGACACCATGTCGCGGCCGCGACTGATCCTATGTTGCCTCCATGCCGTCGTTGACCAAGCCCTGGCGACTACCCTCATCTCGACGTCGTGAAATCCATCTTTTGCCGCTGTCACCCATCACTTCATCTCGCTCCCGTGAACATCTATCTCGCCGCCGTGAAAAGATATTTTCACCGCCGTGAAAAGCTAATTTGGCCGCCGTGAAATCCTCTGGCCAGCCATAGCGGGAGATCCATTTTCACCGTCGCGGCTCACCTTTTCGCCGCAACGACACCGTCCAGACGAGAAGAGTTTGCTTGTTGCTTTCCCTTGATCTCCGAGCCATCTGCCATCGCCACCACAAGAGTATTTAGTAAGTTTCCTCTTCCCTCACCTCGAGTTTATTTGTTTATTTTTGTTGTCTTTTATGTTTCATTAAGGACAATGAAATATTTAAGTGTTAAGGGGGGGGGGGGGGGGATTTAGTGTGGTCAGTGTGTCTAGTTAGGTCATGTTTCAATTTCAATTGTGTCTTTATCTTTTTTTTTATGAAAAAGGAAAAAAAATTAGAAAATGTCAAAAATCCCAAAAATATAATGCATATAATATGTTGTTATTCAAACACCCACCTTAGTTAGCGAAACTCTATATCTTTTTATGGCATGAACATGTAAATCCTACGATTAGTTTGAATTGCTTAGCCTTATTTTTCTTAAATGTTTTCTTATGGAGCATGATTGGTGATGTAATTGAGCATATATGATTAAGCTCAAGTATGATTGAAATCCTACAAAGCATGACCCTTATGAGATTGTTTTAGCCTTGTTGGATTCATCTATAGTCTTTGTGCTTAATTGTGTGATTTACTCTCCTATGTTTCTACCTCTTGATATTGACTTCATTAGCTATTGTCGAAGCCGACTCACATGTTTGTTGCTTGCGGATGTTTGTCCTTTTATGTTATATTTGGATTTAGTTCCTTGTGAGTTTTTTAGTGAAATAAAGTGGCAATGGTTGATACACTTAGTAATCGGATCTATGCATGACACCCATGGGTATGATTCGCGCAAAACGATGTTGAAAACTATCCGCTAAGAAAGAAAGCTTGATCATTGAGTAACCGGGTTCATTCGTGACACACATGTTTGCAACTCGCGTCAAAAGATGTTCAACTGGACTTTATTCAAGTAATTTTAGGTGTTGATAAACCAGGGCCATTCATGACACCCATGTTTGCGACTCGCGTAAGGAATACACCAAAGCCAAAATAAAGCATAGCAAGAAAAAGAAAAAAAAAAGCGAAAATAAGAAGAAAAGAAAAAAGAAAAAAATGAAAATCAAGAGCCAAATTACTTATTTTTATTGTTTTCTGCAAGTGATGACATTTCGGTGGAGTTTTGATTATATTGTTGTCAATGTCTATGAGATTAATGCATTTTGGATTGAGTTGAGAGTTGAACTTAAAAGCCTAAACACATGAGAGGACGAGTGAAACACATATTCTTTGTGAGGTTGGATGATTTCTACTTCTTTGCTTTGATCAATAAATACATGATATGATGTTTATTCGCTTGGTCGTGTGCTACATTTGAAATTGATGTTGCTTTTTATTAAGGCTATTGCATGGATGATGAACTCGTAGGTATAGGTTGCTTTTTATTGATTCGCTCGAGGACAAGAGAAGCTTAAGTGTGGGGGAGTTTGATAAGGCATATTTTGATAGGTATTATAGAGTAGTTTTAGTTGTATTTCATAGGTGTTCAGAGACTACGCTATTTTATTAGTTTTATGTAGATTCGTAATGCCGACATGCTAAGGAGCTTGGGAAGAGACCAAAGAGGATGTCCAAAGAGAATGGAATGAGCTAAGGAAGGATTAGAAGGCGGATTGGGAAGCAAAGAAGTACAAGAACATGAGTGGAAATAGAGCACATGGAGCAATCGTCTCTTTAAGGTTCTAAGAAGTTGGATCAGCTTCTGAGTTCTTCATGAGGGTTGTAGTCTTTGAAAAGATCTTTCCAACACATATTCATATGCGTCAATCGAATGAACGAAGACTCCAAAAAGTGCATTACAAGTTCAGTCTGCGAAGCTGTCAAGGCGGCGCCCGCCGTGGTTTAGGCAGTGCTCGCGCGCCATCCCTTCAGATCCGGATCTGCGCAAGCGGCCCAATTACTATCTTTTGTGGAAACTCTAATCTAGGGTTTTGCCGACCTCTTTAGGCTTTATAATATGTTTTTCTCAGCCGTTTGGAGAATCATCTAATCATCTAACATACTAACACTCTGACATTCACCTGTTTTCTCTCTTTTAACCAATTAGTTTTGTTTTCCATTCAAAAGAAGAAATTTAGGTAATCCATGCTTGGCTAATTCTCCGTTGTTTTCATCTACACTTTTGAGACTTGGTTGGTTGATTGTGAGTTTCTAATGAAGTATTAATTCTCTCTTTAATATCTTTCGATCTCCCTTGCGATTATTGTTGATATTATTGTGATTAGCTACCATGATAGTATCTTGCTAGGTATTTGTTCTCTCGTCATTGAATGAATTCCGTAGTAGCATGCTAAGGATTGTGAGAACTTTCGTTTGATCATGACTAAGTAGGGATTTTGACATATCTCTTAAACATCGGTTACCTTGCATACTTGGTGTTATTCATATGCCTAGATTCTTAGGAACTTGTGCTGTCTTTATGTTAAATCTTTGTATGTGCTTAGGTTGCATAAAGGTGTAAGGGATTAATTGTGCTCTTTGGGCTTTAATCTATTCAAACTAAGATGGTAGGAATTTGTAGAGAACACTTCAATTGGATTCAACGACCAATAAAGCCAACCAATGTCGAGAATTTGTGGATGGAAACTTCTCTTTTAACTATCATTTGCTTTAGTTTAGATTAGTCTTCTATTTACTTTATTCCCATACTTTGCCTATCAATAAATATATAATTCTTGGAAATACTTGTTTCTCTGTGGGATCGACCCCTTACTTACATCCTATACTAGTTTGTTTGTTTGAGAATTATTTTAATAAGGGAAATCAACGACTTTCCCTCCGCCATTATTACTGTGATTACTTTAGATTATGCACTTCTCTAGGTAAGTTCCTTTATGGGCTTACTCAGATTCAAAAGAGAAAACCTTTTGCTTGTAATCATATGACATACTAGGTGTTGCGTCAGCAGATTAAAAGCATGCCATGTAGTATCATGCTATAGGGTTGCACTCATGCGTGATCATTCGGATACTCTGTGTGATTGAAAACATAACGGTCGTTATATGTGACTCATGGAGTCTTTGCTATGGTCATAGGGTAGCCCACCCTCATCGGGTTTTCCCTAAGTTAGTAGTGTCGATATATGAGCATGATGACGATGAGATAGCCCAACACCATCGAGCATAAGCATGATACGATGATATGACTTGATATGATGATGAGTATGATATGATGATGATGATGATATGATGATTATGTGCATAGATATATAATGGAATGGGGTACTGTACTAGCTAGGTCCGCTCATGAAATAGGGGGGCGGAGTAGGAGAGGGATATGCCACTTGGCATTGTTTGGGGCTCTTTACTGTCTTTCTGCACTATATTATATCCTAATAAAGCATGCTTTTGTGTTTAATTAATTCTCGCAATGCATTAGAGCATCTTTATTGTAGGATTAGCGTATGTGTATGCTTGCTTGCGGGACCCAGAGTGCAATATGGGGGGGGGGATTCGGTTTGATCCCACTCGCAAAAATTGTTTTTAGATATGTTGCTCCGTGTTTTCATGACGTGGGAAATCTTCCTGGGCGAATGCGAAGAACTGGACTCACCCGCTAATTTGGCTAAAGTACTTTTCGACTTGTGTTTCATTGTTTTGGTTTATTATGTCCATGTTTTGTGTCATGTTTTATATTGACTTTTATATCAATTTCTGTATACATTTCATACATTTGGGTTAGAATAGTATAGAATCTATGTATTTTATGCTTATTTGCCAAATTATGGAGTCTACACTAGTTTCTGTTTAATTTCGCAGAAATCGGACGCACTTTGGAGCTTAAAGGAAACTCATGAAGAAGCTAAGGATGGTGCAGCTGGAGAAAAGGCCATATTTCGACATCTATCATTCTGAATCAAGCTTTAATGTATGTATGATAGTTGTAGCCCTCGAAAATATCTTTCCAACGCATACTCATATGCGTCAATCCGACGAACGAGGACTCGGGAATGTGCGTTTAAAGAACAGAGCAGAATGCTGAGAAAGCGGTCGATATCGACCAGACCTACTCGATATCGACCAGATTGTGGTCGAAAATCTCAAGATCGACTCGATATGACCAGCAGACAAGAAGACTACTCGATATCGACCAGTTTTGGTCGATATCGACCAACAAGCACTCGATATTCCTCCAGGAGCCGAGATTGAGTGATCTGAGACGAAGCTGACTCAATATCGACCAAACATGGTCGATATCGACCTACTGCCAGAGTCGAGTTCAGGTCGATTTCGAGCTCTATCCAGATTCCGAGTCTATTTAATTCCGAGCTGAAGATTCTAAGAGAAGATTCCTTGCACATGAAGACTTTAGATTTTCTATCTTTTTATCTATCCTAAGGGTGAAACATTTAATTACCCTATGAGATTTATCTTGTTTACCTAAATTAGATTTATTTATTTCCAAAGTAGAATTTATAACTTTAGGACTAGATAGAGTTTCCTTAACTTGACTAGCAAGGATTAAGGCCTATAAATAAAGCCCATGGGGCTAGTTTTCATTCATTCCAAGCTAGAGAGAACACAAGTAGAGAGAGATAGAGAGAGTGGAGGCCGAGAGGAGTAGAGGAGCGAGAGAAAATTAGCTTCGTTCGGTTGTAAGCTCTATTTTAGTTTATTAATGCAATTTATTTCCCTTTTATTATTGATGAGTTTTCCTATGATGAAGAGCGAGTAGTCCACCTACTTCTAGGGTTGGGGTGAGCCCGACGACAGCCATGCGTGTTTGAGGTACAGATTCGACCTTTATTGTGTCTTGATCATCCAATGCCTTTTATATGTTCATTACCTATTTAATAGAGATTCATGTTATCCACTTGGATTATAAACATAAAATTGGTAGATACAATTAGGGTTTCTTGAAAGAGTTGTCTAATTGTTGGAAAATGTGAAAGCTTGTTCCTTTGATGTGATTACATGATTATTTCTCTTTATCTTGCCTTATGCATGTTTGGTTATCGTTGTTGCAAACCCCGATCTTGGAAGTTTCCTTTTACATAGTTTATTTCGAAATCCGCGAACTTTGCTTTTGTTTCATTTTCTGCATACTACTCGATATCGACCAACACTGGTCGATATCGACCAACACTGGTCGATATTGACCTCTAATTCTCGATCCAGAAAGATTGCTGCTTGTTTGTGTTTCTGCGAGTACAGGTCGATTTCGAGCAAATTGGTCGATATCGAGGATTTAGGTCGATATCGAGTGCCCTGGTCCACATCGACTACCTTCTGTGCAGAAACCAAGAAATCAACTGCCCTAGGTCGATATGGAGCACTTCCCCTGAGGTCGAAATTTGACGTGAGACATCCGCTACCTGAGATCCGCTGACACGCTTCCTCGATGATCGATCCTGACTTCCTGTTGCTACATCGGGAGGAAGTCTTGTAATCATTTGCGTGGGCAAGATCTGGTTTGATTTATTTTATTATATTTTGAACTCGATTTCTTCCTACAACAGTTTTGACCCGGCCTTGACGTGGCAAGTTGTATTTTACTTTCATTTTCTGCTTATCTTCAAATGAATTTCCGCGAATTAGGCTTCTAGGATAGGGTAAGGGTACCCAACGACCCTTCGATTGTTTTGGGGTTCGAAATCCCTGCTTTAAATACTAATCTTTTAGAGGTTTGAAACCTCGACTTGTACCTGAATTACAAGATCCGAACCAAGGTATTCAACCTTCAGAACGTAACTCGGATATTTACATCCGGGCCGTTACAGAAGTTGCATATCAAATTAAATGGAAAGTGCTTCTGGTATATCTAGCTCTTTGATTACATCTCATCTTTTCTAATTCTAAACAATTGTTATTGTTGAAATGTAGGAACACTTTAGACAATGCATAAATCTACACTCATTGATTTACTATCAATAAGTTATGATTGGGTTAGAACGCTTCTATTTCTTCTTATTCTTCTTCCTCCTTTTTTTTTAAATACAGTGCAGTTATATTTATATTATGTATTGTATAGATGGCATGATTTACTATCAATGTCATAGGTGTATGGAACTATCAATATGAAGTCTCAATTACTACTGTTTTTGAGATTTTTAAAAATATTTTATCTTAATGCCTTGGGCTAGCAAGGTTTTCTGCAATTTCGTATGCTACCGTTGTCTATAAACGTGTTCGATTTCCATTTTTCTTTTCTTCATTGTTTCTTTTACCCACCTTTATTATGTTTATTTATATTATGATATTTAATTATTATTTTTATGGTACATTACATGTCTTTTAAACCAGAGCCGGCCCTAGGGGTAGGCCCAAGAGGCGGTCGCCTAGGGCCCCCTACCGAGTAGGGCCCCGGAAAAAAAAATATGTTATACGTAGTATATAATTAAGGTATTATGTATTATTATATTTACACGTAATAAAATATTTACAAAAATTTATACATAAAAAAAACTCATTTGTGATGTCACTTTCAATATTTCGAGTCAACGATAAAGAGTCTAAGAAGGTCTCCGTCTTTCAATTTTTGTTATCCATGCAAAAATGAATAGTTTTTAAGTAACAACTTATACTACTTTAATAAATTTATTTAAGTGATTATAGTATTTTATTTGGATAAATTTGTAAAGTAATAATATATTTTAAAGTGTTTAATCATATTGTTTTACATTCATGGGAAAGAATATAATATTAAAAAAAATTACTTTTATTTCTCACTAAAAAATTCATATTTTTTTAATAGGACTTGCAAGAAAATGTAATAAAAAAGTAAACAAGTATATCAGTAAATCTATAAATCGTAGCATTTTGCTGTGTTATACCGAGAGATTTTATACTACAGAATGTCCGTAAATTTTCCTTTTAGTGATAAAAATAAAATTTGAAATTTATAATAGTTATATATATATATATATAATTTGCATTGTTTAATATTTTTTCTAAAAAAATTATGGATATTTAAAAGTCTTTTTTTTTACACCGCCTCGGACCCCAAAAATCTCAGGGTCGGCCCTGTTTTAAACATTCATTAAGTAATAACATTTTTCTGCTTCAGGTTTGTTACCTTCAACTTTGCTCCAGAACCAGTCTTTGTATCAAAAGACTTTGCCCTTTCGTTGCTGATAAAATCAATTTGATTAAAAATTGATATTAATATTTTTAATTTAAAAGTTTATAATTTATTATTATTTTTAATTACAGTAATAGATTTTATAATGTTAGTTATTAGTATCAAAATTATATCTTAGACCAAAAAATATTAAAATTATATTGATAAAATAAAGATTAAACAATATTCGAAGCAAAATCTAAAAATATATCTTGATAGATACCAACCAATAATTGTATTATTATAAGTTGCTCACATTACAAAATAATAATAATAATAATTTTCCACACCCAGTAGCAACGACATAGGTTTTTCATAGCCACACAAAGTAGCAACGGTAGGAATTTCGCATGGCAACTGGGTAAAAATAGAGGAAATGGCGGTAAATGCCACAATTTGAAAAAAGTTTGCAAAAATGCCACCGTTTTGGAAAAATTGGCAAAAATGTCATTTTCCCCCCAAATTTGCAAAACTGTGCAGGTTCTCAACCCCCCCCCCCCCAAACCGACTATCGGTTGTAATTAATGGCAAAAAAAAATGAAAAAGAAAATAGAGGCATCATTACCTACCTAGTAAGGGAGAGGCAAGGCGGGAAGGTGTAAAGGCAATCCAATCACCATCTCTCTTCTCCTTCCAAACCGATACAATAGCAAAGAGAGAGAGGCAGTTGCAGAGACGCCAGAAGATAGAGAGAGAGAGGGCGGTTGCGGTTTCTTCCTCGATAGTTGCATACACCAAAGGAGAGAGAGCGGGCAACCCTTATCGTCGCCGGAAAGGACACACAAGCCACCAGCCGACGACATACATAACATGTACGCCCTTTTACTCTTCTCCCTTTGGTGGTAGGGTGCGCGGGTGTGGGTCGGGGAAGCACTGGGT
Organism: Persicaria tinctoria; assembly: GCA_037127255.1. Taxonomy (NCBI): domain Eukaryota; kingdom Viridiplantae; phylum Streptophyta; class Magnoliopsida; order Caryophyllales; family Polygonaceae; genus Persicaria; species Persicaria tinctoria. The sequence goes on along the minus strand of JBANSL010000015.1, from coordinate 36,654,310 downwards.
GAAGGGGTTAGGGCAATGGCGACCTGAATGGTGGGTCGGGGTGGTAGTTTTCTTGTTTGGAGAAAGGTGGGTGGTGGTGGCATGGGTGGTTTTCGGGTATGGAAAGGGGAAATCGGTGGTTAGGGTTTCCAATTGGGTGAGAGTGGTTTTCGGAATGGGTTAGGACAACGGTCGGGGAACTATGGATAGGGGAAATTGGTGGTTTGAGGTTCGAATAGGGTGACAGGGGTTTGACATTGGGTGACAGGGGTTTCCAATTTGGAGAGAAGGGTTTGTAAATGTATTGTGGTAGGCGGAATACGAGAATTGACGAGCTGTGGAAATTGGGATATGTGGATGTCGTAGGTGTCCTATTGAAGGAGGTTTGAGGTATTGGTTATAGGGTTCCAATTCATAATGGGTGACATGGGTTTCACACTCAGTGACAAGGGTAGAGTGACATGGGTTAGTCTGTTAGGTGATAGAGGGAGACGAATATAAATGGTAGAAGCTGACTTTGTTCGTGTGATGGAAATTGCAGGAGAGAAATGGTGAGGACGAAGAATGTGAGCGCGAAGAACAAAGAGCATGACTACCTAGTCCCCGAAGCTAGGCACTTCCGGGCCCGAGTCAACCAGGGCTCAAGACTGTCATTGCTGAACAACATTGACGATTTTGTTGACCCTAGCGGCTGGCAGAAGCTGCTTGACTCCCAGCTTGGTGGGGTTGTGCAGCTGGCGCACACTGTGAAATTTTCTTCACAAATGGTGCATTATGCACTCCAGCGACAGCTTGCAAGCGAAAAGGAGTGGGAGACGTGGTACCGGATTAAGGGGAAGCTCAGGAGGTTCTCCCTCAAGGAGTTTGCCTTAGTAACCGGGCTGCGGTGCAGTCAACCAACAACTAGTGACATGGAGGACGACGAGAAAGCTATCAAGGAGTTTTTTGGAAACGAGAAGATGACGGTTGGTGACCTCGAGACCGAGCTGAAGAACTCAATAATGGTGTTGCGGAGCCCGCGAAGACGATTCAAGCTAGTGCTTCTGTACATTGTGGAGGGTGTTTTGTTAGGGGAGGAGCAGAGGAAGGGGCTGAGGAGCTGGATTGTCCGGTTGGTGGAGAATGTCGATCGGTTTTTGGCATTCCCATGGGGGAGGGTCATCTATGCTGCAACACACGTGTCGCTGAACGGCGCCGTAAAGCGCCGGGAGGCTGAGTTAAAGGCAGAAGATCGAAAGAAGCGCAATGGTTATGGCCTGATGGGTTATCTGGTATCCTTTCAGGTAACCTTCTCGACCACACCCATGATCAATTTGTAATTCATATGCTGAAAATGTATTAATTTGAGTGTGGATACGATGCAGATTTGGTTGCTGGAATCCATGCCGAAATGGGGGGTCCGGTTTGCGACGAAGGTGTCGACGACGGCATTACCTCGTTACTTGAGATGGGCCCTCAAGGACGAGAACCTCGCTTATAAGGATATAGCCAGCCGCACCGAAGCTGAGGGAGAGGAGGCCATATAGATTGATGATAACCCAATACTCATACCAGAGGAGGTTGAGCTGGAGCTGATGGATGGGTGTGTGTACGATGATGAGAAGTCCGACCCCTTTTTCGATGACCTAGTTGCACCCTTCATGACACATTTCGAAGCCCCTGGTGGGAGGTCCCCAAGGACGGGAAGAGGAGGCAATGAGAAGGATGGCTGGGTGGGGGACGTGGCCAAGACTTTGGAACAAGTTATGGACAAGCTTCATACAATGTCAACAGGGATGGAGAAGATGGATGAAAAGGTACGCAATAACTTCCCAATTATTCGTTCTGTGGAGACTCGGGATAACTGTGAACTAGGGTAAATGGACTCCTGACACGTGAAATTGGACAAGTGACACATGTTGTGAACTGAATCTGCCATGTTTTACAGTAACTTTTATATCGATTTCTGCATACATTGCATTCATTTGGGCTAAGATAGTACAGAACCTATGTAGTTTATGCTTATTTGCCAAATTATGGAATCTACACCAGTTTCTGTTTAAATCGCAGATTTCGAGGCATTTTACAGCAATTCTACAGAAAGTCAGAAAAGCTCGGAAAACCGCTACAGAAGTCCAAGGTCGAAGCAGCAACGGAACCAGTTGAATCGAGCCAAGAATCCAAGCTACTCGATCTCGAATAGCTCTTACTCGACCTAGACGAGCATGTCCGAGCACAGCCTTGTCGACAGAGCCTGATCGAGAAGCCGAGGACGAAGACGCCGAGTCACCTTACTCGATCTCGACTACGCCTTGTCGAGATCGACGAGCCGACCAGAGGTTGTCCGAGTCCATGCCGAGGAGCTCTAGTCGACACTACCAGAGAGTCATCTTCGATGAACCCTACTCGATCTCGACTACGCCTTGTCGAGATCGACGAGCCCCTGAGTCCGGATCCAGGCTCGCCGAGTAGAGCCACCCGAGGAGACCTAGTCGACGGATCAAGCCTACTCGAGGTCGACTAGGACTACTCGACATCGACGAGAACCAGGAGCCATGTCCGAGTCTGTCGAGCACCAGCTAGCCGAGACGACGAGCCAAGCCCAGTCGACCACGACTTCTACTCGAGATCGACAAGAGCCTTGACGAGGTCGACGAGGATTCCCGAAGTTGTGCGACGCGGTTTGATCAACTCTACTCGGTTTGGCTTTGCTTGGGCAGGAAGATTGCCGATTCTATCCGAATTCATCAACATCTATCATGAAGAGAAAGAGTTCTATCCATGGAAGACTTTAGATATACTTTCCTATTTTGGATTTAATTATGTTATAGATTTTATTTATCTTTTAAGTTTTGGATAAAGTTTAGATATAGATAGATATCTTCTTTCCTAGAATAGCTAGGGAATGAAGGCTATAAATAAAGCCCATGGGGCTCAGTTTTATTCATTCAATTTCAGAGAGACAGTTCCACATAGAGATTTAGGAGTTTGAAGGTTTTAAGGTTTTGGCAGTTTACGAAAGTTGATTGCCGGAATTGTAAAGGCTTTGAATTTAGTTAATGCAAGTTATTTCTTTTAAATCAATGATGTCTGTGTTTGCGATGAGGCGTGAGTAGTCCACCCACTTCTAGGGCTGGGGAGAGCCCGACGGTAGCCATGCATATTTGAGGTAAAGATCCGACCTTTATCATGTTTTGAGCATTTTCCTACTTGTTGTTGTGTTTATTGCCCATCTAATGGAGATCCATGCTAACAACTTGGATTATAAACATAAAATCGGTAGAGACAATTAGGGTTTCTTGAGAGAGTTGTCTAATTGTTGGAAAAGGCGAAAGCTTAGTCCTTTAATGCAATTCACATGATTATCTGTTTGGTTCTACCTTATGCATGCTTGGTTATTGTCGCTGCAAACTCCAATCTTGGAAGTCTTTTACATTAAGTTTGGTCGAAACCCTAAAGCATTTGTTTTTACTTTCTTTATTTTTATTTCGTTTTGTTCCCTGCCCTCGTCGATCTCGACCACACTCTGGTCGACCTCGACTACTGATCTTCGACCTAGAGTCGCCGTTGCTTACCTGTGCAGATTCTCGACCAGACCAACTCGACTTCGACGAGCCGTACTCGATCTCGAGTAGACCCCAGTCGAGATCGACTAGACCTGTGCCGAGCTGCTGTGCCCTGTTCGACTGTCTGAGCTTCTGTCGACCAACCTTGTCGAGCTCTAGGACCCTGTTGTCGACTTCTGACCGTGAGATTCCACCGCTACCTAAGATCCGCTGACACGCTTCCTCGTGGATCGATCCTGACTTCCCACTGCTGCATCAGGAGGAGGTCTTGTATTTATTTTACGTGGGCATAATCTGGTTTGAATTATATTTCTATATTTTGAACTCGATTTCCTCCTACAACAACACATAGTGTAGATAATGAACGAATGTGGTATGAAGGGTGAATTGTGTTGAATTTTCTCACCTTATGGTGATATGAAGTAATAATTTGATCACCTGCAGCTGAAATTATTGGAGGTGGCCGTGACTGAGCTGCGGGATGGTCAATGTAAGGGGACGGCCTGGCAAGAAGCAACCGATAAAGAACAAGGTGGAGATGAGAAAAAACGGGATGAGTTTGTAAGTTTATTTTTGCGTGACATGCGTTTCGATGTTTAGTCCTGTTTGAAATCGGGGATTCAATATCAAATGTTTATATATATTTTACAGGCCGAACTTGACGAGTTGATAGAGTCAATTGCGGGTAAAGCTGATGAGGGTGGACAAGGTGGTAAGGTTAGTTGTTGGTAAACATCACAAGATTTGTTATTTTCAGCGACACCGGAAGAATGTGACAGGAAGATTGTAGCTGTGTGACATGATTTGTTATGTTAAGTGACACTGGAAAAATTGAGCCATAATTCAATTTTGATTTCATTTGCAGTTAGGAGGTGCTGTTGAGAAGGGAAGTGAAGTGGATGATGGCAGGGATAAGCACACAGAAGTTGAAACTGTGAAGGCAAGGGATGAGATATCAGGAGAGAGCAAGCTAGTTGGTCATGATGTCGGGGACAAGAATGATGAAGCTGAATCTGTCAAGGCAGGGGATGTGGGGGAAGGAAAGACCAACGAGGTGAGGTTTATTTATGAAAAAAAGGTGATTATATATGTGACATGAAAGTATATGGCAATTGACATGAGTATATCTGTTATGTGACAAGGGAAAGTGTAAATCTTAGCTGAGGTTTGATATGTTTGCAGTTGGGAGAGGTTGGTTTAAAGGCGTCTGGTCATGAGGAAGGTGGAAAGAAAATTGAAGTTGATGAGAGGCCGAAGCCCAGGGTAGCTCAGGTTTATGTATCTAAGGGGGCGAAGAAGACGAGGAAGGCTGTTGGAGAGGAGCTGGCTCCCCCGGCCAAGAAACCGCGACCCCAGAAGGCAACCACTGTTCCCGCCGATGCTGTTCAGCTAGGAATGGTGTCAGCGACGGACAACGACGCCATGCCAAGTTGGTTGGCATAGTACGTAGGTTATGTGTATTACACTCGAATAGACGACGAAGGTAGATAGTTGAACGTCCACAATACCTGACAGAAACTTAACGTGCAGTGGGGAAGCGGAGGTGCGCACGTCACCCTGCGGTGTGGATATGACGAAGGAGTTACTCAACCGTTTGAAGAAACCCCAAGATTGGTTTGGGACTGTGGTATGAACACTTGTCACCTCTAAAATTTCCCGTGTCAGGATTTTGGATTGTAATTGTTGTTTACTTCATGCAGGAGATGGAGGAGTGCTGCTACCTTCTGGGCAAAGCGGTCGCAGACAAAACGAGTGACATGGCCAGTGGAGCCATCGTAGTCGATACGTGCTTTGCGGGAATTTATCTACCTCGGTAATGAAAGGAGTACAGCGCCACCCCCGAAGCGTACGACCCTAGTGATGCATTGATGGCGTACTTAAATGGGGGGTCGCCGAAGCCGTTGTGACAAGCGTGGTCAGGTGCGGACCTCATCCTCCTCCCCTTCAACGTCAAGAACAAACACTGGATTGCCCTTGCCATCGATCTTAAGGAGTGGGAGGTAAGGGTGTATGACTGCGACGTCCACATGGCGACGAAACGCCAACTCTAAACCCTGTTAATGCCTGTGACGAGCCTGATCCCTGTCGTCATGCGTGCACACCCAGATCTGAAGGTCAAGTATGCCGATAAGGTCCCCACGCCGTTTGCCATTCACCGGGACAAGAGCCTTCCACAGAACAAGCTAAGGTAAGTTGGATGACATGGTTCAATTTGGTTTGATTGGATGGGGAATCGGTGTCCGCGTTCTGACCGATTGTTCCCCTTTGCAGCGGTGATTGTGGCCCGTACACCATTAGATTCATGCACCTCCTGCTGGAGACCGCCCCGAACTTCGATGGATTGGAAGACATGTACATTGAGGCATACCGCCAGATGCTAGCTGTTGGGGTATTCCATGGTCGACTCGGATGCTAGACTTCGGAGTTGAACACTTGGTTCCAATCATAAACACCCTCCTGTAATAGTGGAAGTAACTGGCTAAAAAATCTGATGTCCTCTCTCTCTCCCCCCCCCCTTGGGACAACCTACAACCGGCTAAGCCATTTCCCCATCCTATTTGCACTAATAACAGTTATAGTATTTTTGCAAATTTTCTAAATAAGTGGTATTTGTGCAAATCCGGCAGAAAAAGTGTATATTTGTGCAAATTGCCCGTAAAAATATCTAAGAATCATTGGTATCCGAGGGCTATGTCAACCTAAAATTTGCCACACAAAGGCTAAGACGGGGCAAAAAAAAGAATAACCATTTTATATAAAAAAGAAAAAGGAAAAAGAAAACCCAACATCAAAATCGAAAATCTGATTACATTGAATTTTATTTTCACTCAATTCGGACGGGGATTCCAAATTTCACTACATTTTAGAGTGCGAAGGCAAAGGCTGGCTTCCCTTTCTCAATGGGTCCGGAGCTCAGCGTTCTCTTTCCCCGTAGCAATCGTTGTGTAAAGGATCGGATTTTCAAATCCTATTTTTTTGGAAAAAGAGAATTAAAAATGAAATTAAATCGGTTTTAAAAATCGTTTAGCGGATTCCGACCGGAATATAAATTTAACGAACAATTTCCATCCTTTTTCCTCGGAAATTAAAATAATTATCAGATAACAATATCCTTGTCGATTTTAAAAATCTACTTGATCGATAAAGCGAGAGTCAGAGAAACTAACATTCGGAGACTAATTTCAGGGTTCGAAATTCGCATATTGAAAATTTAATTCCGGGTATTGATTTAACCAAATTCACACACACACACAATACCCTGCAGCAGCCCCATACCCTCACCATACCTCTTGCTTTCTTTCAACATCAGCTCAGCCCTACTCTTCTGTTTTCATTTCAACAACACGTTCCCCATAATTAGCCCTCACTCTTCACTTCGCTGTCCCAGGCACAAAACCCATGCCACAATGAGCCTTTCCTTTTCGGTTAAAATCGCAGCCATCTGAGCAACCACAACACCACCTCCTCCCTTGGCACTCCTTGACACCATCTCCATCCCCTGCTGTCCGAGCCACCACCGTCTCCGTCTCCTTCAGCCGCCAACGCCAGCCCCGAAACTCCCTCCATTTTCTGGCAAACGAGCAGCAACACCAGCCCACAGTTCCACCTCTGCTTTCCCCCTCCGATTCGCAGCAAGGGGCTCCACCGAGCCCTGGTTCAGGCCACCGAATGCTGCCACCACACGTCTTCCTCCACCGAGCCACCGTAGCTTCATCTCCTCTGTTCGAGCGCGATTAACTTCCGGTAAGCCGTTCTCCTTCGTTTCTGATCGAAATCGCCTTCGGTCTCCACCAACGTACTCACCCATGTCCGACGCAGGTCCGACGAGCCACCGCGAGCCACCGACGAAACCCAGAACTCTGATCGAGAGCTCCGAAGTCGCGAAAAGTCCATCTCGGTGAGCTCCTAATTTATCCTCGTTTCGATTAGTTTGTTTTAGTCTTTTTCGATGCTTAGACTAGTCAGGAGTAAGCGTGGGCTGAGAGCGGGATGTTTGGGCGGGCTCGAGATCTCCGACGACAACTCCGACGAGCTCGAATTGGCGTAGCGAGTGTTGACGAGCGAGAGAGCGAGGCGAGGGTCGGCCTGTGCGTGTGCGAGAGGGCGAGCAGCGAACACGACGAGACAGGTGCGAGGGTCCGAGCTGGGCGAGCCCGGACGAGCCACTGCTGGGCGCGAGGCCAGGACGTCGCCGGCGGGGTCGAGCTCCATCGGCCAAGCACGGGCGGAGATGGAGTAACGTGGCCTTGTGGGCCCCATACTAACATATATACATTGTGTTTAATGCTAACCGGTTGGGATTTATATTATGGTTTCGGTTCGGTTCGGTTCGGTTCGGGTTTATCCGTTTAATTGTTTAGCGGTATTTAAAATATTATAATATTTTTTGGGGATTAAGGCATAAAATATTATTTAAGGAGATTTATAAATGGTTGGTTTTATTAAATATAAATGGTGTTTAAAATATCTATACTACTATTGGGACTTAAAGATTTATAAAAAGAATTTGGAAAAGAATTTCAAGGTCGGAAAAGGATTCTAACGCGGATTTGACACATATTTGAATCTAAACTTGGGAATAAGACTTATTCTATGATTAACTAGCATGATAATATGAGTGTTTGACTAACGACATGATATGTGTGACTAATAGCATGACTTGCGGTGATTTACTATATGAGATTAAATGTTAGATATTATGATGTTGATATATATCTGTATGCCAAGTGTGAGTATGAAACGGTAATATGTGAAATTGGCTAAGTGTGATATGGAGGTTGTCATGAGCTGATGAGGATGATGTTATGATCGAATTGAGAAAGATGTTAATTTATGAGATATGATGAGACAATATGAGAATTGAAGATGAGATGATAATGTTAATAATGACAAGATGGTTGAGTTATCATATGTGTGTATCTTACATGTTTCATATGTGACTTGTGTGCTTTGTGTAAATTAGACTTAGACTTATTATGTTATTTATGGGATTACTAGGTGATCTCTGATATGTTGGATTGCTTGCCATTGCTGATCATTGTTTGGATTCTGCGCTTCTCAAGGTAAGTTCTTTGAACTTACTCATGATGGGCGCTCTATGCACTGGGTGTTATATAGTAGGCTAGTGTCCATGCACCATACGACATAGAATCACGCTTAGGAGCTAAAATGAAAATCATATGATTGCTATATGTCCTTGCGAGAGAACAGCCGTTATTTGTGAAGTAACTAGAGTCTTTGCTAGGGCCATAGGACAACCCAGTCCCATCGGGTCCCGTCCTGAGTCAATCGAGTCATGGAAGTTCCTTTACTTATATTATGAGCATGATTGCGAAAGCTGCATGCGGGCTTTATTATTTCTTATGGGGCGGGTCGGGCATGCGTGATGCCCGATTATTATGGAATGCATTCACGAGCTGGCCAGTTTCTGCCCTATCGGAAGGGGGTGGAGGTAGGAGAGGGACATGCCACTTGGCATTCGGTGTGGATCCATTTATCGCTTCCTGCATTATATTAAACTGTCATTATATGTGTGTGTGTGTGTGTGTGTGTGTGTGTGTGTGTGTGTGTGTGTGTGTGTGTGTGTGTGTGTGTGTGTGTGTGTGTGTGTGTGTGTGTGTGTGTGTGTGTGTGTGTGTGTGTGTGTGTGTGTGTGTGTGTATGTGTGTGTGTGTGAGAGATTTAATTTCCGCACTGCATTACACGTTTCATCTTAGGGATAGGATGCTTATTATATGTCTCTTAGAGTGTGTTTATACACGCGCATGAGTGACCTGATGATTGACCCAGATCCCCCTCTTATTTTTAGATTCAGGTACCCGTTTCACTCCTTGATTTCGTACTGTTATGACGGGCTCCATTCATATGGCGGAGAGTGAGTGTTGAACTATGACTTCACCAAATTTACACTTTTTGGGATTTCTTCCTACTTATACTCTGTTTGACCCGGCCTTGCCGCGGAACTGGTTGTATCGTTTTCAGCACTAATGTTCTTTGCATGATAAAATGTTTTCCGCGTTGTAGACTTAGGACAGGTACGGGGGTATACCCCGGGTTCTCCAACGGACTTTCAGGATTTGGGTGCGAAATCCCGCTTTAAAATACAAATCTTCGGTTTCAAACCTTCAACCTGTACTCGGAGGGCAAGATCCTAACGAGGGGTTTTATCCCTCGAAACGTAACTCGGGAATCATAATCCTGGGCCGTTACACGTTGTTGGTTCTTCGGCCTTCTCCGTCTGTGTGCTAAAGGTAAGCTCGCTCCTACTCTATAGATTTGTCATTTCTGGTTCAAAGCCAAAGGTTGGGTTCAATTGTCAGAGCCAAGCCGTAACAACACCATTGGGGAGGTCGCTTGTCTTCTCCACACATGGCAAGTCCAAGGAGATCTTACTAGAAAACTTTGACATCCCACATTCACGTTCCGAAATAAAATGAGGGTTTGCATACCTCACATACATGGATGATATTGCCACTTTCACGTATCACCTAGAGACTAGCACTCATATCTATATATATTTTACATATCTTTATTTAGATTTAATTTTGTTATCAATACGTGTTCATTTTTAAACCGTCAACTAGTCTACCAAGACCTACTATATCGTACATATAAATAAGATAATTAAACCCGATAATAGCATCAAATAAAGTCCACGTACCTTGATTATAAATATGCACTCTAAAGAGGGCTAAATGTCATGACTTGTGGTCAGAGACGGACCTAGGGGTGGGCTGGGCTTTGCTAGAGCCCACCCCAATTTGCTACTAATATATAATATATATAGGTGTAGTTATAATCAATTAGTTTGGCTGGCACAGTTGGTTAAGACGGAAGGGGCAAGACAAGCAGGTCCCATTCATTTTTTTCCTTCTTCCTTCCTTTTTTTCCATCTTCATTCTTTATTTTTTTTTCTCTTCTTCATTCTTTTTTTTTAAATAGTTGACTAATTAATCCCTAAAACTTAAAAGATCTTTAATAAATAAACATCTTTTTTTCTCCATCTTCATTCTTTTTTGAAATAGTGGACGAATTAATCCCTAAAACTTAAAAGATTTTTAATAAATATTTAACTCTATTATCGCTAATCTATATCTATTAATATTACTAATTCTGCTAGCATTTTGCTGACGTGTCACGCCCACAATTAAAGTTGAATTTTTTATTCAAATGAGATTTTCTTATTGGTCAATATTATTATGCAAACTTTAAAATATTTGTTTCCTAATTTAAATATGATATGAATCCATTCCCTTTTTTTTTTATTTTCGGTTATATTGCCGTAAATATTGAGACATGTTTCCATTTTTTTTCCCGATTGCAGTATATCTATTACTAATTCTGCTAGCATTTTGGTGACGTGTCACGCCCACAATTAAATTTGAATTTTTTTATTCAAATGAGATTTTCTTATTGGTCAATATTATTATGGAAATTTTAAAATATTTTTTTCCTATTTTAAATATGATTTGAATCCATTCCTTTTTTTTATTTTCGGTTATATTGCCGTAAATATTGAGACATGTTTCCATTTTTTTTTTCCGATTGCAATATTCTCATAATTCGTCTACATAGACCCATATCCAATTGTCAATTATAAAATGCTACAGAGCATAAATTAACTTTCACATATGTTCATATTTTCTCACCAACCATGCAAGTGTTTCATTTTCAAATAAATTAATCAAAGATGTACTCGGATTGACTGCATTCATTATCTTAACGGATTGAATTCATTTAAATATTTGTTTATTATATCACATTTATCCCAATCATGTTAAAATTTTCTACTCTCTCTATTCGTTTAGCTAAATATGTTGTTTAATATTCATTCACGCTTTGTTAGGATGGTAAAAATTATATAAAATATTATTTTTTCAAAATTTTTATAAATTAATTTCGATAATAGGTAATCTATTAATAATATTAATTATACTATCATTTTGCTGATGTGTCATGCTCACAATTAAACTTGAATTTTTTATTCAAATGGTATTTTCTTATTGGTCAATATTATTGCTGAAATTTTAAAATATATGTTTCCTATTTTAAACCTATTTGTTTCCTATTTTCATATTAAAATATTATTTAATTTGATATGTTGTATGTCAATTTGTGATCTATTTTAATCGTCTACGTACATTGAACATTCGTCAAGTCTTGGCTGATTTTATTCTTGGATATTGAAATTGTTGATTTATTATATTTAACCGATTGCAATATTCCCCACAATGTCTACATAAAATGTCTACATACAACGAACATGTAATAATCAATTTGTAAATATTCGATTTCAAAAATTAATTATAAAAATCAATTAGAGTAAAAAAAAGTGTTTTTTTATTATTAAATTATTTTAGACATCTTAAATGACTATCGAAAAATAAATAATATTTTAAGACTCACAAGCATTACTAATGCTTATTTTGCATCTTGGATGAGGCTTCTTAGATCACTTTTCTACCTTTAAGGATCTTTTTTTTACCATCTTACCTTTATTTTCACTATTTATTTCTCTCTCTTTCTAACAATCTTTCTCATGAAAATAATGAATAAGTTATGTACATCTACATAACTTCAAAATTATTCACACAATTATGTGCTTATGATTTTTTAATATTCGTACGAGAGCTTATATTTTACTTTTTAGATCCATGCTAATGATAATAATTATATATTTATTTCAAATTATATTAGGTGGTGTGTTTGAGTATTATTACTACTTTACCTTATTAAATCATTTTCAAAATTTGTATCGTATCCTTTTCCAACTAATTTATAAATTATAAAAAAATACTTTATACATATTTTTGTTGTAAACACGTATATATATTAATATAGTATTATATAGATATATAAAATGATGTTCAAATTAAAATGGATCAAGCTCCCGTGCCTTCAAGGCACGGATATTACACTAGTTATAATACTAAAGAAGAAGTCACCTACGACATGTGGCGGCTTCTCCTTTATGTAGCCTTTTATGTTTTGTTTTTTAGATTAATCGAATTATTTTAATGGTTTTTTAATTATAATTGATTAATTGTAATTGTTTGTTATTTTAATTTTTAATTAGATAAGTTTAAATCCTAACCAAATCTTAAAAATCAACGATTTAAATATATACTATTTATTTTGTTGATTTAAATATATACTATTTATTTTGATATAAACTTAGATAATTTTTAATTAGATAAGTTTATAATTAATATATATATATATATTCTGAAATAAAGTTATTGTACGTTTCTTAATTACTATAGTCTATATCAAAATAAGTACACCTAAAAACTAACTACGTAATGATTTATTGAAAATACACGAGAGCATTATTTTACCACTTGAGATGATGCAAATCAATGCACACAATTAAGCAACCTAATCTACGTTAATTAAAGTATGTCAACACATAACAAAATATGAAAAGATTATATAATTAATTTGGAAAATCACATATAATATGAAAGGAGTGTACGTTTAAAGATATAATGTTAAAGGAGTATATGGCTAAATCCATATCTACCGTCTTAATCTCATGATTTTTGGATATACTCACATCTTACCTAATTCAAGAAAATCTAATTAAATAATTAACTACTTTATCTAATAGTTAACTCTCATATCTTAGTGCATGATGTATTTAGATCCTACCTTATCTATATCTAATTTAGAAGATAAAACCAAATCTTAACTAATTAAAATTTTTTATTAAGTAATTATCTTCCTTATCTAATTAGTTAACTCTCATATCTTAGCAGAGATCCTACCTTATCTGAATAGTTAGTTTAGATATTCAAGGGATCATAATCCTATCCTTAATAATTATCTTTACCAATTATTTTAATTATCTTATTTAGTTTAAAACATTTTCCATTTCTATTTAATCCATTCCATACCCTTGACAATCATTATACCTTTGACGATAATCGTAGAGTTATCTTTCCATTTCTTAAAAACCTCTACTCTGATCATTCTATTGCATTTTTATCAAATTCTAACCATATTTTTGTAATTTTCAATTTTTGTAAGTATTCGAATCCATTGATAAAATGTTACTATCAATTTGAATTTTAAACTTTTACATTTTTTATTGCTTTATAATCGATTCTAACATTTTTTTTTTGCTCAGGTCGAAGATGAAGAATGGTTTAACTTTATTGGATGATCTAAAGGAAAAAAGAAACTACAAAATTCGAGTTCGTGTTATTCACAGTTGGAAAAGTAAAAGTTCAAAGAGTGGATAAGAAGTCGAGTTCGTGTTTTTTCTTAATCCCGTGTTATATTCCCTGCTAATTTCAGTACGTTCTATGTGGTGCCATATTATTTCACCAATCCTTCATGTTAAATTGTAGTATTTTCGGAATTTGTTTTCCTTAAATAAATAAATAATTACTTTGTACTATTTAAGTGGTATGTTATGTAATCCTATCTGGTTGTTACAACAAATATTTTACCATAATCCAATACAAATTGAAATCCTTATCTTCAACTAGCATCAATATAATAGGTATTTATTTTATTGGATTGTTTTGAAATTTAAATAACAATATATTTCTTGGATTATTTTACAATTTAAACAATACTTTATTATATGTTTTAGTTAAGATTTGACCATTTAGGATAAGAATTAAATCAAGATGAAGACAAATTTTCCGATTATATAAATAATTCGTTTTACCTACGTATTTATGCAGTTTATTAATAAATTATATTTTATTACTACTCCGTATATATTATTCATATTTAAATTATTTTTATTAAAATGTGAATATTTTTTATTTCAGTTTTTCTTTGTTAAAAATAAATCAAGGAATAATCAACTAATTGCATAAGATAAGACATGCTAATGAATTATAAATTTAGTTCACAATTTTATTGATACTATCTCATTGTCATCATAGAATGTATATAATATAATGAGATAGTCCATTTTTGGAAGATCTATATTTAATTTGTCATATTCTTTCTTTAATACAATGGAATTGAAGGAAACTTCATATGGAGATCTCTACCATCGATCTAAGATATAAAAAAAAGTCAAATAATTCCAACAATGTACCATTGCATCTCTAAAATGAAAAAGGTTATGTGAAAATTAATGTTTGATATTGTACATAATTAGATTTTAAAAAAAGATCGTGCCTTGGGCACGGGAACTAAACTAGTTTAAATATTGATAAGAAAATCATCTCTAATTTTTACCTCAATAGATGTAGTGACGGATATGGAAAAAAATAAAATTAAATGTAAATCCAGCTTACCCAAGATTATAATCATGGTTCTGTGCCTGCTTGTGGTGATCCTCTACTCTTTATGATCAATGATGACGTGAAGAGACTATGGGGTGATTTTACGATGGATGGTGAGAAGCATAGGTACAATTCCAAACATATCCAAAAGTGATGTGGTTTATATATCATAAGGGCTTTAGACAAGATGGAGAAAGGGATATTGACGAGATAAGTTCACCTAAATTACCACATGTCCTTTTCATTTTTTCCGAACACGTTGCAGAAAGCCTCAAAACTCCCTTTTCCCGAATCGAAACCTAAATCCGTCGAACGAATTGTTTTGATCGAAAACAGCCTAAAATCGTTGAAATTTATCAAAATATCAATTGATCGACACACGAATTGCTATATAGCTCGCTTTACATGATTATCGAACGGCAATTTTTGGTCTTCGTTCGAAAAAACCGTCGAAGAAAGGAGCGCGGCTGGTAGGAACGAGGTACATGAAGGAGCTCGGCAGGTTTAGACGAGGTGAATAAGTAACCTCGTCTCCTTTGAGTGAGTTTAATGAGGGAACTCGGTGGATATCGTCGAGGTTATGAAAGAGCCTCATTGACTTAAGCCGAGCTTCATAAATTTCCTCGGCTTGTGTTGTTGAGGGTTTGTGATTTAAAAAAAAAATTCACGCATGTTGCAAAAATTCATTAAATTATATAGAGGTATATGTGATGAGTCTTGTTATAATGCAAACTCATATGCTTATAAGAATGAGACAGACTAAATTAGTTTAGAAAATGCTGTTTCCCCCACTTCTGATTGTAACTCTCAATGACTAAATCAATATCATAACTTTATCTAAAGAGCAAATTAGTTGTTCTTAAGCAAATATGAAACAGATTAATGCATATTATAATGTTTTATCTTCCATTAATTATTTCAAGTGGCCACTTCCCACCTATCCTTAAAATTAGATTTGACATGTTCAACTAATTAATGAAGTTAAAAATAACATAATTACAAAAATAGAGAAAAAAAAACGGAGAACAAAATCACACTATTAAGCAATGATCTGCGAAGAACTCAAGGAGAAGTTGAGAATCTCCACACTGAGAGTGATGAAGAATTTGTACCATTGTATGTAAATTATTTTCAATGTAGCTTTAAACTCATTCTTGAATACAGGTTGCATTTATGCAAAATAACTTATATGTAAATAAGAAAAATGCAATTACTTGGAGGCGAATTCCTTTGCGAATGTTCTGTTCCTTTGCGAATGTTCGATACGACAAGTGATGGGTCGAATTCTTCCATCAAATTTCGCATGAAAGTTCGAACTTAAACAAGGTCACGAACATGTTGTTTGTGTTTTGCCGCCATCTTTTGAAGTTGTGACTACTTTGTACCACTATGAAAGTCTTATATAGAATTTATTGGCGGCCAAACCCTAAATTTTCCCTCCTAGTCCATTTATTTTTCCCTCCAAAACCATCTCGGGCTTTTGTAGGCGTCATTGTTGTAAATTCAACATTATCACGAGGTGACGTGTTAAGCTCATCAAATTTTGCCGAACTTACAACATTTCCTCACCAAATCAAGTCGAGGCTTTTTCATAAGCTTGGTAGAGTTTGTCGAGCGTCTTCTATATCCTAAGAAAAAAAAATTGAAGTAAAAAATTCATAAGTTATTCGAAATCGAACCTAAGACGTTGTGAAGTATGCGTAGGGGTAGAACCAATGGGATACCGATTTTCATTGACTAATTTTAGATTTCAATATTATTTGTTCATAAAACAACCATCAATTTAATTAACATGAATAGATGTATTCGTCGTGAATGTAACATCAATAGAGGTAATTTAAGATTTCAATATTACTTGTCGAGCTGACATATATCAATATTATTTGTTCATGAAACCATCGTGAATGTAACATGGATGTAATTCCTAGTTGTTTTTCCATTTTTGGTGTTCGAAATCATAAGTGCTTAAAAGGTGATGCATACGAACAAATGAGCTTCGACGCGGCTACAAAAGACTGTGAATTTTCTTTTCTTGGAATCACCACCCATTATAAATTAGTTGGTTGTCATCAGAAATAATTACCAAAATCAACAAAAACAGCAACCATGGCATGGATACATGAAACAAGTATCACTAACCTTATAGAGATACTTCTTATATAGCTTGATAGCAGTTGAACACATTATCATTATGAGCGAGGCTCGACACGAGAGTGTGAGTGTGTCATTCCATTGCTTGTACCTTAACCGAACGATTCTCATTCATGGATCTCTTGTGTATTTCAAAGGACCAGCCAAGGCAACTGTTGATGTTGTATTGTTCATATTTTCTATTCTATATTCATTCTATTCACTTATGCTCAGATTCTCTAAGACATGATATGCAAGAAAACTCTTTAACTATGAAGTTCTTTTTCTATAGCTAATACATTAGATTTCCATAGCATAACAACAATCACTACCAATGGCTTGTTATTTAGATCAATACAGGTAATGTAGCTCCAAATAATTGCATTTTTCTTATTTACATATAAGATATTCTGTGTAACTGCAACATGTATTCAAGAATGAGTTTAAAGCTACATTGGAAATAATTTACATACGATGGAACGAATTCTTCATCCCTCCTAGTGTGGAGATTCTCAACTTCTCCTTGAGTTCTTCGCAAATCATTGCTTAATAGTGTGATTTTGTTTTCCGTTCTTTTCTCTCTATTTTTGTAATTATGATACTTTTAACTTCATTAATTAGCTGAACATGTCAAATCTAATTTTGAGGATAGGTGGGAAGTGGCCACTTGAAACAATTACTGGAAGATAAAACATTAAAATATGCATTAATCTGTTTCATGTCTGCTTAAGAACAACTAATTTACTCTTTAGATAAAGTTATGATATTGATTTAGTCATTGAGAGTTACAATGAGAAGTGGGGGAAACAACATTTTCTAAACTAATTTAGTAAATTTGTCTGTCTCATTCTTATGAGCATATATGAGTTTGCATTATAACAAGACCCGACACATATACCTCTACATAATTTAATAAATTTATGCAATACGTGTGAAAACAAATTTCCAAATCACAAACCCTCAACAACAGAAGCCGAGAAAATTTATGAAGCTCGACTTAAGTCAATGAGGCTATTTCATAACCTCACCAATATCTACCGAGCTCCCTCATTAACCTCACTCAAATGAGCCGAGGTTACTTATTCACCTCATCTAAACCTGATGAGCTCCTTCATGTACCTCGTTCCTACTTGCCGAGCTCCTTCCTTTCAACAGTTTTTCGACAAAGACAAATAATTGTCATTCGATAATCATGTAAAGCGAGCGATATACCAATTCTTATGTCGATCAATTGATATTTTGATTAATTTCATCGATTTTAGATTGTTTTCGATCAAAACAATTCGTTCGACAGATTTAGGTTTCGATTCGGAAAAAGAGAGTTTTGGGCCTTTTTGCAACGTGTTCGGAAAAAATGAAAAGGTTATGTGGTAATTTAGGTGAACTTATCTTGTCAATAGTCATTCGGGCATCTTGCCTCTAGCCTCACTCTTTATATATTTGTTTTTTCATTTCCACTTTACTAGAAATTACATAATGTTTCCTAACTTTTCATGTCTACACACTCTTTTATCCATTAATGCTCTGTTCAGCTATTCTTTATTCTATTAAAAAAATTTCGCAGACTTCTTATAATTAATTTAAACATTGACGAATATAATAAGAATCTTGAAAAGTATCCGGAGAATGTAAATTCAGCTCAGTGTTATTATTATTATTATTGTTATTATTATTATTATTATTATGAAGGAGTTTACAAAGAATTAGTGGGGAGCCGAGAGACAATCTGGGCCCCCACTTCTTTAGCAAAAGAAAACTCCACCCTAGTGAAAATATGAGCTGCATTATGAGCCCCTATATCGTGAGCTTGAGCGAATTTCTGGATCCTCTTTAGAAGGGAGATAGCGTCTGCCTCAAGTTCCCCTAATGTAGAAAAAGAAAAGGGTAAGAACTCATCACCAATGGCTTTACACTTATCTTGATACTTGACCCGCTTTCGACGAGCCGCCTCAACCACCACCTGTCCAGGAACAAAATCAACCATCTCAGATTGTGTCAAAGGGGATGACCATGTCAAGTCAACATAAACATACTACAATCATACTACAAGAAATTAGTGGACACCCGAGATACAATCTGGGCTCCCATTCCCTTATTATTATTATTATTATTATTATTATTTTTTTTTTTTATAAACTTGCTTCTATTAACCAAATACTATTTACAAGAAATTAGTGGGTAGCCGAGATACTATCTGGGCACCCACTCCCTTAGCAATAATAAAACTGAGTCTAGTGAAAATATAAGCGGCAACACAAGCCCCGACATCCTGAGATACGGAGAATTTCTGAATCCGCTTCAGCAAAGCAACCGCATCCGCATCTAACTCCCCCAACGAAGAGAAGGAGAAGGGTATGAAACCATAACCAGCCGTCGTGCACCAATCTCGATACTTGGCACACTTACGCCGAGCAGCATCAACAACAACATGACCAGGCACAAAGTTAGACATCCCAGACTGAGTCAAAGGGGATGATCCCGTCAGATCGACACAAACATCCCGCCCTCTGTCCCGGGAATAAAGTAGCGAATCCGCCGGACGAAGATGATTATCATGCCCATCAATCATACCAATATCAACCTCCTTACCGGCAGAAATCCCAGACCTGTAGCAGATATCCAATAAGGTGTCGCGAACGAGGTTATGTCGATGTTTAATGCCCACGGAACCAGCGCAAGACACAGCATGGTCACCGTAGATATCACCATTAAAGACCCGAGAACAAGCAGAACAAGGTCTGGACACCGCGAACAATGGAACTCCCAATCGATAGCTAAGTACACTACGATAGGTCCTTCCATTCATAGTCTGCCCCAACCCAGAAATAGGAACTGCACGAAACCAATCAGATGAGTGAGCACCCTGCTGAGACTTCCACAATGCCACCTGTCGCGGAGTCAATGAGAAAACAGAGTCTGATGTAGTAGCAACCTTTGCGAAATATATATCTTCCAGTTTCTTCATAAGCTTGGGGGCAGCGATTTCACTAGGATCGCGTAGAAGATCCTAGTGAAATCGCTGCCCTTTGACACAATCTGAGATGGTTGAGATTAAGGTTGGGTCAAGTGTAAACACCTCTTACTGTGTTTTATGTTAACAAATATAGGTCATTGATTGATTAGAAATGGATGGTTGAGATTAATTGAGATTTTTCCTTTTTATTTAAATAAAAAAGAGTAAGCCCCACCATTTTCCACCACTTTTATAGCTAAATTGCTGAAGTGGGAGCGCGTATGTTGGTTTTTTTGTGAGGTAACGTTTTTTTTTTTTTGCGAAGATGATAAGATTTTGCTTGCACTGTGTGTTCGATGAATAATGACGAACAAATTACCGAATAATTCCAGATTATCAACGAATAATGACCGCCAACATAAAAAATAAACCCATCTCGTGAGGCACAAATTATTCGATTGTATTACTTGATTATTCGATGGTATAGCGTGATTATTTGATGCTATCGATGCATTTTTCATTCGTATGACCGCGAACATTAAAAAAAAACTCATCTTATGAGGCACAAATTATTCGATAGTATTGCTTGATTATGCAGTAAGATTTGGACAATTATTCGATAAATTCATGAACGATTTGTGTGAATTTCAAGAAGTCCACATCTAATTACCCAGATACATATGAATAATTCCTTATTATCAGCGAATATTGACTCTAAACTTGCCGAATAGTCGATAAATTAATAAACAATTTTACACGGTGTTTGAATTTCAACAAACCTACATCTAATTGCCTCGACCCTATGCATATGAATAATTTCTAATAATCAACGAATAGTTATTCAGAAATTGTCGAATAGGTTCCCTCATACATATGAATAATTTCTAATAATCAACGAATAGTTACTCTGAAATTGCCGAATAGGTGCCCCTATACATATGAATAATTTCTAATAATCAGCGAATTGTTACTCTGAAACTGTTGAATAGTCGAAGTCGGGTTTTGTTTAGGTTTCGGTGGGGGTGGAGACGTGGAGTTGGTTGTTGCTGCTTTGGGGTCTTCTTGCTGCTTTGGACGTCAGTTTGTGAGACTTTCTTGCAAGCCTCAGTTTCACTTTCGGTTTCAGCTTTGACTTTAGCGGGGCAAATTAAGCCCTCTTCGTACTCAATTATGATAGCCATTGTTGAAAGCTTCAGATCTCACAAGGAAACAATATCAATTTGAGAAAGAATGAAGGATTATTTTGAATTCATTAGCTCATGAGACCCCCAAATAGGATTCTTAGGCCTCCAATCATCGCCATCATCTTGCTTCTGCAGATCTGCCATCATTATAAAAATCGTGGATTTCTCGGGCTGATACACTTATATGCTCTTTTTGTCGGGGATTAAATTAGACGGAGGAGGAGTCAATCGTCCATTGTAGCCGAGGGAGCGACGCATAGGGTTCTGTCGATCGAATGGAAGAAAGCCATGGAGGACTCGTGCTTAGACATGAGCACGGGTAGAACCCGCCGGGTCAAGGGTCGGGATATCTCTGACCCTAACCATGACCCTTCCAAGCCACGGGTCAACGGGTTATGGTGACCCGCCGGGTCAAGGGTCGACCCTTTGACCCGTCGGGTCATGACATGTCTTTTTTTTAAAAGTTTTTTAAGTTTAAAAAAAATAAAAATAAAAAGGAAGAAGAGTATGGACCGGTTTTCTAGTTTTGCACGTATCTCTCAGGGAAGAGGAATGAAAGGTCACGTAGTTCTTTACATTCAATCTGATCCCTACTTACCTTATCTCATGCTAAGATTCTTCTCCTTACTTTGCATCTTAGCTCCTGACCATTGCGTCATCGTCGAGTTCTTCATCCGAGTCTGACTCGATTAAGTGGTCATTATTTTGAATTCGCATCTCCACCCTCTTCCAATCTTTTAGGCAAACTTGACCTTCCAGAGTCTCGAGCAAGAGTTTTGATCTCTTCTCGCTTAATATTTGACCACATTAGCTAAAACGTTGCTCCACCGCTAGAGTTGAGCAAGGAGCGGCGAATATTTGATGAGCGATTGCCTCGATTTTTTGACCACATTGGGATCTCTCTAGATGGCTCCGTCATTCTATAATGTTGAATTCCTCTTCCTCTTCACCTCGATTTTTTGGAAAAAATTAGATGACCCGGCGGGTTGACCCTACGGGTCTGCGGGTCAAAATCAGCATGACCCTAACCCTAACCCTTGACCCGCCTCGACCCTGACCCTTGTTGACCCTAACTTGCCGGGTCGTCGACCCTTCGGGTTCCCGCCGGGTCAAAACCCGTCGGGTCTGGGTCGACCCTTGACCCTTGCTCGTGTCTACTCGTGCTGCCAACAATTGAATATAGAGAGAAGAAGGAGCAAAAAGAAGGAGATGTCGATCTGGGAGGTTTGTGTGGGATCGATTAGGGTAAACGTAGAATTTATTGGGAATTAAAAGACACGCTCCAACAATTGAGAGTAATGCAATTTTTTAAGTGGGGTCATATTTATAAATAAATAATTAATTTGAATTTTGACAAAATCTGGGCCATCAATCTTTCCTCAATCAAGGGCCCAGATTTGTTAATACAAAACACAATAAGGCTTGTTAACATTTGATCCATACTATTATTATTATTATTATTATTATTATTATTATTATTATTATTATTATTATTATTATTATAAATATAGGTGTTTATAAAGAATTCTCCTTTAGCAATAGAAAACTCCACCCTGGTGAAAATATGAGATGCATTATGAGCCCCTATATCGTGAGCTTGAGAAAATTTCTGGATCCTCTTTAGAAGGGTTATGGCGTTCGCATCAAGTTCCCCCAATGCAGAAAAAGAGAAGGGTAATAATCCATAACCAATGGCTTTACACTTATCTTGATACTTGACCCGCTTACGACGAGCCGCCTCGACCACCACATGTCCTGGAACGAAATCAACCATCCCAGATTGCGTCAAAGGGTTTGACCCTGTCAAGTCAACACAAACATCCATCCCCTCATCCCACGCATAAAGAAGCATGTCCGTAGGACAGAGGGGTTTCCCGTCTCCCCCACACAGGACAATATTAACTTCTTTACCAGCTGAGATCCCAGAACGATAACAAACATTCACCAAAGTGTCACGAATAGCATTATGGCGATGTTTAATCCCCACAATACCAGCACACGACACAGTATGATCTCCATAAATGTCTCCCTCAAATACCCTAGAGCAAGCAGAACAAGGCTCCGAAATGGAAAACAAAGGGATGCCTAATCAATAGCTCAACACACAACGATACGTCTTACAATTCATAATCTGACCCAATCCTGGGATGGGGACAGCCCTAAGCCAATCACTAGCATGGTCTCGACGCTGAGAACTCCTCAAAGCCATCTGACGCGGTGATAAGGAAAAGGTATTCTCTGCATCTTTCGTAATCTGTGTGAAATAAATGTCTGTCAGTTTCTTCATGAGTTTGGGGGCAGCGATCTCACTTGGATTACTCAGAATATCAGTCCCTACCTTTGTATTGAAGACACGCACGACGTCATCGAAGGCATACCCATGCTAGCTTATTATTATTATTATTATTATTATTTGTCATTATTTTTTATTATTAACCAATTACTATTTACAAGAAATTAGTGGGTAGCCGAGATACTATCTGGGCACCCACTCCCTTAGCGATAATAAAACTGAGTCTAGTGAAAATATAAGCGGCAGCACGAGCCCCGACATCCTGAGATACGGAGAATTTCTGAATCCGCTTCAGCAAAGCAACCACATCTGTATCTAGCTCCCCCAACGAAGAGAATGAGAAGGGTATGAAACCATAACCCGCTACCGTGCACAAATCTCGATACTTAGCACACTTACGTCGAGCAGCATCAACAACAACACGACCAGGCACAAAGTCAGACTTATAGCTGACGTGTCGACGTGTCGATTCCTCCATCGTCCACCCCCCTTCAACCAATCACATATTTTCTCTTTTTTGTTTTATTTTTCTTTCCATTTCCAAACAAAGAAAACCTACCCTGATTAATCTGTCTGATGCCTTCTTCCTCTGGACGCCTCCTTCTCCTCCCTCCTCTCTCTGGTTTCTCTTTTGCAATTGTTTACCCTCTTTCGTTTCTATTGAAGATTGATGTAGGGTTTTTTGGTTGCGGCCTCATCCTCAACGATTCACACCCTTCATCAACAATATTCACACCCGATTTGCCAATTTAGGGCTAAATATAAGACACAACTATCCTCTGTTGAAACCTCCAAAGCGAATTTGGGTTTAAGCTATGAGTTGATTTAGGGATTTGGGTTGTTCCATTTGTTGCTTTCGGGAATTTGAATAACCATGGCCGCTTCTAGGCAGACCTTGCTCAAAGTCATTGTTCTCGGTGACAATGGGTAACCGGTAACCGTTCTTCTTTCTCTCCCTTTTCCCATATTTTGAAATTTGTTTTCTTCTTCACGTTTCATCATTTCTAGGGTTTCCTCCCCTAATTTGTTGTTCATATTGATTTCAGACTTCTCTCTCCCAATCTTGACTCTCGATGATTGTAGTTCAGGATCCAGGAACTTTCGCTGCCAATGGCGGCGCGTAAGCTTCAATCCCTTTCTTGAGTTTCATCCTCTCTCCTATTCTTTTTAATTACAAATTAGGGCTTGCCTTTATTTGATCAATTTGAGGTTTGTATCTTTTTTTTAGAACTATAATTGTTCTTTTGTTAGAGAAAGCAGTACAATACAGGACAGTGTAACTATGATCGACAAATATCAATTAGCTCATTCGACATTGAAATGGTTTGAACGTGCTTCTGGTTTACAATGAAATTACTTTATCAATACGTATACTTGTGGTGAATGGTCATTGGACATTGAGATGCATGCTTAACAAGCATGTCTCCAATTTAAAACGCGGGCTATACTTTATATGTTTCAATTAATTAAATGTTTTTATGCTTTATATAAGATAGTTTTATTAGGTTGGCTTAAGTTTTTAAGTCACGAAGGAGTGGATGGCCAATTTTCTTGGATCACTGGACTAAGAGTCATTGCATTTTGGTTACAGGCCATTGCTGATGTTAATTAAGTATCCCAACAAGGTGATGAATGGAAGAATGACTAAAGTCAAGAAACGGGAAATAACAGAAGCTATACCTGGTCTTGAACCTCCATGTAATGAGGTATGCAGATTTCCTTATCTCCTCACTTTTTAATCTAATTTTTTATCTCCTCACTTTTTCTTTATCTCCTCACTTTTTTCCAGATTTCCTTTTGATCACAAAAGGAAATCCATTTTGCTTCTTGGATAGAAAATAGGCTTTGGATAGAAAATAAGCTTTGGATAGAAGCAAATAGCAATTCTATTTTGCTTCTTGGATCTTATTATGTTGTGACATAGGCTTTGGATAGAAAATATGCTTCTCATCCCACACATTACAACTTGATCTGTAATTACAACAATTAATATAAAATCTATGATTCTGTTTGCTTGATTCTTTCCAGCTTTAAGTAATCCTTATTTCAACAATTATATGTACCTACAATTACTATGAAATCTATTATTCTTCCATGCTTTAATTAAACTTTATATTACATTGTAACCTTCATTATTATTACCATATTATTCATATATGTTTTCAAATCATCCCAATTTTGATTCTCTGAATTTTACCTCTTCGGTTGTTACCTCTTTTGTTATTCTTTTCTAAATTATACCATAAAATCCTGTTTCAATGTCTTTCCCCTGACCATTATCTTCAAATCTTTCTACATTTCATATATGTAACAAGTTCTCACATGTTTCCTTGCTCTTGACCTTGCAGCTGATTCTCTATTATTTATCATACGTCTATGGCGTCTCTCAATAAGCTTCTCCACGGTATTGTTACTTTTTCTACCTCGAATGCCTCCATTAAACATGTATGGTACTGGTGAAACAGATGATGTATCTCCATTACTCTCCATCCCATCGGACGACAAGCTAGCATGCAAATGTGTAGTAATTCCTATTCCAATAAATTCTGCAACTATTACTCTGTTTTAAAATTCAATTCTTTAATGCAATATTTCTGAAATTCGGCAGTTGTATTTCTAAATTTCAGTTCCCTTACTACACGGACTACAATTCAGCATCTTGGAATCTCATGCTAGAAGTTGAATCTAGGAGAGATTGTGAAGAGTCATGACTATTCCAACCATTGGTAAGTTTCTCTCATTTGATACCCTTGATATAGAATCTGCAGTTTGAGAAATTGAGCGAATGAGGAAAGTGTACCTTAAGCTACTATTTGACAATGTCTTTTTCTCTACTCACCTAGCAACCCCTTGCTTTATTTTGGCTCTTTGACGTGTAAGTTATTGGGTCCATTATATTTGTTTATTTTTCTTTCAGAAATTACGATGGAAAAGAAGGCATCTTCGGGCAACAAAACTCATCAAGGAAATCAAGGAGGTGGACAACCCGATGCAATTAGCTGCCATTGAACATTCAAACTCACTATACCCCACAATTAGTGGTAAATATAGCATTTGGAGGAGAGACTATGAGAATCCGAATTCAGAATCTACTGTGAAACTAATTCGTGATCAAGTCATAATGGAAAAGGTATATGCCAGCATAGCAAGAATAAAAGGCGAAACTCTTCTGTATGATTCCCTCATCAAACATGTTAGGGATAACCTAAATGCAATCGGGGAAGCAAATCTTGATGTTGAACTCCGGCCGAGGTATTGTAATTCCTTTTACTTGCTATATAGGTTTTTTCAAGACATATAATTTGTATTAGGTTTTAAGAATTAGCTCACATCTAATGGGGTGTAAATTGTTTCTCTTTACAGTGCACTTGAGCAAGCAAATAAAATGGGTCTTGTTTTGTCAGTAGAAACGGATAAAGTATATGAATGCGTTGTTTTGGCAATAAAGCTGAGAGCCATGATTCAAGTAAGTGAAGACAATGTAAATGTTGAGAGGAAGAAAAGGGCATTCTTAATTCACCTAGCTGTGAAAAACAGTACCAAGACCTTTGAATTGCCTTCCTCAATTGCTTACAGCAAATTACTACTTAGATGGTTATCAACACAAAAACGCTTATAACAAAGATAAGGTTGATGATCCTTTTCTGGTGCTTAAAATGTCATGGTCTCTTTGTTGACTTTCATATTTACAAATATGTATTCTTCTCAGTTCCTCCTTTTATGTGTATCTCTTGCCTGTATATGTATTTATTCTTTTGTTTTCAAGTTCTTAATTTTCTTGAGTGGTTACAATTTGTATACTTTCTTTTGTTTCTCGAAGTTCCTAATTCTGATTTACAGAATTGCAGACACCAAAAGCTACCTTAGAGTTTAAAGAGTTCTGAGTAGGTATATCTACACATGTATGAGGAAATCCAAACCTGTTTTTTAAATTGTTTGTTTGATTAATTGTTGCTTATATGGGAGAACACCTATGTCGTTTAAGAACAATATTGTAGTTTTAGGTTTTCCAAACATTTGTTTTATTTTATTTGGTCATTCCTTAAAATAAATATTTTATATTCTCATTTATCTATTTTTCCGTCGCAACCGCACCATGGCGCGGAAATTCCACTAGTTATTATTATTTTATAACTTCATCCTCAACACTTGATTAATATATAGATCATTATAATGTGATAGATTAAAAAGAAAATGCAGTTGGGGGTATTACAAATACACAATCAAAAGTCCAACTTTTTTTTTAGTTATTCAATTTCATTCACTGTAAATCAAATAACTTGAGGAAATGTTGTAAAGTGCAAGAAGAAGGTGGGGACTTGGTGGAAATTGTCAAAATTGATGTTCATTCGTTCCTTTGTTTGTATTAAGGTTAAAGATGGAATATTTGTGATGGTAGGACGCTTAATTTTTGAAAAGATAATAACTGGGCTTTTCAATGCCCTTTAGAACAAAGTCTTCTGAAACCTTTAATTGAAGACCGATCTCTTGATAAGCAAATTCATTACACAAAATAACACATGGGACACGGGAGGTTTATTGTCTAGCTTACATGGGTTGATTTCAAATACCAATATTTGCCATATTGGAAATATGGTGCTTCCAACGTCTTGCCTGTCAGATAGACTATATTGTGGTCCAAGCTCCTCTGGTTGGATTTCGATTGTGAATGGATCTAGAAGCTTGTTGTCCCTGTTGTTGCAGGAGGATTATATGTCTAGTCAGAGACGGAACCAGGAATAAAAGTTTGGGTGTGCTAAATTTCCTTATGTCACGAAGAAATATTATTGTGGAAAAAAATTGAATGAAAATAGAGAAATATAGTAATAAAATTGATATAATTAAATTTTTTATCTCGCATACAATTTATTGGGTACACAATAAAAAAATATTGTGAAAATATTTGCAAAAATAGAGATATATAGTCAAAAAAAAAAAAGAATGTGAGGTAGATGGTATTCATAAAAAGGGAAAAATAACAATTGAAAGAGGTTGTTTTACAAGGGATTCGAGAGCAACAGGTTAAAGTGCAAGGCTTGTACCAATGGGGCAATTTCTACCTTATGCTCTATAAACAACCTATATAATAGATATTCTGTAGAAAAATGGGATGGGTTGCAGCAAAGCTCAGTCCACCCCTCCTTCCGTGCTTGTGTCTAGTATTGAAGTAAATAAAACCAATAAAAGCAAACCAACTCATGTCCAACCAAATAAATACAAGACTTCCTCCCGCTGTAGTAGAAGGTAGTCAGGATCGATCCACGAGCAAGCGTGTCAGCGCCCGCCTTTTCAGTCCAGAGAACTCTCGAAATCGACTCAAGAAGTACTCGACGTCGACCAGAGTCCTCGACGTTGACCACTCAGTCGAGTAAAACTGCACAACAGAGAAAACAGAAACGCAAATGAAGCAAAAACAAGCAATGTCGAGTAAAAGCGTACTCGATGTCGACCAGACTAATCGATGTCGAGTAGATGTCAGTCGATGTCGAGTACTGCAGAAACAAAAATGGTAACTTTCGCAATGACAGAACACGAAATTGGTGGGAATAAAATCAATAAACTAAAAGACTTCCAGAATCGGGGTTTTAATACCACAATGATAACCATATAAAATAATGAACAAATGTGTAAAAGATCATGCCTTTTCATCAAAGAAATGTCGTTATTAACAAATAGAAATATAGAGGCTTTCGCATAAACCCTAATTATTACTAACCCTTTTCACATAATTAATCCAAGTTGTATTAATATCACCTTCGCTTCAATAACACAAACAAAGATCACCTTCAAATTTCGCAAAAGAATCATGCTCATAGGGATAGAAGACGAAATCGCATCACAAGATTGTAACTTTATCGCATTTACCTTACATGGCTACCGTCGGGCTCACCCCGACCCTAGAAGTTGGGTGACTACTCGCTCTTCATCATAACAAACATCAATATCATAAAGGAAATAACTAATTGCATTAAATAAAACTAAAGAAAGTACAAACCGAACAAAGCCATATCACTTTCGCTCCCTTGCTCCACTCGACCTCTCTCTCTCTCTCTCTCTAAAGCTCTTGAAAAATTCTATGAAACACAATTGCTTGTGGCTTGGCTTGGATTGGATGATTCTAAAAACCAGCCCCTAAAGCCTTATTTATAGTGTTCAATCCCCGCTATTCAAGGAAAGAACAATCTATCTATATCTAAAACTTTCTATCTAAAAACATAAGATAAAACTTGATGAATAAAGGAAATAAATCTATATGCAAATTATCTAATGTGGATAAATCCCTCTTGAACTTGATAGATCTTCATGTGGATAGATATAATTCCACATATCTTCACTTGCAAGTAATATATCTTCTCGGCACACACTCGATCTCAAACTCGGATTCGTCACTGGGGTACTCGACATCGAGTACAGTTACTCGACGTCGACTAGCGTCTTCTTCTCATGGGTTGCACTCGAGCTCGGGCAATTGGTGGACTCGACATGAGTACTCGACGTCGACTAACCTACTCGACTTCGAGTAGAATTGGTCGTCTCAAGTGGATGGCTGCTCGACTTGCTCGTTTTCGACTGGGGTCACTCGATATCGACTAAGGTTGGTCAATATCGACTAGCTATGTCGAGTACTTCTTTCCTTATTTCTTGCTCGATTTGTCCTGATTCGGCTTCTGCTTGATTTTGAACTTTCTGTAGTTGTCTTGAAATTAAACAGAAACTAGTGTAGACTCCATAATTTGGAAAATAAGTATAAACTACATAGATTTTGTACAATTCTAACCCAAATGCATGAAATGCATAAAGAAATCGATATAAAAGTAAGTGTGAAACATGTCGAATTAGACGCACAACAAACTCCCCATACTTAATCTTGTTTGTCCTCAAGTAATACTTTTAATGGTCATACAGGGGAAGAAACTAAGCTCTCAACATATTGGATTCATTCTCATATGTCCCTGCAATCAATTACCATCCTCAAAAAAGTATTAATGTCACCAAATCCATGCATGTGAATAAAAGCAACATCTACACACAAAAGGAGGGTTTTGCAAAAATATTCATTCGTGACAAAGCATTAATAATCAAGATGACTTTAATTAAGCTCGATAAGGAGTAGATTGGTAAAAGGCTAAAGGTGGGCAATTTTTGGCCATGTGGTGCTAATGATCCGGGGAAACGGAGTACTTTCCAAACTTTCATACCACATTCCTTCTTCTTTTAATTTCTCACCTTTCGCTCATTGCTTTTTTCAATAATAATGATTTTACCTCTCTAACCTCAGCATTGACTTCTCGCGAGTCACAAACATGGGTGTCATGAATGGCCCCAGATACTTAGTGCTTCGGACTCCTCACAATGGTGTCCCATCTTGCGAAACTATTATCTCAACGCAGGCAGGGTCGATCTACCTTTATCTCCTGGGGTGATCAGATTTTCTTTCTCTCATTAAATTTTCCATAATATATGAATTTCCTGCCAAACTCCAATAATGATAATAACACAAACACCATATACTAATCTCCATAATGTGACATCATTCTCAACATAATCCCCAGATAGGAAATAAGGTAAAGAATGGGCGATATTTAGATCATGTGGAGCAATATATGAAATAAGGCTTAATATAGCTTTTGTGATGCATAAACATAGGTATGGCTAATGAATATAAACATATGAGCATTATATGGAAAATATAAAGTCCTCCATCCTTTTATCATGCAATATATCAAAAACAACTTCAAATTTTACCTTCTTTCATGGTTTTCAAGAAAAATAATGCACTTCATTGTGACTTCCCTTTACTAGGCAATTTCATGCTATATCTCTAATGAATCCAGCTTTGCATCGTCGAGTTTTATAAAGCTTCCATGACACTAATCAAAAATTTTAAATGGGGTGTTAAAAATAAAATTTGGAAAATAACATGTAAGCCCTTAGATTAATAACATATCCAAAGTAGCCATGTAGAATCAATTCGAAAATTAAACTTAAAGTATGCACACATATGGTCAAATAAAGTCAAATATGCATAAAGTAAGCCATTCTCCCACCCCATACTTAAACATTACAGTTTCCTCACTGTATAAAAACAAGGGTAAAGAAAGAAACTCACTAGACAGGTGTGCAGATCGTCGGAATCGAGTGCAAATGTTGCTGTAGAAGTGGTCGACATCAAGCAGACTAGTCAACGTCGACTAGGTCTACTCGATATCGAGTAACGTTGAACCTCATGATTGCCTTTCTCCTCGACCATATGTCCTTTGCTCGTGATAGGTGGTCGACGTTCGGTAGGTTACTCGACGTCGACTACTTCTGTAGCTTTTTTGTACCTGCAAGATTCGTTAGACAGAAAATATACACAATAGAAAATTTTAAAACTAATGATCCAGAACGAAAAACCAAAAAAAAATGTCCAAAAATTCAAAAACTAATTGTCTTTTTACAAACTCTAGATTTTATAGTCGCTAGGCCAACTTTCTCCGTTCAAGCTCAAGGTGGCATTTGCAGGACCCAAGTGGCTTGGGCTTCAAAAAAGACTCCATTTTTATCCATTACTTGTAGTCCTCCTGGATGGATCTTATTCACCGTGAAAGGTCCCATCTTTTTCTTGTTGAATTTGTTGGGAAACCAATGATCCTTTGATTTGGAGACATAGACTTTGTCTCCGACTTCATACTCCTTGGGATCGTCATTGGAAACCCTGCATAAGCGCACATACCAAGGAAAACCTCTCCCATGTATAGATAAATCTTTAATGGAAATAGGAGAAGAGACGTTCGTACCTTGGCTTACCGTCATAAAATCAGCGTTTGGGACCTCTTGATCTAGTCGACATCGAGTAGTGGTACTCGACGTCGACTACTTTTCGTCGTCTGGTGGCTTGCTCATCGAGGAAGAAGGGACCGAGTTCCCCAGAATCTGGTCGACTTCGAGTAACATACTCGACGTCGAGTACTGCTTGGCCTCGGGTGGTTTACTCGATGTTGGTGGAGTCGATGAGGGCTTCTAGATCTGGTCGACGTCGACTAGAGTACTCTACGTCACTTCTGGTCGACATCGACCCCATACTTAAGACCTAGCAACGAGTTTGAATAAAAATTAGTCGATATCGACTTACCTGGGTCGATGTCGAGTAGATCTTCTATATCCTCATTCAAAATCGCCATGATTTCCTCCACCTGGGCTTCCATGTCCTTCTTTTCCAGTTCCTCGGGAGTCATATTTCTTACCTTTGGCTCCCCGCAAGTTATGTACCTCGCTAATATTGACTTGACCTCCTCCATAGGACCAATATGCCTTTTAGTTTTATTAAAAGAGTCCTCAATTACCTCATCGATGATGTTGAAAGTGACCACTCTCTTCCTTACGCTTATGTTGGCATCTACCATTGCTAAGAAGGGCCTTCCTAATATAATTGGACAAGTAGGGTCCTCTGCCACATCAATAACTAGAAAATCAGCAGGGACGAAGAATTTACCTACTTGGACTGGTACATTGTCCACCATGCATGTTGAGATGACCACAGTGTTGTTCGTCATGTATAATTTTGCATCCACAGGCTCTAAAGCATCTATCTTGACTTTGGACCGGATTGATAGAGGCATAATACTTACACTGGCTCCTGAGTCACACAAAATATTAAATTTGTATTGACAAAATCCAATGGTTATAGCAAACTTACCTGGAATTGGCCTTTTTTCTAGAACATCCATCTGGATGCACTCCTCTGCGATCTCAGCCATCGATCGCTTTTTGCTCAAAATCTCCTTGAGGAACTTTACAGATGATGGCATTTCATGAAGAGCTTCTATGAAAGGGATTGTGACATTTAGCATTTGAAGGATCTTCACGAAATGCTGAAACTTCTTTTCCACTGGGTCCTTCTGAGATTTCGTTGGAAATGGCAGCGTTTTCTTCTTTGAACGTGCAGAAGTGTTGTCGACATGGGCAGAAGGTTGGTCGATGTCGATTGGAGGCTCCTCGACATCGACTACAGTACTCGATTTCTGGGCAGGTGCAACGTTCTGGTGGATCTCGGATACAGGCTCCTCGACGTCGAGTAGTCTTCTGCATCCTTCTGCTCCGCATTTTGCTCGGGCGTTTTCATCTGACGCTCACTTCTTAGATTCATTGCGGCTACCTATCCTACAGATTTAGTTTTAGGATTAGGTTCAGAAGATCCAAGGAGCATACCTGATTGCTTGGGGATTGATGAAGCCAATTGACCCATTTGGGTCTCTATTGATTTCCGCCAGATATCAATCTCCCCAAGTGACAAGAGGAAAATCTGTCGTTGTTCTTGCCAAAGAATACTCAAAATCACTAACTAGTATAGCGTGCAAGCAAGAGATCGATCCACAGGGAAATCTATTAAATTTAAGTCTAATTCTAATTGCTAATAGAGAATATGGGGGGTTTTTGGTGTGAAAAGATCCGCCTTTTAGCAAAGCGGAAGCAAGCAAACAAAGTGAATTGGTTTAAGAATGCAGTGGAGAGAAATAGGTTCACCTACAATTTATCACTTCGATTGATGAATTCGATCCTTGTTTCAGCCTCTAGTTCTTGTCTTTTCCTATCAATGTCCTTGTCCAGATCTTAGGTAAATTGCTAATCCTATGAGTCCTAGCAACCCTTATCTCTAAATAACCCTAACACGGTTAAGATTCAACCTAGAGATAGCATTAAGAATATGAATTAACCAAGGTACATATAATATCAAGCAACGAGTCGATATTCAGCATGTATTCAACCTCCTACACATCCAATTAGTCCTACGAGTCCTAAAGGGATATGATTGCCACTTGGGTTAAGGTTCGCTACGAGGAATCTACAAAACCCTAGCAATTGAATGAATCTACTCTAACTAGTCGGCCAGGCCAGAGAGAATAAAACACATTCAAGCAATTAAGCACAAGGAAGTCAAAACATTGCAATAGGAATAAGAACTAGATTAAGAAACTCACAATTCAACAATCAAAGATCCAAACTGTAGGCGAAACCTTGAGAGTTTAGTTGCTCATGCTCAACGGCGCTCTCAACAATGGAATAAAGTGCATAAGGTGAATGAAAGAATAACTAGAAAAGCCTTAAATAGTCTTATGAAAATCGGCCCAAAATAACTTAGACAAAACCCTAAGTAAAATCCGTAATTGAAAATCAGTCTCTGCACGGGCCGCGGGGCGGCCGGCGATCAGCGAACTTCTCTATTTCTTCCTTCGAGCCGCGGGGAGGCCAGCAATGTAGCAGGGCGGCCTGCGATTCTTCCGAGCTGCTTCTTCTTTGTTTCCAGCAGCTCCTAAGTATTCTTTAACTCGTTTCCGCTCTCCAATCTACTTTTCCTGAAATAAACCATAAACTCATGTAGATTCCGCCTCTTCTATCTCAACAAGTGAAAATGCAAATTCAACTAAATAAATGCAATATTCACACCTAAATAATGCTAAATGCAATCTATTATGCACTACTAAATATGCCCTATCAAATTCCCCCACACTTGAACCTTTGCTTGTCCTCAAGCAATAGAAAACTTAACTCTGCAGCCCCACAGAATAGCAATTCATGTATCCACACCTCAATATTCTTTAAGTGCATGAAAACTAGCAAACACAAAAGAGTAATAACATCATAGCACATAATTGGAATAATCAATGAAATCAGGCAACCATATCCATTCTAGACCTCACAAAGGAGATGTGTTTCACTCTCGGTCAAGTGTTTAGGTTTAAATGTTTACGCTCAAAACTCAATCTTCAAAAACTTAGCTACAAGAGCCTTGCACCAGTGTTCTAAATCTCCACCGCTGGTGACTCTACACACAACAAAAATCATGAGGTCTTTCGATTGGGTTGTAATGGGGCCAAGGTAGAACATATAAGGTATGGAACAATTTTGGTCATGTGGTGCTCATAAGCCGGGAACTAAGGAAGCTACCAAATCATAAAACCACTCATAACTTCTCATACAAAATCTCTATAATGTCAAACAACACCAATCTCAAGCATAAAACTTTAGAAACCATACTCAACTCATTCCTTTATTCTCTTTTTTTTTTCTTTTCTTCTTTTTTTTTTCTTTTTTTTTCTTTCAATCATTCATGCTATATCAAACGATTTTCCTTGACTTTTACCCCTAAGTGAATTTTATCCTCCTTAGGTCCCAAGTAATAAAAATCTACTACTACAAACTATCTCATAAATACACCTCCAACATACAATCCACTACTACAAACCATCATCCACACTATAGATATTCACCAATTAGTCCTAAATTCCCGGATAGGGTCAGGCTATCATTGGCTATGGAAAATTCTTGTGGAGCTATAAAAGAATAGGCAATTAGGCTCAAACTGGCTTCAAGCAGAGGATAATATGTAAGGTGGGAATAGAGTCAAATAGGGCTAATAAAGGTGCCTCAATCATGTTTAAGTCATGTGCAGAAATCATAATATGCAGCCTTGAACAAGATATCTCAATGCAAGTCAAAGAGGAAGTAATCGAAGAGAGTACACACAACAAGCAAGAGGACTCAATAAAGTGTAGTCCTGAATAGGCCAAAATAAGCTCACCAGGTCATGTCTAGAACTTCAAGATCACCCAAAAATTCAAGATTTTATGTGCTCAATTATTAATCAATCATACCTACCAAATAGTATAGAAAACATATATCAAAGGCTTCAACAATCCAAGCACATCATGGGGCATAAATCTCAACAGAAAATATAGAGGACAAACGGCATCCACATGGGGAAATAAGACCTATTCCTAATAATGCAAGAACTAAAACTATTTTTTTTTCATTTTTTTTTTAGAATAAGAAATAATGGTAGAACTAAATATGCATACAACCAATAGAAATAAACATGCAACCTTAAAACTTAAAATGCAGTGCAAATTAGAACCAAAATACAGAGAGTTTGCAAGTCTTCTCCCCCACACTTAGTTCTAACATTGTCCTCAATGCAGAAAAGAGAAAAAAAACAGCAAAATAAAAATAAAAGGGAAAAGAAAAGAAACAACTGACATGCTCACTGCTGAGGTGGTGGAGGCGGCGGATATGGTGGGAACTGTGGATAGGCGAATCGATAGAAGTCCTCTTGCCTCTTCCATATCTGCTCCTGCATCCGCCGGATTGCCGCCTGGCTCTCAGAGACCTCCTCGAGGTGGGAAGTCAAGCCACATACATCTCGACGAATGTCACCGACCTCAACATACAGCTGCTGGTTGTGGTCCCATATCACGTCCTGGCGCTGGTGCATCCGCTGCTGGTTCTCCCACATTGCGTCTTGGTGACGCGACATCATCTGCTGATGCTCCCACATAGTGTTCTGCTGGAGAGACATATCAGCCATCTGTTGTGCCAGCGAGTAGTAATCTGGACCAGCACCTCCAGTTGTGCCAGAAGGTCCAGCTCCTCCAAAATCCGGCTGAACTCTGGGAACATCCTCAGCATCTTCCTGCTCAGCATCAGGAATCTCCTCCTCCTCATCATCATCATCCTGATCCATCTCATCTCCCATATAAAAATCAGCAGCAGTAGGGCCAAATGGGAGATGACGGGGCAATCTCAACTGGATCCTCCCCTGATGGCCTGCCCTCCAGATCCACATCGGTGCTCTGCCCTCCAGGTGGCCAGTTTTCCTCAACTGGGCCTCATCATAAAGAAATGATCCATGCTGAATGTCATGGACGGCGCTCATATCGATGCATGCGCGAGCAATGAGGGTGATAAGACCCCCAAAGCTAATGGTTGCCTTGCTGCGCTTGTCCAGGATATCCTTGCAGTTTATTAGAAACAGATCTACCCAACCTGGCACTACAGGGCTCTCTGGCGTCAGACACCATAGAAATGACATGTCCTTCAGCGAGATCTTGTTGACCTCAACCTG
Source organism: Persicaria tinctoria (assembly GCA_037127255.1). Taxonomy (NCBI): domain Eukaryota; kingdom Viridiplantae; phylum Streptophyta; class Magnoliopsida; order Caryophyllales; family Polygonaceae; genus Persicaria; species Persicaria tinctoria. The sequence goes on along the minus strand of JBANSL010000015.1, from coordinate 36,617,095 downwards.
TGCGAAGAAGGTGTTCGCCAGAACCTTGTGAATCAGTTGTAAGGCAGGATGGCGGATGCTGGAGTTGTACTGACCCTTCTTGGCCTCAAAAGGCACCCTAGTAGATGCCATCCAGAAAGCCACAGGGCCCTCTCCCTTGTAGACATCAAGCCAACCAGCAGTCAGCGCAGCAGTAACACCCAGAATCTGTGCCAATCTCTCCTTGGATAATGTGTAATCCCTCCCAAGCAACCGAAACTCAATAGAAGCATGGTTTACACTCAAGGTTGCTAAAAATTCTTTACATAGGCTTGGATAAGTGGGAGCATTCTTCTCTAAAAACCCTCCTAGGCCCCCATGCTCTAATAGGTGCCTAGTGCAGGCATCCATCTGTAATAATCTCAAGGTAGGCTCATGAAAGAATTTCATTACAAAGAAGTTTCTAGTGTTCAAAGCAGTCCATCTCTCCTTCTGATTTCTATTCATTCCATGTGGTCTCGACATAGTGAATCTGAGCTAAGAAAGAATTTGAAATAAAAGAAGAACTCACGAAAATTCAGTTTCTTTAGTGGCCGCGGGGCAGCCGAGGAGGGCGACGGGGCGGCCGGCGACACGGGTGGCCGCGGGGCGGTGGGTCAGGTGACGGGGCGGCCTAAGAAACGGCGGATCTGGAACTTCCGATGTCGGATCTACCCTCCGACGTCCCAACCTTTCCTTCTTCGTAGTGGATCCGAAAGAAAACTTGGAGATTTCATAGGAGAAAGCCGATTTTTGTGTAGATCTAGAAGAGAGAGGTGGTGGGATGGAGTTTTCTAGAAGGTAGATGAGAAAAATGGCAAAGAAGAATGAGTTTTGGTGAAAGAAAGAAGCTTTGGAGGAGGAGTTTTAATGGAGGTTTTCTATGTTTAAGAGGGAGCTTGAAGGAGGAAGAAGATAGAGGAGGAAGAGGAAAGCGGCGGCGGGTGAAAGTGATAGAAAAAGATAGGTTAGGGTTTATTGTGTTTGGTAAGTGGGGCCCACACGGGCCCCTAAAAAATTTTCTATTCGGATGGGGCTGCGGGGCGGCCAGGGTGGGCGACGGGGCGGCCGGCGATTCTACGAAGGATTTCGCTGGGCACCTTGGCCGCGGGGCGGCCCTAGCTGGCGACGGGGCGGCCCGTCCTTTTTCGCCCAATTCCTTCTTCTTTTCCTTCCTGCACTGTTAGTCCTCCAGACCAAACCAAAAATAAAATAAAAAAAACTTAATGTAAAAAGAAAATACCTAAACTATTACCTTGGGTTGCCTCCCAAGCAGCGCCTTTAGTTAACGTCGTTGGCTCGACGTTATGACACCCTAATGATCCTCAACATTTGGTTCAATGAGAACTAATTCGTCCCCGTCCTGTTTGACAAAATTCTCATAATAGGGTTTAACTCTATGACCATTTACCTTGAAAATGTCTCCATTCCTCTCATTTAGTAGCTCAACTGCACCATGAGAAAAAACATTAGTAATCACATATGGTCCTGTCCATCTAGAACGAAGCTTACCTGGGAATAGTTGTAGGCGCGATTGAAATAGAAGGACCTTTTCCCCAACTTTGAAGTCCTTTCGCAAGATATGCTTATCGTGCCATGCCTTTGTCTTCTCCTTATAGGTGACAGAGTTATCATAGGCATCCAATCTCAACTCTTCCAGCTCCTGCAGCTATAGTTTCCTGAACTCCCCAACTTCATCAATCTGCATGTTGCACTGCTTCACCGCCCAATATGCTTTATGTTCGAGCTCGACAGGAAGATGGCAAGCCTTTCCATAGACCAATCTAAACGGAGACATCCCAATGGGAGTCTTGTAAGCCGTTCGATAGGCCCATAGAGCATCATCAAGTCTGACACTCCTATGATTCCTGTTTGGGGCAACAGTCTTCTCCGAGATAGTCTTTATCTCGCGATTAGACACCTCAGCTTGCCCATTGGTCTGGGGGTGGTATGCAGTAGACACCCTCTGAGTCACGTGATACTTCTTTAAGAGCGCACTCACAGTCTTGTTGCAGAAATGGGTCCCCTTATCACTTATTAGTGCTTTTGGGACTCCAAATCTAGAGAATAGCTCCTTGAGGAAACCTGCAACTACCTTTGAATCATCAGTTCTGGTGGCCTTCGCCTCCACCCACTTGGAGACGTAGTCCACCGCAAGCAAAATATATAGGTTTCCAAAGGAGTTAGGGAATGGTCCCATGAAGTCAATGCCCCAAACATCAAAAATCTCACAAAATATCATGCGAGTTTGTGGCATCTCATTCCTCTTAGAAAGATTCCCAACTCTCTGACAGCGATCGCAGGATTTGCAAAAAGCATAAGAATCACGAAATATATGAGGCCAAAAGAATCCTGCATCAAGTACCTTCCTAGCTGTCTTTTGTGGTCCAAAGTGTCCCCCACATTCATGAGAATGACAAAAATTAAGGACAGATTGTACCTCATTGTCGGGAAGACACCGACGTATCACCTGATCTGCGCAATGCTTCCATAGGTAGGGGTCATCCCAAACGTAGAAACGAGCATCGTAGCGTATCTTGTCCTTTTGAGCCCTTGAAAAGTTGGGTGGAAACTCTTCCGACACTAGAAAGTTTACCAAGTTAGCAAACCAAGGGCGTGGAAGAGCACTAACCTTGAGGAGAGATTCGAGTTCAGAGTCTGCAGGGGCCGCGGGGCGGCCAAGGGCGGCGACGGGGCGGCCGGCGATTCCGAGGGAAACTTTCTCCGAGGATTCGGCCGCGGGGCGGCCTGTGGTGGCTATGGGGCGGCCGGCGATTGCGGAGAAATCCACCTCTGATGACTCGGCCGCGGGGCGGCCTGGGTTGGCGACGGGGCGGCTGGCGATGGTGAAGACCTGTAGAAGCTCTTCGTCAGGAAAGCTCCCCAATATGCCTTCTTGTCCATTCTCCTCCTGCACAATACGACTTAGATGGTCAGCAACTAGGTTCTCAGCACCCTTTTTGTCCCTGATTTCAATGTCAAACTCGCTTAGAAGCAAGATCCATCTAATCAGTCTTGGTTTAGCCTCTTTCTTCGTCAAAAGGTAATGAAGTGCTGCATGATCAGTGTAAACAATAACTTTTGTACCAAGCAAATAAGATCTAAATTTCTCAAGTGCAAAAACTATAGCAAGAAGTTCTTTTTCTCTGGTTGAGTAATTTCTTTGAGCTCCATTCAGGGTCATAGATGCATAGTATATGACATGAGAGCTTCTCCCTTCTTTTTGTCCAAGCACGGCTACCACAGCATAGTCATTAGCGTCACACATCAATTCAAACGGCTGAGACCAATTTGGTGCTTGTATGATTGGTGCACTGGTAAGACAAGTCTTTAACTCATCAAACGTCGTCCTGCACTTCTCATCAAAGGAAAATGTAACCTCCTTCTTCAGCAGCTCGCACAAGGGTGAGGTGATCTTTGAGAAATCCTTAATGAACCTGCGGTAGAATCCTGCATGGCCTAAAAAGGAACGCACTTCACGCACATTAGTAGGATAAGGCAATGATTGAATGATGTCAATCTTTGCCTTATCAACCTCAATCCCTTTATGGGAGACAATGTGACCCAAAACAATGCCTTCCTCAACCATAAAGTGACACTTTTCTGAATTGAGCACTAAATTAGTGTCAACACATCTTTTAAGCACAAGCGCCAAATGGTTGAGGCAAGCATCAAAACTATCACCATGGACTGTAAAATCATCCATAAAAACCTCAATGAATTGCTCTATATATTCAGAAAAGATACTTACCATACACCGTTGGAATGTCCCAGGAGCATTGCACAAGCCAAAAGGCATTCTGCGATATGCAAAAGTGCCAAACGGACAAGTGAATGTTGTCTTCTCTTGATCCTCTGGTGCAATAGCTATCTAAAAGTACCCTGAATATCCATATAAAAAGCAGTAATATGGACGACCAGCAAGTCTTTCAAGCATTTGATCAATGAAAGGTAAGGGAAAGTGATCTTTTCGAGTTACCGCATTCAGCTTACGATAATCGATGCAAACTCTCCAGCCTGATTGGACTCTGGTAGGGACCAACTCACCTTCTTGATTCTCAACCACTGTAATGCCTCCCTTCTTTGGTACTACCTGCGTTGGACTAACCCATTGACTATCAGAGATGGGATAGATCATACCTGCCTGAAGGAGTTTGAGCACCTCCTTCTTCACTACATCCATCATGGGTGGGTTGAGTCTCCGTTGAGGTTGCCTTGAAGGTTTGGCTCCCTCTTCTAATAAGATCATGTGCATGCAAGTAGCTGGGCTGATTCCCTTGATATCCGCTATGGTCCATCCCAGAGCTGTCTTATGCTCTTTGAGCACTCCTACCAACCTATCTTCATGTTCTTTGGTAAGCTTGTTAGAGATGATGACAGGCAAGGTGTCACCCTGCCCCATAAATGCATATTTCAGATGCTCAGGAAGAGGCTTGAGCTCAACTTCAGGCGCCTGTACGATAGAAGGTAAGAGCTTTTCATTTGGAATGGTTAATGTCATAAAGGTTTCTTCTTGCGATTTGGAAGGGAGGGGAGATAAGTCTCTTATGGTATCCTGCAGTTTAGTAGTCAAAACATAGTTCAATGAAAATTCCTCAGTAGGAGATTCTAAAGCTACCTGCAGGTCATCTACACAACTCATGTCAAAGGTATCCTGCATACAAGTATCAATGGCATCCATAAAGCATAAGGAATGATCATCAGAAGGGAATTTCATAGCATCATATATATTGTATTCAACCTTCTCACCATCAAATTCCATATTCAAAGAACCAGAATACACATCAATTTTTGTTCTAGCAGTCTTTAAAAGGGGCCTTCCTAGCAGAATAGGGGCCTCTTGGTTACCATGCTCCATGTCCAAGACAAAGAAATCATTAGGAAAGATCAAATTGTCAACCATAACTAAAACATCCTCAACTATGCCTCTAGGAAAAGCATTTGATCGATCCGCTAGTTGGATTACCACTCTAGTCTCATGCAAAGGTCCTAAACCCAATGATTCATACAGAGAATAAGGCAAAACATTAATAGATGCACCCAAGTCTAACAAAGCTTTATCAAACTTAGTTTCACCTATCACACATGGAATTGTAAACATGCCAGGGTCGCTACATTTCTTAGGCAGACACTTTTGAAACACAGCAGACACATGTTCACTTACCTTAATTTTCTGCTTCCCCTTCAACTTTTGATTCCTCTTTATTGTGCAAAGTTCCTTGAGAAATTTGGCATAACGAGGAATACTTTTAATCAGATTGAGTAAAGGGATGTTTACCTCGCACTTACTGAACGTCTCAAAGATCTCTTTGTCATTGTCTGGTCTTTTTGTGTCTCTGAGTGCTTCAGGAAATGGAGGAACAGGTTTAAAAGAATTAAGAGGGGGGAAATCAGGTCGAACATACTCGTCGGAGGAGTTACTGGAGAGGCCGCGGGGCGGCCGGCGATTTTCCGCGTCGCCAGAATCGCCTTGGCCGCGGGGCGGCTGGCGATTTCGAATCTCTTCTTCTTCCTCGTTCGCACCTATTTCAAAATTCTTTATATTAGTATCATTATGAGGAGTGGTAATCAGTTCCTTACCACTTCTTACCGTCACAACGCTGACGTTTTCCTTGGGATTCACCACCGTTTGAGATGGTAGCTGTCCTGAGGCCTTCGCCTGCAGTTCGCTCAGCGATTGAGCCATTTGGCTAAGTTGCTTCTCCAAATTCTTTTGGTGCTCATCTTGTCTCTTTTGGTGCTCAGCTTGACCCAGGACGATCTTTGTGAGAGCTTTGAGAGGATCCTCATTGGATTGATTATCGGTTGGTAAAGGTTCTCTCTGTCTTTGATCAAATTGTTGCTGAGGTCTGAAATGGAGTCCTCCTTGTGGATTGAAAGGGGCTTGGTTATTACCATAGCCATACCCCTGGTAACCTGCATTATAGTTATTATTGTATTGATTGGGATTAGCATAGTTACCAAACCTGGGTCGCTGAGGAACAAAGTTCCCCATGGCATTCAGCTCTACATTTGGCTCCTACAGCATTGGACAAGTGTCCGTCGGGTGATAAAGATCAGCGCAAATGCCACATGCCTTAAGTTGTTGTGGGGTTCCTTGTAGCATGAACCTTTTTATCATATCCTTCAATTCAGCCACATCGCTATGTAATGTGGAAGTTGAGGAGTCAACGGCGAGTACCCCTCTAGCATGAAGTCCCTTGCTGAATTGCCTAGAGCCATCAGCAAGCTCTGAAAACACTTCCCAAGCAGCAACAGGTGTTTTGTTCAAGATGTTGCCTCCACAGGCAGAGTTCACCGTCTTGCGCTCCTCGTCAAGCAATCCATTGAATAGAAAGAGCACTAAATCCTTCTTTGAAAAACCATGGTGAGGGCAACTAGAGCAAAGCTTCTTGAAGCGCTCAAAGTACTCATAGAGTGTCTCTGTAGCCTGCTGGTCAATGCTGCTGATTTCCTTCTTCAGACTGTTCAACTTGGTTGCAGGGAAGTACTTTTCCAGAAAGAGACGCTTTAATTGTATCCATGTTGTTGCACTACCTGGTGGCAAGTAGTAGAACCACTCATTAGCAGTGTCTTTAAGCGAAAAGGGGAATGCCCTTAACTTGATTTGCTCCTCCGTGACATCGCCTGGTTTCATACCCACCACAACAGTATGGAACTCAGATAAGTGCTTGTGGGGGTCCTCACCACTCAACCCATGGAATTTGGGTAAGAGATGAACCACCCCAGACTTTATCTCAAAATGGACACCTTCATCAAGTTCAGGGAGCACGATAGCCAATGGTTGTTGGGCTAAGTTTGGTGTAGTGAGCTCCTTCAGCATTCGATTATCATCATTAGCAGCCATCTCTTCACTCTCTTCTTCTCCTTGATCGAAAGGTAACTCGCGAAAGTGATCACGAGCTTCTCGCCTCAATCTAGAGAGAGTCCTCTCAATCTCCGAATCTAAAGACAATAGAGATGAGTTAGTAGCACAAGTGTGGACCGTATAAGTGGTCCACACAAAAATTAGCAATTAAAACAACACAAGAATTCAATCAGAAAATTCCCCGGCAACGGCGCCAAATTTGACAAGAGGAAAACATGTTGTTGTTCTTGCCAAAGAATACTCAAACTCACTAACTAGTATAGCGTGCAAGCAAGAGATCGATCCACAGGGAAATCTATTAAATTCAAGTCTAATTCTAATTGCTAATAGAGAATATGGGGGGTTTTTGGTGTGAAAAGATCCGCCTTTTAGCAAAGCGAAAGCAAGCAAACAAAGTGAATTGGTTTAAGAATGCAGTGGAGAGAAATAGGTTCACCTACAATTTATCACTTCGATTGATGAATTCGATCCGTGTTTCAGCCTCTAGTTCTTGTCTTTTCCTATCAATGTCCTTGTCCAGATCTTAGGTAAATTGCTAGTCCTACGAGTCCTAGCAACCCTTATCTCTAAATAACCCTAACACGGTTAAGATTCAACCTAGAGATAGCATTAAGATTATGAATTAACCAAGGTACATATAATATCAAGCTACGAGTCGATATTCAACATGTATTCAACCTCCTACACATCTAATTAGTCCTACGAGTCCTAAAGGGATATGATTGCCACTTGGGTTAAGGTTCGCTACGAGGAATCTACAAAACCCTAGCAATTGAATGAATCTACTCTAACTAGTCGGCCAGGCCAGAGAGAATAAAACACATTCAAGCAATTAAGCACAAGGAAGTCAAAACATTGCAATAGGAATAAGAACTAGATTAAGAAACTCACAATTCAACAATCAAAGATCCAAACTGTAGGCGAAACCTTGAGAGTTTAGTTGCTCATGCTCAACGGCGCTCTCAACAATGGAATAAAGTGCATAAGGTGAATGAAAGAATAACTAGAAAAGCCTTAAATAGTCTTATGAAAATCGGCCCAAAATAACTTAGACAAAACCCTAAGTAAAATCCGTAATTGAAAATCAGTCTCTGCACGGGCCGCGGGGCGGCCGACGATCAACGAACTTCTCTATTTCTTCCTTCGAGCCGCGGGGCGGCCAGCAATGTAGCGGGGCGGCCTGCGATTCTTCCGAGCTGCTTCTTCTTTGTTTCCAGCAGCTCCTAAGTATTCTTTAACTCGTTTCCGCTCTCCAATCTACTTTTCCTGAAATAAACCATAAACTCATGTAGATTCCGCCTCTTCTATCTCAACAAGTGAAAATGCAAATTCAACTAAATAAATGCAATATTCACACCTAAATAATGCTAAATGCAATCTATTATGCACTACTAAATATGCCCTATCACCAAGTCTATGGTTGATGCCATGCAGTTGAGTATGGATGAAACTAATCGATTGCTTGCTATCTAAATGATTCCTCCGCATCTCCTCAAGAATAACTCGCATGTCATCTTTCTTACCTTCTTTGTCAGGGTGACCAGGAGCTCTGTAGGGCGGGGGGTCTCTTTGATGCTGGGGCTGGCGATAGTGGCTCTACTTCTGTTGTTGCTGATGCTGCCCTGAGTAGTTTCCCCCCACATACCTTGCCTCTTCGTGGGTTTCAGCCATGAGTATTTGATCTCCATGTGGGCACGCAGTAGTGTTGTGCCTCACAGACCCACATTCCAAACAAGGTTTATCTTTAGAAAGAAATTTAACTTTTGGTAAGGCAACGTACCTGGTCGTCGTGAAACTGGTCCCTGGCGTCTGGATCAATCTCTTTAGGTGGCACATATAGAGGCATAGATGGGACATGCATTTCATACCTTTCGTCGCCAGAGGCCGCAGAAGTCTCATACGTGTTATCATAATTTGCCAGCGTCTCAAAGGTTTCCCAAGCACGTCGTGGGGTGTACTCGAGATACCTATAAGTAGTGTAATTGTTGATCTGATCCTTAGTAGGTACATCTAGGCAGTTGAAGATGATCTCTTGAATGACGTAGGGTGGTTGTCCGTGCTAAGGACGGGATTTCATAAGCCTTTTGTAGCGCTCCCAGACTTGTGCTAATGTTTCCCCTGGCTTCTGTCTGAAAGTCATGATCTGTTGTCTGAGCGCAGCTGTCTTTGCAGGAGGAAAGAACTTGTTAAGGAACAAGTCCTGTAGTTCGTTCCAAGTGCGAATTGATCATTCTGCCAATCCTTCAAGCCACTGTGAGGCTATTCCTACAAGGGACCAACAAAAAGCCTTTAGTTTCAGATATTCTAGATTAGCAACATCTGCAATTGCTTCACATAAATCTAGAAAAGTTGTAACATGCTCTAAAGGGAATTCATTGGGTCTTCCCCTAAATTGACTTCTTCTAATTTCAATAATAAAAGAAGGATGAATTTCATAATTAACAGGGGGAAGAACGATCGGTGATTCTGGAACTTCCCGAGTAGGATGTAGATACTCCTTTGCGTTGGCAGGGACATGCCCAATCTGCTCCTCAAGTTCCCTTCTGGCGTTGACCTTGCGATCTACCTTTCCTTCCCACCTTTATTGATTATGTGTATATTCCGCCTCTCGTCAGGCGTATTGTGCTACTTTGGTGGTCAATTCTTGGATCCGTAGTCGGAGTTGCTCAAGCTCCTGTGCTAGTGTGAGGTGGACCTCATTCTCGTTTGTAGTCGACATGAGTCTCCTTCTAAGCCTTTTCTGTAAGTGGAAAAAGCGTTCGGGCTCGAGAATAGGGTCTATAGGTGTGCGATCAATTCTTCACATGCACCTGCAAAACATAAACAAAACGAAAAATAGTGTAAAAAGGCACTAAAAATGGCGCGATTGAATGCCTCCCCGACAAGGACGCCAATTTGTTGTTGCAAGAGGAATATATGTCTAGTATTGAAGTAAATAAAACCAATAAAATAAAACCAACTCATGTCCAAGAAAATAAATATAAGACTTCCTCCCGTTGTAGTAGAAGGTAGTGAGGATCGATCCACGAGGAAGCGTGTCAGCGCCCGCCTTTTCAGTCCAGAGAACTCTCGAAATTGAATCACGAAGTATTCGACGTCGAGTAGAGTCCTCGACGTCGACTAGAGTCCTCGACGTCGACCACTTAGTCAAGTAAAACTGCACAACAGAGAAAACAGAAACGCAAACGAAGCAAAAACAAGCTATGTCGAGTAAAAGCATACTCGATGTCGACCAGACTACTCGATGTCGAGTAGAGGTCAGTCGATGTCGAGTACTGCAGAAACAAAAATCGTAACTTTCGCAATGACAGAACACAAAATTGGTGGGAATAAAATCAATAAACCAAAAGACTTCCAAAATCGGGTTTTCAATGCCAAAATGAAAACCATATAAAATAATGAACAAAGGTATAAAAGATCATGCCTTTTCATCAAATAACTGTCGTTATTAACAAATAGGAATATAGAGGCTTTCGCATAAACCCTAATTGTTACTAACCCTTTTCACATAATTAATCCATGTTGTATTAAGATCACTTTCGCTTCAATAACACAAACAAGGATCACCTTCAACTTTCGCAAAAGAATCATGCTCATAGGGATAGAAGACAAAAACGCATCAAAAGATTGTAACTTTATCGCATTTACCTTACATGGCTACCGTCGGGCTCACCTCCACCCTATAAGTTGTGTGACTACTCGCTCTTCATCATAACAAACATCAATATCATAAAGAAAATAACTAATTGCATTAAATAAAACCGAAGAAAGTACAAACCGAACAAAGCTAGATCACTTTCGCTCCCTTGCTCCACTCGGCTTCTCTCTCTCTCTCTCTCTCTCTCTCTCTCTCTCTCTCTCTCTCTAAAGCTCTTGAAAACTTCTATGAAACACAATTGATTGTGGCTTGGCTTGGCTCGAAAACCAGCCCCTAAAGCCTTATTTATAGTGTTCAATCCCCGCTATTCAAGGAAAAAACAATCTATCTATATCTAAAACTTTCTATCTAAAAACATAAGATAAAACTTGATGAATAAAGGAAATAAATCTATAAGGAAACTATCTAATGTGGATAAATCCCTCTTGAACTTGATAGATCTTCATGTGGATGGATAGAATTCCACATATCTTCACTTGCAAGTAATCTATCTTCTCGGCACACACTCGATCTCGGACTCGAATTCGTCACTGGGGTACTCGACATCGAGTAGAGTTACTCGATGTCGACTAGTGTCTTCTTCTCCTGGGTTGCACTCGAGCTCGGGAAATTGGTGGACTCGACATGAGTACTCGACGTCGACTAACCTACTCGACGTCGAGTAGAATTGGTCGTCTCAAGTGGCTGGCTTCTCGACTTGCTAGTTTTCGACTAGGGTCACTCGATATCGACTAAGGTTTGTCGATATCGATTAGCTATGTCGAGTACTTCTTTCCCTATTTCTTGCTCGATTTGTCCTGGTTCAACTTCTGCTTGATTTTGGACTTTATGTAGTTGTCTTCGAGCTTTTCATCTTTTCTCCGAATTGCTGTAAATTGCCTCGATTTCTGCGAAATTTAACGTAAACTAGTGTAAACTCCATAATTTGGAAAATAAGTATAAACTACATAGATGTTGTACAATTCTAACCCAAATGCATGAAATGCATACAGAAATCGATATAAAATTAAGTGTAAAACATGGCGAATTTGGCGCACAACAGTCCCACCGAAGGTTTGTTTGTTCCTTTGAAAGTTGGGAAAAGGATTGGATTTCTACGAAAGATCGTCTAAAAAGATCCCACGTTGTTGTGCCTATGGCATGTGGTTTTTGTGACTCTGTGCATGAAACGATAGGACACTTATTTCTTGATTGCGTAGTCGTCAAACAACATTTTCGTGCACAATGAATAAACATGAGTTCGGCACTAGAACGACAGTTCGACAGGAGAAAACATAATAAGACACTCGATAATATTTACAAACATAATGGCCATTGCAGGAAGTTAACTTGGTGTTGGTGGTCTTTATGGTATTTCATAAAAAAAATGAGTTTTGGCCAGGATTACAAATTTGAGTTTAGCAACCTGTTGAGTTCCATTATTGTAGCCAAATTGTCTAAGGGACAGTCTACTCTCTCGGAAGAGATGGATGGTATATCTTCGGTGCTGCTCGGGTACGTGTCGAACTCGGGTGTCCGAGGTAACAAGAAAACAAAGTCTAACATGACAAATAGTATTTGGGAACATCCACCTCATCGCTTTTTTTAACTTCATTTTGATGGGTAAGATAATCTCCATGGTAAGATATCTTATGGTTTTGTTATACGCGATCACAATGCTAAAATGGTTAGTTTCAGTGGAGGGCAATGTAATAACAATTCGCCTATCTTTGCGAAAGCTATTGTCCTACACAAAAGAGTTGTTCACGCATAGGGCTTGGGTATTGATAATCTCCTCATCGAAAAGGACAATCTGGTTGTTCATTTTTGTGAAGGCTATTCTTGTGGATTGGTCATGCCCGTGAAATATTGAGCTTCTACAACCAGATACGGTCTTGGTCTTACGTTCGCTCTTTAATGTTTACATTCATCATATTTTCAGAGAAAATAACTCTTTTATGGATATGATTGCTCATCTACCGACGAAAGTTTAACGGATGACATGGAATTGCAAGTTCTCGTTCGAAAGAACGCTTTGGAAGGAGCACTGCTAGGAGGCAGTCTTGTACCTAATTTCTTTCTCTACTTCAAATAATAATAATAATAATAAGGGAAAACTAATTAAAATACCCCCACCTTTGGGGGTATGGTAAAAATATATCCTCGACTATCAAATGTAATAAAAATATCCTGACCTTTGAGGGTGGTGTTAATATATTACCCTGTGTTTTCTCACGGGTCAAAAATGCTAACAAGACACCTTACACGGATTTTTTACAAGAGTTTTCTTGAAAAGTGTCCTTAGAAAAAAAAATAAAGAGTTGGGCCGGGTTCATACCTAACGTCTTTTCCTCCCTCATATCTTTTTCCGTGGATTGTGGTCGCCTCTTGAATTGTCTTCTAGATCTTTCAGGTAGCTCATGGTTCCTCTATAATGTCAGTCTTCATCCCTCGTGGTCGACTATCTTGAGCTGTCTTTCTCACATCTTTTTCCCCTTTGATTCGTTCACGGATTTGGGTGGGTAAGTTTTTTTTCCCCATTTCGTTGTTGTTGTTGTTGGTTTAGTTTTGTTGTCGGTTTGGTGGTATGAATAGTCGTGTTGTGTTAATCTGAGGCAATTTTGACCAGATTAGTTGCTTGGTTGAATCACTTTCGTTTTTCGGGTTTAATTTGTTATCGTTTTATTTTTTTTTCCCAAGGAAACCGATCAAGAAAACCCAATTTTAGTGCAAATTGTTAAAAAAAAGGCTTCACGTATGTTGTCTTGTCAAAAAAATCCACGTAGGCTATCTTGTCAACATTTTTGACCCGTGAGAAAACACAGGGTAATATATTACCACCACCCTCAAAGGTCGGGATATTTTTATTACAATTGAAAGTTGAGGATATATTTTTACCATACCCCCAAAGGTGGGGGTATTTTAATTAGTTTTCCCTAATAATAACTTGTCTGCATGGGCTTAGCTCAATTGATCACAAGGGGTGACATTTGGAGTAAGTACCAAGGATCGAGTCTCGTCAGTGACATGTGAACACTGGTCATAAGCCCTTGTTACCGGTTAAGTCACCATAATTTTTCTTCTCTCACGATTTCCGTCGGGCTGGGAATGAGAGGCGTTTAGAATGAGCAATTTCCCCTTTTTTGAGCAATAATAACAATAACTCGGGAAAAAAAAGTCCATGCATCGGAGGGTTGGTTGGGTTTTGCTTCTACAATCACCCAGAAAAGGCAAGGTGTAAGCGCTACAAACGAGGTCACGCAGAAGGCATGTGGCAGTAGGGGTGGCCACGGGTTACAGGTCGACCCGTGACCCGACGGGTCGTACTGACCCGCCGGTCAACGGGTGGGGGCGGGTTGCGGGTTAGGGCTAGGGTCAGGGGTTTTGAAACCGATGACCCGGCGGGTCAACCCGCCATCCCAATATTTTTTTTTTGAATTTTTTTTTTTTATAATAATTATTATGTATATTATATTTAGAATAATTCATAATATATAAACATAAACTAGTTTGTAATGGAACAAGAGAGTTTCTCTCTCTTATTTGTGAAACCCAATTTGAGCCCCAATTTGAGAATCTCCCCCGTCTATCTCCTCCTATCAACCTTTCTTTGGCAATTTCCATCTAGATCTCTAATTTTTTGAGTTCATTTCTAGTCTAATCGGTTTCTTCTTGTGGTTAACGGCCGGATTTGGTGGTTTTCCGGTCGATGTCTTTCTTGTCGGGCTCCGTCGCCGTCGAATCTTCATCCTTTTACTAATCTGGTTGGGGTTTCCTCTGTGTTTGCTTCCGCTCCGCTCCCTCTGTCCGATTGTCTTCCAGTCGGTCCGGTGTCTTGGCGCGTCGCCTGTCGCCGTCCGGCCTGGGCTCGGTCGGGGTTGTGGGTTGTCTATCTTAATCGAGTCTGTTTTGGGTGGGGTTTTTTGCGCCTGGGGTCTCTTCTTTCCCCTCCTGTCGGATTGGTGGTGCTGGGTTGGCCGGCGGCTCCTCCTCCTGAGGAATCGCCATCTCCGTATCCGCCTCACCTTTGTTTACTACTGGTGTGGAGTCAGCCTCCTACGGCCGGGTCCCTTTGGGCTCCTTGGGCCCGAAGGTGGCCCTCTATTGTGGGAAATGGGCCACTTTGATGCTTCGGGCCCAAGTCTAATGGCTTGGGCTTATTGCTTTGGGCCCAAGTTTCGGGTCCTTAGGGCCCAAGTTCTGGGTCCTTCGGGCCCAAGTTTGACGAGGTGTTATTTTGAAAATTAATATTATTGAGAATTTACCCTTTTGGGTCCGAATCGGGTTCTTGATATTGTCCCGAAAGGGTTTTGAGAAAACCCCGCAAGGGCTTGTCGTTATTTTTGCAGGTGAAAACTTGTCGGTGTTTTGTTCGAGCAGTTTGCAGCTCTGCTTTCGATGTTTCTAGGAGATCTTGTCACACGTTGTCTTGTCCCACGTTGAAAGTTGAGAGTTAGAATGAGAAGGGATGGAGGTATATATATGTGTACCCATCTTTCCTTAACCATCACTCTTCACTTTAAGCTTTATTTCTTATATTGAAATGAAGTAAAGTTTGAGAAGTTTTATATCCCTATATTTATATTGTAATGGATGGAGAAAGTTTTCTAGAGATATAAAATTTCTCAGGTTTTTTTCCACTTCATATTAAAATGAAATGGATATAAAAAGTGATATGTAGAAAAAGTCTTTATATATCATTTTTTTTTAATTTTTATTAGTCAAAAATATTATAAAAAAATTTTTAAAAAAAATTAATTTGGGAATACGTCGGCTCAACGGGTCGACCCGGCGGGTCAACGGTTCAACCCGAACCCGCCAACCCGTGGAATTCTCGGGTTAGGGTTCGGGTCGCCCTTCCCCGACCCGCCGGGTCCGACCCGTGGCCACGCCTACGTGGCAGTGCTGGTTAGTTGCACGCCTGAAGTGACATTTTTGGTCATCCCGTCCCGCTAAAAATACACGGGACTCGGGATGACTTCAATCCCGTCGCATGTCCATCCTATTACTTTTATACACCGGAATAAAAACTCAAATACAAAACAGGTGCAGTAAAAAATAATCAAATAAGTAATTTTCCAGTATTAGGCTGAACTACAACTGATAGTCTGCAAGAGTCATATAATGAAACAATCTAACCTCTATAGTGAACACACTGACGCAAGCTGCCGAAATTTCTTACGATAAAAAAACTGTGATAAAACTTAACAAGAATGCCTTACACAGACCAAGTCGTCCAGCTTGTTACCGTCCATCTTGTAGAGCGATGAGCACTGCATTTGCTTGAAGTGATCTTGGGCCTCCTTCCTAAGACTTTCAAACGGCATGTTTTCCCACTTGCTGTAGTTCGACCTCTTCCTGACATCGCTCATGTCGCCAGTGCCAGATATAGGTCCTGTGTACTCAGGACCCTTGTTGCCCCACACTTTGCAGCTGCCAAATTGTCCTAAGTCAATGGCTTGAGAAGCCGCACCCCTCTTTAAAAACAGGGCAGCAGTGTGAGCTTGTCTAATGGTATCTTTACTCGGAATATCTGACCAATCTTGCTTCCTCTCAGATCTCATCGGAGAATGTATCCTTATTACCTGAGACAGTTGAGCCGAGGTCAATCAAATGTTCATTAAAATGAACCATATGAAGACAAGTAAACTGATGTTGGGGATACAGATCAGAACAAAGAAATCAATACATTCGGCAATGGAAATTGGAAACCAACTCCATCCCTTGAAAATATGTAAAAAGAGTTAGTACCCCGAGGCATTCCAGTAGCTGATAATATGCTCTTCCTTGAAGCGGATTGTGCCCCTTCTTTGGTTCAGAGAAGTATCTAGTCCTGTTACAAAAAAAAAAAAAACCATATAAGCAAATTGCGCAGCAAGTGAAGGAAATTAAGTGCAGCAAATGAATGGATGCAGGGGACGGGTGGCATTTAATCAATTAACTAGATGATTGAGGGATAAATTAACACTGACAAAATTCTAGTGCATATGCCCTTTCACAAAACCATCTTCTTCTTGGATAGCATTCACATTTGGGGATTTATGCATCACATAATACAGTGGATTTCCCATGAACATATCATTGAAACTTCAGCAGCTTCTTTGTGACAATGCAAAGTGAAGGAAACACATTGTCATCTAGCTGACCCAATTGTCCTTAATCCTCCAAAAATCTAAAGATCGTTAGGCAGATTCATCTCATACCCAATTCCCATGTTATATTGCAAGTTTTCTTTTCTATGAATAATTCTTCATTTGTGATATTGTATCCATTTCACAAAACATGGCGCACTTCCAGAAGTGCAAATGTACAATCCAATTCAAAATGTATCAAAACAATGTGGACGTCAACGAAAAGATTGCCAAACAAGCCCAAGATGAACTGAGTTGCTAATGTTAGCCTGCTTAGCAATCTCAATCTCCAACATTAAAAGAGATGCCATGTTGATTCAGAAAAGGTGTAGTAGTTAAGTCAAAGCTATAGCCTCTAGGTAACAATTCTGTCTAATTCGAAGTGCAAATCATTGCCTCTTCTAGCAATAATATCTTCTTATAAGCACTGATCATTGATAGATTAAAATTTATTAATGTCACAATATTAAAGGTAGAGGGTAAAAAAAGGGGTCATATGTTCATGAATAAAATAAAGTTCAACAATACTGACCATTCTGTATAGCCTGGATCAACTGTGAAACCATATATGTCCACTATGTCACACATAGAAAGTGCTAGCTCTATGGATTTCATGCCAGTTCCTTTTGCACCTCTGCGCAAAACAATCCCTTGGAATAGATAGACTGGATTTGGAATGCTCTACAACATGAAGAAAATGATAGAATGTCACAGCAAGCCACAATTTTGTATAGCTTTGTGGAACATAAAACAGAATTTACGTTGTAGGAAAAAACAAATTATAACTTCCAGGTGCATATATTGGGAGACATCAAATGTTCAAAAAGTGCTTCCATATTATTTGAAATAAATTACACAAAAAGGTCAAGATAGTTCTGTCTGAACTGGACAAAAGATGAAATAGAGACAGGGAAGTAATACCATATCTGCATATCAACGAACAAAAGTTTCCAGATTTGGACCTAAACAAATCTAAAATGGCAGTCTTAAAGCTATTTTTTTAGGGAGCAGAATCAAAGATGTCAATGTAATAAAAAAAAAATAACAAGCATGATACCGAAGTATTAAAAAAAATCAACCTGAAAAGAAAACTGATCATCATCTCAGCTGAAAGGAAAGATTCTTCTAATCGTGACCTTCCAACAAAATAAAATCCTTAAATTATCATACATTTGACAAAGAATTAAAAAAATACAAATGGAGCAGTATCCCTTTTGTTCTTGCAGGGGATGTTAGTTGGATGCTTCATAAGGCTGTGGAGTCCGTTATAGTTGATGGTTTCAAGCTGAGAAGCACAACATTATGGTTTATCATCTGGATTGTTCAGATGCTACTTTCCTTGTGCCTTGGAAACTAAGAAAATCAATCAAATTTCTAACTGCGCTGCAGGTATCAACTCAGATCAGTAATCAACACATTTTGGGTTCTTTTCACATGAGTTAGTATCTCGAATGCACTTGTTATGATATTTCCAACATACATGACATTAGCTCAGAAACATTAAACGGATACATGAGGTTAGGTATTATCAAGTTTTTAACTTCCAAGATCTTAGTATCATTATTATCCTTCTCCTCTCCCAATTCGGCTGGATGGGGGGTGCTCCACTAGTCTAATATCTTCTCATCCAAGTCTTTTGAAACCCATATCATTGTCTGCTGCTCAAATCGTGTATTAACGTTCACCGAACTACTTTGGTAATATAGGTTCATTCAAAAGTTGTAGGGCTTTATGTTAGTTAAGATATTGAAATATTGATATCAATAACTTGTTGAAAGTACCTAGAGGTCATAGTGCTTTATCACGAGATATTCGAGTTCAAACAATTTGTTTGTCCAATACTTCAATCCAGGATGGAAAAAGTTATCTGCCAACTTCATTATTTACTTGATAATGAAAAGTGGGTGAATGCATCTTGGGCAGCTAAAGACCATCAAGTACAAAGTTTCAGGAGGCACAAAAATTACATAACCAAGTGTAAAAAGCAACCGCAATCTTTGCAATGATTGGTAAGTCAGCAAGGAATGAGATTTTTCTCTTCCTGTCAAGAACATTTTGAACTTCTCAGAGCAGCAGTAGCAGCAATTTGGTGTGACTACAATGCAGAAATGATATTTGGTAATTTTCGATTCATATTCCATTTAGGCAACCTTTTCTGTTTTATTCCATAGTTTTGCACTTGCTTTTGCTTTTGCCTCTCTATCTTGTAAAAGTAGAATCACTCATCCACCCTTATTTTTAGTTAGTTTTCTTGAGCAGCCAATATGATCTACTTGTGTTCAAACAACGCATTCAATTTTCCATCGCGGAAGCTAATTTTGACAAACAGAACTGTTGATCAGTAGCACGAGAAAAACAGACAATTTTGCAAAGGGTTATTCACCTTGATCATCGCATTGAAGTCACGGTGGGTTACACTCTTGATGATAAGAACTTCGTCAGCTGCAAAAAAACATGCAAGTGAGGAAGAATCATAAAGCAAAACAAACAGGCCCTCTTCTACAGCGGCTTAGGCTAGTTTTGGCTATTTTCCAAAATAATTTGGGTCTTTGGCTAGTCTCCAAATATTGTAATGTTTTTTGACCAATTTTTTAAAAAGAAATTCCAAGTTAATTCCTTTTACAATAACTAATTCTAGGGGTGTCGCGGGTCGGGACGGGATGGGGGTCGTCCGGCACTCATCCCACACAATGATTACGGGACCGGACCGGGAACGGATTCACTACTTTCTTTCAATCGAGCACGAGTCTTGTTCCCTCGAGGGACGGGACGGGACCGAGACGGGCTCTGTCACTCAAATAAAAGAATATTATAAAAAATCTAAAAAATTTATATATTTTGCGGTTTTCAAAGGCATAACATATATAAATTTATAATATTTTTATATTTTACGATTTTCCATATATACACACACTCGACATATTATACATATAATTATACACTATATACTATATAGAATAGATTTATGTTAGGTACGATCTTCTAGAGATGAAATCCTATATCCTATATCCAATACAATACTAAAATATTTGCCTTTTTGCCACATGTCGCATTTCTATGAGTTTTTTCCATCAAGAACTAAGTATTTTCATTATTATTTTTTAGGTGTTTATTCATGATTTTTTTTATATATTACGATATTTATATAAATTTAATTTCGGTAAGAATATATTAGATACATATCTGAATTGATTTATTTATGTTTTGATATTTTAATAGTTAACTGTATTTATGAATTTCATGGTTTATCATCTATTTTTTTTAAATAATAAACTATATATATGTATTTTTTTAAAAAAATATGTAGGCAATATATATATATATATATATATATATATATATATATATATATATTCATTGATAAAAATGATATTTATAGGGTAGAACATTTTCAAAATGGTTAATCAATCACAAGTTACATATATCTATAAATTCATTCATTTATTTAGTTATTTTAACCAAAATATAATTTAAATCATCAATTACGTACTAATTTCAACAAAATAAAAAATCGATGGAGTAATGAATTGATTTTTTTTAATGAGAAGAATTATCGATTAAATCAATTATGTTTATTGTATGGTTTTTGTATATTTCTATTATATAGGCTAAGTGAAAATCAAGTTATTTTTAGGGATATTAATTAAGTGATATCAACTTTATAATACAAATTATTGCATTCTTCAAAAGGTGACGTTATCCAAGAAGGGACTTTTACAAGTTCCCACTGCAAATGCTTAGCCATAGCTTTAATACTTGATCACCAGACTAGTAATTGGTAGAGTGATTTTACCCTAAATTTTTTCTTTTTTCATAATATTCTTCCTCTCATAAAGTTTTTCTGTATTTGGCTGGAGAAGCAGAACCAAATTTTTGGAAGTGAAATGATATAATGAAATGTGAACTTACAAGCTCCTTGCAAAATTTTAACCATATTGCGAGCAGCACCTCGCACTACAAGGCGAAAGTCCCTCTTTAAACCAACATGTTTAGCATATTTCTGTACATTGTATATAAAGACAGGACAAGGTTAGACTATCATTTAATATATATGCCTTCAAATACGGAGGAAAAAAAAAAGAAAGATAAGCCAGAATACTAGCTGAAAAAATATGTGTAAATACAGTGAATATTGATAAGAACTAAACTGGAAAATGACCTGCCAGCAAGAACTCATGTTGAAGAGTCTCTAACATTCAATTATCCTTCTAACAGAACTAGAAGTGGTGACTATATCAATGTTCTATAAGTGAAGAAAGAATAAAGAATGCCATTCAAAAAGAAGATGCCAACATCGGGGGGGGGGGGGGGGGGGGGGGGGGGGGCGGGGGGGGGCAGAGGTGGGTGTGTGCATGAACAGCTTCAGCAAGAGCCGCTAAGGGGCTTCTTAGACTCAGATAAAATCGCTATTTTATAACTGTCATCTTTCCTTATCTTTCAGGAGATAACTTCATTTTTTAATTTCTAGTAATGCTTCTTTTCTGCTATATTGTAGTGAACTTCTTTTCCGTCATATTATAGTGAGTTCTTCCTATGAATCATGTAGCTGCTAAATGAAGCCAGCAATGCATACCTTATTTACAGGAGCCTCATTGTCACGTATAACTATATCATGACTGTCAATCTCTTCCCCAGATTTTGTCTTCAGAAGATCTCCAGAGTTTCCAACAACTGCACATCTTTGAAACTGGCGAGGGTGAAAAGGAGGCTTTGCTGGTAAAAGAAGATTTAAATGCTCCTCACAGAGAGTCTTATTGTAGCATTTGTCTGCTCCTCTGTCAAATAACAACATAAACATTTCAAGGCAACTACAACGAAAACATAAAAAAACTGAACCATAACCCTGAGCACTAGAATCATACAATTGTGCGATCCGCTTTGCTGCATAATCCAACCAACCATCAGGACGAACATCAAGGTACTCCCTCGTCAACACTGTAGTCATGTTACGATACTGCAGTCATTATAACCTCAGCACATATTATACCTTGACATATGAAGAAGATACTTATGAAATAGAATGCAGTAATACAATACCTGTTCCCAAAGCAAAATTGCTTCACAAACATCATACTTGTACTCCAAAGGTTCAAAAACTTTAAATTGTGCATTATACTGCAAAAGAATAGCAGAGCAACAATCTCGTTTAAAAGACATAAATATGAAAGGGCATAGACTGAAATAAAAACAAAGAATACACATGCCCAAGTGCTATTGGTGCCTTTAGGAAACTTGAGGATCAAGTTGCAGTGGTCAATGATATCAGCTGTTAGTCCAAGCCCTCTGTTTGCCTGTGAATATTATTCAGGTTTGGTAAGAATAATGAGGTAAAGAGGTATTTATGAGCCCTGAAAAAAAAAACAGAAAGAAATCTCCATATTGAGATATGCCAAAACATGTTCTACACCATAGGTAACACGGACACATATAACGGACATGATACAACACAAACAGATGCAGGAAAACAGCAGCTTAAAAATCATGGGACACACCAACTAAAAGACAATATGTGTTATTTGATCTTGAACCTGTATGTGAATCTGAGTAATGCATATAGAACACAAGCCCATAAAATTAAATACACAATATCATCAATAAATGGTAAATTTGAAACAGGGGAATGACAAATGAACAAGAATCAAAGCGAGAAGAAAGAGTAAAGGCATCCTGCTTTTTCATTTGGTAGAAACTAGCAAGCAAGATGGAGCACATTCCATTATCTCTCCAATTATTGAGGAATTCGACCCATGGAGTAGAGAGGGATTCAGATTGTCTACATCTGCCATCTCCTTTTTTATTAATCAGAAAAACTTAGCATTCTTTTTGCATATGGCCATATAGGACAAATGACTAGAAAAACTTAGAATTCTAGTCCTTTGTCCCATATGCAAAGAGGTGTTGCCACCAAAAACAAGCTATTTGCAAGAAAACATTCAAATAATTAGTCTCACAAATCACAATCTGCATCGGACAACAAACAAACATAAGCCACAAGGTACTGTTGGGTGTCTTGTAAAACTTTTAAACGAAATTCATATAGATTCTATTAACACCAGACTACAAAGAGGAACAATGGGGAAAGTAACAGCAGTTTACTCAAAAAGCCGCCTTAAGAATCAAAACCTCTTAATCCAAATTGTACTAAAGTGGCGAGAGTCTACTAAAACACGTTGGCTTCACAGCTCCACCCTTCTATATTCGGTTTCACAGCTCCACCTCCACCCATTTATATTCCTGCTCCAAGTCTCTAACTACATGTAGAAGATATCAAAAAATATATAGCTAAAAATGCCGCCTTTCTCTAGAATCCTGTGATTTGTGTACTGATATGGAGGACATGGTTTGCTCAAAATCATACTCCGCGCATCTTTTATTAAACCCTGTGATTTAGATAGGTAAGATTGTGTTTCACTACCAGCTAGATTTTGTTCTATCCACTTCTGAAACATCAATATTCAACTAGTATAAAGACTCCAAGAATGCATCAATCTAGTCTTTCACCAATCATTGACATTGTTTACAAAAACCAATCCACTATCACCAATACATAGTCATGAAGGACACACAGCACCAGAATCCATGTCAGATTCGAGGTGTTTCCTTCATTCTAAAGTCTTATCTTTGAGGCAGGTTGAAGAACCTAAACCACCCTTTGTGTGCACGCTCTTGCTTGCTACATAATCCTCAAATCAAGTATCACAGAGCATTAGCACTAACGTCTCAACATTAGAGAAAAAACATTTCACTGCTACCAGTACCAATTAGAACCTTTCTCAATCTGAGGTCACATGATTGTGATTCACTGGGATAATTCTCCAAGCTTGTGTACAATATTTCAGCCCATATAAGGCAGACTTTGGCAATGTGCCCTCAAAACTCAAAAGGATGTTTTACATACTAGTTTATTTCTCTGTATTGTAAGATCTCATATTCATGATTGCTCCGATACCCGTAATGCATTTCAAGCAATACATCAGATAGACAGGTAGGCAGACTGGGATAATTCTCCAAGCTTGTGTACAATATTTCAGCCCATGTAAGGCAGACTTTGGCAACGTGCCCTCAAAAGGATGTTTTACATACTAGTTTATTTCTCCGCATTGTAAGATCTCATATTCATGATTGCTCCAATACCCGTAATGCATCAATGATATCTCCACGATAATCTCTACTACAAAATTACCTCTTAGCTTTTACTACCCAAGGGACCATTACTTAGGTTAGGTGAAGCTACCGATCTATCATTCGCCGCAGTAAGATTTTCACTCACAGGAAGAAAACAATGAGACAAATTCAAATGCAAAAAAAAAAGATTAGAAACTGAGGCACTGACCACACACTGCTGAACATTCTTTTGGAAGTTGAACAAGATCTCAACCTCCGCTTTGTCGTTTACACTCAATTCAGGGTCAGATCCTGCCAATTGGAAAGAGAAAGTAAACAATAAGAACACAACAACAACAATCTAAATAGGACAAGCAATAAACTCGCCATCGAAATACAGGGTAGGAGACCTGTGAGAGAATACTGAATGGCGAAGATGAGGAGAGAGAATCCGGCGACTATGGAAACGAGGACAGGGATAGGGCTCCGGGGCTTGCTCTGAGCTCTCATTGTCTCTACTCAAGGACATCAAATGAAATCACACCTAAAAGTGAGGAATTTGAACAGGAAAAGACTGAACCCGGAGGAATTAGGAAGACGGGAATTTACTTTTATAGTTACCGGGAACAGCAGTGAGATTTGGAGATTCTCAGATCTCCTGTAAGTTGAAATCTATATCAAACTTCACAACACCCCGTCTGAAGAAATGGAGAAAACACCGGAATTCGAGAATATTTGGGATCCACGATTTAACACCTTAAATTCAAGCTCTGTCAGCCAAATCCGATTCGGATCACCTATTACCCAAACAAGATACCTGCTCCCACTCCACTAATTTATTTTAGGGAAATTCCACGCGATGTCTACAAATTTCGCGTATTATACAAAGTTTTGAAAAATTTTGCGTGATGCTCACGAAGTTTTGTAAAAGTCCACATAGTGTCCATAAGGTTTTTCAAAAGCTTATGTGATAACAATAATGGTTTTAATATTGAAAAATTGAGATTAAAAATTATATTATTGTACATTATAATTTGGAAAAACACTCTACAAGATTGAGTATTGATTTGAATCTTTTTTTAAACTATTTGTTTTTTATATAATTTTCTTAAAGATAAACTAACCAATTTTTTTTCTTTAATTTTTATTTGTTCTCAATATTTAGTTTTTATTTATAAAGAAATGAGGGCGAAAAAAAGAACTACAGAGTATTACCCATTTACCATTGAATTAATATTAATTGATACAAAATTTTAAAATTACAAGAAGATATAGACACTTTTCCCCATTAAACCAACTTTCATATGAAATAATTTTTCGGTGAATTTTTTAACGTAGTAACCGGGGTTGAAGCATTTAATAACGTGGTGTGACATCATAAATTTCCAAAATTCAATTTTTTGTAAAAAATAAATTTAACCAATTTAATTTTATAAATCTTATTTTAGAGCTAATTATTTACTTATCAAATTTTATAAAAATTAAAATTGGGCATTTAAGAACGTGGTGCCGTGTTATTTTCCTATTTTTAATACTCAATTAAAATGTGAAACTTTTAATTATGTATTACAAATTATCTCATATGAAAATTGTTTTAATGTGGAAAAGTGTATGTGTATATATCTTCTTGTAATTTTCAAATTTTCTATTAATATTGGTTCATTGTAAATGGGTAATATTACTACATAGTTCTTATTATTTTTTCCTCGTTTCCTTATAAATAAAATCTAAATATTAAGAACAAATAAAAATTAAATACGTAAGATTTTTGAGAAAAAATTTTTGGCTAGTTTATAGGTAAGAAAATTTATATAAAAAAATAGTTTTCAAAAAGATTCAAACTAATACACAATCTTGTTTTTTTTAAAGTAGGCAAACATTCGGAGCTATTACAAAGAATGTAAACGCGCTCCGAGATCATTATGACGGATGATGGTACAAAGTTCTCTTTTAAAAGGGATTGTAGATCTATCACTAATGATATCCCTAGTGGCTATATAATCTGCAACTTTGTTCGCTTCTATGTAGATGTGTTTGAATTCAACCCTTTCGAAAGCTGCTTCCATGATCTTGATTTCTTCTGTCTAGCGCATATCTCCCATCTGTTGTCTTTTCCCTTAGAAAGAATTCTCATCAACTCTTGGTTGTCTCCTTCTACAACGATCTTTTTCAAGCCTAATCTTCGAGCTACCTTCATCCCTATTAGAACTGTTGCTACTTCAGTTCGAATAATCGTACCTTGATCTACTTCCTAGTAGAAGATCTCAGTTACATGGCCCCTAAAATCACGAAATGATTCCTTCCACCTGACTAATGCCAATGGGTTTGATATAACCATCTACGTTAATCTTGTAGATGACTCCTACTGGTCTAGTCCACTTAGATCTAGACCTTTTTTTCTTTTATATATTGATGTCTTTATTAATACTCCTGGATTCGTTTCTCTCCAGTCCTGGATATTTTTATTAATTCGCTTAATTATGTTACCAAAAGTGTCCGGGCTTGTATGGTTAAAGATTAACTTGTTTCTAGTTTCCCATATCATTTCCTAAATAACCACTAGATCTTCAAAAAAATGATTTGCCGGCTTGATTTGATTAATGTTTTCGCAAAGGGAACCTTGCAATGAGAGGTTGTTAAAGAACTTACATGTTGTTTGTTCGAACTGGACTATTAGTTCCTTTGGAAATGAGCACTCTGTAAAGAGGTGAGTGGTATATATCCTCATTTCCGAGGTTACAGAGGGAACAGGTATTTAGTACTCTGTTGATGTACCTATTAAGCATGTTGGTCATAGGTAGGTCTAGTAAGTTTTTTAGGCAAGGAGGAAGGTTTAGGTTCCAGATCGATCCAGTAATGGTTTTTTGTGTTGAGGTTATGGGTATTTGTAATTTTCTTTGCAAATTTGGTGGTGAATTTTCATGTGGGATTAGGCACCCAGATTAGCTTATCCTGGGCTTGCCGTGATGGAATGTTGAGGGATAAAATATTATTAGCTATATGTTTAGGGAATAGACTTTGAATAAGAGGCTTATTCCAGAGCTTTTGAGGGGTAAAGAAGTGGCTGACTTTCATGTTTGGGTCATTGTTGCCCATGAAAGTTTTGAGATTTTTATTAGGTACACAAGGGTCATTCCAAATAGGCAAAAATGCATAAAACCACCAACTATTCATTGTTGTTTGCAAATAACCACCCCTTATTTAAAAATTGTCAAATAACCACCCATTAAATATATGTTGTTTGCAACTAACCACCCATACCCTTTTTCTTGTTAAACCTCACTTAATTTAATATGAAAAGACAATTATAACCCTATTATTTAATGTTTTATTTTTAGTAAAAAGACATACTTCTCTTTGTTGCTTGATGTTTCAGGTATTACAATTAGACCTGTCAAATGGGTCATTCGGGTCGGGTCACTTCGGGTCCCGAGTAAAACGGGTTCCGGGTACATCCAAGTTGTCTCGAACCCGGGTTTTACCGAGTTTCGGGTCATTTTGGGTTTGTCAATTTTTCTTTTTTAAATTAAAAAAATCATGATTTGATAATTTTGGATAATTTTAAAATTCTACAATTAAAGACGTTGTTCATAAATCATAGTGCTTGTAATTATATACTATATTTGATCTAAAATATTTTATGTTTATTACATCTTGTAATTTTTAATAAAATGTAATAATATATAAATATCAAAATTTTAAACAATTTTTTAAAAAATTTGATATTTTATATATTATTCCATCTTATTAAAAACATTTGATTTTTATTATTTCATGTAATTTTTAATAAAATGTAATAATATATAAAATATCAATTTTTTTCTTTTTAATAATATATAAAATATCAAATGTCACCAAACCCAGATTAAAAAGTTATTTAAAAAATGACAAACCCAAAATCGACCCAAAATGACCCGAAACTCGGTCAAACCCGGGTTCGAGACAACCTGGATGTACCCTGAACCCGTTTTACTCGGGACCCGAAGTGGCCCGACCCGAATGACCCATTTGACAGGTCTAATTGTAAAGCCTGAAAATTCAAGCAACAAAGAGAAGTATAATTGTCTTTTTACTAAAAATGAAACATTAAGGAATAGGGGTATAATTGTCTTTTCATATTAAATTAAGTGAGATTTAACAAGAAAAGGGGTATGGGTGGTTAGTTGCAAACAACCTATATTTAATGGGTGGTTATTTGACAATTTTTTAATAAGGGGTGGTTATTTGCAAACAACAATGAATAGCGGGTGGTTATTTGACAATTTTTGAATAAGGGGTGGTTATTTGCAAACAACAATGAATAGTGGGTGGTTTTATGCATTTTTGCCTTCCAAATATTTACGAGGTTACCGTCTCCTATAACCCAAAGGAGACCATTCTCAAATTTTTCTCTAAGTGATAATAGTCTGCGAAATTGGCAAGAGGTTGCTTGATTTGGTTTGTCCCTGATGTTGCTATTATGCAAATATTTTTCTTTGATGACTCTAACCCAAATATTATCTTCATTAGTGTAAAGTTTCCAAAGTAATTTAAACGGAAGGTTTATGTTTAAGTCTTCGGCTTTTCTAATACCCAATCCACATTGGGCTTTGCTCTTACAGATGTTATCCCAGCTTATTAGAGGGGTATATCTCTCCGAGTGAAGTTTATTCCAGAAGAAATTTTTGTTTATTTGGTTTAGTTAGTTAAGAATTCCTTTGGGGAGCAAAATTTTTTGCATCAAATATTTAGTTTTAGAACTTAGGTTGGCTTGAATTAAAATAGATTTGCCTACTTGAGACCGGTTCGAGGCTTTCCATTTGGAAAGTTGCTTTTTCAGATTTTGGATGGCTTCCTCAAACACCAAGTTTTTAATTCGGCCGTTGATCATCGGAATACCTAAGTACTTTTCAAGGGTACTCGAGATTGGAATTCTCACACTCTGGGCAAGGTCTCTCGCTAGGTTTTGGTTTACATTCTTAGAACATTTGAGAGAGCTTTTACTATAGTTAATAGTGAGCCCCGAGAGGTTGGAGAAATTATTTATCATGTTCTGAATGGTATTTAGAGTAGTATGCGCAGCTTTAGCAAAAATAATCGTGTCATCTACAAAAGTAAGGAAAGGCATAGGGTTACCGCTTTTGGAGAGTTTGATTCCGATTAGCGCATCCTCTTGCAAAGCTTCCTTGTGCATTTCTCTCGCTAGATCTTCCATTACTAACAAAAAGATGTAGGGTGCAAGTGGGTCTCCTTGGCGAATTCCCCTATTAGGCTTAAACTGTTTACCTGTACAATTGTTAACTAGAATGGAGAAGGAGGAGGTTGTAAGACACGTCATAGCCTAGTTGATCCATATAGGATGGAAATCAAACTTATGAAGAACCGCTTTGATGTAGCTCCAGTTGATTTTATCGTAGGCTTTTTCCGTGTCGAGTTTTAGTGCCATCCAGCCAGTTCATCATTTTCTCTTATGAAAGCTATGAAATATTTCATGAGCTATTAAGGTATTATTCTGAATGGATCTACCTTCTATAAAAGCTCCTTGAAAAGGGTTGATGAGTTTGGGGAGAATAGGTTTCAGCCTGTTTGCCAGAATTTTTGTGATTACTTTGTAAATGGTGTTACATAAGGCATAAGCTAATCGGCCCATAGTGGTTGATAGCGTCTATTTAGTCATGTTTATAGGACACTCTTGGTTAGAGTTTAGGGCATTTTACTCGAGCGTTTGCCTATTTCTTAGCCCTTAGTGTCCCATTTCGAGGAATCGGTGTCTACCGCTAGTTTATTGTGATTTCAGATGTTTTGGAGCTGATTCAAGAGCTTAAGGAGAAAGGGGTGGTTAAATGATATTTAGTACACTAAGGAGTCATCAAAGACGATCTAGGAGGCACAAGATCAAGGAAATGTGCCTAGAGATTCGAAGCAGAATCGAACAAAGTGGACAATTAAGGCGGGGCAGCATGTAGAAACTTCCTATTTTCGCCCTACAACACTTCTAATCAAGTCCTAATGTCTTCATGAGAGTTGTAGTAATTGAAAAGAGCTTTCCAACGCGTATTTATATGCATTAATCGGACGAGCGAGGACTGCAGAAAATGCATTTCAAGGCGACCCTGCTGAACTCCACTCGGCCGGGTGATTTCAACAATTGACCACGTATATGCTCGAGTTGCCCTCAGAACTAGCCAAAGTTCAACACTCGGCCGAGTGCCCTATCCACTCGAGATGTGTTATGCCCGAGTGTCAATCCTGATTCCATTTTCTGTCGTTTCGTTTTGCATTATTTTCGAATTTTTCTGGTTGGGTCTTTTAAGGACGTCTTGGGGGATAGAAAGAGGGGAGGACTTGATAGTGTAGAGTGGATTTTGAGAAGGTTTGGAGATCTGTAATCGAAGACTGGATCGGATCTATCGAATTTCGGTAACTCTTCCACTTTATCAATGGTTGTTTTGTTGAATTTGATTGATTTAAGCATGGTTCCTATTATGGGTTGCTAGATTTCATTGTTCTAGGGTCGGGGTGATCCCGACGATGCAAAGATAGACTTGTGCTTAGTATTGTTTGAATGATATTTGATTCTAATTGGTGATTTAATCCTATCGCGCCAGCCTTAGTTGACGAGAGTCGATTAGAACTGATTTTGGGGTTTGAAATCGAGAGACTATGACCCTGAATTGGAACCTAGATGGTGAATTTAGGTCGAGAGGCTATTGGAACCATATGATTAAGCCTGAAGTTTAGTCGATCAAAAGAGAAATTAAAATTCTTGTGGATCTCTAGATCGTCATAGATATTTTAGGTGATAATTGTATCGACTGAGACCGAGATGGTTATGTTTGCACGATTACTACCTAGAATTTTAAGCACGCAAAGGGTCTAAATTGGTTGGTTGAGACCGAGAGGCGATCATTAACCAATTTAGACACATTCGTTTTGATTCCGAGAGGAACTTTGCGATTACCTTAGACAATCTACCTTCACATTTGAATTAGATATCATTCAAGCAAGAAAATATTTTTGGTCTATCGATGATGCATTGTCGGTAATCCCTTGTCCTAGAACGCTTTCCATATTGATATTTCTCTGCACTTGATCTGTTTTCGTTGTTACTTTAAGGATAAACTCTCAAATCTGCTTGTTACTTTTGAACTTGGTCAAACTAGCTCGAAATTACCGTCGATACTCCTCCGGTCCTTGTGGATACGACACTTGATTACTACAGCTGAACCCGTACACTTGCGGGGTAGGTTTTTAGCCTATCAAGTTTTTGGCGCCGTTGTCGGGGACCGGTGCTAGTATCGATCATCTTTTTAACGACTAGTTCACTAAGTTCTTTTTGTTGCTTTGATTTTTTTTCCTTTTTGTTTTTGGATTCAGATATGCTCTTTTGAAGATGAGTCATGTTCCCCTTCTGTGATGTTTGTGCGTCCTTTGGTCATGCCACTCGTGATCATCAGTTCTCTGTTTATGGGACATATGCCTATTGCGAGTTTTGTGGTGATTTTGGACACACAATTACTTAATGCCCGGTTTTGCTAGCTCCCACCTCTCGTGATGCGGATTTCATGTACCACATTTGCAATCCTGATGGACATTACGAGTGGGAGCACACTTATGAAAGAGATTCAGCCGAGCTTGAGTGTCAAACTTCGCAACCTCCTCCTGATCCAGAGCCTTAGCGCAAAACACATTGAATCCTCTAGCTATTCTAGAAATCCCAAGACAAACAAATGTGTCAGTGATAATGAAAATTGCACTGGTGTTTCTTTTGAGATTGAGGAAAGTTTGGAAGAGCATGTGCATGAGTTGATGGAGCCAGAGATTGATTTTGAGGAGGATGAGCCCAAAGAAGAGCCTCGATTGGTTGTTCACCAAGCATACATGGTGCCATCACTATTTTCTGAAGGGTTGGTTCAAGAGAATGTTGATGAACAATTTGGGGCATTTTTCGGAATGCTTGCAAAATGGCACAAGGAGGAGATATCAAATAAAGTTCCTGCCGACATACTGCCTCCCATCAAGTCCCAAGAGATGATCTTATTATTTCAAGACGATGGTGACAATGAAGACACAAAGGGCCAATGGGCTAAGAAGAGGAGGAGCACACGCCTATGGAGCTTGAGCGAAAAGCAATCTAAATCATGTCGCTCTAAGAAGACTCTGCTGGAAGGATGGAACGAGCTATGGACCGTTCATTCAGGTCGATTTAAGCTTCTAGAAGGTAATAAGGGTCGGCTTCAGACCTTAAACTAGCGCTTCTTGGGAGGCAACCCGAGGTATGTTTTCTTTATTTTTAGTTTTTTTTTTCTTCTTTTGTCCTTTTTTTAGCTGATTTGCAAAAGTGCAAGTATGGGGTGGAGAGTGCATTATTTTGAGAATATTATTTGTGTTTTGAGCTGAAGTGAAGGTGTTTGGCACCTATCTACTAACCCTCATCTTGCCGAGTTTGTTGCTTGTTTGTGTTGGTTATCTTGCCTAGGTTTGGACACAAATGGCTCTAGCTTGGCTACCTTCTAGACACCTTCTAGAAACATGCTCTACATGTTGAAATTATGAGTATTCCCATCTCTTACTTGATTGTTTTGCACATTGAGAACAATGCTTTGTCTAAGTATGGGGTGGGGGTGAATACTTCACAATTTTTGCAGTTTTTATGTCTATTTGGCCCGCGCTTATTAGAATGTTTGATGACTGCTTGAGCATTGAGCCATTGCCTTGTTTGACTAGCTAGATTGTATACCCTCTTGCTTGATCTTATGTGTATCTTGCCTCATACTTGGATACTCTAGCTTGACTTCATACCACATTATTGGGTTTGTGTGCACAAATTAAAATATGATTGAGGCAGTTTTGTCAGCCCATTTATCCTTGCCTACCCTTGCATTTGAATCTGCTTGAAGCTTTCTGAGCCTTATAAGCCTGTTTCTTTTGTAGCTCCACAAGATTTTCATAACCGCTACTTGCCTTTCCCCAATCCGGGATTTTGGGTCATGGTAGTGTATTTTGTTGTGTGGATGTGCTTCAAGTAAGGGATGGTTTCTCTTGATTGTGATTGAAAGAAGAAAAAGAAAAAAAAAGGAGAGAAAGAGAAAAAGTCTTGGGATAAGAGGAGGATAAAATTCACTCTTGTGCAAAAGTAAAAAAAAAATACGGTTAGTAACAGATCCTGCTTGTGGAGAATAAAATTCACACAAGGAGGAAGAAGTGCAAAGTGAGGAGGCCAAGACACTTATTAACCGGGTACATTCATCACAAATGTTTGTATTCGTGTAAAACGGTGTCGAGGCTAGAGAGGTAAGATAAAGAGTGAAAAAAAAAAGAATTTTTCATTGAAGTGGTTGACAAAACTGAAGATGAAAAAGTTGTTGTGATGGAGTTTGTTTGTTGGATTGGTATGAGTTTGATTCTTTGAAGTGTGTGTTTTTTCAGTTGTTCTTGCATGATCCTTTTTCCCGGATTCTAGATACACATGGCCTAAAGTTATCCATACCTTGCTCTTTCCACCTTTTCCCCATCATAACCCTATAAAGTCCTCATGATTTTGTTATGTGCATAATTCCAAGTGGTGGAGATTATCCAGGTTGTTCAAGCTTTGTGTATAACGAGTATTTAGATTGAGATTTGAGGGAAGTGTATTAGAGGGTTTTTGTATTTTGAAGAGCTAGTCAAGCTTGTCTGTTGGCTATGATATGCTAGGATGACATTTGTTAAATATTATGATTTAGTAGACGCTATATTGTGGTTTATTGTCTTAGTCTTGCTTGGGGACAAGCAAGGTTAGTGGTTGATTGTGGTAGGGTTCTCAGTTTTGGGTATTAGACCAATAAAGGTTTTGTTTATCTCCGACAATAATTGTTCTGAGTGAAAGAATGCTTTAACTGCTTTACAACAAGAGGGTCCTACTATATGCCAGTATTTTTTATAAAATTCTGGGGGGAAGCCATCCGGGCCAGGGGATTTATCTTCTGCCATTTCAAATATAGTAGTTTTGATTTCAGCTATAGTCAGTTGATAGATTAGGTTTTGGTTTTCCTCTAACGTTATCTGGGGCTGAATGTTCCAAACATCCCCTGGGTTAACTTAATATTGACCAGTACCTATAAATCTTTCCGATAGCTCATGTGTGATTTGATCAGAGATGGTGTCGTTGTCATAAAGGATATTGCCCTGTTTTGTTGTAAAGGATTTAATGGGAAAACTAATTAAAATACCCCTACCTTTGAGGGTATGGTGAAAATATATCCTCAACTTTCAAATGTAATTAAAATATCTCGACCTTTGAGGGTAGTGGTAACATATTACCACGAGTTTTTTTTAAGGGTCAAAAATGCTGACAAGGCAGCCTACATTGATTTTGTTTTTGACGAGGCAGCCTGTGGAAGCCTTTTTTATAAATTAGTACTAAAATCGGGGTTTCTCAAACGGTTTCCTTAGGGAAAAAATGCACCGACAACAAAATTAAACCCGAAAAAATGAAATTGATTCAACCAAGCAACTAATCCGGTCAAAATTGCCTCAAATTAACACAACATGACTTTTCCTAACACCAAACCGACAACAAAAAACTAAACCGAAAACAAAAGCAACAACAAAGAGGGAAAAAACTTATTCAGCTAAGTCCGTAAACGAATCAAAGAGGAAGAAAATGTGAGAGATACAACTCAAGATAGCCGACCACAAGGGAGAAAGACTATCATTGAAGAGGAACTACGAGTTGCCTGAAAGATCGGAAGACAGCTCAAGAGGCGATCACGAAAGAAGATAGGAGGGAGCAAAAGGCATGGTGTATGAAGCCGGTCCAACTCTTTATTTATTTTCCTTAGGAAACCGTTCAAAAAAACCCTTGTAAAAAATCAACGTAGGATGTCTTGTCAGTATTTTTGACCAGTGAGAAAACTTGTGGTAATATATTACCACTACTATCAAAGGTCGAGATATTTTTATTACTTTTGAAAGTTGAGGATATATTTTTACCATATCTCCAAAACTGGGGTATTTTAATTAGTTTTCTCGGATTTAATTGGTCTTTTTTAGTTTTTAATTCTAGCTGTTATTTGAAAGTATTTCGTGTTCCTATCTGAAAATTAAAGATGGTTTGTTTTGGCCCTTTATTTCCATAACTTATAGTTGCATTCTAAGAGTCTGTATCTCTTGAGTTCTAATCTCGCTAGCTTTTCTTCATCTTGTTTACTGATATTACCCCAAGGTAAGCGATTTCGCAAATTCATAATTTTGCTCTCAACTTGTGAAAGTTGCCTAGCGGTATTACTGGTTTGAGATTTGCACCAGTTTTTGGTTCCGTTTGAGCAGTTTCTATTTCTGTATTAGTTTAAAGGCTTGGGATCCATTAAAA
This sequence comes from Persicaria tinctoria, assembly GCA_037127255.1. Taxonomy (NCBI): domain Eukaryota; kingdom Viridiplantae; phylum Streptophyta; class Magnoliopsida; order Caryophyllales; family Polygonaceae; genus Persicaria; species Persicaria tinctoria. Next base: position 36,582,026 of record JBANSL010000015.1, on the reverse strand, counting down.
TTATTACGCCAAGTTCATACTTGATAAATTGTAATCGTCTAAATGTAAAGGGAGAACCAGTGTAGTGAACAGTTTGGAGAACCAGTGTAGGGAACAGTTTGGAGATCAAGTTCATACTTGATAAATTGTAATAGTCTAAATGTAGCTATGGATGGAGAAGCACATCCTATTTTTCATGTGTCATTTTCTATATCGTTCAGATCACCAATGATGAGAATTGGAAGAGAGTGTTTGTGAGTTATCGAAAAAATTTCTTCCCAGAAGAGAGTTTTTTCTGATTCAACGGATGAAGCATAGACAAACAGTAACGCCATATCATGCTTGTCCACCGTTGTTTTAAACATGAGAAATCTGTCAGAATGTTCCAGGACTACACTTAAGTCTTCAAATTTTGTTTTATAGAGAAATTAAATAGATGCCACATTTGTGACCCTTAGCACTAATGCTGAAAGCTTTGTGAAAACCCCGATGCTTTGATCATCTAATCCAACGGAGCTTCATAAGCTAGCTTTAGTTTCATTAAGCATAAGGGCATCAAGGTGATTTGTATCTCTAAGATGGTTTATTTCTTGCCAAAAGAGGGGTCTTCCAGAACCCCTTACATTCCAATATGCGACTTTAATCATAAGAGATCCATTGAAGAAGAGCTTTTAACATATTACATAGTAAGATGGTGCAAGATTTAACAATATATCCTTAGAGAACCCCTTAAATTCCAATATTCGATAGATAATAGATAGTAATTATTCGCTAAGTTGATAGTAATTATTCGCTAGATTAGGTTTATAGTATTTATTCATATATATATATATATATATATATATATATATATATATATATATATATATATATATATATATATATATATATAGAGAGAGAGAGAGAGAGAGAGAGAGAGAGAGAGAGAGAGTTTACTTCAAATGTAAAAACTCCTTAACGTGTAAAATTTGCTTATCGCGTAAAATTAACTAATGGGCCTAATTTAATTACTAATGGGCCTAATTTAATTACTAATGGGCCTAATTTCATTAGTAGAATGTCAGCCCCCCCTTGCCCATGCATGTGCCCCCCCTTGTCCCCCTTTCTCGGACCCGATTTTTCTATTTTTTATTTATTTATTTATTTTGCCCAGATTTTTTTTTTCGTGGTAACACTTTCTGCTGTGCAAGTAAAACTTGCTTTTGTGCACATATAACATCTTATTGTGCAAATATAAGTTTATTTTGTGCAGACAAATAATTCATTATGGGGTAAATAGGTAAATGTGCCTATTTCAATTATAAAAATTTATAATTGAAATATGTTTAATTTATGGGTAAATTGGTAAATATGTCTAATTTTATGGGTAAATGCACTTTTTCCCGTTTTTGATACCTTTTGTGCAACTATGAAGTGCATTTGTGGAACTGTGGAGTGCATTTGTGCAACTGTGAAGTGCACTTGTGCAACTGTAAAGTGCATTTGTACAACTTTAATTGTGCAATTGTGCAAATTTAAAGTAGGATACAATTGTGCAAATTTAAACTACAATTGTGCAAAAGTAAGATACAATAGTGCAGATTAAGAATACAATTGTGCAAATGTAACATCATAATGTGCATTAATAAGTCAAAAGATGTACTTTTAAAATCGATGTTTTAATTTTGTTTTTTTTTTTTACTTTTGAGAGTTTGGGTTGTAACGGCCCGGGATTATGATTCTCGGGTTACGTTTCGAGGGATGAAACCCCTCGTTAGGATCTTGCGCCCCGAGTACAGGTTGAAGGTTTGAAATTCTAAACTAATATTTTCAAGGGTCGAAGCGATCGTTGGAATCCCCGAGGAAGTCCCATGTACCTGTCGTAGGTCTAAACGTGGAAAACCAATGGTCACACAAATAACGGAGGTAAAACATAATACAAGGGGGTGCCACGACAGAGACAGGTCAAAACAGAGTATATGTAGGGAGAAATCCCAAAAGTATAAATTTGGTGAAGTCAGGGTTCAACACTCACTCTCCGCCATATGAATGGACCCCGTCATAACAGCACGAAATCAAGGAGTGAAACGGGTACCTGAATCCAAAAAAAAGAGGGGGATCTGGGTCAATCATCAGGTCACTCATGCGCGTGTGTAAACACACTCTAAGAGGCATATAATAAGCATCTTATCCCTAAGATGAAATGTGTAATGCAATGCGGAAATTAAATCACATATATATATACTGACAGTTTAATATAATGCAGGAAGCGATAAATGGATCCACACCGAATGCCAAGTGGCATGTCCCTCTTTTACCTCCACCCCTCTTCCGATAGGGCGGAGACTGGCCAGTTCGGTGCTATAGCATAGCAATTTCCTCGTGGTGGTGCACAAACCACGACATCATCATATCACATCATCTCATCGCTTGCCCGATGGTGCTGGGCTATCATATCATGCTCATATAGACTCGATTGACTCAGGGTACCCGATGAGGCTGGGCTACCCTATGACCCTAGCAAAGACTCTAGGACTATCACGGATAACGGCCGTTCTCTTGCAAGGACATATAACAATCATATGATTTTCATTTTAGCTCCTAAGCGTGATTCTATGTCGTATGGTACATGGACACTAGCCTACTATATAACACCCAGTGCATAGAGCGTCCATCATGAGTAAGTTCAAAGAACTTACTTGGAGAAGCGTAGAATCCAAACAATGATCAGCAATGGCAAACAATCCAACATATCAGAGATCACCTAGTAATCCCATAAATAACATAATAAGTCTAAGTCTAATTTACACAAAGCACACAAGGCACATATGAAACATGTAAGATACACACATATGATAACTCAACCATCTTGTCATTATTAACATTATCATCTCATCTTCAATTCTCATATTGTCTCATCATATCTCATAAATTAACATCTTTCTCAATTCGATCATAACATCATCCTCATCAGCTCATGACAACCTCCATATCATACTTAGCCAATTTCACATATTACCGTTTCATACTCACACTTGGCATACAGATATATATCAACATCATAATATCTAACATTTAATCTCATATAGTAAATCACCGCAAGTCATGCTATTAGTCACACATATCATGTCGTTAGTCAAACACTCATATTATCATGCTAGTAAATCATCGAATAAGTCTTATTTCCAAGTTTAGATTCAAATCTGTGTCAAATCCGCGTTAGAATCCCGACCCTTGAAAATACTCGCCAAATTCCCTTTTAAATTTATTTATTAGTTTACTTTCCAACCTTGAAATTCTTTTCCAAATTCTTTATAAATCTTGAAGTCCCAATAATATATTTTAAATCTCAATAGTATTACATGATATTTTAAAAACCATTTATTTGACACCTTTATAAATTATTTCCAAATTCTCTAAAATCCCGACCATTTTTATTTAATAAATCAACCCTTATAATTCTCCCAAAATATAATAATTTATCTTTTAAATCATCAATTACTATTATAATATATTTTAATTACCATTAATTAGTTAAATAATAAACGGATAACCCGAACCGTACCGAACCGAACCGAACCTGCTTAAATCCCAACCGGTTAACAAATAACACAATATATATAATGTTAGCAAAAGGGGCCCACGAGTCCACATCAGCGTCTTCCTCCTCCATATTCAAATGAAGCCGCCGCCCGGCCATTGCCCAGCTCGACTTCGCTCCTACCGGCGCCGCTGCACTGTTCGACGGAGCTGGCTACGTCCTTCAGCCACGCCCAGCTTCTGGGCTCCCCCGTCTCCTCACACGCACCTGCTGCTCCCGACCTTGCTCTCGACGCTCACTCACCCCGCTCTCGAGCTCGCCGGAGCTCTCGAGCTCCACCTGACTTCCCGCACTCAGCTCACACACGCTCACACTCAACCACAGCCCGATCCCGATTAGAAATCGATTAGAAACAGAGGAAGGGAAAAGGTGGAACTCACCGACGAAGTTCGTGACTTTGGAGCTCTCGATCGGATTCCTGGGCATCGTCGGAGGCTCTCGATGGCTTCTCGGACCTGCGTCGGATATGGGTGAGTGTGATGGTAGGGCTCGAGAATGGTTTGGATCGGAAACGAAGGATAACGGCTTACCGAAATGTTACTCGCGCTCAACAAGGCAGGTGGTGCTTCGGTGGCTCGTCGGTGGCTCCGATGGTCCCTGGGCGGCTCTTGGGTGGAATTGGGCGGCTCAGGATGTTGTTGGTGACTCTGAGGATGGGTCGAGGGCTGCCGATGGTCCTTGGGTGGAAGTAGAACGAAGGAGGAAGAGGTGGGCTTGGTTTGCTTCTTGCGACAAAACATGGGAAGGAAGGAGCAGGGATGCGGTGGTGGTGATCGGCGGCGATAGAGGTGACTGAGACGGTGATGGCTGCTGAAATGGCGGAGGTGATGGAGTGGTGATGGTGAAGACGGGATGGTGGTGGCGTGGGTATGGTGAATGAAGAGAGCAGAAGATGATAGTGATAGGTATGGTGATGGAGGGAGTTGGTGAATGATGGGAATGAAGAAATGACGGGGAGTGGGGTTCCAATTTGAAGGGTATGGTGAAGTGAGGGCAGAGTGGGTAAGGGTGGAGTGTTAAATTGGTTAAATCAATATCCGAAAATAAATTCCGAATATGCGAATCTCAAACCTCAAAATTAGTTCTCGAATGTTAGTTTCCCTGAATCCCACTTTCTCGATCAATTAGATTTTTAAAATCGACAAGGATATCGCCATCCGATAATTATTTTGAATTTTCGAGATAAAAGGATGGAAATTATTCGTCAAATTTTATATTTCGGTCGGAATCCGCTAAACGAGTTTTAAAACGATTAAATTTCATTTTTAATTATCTTATCTTTTTTTTTCGAAAAATTAGGATTTGAAAGTCCGAGTCTTTACATCAGCCACCTCTAAAAACAAGTATCATCCCCGAGACTAAAATCTTTTTAAAACAGGGGAGGAAGTTTGAAATCGATGAGTCCAAGGATCATGCCATTGATCCCATGAACATCTAATAAGTGCCCCTATGAAATGCCTCTATCCACTTCGTGGGGCGTCATAATCCAAGCCCGGTTAGAAAGTTTCAAGAGAGGTCCTTAGTTTTAAAAAGTTTGGTCTCAAAATCATTGAAGTTATCGATCACGTTCGATTTCTCTAAATCCAACACAGTCCTGTTTAACATCATTCAAAATTCCCTAACCCGACATTAATCAAGCAATTTCAAATCTCAAGAGGTGGAATCGCCCACCTCTAAGGGCTAATCCCCTATTTCCTTATTAGGTTTCAAGTCAGAATCAAATCTTATCAATTCGGTTCTATCATACTAGCAATTCAATTCAAGGCATCATATATCATAGCAATCGTATCAGACCTTCATAATAAAGTCATAATCATGTCACAGATAGTCACATATCATAACATATCTAGCATAATATCATATGGAGTAGGGTTCGTCACATCAATCATATCAATCAGATAAGCACATCATACTTATGCCAACTACCAAACATCATCATATTAGAGGCAACAAATACTTCCGCACGCCAGCATTTCATCAAGTTTAGGGGATAATTGTTGTTAGTACTACATCTCACTATCACCTATGACAATACATCAATGAATCATCACCGTCTAAAGCATAGAATTCGCACAATACTGCCCCAAATAAAGCATTCACCAGGTTACGTCCTCAAGAGAATCTGCCTACAACTACCAACCATAACAAGACACAACCACTACTCCTTATCTTTCGCATCAAGGTCATTCTTACCTAGGTCTACCAACTCAATCCAATACTAATTATAAACCCCATTGCATCCCGCTCATATACAGACTCTCTAGCCTCACAACTGTCCGCAATCAAGGCCAATTACCCAAACCAACTACTAAGCTTCCCAAGTCATAAGCCATCAAGTCATCTAAGAACCAGCCTACTTTGACATCCCGACTTCAAATCCTACTCGACCACCTAAAACCATATTTCGAAGTTCTCGATTGCACAATTCCCTTATTCCGACAAGCCTAACAACTCGATCGACTACCAAGACTCTCTATAAAGCATACCCTCATCCTAGAGGTCCTCTACCAGTCACATCTTTACATTCTAAGAGAAATCTCAAGTCACCTCAACTTAACTGCTCTCTCGATCGACCTAGACACTTCTTAACAATCTCACTTACTCTCTCTAGGCTCTTAAGACTCCGCCTAAACATCATCCCCCAATGAGATATCTCGAATCACCTTGCTAACCTGATCATATTCCACGCACCACTGACCACTCTCACCAACCATCCACCTCTAAGAATCCAACTCATACTAATCATCTTACACCTGTCACTCTCGACCAACTCTAATGCAGAAATCCATCTCGTGCTACTCCCAACCACGAATTACCAAGACCCTCATCACCAACGCCTATCCTCAAAGACAAACCAATGATTTTACCTACTCATCCCATTCCATAACTCACGAAACCTGAAACACTCAAGTTACCACTCCTTCACCAACCTTCTAAAATATCTTATACTCTAGCATCTTCAATACCTTTTTCAAGGGATATCGATCTATACATTCATAACATATTCATATAATCAACTTTTCATGCACGCGGAACAAGCTAGCAACCTACCGTCTCATTCACTAATCAGGCTCGATATATATTAAGATCACATATGCACAAACCGAGAATAGACATATACAGAATGAGTTGTGTACGACATAATGGGCATTGTAGAATGTCACAGGTAGGATTCATCACTCATTTTAGGAACACACATAAGCAGATCGAGACAATGCGAAGTCAATTACAAGCATGTTGAGATGGACCCTAATAATCATGCTAGAGGATAAGGTCATATGGGCATAGTAACGATCACATCAAATACAACCATGTTCATATACCAAGACAAGATGACACACAATCATGCGAGGGCCTATGATTAGAAGGCATACGTCCTACATGGTACTAGAAACACTCATTAAGCATGTACACAACCAACACGGTTCAATTTGATTAACTTAGCATGCTAAGAATTTATTTCATATGTTAATTATTCAACGAGGGTTGACCACACTATCAGGGACCTAATTCAAGGGAGAGCAAAAATCATGGAAATTCATACATGCGGCAAATATACTCATTCACAATTGCAATCACGCAAGATATCAGCTAACTCATGCTGAAATATATCATTGTATTATGTCATGCAATTAGAAGGAGGGTTACTGTTATAACAGAACAAAATTCTCCAAGGACAATCACCGACTCATTACCCCGTTTCCCGTGGGACACTAGTATGACTCGCTCGGTAGGACACAAGGACATTCACGCTGTTCCCGAGAGGTGAGGGAAAAACTCGTGTTTAGACTCTTAGGGATATAAGACATGGCAGACCATTACGAGGATCAAAGGGGTGACTCCATGAGACAGCTCACTCCTAACTCGAAACTACTTCAGTCATCACTCCCACTGACATACTCAGGTAACCCTCACATCCAACACGATTTCATGAAGGTAATCAGTTGACCGACCCAAATTTCCCATGGAAAACCCCAACCTCAGGTACGAGACTCGATAGAAGCATCAATGGTGGGATATGAAATAGGACTCACACAGGGAGAGTAGATGCTTCTCGACCCTTGCTAACATGCCTATATGTTTTGGTGGGGCGGATGTGTCAGAACCATCAGGGGGGTTGAATTATGGAAGGGCTAATCCGACAAGACAAGAATTCTGATTACATAAGAACAAGACTTTCTCCCACTATCCCGTTTGCACGGTTATTCAACACATGATTCAAGTCAAGGAATATTGATTAGTTCGCTATCCTAAGCACAATAGCACTCATCACATAAGCAATCAACAAGATTAATATGATCCTCTTCGAGAAGGATATAAGACATAAATGCACATAGACGATCTATGCCGTCCTTCGAGGGACGGCTGACCGGAGGGGCAAAAACCTCACGGTCTCCTAACTCAATACTCCAACCTTCGTGGTGTACCTTGGAGTCTTCTAGGCCCATTTGTAAGTAAAAGCTAGTATTTTGCCTACCGTTCCCCGAGTTCTACATCCATAATGGATGCCTACCGCATAGTCTCTACCCCACGAGATTGTTTCCCTTTTATTCATTTTAGGTTTAGTTCTAATTAAATTCATTTTGCCCTTATGAAACATTTTTCAAAACCATTTGAAAACATTGGGCAATTTTCAAAACCATCTTCAACCTATTGTACTCGGATTGCAAAACCTCAGCTCTGATACCACCTTTGTAACGGCCCGGGATTATGATTCTCGGGTTACGTTTCGAGGGATGAAACCCCTCGTTAGGATCTTGCGCCCCGAGTACAGGTTGAAGGTTTGAAATTCTAAACTAATGTTTTCAAAGTAGGATTTCATACCCAAGTTCGAAGGGATCGTTGGAATCCCCGAGGAAGTCCCCTGTACCTGTCGTAGGTCTAAACGTGGAAAACCAATGGTCACACAAACAACAGAGGTAAAACATAATACAAGGGGGTGCCACGGCAGAGACAGGTCAAAACAGAATATAAGTAGGGAGAAATCCCAAAAGTATAAATTTGGTGAAGTCAGGGTTCAACACTCATTCTCCGCCATATGAATGGACCCCGTCATAACAGCACGAAATCAAGGAGTGAAACGGGTACCTGAATCCAAAAAAAAGAGGGGGATCTGGGTCAATCATCAGGTCACTCATGCGCGTGTGTAAACACACTCTAAGAGGCACATAATAAGCATCCTATCCCTAAGATGAAATGTGTAATGCAATGCGGAAATTAAATCACACACACACACACACACACACACACACACACACACACACACACACACACACACACACACACACACACACACACACACACACACACACACACACACATATACTGACAGTTTAATATAATGCAGGAGGCGATAAATAGATCCACACCGAATGCCAAGTGGCATGTCCCTCTTTTACCCTCACCCCCCTTCCGATAGGGCGGAGACCGGCCAGTTCGGTGCTATAGCATAGCAATTTCCTCGTGGTGGTGCACAAACCACGACATCATCATATCATATCATCTCATCGCTTGCCCGATGGTGCTGAGCTATCATATCATGCTCATATAGACTCGATTGACTCAGGGTACCCGATGAGGCTGGGCTACCCTATGACCCTAGCAAAGACTCTAGGACTATCACGGATAACGGCCGTTCTCTTGCAAGGACATATAACAATCATATGATTTTCATTTTAGCTCCTAAGCGTGATTCTATATCGTATGGTACATGGACACTAGCCTACTATATAACACCCAGTGCATAGAGCGTCCATCATGAGTAAGTTCAAAGAACTTACTTGGAGAAGCGTAGAATCCAAACAATGATCAGCAATAGCAAGCAATCCAACATATCAGAAATCACCTAGTAATCCCATAAATAACATAATAAGTCTAAGTCTAATTTACAAAAAGCACACAAGGCACATATGAAACATGTAAGATACACACATATGATAACTCAACCATCTTGTCATTATTAACATTATCATCTTATCTTCAATTCTCATATTGTCTCATCATATCTCATAAATTAACATCTTTCTCAATTCGATCATAACATCATCCTCATCAGCTCATGACAACCTCCATATCATACTTAGCCAATTTCACATATTACCGTTTCATACTCACACTTGGCATACAGATATATATCAACATCATAATATCTAACATTTAATCTCATATAGTAAATCACCGCAAGTCATGCTATTAGTCACACATATCATGTCGTTAGTCAAACACTCATATTATCATGCTAGTAAATCATCGAATAAGTCTTATTTCCAAGTTTAGATTCAAATCTGTGTCAAATCCGCGTTAGAATCCCGACCCTTGAAAATACTCGCCAAATTCCCTTTTAAATTTATTTATTAGATTACTTTCCAACCTTGAAATTCTTTTCCAAATTCTTTATAAATCTTGAAGTCCCAATAATATATTTTAATTCTCAATAGTATTACATAATATTTTAAATACCATTTATTTGACACCTTTATAAATTATTTCCAAATTCTCTAAAATCCCGACCATTTTTATTTAATAAATCAACCCTTATAATTCTCCCAAAATATAATAATTTATCTTTTAAATCATCAATTACTATTATAATATATTTTAATTACCATTAATTAGTTAAATAATAAACGGATAACCCGAACCGTACCGAACCGAACCGAACCCGCTTAAATCCCAACCGGTTAACAAATAACACAATATATATAATCGGAAATGATATCTACACCGCTAATTTTTACTATTTCCACCGCTAATCACCGCATATATATGCGGTGAGTTAATGACGGTCAACGCACATACCGCATATACATGCGGTGACCTACCGTATGTATATGCGGTAGGTCCTGCCGTATGGGTCCTCACCGCTTGAAGATGCGGTGAGTACCCCCGTTCCGTTTCAACCCCACCGCAAACACATGCGATGGGTATCGGATAACCGGATTTGCGGGCAACTATTCGGTGGAGCCGAACGGACCGATAGGAACCGAGACACACCGCTTGGGTATGCGGTATACTCTGACACTACGAATTTATTGTATGTTATATCCTTCTACAGTGGAATTAACTTGTAATAATGTCGTGATCTGAAAAAACTCATTTTTTGAATTCAAAAGAAAGATGATATTGCATCAACATTGATTAAAACGAAAGTGCGATAAATATCCTCGATGACGAGTTGAATTCAAAAGAAAGATGATATTGCATCAACATTGATTAAAACGAAAGTGCGATAAATATCCTCGATGACGAAAATATGAAGTTCGAAAAATAATTTGTGAAATGCAATAGACAAAGATACAATCTAATTGAACAAACGAAGTTCGAAAAATGACATCAGAAAGTGGAAAGTGCTAATACGATAGGGGACGGCCACCATCACGACGACGGTAAGCTCTATATCGTGCTATCCTCGCTGCAAACTGCTCTTCCCAACCGTCGACCGTGCGATGGTGATGCCGTGTCCATGTGACGTAGACTGGAGGAAGAGGTGAACGAGGCAACAATCAAATCTGTGAATACAAGGTGAATATTGACATCAAAAAAGATAAACAAAACATTAACAAATTAATGAATATGAAATATGAAACGTACCGGAACGAAATGGTTGCTGTTGCCGACTAAAGCTATTCCATCTAGCTCCTCTTAGGCCGGTACTGACGAGCCACCGGTGGCGTACAGAGGTAGGCACAACATAGGCATCATCTGTGACAAAATCACCAAAGGACGCTGGTGAAGCGTGGCAAACACCTCGCCCATGATCGGAATCTCCATCCAATACGTAGCATCATGACACGTGCCGAAATAGTTGACCCTCATGATGAGCTCATGTAAGGCTGGATAGTAATGGTACCGATCTGAATGCACCTGCAGCTCAACGGCCAGCTCTCGTCGAACTCGAGGCCATGCGTCTTGTCCCAAGTTCAGAAGACAAGCAAAAGACCTATACCCACAGTGACCATCACTTGCAACATTTGTGACGGCTCGTACGAAAGTAATCATGAATTCGTCGATGTTGCCAATGTCCCAATTGAATTCTACTCGAGGTAGATTCTGTGGTGGAAGCGTCGTAGGTGCTGGTGTTAGAATGTCACCTACAATCTCTAGAGCTGGCTCCGACGTTGATCGACCTCATCCACGTCCCCTTCCACGACCCCGTCCTCGTCCTCTACCTACTCCTCGCCCCCTAGGAGGGTCGTCGATGGCAACGTCGTTGGACCCAGTGGCCTCCTCAGTACCTTCCACGTCATCTGTTTCGTTTGATGCTGGTTGACCCCGACCTCGGCCTCGCCCTCGTGCGGATCCAGTGGTCGCCTGTCTATCTGCCTGACGTTGAGCCCGAGCACGCTCACGTTCCCAAGGTAGAGGGTTCGTCTTACAGGGGTGGCGAGTCCTCGGTCTCCCGGGCGGTCTACGGTCCTCCGGGTCAGGGGTGGTCAACGGTTTATGGGAGGGACGATCCCCATTGTTGAATGCCGACACGATTCTCCAACGAGTATCCTCGTCCATAGCTCCGCTCTGGAACAAACTGATCATGCGCGACATGTCCACATCAGCTCTGCTGAGGGGAGTGTTATCCTGGACGTTGTCAACATGAGGCCTCTTGAAATCCAATTGCTTCCAAAAAATGTGTATCTGGGATGGTCTGATGGGTATCTGCGTGTCTCGACAAGCTTGCATATCATGTGTGCATGGAAGACCGTAGACGTCCCTCCAGTATGCATCTCTGCATGGTTGCGACGGTGGCTCGGCTTCCATCTTTGTGTAGATTTCGAACAACAGGTTGAAACATTCCTTCGACACAATATTCCGAATTCGATCGAAAATCCATAGGTCATGGGAGTCTGTAGGTCAGGTGTTGTTCGCTCTCCCTAATGTATTCTTCACCTCCCATATTTGATCCACCATCATCAGATCGATTGTGTTTATCACGTGAGTGAAATCACCGACTGCAGAGTTTAAGGTCTTTTTCAACACAGAATGAGCAGCCTCAACCCTAAAAGATAAGTGAGACTCGCAGGTGAAGATCGTTATATGTAAACAAATAACGTGTATAATGAATTTTATAATGAAAACGTAGGCGCACCTGTTCGTCGTGGTCGTACCAAAATGCTGGATTGCGTCTGTCCATGCACGAACTATCTGCTCCAAGTAATCTCGTAACCACGTCGCCTCCAAATACGGCATAAGCCCTTCGATATGCCCCCACTCTGCATGCATACCCCTCCTTCTAGCGGCGAAAGTTTCAACCGATCTGGATTGGAACAGGCCAACACATGCGTTCTTGAAACGCCTAGCAACATCAAGATTCTTTGACTTCTGGAAAGCAGCTTCTTCGCATCGTCGGAGGACGTGCACTGTGCACAACATATGCCTGACATTGGGAAGAACTTCTCGTAGCGCCGCAATCAACCCCAACTCTCGATCAGTGACAACAACGTTAGGAAGATTACCTCGCATGAGGTAAACGAGCTGCCCCAACGCCCAAATGTACGTATCTGTGTTCTCGTGCGACATGAAGCAGAACCCGATGATGAAGTTCTTCTTTGTGCAAGTAAATCCAACGAACTCACACAAAGGGATCCCGTACCTGCACAATGAAATATTTGAGTTCGCAGACCCTGTTGGGAAGGGGTAAAGAATAAGTGTATATAGAAACTTACGCATTCGTCCGGTATGTACTATCGACGAGGATGACGTATGGAAACATGGCTAGAAGATGGCGAGCGTCTGTATGGGCGATGAATAGATCTTGAAGCCTGTTGGGATCGTTAGGGGATCTCCTCGTACAGTAGTAGTAACCCTTATCCTGCAAAATGCGGAGTGTTTCCTCGGAGACTGTTCGATCTCCTCTCGCTTCAGCTTTAAACTTTGCTCTCGCATTGTACACTTGGCGCCGCGATGTGAAGTTCAACTTCTGTCGTGCGTCAGCTGTCATCTTCAATGTAGCTAAAATCGGTTTTGGTGGGGTACCAGCGACGGTAAGGGCCAACGTAGTGTCTCTTTCATCTGTATCCATTCGTCCGACGTACGGGTGACCGTCCAATGCATGCCAGACAATGCAAACGGACACCCCTCTATCTTCGAAATAGCTCTGCGCGTGTTCCCGCTTGCATCATCTCCGGCTACTCGCGGTCTCTTACGGGGAGTGTACTGGCCATACTTCTCACATGCGAGCAATAGACTCCCACGCCTTGTAGGAGTGCTCCCCCAAGAACGCTTGATTGTCAAAACCATACTAAGCTTTAATGCTGTGCCACGACAGTGTTGTAGGAGATCGTCGCGATTGTTCCACGTCTGGGATGTAGCAAATTCGGGAGTGTAATCGCGGTACTCCTGGTTACGGGCCTGATCGTCCTGACCGTCTTCCGGCATCGGATCAGCCTGCTCCTCCAGTGGTAGCTGTCAGCATGCAAACAGTACATATATATTATGTGACCCATTCATGGTTTCCGTCTGCTCTATTTCAGAACCTAATTTATTCCCCTACATTTAAAAACCGGTACCTATATCTTGGTTTCCATTCCATATGATTCCACTGCCTATATTCTGGTTATTCCACTACCTATATTCTACCTACAACGACATTCCAAATGATAAACATTAATCACATACCGGAAGACGAGGGGGTGGTGAGTTATCGGCCATTGGCGTAGTTGTAGGTGCTTCCTCCCCTTGACTTGAAGGCCGTCGATTGGTGTCGTCGTTAACCATTTTAGAAAATGACCGTAGAAGAGGTGTGCGGAGATTGGATGCATTCCTACGGAGAACGGAAGACTTCTTATACAGTAACACTGAATAGGTATGCGGTGGTTCCAGATGACCGTTGGTGTCGACTGATTTGCATTTGTGGGCCCACCGCATAGGTATACGGTACTGTGGACACCGCATATGTCTACGGTTTACCACCGCATAGGTATACGGTGCACTACCGCATAGGTATACGGTTAACCACCGGATACCGCATAGGTATGCGGTATGCATCTATATATACCCCCATGGTCAGTTCGTGACATTTGCCGTGGCGGAAAAGCGATGATAATCTGTGCGAAATAGTCAGGGCCAAAGATTTGTGTCTTCAGATCGAAATCTTTCACCCTTGACTATTTTGCACGGGTTATATCCCTTCGTCTCATACATTAAATAAAATCCGTGTGTATGCCTTTTCCATTGCTCAATAGCGATGATTGCTTAGGCAACATGACACGGCCGGCGATTTGTGTCTTTTGATTGAAATCACGGGTCGCTGGCATGTTGCTCGGGTTATATCGCTTCGATATAGTGTTATGTAGATTCGATCTAAAAAAATGCAATAGGTATCCGCAGGATAATGTGAAAGACGTTGTGATAGTATATATGTACGCCCATAACGTCTTTAACATTATCCTGCGGATGACTGTTGCTCATCCAACCAATGCTTCGGAAACGTACCGGTACGGATACAACGTCATCTTCGGCCGTCATCGTAGTGGGCGTCTAAATTACATCTGTCGAGGGAGAATGAACCTCTTACAAGAGGACGAAGCTGGGAACTTCCGTCGGAACTCACGACGGAATTTCTCATCTTCGCACTCTTATAAGAGGCTCGCTCTCCTCCGTCTGACTGAATTTGGACGACCAACTCCGATGGCGGAAGAAGATCACGATGTCCCCGTGCCGGTACATTTTCGATTTTTTTTGCCATACCGCATGTCCATGCGGTATGGCATACCGTTTGTGTATGCGGTGAATCACCGCATGTCCATGCGGTATGGCATACCGTTTGTGTATGCGGTATGATTCTCGCATATAACGCGACATGATTTCCCGCTATAAATTACCACCGTGCGATGTCGTGATTACAACATGGCGGCTGGTAACACACCAAGACCTTTCTTCTCAGTCTCAGGGAGCGGCCCGAGGGATTTTTTCTGGTGGGTAGAAGACGTCTCGCTGACACAAATATTGGTAAGCCCTATTCTGTCGTCTGACATATAATTCACAATGGTCCGTACTCACTAAGTACATCTTGAAAATTGCAGCCTCTGCCTTCCAACTTCGAAGAAGAATACGGGCTGGCCGGCGTCGAAAGAATAACGCTGACTAATGGGGTAGGGAGAAGAGGAACCCGCATCCGGGTTGAGCGCAATAGATCCGGGGCACTCTGGCTCGCCCAAGGATGGAATAATTTCGCGATATCCCGTGGCGTGCGCGTAGGCGCGGGGTTGATGTTTAGCTACTTAGGTAACTCTCGGTTTCGGGTAGTCGTAGTGCCGCCGAAGAATGTTTCACCATCATAGGAAGAGAACAACAATGGTTTCCTTTGATGTGTGACATGACGACGACGTGGAAAAACTTTGTAGCTGAGTTATTTTTGTTGTAATCTTATATCATTAATTAAAATGAAAAATGAGGCACTCTATCCGTTTTCATGTAACGGGTTATTTCCTGAAATAACCAAAATTCATACCATGAAACGATGTCGTCGTGCTGGTACATTGCTCCATGTCTTTGTTTAGAGTCCCTAATCCACGTGCTGGGACGTTGTTGTCATGTGTGACTGTATCACCGCATGGATAAACGGTATATCTCACCGCATGGGCATGCGGTGTTGTTAAAAGAAAACTATAAAAGGGGTTGGTCATTGTCTTTCAGTAAACCATAACCACTATGGCAACTACCAAAGTGTATGAAGCGGAGACAAGATCGGGCAGCAGGTTTAGACTTACAGTGAAAACTTTTCGTACGCCACCTGACGATATATTGTGCAACTGTCAGCACGGAAGCTCGACAGGATGGCCGTGCTGCCTTTGCCAAGTTGTATGCGAAGAACGCGATACAGCAAGAGTTTCTGATTCGGTTGACCTAGAGTGCGTTCAAGGAGTGACTTACGAGGATGTCCGCATGACAAGGCCGTACTCGTATAGGGATAACCCTGCAGCATATTATATCCACGTGACGGAGGCAATTACGGACTTGTTAGCGACTTTTTCTCCAATTTGGGATTGGCCAGTGCAGCGCAGGTGGCAAGATACACAGTGGAAAAAGTCGTGCGGCGTGCAAACACCAAGCTTTCAAAGTACGCATTTCACCGAATACAGATTCACATTTTGCCGAGCAATGTAGAGGAGTCAGTTGGTAGTTGTTATCTACCATAGGTAAAATGTTGTCGGTTGGTAATTGTTGTGTATCATTTATGGTGAATTTATCCGGTTCCGAGTTAAACCATTAATTATATTTCGCTGATAAATCATTTTCATTACACATGCGGTGATACATTGGCTATTAAACGGATCTACGGAACAACTACCTACTCCCTCCACTCTACTGCTGAATATGGTATACCTTGCAAAGGGTCGAACCACAGTAGAGGATCCGGTGTACAACTACCTACTGACTCCTCGAGAAGACACGGGCTAATGTGGATCTCAATGTGGTTGAATGCGTACTTCTTCACTTTGTCGTTCGCTGGACGGACTGCGTTGTCGACATTGAACCTTGCAATTTCAAGCGCGCAATGTAGCCTGACATCGTTGAATAGGTCATTGATTGCGTATTTTATTGCCTCAACCGCCTCGCGGTAGTATGACTCTGGGTCGTCAATGTGCAATTGGTGACCTTTCAGACACGCCAATTCAACCGGCTCCGAGAATGCGTACCTATCGCCTTCAACGCCTTTGTAGCATACAACGTGAAAAAGACAGCACGGAAATGATTGGCACCACCGCTTGTGCTGACAATTGCACAAATAATCCTCGTATGGCCTCGAGAACTTTTCGTGTATAATTTTGTATGACACACCCATATCTGACTCACCTTCAAACTCAGCTACTATAACCATGATTTGATTGTTGTGATTCGTAAGAGGTGGTTTTCGCATTTTATAGCCAATGTGGGACAACTATATACCGCATGCCCTTGCGGTATCTCTATACCGCAAGGACATGCGGTATACATACCGCAAGGACATGCGGTATATCTATACCGCAAGGACATGCGGTGGTAGGCCTATAAATCATGGCGTGTCCACCCCAGGTGCGACAGGAACCACCACGGCTGTCCAGCTAATCACAAAATGGTAAACACTTTAGACACATACCGGCGAACGGCAGGTTATCTTGAGTACAATGTTACATTAATTTGTTGCACGGAGCCACGGTGGCCGGAGGAATGCAACTCCAGGCATCCAACATACATTCCAGGATATTCGTGCGTAATCCTACAGTGTCAATTCGAGACAGACACTGACATAGCATATCCGATCGAGTTTTCTTGTGCGCATTGTTATGACGACAGAGGATTTCCCGAATCGTATTACTTAGATGCAGAGGCGCGTATTGCGAATCACATTAGGAGATATTATCGTTACGATGTTTACATGTTCGGGGCTGATGGCCTATGTGATCATGTTATCCGAAAGTTGCGATCATTCAACGCAGGTGAAAGGCATTACGCGTTCAACCAAATGAATATTGTCATTTCCATTAATGAGAGGTCATCGGACGAAGGTAGTGATTAGACATGCATTACCAAGTATGTAGTGTGATGTGTATCTATTGTATTTTCATTTCTAAGCAGTTCAACCGTTTAATGAAATTCTGTATCGAATCCCGATCAGTGATTTCTATGACATATTATTTCAAATGTGGAAATGAAAATAGAAAATATGTTCAAATAGGAAACACATGACACAAATAGCGTACGAACCAACGTATTATTCAAACAACATTGTTACAACTAGACGACAAACAAACTACTACACAACCAACAATAACAACAACTTCATCACACTGCCACAAACAAACGACTACACAACCAACAATAAGAACAACTGACACATACGAACGACTACACATAAGTCGGATAAACACATAAATCCTAGATCTCGTCGGCATGCTTGTTGTTTATGTGCCTCTTAAGATGACCGTGCTGCAGGTTGTTGGTCACGGTGTAGCGATGGCCGCAGTGACGGCACGTTGCAGTAAAAGCGATGCCTCCAAGCGCCTCTTTTTTGTAGTGTTTGGTGAACATGTCTTCTCGTTGAATTGGTCTTGGTTCGGACGACATTGTCGGCGGTGAAGTGTGTTTCCGGCGGTGGTGTGTTTCCGGCGGAGGTTTACGTCCACTTATATAGACTAGTAACTACCGCATGTCCATGCGGTGTCTAAAACCTATATATGGCCCGGAGTCTCTAACCAAGGTACCACACATCAACATGTCTGACACCAGCGGGGAAAGCTCAAGCAACGACATAATACGTCAAGGCACAATGGAAGAGTTTGAGGCGGTTCTCTACACTGGTAGTCCACGGTCAAAAACGGTGGAGGCGATGATAAAGAGACTACGTGATGAAAATCGGTCGCTGCTGGTCGAAAACCAACAAGCCCGTTGGCGGATTGATATCCTGGAAAGTCAAGTTGCAGTTCTGGAAGAGGAAAAAAAGGCTCTTGTAATGAAGCTAGGTGAAGCTACTGTGCGTAACACTTGACTATATTAGGGCTGTTTGTAGTAGGTTGCTTTTAATTTATAAACTTCGTTTCGAATCATGATATTGAAAGATGTGTACGGACGTACTATTCAAATTTGAAAACGATCTGCAACGGTAACAAACCATCAAATCCACACCAACACACAAATTACGTAATCCGAAATCGAATCATCAACTACTGCACAAAAAACAATCCAAACTACTGCACAAAAAAGAATCCAAACTACAAACTACTACACAAAAAGTCATCTACCCGCAAACAGAACAACCACATACATCATCCCAGATCGCACCGTCACGGTGGGGGAGGACCCCAAAATTGCTCGTAGATGCAAGCCAGGTGTGCAGCTGTCAACTCAACTCCAAGGTCCTTGAGTCGCCGAATCTCCAACCCAGCCGCATGATAGCGCTGCTGGGTTGGCGACGGCGGTGGTGGCGGGGGTGGAGACCGCGGGGGTGGCGGCGGTGGGATGATGGGCTGGTGTCGAGGAGTGTCAGGAAGTAGGTATGGATGACTATGGCGGTGAAACCACTCCAGATAGTCATCGGCCACGCCATATGGGTACTCTTCAGAGGTCCGTGGCAACTCCTCCATGGGGAAAAGATGATCGAACCTGTGCGCCCAGTGGTTGTCAGCTGGGTGGAACGACGCCTCCTTCTTGCACTTGGCGGACTTCGGTCTGAGCACTACGGTAGGTCTGATTGGATTAGCGGGAATGTGCTGAACCCGACCAAACTGTCGCAACACACGATCCGGCATATACAGCTCTTCCTCGAACAACCACCGAATGGTGCCCCTATATCTCGAAAGACGCAGATCTCCATCAAAATCCAAGTGTCTACCAAATGGCATGAAATCGATCTGCAATGGAATAGAAATTGTTATTACGACTAAAATCTAGTTTATAGTATGACAAATGTAAGTGCGGATATAAATTGTGTTCGTACCTCGTCGACAGTCATCTCATCCAGCCTCCGCCGCAGAACATCCAGTCGCTCGATGCGAGGCCTATCATCCCGGGTGACCGTAGTGGAAAATGGCGTCGCCCCCAGGACGTACCTCACCCCGTGTCGCGGATCCCGGGCAAGCCTCCGATCGAGCGTCATGTTGGGCTTGAACACCGGAAAATGCAGCCATATCCACACCTACAAAGGAACAATACTATCAGCAACATAGTCATTATAACCTAGTTACAAAACTTATAAAATAAATAATCACAGAACGAATGACTTACCTCCAATAGTTTTGTACAACCGTCCATGTCTTTGGCCAACTCCCGGGTCGCCTTGCCCAATCCCCGATACAAGCATGCCAAGACCCCTGCAGCTAGAGAAAGATGCGACACCTGCGCTGCATCCATAAACCTACGGATCACCTCCGGACGCAATCTTCCGCCCGACTTGTCGATGAACAAGGTCGCAGTCGCAATCATCCCCATCAGAACACCCAAGATGCACTCCATATCATGCTCAAGTGGGGCGCCATCTAGAACCCGTTGTCGCATCGGTGCTATCTTCTGAAGGAGGAGTTGAATAGTAGGGCCTCCATGGGCCCATGCGCTCGTCCGCTCGTTCTGAGTCAAGCCGTAATACTCCACAACTGTGTCCCTCGAGACGCCCACGTCATCCAAGTGAATACACTCTTCTCTGTCCAAACCAAGGCCAAGTATGAAGACCACATCGTGCAGTGTGATGGTGATTTCTCCCCATGCAAAGTGAAAACTGTTCGTCTCGGGGTGCCAGTGCTCAACAAACGCACCGATCAGAGTGTGATCCACATGATCTCACTCGAAATCTCTCAGGTCCCAGAACCCAGTCTCCCGCACTGCGGGAAACCATGACTCCCGTCCATCAACCTCCAACAACGCCTCTACACGGCCCAGCGACTGCCCTCGTCTCTGCACACGCACACCCCTACGCAAGGTTTCGTCCTCCCGTCTCCAAACAGCCTGTGCAATGTGGGTCTCGTAGTCTCTCAGAAGGGAAACGGTATGTGGCCCCCCTGGCCATTCGGGCAGAACAACCCGAATGACCCCTGTCCTGTTAGGCTCGCCATGCTGCCTATCACCTCCTGCACTACTCCCCTCACCATGTTGCCCAACACCACCTGCCCTACTGCTCTCGCCACGCTGTCTCCGCCTCCTCTGCACTACACGGACAGGGAGCTGTGCCACCTGGTCTCCTCCCATATCCTGACGAACATCGTCAGATGCCCCATACATTGGATCATACCTCTGGTCTCCTCCCATATCCAGCGACACATGCCTCGAAAGTGCAGCTGACTCAATAGGTGGGGCCGAAGAACTTCTCTGTCCACGTACATCCCTCTCATGCCCCCCCGGCAATCGGCACACCCTCTAAGTTCCTAGCTACTGTCGCCGCCTGCTGACTCTCGATGATCGGCTCAGGCTCGGCAGTCCTCGGCGTCGACGATGGCACCGCATGCTGACTCCCAGGCGTCCTCCCTACACCCGTAGAACCTACCGGGGTGAACGACGCAAAATCTATCTGCCCAACGGCCCATGGCTCCTGGTCGCCACCTCTAGCATGACTCATCCCAACACCCACATCTCCGAGCAGAGGTGCCGTGTCGTCATACTAGTTCAATTGTTCGCTGGCAAACTGAGTCCCAAAGTAGTCCTGATAACTGTCATGATGAGTCTGCAACTGCTCTACCACTCTCTCAGCTCCAGTCTGCAAATGCTCATCCGTCTGCCGTGCTCGGTCCCCTCGTAGGTACTCCTCCACCATCTCAATACCCTGGTCGCCTTGACCAGACTCTCCGATCGACTGCACCACTGGGTCATCCGTGTGGTCAGACATCAAGACCAGCTCAATCTGCACCAGACTCTAATATGTCTCTATAGACGACTGGGACGTGTACCCCAAACCGTCACTCTGGTCAACACGTGACTGAGAAGATGGCCCAATATCAACTCCTACAGTCTCAATATCCCTCTGCGGAGGACCCACTACATCCTCCACCGTCTGGCTCTCCCTGACGGCAGCCTCGGTATCATTATCTACCGCGTCGCTATCCGTCTCCATAGGAACTGATACATCCTCCAACGTCTGCCTCTCCCTAATGGGAGCTCTCCTAGCAGATTGCAACACTACCCTCTCTCCCAAATTTCTCGATAACACAGACTGTGTAAATTAAAATATATTTGTCAGAATCCTATCGCTCAATTACAATACTATATCGTATGACTGTCTAAATGTGGCAAGATTTTCGTAAGTATATTAATGATATCATCTTAATACTAACAATTCATAAGAAAACATAAATATATACTTATTCGATTTCAATTTCCCTACACCTAGTATTTGTCAGAATCCTATGGCTCGAATACGATACTATATCGTATGATTGACTAAATGTTGCAAGATTTTCCAAACGTTTATAAATGATTTCAGCCTAATACTATCAATTCGTAAGAAAACAGAAATATATACTTATTCGATATCAATTTCCCTACACCTAGTAACAATTTTAACATACCGTAGGTTGAGGCTGTGTCTCCAGCGGTGGCGGTACATCTGTCGTCCTCCGCCTCTGTATAGTGGGTTCCGGCTACATTATATATAACAATGAAATGTTAACACTATTTCCTTCAAATTAAAAAATAAATCAAATTGATTTTTATAAACATTAAATGTTACCTGTAACGGATGTCTCCGAAAAGGACCGACATCATCAGCCGTGGCTTTTCCACGATTGTCTTTCACCATCTCAAAACTCGGGTACAAAGTGGTGGTAGATATAGGGACGGGGAATGGACGGAACCAAAAGTTGGGCTCGGAAAGAAAGGAATCGGAGAAGATTCGAGTCGGGTTCGGAAAGAAAGGAATCGGAGAAGATTCGGTGTGTCGGACAACTGGGCCCCCCACGCCTATTTATAATGGGCCCCCAACGGTTAAAAAATACCGCATGGAGATGCGGTATGTTCTTACCCAAATTTTCGCTATTTTAAAAACATACCGCATGGGTATGCGGTATGCGTTTTAAATATTTTAAAATTCCACCGCATGGGTATGCGGTTTGTTTCGGATAACTTCGACCCAACCGGATTATCGTATTACGGACTCCGTTTCAACCTAACCCACCGCACGTACATGCGGTGTTTTTATACGGTCAACGGACATACCGCATGTACATGCGGTATGTCGGGCTAAATTTTGATTAAGACACCGCATAGGTATGCGGTGGATTTGCGGTGTAAATAGTAAAAATTAGCGGTGTACATATCATACCCCATATATAATGTTAGCAAAAGGGGCCCACGAGTCCACATCAGCGTCTTCCTCCTCCATATTCAAATGAAGCCGCCACCCGCGCCATTACCCAGCTCGACTTTGCTCCTACCGGCGCCGCTGCACTGTTCGACGGAGCTGGCTACGTCCTTCAGCCTCGCCCAGCTTCTGGGCTCCCCCATCTCCTCACACGCACCTGCTGCTCCCGACCTTGATCTCGACGCTCCCTCACCCCGCTCTCGAGCTCGTCGGAGCTCTCGAGCTCCACCCGACTTCCCGCACTCAGCTCACACACGCTCACACTCAACCACAGCCCGATCCCGATTAGAAATCGATTAGAAACAGAGGAAGGGAAAAGGTGGAACTCACCGACGAAGTTCGTGACTTTGGAGCTCTCGATCGGATTCCTGGGCATCGTCGGAGGCTCTCGATGGCTTCTCGGACCTGCGTCGGATATGGGTGAGTGTGATGGTAGGGCTCGAGAATGGTTTGGATCGGAAACGAAGGATAACGGCTTACCGGAATGTTACTCGCGCTCAACAAGGCAGGTGGTGCTTCGGTGGCTCGCCGGTGACTCCGATGGTCCCTGGGCGGCTCTTGGGTGGAATTGGGTGGCTCAGGATGCTTTTGGTGACTCTGAGGATGGGTCGAGGGCTGCCGATGGTCCTTGGGTGGAAGTAGAACGAAGGAGGAAGAGGTGGGCTTGGTTTGTTTCTTGCGGCAAAACAGGGGAAGGAAGGAGCAGGGTTGCGGTGGTGGTGATCGGCGGCGATAGAGGTGACTGAGACGGTGATGGCTGCTGAAATGGCGGAGGTGATGGAGTGGTGATGGTGAAGACGGGATGGTGGTGGCGTGGGTATGGTGAATGAAGAGAGCAGAAGATGATAGTGATGGGTATGGTGATGGAGGGAGTTGGTGAATGATGGGAATGAAGAAATGACGGGGAGTGGGGTTCCAATTTGAAGGGTATGGTGAAGTGAGGGCAGAGTGGGTAAGGGTGGAGTGTTAAATTGGTTAAATCAATACCCGAAAATAAATTCTGAATATGCGAACCTCAAACCTCAAAATTAGTTCTCGAATGTTAGTTTCCCTGAATCCCACTTTCTCGATCAATTAGATTTTTAAAATCGACAAGGATATCCCCATCCGATAATTATTTTGAATTTTCGAGATAAAAGGATGGAAATTTATTCGTCAAATTTTATATTCCGGTCGGAATCCGCTAAACGAGTTTTAAAACGATTAAATTTCATTTTTAATTATCTTATCTTTTTTTTTCGAAAAATTAGGATTTGAAAATCCGAGTCTTTACATTGGTTCACCTCTCGGATAATTTAGGTTGATAGATGTAAGTTTGAAATCGATTTTTTTACGTATAAGCTTTTAAAATTAAAGTGCATAAATAAAATTAAAATGTGCATAATTAAGGTTAAAAAGTGCATAACTTAGATTATAATGTGCATGATTAACAATTTGCGATTGTTGCGCTCTTGTCTATTATGTAACCTATGTGGGATTTGAACCCACATCTTTTGTGCAAACACACATTGCTCTACCAATTGAGTTAATAGGCTAAATTATGATTTTTATGCTAAAATAGAAGAACCTAATCGACCTAAAGCATATTGCAATAAAATTATAAAATTCAATTAGCTCATGATTCACAAACAATTTGACAATGCTATAAACATGAAATTAGCTTCAAATCAACCCAACAACACAACCATATCATCAATTTCAGTCAATTTGGCTGTTGGCAAAAAACCCCAAATTCTAAAGCATATCGCAATATAAAATTCCAAACTTCAATTAGATCATGATCCATAAACAATTTGACAATGCTATGAACATGAAATTAGCTCCAAATCAACCCAACAACACAACCATATCACGAATTTCAGTCAATTTTGCTTTTGGCAAAAAGCCCCAAATTCTAAAACATATCGCAATATAAAATTCTAAAATTCAATTAGCTCATGATCCATAAACAATTTGACAATGATATGAACATGAAATTAGCTCAAAATCAACCCAACAACACAACCATATCATCAATTTCAATCAATTTGGTTTTTGGCAAAAAGCCCCAAATTCTAAAACTGTAAAGGCTCGGATTTTCAAATCCTAATTTTTCGGAAAAAGAGAACTAAAAATGAAATTTAATCGGTTTAAAAAACTCGTAGAGAGGATTCCGACCTGAATTTAAAATTTTGACGATCGATTTCATCCTTTCACCTCGAGAACTTAAAATAAATTTGGATAACGATATATTTTCCGGTTTTAATAATCTAATCGATCGAGAAAGCGAAATTTAAGGAAATTAACATTCGAAAACTAATTACGGGATTCAAAATTTGCGTATTCGGGATTTATTTTCGTGTATTGTTTAACCAATTTAACACACTAGTCTCACCAACTCCCTCACCTTACCCTTCAAATTCAACCCACCCCTTACCCCCGTCATTCACCATTCACAATCATCATCCATCCCTCTCCCCTGCCATTTTCACGCCATCACCATTCTTTCATCATCACCATTGTCCCCTCCGATCACCATCGTCACCGATCATCACCGCCGCCACAGCTCCAAGTTCCTCCTCCTCCTTCGAGTCACCTAGCACCATCACATCCTCTCCTCACGAAGAACGACGTCCGGGGACAAGCCCGAGCCAACCAGGATCCACCCAGGAGCCACCAGCGCCGCCGACAAGCCACCGAAGTCCATCGCCCCGTTCGAGTGCGAACAATCTTCCGGTAAGACGCTTTCACTCGTTTTTGATCGAAATCACCCTCGGACTTCACCATCATGCTCACCCATGCCCGAAGCAGGTCCGACGAGCCATCACAAGCCTCCGACGGCGCCCAAACCTCTGATCGTGAGCTCCGAAGTCGCGAACCACCTCGGTGAGCTCCCGATCTTTTCTTTCTTTCCTCGTTAGATTCTTGAATCCTTGTTGCTTAGGCTAGTCGGGGGGGAGGTATTTGAGAGCTGAGTGTGGGGAGTCGGGAGAGCTCGAGAGCTCCGGCGAGCTCAAGGTCGGCGAGGGCGGACGAGAGATCGGGAGCACGAGAGAGGGTCGCGAGGGTGTACGAGAGCCGGTGTGAGGGAGCTGGCGAGGATGAGCGAGGAGAGGAGGTAGCGAGGGCCTAGCTGGGCGAGTCCGGGCCGGCTAGGCGACGAGGCGGCGCAGCGTCGATCTTCATCGGCAAGCCGGCGGGAGTCCCCGTTTGATGCAAAGGAGGAAGAAGAGACATGTGGGCCCTTTGCCTTTTCATTATATTATTTTAGTTGTTTGATTACCCGGTTGGGGATTTATATATTTTTTTTGGGTTCGGTTCGGGTTATCCGTTTATTATTTAACTAATTAGCGATATTTAAATTATTATATAATACTTGAGGATTTAAAGGATAAAATATTATTTTGGGAGATTTATAAAGGGTTGGTTTTATCGAATACAAATGGGTATGAATTATTTCATAAAGGATTTAGAAATATTCTATAAGGGTGTTTATTAAATGGTGTTTTAAAATATGATATCTATAATAATATTTGGGATTTAACATAAATTATTTGGACTTGTCGGTTTAGAAGAGAATTTGGAAAATGAATTTCAAGGTCGGGAACGATTAATAAATAATTGAAAAAGGAATTTAGGGAGTATTTTCAAGGGTCGGAATTCTTAACTGTTTAATTCGGATTTGAAATGGTTTTGAAACTAACCTAAGAGTAAGACTTATTCGATGACTAACCAGCATGATAATATAATCGTTTGACTAACGACATGATATGTGTGACTAATAGCATGACTTGTGGTGATTTATTATAGGGGGTAAATATTGGTTACCGATGATGACAATGATATATATATTTATGAAAAGTATGAGTATGAAATAGAAATATGTGAAATTGGCTAAGTATGGTATGGAGGTTGTCATGAGCTGATGAGGATGATGTTATGATTGAATTGAAAAAGATGTTAATTTATGAGATATGATGATACGAGACGAGAACTGAAGACGAGATGATAATGTTAATAATGATGTGACAGTCGAGTTATCATATTTATGTATATCTTATATGTTTCATATGTGACTTGTGTGCCTTGCATAAATTAGACTTAGACTGATTATGTTATTTATGGAATTACTAGGTGATCTCTGATCTGCCTGGATTTGCTTGATTGTTATATTGCTTGGATTCTGCGCTTCTCCAGGTAAGTTCTTTGAACTTACTCATGATGGGCGCTCTATGCACTGGGTGTTATATAGTAGGCTAGTGTTCATGCACCATACGACTTAGAATCACGCTTAGGATCTAAAATGGAAACCATATGACTTGCTATATGTCTTTGCTAGAAAACGGTCGTTATAGGTGTTTATTGGATGTGACCTTTTTCTCTATTCTTGTCATCTTAGTGGGGCTTATTATAGAAAGTTGCTTGCACTTGATGGGTGAGGTAGGCTTTTTGGTAATAAGTCGTCATAGGACTCTTAGAGCACTAGGCCTTATATGGGTGTCGTTGTTTGCCTTCCCTTCATAGTTAGTAGGCTCCTTACGTAGGGACGGCCTGCACCGTGGGTGAGGTAGTTCCCTTTGAAGGGAGTTGCTAGAGGATTCCTTATGAGCCTAGAGGGACATGCTATTTGGCATTTCTTGTAATTGCGCGCCTCTTTATTTATGTCCGCACTTAATTATTCGAATGCTTGTCTGTTTAAGTTCCGCCTTACATTACGCATTTCATCTTAGGAATAGGATGCTTATTATATGCCTCTCAGAGTGTGTTTACACACGCGCATGAGTGGCCTGATGATTGACCCAGATCCTCCTCGTTTTTTTTAGATTCAGGTAACCACTAGCCGCTGTCTTTGCTTATATGGATGCTTGGCGGGTTCAGACTTTTGGCGTTAGATTGAGAGCTCGAGAGACCACTAGACTCCCTCTCTTTTATACTCTTTTACGTTGTGTTGGCCCGGCTCTGCCGTGGCACCTTCAGGATTGTATTTT
Source organism: Persicaria tinctoria (assembly GCA_037127255.1). NCBI lineage: Eukaryota > Viridiplantae > Streptophyta > Magnoliopsida > Caryophyllales > Polygonaceae > Persicaria > Persicaria tinctoria. The sequence goes on along the minus strand of JBANSL010000015.1, from coordinate 36,553,744 downwards.
GCTTTAACTTCACTTATGTTGGTTGCATGACTAAATGGATTTTCCGCGTTGTAGACTTAGGACAGGCACAGGGGTTTACCCCGGGGTCTCCAACGGACCTTACGAATTTGGGTGCGAAATCCTGCTTTAAACTACAAATCTTCGGTTTCAAACCTTCAACCTGTACTCGGAGCGCAAGATCCTAACGAGGGGTTTTATCCCTCGAAACGTAACTCGGGAATCATAATCCTGGGCCGTTACAAAAACATATCGCAACCTAAAATTCTAAAATTCAATTAGCTCATGATCCATAAACAGTTTGACAATGATATGAACATGAAATTAGCTCCAAATCAACCCAACAACACAACCATATCATCAATTTCAATCAATTTGGCATTTGGCAAAAAGCCCTAAATTCCGCTCCTAAATCAAACCCTAGATTTTCAATCTCAACCTAAATCATTCAAACAATCTAAATAATTGTAATAAAAAATTTTAGGGTTAGAAATCATACCAAATTCGAGTTGAAACAAAGAGAAAATCGGGTTTTCAAAGGTAAATCGAGCCAAAAACTTCGAACAGGTCTGTCGGGAGAGATGGGCTCGGTGTGAGCTCGGCTGGGCTCGAACCATGGGGGTTCCGGGCTCGGGGGGTGCGCCTGAGGGAGGGGGTTCGAGCTGGTGGGGGCTGGTGGCCGGAGGTGGCTCGTGGGTGGCGTGGGAGGCCGACGAGTGAACATACGACGTGAGCCTTCGGATGGGCAGGGTGGGCGCGTCTGGGCTCGAACCAAGCCAAGTCAGGGCTCGAGGAGTGCGCCCAGGGGTTGGTTCGAGCGCGGCCAGGTGGTGGTGGCCGGAGGTGGCTCGACGTGGGGTGGGTGCGCGGCAGCGGGAGGCCGAGAGAGAACTGTTGTACGTTGTCCAGTGAAGCGCGTGTTGATTTATTAAAAAAATTAGATTTTACACGTTAGGCGAATTTTACACGTTAAGGAGTTTTTACATTTTAAAGCTTCCCTATATATATATATATATATATATATATAATTTAGGTGACGTCCTAAACAAAAGAAAAGGCATGTACCTGCGTCTGCGACTGTGTAGGAGGAGGGCAGTTATGTAGGTGGTGCGGCTGCAGGCAGGGCATGCAGATATTACAAGAACTACTGCCACTGGCATGGAGAGCTGCCACGTGTCGGTGGACCATATATATACACACAAACAGAACGTACAATGGCACTACCCATTTGGCAATGTGAGTATAGTAGTGCATAGAGGCAGCACTCCCACTACGAGTACGTTGTACGTACCCTCCCCCGGTGGCTACATTTGTTGGCTGCCTGCCTGATTCCCACCCCAATTCACCCATTTACGGAGTACTATCTAGATAATATATATGTAATCCATACATAGATTACCTGCTTCTCTATCAGATCGATCAATTGCCCCAATTTGATTAACAATTTGATTAATACTAGTTACTTCAATTGAGCAAGATATTTTCACCTAGGCCTCGGGTTTATCCTATTTGAAATCCAAACCGCACAACGAAATATGGAAATTGATGAACCAATTTTAAAATGATTTTCGAGCTAGAATGTGTCCAAAAGGGGTAAAATCGTCCAACAGACAAAATCACCAACCAATCATAAATGATCACTTTGTCCGTACGTACCCCTCCCTTCCGTTATAAATAACCCCCTCTTCTTCTTCGTCTTCATCACTTACGTTCCACCATCTCTGATCACTTCATCTCTCTCTCTCTCTCTGTTGCAGTCATCTGAAAAAAAAAAAAAAAACTAATTAATGGAGGCGGGTTCTAGCAGCGTGTACGACCACTACGTCACCACCACGTACACCCATTCATCTCTCCTTCCTCCTCCTCCGTCACAGCCCCACGCCCTCTACTCCACCACCCAGTCTCCTCCTTCCTCCGCCGCCGTCGACAAGAAACCTCCACGCCTCTTCCCTTGCCACTTTTGCCCCCGCAAATTCCACTCTTCCCAAGCCCTCGGCGGCCACCAGAACGCCCACAAGCGCGAGAGGGCCGCTCTCCGCCCCTATTTCTACCCCTCCGCCGCCATCGCCCCAGACTCCTCTCCGGCGGAACTTCCGGCGTCCATGCCGCCGCCTCCTCCGTATCCCGAACACTACCCCTACTACTTGTGTAAGCCGTACTACTGGCCGACTGCCCAGTCCTGTGAAACTCTCCCTGCAGGCTCCTTCTATCCAGCTCCGCCGTTCTACTCGCCGCAGCAAGACGAGCACTCTGGTGACAATGACGACGTCGGAGACATCGACCTCACTCTGCGCTTGTGAAAAGCTTCCCCCTTTCTTTTCTAGGGTTTAAATACCCACCCTAGCTCTTAAACTAATTTGCTAGGGTTTTGGTACGGTATTTGCTTATCGATGTCTGATCTAGTTAATTAGTGAATTAATTTTTGTTTTCCCGGAATCAGATTTCTAGGTACTTTGATTTGTGGGTGTCTCTTAACTTTGTTGATCGATCATTCATCTCCCTAGCTAGTTGGTAAAATGTAAATGTAGTACGCAGTGTGTGTTTTGCTCTTCTTCCCTTTGCTTTCTGCGATATGTTTTCTTCTTTTGTCTTCTTTCTTTTAATTGTTCTAGATATACAAAATCTGTTTTTCTATGGGCACATCGTAATCTAAATGTTATAAAAGGTTTCTTAATTAACAGAATGAATATTAATTAAAATCACCAAACAAAATATATGCTGAACATTTTTTCCATGTCTTGTTTTTGTTTTTGTTTTTTTTTTTAAAAAAAGATTGTAAGTTCAATCTTTTTCTAAATTAAAGTTTTTTTTTTGGGGTCCAACGTAACGCATGTAAATATGTATTGCGAAAATTCATAAACAAGCAGTACAACTAAAAACTTTGCATTGATATACATGCAAATGTAAAAGAAGATGATAAACTGAGTTTTGCAAGAGGGATTTGATAAATGACATGGCGAGCGTATAGCAATTAACAATATGACATTTGGTTAACTAAAAATTACTTCCATGTGACACAAAATGAATTATGTTAAATATTTATTGAAAAAAAAATTCAAAAAAATATATTTATGTTATAAATCACTAATCATATATATATATAGATATATATATATATATATATATATATATATATATATATATATATATATATATATATATATACATTTTTATCTTGAAAAAACATGATTTAAAAAATATTAAAATTATTATTATCAAATAATCACCTTTTCAATTTTAATGTTTTTTAAAATGTTTTTTTAATGAAAAAATTATACAAATATATATGATTTGTTATTTGTAATATAAATATTTTTTTTTGAAATTTTCATATTATAAATATTTAACCTAACTAATTTTGTGTCACACATAAGGTTGTATGTAGGGTTGTAGGTGATTTGGACACAAAAATTACAATATGATATTATTGAGGCCCGATCCCCTATAACATCGGGTGTTACGTTTGGTGTTACACCTAACTATTTTGGGTATAAATTGACATTAAATTTTTTTTATAAAAATTATATTTATATTATATACATTTACATTAACATGTTTATAAAATTTTATTACAAAAAATTATTATAAAAAATTATGGATAATTAAAGATTGATTATTTTAGAAAATATTTTATATATTTTTTTAAAATATATATTTTAATAATAAAAGTTTATAGACATGATAATATAAGTAAATATAATTTATACTCCAAATAATTAAGTGTAACATCGAGTGTAACACACAAAACGTTATAGGAGATCTAAATTTGACATTATTTGTTTCAGTGTCACTCATTTTGTAAGCATTCATGCATGCATGTTTGTATTAGCTATATATCTGGTTTGAAGGATGCCATAGTTGCAACTTATTTGCTATTTTCGGCAATGAATTTACTTTATTTTAATTGTTCAAACAGATCGAGAACCTGAATAAAAACAATCAAGTAGCTATATACGATCATCAAAGCAAACGGTCATTGATAAAGGACTTGATTCAAATCCTGCACAAACTTGGAAATCTGTTTCTCATGACCCACATCTCATTCGTCATTACAAAAAAGCGACATCGCCTTTCTCCTAGCCTTGTTTATTTTTACACGATCTTTTAAGAGCTACACAGCGGAACCCAGAGACTGAAGCAGGGTCAACCGAAACAATACAGTCAAGTCTGAGTTAAAAGGGTTTTCCAGCCTCTTCCATCATTTTCTTTACTCTCGTGAGCTTCTCGATTTCCTTGAGCACCTGAATTTGTAGAAGCTATTAGAAACCCAAATGAACACTTTGCAAAATTAAACCCGAATAACACGATCAACAAGTGTTTCATTACCTCTAGTGCCATATCTTCTGCTGTAACTTGACCATATTCATCGTACGCCAAATTTGAGGCCACCTCTATCAAAGACAAGGATAAGATCCATCACATATGGCAAAAGGTTGGAGAACATAAGAGGATAAAACAATCCAGCTAAGAATTGAATAAGAATAATACTCAGAAGTGAGATGCATGCATCTGCCGTCGCATATCCATCTCTGTTCTCCCGATAAAGGTCAGTTAGATGGAGTAAAACCTGTGAATTCGCAAGTATAATCAGCAGAATGATAACTGTGGCCGAACAGAGTTGATGGATCCTAAAGCAAATACAAAGCCAAACATGCTATGTTAGAAGCAACATTCTGACCTCATGAGAAGAATTTTGGCTTCCATCTCCTGTATATTCCTCAGCTATCATATCCAAAGGAACATCTATCCATATGGAAATCCCATGTCTCAAAAATGACCTGCACAAGTACTCAATATAGACTTGTCTAAATAACAATACTGATGCTGAAAATGAAACAAAGAAACCTAAAAAAGGGGAAAAGCATCCTTACAAATTAGTAGCATTCTGCACTGCACCATTTCCAGCATTCACAATAAGTCGGCCCATGGATGATAACTGCCTTAAGACTTCTGTCTATGATGAAAAACATATTTTCGGCTTTACTAGCTGAAATATAATAAGTATACATGAGATGGAATATGCAGCTTTGTCTTCACCATATGATTATCAGGAAGAGAATATGAGTTTTAAGGAATTAAACTTTCCGGAAGAAAAGGACACTTCATAGGTTCTCAGCCGCATAATCAGACATATAAAGAATGCAGAGTATCTGCAACCAAAAGATCACCTCAGATTCCCGGAAGCCATCTTCATCTCTTTCTCTGAAAGATTTTCCAGAAGAATTATCACCAGCAGCTTCCTCAACCAAACCGTCACTGTAGTGATCAGTGAAAGAAGCAGACAATATTAAAAGTTATATTAGCCAAGGCTCCATGCAGTTGCTCATGTTGCAGAGAGGAGAATGAATGTACCTATCAAAGTAATAATAACGCAAAACTTCTGCAATGACTTTCCCGACATTGGATTTCAATGGACTACTCATCCCTTGACAGTTATCACAAAGATCAACATAAAGACAACTCCAAGAGACTAATTCATCAAGTCATCAATTCGCTAGGGTTAGACGCTTACCAATAAGGAATATGGAGGTTCCCTTCAGGTCATATACTACTTCCATTGCCTTTTTCTAAAGCAAGATAGATATTGTTAAACAGAATATTGAAGTCGAAAAATTAAAACAACTTACAGATGATTAATGGGTAGAGAATCATGATGTTAAAATTGAAACAAAGGGTTCATAAGGATAGGATTATCACACCTTCACTGCAAAGAAGGAATCAGCTTCAATCGAGGATGGAATGGCTCCAATGGGCTGTGTCGCCAAACCTAATCAGCAAGAATGAAGATACAAAAAAGGGGGAAAACAACTCACATATCTGGTACAGATACTTTAATCAATGTGAACTGACTGACTAGTTAATGTTTCTATGGCCAAAATACCAAATTGCTATTTCAATGACTCTATCTACAACATTGGTCTTTTCAAGTTTTCCAATATCACAAAGACATTAATTAAGGCACTGAATGTCAACAGATCCAAAAATTAGCCGGAACTTTCTTTCAATTCTGTATGTAACACACACCTGGGTTACAAGCTACTGTGGTTTATAACTTTTTCTAAATTTAGAAACCAATTCTTCCTCTTCCAGTTTACTCCATCCAGATTGCTAGGCAAGGAAGCCAAACTTTAAAGTTTGGCTTCTGTATTTTGGTGATGATGGAGGTTTTCAAGGTTAAAAAAAAGCACCATCCTATCAAGATTCAAGATTATTCTCATTGAAATTCCGACTTATTTAGGAATAGGTTTTCATTCTTCCTAAAGTTATCAAAGCTATTTAAAATCCTATAGAAGTTTACTCTGGGTGGAGGAAGCTAGTTGTGGGTGAGCTATAGTCAGTTGAGACACAATGTGCCTATTAATCAAACTTCGGATTAAGCTGCACAAGGAAATCGCTCAGGAATGTTATTTCTGAAAACGAAAGAGCATGAATCTATTTAGTTGCTGCTTTTTATAATAGAGTCAAAGATATTTCTTTGCTGCATAGATACTCTTATCAATTATCATCTAACTGCTACTGCCTTGTCAGATGTTCGTGCTGACTTAAGAAGCTTATATGATACTATCACAGATCAGTTTGGTGGGTTGATTTTTCTATTAGAAAATTCACAAGTATTAGAAGGTGATTTCCAGCCAAACTCAAAAAGGGAGCTGTTGATCTGCAATTCATTAACCACCCCAAAATGGTATATCTGGGTTGTAATTAAAGTTAAGCTTCCTACTAACAATATCAGTAAAATTGACCACTTATTTTTGGGGCAAAATTGATCAGTAGTATTTCCTAGTGAAAAATCTCTACTGAAGTTTGGAACAAACAAATTGGTATAGTGGATCAATAAAATTGTAGTTGACTAGAGGAATGGATGTGTCTGTCTGGTGGAGGTAAAACGGCAGAGGAGGATCTATAAAGAGCAAATTCTACAAAGTTACCTTGTCACTGACTGACTGACAGCATCACAGTTGAAATCAAAGCAGGATACATTAATTTCAAAATATGTATTCATCACAGTTGAAATCAAAGCAGGATACATTAATTTCAAAATATGTATTCATCACAGTTGAAAAATGAAAGGTTCAAGTCAAAGGCCCCAACAAGGCCGGCAAATAAAGACCCTGTTTCAATTCGACAAATGTACAAAACCGTAAAATCGGACAATCAAATAGCGAAATTTAGCAAGTTGAAAGCAACTCACCGACGGTGGAGGCATCGTCGGGAAGAGAGCGAGCGGTGACGAGGGGGGTGCCGGAGAACCGGTGAGTGGAGATTGGAGGCCTTAAAGGAAGTGGGGTGAGGGGTCTGAGGGTGTGCGAGGAGAAAGGGAGGAGGGAAGAGCGGAGAAAGGGGGAGTTGGAGAAGCTGCGGAGGGCGTGAGCGGCAGAGGTGCTTATCTCCATTGGGATTGCTCCGTCCGTTCTGAAACCAAAACCAGGTCCTCCCATTTTCTCCTCCAACGCAGACCGTTAAAAATACTCCAAAACATTCCTTTTAGGATGAAAATCAGAAAATGCCCTTATAATAATTGCATATAGGTATTTTTTGGTCATAATAATTCCATAGTTATTGGGTTTTCAATAAAGTAAAAAATCGAGTAATAATTAACCATATAAGTGTATTTTTTTTTAAATGTACAAATCTCTAAAGAGTGAGTCTACTAATAAGATGACAAAATGACTATTGGTAAGACAAGATTCGATAAATTGTACAATAATTTTTTTTTACATTAAAAAATATTTACAAATTGTACCGAGAGAAAAAATTCCTAAATACATGAATCGATATAGGAACATGGATAGAACGCAATCGATGAAGTCCGACATCATCATCATTCCGTTAATTCATCTCTATTAATTGCTTCAAATTCAGATTCATTCGATAATATACCCACTTCAATTCAAGTTTGATTATCTATATCTATATATACTCTTAATTTAGAACATTTTAGGCTTATGTGTCAACTTCTCCTTAATCCTCTCTTTTTCACCAATCATGTTTTTTATCCCTTTTTTAATTGTTTATTTTCTTTAATTATTATTTTTATTCTTTTTTTTTATCTCTTTAAACTAATCACATTTTTTTTTCTTTTATTCTTAACATATTTACTAACAATTGGGCTTAATTTAAAACATTAAAGAAAAAAAATGTAACCACCTATATATATACTCTTAATTTAGAACACTTTAGGCTTATGTGTCAACTTCTCCTTAATCCTCTCTTTTCCACCAATCATGTTTTTTATCCCTTTTTTAATTATTTATTTTATTTAATTATTTATTTTTATTCTTTCTTTTTTATCTCTTTAAACTAATCACATTTTTTTCTTTTATTCTTAACATATTTACTAACAATCTATATCTAATATAATACTAAAACAGCTGCGAAGGTTACACGTGGCGGCCTCATATTAAAAGTGCCACGTGGCAGCCATTCACTTAATATACCCCCATATATATTTAAAATAAATATACTTAAATCATTTTTATTAATTAAAATATTCAATTTGTTGACCAAATCATAACAACTTCTCCAAATTTGCAGATTATTTTTATCCAAGATTTTTTAATGCCAAAAAATAATAAATCAATATATTATTAATAAATAAATTTAAATAAACTCTTTTGAATGATTGTTGCTTGAAATTCATTTTGTTAATTTTTGAAACTTTTTTTTATTAGATATTTGATTATTCTATTGCAACCGTTAAGATTTTCTTATCGAATACTAATAAATAATTAATTCTATTTAATTACTACTATTTACAAACTATGATAATCAATCGAATATAAAGCTACAGTTAAAAGTGAAATGAAAGTTGCATAATTTAAGATTAGTCAATATTATAAGAAATCAATTTCTTTCTCCGATCAATCTCGATCTATCAATCTCTACTAATTATCTCAATCACTATCAATTATCTCAATAACTGATTTATTGTTATTTTTTTATTAACTAAATCAAGTTTATCTTCTTTTTTTTCTAATTTACCATAATAACTATCCTAATCATCTGTTTCTTTTCTTTGTTTCCATCCCTTTTTTTATTAAAAAATTTGTCATCTCTAATTAATTTCTTCCACCTTAGTAGAAAATTTGATTAATCTCAAATACGTTATTTATAATAACTTTTTAGAGTTTGAATTTTCAAATAAGAAACATGATAAAAGATTTTTATTTTATTAAAAATATATATTTTAATTTGATTTTAGATTATTAAATTCATCATTGTATTATTCATACTAATAGTAACATTTATTTATTAATACTTTAAATAATTGTGTTATCTAATACTCCGATAGTTGTTAACACAGAAGAAGGTAATTCCTTATTTTACTTATTTGTTGTATCTATTATTACCTAATATATATACACTTATCTTAATATGTCATATATTTATTTTACAGGTTTCTTAAAAATGAAGATACAACCAAAAGTCCATTTTCAAATTTGATTAAATAAGATGCTACAAAATATTAATCAGTAATCAAATCTATTTTATTACTAAAAATGCGGTGATAAGTCGAATATAAAGCTATGCTTAGAATTCAAATGAAAAATGTATAATATTGCTAAATAAAATCTCATTTCAAATTTGATTAAATAAGATGCTAAAAATGATGAGATTTTATCCAATGAACTAATACTTAACATGAATCATTTACATACTCCTAAGTACATACATATTTCTAAGATTTGTTTACTAGAATGATTGATTTAACCATACAAAATGACGATTGTTAAACTAAAATGACACATGGGGCCCATATGCTAATGTCACATCGACACATCCCCATTGACTTCAAAATTTCATTGGCTTATAATTATTGTGGGTCCTAATTTAACAAAACATAGTAATGGACATAATATGTATAATAATAGAATTAAAACTTTTATTGACCAAAACATAGTAACCTCAAGAGATATGGGGAAAATAATGGAGGCCATTGGAGATTTCTGTACAAAACAAGAAAAGGAAAGAATGGCCTTCCAATGGTGGGTCACTTGGTTCATTCGCAATCAATATATTTTCAGGAACGAGAAACCCCCATCTGGTGCGGAATTCTGCCGACAGGTTGATAGGCATATCACAGAGTGGAAAAAGGCTTGTTGCCTAAATGGCAACGACAATGACAATACTGACAACATCACAACCAACGTAAACAGAAACAAAATGGACAGTCGACAGAGAAATACTGGTCACCCAGGCTCAAACTTGACTCCTAAGAGAAACTCAAAATGGAAAAAGCCCATCCAAGGAACACTTAAGCTGAACTTCGATGGATCGTCATCCAATAGAGACGGAAGTTCCATAGGCTATATTATTCGAGACTGGAAAGGATCACCAGTCACAATGGGGTGTAAATCCATTGGCCATCAGACTCCATTAGTCGCTGAAGCTCTGGCTCTACGGGATGGAGTACTCAAAGCTATCAACTTACAGATAAGCAAACTCATCATTGAGGGGGATTCTTTGATTATAATAAATCATCTCAACCGGAAGCACAATTGTCCCTGGGAGATAGATCTTATCATGTCGGACATTGAGTTACTTCTACGTAGGGTGGGAGAGGTTAGATATGACCATATTCTCCGTATTGGTAATAGCGTGGCAGATAAGGTTGCACACCTTGGCCGCCGTACCAGAGCCCCAGACAGGTTTAATGATCCTGGTCTTATTGACCTCATCCGTAAGGATGCTATCGGATAGCGCTCTCGCGTATCCGAATTATTACCTAATCAAAAAAAAAAAAAAAAAAAAATTAGCAAATAAATAAATAAATTTCACAAATTATATATTTGATAAAGATTTTCTTCCATATATTTTAATTCATTTTCACTAAAATATTTGAAATTCTCTTTTTTTTTAAAAAAAATAATTAATATAACTGATTGAAACATCAAAATATCAGTTTCATAACAAAAAAAATCAATTTTTTATCTTAAATGATTTTTTTATTAGATATTTGCTAAGTCTATTTTTACTAGCTATCTGTCCTAATCAATATAAAATTCAAAATAGTTTGACCGTTAACATTTCTGTATCAATTATTTATAATTTTATGTGTTTTTATCATGAATATTAATTAGTATTCAAATCTATTTTTTACTACAAAAATTGGTGATTAACTGAATATAAAGCTATGCGTAGAATTCAAATGATAGATGTATAATATTGCTAAATAAAATCCGATTTCAAATTTGATTAAATAAGATGCTACAAAATATTAATCAGTAATCAAATCTATTTTATTACTAAAAAATGTGGTGATTGACCGAATATAAAGCTATGCTTAGAATTCAAATGAAAAATGTATAATATTGCTAAATAAAGTCTCATTTCAAATTTGATTAAATAAGATGCTGAAAATGATGATTTTATGTAATCAACTAATACTTAACAGGAATCCTTTACGTGCTCCTAAGTAAACACATATTTCTCATTTTTTTACTCTAATTATTGATTTAACTATATAAAATGACAAATGTTAAACTAAAATGGTTAGCACAAGTTTAATAGGAAACGAGTAAAAGTTTATTTTATGAATATGCAAATAATATATTCCTAATATATAAATTAAATTTGTTCATTATTTAGTAAATAGATATAGATTATTGTTTAGCCTTTATTTTGATCAGTTGAAATGAACGTAAATTAATTTAATTAAAGGTGGAGTTTAAACAGATAATTAGTCACCTGTAAAACCTATGTTGTACGTTTTCATAGAGTTAATGAATATAGAAAAAAAAAATACTCTAAATATGAAAATTTGGTTTATTCTTAGGATGATTGGTATTTCTTTAGTTGGATGGATGTCAGATGATCCAATCAAAATAATCAAAATTTAAGTTGTTTAGTCGTTAGTGTGATTCTACCTTTCAACTTATTACGACAACAAATATTTGTTTAATGTTCAAAGTAACCAATCAAGTTGCTAAAAAAAATTAGAAGGCGAAAAAAATAAATTAAACACTCTCTACATTAGTGCATGCAACTGTTTCTATCTAGAAAGGTGATACATTGACGTTTTGCTACATATATTATATACTAATATGATAAAATCATTATTGTTTTCAAATTAATATTATTTGTCTATATCATTTTCATATTATTATAATATATTTAATATATATTAAATAAATATATATTAAGATAATATCTTTTAAGCAATATAATATATTTTGCAAATCCCGTGCGTTACGCACGGGTACTATGCTAGTTTTCTTGATTTTCAAATTAATTAAATTCGATACATAAATTTTTGCACATAAAATTGATTCTCAAAACTCCATCACTGACAGGCCTAAGGTCGTTATGCCTAATCAAAGTAAATTCCTAAGGTGCAAACTATAATAAGTGTAGTAGGTAAGTTAGGGTCGAACCCACAGGGAAACAGAATCAATTGTAAGAGCAAGTATTATTACCCAAAAGTAACCAATTCAATGGGGAGTTTTGTGTGTAAACGATAGTGACCGAACAAGTTGCAATAAGAGGTTGCGAATATATGATGGAAAAGTATCACACCAGGTAATTATCCGCACAACAATTGAGATGGTTCATCATCGCATTTTATGAGTCTCAAGTTCTAATGTCCAGTAATTGTTCTCAATTCAGATCGTGTAATAGCTTTTAGTCCTACCAGTCCCAAAAGCACTTATCACCAAATTATAAGGGAAAACCTTCACCGAATAATAAAGCGATAGCATTCAAACATGAATTATAATGAGATACAAGCGATTCTAACAACCCGTTAAAATAGCCTGTAATCGAATCTCCTTCACAATCTACCACAAGCAACCTGCGTATGATGATTGTGTTTGCTACAATGAATCTACAACCCCAAACCTGGAATTGGAAACCCTAGCAATATGACTAGTATCGATAAACCTAGATGATCAATCCAGATTAACCAATAATAAGCAATCAAGCAATAAGCTCAGGAGATCGAAACAATTAACAAAGGACGAACAAGAGTAGAATACTCACAACCAAATCAATCGAAGGCTTCAAAGAACCAAGTGCAACAAAGGAGAGTTAGTCCTCCATAGGGTTTGTGAAATGAAGAAGGGAAAATACGTCTCTGGAAAATAACCTAATCCCACTAAACTTCCGTTCGGAAATAATATATATCCTAATTAAAGGGTTTAAAATCCCGTAAAAATATAAATTAACAACTAATATAATAGGGAAAAATCGGATAAGAATCCGTCTCCAGGGACTGACGCGGGCGCGCCATGTAGCAGCGCGGGCGCGTCAGTGAATGTTTGCTACTTCTTCTCTCCGGGGCAACGACGCATGTACTCCCTCCTAGCAGCGCGGACACGTCATGTAGCAGCGCGGCCGCGCCAAGCTCGCCTGATTCCAGCTGCTTCCGAATTTCTTCACTTCAACTCTTCTATAACTTGCATGATCCTATGATTTCTTCAACTTCTTCAACAAGTTCCGAATCACCAAGTTCATACAAATATCTCTCACAATGACATGTAAATGATGACAAAAACTACTAAATGCGCTATAGAATATATCGCATATCAAATTCCCCCATACTTAAACCTTTACTCGTCCCGAGTAAGCATAGAAGCTAAGCCTACTCTCGCCATAAATCTCAAAGGTTCACAGACAGTACAAAGAAAATGAACACTAAGTACTAGTAGTTTCCACCATCTCAACAATCAACACAAAAGACAATCAAAATAGGAAATGAGACTTACAATTGTATCTCAACCATCTACACCTTATAGCTCCCAGTGGCCTACCCGAAAACCTCCTTATCACTCCACTTCTTATGTGGCCTTCGCCAAGAGATCAATCCTAAACACTCAAAGTAAACGCTCATCTTGCCAAGGCGCCCTTTTGGGGTTTTCACCAAGCCACTCATTTTTTTTTCAAAGATGGTACTCACATAAACATTCTCACTTCCCTCAAGTCTCATATTGCCAAAGCCTAAAGCTCGCCAGACTACCTGCTTTTTGCCTGAGTCGCCCTTTCGGGTTTTCAACTCATCCCAGGATTTTGATTGTCTCTTTAAATTTTTTTTTTTTTTTAGAATAACAAGTGCAGAATCTGTACAAAAATAATGCGGAAATGAAATATGTACAAGATATGTAAATCCTTTCCCTCCCCCATACTTGAATGAAGCATTGTCCTCAATGTGAAAGAAGACAGAAATAAGTAGGGAGAAAGGAAACAGAAAGACTCACTGAGGGGGTGGATAGTGGCGAGAGTAATCCTCTCGCATGCGGCGAAGCTCTTCCCTCATACCTCTGAACTCGCCAAAGCCTTCTAGGATGTCGGTCTGCTGGTGGAGAATCTGGTTCTGCACTCTATCTTGGTTTTGAACCATCGTCTTCAAACTCCCTACGTCTTGGCGCAGAAGGCCAATCTGGTCAAGCAGGTAGCCCCACTGTTGAGGCTGTTGATGAGCGTCCTGAAAAGCTTGTGGGGGACAAGGGGCCCACTGATGTGAATCCTGCTGGCTCTGATATGTCGGGTGAGAATCCCAACCGTGAGACGGGTTATGATAAGCAGGTACCTCCTGCTGTGGGTTCTGCGCGAAACCCTGAGTATCTGTCTGAACAAAAGCCTGCGGAGCCACAGGCGCATCCTCAATCGTGGCAGCTCCAGCTGTGCCACTACTGCTACCCACTTCTAGGCGATGCCGTCTACTAAGAACTGATGTCGGAAAGTAATCAGCCTCAATATACCAATCAGTCCAAGTCTCAGACCAAGGAAGGGGCTTAGGGAGCCTGAACTGATGCTCTTTCTTTTTGCCTGTACACCAAATGGGTCCCCCATCCGGCGCAGTGTCAAGCATCAAACAACACCGACGCGGCCGCGCCACTCTCCAAACGACGCAGGTACTCCCTCCTAGCAGCGCGGGCGCGTTGGAGATGTCAGCCTCTTGTTTCGTAACTCTGACAGGCGTGGGCGCGTTGAAAGGTGGCGCGGCCGCGTCGGAGATTTCTGCAGACTCGAAAATCGTCGGAAGCGGTTGTCGACGCTGAGCCTCTCCCCGGTGCCGAGGACGAAAGGAAAGGACAATGGGGTAAAGGGGATGGTGTTTAGGGATCTTGGTGGAGGGTTCCCAGCTGAAATAGGGGTGGAGGGGTGTTTGTGATTGTGGGTGTGGGGTAGGGAGTGTGGGGGCTGTAGGGTTTTGGTTGTATTTGAGAGATGGTGATGGGGGAGTGATGGGGCTTGAAGATGGCGGGCTGGCCCGAAGTGGATTTTCCAGCCCGTGGTCTGTTTTTTTTTTTTAACAGAAAATTAACACTGCTGATGCAGTGGGTCCGAAATGCGGATGCAATTCGTCACCAGAAGCTCCTTCTTTATTACCTACAAGTTAGAATAAAATCTAGTTAAGGGAAAGAATGCAATACCTTGGGTTGCCTCCCAAGCAGCGCCTTTGTTTCAAGTCGCTGGCTCGACTAAGCCTTTTTTGATTATTCTAACTCTGCATTTGGCTCCTCCAAAACTAACTCATCCATAGCCTCCTTCAGGAACCCTTCATAGTATGTCTTAAGCCTTTGACCATTTACCTTAAACTTCTTGTGGCTGTTTGGGTCATATAACTCTACAGCGCCATGTAGGAAGACTTCAGCAACAATGTATGGTCCCCCCCACTTTGACCTGAGCTTCCCAGCGAAGAGTTTCAGGCGAGACTGAAAAAGTAGGACTTTGTCACCAGCTTTAAAGTCCTTCCTATGGATGTGCTTGTCATGCCATGCCTTGGTCTTCGCCTTGTAAATTGCTGCATTATCATAGGCGTCCAAGCGTAACTCCTCGAGCTCGCCTAACTGTAGCTTCCTGTGTTCTCCAACCCCGTCACTCTGCATATTGCATTGTTTCACTACCCACCAAGCCTTGTGCTCCAGCTCAACAGGAAGATGACATGCCTTACCATAGACAAGTCTGAAAGGAGACATACCAATTGGAGTTTTGTAAGCAGTGCGATAAGCCCACAATGCATCATCAAGTCTCAAACTCCAATCCTTCCTGTTAGGATTTACAGTCTTCTCGAGAATGGCTTTGATCTCTCTATTGGACACCTCTGCTTGGCCATTCGTCTGTGGATGGTATGCGGTGGAAACTCTATGTGTGACATGATATTTCTTCAGCACGGCAGTCACTGTTTTGTTGCAGAAATGGGTCCCCCTGTCACTAATCAGCGCTCTAGGAATACCATGCCTGGCAAAAATATTGCTTTTCAAGAACCCTGCCACAACTTTAGAGTCATCAGTTCTGGTGGCCTTCGCTTCCACCCACTTGGAAACGTATTCCACCGCAAGTAAAATATACAAGTTCCCACAAGAACTAGGAAAAGGTCCATAAAGTCAATGCCCCAAACATCAAAGATTTCGCAAAAAATCATCGGTGATTGTTGCATTTCATTCCTTTGAGAGATATTCCCCATTCTTTGACACCTATCACATGCCTTGCAGAAAGAATAAGCATCTTTAAAAATATGTGGCCAATAAAATCCAGATTCAAGCACTTTTCTAGCAGTTTTATTGGCACCAAAGTGTCCCCCACATGCTTGAGAATGACAAAATTCAAGAACAGATCGTACCTCATTATCTGGAAGACAACGACGAATTACCTGATCAGCACAATGTTTCCAAAGGTATGGTTCATCCCAAACATAGTGGTTTGCCTCTCTTCGAATCTTCTCCGTTTGAGCCTTGGTATGATCCGGAGGAAATTCCCCACAAACTAAGTAGTTTACAATGTCCCGGTACCAAGGGTTTACAGAATGAAGTCCTAGAACGGACTGAGATGGGCTGAGAAGTAATAGCGTGGGCGCGTCAGGGAACGACGCGGGCGCGTCAGACTCCGGCGCGGGCGCGTCAGCTAACGGCGCGGGCATGCCAGACTCCGGCGTGCTTTTGTGCTCAATTCTGCATAATGTGTCATCCGGAAACGTGCCTAAGATGGGTTTCTATGACTCCGGCTTGTCCTCCTCATTCACCAATCTGCTTAAGTGGTCAGTCACCAAATTTTCCGCTCCTTTCTTGTCCTTAATCTCCACATCAAATTCGCTGAGCAACAGGACCCATCGAATTAATCTTGGCTTTGTCTCCTTCTTAGTCATCAAGTAGCGGAGGGCTGCGTGGTCTGTGTAGATAATCACTTTGACTCCAAGCAGATACTGTCGAAACTTCTCTAGTGCAAACACCACGGCTAGCATTTCTTTCTCAGTGGTGGAGTAGTTGCGCTGCGCTCCATTCAGAGTCATGGAAGCATAATGGATCACATGAGAGGCTCTTCCCTCTTTTTGGCCTAGCACTGCTCCCACTGCATAGTCGCTCGCATCACACATGATCTCAAATGGGCGAGACCAATCTGGTGCCTGAATGATTGGTGCACTAGTGAGGCGTCCTTTCAGCGAGTCGAACACCTCTTTGCACTCTTGTGTGAGTACAAAGGTCACATCTTTCTTCAGAAGCTCGCACAAGGGTGAGGATACCTTCGAAAAGTCCTTGATAAACCTGCGATAAAAACCTGCATGGCCTAGGAAAGAACGAACTTCGCGCACATTAGTAGGATAAGGCAAAGATTGAATTACATCAATCTTCGCCTTATCGACCTCAATACCCTTTGCAGAGACTATGTGGCCTAAAACAATTCCCTGTTCTACCATAAAATGACACTTTTCAGAGTTCAAAACCAGATTAGTTTCAACACATCTTTTTAACACTAGTGTCAAATGGCTCAAACAAGTATCAAAGCTATCCTCATGTACTGTGAAATCATCCATGAATACTTCAATGAAATTTTCAATGTATTCAGAGAAGATACTAACCATACATCGTTGAAATGTCCCGGGTGCGTTACATAGTCCAAATGGCATTCTGCGATATGCAAAAGTACCGAAAGGACATGTAAATGTAGTCTTCTCCTGGTCTTCTGGCGCTATGGCCACCTGAAAATATCCAGAATATCCATCCAAAAAGCAATAATAGGGGTGCACAACAAGGCGTTCTAGTATCTGATCAATAAAGGGGAGGGGGAAGTGATCCTTCCTGGTTACTGCATTCAGCTTGCGATAGTCTATGCATACCCTCCAACCTGTTTGTGTTCTGGTAGGGACCAACTCACCTTGTTGATTCTCCACGACTCTAATACCTCCTTTCTTAGGGACAACCTGTGTAGGACTTACCCATTGACTGTCAGAAATTGGGAAAATCATGTCTGCGGATAGCAATTTCAGCACTTCCTTCTTCACCACATCCATCATGGGAGGATTGAGCCTTCTCTGTGGCTGACGTGATGGCTTAGCTCCATCCTCCAGTAGAATCCTGTGCATGCATGTAGATGGGCTAATTCCCTTGATGTCAGCGATGGTCCACCCCAGCGCAGTTTTGTACTTCTTCAGAACCTCCACTAACTTTTCTTCCTGCTCTGCTGAAAGCTTACTTGACACAATAACTGGTAAAGTGTCATCAACTCCTAGGAAAGCATACTTGAGATGACTAGGGAGTTGTTTGAGTTCAATTTCAGGTGCCTGCACAACAGATAGAACAAGCACTTCGCTTGGAGCCAGTAGATTGGGGCCAATGCCCAAAAGAGTAGGGGGCTTACCTTCTACATCCATCTGGGCTACTAATTTCTGCATGTTAGATGAAATTGAAAAATCTGTATAGGACTCGTCAATAGCATTCTCAATAATTGACTGCAACTCATCTTCCCTAGAAATATCAAATAGATCTTGAGCTAATGGTTCAATCACATCAATAGAGCACAGAGAATGGTCATCAACAGGATGTTTCATAGCCTTGTATAAATCGAATTCAACCTTTTCTCAGAGACACAATCAATTTTTGTCCTAGCTGTTTTAATAAAAGGTCTACCTAACAGAATAGGCGCATCATGCTTATCATGTTCCATATCCAGGACAAAGAAATCTGCAGGAAAAATCAGTTTATCGACCATGACCAAAACGTCTTCTACTACTCCTTTAGGGTATTTATTAGACCTGTCAGCTAGTTGCACAATTACTCTAGTTTCATGCAAAGGTCCTAAATCTAGCGATTTGTAAAGTGAGTAGGGAAGCACATTTATGAAAGCGCCCAAATCAAGCATAGCTCTATCAAATTTTACATCTCCAATGACACAAGGGATAGTAACCATACCTGGATCAGTGCACTTTTTCGGCATTCTCCTCTGAAACATAGCGGAGACTTGCTCACTTACTTTCACTTTCTTCTTACCTTTCAGCTTCTGATTTCTCTTCACCGTGCAAAGCTCCTTCAAGAACTTGGCGTACTTGGGCACAGTTTTTATCATTTTCAGCAGAGGAATGTTCACCTGACACTTGCTAAATGTCTCGAAAAGCTCTGAATCATAGATTATCCTCCTCTCCTTGAGTGCCTCAGGGAACGGAGGTTTTGGTTTCTCCGACCCGAGAGGGGGAAAATACGGTCGTACATATGTATCGACATAGGGCTCGGATTCAGGCGAGATCGGACTCGACGTGGGCGCGCCAGTGTCCAGCGCGGGCGCGCCAGTGTTGGGCGTGGCCACGTCGGAGACCTGCGTGCTTTCCTCCTCATCTTCCTGACTTTTCAGCTCTTTTCCATTCTGAAGAGTTATAGCACTAACGTTTTCCTTTGGATTGACCACCGTTTGAGATGGTAGACCCCCTGACGTCTTTGCCTCTATTCTCGTGATTGCTTCAGCCATTTGCCCCATTTGTTTCTGTATATCCTTTATGCTCGATTCAGTTGTCTGAACATGCGCAGTAAAGTGCTGTGTCAGGGTATTGAGCATGGACTCAGTAGAGGGAGCGTTACCCTGCTGCCTCTGATTGTAGGGAGGTGGCTGTTGCTGTTGTGATTGGTTTGGTGGATCCCTCCATCTGAAATTTGGGTGATCCCACCACCCTGGGTTGTAGGAGTTTGAGTAGGGGTCATGTCTGGGTCTCTGAGGTCCATTTCCACCTATAGCACTTACTTCAGCGGTGTCTTCCTGGAGTGTAGGACATGCATCAGTTGGGTGGAAGTTATCATTGCAGATCCCACAAGCCTTGAGTTGTTGAGGAGTCCCTTGCAGAGTGAGCCTCCTAACCATATCCTTCAATTCAGCAATATCTTTGGCTTGGTTAGAGTCTACCGAGTTGACTCCTTTCTTTCTGGTGGACTTCCCAAAATTTCTAGTCCCCTCAGCCATTTCCTGAATCTTCTCCATGGCTCCCTCTGGCGTGGCATTCAGAATGTTTCCTCCGCAGGCGGCATCAATCATTCTTCTATCAGATTCCAGCAATCCCCCATAGATGTATAGGACTAGGTCCTTCGTGCTGTAGCCATGGAAGGGGCAATTAGCGCAAAGCTTCTTGAACCTTTCATTGTAATCGTAGAGGGTTTCATCATCTTCCTGCTCTATATTGCTGATCGCCTTCTTCAAGGTGTTCTCCTTCTTAGCAGGAAAGAATTTCTCCAGGAAGGCCTTGTGGAGCTTAGGCCAAGTGTCGATGCTCCCTGTAGGAAGACTGTAGTACCAGTCATCCGCAGCATCGACCAGCGTGAACCCAAAGGCTCTCATCTTTATCTGTGCTTCATCTATATTGGCCGGTTTCATGCTCATACACACATTATGAAACTTCCCCATGTGCTTGATGGGGTCTTCTCCAGCCAATCCATGGTATTTGGGTAGTTGATGAATCAGCCCAGACTTCAGCTCAAAATGGTTGTCATTCCCCAGAGCAGGGATTGTCACAGCAGGTGCCTGCTGTGTGATGTTTGATGCTGTCAGCTGTCGCAGCGTCTGATTTACATTTCCAGCCATTGGATCAGGTTGTTGGGAATGTTGGTGTTGTTCGCTAAGGTGGCGGTGGTATGTCCTGTCAATTTCCCAATCAAAATCAACAAGATGGGGATCAGTAGCACGAGTGCGAACCATGCAAGAGGTTCGCACCCAAACAGGTAATAAGGCAAACAAGAACAAAGATAATCCGTCTCCCCGGCAACGGCGCCAAATTTGACAGGCCTAAGGTCGTTATGCCTAATCAAAGTAAATTCCTAAGGTGCAAACTATAACAAGTATAGTAGGTAAGTTAGGGTCGAACCCAGAGGGAAACAGAATCAATTGTAAGAGCAGGTATTATTACCCAAAAGTAACCAATTCAAGGGGGAGTTTTGTGTGTAAACGATAGTGACCGAACAAGTTGCAATAAGAGGTTGCGAATATATGATGGAAAAGTATCACACCAGGTAATTATCCGCACAACAATTGAGATGGTTCATCATCGCATTCTATGAGTCTCAAGTTCTAATGTCCAGTAATTGTTCTCAATTCAGATCGTGTAATAGCTTTTAGTCCTACCAGTCCCAAAAGCACTTATCACCAAATTACAAGGGAAAACCTTCACCGAATAATAAAGCGATAGCATTCAAACATGAATTATAATGAGATACAAGCGATTCTAACAACCCGTTAAAATAGCCTGTAATCGAATCTCCTTCACAATCTACCACAAGCAACCTGCGTATGATGATTGTGTTTGCTACAATGAATCTACAACCCCAAACCTGGAATTGGAAACCCTAGCAATATGACTAGTATCGATAAACCTAGATGATCAATCCAGATTAACCAATAATAAGCAATCAAGCAATAAGCTCAGGAGATCGAAACAATTAACAAAGGACGAACAAGAGTAGAATACT
The DNA here is from genome assembly GCA_037127255.1 of Persicaria tinctoria. Classification (NCBI taxonomy): domain Eukaryota; kingdom Viridiplantae; phylum Streptophyta; class Magnoliopsida; order Caryophyllales; family Polygonaceae; genus Persicaria; species Persicaria tinctoria. The sequence continues at coordinate 36,532,091 of JBANSL010000015.1, read as the reverse complement.
CACAACCAAATCAATCGAAGGCTTCAAAGAACCAAGTGCAACAAGGGAGAGTTAGTCCTCCATAGGGTTTGTGAGATGAAGAAGGGAAAATACGTCTCTGGAAAATAACCTAATCCCACTAAACTTCCGTTCGGAAATAATATATATCCTAATTAAAGGGTTTAAAATCCCGTAAAAATATAAATTAACAACTAATATAATAGGGGAAAATCGGATAAGAATCCGTCTCCAGGGACTGACGCGGGCGCGCCATGTAGCAGCGCGGGCGCGTCAGTGAATGTTTGCTACTTCTTCTCTCCGGGGCAACGACGCATGTACTCTCTCCTAGCAGCGCGGGCACGTCATGTAGCAGCGCGGCCGCGCCAAGCTCGCCTGATTCCAGCTGCTTCCGAATTTCTTCACTTCAACTCTTCTATAACTTGCATGATCCTATGATTTCTTCAACTTCTTCAACAAGTTCCGAATCACCAAGTTCATACAAATATCTCTCACAATGACATGTAAATGATGACAAAAACTACTAAATGCGCTATAGAATATATCGCATATCAATCACCGATTTCACTGTATTCCTCAAAACTCCATCTTGGAGGACAACACCGCCATTGTAATTGCCCCATCAGATCGTATCCTCTCTGTCGAATACCTAGTTTCCCTTTTTTTTGAAGCCCCGATCCCCGTAGACAACTTCACCGCCAGCGCCACCGCCTTCGTCCGCTACTCCCTTGCCTCTGCCTGTGGCACTCACTCATTGACCACAATATTAACCGTGTCTCCACCACGCAACACCGCTTGGATCACCAATAACTTCATTGATTCACTTTGGAGCTTGAACTCCGAATTGTATTTGATTAGGGTTTGAGGGTTTTCACCAAAAAACAACAATCGATAAATCTGAGGGTGATGAAGAATGTATACAAACTTCCTAACAACGCGACGATTGGTTTGACAGGATACTAGGATGATCTCGATGTAGAACCACCCGATCCATCTCCATATTCAATTTCTTCACTTGTTTATTGAAATGAAAAATGGGTTGATATGCAATTTAGAATATTTCATCTTGCTAATAGTCCTTTCATCATCTTGTCACCAACTGCTATGATTTCTAAAATAACATGTTTTAATTAACGGAGAGATTAAATGTTTTCTTTAATTTTTTCCTTGTCAACCAGTTGTTAATATAGCCCAACAGAAAAAAAAAATTGGGGCACCCAAAAAAAAACACGGGCACAAAAAAAAAACACTTCCGTGTTTTGAAAATGAAACATTGTGTCATCTTATTATTTCATTTTTTAAAATTTTGGAAAACATTATATATAGCTTCCGTGTTTAAAAAAGGGAAAATCAAATCTATGTATATCTTCATTTTCTAAACACATAAGTAAAAGGGGGTTGTTATGAGCACGGTTAACTTCTCGCCATCCGCACGGTGTCGATGCCGATATCCAAAGTCGGCAAGCTTTTACTCGACGCCAGCTAATGAAGATGCTCCACCGACGCTGACATACGAAGTCGGCATATCACATACCACTTTTGCAGAGCTTTTCAATGGCATGTGCAACCTGGAAATGGTCAGATTCATTGTGCAAAGTATTTGCCGACATCTGAACTCGACATCGGTATCAAGTTGGAGGAGCCAAAGTCGACAACCAACTCACCGACATCGAATCTCGAGCTCGGCATCGTACAGATGGCGAGATCAGGCCGTGTGAATAGCAAGACCGAAGTAAAAAGTTGTTTTTTGCCTTCCGTTTTTAAAAATGAAAAGGTCAAATCCCACTTCATACCTTTCGTTTTCTAAAAACGAGAGTATAAAACTGCTTTTTGCCTTCTATTTTTAAAATCTGGAAGGTCCAATCTACCTTTTGCCTTCCTTTGTGTAAATACGAGAGTACAAATCATATGTCTGTCTTCCGTATTTGAAACACGGAAGGTTAGAAATATAATTTTCTTGTAATATGACGAATATATACAGTAGTGATATATACGACATTTTGCCCTAGTTGTCATCAATACTATCTGTGAAAATAGAATAATGTCGAACCACGTATCCGATGGTAAAGAAGTAGTCAACAATAATATTCAGGTATTTATAAACTTTGAGAACTTAATTTAATGATAAAAATATATTGATCCAAGAAATGTGATTATTTTCAACACTATTTCAATTGTTTTCAGTTTGATCGAATGGACATTGTTGGATTCGATTATTCGCCTTATTTTGCGAATATGTATTACTGGACGGGTAGAAAATCGATGTTAGATTGGGTTTTTTCAGATTGCTTTTATCAGCAAATTTGAAAATCTTGGAATAGCTCTTGACGATGCACTAACATAAAAAGTAGTAATTGTGTTGTCATCAGTAAATATAAGTAAGCGCGATCATAAATGAGATTCTCCGCTATACAAATAAAACCCCATCAAGTATAACAAAATCACACATGAGTGGCATATAATCATAGAGATGAAAGAATGGTCAATAATGTTAAGGTTAGTGGCGCACGCGGAAAACATATACGCGATCGTATGGAAATCCCCATCAACATATATCTCGTATGCGGGCAACATATCCGCTAAATGTAGGAAATGCCACTATCCAGCCTTATCCTAAATGTTCCAACTATGACGACACTTGTCTTGGTACAAATGCCACTTGTCCCAAGCTAGACGACTCGTGCTGGCAAGCATGAGGGGATTTGAAATATTACAGTCTCGTATATAAATAGGAGGCTTAATGAAACTTATCAGGGGTCGGGAACGGAAATCTCTAATAGCTTAAGTCGAATTCCTTAAGGCTTTGAGCGCCACTTTCCAAGCGGGATTGGTCTTAGCCGGCGAGGACCGACACTTGATGTAGTCCAAGGGAGGAAGGTGGTCCGCGGATAGCTCATCGCACATCTCAGGTAAGTCCGATCACTCGAAATCATCCGCGTTCTACTTGATCCAGGAACCAGTCGGAACAGGATTTTGAAATCGGACTTCGTTATTGGCGTCGTCTATGGGAATCTCTTACCCGAAGAGGTGATATTTCAAGGTAAGTTATCCGCTTATCTGACTTTGATAAAAGTTCTAAAATTATTAATTTTGATTTATAGATAAGACAGGTAGCTCCAAATGAATATACGAATGGGGAGCTATTGTCGTGGAATATGATAAAGAGATAATTGGATATTTGTGTACATATACGAAGATTGGGATTTTGAATAAGGCTACGGTCGACATTCATTTGATTTCTTGCACCTCTAGACAGTAATTCTAGCTAGTTCATTGCACGTCTCGTATTTATAAATGCATCGGTCATGATATAATCTAAATAAAATTCTAAATTTGTTTCTGGTTCCTATTTCTTTCATTAAGCTTTGAATGTATACTCTATAGTCACATATTTTGTGCTCCATGCTATCTATAAAACTACGTTGCTTTTTTGTGTGTATATATTGTTCGGCTTATATGTTTATATACATACATGTGTATTTTATACATCTGCCGATGGTGCTCTTTCAATACGTGGAAGGGCATCGCTTCAAGACTCTTGTTCTTGAAGATGAGTAGAGCTTTGTCGCTTTGCAATGGTGGTGTCATTAGATAATCGTCTTTATGGTGCACCTTTGTTTAAACTTAACCATGTGCTTTATTATGTGTAATCACGAGATCTTATGTAATGTCATTGTTTATTAAATGGTAGAAGATATGCTTTCGGTTTCTGCGTTTATGTTTCTTCCTGACGCAGATGCGACCTTTCCTGATGCGTTACTGTGGCTCTGAGTTGCAGTGAGCTTTGAGATTCTGCCACTTGTTTGGCATGCAGTTGCTTCTGAGAAAACTGTTTTGGACGGGAGTAGACTCTTTTTCATGACATGACAACACAATATGTTGCTTTCTTTGTTTGTTGATAAATATCAGAAGTTCGGATAGAGTCTAGGCAGTTGTCCTTGCGTTTTGTTTTAGTTTTGATGATTTGAATTTGAGGGATTATGACTTCCCCCCATCCTCTTTGGTGTGACTTTTTTCGCTCTATTGATTCTGAAGAAAAATTGGAATATATGATATATATTCTTTCGACCCGTTTTTTTTGTAATTCTCGCCTTTTCACGATTGATATTTTCTTTGGTAATTTTGCAACTTTTGCCTGAGTCTTTCGGTGCTCAGTATGCTCGCGATGGATTGACTTATGTCTGTTTGATTTCTCCTACTGGGCGAGAGTTTCGGGTGAGGGTGTTTCAGGATAGCCAAAACCATTATATCCTTACTGAAGGCTGGCGTGCTTTTGTCGTGGATAGTGGCTTGCGTGTCGGGGGATCCCTTATCATTTTCAAATACGAGGGGAGTAATCGTTTCACCATAATAGTCCTTGAGACTAATGAGTGATCTCATGAGATTGAGGTGAAACTTGTGTTGTTTTGTTTCGTGATTTCCTTACTTTCTCTTCCTTTGCTTGGAACCTTGTATTAAACGCTTGCATACCATGCTTTTGGATTTGTTCACAGTAATCATGTTGTGCTATATGTTTCGGGGTTCTGTTCATATGTTGGTTATAAGAAATGCGTGGGGGTAAATCTGTTATTGCCAAGTTTGCGAATAGTTCGGATTCATATTTTTAATTAATAATCGTTTGATTTATGATTAATAGGGATTTACTGAACACAATAGAATAGACTCGTATTGAGAACAAGAAAGAGTAGAACAAGACAGACTGTATTTATTGATTTTTCAGATGATATGGAAGCTTGTTTACATATCCATGTATAAAAAACGCAAAGATTGCCGAATTCTAATCTCCTTGGAGCCTTACATGCATATTCGTGTTTGAAAGACACGCGATTGCTAAATTTATTCTCCTAGGAGGCTTACTTGCACATCCGTGTTCAAAAGATACGCGATTGCTAAATTTATTCTCCTTAGAGGCTTACTTGCACATTCGTGTTCGAGAGACACGCGTTTGCTAAATTTATTCTCCTTGGAGGCTTACTTGCACATCCGTGTTCAAAAGACACATGATTGCTAAATTTATTCTCCTTGGAGGCTTACTTGCACATCCGTGTTCGAAAGACACGCGATTGCTAAATTTATTCTCCTTGGAGGCTTACTTGCACATCCGTGTTCGAAAGACATGCGATTGCTAAATTTATTCTCCTTGGAGGCTTACTTGCACATCCTTGTTCGAAAGAGACGCAATTGCTAAATTTATTCTCCTTGGAGGCTTACTTGAACATCCGTGTTCGAAAGACACGCGATTGCTAAATTTATTCTCCTTGGAGGCTTACTTGCACATCCGTGACGCAATTGCTAAATTTATTCTCCTTAGAGGCTTACTTGCACATCCGTGTTCGAAAGACACGCGATTGCTAAATTTTTCGTACCGAAAATCTGGGTTGGGTTTGGAACTTTCATTTATATATATGAAGTGGTATACCCAATCGGGAACCCTGACCTTGAGAATCTAAGTCATCGGATTTCTACTTATGCCCTACCTTAACGCAAAATAAACCTTGAGATTCTTGGCGTTCCATGCCTTCACGAGTATGGCGCCTTCTGAATTTTGAAGTTTGAAAGAACCCTGGCCTACTTCTTTGTGGATGACGTATGATCCTTCCCATTTGGGCTCAAGCTTTCCCCCGGTCGTTGCTCATCGGAGGACCATGTCCCCTTTTTGTAATGGTCGTACGAAGACGTGTTTGTTGTATCCTTTAGCCAGTCGGCGCTGATATTCATTTGCTTTGAGACAAGCGGTGTCTCTTCTTTCTTCACGTAAGTGGAGTTCCAACTCGAGAGCTTCGTCGTTGGTGTCTTTACTGAAATCTACAATTCTAACGGATGGAATGAGTAATTCCACTAGGATGATTGCATCGACACCAAAGGCAATTGCGAATGGCGTTTCTCCGGTGGGACTCTTGCCCGAGGTTCTATATGACCACAATACTAAGGGCAAGATCTCGGCCCATTCTCCCTTTGTTGTCCCTAGCCTTTTTTTTAAGGGCATTTAAAATTCGGCGATTCGTGGTTTCAACCTGCCCATTGGATTGCGGGTATGCTACTGATGAGAATCGGAAATCGATGTGGAGGCCGGCACAGAAGTCACGAATTGCTTCGCAGTCGAATTGGGGACCATGATCGGTGATAATAGCATGGGGAACCCCGAATCGACAAATCATGTTTTTCCAGAGGAATTTGCGCACTTTTTCTTCTGTGATGGTGGCCGTAGCTTCGGCTTCCACCCACTTTGTGAAGTAGTCAACTATCACGATGATGAAACGCAGCTGGCCCGGTGTTGTTGGGAATGGTCCCAAAATATCCATACCCCACATTGCGAACGGACATGGTGCAGATATGCACTTCAAAGGATGAGGGGGGCGATGATTGAGCGATGCGTGCCGTTGGAAAGGGTCACATATGTGAATGACCATCTCTGCACTTGCTCTGAGAGAGGGCCAGTAGTAGCCCAAACGCGTGATTTTAGATGCTACGGCTCTCCACCCTTGGTGATTGCCACATAGACCCGCGTGTAGCTCTTGGACGAGGTCAAAGCCTTCCTGGTTTGAGACACAGAGGAGATCCGGGAGGTTAAAACTTAAAACCCCTTTTGTACAATCGGCCATTTTTGACGCGAAAATGGGCCGCCCTCCTTCAAATGCTCTAGCTGTTCTGTAACTCGCCAGCTGAGGGCTCTTCAGTTATGTATTCTAGGAGGGGTATTCGCCAATCTCCGAGGTTCGATATTCTGAACACCCCCTGGTGGATTCCTCGGGCATGTTTCTGTTCAATAACCACCCGATCACTTAATCCTAGGGGCAAGGTTGCCTCCATTCTAGCCAAGGTGTCGGCGCATTCACTCTGCTCTCGAGGAATGGACGAGATGGAACATTTACCGAAGGCTGCTGTAAGTGTTTGTACGCGTGCCAAATATTTAGGTAGCATCCCTGTCTTTGCCTCATATTCTCCTTTAACCTGCCGAGCCACTACTTCTAAATCCGTGAAAATCTGGACTTGTCGAGCCCCGCTGATCAACGCTTTCTCAATACTCGCGATCAGAGCTTCATACTCCGCTTCATTGTTGGTAGCTTCAAACAATAGTTGGAATGATAGATCGGTTATCTCCCCACTTGGGCCGGTGATGGTAACCCCGGCTCCACCTCCTCCCGTTGATACCGATCCGTCAACGTTAATGACCCAGTCTTCCCCGTCGCGATCTTGATGATGTGTAAAGGCAGCTTCCACTACGAAATCGGCCAGGGCCTAAGCCAGATGGGATTTTTAGGGTTTGAAATGTACGTCAAATTCGGAAAGCTCTACCGCACACTTGACCATTCTTTCTGAAAGCTATGGCGATTGCAGGATCTGATGAAGGGGTTAGTCGGAGAGTACTTTGATGGTGTGAGCCTCAAAGTAAGGCCTCAATCTTCGTGCAGCAAAAACCACGGATAGAGCAATTTTTTCGACCAGAGTGTATCGGGATTCGACTGACTGTAAGACCCTGCTAGCGAAATAGATGAGGAGTTTAGATTCCCTAGTAAGCATGGTGCTGATGGTGGTGGAACCGACGGTGAGGTACAACTGCAAGGTTTCATGCTCGCGTGGAAAGTGAAGGGTGGGCAAAGTGGCCAGGTACTCCTTCATACTTTTGAAGGCTTTATCCAAAGCGACAGTCCTCTCGACCGGACCTTTCTTTTTTAGTTCCTCAAAAAAGGGCAGGGAGTGAACAACTAACCGTGAACAGAATCTACTTAAGTAGTTGACCGACGGCACATTCAATTTCTGATTATCATTCAACGTTCTCGGAGGGTCTATATCGATGACGGTCTGTAGTTTTGAGGGATTCACGTCTATTTCTCGGTGGCTTATTATGAAACCCAAGAATTTTCCAGAATCCACTCTGAAAACACACTTTTCCGGGTTTAGGCCAACGTGATTCCTTCTTAGCGTGTTGATGGTTTCCTATAAATCTTTGCAGTGGTCCACCTTTGTAAGACTTTTAATCACTATATCATCGACATAAACTGCAACATTTTTTCCGATCTATGACGCAAACACTTTCTCTATCATCCGCTGGAAGGTGACACCCGCGTTCTTGAGCCTGGACGACATTACCTTATAACAAAAGGTTCCCTGGTTGGTGATGAAGGTAGTGCTCTTTTCATCGCGATGGCTCATTTTGATTTGATTGTAGCCTGAATAAGCATCTAGGAAGCTTAGAGTGGCGTGCCCTGCGGTGGTGTCTACCAGTTCATCGATAGATGGCAAAGGGTAGCTATCTTTTGGGCAGGCCTTGTTTAGATCCTTGAAATCTACGCACATTCTCCATTTTCCACTGCTCTTTTTTTACCAGTACTACATTTGATAACCAAGTTGAATCATTAATCTCGCGAATAAATCCAGCTTGTAAAAGCTTGTGTACCTCTTGTTTCGCTGCTTCTGACTTTTCAGCAACCATCTTCCTCTTTCTTTGGCATACAGGTTTCGCCTCGCGATTGAGTCTTAAAGAGTGCTCCGCGGTTTCTCGAAGGAGTCCATTTAAATCTTGTGGTGACCACGCAAAAACATCGCGTGATCCTTTCAACATATTCTTGAGGCGCTCCAGGCCTGGACCGGTCAAACTATGACAGTGGTACAATGCTTCAGTCTTGTTTGGGAAAGGAAAGAAGGCGATCTTTTCCTCCACAATCTTGTCGGCCATCTTCTCGGGCCGAACTTCCAGCTCCGCCTGTTGCCGTTCGGATGTGGCCTCTTGTTCGTGCTCATCGGCCGCTTCCTCTTTTAGAGACCCTTGACCACTTCCTTTAATCACGAATATTCGATAATGGCCCTTCTTCAGTGAGGATAGGTAGCAAATTCTAGTTTTTGCCCGTTCCCCCCCGCGCTTCGCCCACCTTCCCGTCGGTACACGGAAATTTGACGCTAAAATAATATATGGAGCATGCTATTTGGAATTTGAACAGACTTACTCGGCCCATGATAGCGTTGTACATGGACGGTAGTCAAACCACCGTGAATTCAATCATGTGGGTTCTTCTGTTCGGCGCGGTCCCTAACGTCAGGGCCAATTCGATCGTCCCAGCTACCTCAACTTCGTCTCCTGAGAAGGAGACCAACTTCCCTGAGTATCGACGTAAGGCGCTTTCAGCGATCCCGAGTTGTTCAAAGGCGTCCCAGTAAAGGACGTCCACATATGAACCCGTGTCGATCATAACTCGTTTGACAGTTTTGGTTCCTACCTGCATATGGATGACCATGGGATCTGAATGCGGCATCCTAAGGTTGCGAGCATCCCGGGTATCAGAAACAGAGAAATTGCGTATCACGTGCTCAATGGACGCTTGCTTGACACAGGCCTCGGACGGGGGGTGTCTAGCTTCTCTCTCATAATTTTTCCTTTCCTGTTTGCTAGTGCCGGATGTCGCGGATCCTCCCGCGATGGTATTAATGCACCCATCTAGTGAGGGAGGCTTCCGATGATCTTGGTTAGAGCGATCAGGTCGGTTGGACGAGGGTTTTGCTACTTGGGCGTTCCTTGTGTCCCTCGGGGGAGGCCAGTATCCTCCTCCTCTATTTCCATTCATTCCACCCCTATTCTGGGGGTAGGATCCCTTGCCCCTTCCTCTGGTTGCGTATTGGGGATTTTAAGGCCTCGGCGGGGCATTAGGTGGTTTGTATTGCTGGGGCGGAACAACAGGGGGCTGGCGTTGTTGTGGCGTTGTGACTGGATGATTGGGGTTTGTTGGTAGGGCGCAAATCTGGAGGGGTACTTATTTTTTAGGGAGGGTTTGCGGAATCCCATAAACAGGAGGCAACACATAGTTGGGATGGGCCATCATTACCTTCGTTGGGGCACCGAGCGGGCCCGGTCCTGACCTTTGGTTATACTGGACCTCTTGAACATGAGGTCGCGACGGGATGATCGGGTACTGCCAGGGAGGATTGCGGTGTTGCTGGTCTCCGAAATTTTCTCTTCTTTGGCGTTTGTTAGGAGCCCGGTGGTAAGACGGCGGTTTGGTTTCCAAAGGTCACGAGCTGGAGTTGGCCGTTTCCATGGCGTGGATTTGCTTCGTTACGAGCTCTCTTAGGACATCGTATCTCTTCGGCTTCTTTCGGAATAAGCAGATCTTGAAATCTCTTTCGGCCAGGTTGCCCATTAGAATTTTGCTTGTGGATTCTTGATTGAATCTTGGGATTTGCACCACCATGTTGGTGAACCTACTGAAGAAGTTTCCCAAAGATTCAGTCGCTCCTTACTTGATGGAGTTGAGGTCCAACATGGTTCTTTTCCTTGTACGAGTGCTACCGAAGTGTGCGACGAACGTGCATGACAGTTGTGCGAAGTTGCTCATGGAAGATCGAGCCAGATTGGTGAACCACGTCAATGCTACCCCGCTTAGCGTAGATGGAAATGAGCGACAATACATTGCGTCGTTGTCCTCGTTCATTCCCATTGTCGTGGTGAATTGGTTGAGGTGATCGTTGGGATCAGTATCTCCTTTATATTTGGCAATAGAGATATCCCTCCATCTCTTGGGAACGGGTGCCTCGCGTATTTCCCTGCAAAAGGCGGATGGAAAAGTTGGTTCACCTTTGCGGGATTGCCCAGGTGCTTCGGGGGAATTCGAACGCGATGATACATCCCTGGCTTTGAAAACACGGACGACTTTGTTGGCGTTTTCGTCAAGCTCTGGACCGGGATTAATAGGGCCACCAACAAGATTGGGGAAGTGGTTGACCGTTACTGGCATGGGACCTTGTTGTTGGTAGCAGCCCCGAGGATCATGCTGGAATGACACCCCGTTCGCCTGCAGGTTGAAGTATGTGCTCTGCGGATAACTCCCCGCGAAGAACTGGTACGGGGGGTAGCCGCCCCACATTCCGTAAGGAGCGAATGGAGGTGGCTGCGCGGTATCCCAGGGAGGTTGTTGAGGGATATTCTCGTTGCCGCTGTGTAGAGCTTCCTCGTTGGGGGGGGGGGGGGAACGTTGAGGTTGAGACCGTTGGTTTCCTCGGCATCATGGTGTTGGTTTCCAAACTCCTCCCCGAATAGGGCGAAGTTCATGCTTCATGCAATATCTTAATAGTGTTTAAAAGGGAAAAAAGGCGTTACTCATTAAGTATTTTAGACAGGATTTCTAAAGAGAAGATAGCATAATAGACACATAACAGGGTGTGAAAAAAGTATTGAAGGAATGTAAAGTAGAGAAAACGTATTGTTACGCGAAACCTCTCGTCGTGAAAGGTTCCCACAAACGGCGCCAATGAAGCGTTCATGGAATTTCACCTACCCTTATTATCTCATTGTGATGACAAAATGACTAGAAAAACCTGCAAGCCTTAACCGAGAGGGGTTATGGTTAGATTATTTGTTTAGTTGTCCAAGCGATGTGGGTGTCTATGTTTGGTTCGCGAGGATTGGAGTCGTTCAGTCGTGGACTGGAGAGGGAGTCGGGTGATTTACTTATTCCAAGGACGTTCTTCTCCGATCACAGATCTTGAGAACTCAACTTCGGGGGTTTTGGGTCCGGAAGATAATTAGAGCTCTTCTGTCTTTCTTATCTTGAAATCGGATCCCCTTCTTTGGGGTAGGAGAGGGGGTATACATAGGAAAACTAAGCGAGCAACTGGCTGACAATCGTGGTTCCACATAGGACACGTGTAACGCATGCCCACACGCTTAGGGGCATAGGCAATACACGTGGTGCCATTTAGAGGTGAGGTGTTTGGGCCAGCGAGCTGCTTGCTAGGATCCCGGAGGGTTACTAGATATTCGGAGGACCTGCTTTTATTCCTACGTGGGATTGTATGGATACTCAGGTCGCGGGGAAATGTGGGTCAAGGTTCTTTAGGATGTTGGGTCTAATCGTGACTTTGATCAAGTACCTTGCTCGCGATGAATCTGGCGGTGGGGCCAGATATCTTTTGCGTTTGGTGACTCATTTATGATGTCATACTTGTGTTATTTAATAGGTCTATTTTCTATGGCATCGTCAGACCGAACAATCGGTTCCGGTTCAAAACAATCGGTTTCAGGCGTTCATCGTCACGGTGTTCAGAACACCGTGATGAACCCCGCTTATCTGACTATTGATTTCAAAACGATGTATCAGTTAATCATTTATTTTAGAGAAAATTGGTGGATTAAGACCCCTCCCAATAAATTTATTAGTTTATAGACCCCTTTGTTAATCTGTTAGGTAAGTAGACCTTTTTAGATGTGTTTTTACTTAATTGTCCTTAACTGTTTTATTTAAAAATAATAATAATAGAAGAAAAAAATTAAACAAGGAAATTGTTAAAATCAAATCTTTTTAAGTGAGATTACAATCAGATCTGAGAAACGGTTTTCATACGCTTTCTTCCACTCCATTTTGCAGGGTTTCTTTGCTCGACCAAATTCTCGCTATGTTCCATGGAGTTAGAGGTATTGATTTTTAATATGCTTATAAGAATTTTGATGAATTTATGAACGGAATTTGCTGCTACGGTTCTAGATTTACCGATCTTCGATTTGCGCTTGAAGATTTTGGAAATCATATATTTGTTTTTCTATCTGACAGGTTCTTCTCCGTGCAATTTTGGGGTTATCAATTTTTTGTTTGATTAAATAGGAATGCTGATCTATTGTATTCACAGATGCCAAGGCATAAAGGAAGGCCGATCTGTTGTAGCTTTCATGATAAGGGAGATCGCTACAATCCCAAAATGTCACCCAAGATTCCAAAGGAGAAATGGAGAACCTTTTGCTCATAGAATGGTGTACGTGAGACGTTTATGGTTTGTGTGGATATGATTCAGTGTGCAAGAGAATACATTTTAACTAAATCGTATAAGTTCCATCTGCTATATGTGCTTCTTATTTTTCCTAAATAAAACTTTTGGTGGGGCTTAATGCTTACATACTTATATTTGACTTTAGTTAGAATGAAAAAATGACGGGGATTCTCCGTTTTTCTCAGAATCCCGGGTCTTGTAGTGAGGCTCCTAGTCCTCTTCATACTTTAATGTGTATATATGTCAACAGTCATGCTTATTGTAACGAAGATGATTACATTAACTTTTTCCATTTTGTTTACCATAAATTCTCTTATTATTGTAACACATTGCCAATGACAATAAGCACTTACAATACCATGTTACAATACCATTTTATTTCCCATTACACTAAATTTCACATTACAATACCATGTTACAATACCATTTTATTTCCCATTACACTAAATTTCACACTTATTGTAACGACCTGTATTGAAAACAGTTACAGAAATCGGCGTCGGAGGGGGGAGATGACTGGCGAGGCACGGCGATGACGAGAGAGATGTACGGAATACTTGTACTGAAAGAAAGCATGAAAAAAAAAATTGTTGTACCCTTCAATGGTGTCGTGATGGGGGGTTGATTTTGTACGTGACACTGTCCATTTACAAAACAAATTGGTTGTTAAGATCTTCCCTATCTTTTTTGTATTTTCTTCCATAATTAATTCACATATTTGATTTTTTATGGCATGTGGAATGGAAAGGTAACCATAAAGTCTTTTTTCGCATCACAAAATATAAAAGGTCTAAATTACAACAAAAACATTAAAAGGGTCTATTTACCTTTACAATTAATGAATAGGTTCTAAATACCCCATTAGCTCTTTATTTTAATCTAATTTTTATTCAAATATTGATTTTTTAATTAACGGATTATTTGAATTATAATAGGTTACTTTATTTTATTATATGCTTGTTTGTACTAATTATTTGCTTAAATTTATATATTTGAATTTACCTTAGTTAAATCATTTAATTATTTTATATTTACAGTAACGGATAATTTAATTTAGTTAAATCATTTAATCATGTAAGTTTTATATTTATATTTAAATCATTTAATTTTAGTTAACTTTTCACTCAATTTTCATCTCCAATTTTGTAGTAAAATTTAAATTCCATTTAGTTAACGATTAATGAATTTTATTTAATTAATGAATTTTATGTAATTACCATTTTTCAATTTATATTATCAATTAATGATTATTTATTTCATTACCTTGATGATTATTTTTATTACTATGTTAATGGATTATTTTTAAAAAAATTATATAATTAGCAGATTATTTTGAATTTAAATTATATTTTACATAATTTATCATTAAGGGATTTTTTATTTTATTTTTCCTAATAAATCATTTAAATCAAACAAATCTACCTCTAACATATCCGGATATAATTCCGACAAATTCATAATATTCAAACTCTAATCCCAATAATTCTAATTCCAAATCAAATTCCGATAAATCTTATTCCAATCTAATCTAATTAAAATTAAAATTTCAATACAAATAAATTAATTTCAAACGTTATATAATTTAATTCTACACTAAATCTAAAATAATCTTAAACTAATTCCGTCAAATTTAATGATATATAATTTAATACTAAAATAAATACAATTTAATACTAAACTAATTCCGAATAAATGTATTATTAAACTAATACAATTATATATTAACTATTAGAAATAAATTAAAATTACCTCTTCCTTGGGTCGTTTCAGAGGATGAGGTGTCGGGGTTGGATCCACCGTATCGGGGTCGTTCCGACCCACCATGACACTGCCACCACCGGCCGCCAGACCACCCTCCCCTACGCCACCAGCAATGGCTGGGGAAGAGATCGACCCAAGCTCCACCTCCTCCGTCTGATGCGCATCCACCTCCGTCAAGCCACTAGCCACCAGTTCCGCACCTCTGCCGGACGAAGTGAACGCACACACGGGGTCAAACCACTGACACGCTTGCCGGCCACCACGACGCCTCCTATCGCCTTGTCGTCCGTCTTTTGCCATGAGAGAGAGAGAGAGAGTGTGGAAGAATGGGGAAATCACAGACAACCATAGGGAGAAGAAGAATGGCGAAGAAGACGATGTGCAGGCCGTGCTCAGTGTGCAGATATAACCTAGGTTATGCGCACCCTTGGAATGCGGAGAAAAAATGAATTGGGTGTGCATAGACCAATGGAACTTTTACAAAACGTTGTTGGTCTATGCGCATCCTGAGTGTGCATAGAGAACAACTAAAATTCAAATTTGGGTCCATGTGCACCTGCAAAAATATTATTTAAAAAAAATTAAAGTATATTTTTGGGGTCCGAAGACCCTATACGCACGTTTGGCACGTTTACGGGTGAGCGCGTGTAAACGCACCTTGGGTGTGGTCACAGGTGTGCCTATACCCATTTTGTATTGGTTGTTATTTGTTGTTGTAGAAGTGTGTAGTGAGTGTTTTAGTTCAATAGAAATCGATGCTTCAAGCATTGAAATGTCAAACTTTTGCATATCGATTTCATATCATGTCAAGGGATTAAGTTGTGTGTTCTATCATGGTCAAGCATAATGGAGCTAAATGTTGTCAGCCGATGATGATGAAGGAACTCGGTAGAGTTTGCCGAGGGTGATGGCATAGGTCATCACATTCAGCCGAGCTTAATATATATTTTCTCGGTTCATGGAACTGAGTTGTGCAATATTCTTCTTCAAAGCTCGCTGTCATGATTGCGTTGAAATTATACTTGCCAACATAAAACATGTCTTTACATGGGTAAACACGAGGTAATAAACACTTCATTGTGATTTGGTAGCTGGGGTAAGAATAAATAACCCATTAGATGGGGAAGGTTTTGGTGCTGAAAGGGTCTAATTTCATTTCAATAACTAGTTCGTAATAAGCATTACCTCAACATTGATTCAAATATGGAAGTCATTAAAAGGGAATATATCCGATGCTACAAGACCTGTAGAGTAGAAATGGAGCTTTCTAGTTGATGAACTATACTAGAATACATCAAGTATTATAAATTGAAAACGTTGACAACATTTAGAGAACCTTCTCATGTAGAATTAGGGTTCTGAACAAAAGTACTTAATTTGACAACACAAACCTAAAATTGCATGAATTCAGGTAATTGATATTGAAAAAATCAACCCCTCATGAAAATATTTCGTTAATGCTAAGTGGTAAAATTATAGTTTCTGCATTACGTTTCTAGTTATTTATCTTGTTTCAATAGATGGAAATGAAGCAAATCAAATCCTGGTTCGATCATATTAATTAAGCTTGGCAAAAATAGCCAAGGTTAATTATTTATCTCAACAAAAATGTTCGAGATTAATTATGTAGTTCGAGATAAAGAGTCCTACACAGAGGCGGATCTACGGGGGGCTCGAGGTAAGGACGCGGGTAGTATCCACTCATGTTTGCTATCACCCCGTGTTCGAATCCCGCTCCTCATTCCATTTTGCTGTTTTTTTTTTTTTAAAAAAACATCAAAACCGCCTCTTTTTTTTGACAGAACACAGACAGAGCGCCAAACCCCCTTTCACAGACACAGCGAAGGGCAAAGCCGATCCGAGCAGGCCGCCAGCGCCGCTGCAAGCTCGACCTCCGGCCGACCCTGGTACCGGCGGCGCACCACCTCGAGCTACTGTCTGCGAAGGCTTCAACTGGCGGGATTCTACTGGCGGCGCACTCCCACTTCCCTCATCGATCTAGACTTCAAGGTTTGTTAATTAGTTTTCTTCCTCTTCCTTTGAATTTGATTATTTTTAAGTTCAATTGATTGAGAGTCAATTTAGACTACAATTTGTGGATTTGAGAATCAATTTGGAGGAATTTTGATTAGGGTTTATAATTTGTTCCTTTGAATTTGATTATTTTTAAGTTCAATTGATTAAGAATCAATTTAGACTACAATTTGTGGATTTGAGAATCAATTTGGAAGAATTTTGATTAGGGTTTATAATTTGTGAGAAATGGGTTTATGATTTGTGAGAAATAGTTTGTTAGTTTTCTCCCTCTTCCTTTGAATTTGATTGTTTTTAAGTTCAATGAATTGATTGAGAATCAATTTAGATTAGAATTTGTGGATTTGAGAATCAATTTGGGGAATTTAGATTAGGGTTTTTGATTGGTTAGAAATAGGTTTGTTAGTTTTCTTCCTCTTCCTTTGAATTTGATTGTTTTTAAGTTAAATTGATTGATTGAGAATCAATTTAGATTAGAATTTGTGAATTTGAGAATCAATTTGGGGAATTTAGATTAGGGTTTTTGATTGGTTAGAAATAGGTTTGTTAGTTTTCTTCCTCTTCCTTTGAATTTGATTGTTTTTAAGTTAAATTGATTGATTGAGAATCAATTTAGATTTTAGAATTTGTGGATTTAAGAATCAATTTGGAGAATTTCGATTAGGGTTGGTGATTTGTGAGAAATAAATTTGTGCCTTTGTAAATTGTGTATTATTATGGGTTGACGGGTTGTGTACTTGTGTAAAGTCTCTCTTATCGGAAAAAAATTTAACCCCCCCTAAACAAAATTCTGGATCCGCCACTGGTCCTACGTAACTTAGTGAAATATTCTAACCTTAGTTTTGATATATCTTGCAAGGCTAGTTAGAGAACTTAGTGAAATATTATAACCTTAGTTTTGATACATCTTGCATTCGAAAACGCAAATTCATCAACCACCACCAAATACAACTGATTTAAATAGAATAAACATATCGATTCATTCCTTAATACTTTTAAAGAAGTTTAGTGTGTTTTAGGGATTGGAGAATGTACATAATAAGTGGTTGAACGGGTTGAGTATTCAGATGAATTCGTTTAGGTTTTCCCTTTTACTCGAGATTCGTAAATGTTTTATGAAATGGAAAAGGGCTTGTTGTGCAATTTAATGAAATTCATCTTTCAGTAATCATTTCCTCGTCTTGCCAATAGCCTCACTCGACACAAACAAACAAAAAACAATAAACAATAACAAACAACGATTGAAGTTAGGTCAGGAAGAGAAGGCATTGCAAATGCCCAAACATGAAAGACAACACTCTTGTTGATCAAGTTGGTGAGGGAAACAAGTCAGGTACTACCAGCGTCGTCCCAACGAAAAGCAGGACCATTGTCGCCTTAGCCATTGTAGAACCGCAAAGCCATTTGGCAAGGGTTTGTCCTTCACATTCAAAGAGACCAACAAAACTACCTAATATTTTCTATCCTTTCTCACGTTCCTTGGCAAGGGCAGGATCCTTGGGGTTTATGCTAATGCAACAGCAATGCAACGGGGCGAGATCAAGAGTGGTTTGTAAGTAGGTGACCGTTTAAGGGCAGAAAATACCAACCAATTGGAATCTGCCTCTAGTAATATTTGAATCCTCAAACACTTCATAATGAGCTGAGATCTCCTAATATACCAGGTTACAAACACATGAAATGATCAAGAGTACTATTATTCAAATATGTTCATGTAGCGAGGAAAACAAATTGTTCAACAAAAGTCGAAACAAAAACCTTCCAAAATGCAACCATGACCAGAACTGCAACAAATACAACAGAGTTGCTGCTTACCCCGCGTTGATGAAGTAAGTTCTTTAGGGCACATATTCGGTAAACAGCTACTATTACAGGTAAAGAGCAGGACCAGCAAGACTGCATTACTAGAACATCATGATAAAATGAATTTGTACCTGAGAGAGTTGCCTTATTGTGCATCAAGACAAGCAGGCAAAGCCTCCTATTTTACTTGCTGATTTCTCTTCAAACTTGTTCTTAATAGCTTCCCAAAATGCAGGCACAGCTACATTGTCAGGCACCTCTTTAAACGATGGTAGATAGTTCACGTCCACTATAACATGATCGCCTGTGCCTTCTTGTACCTAAAAGTTTTAGTTTCATATCAGGCAAGGACCAAAAAGCTATGCAAGATAATCAATTCCAATGCTCGGAAAGAGTACAAGAGAAATCTATGAAGTTTTGTTTTAGAGGCCACATTTTCCGGGTCCTAAAGCTCAAGAGCAGATAGCACTTACACAGAGCCAAATTTGGTGTGGCAGATATAGTGAATGAATCCAAAAAAAAAACAAAAACTATTTACAAGACTAATTAAAATATGACTAGACCTTGAAAAAATCCATTTGCAAAAACTAGTTTTAGCAAATAAGCTTTACTTGACGCCTGATATAACTCAAATATGACATAGTTCACAGGTCTGTTGTACACCCTCTCCTAGTTGTAGAGCCTTGACATAAAATAAACTTACCTCTCATATCCATTGTCATTTTTACTTATTTGTGCTTCAATAAGGAACCAATATGTGCACACAATATTCCTCTTTGATCCACTGAAACTACGGTTTAAGAAATCCAGAAGGCTTATTCAAACAAATGAATTGATTCCTTTGTCTACACCTTCTATATCACAGTTTTCACATGCGAATTCCCACCAGGTCAATGCCAATAATAGTAACTATGCCTGAAGGTTTTGAGGTGGTAATTTTTCTTGTTTGCAGGTCTAAAGATTTAAAAAAAAAATTCAACATACCCAAATGGTCCACAGAAGGTTAATTTTATTCTCACCGAGGTTCTCAATAAATGATTTAGCATTCTTTAAAATACTAATTTGGATATCTGCTATCATGTTTAAATTATTTAACCATGATGTTCACATCAACATCTTATCCGACACATGTTCACAAGAATACAACTCTCAAGTCTTAAAATTTATGGGTAAATTTGTTAGCATGCTTACATTTAACTAGTGGTTCTAACTTCTAACCCGTGCTTCGCACAGGACAATATTTTAAACATAAAAGTAATATATTTTCTATATTGTTCCATGTATATTTTTTTAAGTTACCGCAAATCGGAATATAAAACTCAATGAATTTGTTATTTTAATAAATGATACACAAATAAATAAAAAATATAATTCCACATTAATTTATCTATTTTTTATTATATAAATGTTGTCACAGTATTAATGTTGTAAATTTTAAAATTGGTATATTTTCATATTGTTTTATCCTTTTTGTGTAATATGACCGCTAATATCTTTACATATAAAATTTAATAAATTTTTAAATCCATATATGATAAATAAAAAAAAGAACTTTTTTTTTCTCTTTTTTTTATTGAGTAAAAATTAGAATATTATTTTATATTGTAAACATAAAAGTAATATACTTTCATATTTTAAACTATTTGTTAATTCTATCACCATTATATTTACATATAAAATTTAATAATTTTTTTAAGAAATAAATAACCTAAAAATAGATAGTCATGCAAACGTAATTTGTTTTATGAGTGTTTATATTTGATTTTAAATTAAAGCAATCAAAATTGAAATTGATTAAAGAAAATTTTAATCTCAATCGAAAATTTTGAAGATGGTTTATTGACATGGATTAAACATAATTTAATCAATTATGATGCAAAAAAACTTTTTTTTGTTCTTCCCACAAAGGGGGGCAATAAATGGTCAAAAACTTGACTTTACAAGTAGGTATGATGATTATGTGATTGCTACATGCTTTTAATGTCATTACTATTAATTAGGTTTTCTAGATCTTTAAAACTCCTTACTTTTCATGCTGCTTTTTTCTTTGTATCTTCCTAGTTTGTCTTTCTCTTAATAATAAATTTTCTTCTACTTATTCAATACTTCTCATTTATTTCAAAAATAATAAATTCACCAATTCTTCAATTTAATCCTTCACATTTATAACAAAAATTACTTATGCATTTACTGACAAAAAGCCCCTTTTATAAGTTCTATAGATATAGATAGATATAGATTCTGCAACTTTCTCAGGAATGAATTGATCTGATTTTTCTCTCCTCCATTTCTCTCTTTTCTCTTCTCCAACTCTCTCATTCCCTAGGTGTTCTCCTAATCTTATTTTTTCTCCTTTACTTCAGCCTTCAAAGCTGAAACATTCTCCTCAGATCAACAGATCTCTGGTTTTGTTCCACCCACCCATCTTTTTCAGCCTTCATTGCTGAAATTTCTTTCCAGATTCCAGCCTTCATTGTTGAATCTGTTGTTCAGACTTTATTGCTGAAATTTATAGTCATTCTTAGCCATTTTTGCCGAAGAAATTTAACCTTAAAAGGATGGCAAGCCCCATATTTGAAGCTTCTTCAAATGCCAACTGGGATGCAAATACTGGGGGCCACAAGTGTTGCTGATTTTGAAAGACAATCTGTGGGAGGTCCATTCAATCTTGCTTTATCAGGTAATATCTCACATTTTTCACTCTAGTGCTTCTAGGAGTCTCAGCCCACACAATGGATCATAGACTCATGTGCCACTAACCTAGGAAGCACGGAAACGCCATTTGACATTTTCTGGAGGTGTCGGAGTCGCGGAAGCGGCGGGGAAGCGGCGTGGAAACGGCATTTTTTTATTCTTCTAGTCTTCTTCGTCAATCCTCACTCCTCAATCCTCAGTTGCCCTATTTTTTTTGTTTGATTTCATTTTTTGATTCTTCTAGTGTTCTTCGTCAATCCTTTGAATGATATTTGTTTGATTTCATTTCATATTGTCGTTTCCTCGCCGTTTCCTGATTTTTAGAATTGCAGCTTCCCCGTGTCCCCGTTTCCGTTTCCCGTGTCCGTGCAACCTAGCCACTAACCATATGGCCAATTCCTAGCAACGGTTTCATACTTACCGTATCATGAGTCTATACAGGTAATGGATCTTTTCCTCCTATTGTTGGCCAAGGAACCATACGTCTCCCAACTACATTTGCCCTTAAAAATGTGATTCATGTCCCTGAATTGTCTATAAATCTCATCTCCAGTCAAAATCTTACAGAAGACCTTAATTGTCATGTTATTTCCACACCCCTTCCTGTATTTTAAAGGACCAAGATCCAGGAAAGAGGACTGTGATTGCGAAGATGAAGAGTGGTCTTTATCACCTTCAATTACCTCAAGATAGTCCCCACATCCAAGCTTTGTCTGCCTCCATAAATACCGATTCAATTTGGCTTTACCATTATAGCCTTGGTCATCCATCTTTTCATATGTTAAAATATTTGTTCCCTTCATTGCGAAGTGTGTGAGTTAGCCAAGCATACCCGCGTCTCATTTCCAATAAGTGATAAGAAGAGTGTTTCTCCTTTTGAACTTATTCATAGTGACATTTGGGGACCTTCTCCTCTATTCATTTCCAATAAGTGATGATTGCACTCGTAACGTGTTGGTATCCTCCTCAAAAATGAGTCAGATCTCAGCCATACTATTCCCATCTTCCACACCATGGTTCAAAATCCACTTGGCAGCAAAATCCTAAGGTCCTTGACACCTCAACAAAATGGCCTTACTGGGAGGAAAAATACACACATTCTAGAGGTAACACTCTTCTTTTTACTAACAATGTTCCAAATTTTATTGTGGTGAAGCTGTTCTAACTGCATCTCGTCCCATTAACAGGCTTCCCTCTAAGGTTCTTCAATGTAAAAGCTCTTTTCACTGTATTTAAGAATTCTATCCCAAGTGGAGCATTCTCTGAACACCTGATGTTTTTAGGTGCACTATATTTGTCCATGTTCACAATTCTCAAAGAAGGAAGATAGACCCAAAGGCTATCAAATGCATCTTCCTTGGCTATTCTGCAACTCAAAAGGGATACAACTCTTATAAACATCTTAACATAACGATGTACATCTCCAGCTTCTAATCAAGAGCAACTACCCTTTGCTCCATAAAAAACTTTCCCAAACATAGCTTGGATCTCGAAATTTCTCCCAATAAACTTGTCCATGCTCCAACACTTGAACATAGTGCACCTTATCCAAGCTATCCTTTTTTATTTTAAGGTTAAAATATATTGAAAACTTAAAGAGGAATATTTACAAGACCAGTAGAAGGATAGGGGCCGATCTGATCCAACAACTTCAAACATCTTCTCCAAAATCTGAACCCGGTAACACTACTTACCAAGGTATGGAACCTGATTCTGATGTTATTCCCTTTGATCCTACATCTTCTGATCCTATTACTTGTGAATCCAATGACTCTCCTAGTTCAGACAATGATGTACCCATTGCCACCAGAAAAGGCATTCGAGAGTGCATAAAAAGGCCTTTGTACCATTATCCAACCATGTTTCCTCAAACCATTTGTCTCCATCTCACCAAAAGTTCACACAACCTCCACAATATTTCTACACCTAAGACCCTTTCAGAAGCTCTAAAGAAAAAGGAGTTGAGAGAAGCCATGAAAGCAAAGATTAGAGAAAGATAATACATGGGAGAATCAAGCAAGGGGGAAAGAATGTTGTTGATTGCAGGTGGAGCTTTACTTCTTAAATACAACGCGGATGGGTCATTAGAGAGATACAAAGCCCGCCTTGTAGCTAAAGGCTACACTCACACATATGGAATTGATTAGAACACTTTCCCTTTGCACTAGTGAGGATGTTGTTATCATTGGCAGCTCACTTTAATTAGCCTCTCCCCCCCGTATGATGTGAAGAATGCTTTCCTACATTGAACATTGGATGAAGAAATCTACATGAGAGTACCACTTGGCTTCACTCCTAACAAAGTATGTCGACTAAAAAAGGCTCTTTATGGGCTTAAAGAGTAACCAAGGGCTTGGTTTGGGCGGTTTACAGCAGTGATGAAGGGGGAGGGGGCTGGTTATAAGCAAAAGCTTGGATCACACTTTGTGTTTGTTAAATATTCACCTTCAAGGGGAGTGGCCCTTTTATTAGTCTACGTTGATGATATCATTGTCAGCGGTGACAATGAGCTGGAAAAGTATATATATATATATATACATACTAGGCTGAACATTGCTTATCCCATTTCTGGCATAAGTGAGTCCATGCATGACCCAAGACAATCGCATCTTACTGCAGCCTATAACATACTTCATTACTTGAAAGGGTGTCCAAGTAAAGGTCTACTCTTCAAAAGGGGAAACCAGCTGAACATAGAAGCTTTCACAGACACGAACTATGCTGGTTCCATTGTTGATAGAAGATCTACCTCTGGATATTGCATGTTTCTTGGAGAAAATCTTGTTACATGAAGTAAAAAACAAAATGTTGTTGCCAAAATAATTTAGAGCGTACATGGCTTATGTGAGATGTTGTGGTTCACAATCAATTTGGCCGATCTAAAGATTAAATGGGAGGAACCTACGGTTATAAATTGTTACAAATCTGTTACCAGCATTGCTCATAACCCGTTCAGCATGATAGGACCAAACATGTGGAGATTGAGAGACACTTCATCAAAGAAAACCGGAAGGAATGGCCGGAAATACCTTTGTCAAGTCAGAAGATCAGCTTGAGGATTTGCTCACCAAAGGATTCCATTGTTCCGGGTTTGAAGTTTGAACATTTAACTTCAAAGCTTGGATTGGTCAATCTCTACCATCCAGCTTGAGAGGAGTGTTTGCATTCTTACATTTAGATTGCGAGAGTCTTTTAATGTCATTATTATTAATTAGGTTTTCCAGCCGTTTACTTTTTCTTCTGCATTTATTATTTGTATCTTTCTAGTTTTTCTTTCTCTTTATATTATGTAACTTTCTCAGGAATTCATAGATCTGATTTTTCTCTTCTCCATCTCTCTCTTCTCTTCTCCAACTCTCTCATTCCCTAACAAAATTCAATAAAAATACCCCCACCTTTTTACGGTGTAAGATTAGTAACCTAACCTTTGGCTAATAAAAATAACACAACCTTATGCAGACATGTTAATATCGTACTACAAAGACCAAGCCAGTGAAAAGGTTGTTCATTCTCATGACGTGGATATAGAGCTTTTACATGACTCGTATTTTCACATGAGAATGGGTTATTTTGAAAACGATCAAACACAGTTTATTCCAAAAGAGTGAATAGCCAAAACCTGATCCACCCCAACTCAAACCCAACTGACCAGTAATCAATATTTAATCTGTCCAGTCTGACCCAAAGTTGACTAGACAAAACAGTAGGTAATTAAAAATATGGTCAGATGAATTTAATGGAACTAGTCCATAATAGGGCTGTTATATGAGTTGAACAGCTCGGCTCGGGATCGGCTCGAAAAGAGCTCGACTCGAGTTCGTTCACTTACCTAAACAAGCTGAGCCTGAACATGATTTTAAGCTCGGTTGAAAGCTTGGCTCGTTCGATTTAGGCTCGAATAGCTCTCATTCTATTTAATTTCTAAAATTTTCTTTAAGTTAATATGTTATGACCAAGTAAAACTACTTCAAGCTCGAAAAAAGCTCGGCTCGAGCTCGTTCATTTACTAAAACAAGCCAAGCTTGAACAAAAAAGAAAGCTCATTTAAAAATTGGGCTCGGCTCGGCTCGAGCTCGTTTAACAAATGAACAAGCTCGAACATGCCAAGCTCGGCTCGTTCGGCTCAAATAACACCCCTATCCATAATCAAGAATGGTATAAAATCAAATTTAGTCATCATTTCTGTATTCCCAGCATCTGAATGAATGCACTGATTAATTTAATGTTTGTCTTCGTGGTACTATTTTAACATGGATGCATAAGGTGCTGGTGTTTTATATGAATCTGCAAAGGTCATGGTACTAAATTACTAATCTTACACCACTCCAAAGGTTGGGATGTTCAATTTCCTTTCCGCTAAAATTATCTCAGGGTAAATTCCAATTTTCCCTCGCCTTAAGTCCTTACAAATGTTTCATTTTGGTCCCTAAGTTTTCAATTGTTTCACAATAATATCAGACCTTCCAGATTTGTTTCATTTTCAGTCCTTTTTCTTTAAAAGATGATTATCAAAGCGAAACACTGGAAAAAGATTAGGGAGTGAAATGAAAAGGGAGGATAATATTAGGGCAAAATAAAACACAGGAGAAAAAGGATAAAAATGAAAGAGATTAGAAAGATTTGGGACTATTTTGGGAAAAAAATGCAAGGACCAAAATGAAAACACAAGCGAACTATTAGGGACTGAAAGTGAAATCTACCTTTATCTAGCGAATGACATGCAAGCAAACTATTAGGGACTGAAACTGAAATCTAC
The DNA here is from genome assembly GCA_037127255.1 of Persicaria tinctoria. Taxonomy (NCBI): domain Eukaryota; kingdom Viridiplantae; phylum Streptophyta; class Magnoliopsida; order Caryophyllales; family Polygonaceae; genus Persicaria; species Persicaria tinctoria. The sequence continues at coordinate 36,506,293 of JBANSL010000015.1, read as the reverse complement.
CTTTTATCTTAAAATGCAAACAGGGCTGGTTCATAATTAAACTAAAACTTAAACTGAGACAAAATAAATTACTCACCACAACATCAAATCCAAGAATTGTGAGACGAAGCTTCCTCTGCAACCAGTTTGCAGCTCTTTTGACGAGGTCAAAGTCAAAATTGGTCTGAGCTTCATTGCCAGATTCCATAGCAGTGGGTAATGATTTTAAGCTGTGAAAAGAACCAGTCACGTGTGCTGAATTTGCATTCTCATAAACAACAGCATAAAGACAAACAAATCCCATAAGAAAAAAGTCAAGTATGGAGCAACATATACCTATCAAAAAGTAGTGGTTTGAGCTGATTTGGTTCCGATAATTTCATCAATACACAAGCATTAGGAGTAGACTTCTTCACTGCGTAAAATACCTTATCCCCCAATACATAAATTTTGAAAATGGTTGATGAATGATCCACATATTCCTGAGGGCATAATCCCAAGGGTTTATTTAAAGATGTCAGCGACTAAGACAAAAAAAAATGGATTTACAAAATACTTCTTTCATTATAGTCAACAAAGTTTGTATACTTATATTAAACGGAGCACTAGCCTTTTATCTTCTGTCTGTTGGATTACCATCCCAGGCATTAAAAGCCACATTTACAGATACAATGATACAATAACCAAGAAACAAATGAATAAGCCAAAAAATTTGTTCACCTCTGTTGGAGATTTTGGTAAGCAGTGCAGTGCAGTGCTATTCTATATGAAATGAAAAACTATGAAGTCTTGAATTATGGTGTCTGCTAATACTTTGATTAAAAATTAGTAGTGCACTTAATTAATTGCAGAAAAAGAAAACTTCCATTTTAAGAATAATCAAGACAAGAGCGCCATCCATGTCGATGAGGGCTAGTTTTTGCAGCCTAGGGCTATTTTTTCTTCCTCTTCTTCCTAGGCCCTTTCTTGGGTCACTCAGAAAGAGCGTCTCAACATAGTCAGGGAAAGGGTGCATAACACCTCAACCCCCAAATATACTGGGATTGTTGGTTGTTTGTTATTTCATAACAGTTTGACAAGATTGTCTACTTAAAATATCAAGATGGAAGTAACCCTCTCGATATATTTACTGCTTCATTCAGATTTAAAAAAGCAGCTTACAATGGTATTTTGGTGGCCCTCACCAAACAATATAAAGCACTGAATGGATTGCCAAAAAGAAAAACTAATAGGCAAAGAGAGAGCTTACGAAAATTAACCATATTTCTAAGGCACCTATTACAAATAATGTCTTGATAAGCCATGTTAATTTCCATCTTAATCCCTGCTGTTTGTAATACCTCTTTCCATTTATAGGATAAGCTTGAGGGCAAGTGATGATTTAGTTATCAAGATACTAGGACGATGTTTTTAGTAATTGATCAGGTATGCTGCTGAAAATTGATCAAATGTATTAGAAGACTGCATAAATTGAAACTTATTAATATAGTTTCAGGATTTCAACAATTGAACACAGGAGTGAATCAAGGCTTGCCTGAATGATTGCTGGAACAGGCAAGCTAAGGTTCCCATAATCTTCAACTTTAAATACAATTGCCTACAACAAAGTAAATCAAGTGCCTGTTAAAACTGAATAATCCACTAAACCAAACACAGAAGAAACCTCAGTTAATTTTAGCCACAAACAAAACATACTTTCCCTTTCTCTACAGGTAATCCTATGTTCTCCATTCATCAGTTCTAAGGCACACCATACATGCAAGGATTGATATTCTAGATTAGAAATTTTATATGGGCAGGTTCATCAGTGTATAAGATTGAATAAATAAATTAAAATTTTCAGCTTTAAGAACGAAGCTTTTCTTTTGATTTATTTTTGAAAGGGAAAGTGGCCTATTACTATTACTGATTATCATAAACATCAGTGAAAATCAAAGATTTAATTTTAGCTGGAAATCTATGCAGCTGTAAGATGATGAAGTGACATCCGAGTATCATTTGTGGCTTTAAAGACGAATCTTTTCTAATAGTTCTTTTTCCCACCAAAATCAAGATATATAAGTCTAGTACTTTAGTGACATCGGGATTTACTAAAACTGAATCATAAATTCTTAATTCGATTAGATGAAAAAAGAAAGATCAAACGATCGCATATTACCATACTATGAGCATCAGCTACTCCACAGGCAACTTGGGGTTTCACTATATTTGGGAGAGAGAGCAAAGCCTCTGAAAGTCGTTCCGGCAAATTAGCCTCGCCAAATTTATCAACCTGAAAATCCAATATCAGAAGTTTGAGATTCGAGGAAGTTTGTTACATAAGAAACTATAAATACATGGTAAGAGGCACCATATATATAGAGATGGAAATGCCAACCATCATCTTGCGGACAACGTATCTTCAAATGCATAATTGTTTTATCACGGCAGGTATGTTTTGGATCACATATAAAAGGCCTTACAAGTGACTTATCAACTTGTGTGTGCCTTAGGAGCGACCTGATGAATGATTTATAACTGTTGAATGGGAAATAACTTATTGGCAAAAAGTAGATTTATCATTTATGGCTACTGGAAAATAAATTTTCCCTTTTGTAGCATTCTGAATCATTCTTATCCAGTTTTTCATTAGTGGGGTTCAAACTGTAATGTTCAAGTTGGACCAATCTAAAAGAACAAGACCAGAAACATTCTTATCCATGTTTTTCATTATTTTATATATATATATATATATATATATATATATATATATATATATATATATATATATATATATATATATATATAATTCTTATCCGGGTTTTTCATCAATGTTCAAGCTGGATCAATACTGCTCCCTGTGTTAAAATTTTATTTAAAAAAAAAAGGATGGCATCAACAAAATACGTCATTTTAGGTTTTCTAGGAAATTAATTATTGGTGATTAATGAGGTTTTTAGTAAAATTGCGTACATTGAGATTTTTCATTCCAACTCATTATTCATTGGCTTAGCATGACATTTTCAAATAATAGGTGGGGAAATTTTGGAAGACGTTAGGTATAATTTAGTTGTATTAATAACTTCCTTAGTAAAGTGCATCCCAACCTAAAACAGCATTGTTTGTTGAACAGAAGTGGTTAAAAAATATAAAATCATCAGTTTCACAAAATTGTTACTCGTTAAAAGGGCAGATTTCTAAGTTAAACCTAGGAACAAGTATTTAGAGGTGGATTGATGGTAAGAAAGGGCACATACTAACAGATTTGGATATGAAACTTTGGGAAACAAAGGGATCCCAAAGCCAAAATCTACATGTTACCAGCAGACCTAAACCACGTTCTGGCCAAAGGAAGGCTAAAGCTTTTGCAACTCATAGCATACCCACTATAGAGGCGAATCCTCTCAGTGGGACCAGAAATCAAGTGGTCTCACCTACTTCCCAACTCATTCTCCGTACATCTATAAGCCCCCTAGCTGATGAACTGTTCTAACATGAACTAACATATTTTCTCTCTAATTTTAAAAATCAACCATCTTTAGAAACTCTCGTGTAGGTAAAGGTAAAATCACACCTCTATTTGGCAAGGCATGTTCTTCTATACACCAAAAGAAGAAAGACAACTGTTAGACAGTAAAGTTGTTAGATGAGTCCCTAGATGAAGTAATTACCGCTGCATCTATTGACCCCCGTTAGTTGTATCTATTTAATCTTTTCTGAGAGCTTCTAGGAGTATTTTGGAGGATCTATTCCTATATTGTTATTATAAATATTGTTATTATTATAAATATCAGGCAGGCCTGAGAATAACACTAAGCCTTTCATCTTCAATCTCTCTCAAAAACGTTAGCTTTCTATTTATGTACTTCTGTCAGACAAAATATTAAGGAACCCCCTCTCCCCCTCTCCCCTTCAACAAAAACAAACGAACAAATTAAAACCTCTAAGGAAGTGGAAAAAGAAACCTTGAGGAAGTGGGGACCCCTGATTTTTGGAAGACTTGGGTTGCAGAGCTCAACTATCCCAAGTAGCAGGTTCTGTATCTCTAGGCGGTCCAAAACAGGTAAAACATTATCAAAGGGATCGATAACACAACAGTTTTGTTGCTGTTCCAAAGACCTGTACAAGAAGGGAAGCAGCAGCTTAAAAATTGCTATGGAGCAGAGGAAAGTAGCCGCCATTAACTAAAGACTAAACAAAGGTGGTCTTGCGCAATCAAGCTTGATAGTCGCTGAACACAAAATAGTTCGACTGAGTATCGATTATCGAATGTTTCCAAGAACTTATTTCCATATAAGCAGCAAGAAATAACAAGTCATCCTTTAGTAATCCAACCACAAAGAATAGCCATTGACAAGAAAGTGTACTAAATTGTAAGAGATACCTCCTCAGTTCCTGCAGACCATGTGTGTATGTAATCCTTGGTCCTACTGTTGAAGCATCAGTCAGCTCAATTGATACAATTTCATCTGTCGCTTTATGGAGAATTACATCAAGCCCAAGTAGTTGCAAAGGGATTTCTAACTCATATGTTAGAGGAAGAAAAATTAACCCATTTTGCGTCGAATTCATAGGAAAAGCACCCCTCTGCCAGCAGTATACAGGATAGAAATCATGATGTTGTACATTTCACTTATTAATTAGCTCAAAGCATAGAAAAAACTGATGGAATAAACAATAATAGAAGAAATAAATCATGCAAGTCAAGTTCATATTTGAAAAATTGCCTTTAAACTTTTCATGTGGATAAATAATATTTTTCCTCTGCTGTCCAAAGGTTAAATAGACCTCATGCTACATAAGAAGAAAATAAAGACTCAGTATCAGCCCCAACAATAATCTTTGGGGTAACACAGGAAAAAATCAATTGATTTGGAAATTCACAAAATTTTGTATATAAAGGCAAGACATTACAAAGAAGCTTCAACTGCAGCAATCAGGTAAGTCAAAACACAAGGAACACACTATTATCTGAAATCGATGTCAGAGACCTAGGTTCCCTGTGAAGATTTATATCACTTTTCCTATTTTTCCTGGATCAGTGACAAACATAAATGGTCTACATCAATTCAGACATGATAAACCAAGTTCAAAGATTTATAAGAAGACAAAATAACTACTGTCCAAGAATAATGATTGGGGTGTACAAAGAAGCTTCAAATGATTAAAATTTTGAGCACACGGCTATATAAATATGGATGATAAAAACCCAGGACCCTATGAAGATTTATATCTTTCTATTGTTCCTGGAATAATGACCAACATAAAGGGTACTCTACACCAATTCAGGCATTGTAAACGAGGTTCATCATTCATCTATTCAAATGGCTATTACTCCATATTATTCATCTTAAAAAGATAATTTAAACTTTCTTGTTCTTTTTATTTTAGTATTTTCATTGAACGGATGCTATAACAAAAAAAACACAGGCAAAATGTCAAGGACCAAAATGAAACTCTTGCGAAAGGTTAAGGACCAAAATGAACACGAGCAAAGGTTAGGGACTTTCTTAAAACAAACATCTAAGCGCTACATCCCCAAATTAGCATCCACTAAAGGAATGGCTTAAAAGGAAACAAATAAGAAAGGTCTGTGACTATTTTGAAACAATCTATAACTACTACTTATGTTTCATACAAAATTTACCTTAGCAAAGTCTGCTTGCCGAGAAGGCTTCATAACATAGCCGACGGTCAGAAGTTTACTTCCAACTGCCTGTTTAAATGTCACGTTCTGTATTTAGAATCAGAAGAAAAACTAACCAAGAACATGAACCAAATCATTGCACGTACATAAATGCCATGTTCTGTATTCAGGAAAATGTTCAGAATCACATTTTGAACAAAGAATATGCTTTCTGTGCAAAGTAAGAAAATTCAGTCTTGAACTCCCTAAGCAAATCTCAATATTTGACTTCTCCTTTAGAAATGTTTTCCTTGTGCGGGGTTGGACTGGCAGTTAGGCACCATAAACATCAATCATTGTCATTATGAAATGTCCCGTCTCAGTAATTTACACTCCCTCTCCTTCATGACACCCCACTTAAAATCACTCCTATTGTCATCATCACCACAACATACCCTGGTAATTTGGTAGATCATTTCCAGTTAAGCAAAGGATTCTTTACTCCATTATAACCACAGTTCAATACACCAATAATGGAGCCAACATCTCCACCCTCCCCAACAGATTCTCAAAGCAAAGAAACAGACCTCATTTGGCAACTTTATGCAATGATCCTATCTATTGCACAAATAAACCTGCAAAACCCCTGTTGACAGACTTATTCGTAGAACTTCCTCAACCCCATGACAGCCATTTCTCAACTATTTTAGTTGTGAAACCATAGATCTCCTCAATATAAATTTTGAAATTTCAAACTTGTTAATGACTACATATATTTTCTAACAATAGCCAGTTATGAGCAAGCACAGCAGATCGTGCTTTGTCAACATTGTCATATCGCAAATGTACTGCTTTCTTATTACATTTGGATTTACCAAGATGCACATCCACAGGCACATCTATGCAAGGGATTTAGAACTGTCTAGTGGAAGAGAGCTCTATGAATACAAGATATTTAAAAACATGCCACATAGATTCATTACTGACTAGCATCAGTGGAACTATAATTAATAAGACCTTTTTATTCAAACGAATGATAGTTAGAGGCAACTCTTCCAATTTGCTGACATAAGAAGCACTTGAACTCTCCTCTGCACATCTACCACCATCAACATCTGGAAAAAACAAAGACCAGCTTCAGCATCCATAACAAACACTAAATTCAAATAATACAAGTCTTTTTAACATTTTGCACGCAAATTAAGAAAAGACTAAAAGTATACATTTTTCAATAAAATACTCTCAAATTTTGTGTCCACTATCCATTTTAAGTTTTTAACCAATAAGAGTTGTAGAAAAAGTCAAAAAAGGTAAAATTCTCGTAATCCAATACCTAGAAAACTTGAAAAGACTTATAATTCTAAAGAAAATTTAAAGCCTAAAAAGGCATATTTTTAATCGGAGGGAGTACCCAAAAAGGAAGTGGAAATACTGCACACTTACATAGTATATTGAAATCCTGTAAATGAATTACTATATACCTAAAACTAACACTACTTCCCATTCTATCAAGACAGTCATTGGCAGATATTACAAAAGGGAAGGTTCCCTCAAAACTAGTTGACCAGGTTATAACTATGTAATACTACTTTGATTAAAATCAAGGATGTGTCCAATGTTTCCAGAGCATTATGATGGGAAGGTTCATGTGTATCTAACTTTATTTTCATGCCATATATTTTTTAACTAAGTTATCAGATAAAGCACAGATTCAAGAACATTAGGCCCCACTGCTGATCATACATACAGTAGGTTTACAGGTTCTTACTTAAAACAGCTAATATCCAACCATAACTGCATAGCTTTGTACAGAGATCCTCCTTCTCATAAGAAATTGAATATAAAATACGTCCTCCAATATCACCCCAAGTGGATAAGATGCTCTGTACAGCATCATTCAGAGAAGACGCGCTGAAGCAGAACGAGTCAAATGAGTACTGGATTGCCATTTTTCTGAGAAGATTAACCTATAGCAAAGAAACTACAAAATCATCACGCAAATTGTTGAGCACATAAAGATAAAGGTACCAATCAATCACCTGACAAGGTATTTACATATTCACCTAAGCGGGTTTCATTCTAGCAGGACATACAGAGAATCTAATTCAGAAGGTACAATAAAAACATCCTAGTAAACATGCATGAACATGACCAATATGGGAAACATACAATTGGGAAGATTGCTTTATTGTTATACCTTGTTATGTGACATAATTTGTATCAAAATATTCAGTAACATCAACCAAGTGAAGAACATTCCATCACTAATATGAAGACTCCAATTAGCAGAAGTAGATTACAAACAATAAGATAGCCTCTACAAGCATGATTACGTCCCTAGTTTACCTGCATCTGGCATTATTTGAACATTCAAGATTACCAATGGAATGACTCTACAATCCTTCCAAATTTATAACCCATAAAACCTCCATTATCATGAATTTATTATAAAGAATGCAACTATATTGTACTCAATTGAAGTGCACCAAAAGCCATTGAAGAAGCACATAACTGTAACATATTCAATTTGCATAAGAATTTTCTACACTATTGATCTTACAGAGAAAACAATGGGCAAAGCATCGATAGCAAACACTAACCTTTTCATTTGAAAGGCTAGATTCATATGAAATCCCCTGCAAAAAGAAAAAGGAATAATTTAGATTGATGTTAGTATCGTGTATGTATATTTTAGAGAGATGTTAGTGGTGACTGTTGATAATATATGGGGTTTCATAGATCCATACATCCATGAATAAAGACAAAGGAAAAACACTATGCCAGACCACTAGTATCAAGGACTGCATGTTTAGTTAACCATACATCCATAAATAAAGAAAAGGGAAAACACTATATGCCGGACCACTAGTGTCGGGGACAGCATGTTTAGTTAAACAAACATATATATCAATTTCAGTTGAACTTCCCACTTAAAGCTGCATATAAATCGGGGAATCAGGAATGATTAATTCAGGTACTACTAAACTTATACAAATAGACAGTTTATTTGCCCTGCTTCTAATAACAGTTCAACGTTGTTGGTTCAAATACTAGAATAATGGGTTGATATTTATGGACTTAATGTGTTTAACATACGGTGGAGGAGAGGTAGACCTAAGAAGAGCTGGATGGAGGTTATCAGATATGATCTCAATCTTCTTAACCTATCGGAGAACATGACTTCGGACACAGACCACTGGAGGAGGAGCATTCAAGCTGCTGATGTTTAGTGTCATGTGTTATGGTCTTGAGTTGAGTTGTGTCCTCGTGTCATTGTTTACTTCCATGCCTCTTCCCTGCACCTTTCCTTCTTTGTCTCTTCTTCCCTCTATGAGTCCTATTACTATGTGGTTCTATTGTCTTATTGTCATGGGTATATCAGAAACACTCTCTCGACTTGTTCGGGGAAAGAGTGCGTACATCCTGACCCCCGACCTCGCTTAAAAGCGGGGTTGTTGTTGTATGTGTTTAACATACAAATGACTATGAGACCCTTTTTTTTTTTTTTTGGTGAAGCTACTAACAAGACTTTTTTGAACTAGCAAAGGGGAATTCATACCTCCTGGATCATTAGTTAATACATTACCTCATTTTTTAGATAGAAGAAAAGGGCAGTATGTACCTTTTTTTATTTAAAAAAAAAACTATTTAGATCCAGCTCAGAGATGTATCTTTTTATCACTCTTTGTTTGTTCTTTTTTGAGATAGAAGAAAAATGCTGCTGTCAATAGCATTTCCAACAACCCTGCTTCGTCTACATGCAGAAAAGAACAGGCAAGCTCCGTTCATGGTTTTGGTATTTTTACAAATGACATTTCCCTTGTGTTTGGGCATAGCAAGAATCCCGGAAATTCATAGTTCATATACTTTTGATTCTTCTATCACAGAGTTAATGATGTATGCAATTGCGATGCAGATACAAACAACTAAAATCCCAGACAGAGTATCAATCAGTGAACTATGCACTCATCTTATCGACACGGCCAAATTCAAAAAGATGAAGTTTATGTTCAACTGCAATGGATGCTCAAGAAAGAAACCAACAATTTCAAAGCCTGTGGACTTGCCAAAAAGTTCTCAACCCCGATTCAAAGAAGTTATGTTCAACTGCAATGGATGCTCAAGAAAGAAACCAACGAAATCCTAAACACAAAGAGTAAGACTACCGATGACTACAAGGAGAAGAATTCAGTGCATTGCAAATATATTGCTTAAATTTCAAAATCTCCTTACTGGCCCATCGGATGGGCCTCAATTCCAACTGCAACTTTCCTAATTCAAACACCGACACGTTCGCAGTCCCGAGAATTTCACTGCATGCACGTGAATCTAGGCAAAGAAAGGCCAATTCAAGATCCACACGAACATCAAATTCTCTCGCACATAAAGAACTGCTCCCCTCGAACGCGATCGGGAGAGAGAAAAGAGGGAAAAGAAGAGAGTGATTTAGGGAAGACGGGAAGAGAAAGAGTGGATTACCAAACGGAGCTGGGAGAACTGGAGGATGCGAAGAACATGATCGGCCCCGGGACGGAGAGAAGGAGTGGCGTTGCAGTCGCCAGGAAGAAGGAGAGCGGAGGCGTCGAGTATCACTCCTCTGACTTCCGCCATTGATTCTCCGCTAAGCAGCTGGCTCGCTTTGTTGAGACTGCGCGTACGTTTTTAACTAGGATGGGGGCACAAATCAGCGATCTCGATGGGGTTTGGGAAAAAAATCATGTTACGATCCAAAAAATTACTATCTCCGTTCAAAATTATAATTAAGAAAAGCACAAAAATTTTACTTTTATATCCCTCATTAATTATCCACAACCACTAACAACTAATAATATTTCATAAAACAAGTAAAAAAATGTACTTTTCTTTTCTCCCAATGATTAGAAAACCTAAAAAAGCTTATATTTTTTAACGGAGGGAGTATGCAAGAGGCCGGACACAACGTTGGACGAGGATTCCATGGGTAGGTTCATCGGCAAGAGATGGGTTTCGTCTATGGTCAAGATGAAATTTATGTATTTACGCTCGGTCCTTTTTCATTTTTGATAAAATAATTACAAATTGGCCAGATAGACGACAAAAAATCGAGAAGAATGTATATTGACAAGAAATTTTTCATCTGATAAGATAAATGACAATATATTACAATGTAGTTCTTTTTATTTTCCTCTCCAAAAAATGATTTTTTTCCCTCAAAAGTGATTCATAAGCATTCCTTTACGGTTTTAACTCCTCTCAATATCTTAAAAAATTTAAAACATATGCAAATCTCAGTTGAGTTAATTAAGCGTGCAATGTAAGATGCAAATCTTTCTAAAACAAACTTATGTGCAATACTCGTATCTCCTAACCGTGTCTGACCCAATTTGTATCTGTGTACTTCTATTCGTTTTTCTCAAATCGGCGTGAGAGAGTCGGAGAGGGAATTGGTGCTGCAATTAAGGTTTGTCGGAGAGAAAATGATGTAAAACGAGGCGATTTTCGTATTGTTATTTGTGATGTCTAGCGGTTCAAGAGGTATTTTAACCAATTTCTGTTTTTCCGAATGTTTATGGTTCAATTTTTTATGATCTTCAGCAATTTTATGGGATACGGTTTAGTGTTTTCGTTTGTAATTGTGTTGAGCTTCAATAATTTCCCCCATTGTGTGTTTAGCTTGATCTCTTTAGGGTTTAGCGATTAGGGCTTAAGGTTTAGCGATTTAGGGTTTATGCATGGGTTGAGCTAGATGGAATGCAAAAATTGCTTGCCTGTAGTTGTGGAGCGCGCATATAAGGATCATAGTAGTGTAGGAAGATGAACATATGATAGCGCCCCTTCTTATAGGCTTATGCTAGGGGTTGAATGACAATTTTACTTATGCTAGGGGGATCTATTATGATGATGGATCCCTTGCCAAATATACATTGTGTATATGCGCTTTTTTATATTGTGATAATGCATATTTTAGTTTGGCATTAAAGGTAGTTTTAGGTACATTAGAGTAGGTTTATTGCATGTTTATTAGCTAATTTGCATTGTTACTTATTTGGGCATTTGAGTTCGAAATCTACGTTATTTTGTGCTTATTATGCAGTTTTATAATCCAAGCTTGAAGAGGGGCTAAGGTTGTATCCAAGGAGGTTAGAAGAGGCTGGTTTTTAGCTTAGAAGAAGCTAAGAAGAGCAAAAAGAGGAGCCAAAAGGAAGAGAACCGAAGACAATGAAGAAAACAGAATGCAGGAAAAGCGCGAAAACGGAATGCAGGAAAAGCGCGAAAGCGGAATGCAGGAAAAGCGCTTTTCCTGCATTCCGCTTTCTTCATTGTCTTTGGCGATCAGATAGCGGCGGGCCCCGCGCGGGGCCCACCGCTATCTGATCGCCACCCGTCGGTGTGCCGAATTCAGCAAACGCCGATCCTGATCCCAATCTTTTAATTAGGAAGTTAATTATATTTTCTACGGTTTTCTTAGGGTCGATTATCAGCCTATTTAGAGAGTTTTGGTGGTAGGTTTAAAGACATTACATCTTATTATCTATTATTCAGTCACCGTTCGTTAGATTATGAGCAACTAAACTCATTGTTTCGCCTGCGATTCGAAGACATGGTTGGTTGAATTATAAGGCTTTGATTTCTTAGTTATTCTTTGGTTATTTAATTTCATTACCTTTGTGCTCATATTGTTGATTGATAATTCTCTCTTGATTGATCACCTTGACTGAATTACATCTTGCTAGGTTTTAATTGATTCATGAGAATAATTATACCTTTGTAGCAAACACAAGTAAGTGATCCCCGCGAAGCAAATTTTGGTTGTATAGGGTAATGACGGCTTGGTTAAACACCGGTTCCTATGTTGTTATAGTTAAGAAAGAGACGAGTCTTAACATTAAACTAGTGGCTTAAGAGGGTTGGTACTGCCATTATGCTAAGACCTTGGGAATTTGTGTTATTTGTGTGCTAAATCCATGTAGGGCTGGGGTTGCATATATGTATAAGGGATTGGCATATTCGGAAGGAGTGTTGGTCTATATAAACAAAAGCCAGAATAACATCAATAGTATTAATTGCATTCATTGTATTAAAATAAATTGAAATCAAGCGAATGATCTTGAACACCAACCATTGTCGAGAATTGCAGGTGAAGCGCTCTACTTTCATTGGTAACCGATTCGCAATCATTCTGCTCTCTACTCTATTTGCTTTATTTTATACTTCTCAATCTTATTATTCATTTATTTTAATTAGCATAAGAACACGTTCAAAATAGTATCTCTATGTGGGTTCTACCCCTTGCTTGCTTATTACACTAAGTTTGTTAGTTTGGGTTATAAATATTATTTTTGACAAGGAACAACGACCGATTTTCCCCCCTCAGATTTTGGCGCCGTTGTCGGGGAGATTACTTAGTTTTTGTGTGTTTTTATTGCTAACTTGGGTGTGGACCACTCTACATGGTCCATACCCATACTACTAATTCATCTCCTGTGCCTATTAATCCATAAATTGAAAGATCTCTTTCTAGGTTAAGAAGAAGACTTGATCGAATTCAACCAAAGAGAAGAAGGAGAAGAGATGAATCCCAATAATAATGAACTTGGATGAGGGGTTCCTTAAAACCCTAAAAACCAAACAACGATGATGATGGGGATGTTGAGGCACCTTCTAGAGGACCCTGGGAAGTTTAAAGGGGCCCAATCTGACATCGCAACCGCTTGCGATCAGGCTTCCTACTCTCCATGAGGGGTCAAGATTCGAGTATAAGTGTAACTGTTCTACTATCTTGCCAGTTTTTCATGAAATGGCTGGAGAAGAGCCCAAAAAACATCTCGCAAAGCTCACTAGTGTTTGCGACAGACTGAGATCTCAATGCCTGAATGACGACCAGATTATGCTCACAGTGTTCCCTTTCATTGTAAAGGATGCAACAAGTGGTTGACTTTACTACCTTCCAGTAGAGAGCTCGCATTACTACTTGGGTAGGGTTGAAGAAAGATTTTCCTCCAGAAATACTTCCCTACCACTTGCCTCAAAAAGCTTAAGAAGGAATTGTCAAGCATAGAGCAATATGCTACCAAGAGTCTATGAATATATTGAGCGATTTAAGAAGCCAAAAGCAAGTTGCCCGCAACATGGCATACCAGAGGAGGATCTTGTCCTCTATCTTTATGAAGGCTTACTTGATCATGAGCGCAGTGTGATCAACGCTACAAGTAGAGGGGATGTCTTAGACAAGACACATGAGGAGGCAATGCATATTTTCAAAGGTGTTGTGATGAGGAAAGTTTGATGCCTATGCTCAATCAATCAAATGTATTTATATAGAAATACCTCTATAATATAGTGGAATTAAGGTCGATCCAAGAGAGTTGGTCAGTGGTTATATCCTAGTTGTTCAAGAGATGGAAAATAGAGGAAATATGAGGATGTAGGTATCGATCAATAGGGCTGCACACACACGTAAATGCTGAAAATAAGATGAAATCAATATAAAGACGAAATCTTCCAAGGCAAGGGAACACCACAACAATAGACACATGTGAGGATTAATGAATCATATAAAGAATCATGCTTTTATCGATTAAACAAGCAAATCAGTCAAATTTTGGATAAAAGACCTACTGGTTTCTACCTTTTCTTAACTAGGATCTTATAACTCGCATTAGAAAACTCTAATTAGTATACAAGTTAACAACTTTCTTTCTCAAGTAAATTGCAACATAGAATTCCTTAGATTCGCATCCAAGGTTAAGGACATAGGTAGAAGAAGATAAAAACATCACATAATCATAGATTCATCAATCACACACATGCCTATTGTTGGACTCACCCAAACCCTAGAAGATAAAGGGACTACTCACTCATGGCAATCGAAACTTGGAAATAAGCGTTATAAGTAAACATAAACCAAAATTGCAATTAAATAAAACCTGGAAATAAGTGTTCAATCACAGCCACAATACGCCCAAGCTTTCGCTCAACCGGCTCAAACAAAACCCTAAAACCGTTCTTCCTTGTGCTGGCAATTCAGCCGTGCGTTGTTGATAAAATTAGCCCCTAATAAGCTTTATTTATAATATAAACTAAGACTTAATCCCTAAAGAAAGAGATGCTATCTTAGGAAAATGTAACTCTTCTAATATCTATCTAAGGTCTATCTATAGCTGAAAGATTCTAAAAGGAATAAGATAAAAACCTAATTTAAAAAGCCCAAAATCTGATGTAGATCAAGATGGTCTTCTGTGAGTCAAACAATAACCTTGATCCAAGCGAGCTATCAAGACCGATTCGAGGACTATTGGAGGAAGAGTATGTCCTTCTCAAGAGGAAGAAGAAGACTCCACCATGGAAGAAGCTCCAATGGAGCAAGATGAGATTATACCCACGTTTGGTTCGTTCTTGAGGTTTGACAACTTTTCAACGTCTCAGCAAAATGATTCGTTCGGAGTCCATATTTATCAGATTGGGTCGTGCCATACCTTGTTGTAACCAGGATGAAAAGATCTACAACTTTATTGTTGAAGATTTGTCCAGATTCGACTTAGAGCTTGGCCGAAAATCACCATCTTTGCAGATGTCACTGTTTGAATGAATTTCCATCTATTTCTTTAATTAATTTATTATTTATGCATTATAAGTATTTAGGAATGATGTAAATTATAATAACATCGCTTAGTTGACTTTTCAATTATTTAATATTATTTCTAATTAGTTTCTTTCCTATTTTTACTAGGGTAAATAAAAGTGGAGAAAGAAAATATCTTAGGGGATTTTCCTTAATCACTAAGTCTTTGATTTTTATCTATCATCTAGGATTTTTTTATTTTTTTAATTATTATTTTATTGATCATATCAATCATTTGCAAGGAAAGAATGGTCTAGGGTTTCTAGGATTATATTTCTATTTAAATGTTTTTTTTCATTCAATAAAATTAGATTGGGAAATAGAATTGAAGAAACCTTTTGGCTAAAAGGTTCTTCAATTACCAATCCAAATCTTTTGCCTTCATACATTCATATTGTTGTTCTTGTTCTTAATCATTCATCCAAACAATCATCAAAACCCCAAAGATAAAACACAACCCAAACACAAAGAAGAAGAATCATGGGAAATCGTCGCTGGGTCAGAAAGTCCGTCGTAGAAACTGCCCAGAAACACCGTCGCTGTTCTCGATGAACAGTAGCCGCGCCCGCGGCCACTCCATTGTTTGTCGTTGTTGGTTCTCCAACATTTGATCCGTGAGGGTTGTCTTGTTTCCGTTGCTTTTAACCCATCAAATACTTCAATTACTTGTTCTAATTCAAGAGAAATCAAGGAGTACGCAAGATCGGGACATCAACAAGCCGTTGTTCTTGATGCTAGGCCCACAGGCGAAGGATCGGGAATTAGGGGTGTGTAGAAAAACCCGAAACCGAAAACATAACATGAAAAAACGACACGAAAAAACCCGTAACCAAAAAAACACGACACGAAAATGACATGAACCGAGAAAACACGGTTTTAAGCGGTTCGAGTTCGGATCAGGCATATCCCGTTGTCGGATACCCGACACGAACCATTTTAATTCTTTTTTTAATTTATAGGTAAGGCGATCTGTTATTAATACAAATACAATCCCCTAGAAATCAATAACGATATGTAGCCCAGATACTCTTTGCCCACTTTTGTTTGTGCGTGTTAAGCTTGCAACCCAGGTTCGAATCCGGATGAATTTTTTTTAAACTCTTCCCCCATTTTTTTAGTATATAAAGCCTTTCAATCTCTAAAAAAAACCGTAGTTGCATAAATGCTCTCTGTCAGTCTAACTCTCTCACATCCTCTCCAAATATACACTCTTCCATCTCTCTCCCTCTCAAATTTCTTAATGTTACTCCTTCTCTCAAGTCTCACCTATCTCTGGTGACTCGATGAGGCGGCGACGGAGACCATGTCCATGACGGAGGCACCGAGATGGCGATGAGGCGGCTCACTTCCCAGCAAGTCGCTACCCATAAACGAAACAGAGACATGGCCTTCCACTCAGACCACTATGTCACAACTAGGCAGCGAGCCGGCGACAAGGTGACTCGCGATGACAGAACAAAGAGCCGGCAACAAGGCGACTCACATCGATGACGAAGAGGTGGCTCCTTTGTCAATGTTCTCAGATCAGATCTATCATCTTCCTTCCTTTGTCAAATTTTAACAATTATGGCTTCAATTTCAGATCTAGGCTCGATATGTATGTTTGATTGTGGTTGTTCATTGTTTGAGAAAATAAGATCTCAGATCTATCATCCTCCTTGAAAAAAACTTTCCTTTTGCCTTACCATCTACTGAATAAACCAATTTTTATGTTTTTCGTAAACTTCAGTGACACAGGCCAGCGAAAATAAAAATGGCTAACTGTTCGTGTTGGATAACACGGGTATCCGAAACGGATCCGAATAGCTTTAACTTGTTGGATACCCGGTTCATAACGGTTCGCCCTTTTTATATTAAACGGTTTCGGGTACCCGACACGATTATTCAGTTCGTGTCGGATACCCGGAAATGGCCACCCCTATCGGGAATAGCAACATATCAAGTTGTACCAGAACCATAGGTATACGCAAGTTCTTGTCTTTTCTTGATGTTACTGACATTTTGATTCAATGGTTTGCGCTTTCTATGGAGATTGAGATGATGATCCTGATCCCTTGGATGAGTTCTTTGCTTTGGAACTGGCTGCGCAACAACGATGCCAACGAGAATTGTAGAGAAGAGCTTTGCAACAACAACAAGCCTTAGAGTGCCAACGCGAAGCCAAAAGACGCCAACTTCGGCTTCAACGGCAAGCGAAGATCGAAGAGGAGCGGAGTCGAAAACAACTACAACGTCGCCGTCAGATTTGGCTTCTCCAACAACGAGAGGCTGCGGAAGAATGACGATGAGAGGAGAAGACACAACTTCAACCCATACTTGATGCCCCTTCGACCAATGTGAAGTTCGAGTTGACGGAGGACAAAAAGAAGGCTTTGGTTGCGGACGTCCTTTCTCGTTACCATCAAGCCTTTCCTTCACCTTCCAAACCGACTTCCAAAAATGTTGTTGTCTCAATCAACGAAGAGGTCATGGCTTTTGAGACAAAAAGCAGCCCGAGATGAGATCAAAGTCATTGCCCAGAAAATAGCTCAGCGTAGAGATTTTGTTTCGCAATTTCCCGTTGACTCTAACCTCGGAATTGAGTCAACTCAGTCTTGTTGCAAATCTGACTCGACGAGCGTTCCAATGGTGGGTCACACGCTACAAGACTTCCCCGGGAAGGCATCTGAAACTACTCTACAAGTAGACTGCACTGCTGCGCATTATGTTTTGATCGTGTCCGACGACGACAATGAGGACATTGGGGGCACCTCTCTCGAGTTAGCTAATGTTGTGGACTCTGAACTTCATGGGGTTATTGAGCCTATTGATGTTGCTTATTTTGATTGTTCAATGACCGCTATGACATGTATTGTTTTTATGGTTCCTATACCTCGAATTTTCTGGCATCCATTCCATCCGCCCCTCTATCATCATGTGTGAAGGTTACTCCTTCCCCACTGCTCATTAACAACTCGATTCGAGGACTAATCGAAGCTAAGAGGGGGGGGGGGGGGGATGATGTGGATCGAGATGACATTCGGTGGGTCAAACAATGACCTTGATCCATGCGAGCTATCAAGATCGATTCGAGGGATATTGGAGGAAGAGTATGTCCTCCTCAAGAGGAAAAAGAAGGATCCACCATGGAAGAAGCTTCAATAGAGCAAGGTGAGATTATACCCACGTTTGGTTCGTTCTTGAGGTTTGACAGCTTTTCGATGTCTCAGTAAAATGGGTCGTTCGGAGTCCATATTTATCGGATTGGGCCATGTCATACCTTTTTGGAACGAGGACAAAAAGATCTACAATTTTATTGTTGAAGGTTTGTCCAGATTCTACCTAGAGCTTGGTCGAAAATCACCATCATTGCAGCTTTCACTGTTTGGACGAATTTCCATCTATTTCTTTAATTAATTTATTATTTATGCATTATAAGTATTTAGGAATAATGTAAATTATAATAATATCTCTTAGTTGACTTTTTTAATTATTTGATATTATTTTTAATTAGTTTCTTTCCTATTTTTACTAGGGTAAATAAAAGTGGAGAAGGAAAATATCTCGAAGGATTTTCCTTAATCACTAAGTCTTTGATTTTTATCTATCATCTACGATTTTTTATTTACTTAATTATTATTTTATTGGCCATGTCAATCCTTTGTAAGGAAAGAATGTTCTAGGGTTTCTAAGTTTAGGTTTCTATTTAAACGTTTTTTTTTTCATTCAATGAAATTCAGATTGATGATAGAATTGAGGAAACCCTTTGGCTAAAGGGTTCTTCAATTATCAATCCAAAACCTTTGCGTCCTTACATTCAAGTTCTTGTTCTTAATTGCTTTCATTCATCTGATACCAATTCAAACGCAAATTCCCAAACAAACACAAAGAAGCCAACCGAGAAACCGTCGCTCAAACCAAGGAAACCGTCGTTGCAATAGGAGAAGCATCGTCGCTGCGTACTCACTGCACCCACACGGTGGCTTCCGCCTCCCTGCCGCGGCTACGACATCTCTTTTGTTGCCGTCGTTTTGCCTTGCTTTGTTGTCTTGTGTTCTTGTTTGCTTCCGTCGCTTTATCAACTACCATACCTTCAATACTTGTTCCATATCACGAGAAGTCAATGTTCTAATTGCAAGATCGGGACATCAACAAATTATTGTTCTTTTTTTGCGGAACTCATCCCCATTTAGCGGGGGTGGTGTATATAAATATATGTATGTAAATATGCTCTAGAGGGCGAGTACAATCGTAGTAATGTCATATGAAAGAGTATCATGGTATGGCGAAATATCACGCAAGATACCCGACCATACTTGCAAATAAACCATTAGTCACGCTCAAAAACCAAAAACCATAGGCCCCTACAATGTTTCAACCATAGCCAAAGGAAAACTGTCATGCAAGAGTCGGAAGACATGAGTATTGACCAACCTAGCAACAACGTCCGTGGGCATGAGATTCCCATCAAACACCAATGCATTCCGAGAGTGCCATAGGTAATACACCGTGGATGATAGAGCATATCGATGGCCTTGATCTCGGACACCACTTCATTTGACGCACCTTTTCAGCCAACTAAGTCCTCGAGCAAGTGACGTGACAGTGAAAGGGATGCTGAACCTCCCTCAGACGATGCCTTACACCTCCATAGAGTAAGGGCACTCAAAGAAAACATGGTCATGGGTTTCCAGTTCTTCATCACAATGCCGACAGGAGTTCTCGATGTCCAAGAAGAATAGCCGATCAAAGGTGGAAAGTCGGCCCAGCGTAGCAAGCCACAACACGAACATATGCTTGGGTGTGTTGTGTTTCACCCACACCTCCTTATCCCAAGGCACCATAGGTGCCATCTCTCTAAGCGCATCATAAGCCATAGACACACTGAACTTGTCGGTTATACACCAAGACTCGAGCAGTTCCTCGACGGGTTGGTCTCTACCCTCGAGGGCTTTGACCTTGTCCCGGGCGTCAAAGATGCCCTTGATCAACGACGAGTCTCGTCTATGAGCAATCCAATCCGACACATCAATCACCTCCAAGTACCGATGATGGACCCATCTCACCCACAAGCTATCACGGAGGGAAGCTATGTGCCAATAGTGCTTAGCCATGAAACTCAAATTCCAGGTCCGAATGTCCCTAAGATCAATACCTCCTTCGACTCTCGGAAGGCGAACTCTCTTCCATCTAACCTTCGGCTTGCTCCAAAGAAAAGTCTGGCATAAAGCTTCAAGTTTCAAAACCACCACAAATGGTATAGGGAAAAAAGACAACTAGAATCCTTCACAACCTTGCAATACCGAGGCTATGAGTTCTCTCCTCCCGAAAAAAGAGATGCTTTTCTTGGCCCAAGCGATAAGGTGTCGACCAATCTGATTAATGAGCGGCTGAAAATGCAACACTCAAAGGCCATGAGGACTGATCGGGATTCGCAGCATATCAAAATCAACCCAAATGATATCCGCAGATTCTAAGCATTGACACCGAGGGGTGTGGACATCGACAGGGGAGGGTTCGACAAGAAATTAAAATCACCGCCTTAGTTTTTCCTCTCGAACAGGTGTGTCGATGTCGACATGCAATTTACACACGCAATAACTTTTCTTCTTCTTTAGGTGTCGATGTCGATAGGGCATTTCCAGCCCTGTCTTTAAACACACATTTTGGAGTCCTCGTTCATCTTATCGATGCATATGAATATGCGTTGGAAAGCTCTTTTTGAGGAATACAAGTATAATCAAGACTTCAAAACTAGAATCCAAGTGATGAATAGAAAAAATAGGGGTTTTCTCCATGCTTCTCCCTTTTTGCTCTTCCTTAGCTTCTCCAATGTCTTCATGGTTTTCCATTAAGCTCTAAAATTCCTCCAAACTCCTCCAAATCAGGTCCAAAACCTAGAAAACACCACCAATACTTGTGTAAACATCCATATCTAAAATAATACGAAAACTAACACAAACGACAAACTTTACCAACACAAAAGCTAATAAGAAGACTCAAATGGACTCAAAACTAACTATAAAACATGACTAAAAAGGCGGACATCAAAACTACCCATACTTAGACTTTCTTGTCCTCAAGCAATAACCAAACAATAACCACTACCTACATCACATCCTTCAAGTCTTTGCCCTCTTCAAATAGCAACCATCATAAGCACAAGTGGTATAAAAGAATCAAGCAATCAAATGCCATCACACATATTTAATCAATTCCAAGAAAAAGCAATCGAAATCTTACCTCATAAGGGTATATGCGTTTCGCTCAATCTCAATGTGTTTAGGATTTCAATAACATCTCTCAACTCAATCTTTAATGCAAAAAGCTACATAGTCATTGTTATTTATATCATCAATTTGTCCACCGGAGATGTCAAAGCAATCAAAATCGTCAAGAGGACTTATGGCTCAATGAAAGACTTAAAGGAAGACTTCATTCAACCGGGTTGTAATGTGGCTTGGTAAGAAATATAAGGCATGAAATCATTTAGGCAAAGTGGTGCTAAAAATCCGGGAATCAAGACTCCTAAACTTGCAACTCAACTACACCAAACAACTTTATCAAATTGGCACATATACCAATGCTCATCAATAATTAAGATCAACAACTCATAAAAATAATTCTCAGCCAACAATTTCATCCAATTCTCACATATAATATAAACTAGGCTCTTAATAAAACTTTTTTTTCTTTTTTGGCCGACATTTTTTTCTTTTTTTTTCTTTTGGCAATCATACATATATAAATTTTTCGAAGCTTCTAAAATAAAGTATAATGTGATGAATCATGCACAACTTTACATAATTTCATTCAAAGCATCTCAATCAAAGTTCAACTTCTTAGCTTTTTCTCTATCAAACTCAACTCAATCGATTTTCTAACCAACTCTAAATCCTAATTCCCGGATAAGGGTCAAGCTTATAACCGGTTAGGAATCAATTTTGTGGAGCTACATAAAATAGGCCAAGGCTTAAAGGACTTCAAGCAAAGATAATATGTAAGGTAGGTGAATGAAAGAATAAAATATGGCTATGAAAAATATAAGTGCTCCATCATCTAATTTCAACAAGCAATGAATTAGTATCTCATAATCGGTACCAAGAAATAGATAATTAACCACATCAATGCCAAGAGGTAATCATATAAGGAGAGTAAATCACACAAGAAAGCAAAGAGATTTTTAATATTCTCCTTATAAGGCCAAAAATATATCACTAGGGCATAGATTTGGATTTCAATCACCTCTACCTAGAATCAGATGTGCTTAATTATAATCGCAAGTCAAATTCCTACATAAAAACAAACTTTCCAGAAGAATTAGCTATTTGTTCTCATCCAAACATATCATAGGCTTTACGTGATCAAGTTAGCTATTTGTTCTCATCATAGGACATCTAAGTTAGATGTTTTCCATCCTAAAAACTATGCAAAAATAGCAACCAACTAAGCAAATAAACATATATTTTTGTGATTTTTTTGACATTTTCTATTTTTTTTTTGGATTCTTTAGATTTTATAGATTCTAAATAAGCAACAAAAATGAAAAATATAAGGGCAAAATAAGACTTAATAAACATGTATTGGAAATTTCAAATTCCCCACCCTATACGTAAAAATTTAGTGTCCTCACTTAATGAAATAAAACAAAGGGAAGGGAAAAGAAACTCACGTGGACAATGATACTGAAAATGAAGCAATTTGGAGCAATTTGCGATTCTGCCTAGGTGTCGATACCGACAGGGGTGGTGTCGGGACCGAAACTTCTCAGCACTTCGACTTTCTTGGCTTGTTTCGTCTCATTCTTGGGCACCATGGCTGATATCTGGCACTTGTTCACTTAGCATAAACATTAAATCTCAAACTTCCTAAATCTTAAAGTAACAAGAAAGAACTAAAAAGAAAAAAAAAATTCAAAATAGGGAAAGCAAAAAGTGGGTTGTCTCCTATAAGCGCTAGATTTAAAGTCGCTTGCTCAACCTACTTCCCTTTCTTCAATATGTAGTAACTAATGACCAGGTGGCACGAATCTCCTCTTCGGACTCAGCACGATCATAATACTTCTTCAAACGGTGCACGTTCACGTTGAAGATGACACCGTCTTTATCTAAAAGCTCCAACGCTCCATGAGGAAAAATCTTGTGAACCATGAAAGGTCCACTCTATCTTGATCGCAACTTCCCTATAAAAAGGTGAAGTCTAGAGTTAAAGAGTAATACCTTATCTCCTACCTTATGGGTTTTCGGCACTAGCTTCCGATCATGCCACCTCTTGGTTATTTCCTTGTAAATCTTGGCACTTTCATAAACTCTAAGCCTCAACTCCTCAAGTGCTTGCAAGTTAAGGAATTGCTTCTTCCCAACCTCGCCAAGATCCATATTGATCTCCTTAAGAGCCCACATCATTTTATGCTCCAATTCGACGGGTAGATGACATGACTTGCCATATAGAAGATTGTATGGAGTGGTGCGAAGAGGCGTCTTGTACGCCGTCTGGTATTCCCATAATGCCTCATCAAACTTTGACAACCAATCCTTCATAGACCGTGACACCATCTTCTTCAGTATGGCCTTGATTTGTTGGTTAGATACTTCAACTAGGCCGCTAGTTTGGGGGTGGTAGGATGTACCTACCTGGTGACACACCCCATACATAGTCAAAAGAGCTTTAAATCCCCTCTCTACAAAGTGAGATCCTCCATTGCTAATAAGAACTCGATGGACTCTAATATATTGGTTTTCAAGAACTTGGCCACCACCTTAACATCATTGGTTTGTGTGGAAACGACTTCCACCTATTTAGAAATATAGTACACCGCCACGAGGATATACTTGTAAGGGCCTGAAGATGGGAAAGGGCCCATGGAATCTATGCCCTAGACGTCGAACAATTCAACCTCCAAGATCCGTGAGCGAATTCTCATGTCACCAAGTTATGTTTCTAGCTCATTGGCACTCATCACAAGATGTCACAAACTCATGCACATCTCGAAATATGTTAGGCCAATAAAATCCACTTTGAAGTATCTTTGCAGTGGTCTTAAATCCTTTCGCATGGCCTCTTGTGGGAAGAGTATAAAAATGGCGAATAATACTCTCCACCTCTTTCTCTGGGACACAACGCTTATAGATGTGATTACTTCCTTGCTTGAACAAGTAAGGATCATTCCAATAATACATTTTGACATTGTGTAGGAAATTCTTCTTACCTTACGAAGTCAAACCTGGTAGGATCTTGCCTCCTACAATAAAGTTAGCATAATCCGTGAATAAAGGCATAGTCGCCTGGGACATGACGTGCGCCTATTTTACCATGTTTTTCATTAAGTTTTGTATCGATTTTTGTCTACATTATATATTTTTGGGTTAGAATAATACATAATCTGTGTAGTTTATGCTTATTTGCCAATTATGGAGATCTACACTAGTTCTTGTTTAATTTCGAAGAAATCGAGACACTTTACAAGCAATTCGGAGAAGGGAAGGAAAATGTAAGAATGCTCGAGGTCGACTATAGAGAATCCAAGGTCAAGTAGAAGCTGAGCCAGAAAACATCGAGAAGAAGACAAGGAAAACCCCACTCGACAAAACTAGTCGACGTCGACCACTTTGGTCGAGGTCGAGTACATCTTGTCAAAATCCCCTCCTGGAGAACCAGTTGAGGACAAGACCACTCGAGAGCATAGAACTACTCGATGTCGAGTACTCTACTCGATGTCGAGTACATGTTGAGTGCCCAATCCAAGCCAAAATTGAGTCTCAATTCGAGAAGGAGTTATCTTCTACACTAAGGCACAAATCTAGTCGACGTGGATTACTTCTAGTCGATGTCGAGTACCACACATGCGTTGTCTGAGTCGAAGTCGAGCTGGAATCCGAGTGAGAGAGATATTACTTACAAGGCATGGCACGAAGATCTATCAAGTTGAAGAAAGATCTATCCACTTTAGTAATTCCCATATTTGCTTTAGGGAATTTTAATTATTTTATTTGCTTTATTTACCAATGTCATATCTTAGGAAAGAAGCACTACTAAAAAAACAGGATTTAGCAACGAATAGTTAGCCACGGATTATAGACGACCCTGTATTCGTGTCTATTAGCGATGACATTGGCCACGACTGTTCCTGACCGTGGCTATATTCGTGGCTAATACTCATCCTGGTATGACATGGAAAAACATTCGTGGCTATTAGCAACGACACAGATGTTCGTAGCTGATTTCGTGGCTCGATATGTGTCAGTGTCAGTAAATAGCCACGAACGTAGCCACGAATAGGATTGTCGTGGCTGTTTTCGATGCTGATATGGCCACAACACAATATCTGTCGCTAAATATGTGGCTATTCGTCGGAAATCAAGTGAACAAATGTGGTGAGTGGGCCTTGGATCACTAATTGTAGGCGGGCCGGATATATATCATGAATGGGCTATCCGATAACCTTTGATCCGTGGCTGAATCCAGGTACAAACTCTTCCAAAATTTCTGGGCTCGGCCCATTAGAAGCTAGTGAAAGCCCAATATGACCATCTCAGCCCATTGAATTAAGTGGTGATTTAGCGACGATTGATTCTGTGGCTAAATCCGTGGCTATATCAGACCAAATATGACCATGTCTTTCCGGATTGGCCCATTGATCCAATTGGCCCATTGATGTGCCCAAACACACCTATGAATTTTTTATATATAAATTAACAAGTGTTGAAAAAATATATATTAACTAATTAATAAATTATTATGAGAATATTATAAAGGTATGTTTTGAGGAAAACTCATATAAATGACTAATAAATGTTTAGTAAAACCTTATATTAAGTAATAAATTCTTATTAGAATACTATAAGAGTATGTTTTGAGGAAAATTGATATAAGTTACTAATAAATGTTTAATAAAACCTTATATTGACTAATAAATTCTTATTAGAATATTATAAGGGTGTTTTGAGGAAAACTCATGTAAGTATCTAATAAATGTTTAATAAAACATTATAGTAACTAATAAATTCTTACTAGAATACTATAAGGGTATGTTTTGAATAAAACTCATATAAGTAACTAATAAAAGTTTAATAAGATCTTATACTAAATGTATATTTTGAGGAAAACTCATATAAGTGACTAATAAATGTTTAATAAAACCTAATATTGACTACTAAATTCTTATTAGAATACTATAAGAGTATGTTTTGAGTAAAACTCATATAAGTGACTAATAAATGTTGAATAAAGCTTATATTAACTAGTAAATACTTAGTAGAATAATATAAGAGTATGTTTTAAGGAAAACTCATATAAATGACTAATAAATGTTTAATAAAACATTATATTAACTAGTAAATTCTACTATAAGAGTATGTTTTGAGGAGATCTCATATAAATGACTAATAAATGTTGAGTAATACATTATAGTAACTAGTAAATTCTTATTAAAATACTATAAGAGTATGTTTTGAGGAAAAATCATATGAGTGGCTAATAAATGTTGAATAAAGCTTATATTAACTAGTAAATACTTAGTAGAATAATATAAGAGTATGTTTTAAGGAAAACTCATATAATTGACTAATAAATGTTTGATAAAACATTATATTAACTAGTAAATTCTACTATAAGAGTATGTTTTGAGGAGATCTCATATAAATGACTAATAAATGTTGAGTAATACATTATATTAACTAGTAAATTCTTATTAGAATACAATAAGAGTATGTTTTCAAGAAAACTCATAAAAGAGACTAACAAATGTTCAAAAAACATTATATTAACTAGTAAATTCTTATTAGAATACTATAAGAGTCTGTTTGGATGAAAGCTCATATAAATGACTAATAAATGTTGTATAAAACCTTATTTTAAGTAATAAAATTTTATTAGAGTGCTATAAGGGTATGTTTTGAGGAAAACTCATATAAGTAACTAATAAAAGTTTAATAAGATCTTATACTAAATGTATGTTTTGAGAAAAACTCATATAAGTGACTAATAAATGTTTAATAAAACCTAATATTGACTAGTAAATTCTTATTAGAATACTATAAGAGTATGTTTTGAGGAAAAGTCATATAAGTAATGAATAAATTTTTAATAAAACCTTATATTAAGCAATAAATTCTTATTAGAATACTATAAGAGTATGTTTTCAGGAAAATTGATATAAGTGACTAATAAAAGTTTAATAAAGTCTTATATTAACTAATAAATTTTTAGGCGCATATTATAAATGTATGTTCTGAAAAAAGATATCTTTAACTTTTAACAATATTTTATAATATTAATATTTTATATCGTACTAGTAAGTTTCAAAATAGAAAAATCCAATATATGTTGGAATTTTTTTTATCGATGTTTTAGGCGATTAATAGAAAATATTTTAAGCGGTAAAATGAATTTTAGGGCAGTAACATTCCCGCACTTTGGAATTTTAGGCGGTGGGATGAAAATTTTGAATGAGCTGTAATACAATTGGGGCGTGTTTTCTAACCCTAATGTCGCCTCTCCCTCTTCACCGCCTCTCCCTCTTCACAAATCCCCTTCTCCCTCTTCAATTCGCCTCCCCCAGGATCCATGCCGCCTCTCCCTTTTCGATTACACGCTCTAAAGATCTGTAATCTCTCGCTCCCTAAAGATTTCAGATCTCTCGTCTCTCAACCACTCTTGTCCTCCTCTTCGCCCTCCTATCTTCCTCCGACAGAGAACGACGCCGGCGGTGAAACACAGCCGCTGGGAGGGAGCGCCACCTTCAAAAGATGAAGAAGATGGCGGAGAAACGCTCTACAGATCCATGTCGCCTCTCCCTTTTCGATTACACACTCTTGTCCTAGATTCTTCGCCCTCCCGTCTTCCTTCCATGGATAACGTTGCCTACTGACCACCACGGAGAACGTCGCCGACGGAGAATCCAATCTGGTGGAGCCCGGAGGGAGCGCAGCCTTCTTCGTTATTCATTGTCGCTCCCGTAAGGTTTGTCCCTCCTCTCAGATTTGAGTTTCATTCTTCCTTCCCTCCTTACTCTTCTCCGTTCTCATGGATTCTTTGCTTTCTTCTGTCTTGGTTCGTCCTTTTTTTTTTTAAGCTTTGTGTTTTTTAGTGCCTCTAAATCCTTACTTCTCGCCTTCGTTTTTCATGTCTCTGAATCTGAAAATGTCATTGCATATCTGGGAGCGAGTAACATCTCGGATGTTTTCATTAGGTATGTCTCGATCTTTTCCCCGAATTTTAGGTCCTCAATCTACCCTTTCTTTCAATTATGAACTTAATTTTTGACTTTTTTTTCCCTAAAATTTTCAACTGCCGGTTTTTTTCCTTCTACAATTGGTAATTTTTTTTCCTTTCAATTGAGAACTTAGTCCTTCTGCTCACCTGCTTTTCTTTTAAAATTGAATTGAGTACTTTATCTAGCAGCAAAATGGAGAAGCGAAAACAAGGGGTTGAAGATTCATTGCCCGTTAGTGGTTTCAAATCTACCTTCCTCTCTTGTCCATGGTGTGTAATCTCTATTTTTTAGCTTATTTATTTTCTAATTTCATTTTATAATTAGTGTTTAAACTGATTTCGTATCACTTGCCTTTGTGAATGAATGTTTTAAGTTTGATATAAGAACTGTTGAAATTGAATTGATGTTCAATGTTTTGTATAAACTGAATTAAAGTATATCTATGGATTTGAATAACCTAAATTTAAGTATTTGTGTATGAATCAATTTTAGGTTTGCTGCATGAATTTAAGTATACACTTCTTGTAATATTATTGAAGTTCCTCTTATGAACCATTATTCTTACTGGAATCTTGCTGAGTATTTTGATATGAAAGTAGACCGTGAAAAATTGACTCAGTTATTTTACAGATAACATTAGGGGGATTATGCTTTCTGGACAATGCCCTTGCTGCTGCTCTCTCTCTGGCTTCTCTTTCTCTTATGCAACTAATTATCCCAAATAATGGAGTACTTGAATCTTTTGTTTATGGTGGCAGGATAACTAACTGGACAGGGTCATTAATTTCATACTTGGGCAGAAAAAATAGAACCTTGCCCTCATCGCAATTCAATCCCTAGCTGGTCCAGTGTGAAGCATTGGGTGCAAGAAGAAGGCCGAAGTTCTCAAACTAGTGTTAAGATCTGTTGGTGCTTTTCTTAGGTGTAGTACTTCTGGATGTTGTACAGTATGTGCATGATGTTCTGTTTTTGTATTTAGACACATTAGCTAAAACATTATATCTCTATATATTTATATATATATTCTCTATCATATAAATAGCGCATATAAATAATCTCAAAACTTAAGTAACGACTTTAGCCTCAAAGTTAGCAACCAACTAAGCATTTCCATTAGCCACGACCATAGCAACGACTCGGCCACGGAGCTAGCAACAACCATGACCAATTTCCCGCAACGAACTCAGCCACAAAATTAGCCATGACATTTGCGATGATCATTTCCGACGCTATCGTCGCCGCCACAGCCACGGCATTCAGAAGTCATACCCAGCCACGAAATTAGCCACGACGGTATGAGTTCGTTGCTATTTTCCGTTGCTACGTCGGCCCGAATTTAGTCACAAGGCATATGGCTACGGATGGCCCGACCGTTGCTGATTCCGTGGCTAAACCGGTTAGCCACGGTCATTCGTTGCCAAATTCGTTGCTATTTTCTGTTGCTAAATCCTGTTTTTTTAGTAGTGAAGATAGTTATATATAGATAGAGATAGAATTGCTCTTTCCTTGATTAGCGGGGATTGAACACTATAAATAAGGCTCTAGGGACTGAGTTTTAGAATCATCCAAGCCACAAGCAATTGTGTTACATAGAGTTAGAGAGAAAGTGGAGGCCGAGTGAAGTTAGAGCGAGATGAGCGTATTTGGCTTCGTTTGGTTGTAAGCTTTCTATTTCCGATTTAATACAAGTTTGTTCCTTTATATTATTGATGTGTGTTTTGATGATGAAGAACAAGTAGTCACCCAACTTCTAGGGCCGGGGTGAGATCGACGGTAGTCATGTAGGTTAATGCATCAAAGGTACAATATTTATTGCGATTTCATCTTCTATCCCTGATTTACATGATTCTTCTGCGACAGTCGAATGCGATCCTTATTTGCATTATTGAAGAGAAAGTGATCTTAATGCAAACTTGGATTAATTATGTGAAAAGGGTTAGTAACAATTACGGTTTATGCGAAAGCCTCTATTTTCCTATTTGTTAATGACGAAAGTTATTTGATGAAAAAGCATGATCTTTTATACCTTTAGCATGATTCTTATATGGTTATCGTTTTGGCGTTGAAACCCCAATTCTAGGAGCGTTTAGTTTATTGATTTACATCCACCAATTTCGTGTTTTATTTTGTTGTTTTTATTTCATAAAGTTTACGATTTTATTCCGCACTAACACTCGACATCGACTTCTATTGGTCGATATCGAGTAACTGATTGGGCGACATCGAGTACACCTAACTCGACATCGAGTACTTTCGTCTTCTGTTGTGCAGATTTGCAAGTAAGGTCGACATGTTTAGTCGATATTGAGTATTCTACTCGACATCGAGTAACCTTCTGGTCGATTTCAAGGAGTGATTTGGAGCAAGAAAGGTGAGCGCTGACATGCTTCCTCGTGGATACGATCCTGAATACCCTACCATTGAGTTGTTTTCATTCTTTATATTTTATATTTATTTCGTTACTTGATTTCCCTCCACAACATGACAATTCCTTCTCAGCCTTATCAAGGTGTCGATGTCGATACTTGTCCCTCATGAAAACTTCTCTGTCTTCCATGTTGGATGTTGATGTCGACACAGGGGACGTCGATGTCGAGACCTTCAGTTTATCTAAAACACATGCAATAGCTTCTACTGTTAATTAGGGTGTCGACATTGACACTAGGGGTGTCAACGTGGATATATACCATCTCTTCTATAAATTCCTCAAACTCAGTTTCTGTAGTGAAAACAGGTGTCGATGTCGATACTTGGGTGTCAACATCGATGCCTATACTTACCTCGCGTGCCGCTATGATCATAAGACTCTCATTTGCCCGGGAGTAGTTAATGGGTACAACGTCATTCGACTCCGTAATATGCTCTGGTGGCAACCTAGAGAGGTGGTCGACCACTAAATTTTTGACTTCTTTCTTGTCTTTAAGCTCGCAATCAAACTCTTGAAGTAAGAGCATCCATCTAAGAAGCCTTGGCTTGGTGTATTTCTTTGTCATTAAGTACTTTAGTGCGGCATGATTGGTGTAGACAATCACCTTGAAGCCAACCAAGTAAGAGCAAAACTTCTCAAAAGCAAATACCTCGACTAGAAACTCTTTATCCGTGGTGGTGTACCTTGTTTGGACATCATCTAAAGCCTTGCTCGCATGGTAAATGGCGTGCAACTTCGTGTCCTTCTGCTGTCCAAGAACCGCTCTCACATATAGTCACTCGCGTCACACATGATTTCGAATGGAAGTGACCAATCAGGTGACTGCATAGTGGGTGCCGAGACCGATGCTTCTCTCAATCTATTAAATGCTTCAAGACACTCCAAAGAGAACTAAATAAGATCTTTCATTAATAGGTTAGTGAGTGGCTTAGCAGTTTTAGAGAAATCTTGAATGAATAAAAACTAGCATGTACATCCAAGGAAACTTCGTACATCTTTTACCATCGAAGGAGGAGGTAGCCTCTCTATAAGTTTGATCTTGGCTCTATCCACCTCTATGCACCTCTTAGACACCAAGTGTCCTAGCACGATTCCTTCTTGTACCATGAAGTGACACTTCTCCTAATTAAGCATAAGGCTTGTCTCTTCACATCTCTTAAGTACTTTGCTCAAGTTAGCTAGACAATTATCAAAGGTAGTACCATAAACATAGAAATCATCCATAAATACCTCCACAATATCCTCTATCATGTCGAAGAAGATTGCCATCATGCACCTTTGGAAGGTAGCGGGGGTATTGCAAAGCCCAAATGACATTTTCCGGTATATGAAGGTTGTCTTCTCTTGGTCATCCAGATGGATAGGAATCTGCCAAAAACTAGAATAGCCACCTAGATAACAAAATTAGTTATGTTGGGCTAACCTTTCTAGTACTTGGTCGATGAAGAGGAGTGGAAAATGATCCTTCCTAGTTGCACTGTTGAGTTTCCTATTATAAATGCACAAACGCCAACTATTGGTGGTTCTCTTAGGCACAAGCTCTCCCTTTTCATTCTCTTCCACGGTCATCCCTCATTTCTTTAGCACCACGTGCACGGGGCTAACCCACTTTCTATCCAATATGGGAAAGATGATCTGATGATGCCCTAAAAATATCGAAAGAGGAAAAAACCCAAGAAAAGAAAGAAATAAAGAAATCGGAATGGAGCCGCGGACAAACAACCAGAATGATCCGCAGATGACATTCATGAAAGAAGAAAGGAGGTGTCCAACATGCCCTCTATTAGGAGGAAAATCGAGCAGCGAAATAAATATCAAATATAAATCTCAAATCGACTCCTTGAACTCGCAAAAAAAAATTACAAGACTTCCTCCCGTTGTAGTGGAAGGGAATCAGGATCGTGTCCATGAGAAAGTGTGCCAGCGCTCGCCTTTTCAGCTCCTAAATCCTCTCAAAATCGACGAGAAGGCTCCTCGATGTCGAGTAAAGTATTCTATATCGACTAGACATGTCGACTGGATATGCAAAACAGAACAACAGAGAATGAAAACAAGCAGTGTCGAGTAGAAGACTCCTCGACGTCGACTAAACTCCTCGATGTTGACCAGTGTTGTCGATCTCGAGTAGTTTCGCAGAGTAAAAACCGTAGCTTTTTGACAGAAAATAAAACAGAAACAACACGAAATTGTGGGAATTCAATAATATAAAAGGATTCCAGAATCGGGGTATCAATGCCACAATGATAACCATGTAAGATTCATGCTCAAGGTATAAAAGATCATATTTTTTCATCAAATAACTTTCGTCACTAACAAATAGAAATATAGAGGCTTTCGGGTAAACCCTAATTGTTACTAACCCTTTTTACATAATTAATCCAAGTTGTAATAAAATCACTTTCGCTTCAATAACACAAACAAGGATCACATTCGACTGTCGCATAAGAATCATGCTCATAGAGATAGAAGACGAAAATGCATTAAAAGTTGTACCTTTGTCACATTACCTTACATGGATGCCGTCGGGCTCACCCCAACCCTGGAAATTGGGTGACTACTTGCTCTTCATCATCAAAACACACATCAATAATAAAAGGGAACTAAATTGCATTAAATCAAAACAAAGCTTACAACCGATCGAAGCCAAATCTGCTCTCGCAAGACAAAACCTTTCTCGACTCCAAGCTCTCTCGAAATTTCTCTCTCTCTAACTATTGTGGAACACAATTTCTTGTGTCTTGGATTGGATGATTCCTAAAATCAGCCCCTAAGGCCTTATTTATAGTATTCAATCCTCGCTATCCAAGGAAAGAGTAATCTATCTAAATCTAAAACTATCTATCTAAAGCTTTATGATAAAAATTGGAAATAAAACAAATAAATCTCTAAGGTAGGTAAGACTAAGGTGGATAGATCTTCACATGACTTGATAGATTTCCACGTGACTTGGTGTAGAAGCAAGCTCAACAACTCGGATTCTCCTCGATTTCAACTCGGAATGACGCTGGGAAGTAGTCGACATCGAGTAATGTAGTCAACATCGAGTAGTGTAGTCGGCGTCGAGTATGTGTCTTCTTCTACTCGGATTCTGATCGAGCTCGACTAAGATTCGGACACTCGACATTGAGTGAAGTCCTCGACATCGATTATATCTCTTTTACTCGAGTGGTTTCTGTGCTCGACTGGTGAATTTCGACCATGCAGTACTCGATATCGAATAGTCCCGTCGAGTTCTCTTTTCTCTTCTCTTCTGCTCGATGTGCTTTGATTCAGCTGCTACTCGACCTTGGGCTTTCTGTATTTGACCTTGAGCTCTTTCATGATTTCCTTCCTTCTCCGAACTGCTATAAAACGTCTCGATTTCTGCGAAATTAAACGGAAACTAGTGTAAACTCCATAATTTGGCATATAAGCATAAACTACATAGATTCTGTATAATTCTAACCCAATGATATGAAATGCATGCGAAAATTGATATAAAAGTTAGTGTAAAACATGGCGATTTAGGCTTACATCAAACACCCCATACTTAAGCTTGCTTGTCCTCAAGCAATACTTTTAACGGTCATACAGGGGAAGATATCAAACTCTCAACATCTTGGATTCATTTCCATATGACCCTGCAATCAATTACCATCCTCGAAAAGGTACTAGTGTCACAAATCCATGCATGTGAATAAAAGAAACATCTACACACAAAAGGAGGGTTATGCAAAAGACAATTCATAAGTGAGAAAACAACAATAATCAAGAAGACTTTATTTAAGCTCATTGTGAAGAAAAGGTAAAAGGTATAGTGGTGGGCTATTTTTGGGCAATGTGGTGCTGAATCCGAGGAGAATTCTTCAAACTTGCTTTCTTGCTTTAATGCACTTCTCCCTTCATAATTTCCACATCACTCATCCTCTCACGATTCACTCTTTGCTTTTTTTTCACTTATATGCTTTTACCTCTCTAACATCAGCATTGTCTTCTCGTGAGTCGCAAACATGGGTGTCATGAATGACCCTGAATACTTAGTGCTTCAGACTCTTCACCTTGGTGTCCCATCCTACGGAACTAACATCTCAACGCAGACATGGTCGATCTACCTTTATCTCCTGAGCTGACCGGATTTTCTTTCACTCATTAAATTTTCCATAACTTTTCAATTTCCTGCCAAACTCCAATAATGATAATAACAACACAAACACCATATAATAATCTCCATAATGTAACTTCCATTCTCAACATAATCATCGGATAAGGAAATAAGGTAAAAAATGGGCAATATATAGATCATGTAGAGCAAATATGAAATAAGGCATAATATGGCTTTTGATGCAAATAACCATAGGTAAGACTAGGAATATAAACAATAAGCATTGTATGGAAAATATAAAGTTCGCCATCCTCTTATTGTGCAACATGTCAAAAGCAATATCAAATTTTACCTCCTTTCACGGTTTTCAAGAAAAGAATACACTTCATTGTGACTTCCTTTTACAAGGCAATTTCATGATATATCTTTAATGAATCCAATTTTGCATCGTCGAGTTCAATAAAGCTTCCATGACACTAATCAAAATTTTTAATGGGGGTGATTTTTATGAACTTTGGAAAACACTTGTAAGCACTTAGATTAATAATTAATTCCAAAGATAGCCATGTGTGAACAATTAGGAAAATATGCACCAATAATGTCAAATATGCATAAAGTAAGCCCATCCCCCACCCCATACTTAAACATTATAATATCCTTACCATATAAAAACAAGGGTGAAGAAAGAAACTCACTAGACAGATGTGCAGAACGTTGGAATCGAGTGCTAAAGTTGCTGCAGAAGTGGTCGATCTCGAGGAGCGTAGTCGACATCGACTAGGTCTACTCGATCTCTTGAAGCCTCAGGGTGATCCTTCCTCAACCACAGGCTCCGTTGCTCGTCATGGGTGGTCGACGTCGAGTAGGTCACACGACATTGAGTACTTCTGCAACACTTTAGTACCTGCAAGCTTCGGTAGACAGATAATATCCACATTAGCAAAACCTAAAAACAGTGTTTCAAAACGAAAACCAAAAGGAGAAATGTCTAAAAATCCTAAAAACTGATTGTTTTGTTACAAGCTCTAGACTTTATAGTCGCTAGGCCGACTTCTTCCGTTTAAGCTCAAGGTGGTATCTGCAGCACCCATGTAGATTGGGCCTCGAATAAGACTTCATTCTTGTTCATCAGTTGTAGTTCTCCAGAATGGATGTTGTGCACCGTGAAAAGTCCCAACTTCTTGTGATTGAACTTGTTAGGGAACCAATGATTCTTAGATTCGGAGACATAGACCTTGTCTCATACTTCATACTCCTTAGGATCGTCATTCGAAACCCTGCATAATCGCACATACCAAGGCAAACCTCTCCCATGTATAGAGAAATCTTTAATGCAAATAGGGGAAGAGATGTTTGTACCTTGTCTTACCTTCGCAGAATCGAAATCCGGGACAACATCGAGTAAAAGTACTCGACGGAGGGTATTGAATCTGGTCGATGCCGACTAGAGTACTCGACATCGAGTACTTCTGGTCAACATCGACCTCATACTTAAGACCTGTCAAAGTATTTGAAAAATAGTTAGTCGACGTCGACTTACCTTGGTCGATATCGAGTAGATCTTCTGCTTCTTCGTTCAGGATTGCCATGATTTCCTCCACCTGAGGTTCCATATCTCTCTTTTTTAGCTCTTCGGGGGTCATATTTCTTACCTTAGGTTCCCCGCAAGTGATGTACCTGGCTGTGATTGATTTGATCTTTTCCATAGGACTTGTATGCCTTTCAGTTTTATTGAAAGAGTACTCAATTACCTCATCGCTGATGTTGAAAGTGAGCAGTCCCTTCCTTACACTTATGTTGGCATCCACTATCGCTAAGAAGGGCCTTCCTAGAATGATTGGACAAGCAGGGTCCTCTGCCATATCAATAACTAGAAAATCAGCAGGGATAAAGAACTTACATACCTGTACTGGTACATCGTCCACTATGCCTGTTGGGATGACAACTGTGTTGTTTGCCATATAAAGTCGGGCATCCACAGGCTCTAAAGCACCTATCTTGACTTTTGACCATATTGATAGAGGCATGATACTTACAATGGCTCCTAAGTCACATAATGCATTAAATTTTTATTGACCAACTCCAATGGTTAAGAAAACTTACTTGGATTTTGCCTTTTCTCTGGTAGGTCCATTTTGCCGCATTCCTCTGCGATCTCAGCCATCGATCGCTTCTTGCTTAGGATTTCCTTAAGGAACTTTACGTACGATGACATTTCATGAAGAGCTTCTGTGAAAGGAATGGCGACATTGAGCCTCTGAAGCATCTTCACGAAACGCTGGAACTTCTTCTCTGCCGGGTCCTTCAAAGATTTGGTTGGGAATGGCAGCGTTTTCTTCTTCTAAGGTACTAGAGTCTTGTCGACGTCGAGTGGAGGGTGTTCGATATCGACTTGGGGCTGGTTGACATCGACTACAGTAGTCAACTTTGGGGTGGGCTCTGGATTTTGCTCGACATCGACCACAGGGTCCTCGATACCGACCAGATTATGGTCGACGTCTGTTGTTGCAAGAGGATGGTCAAGTATGAAATATAAATAAAATATAAAGCAAACCGACTCCCTGTCTCAGCAAATAAATACAAGACTTCCTCTAGTTGTAGTAGAAGGCAGTCAGGATCGATCCACGAGGAAGCGTGTCAGCGCCTGCCTTTTCAGTTCAAGAAACAATGCGAATTCAACCAAAAGAGTTCTTGACGTCGAGTAAAGTACCCGACTTTGACCACCCTGTCTACTAAAACAGAAAGCAGAAATGAACGGAAAATGAAAACGAAACCAAAAACTGGTCGATCTCGACTAAGCCCTACTCGACGTCGACCAACCTTCCTCGACGTCGACCAAACTTTGTCGATTTTGAGTAAAAACAGAAACTAAAAAACAAAACTTTAAATTGCATAAAATCGAAAGTAAACACGAAATTGGTGAAATAAAATCAATAAACTAAAGACTTCCAAGATCAGGGTTTCAACACCACAACGATAACCATGCAAAGTAACACATAAAGGTATAAAAGATCATGCTTTTCATCAAATAACTTTCGTTATTAACAAATAGGAAAATAGAGGCTTTCGCATAAACCCTAATTGTTACTAACCCTTTTTCACATAATTAATCCAAGTTGTATTAAGATCACTTTCGCTTCAATAACACAAACAAGGATCACCTTCAACTTTTGCAAAAGAATCATGCTCGTAGGGATAGAAGACGAAATCGCATCAAAAGATTGTACCTTTACCGCATCACCTTACATGGCTACCGTCGGGCTCACCCCGACCCTAGAAGTTGGGTGACTACTCGGTCTTCATCATAGGAAAACTCATCAATAATAAAAGGTAACTAAATTGCATTAAATAAACTCAAAGAAAGCTTACAACCGAACAAAGCCAATTCCGCTCTCGCTTCACAACTCCACTCAGCTTCCACCTTCTCTCTCTACTCTCTCTCTCTCTCTCTCTCTATGTGTGTGTGTGTGTGTGTGTAATTGAAACTAGAATTGAATGCCTAGAAAATAGCCCCTAAGGCTTTATTTATAGTGTTTCATGTAGCTATTCTATGAAGGAACAACTATATTTAAATGTAAAACTTTCTATCTAAAACATTAAGATAAAACTTGGAAATAAAATAATTATATCTAAAAGGAAACTAGGACTAGTTGTGGATAGATCCTCCTTCTCTTGATAGATCTTGATGTGGATGGATAAAATTCCACATATATTCTCTTGCAAGCAATTCTATCTTCTCGTATCAACTCGATCTCGGACTCAGACTCGACCGGATTGTCCTGGACGTCGACCAAAAGTCCTGAACGTCGAGTAGGATTTTTCTCCCGGGGTTGCACTCGAGCCCGAGAATCATTTGGACTCGTCAACTTTACTCGACATCGAGTATGTTTACTCGACGTCGACCAAGACTTGGTTACTCGAGTGCTCTTGCTCGACTTTGCTGGATTTCAACTGGGCTCGGGTTACTCGATGTCGATCTGAGTTGGTCGATATCGACCAAGCTGTGTCGAGTCGATCTTTCTCGTCCTTTGCTCGATTTATCCTGGTTCCACTACCCCTTGACCTTGGACTTTCTGTAGTTGACTTCAAGCTTTCCGTCCTTTCACCGAATTGTTGTAAAATGCCTCGATTTTTGTGAAATTAAACAGAAACTAGTGTAGACTCCATAATTTGGCAAATAAGCATAAACTACATAGATTCTGTACTATTCTAACCCAAATGTATCAAATACATGCATAAATTGATATAAAAGTTAATGTAAAACATGACAAATTAGGCTCACAACAACGTCGATTGGACTGGTTGATAACGAGTACTCTTTTGCAGCTTTCCCCTCTGTGTTTTGCTCTAGCGTTTGCATCTGTCGCTCACTCCTTAGGTTCATGGCAGCTACCTGTCCTGTAGATTTATTCTTAAGATTAGGTTCAGAGGATCCAGGAAGCGTACCTGATTGTTTGGGGATTGATTGAGCTAATTGAGCCATTTGGGTCTCCATGGTTTTCCTCTAGATGTCAATTTCCCCAAGTCTAGAGTTGATGTCATGCAGCCGAGTGTGGATGGAATTGATTGATTGCTTGCTGTCTGAATGATTCCTCCGCATCTCCTTAAAAATTGTCTACATGTCATCTTTCTTACCTTCCCTGTCAGGGTGACCAGGAGCTCTGTAGGGCGGGGGGTCTATTTGGTACTGGGGCTGGTGATAGTGGTAGGGCTGGCAAATGGTACGGAAATTACCATACCAACCATGTACCAACCACAAACCGACTAGTTTGGTAACCACACTTGCGATAACCAACATGGTGGTAACCATCTTGGTGGTAACCACGTGAAGGTGATACGGTAATGGTAATGAAATCTGAATATCATGGTTATCGAGTATATATATTAATTTTTTTATTTAATGTTTTATTGTTATTACCTTTATGTTTTAAGTTTTTAATTTATATTTTGTGTTTTGATTTTGACCTAAATTGGTCCATTCTGCTTTTTCTACTAGAAACAGTAGGAACATTTTGAATGTTTATGATTACCAAGTATATATATATATATATATATATTAATTTTTTAATTTAATGTTTTATTGTTATTACCTTTAAGTTTTAAGTTTTTAATTCATATTTTGTGTTTTGATTTTGACCTAAATTGGTCCTTTCTACTTTTTTCTACTAGAAACAGTAGGAATATTTTGAATGTTTGAAGACTTGCTTTGTGATAGAAAATAAAAGAGAAACAACACGAAATTTGTGGGAATTCAATAATATAAAAGACTTCTAGAATCGGGGTATCAATGCCATAACGATAACAATGTAAGAATCATGCTAAAGGTATAAAAGATCATGTTTTTTCATCAAATAACTTTCGTCTTTAACAAATAGGAATATAGAGGCTTTGGCATAAATCCTAACTGTTACTAACCCTTTTCACATAATTAATCCAAGTTGTATTAAGATCACTTTCGCTTCAATAACACAAACAAGGATCACCTTCGACTGTCGTAGAAGAATCATGCTCATAGGGATAGAAGCGGAAATTGCATTAAAAGTTGTACCTTTGTCGCATTACCTTACATGGCTACCGTCGGGCTCACCCTGTCCCTAGAAGTTGGGTGACTACTCGCTCTTCATCATCAAAACACACATCAATAATAAAAGGGAACTAAATTGCATTAAATCAAAACAAAGCTTACAACAGATCGAAGCCAAATCCGCTCTCGCAAGACAAAACCTTTCTCGGCTCCAATCTGTCTCGAAAACTCTCTCTTTCTAACTATTGTGGAACACAATTGCTTGTGGATTGGATTGGATGATTCCTAAAATCAACCCCTAAGGCCTTATTTATAGTATTCAATTCTCGCTATCCAAGGAAAGAATAATCTATCTATATCTAAAACTATCTATCTAAAGCTTTATGATAAAATTTGGAAATAAGACTAAGGTGGATAAATATCTTCTTTTTTTGATAGATCTCCTCGTTTTCAACTCGGAATGATGTTGGGAAGTACTCGACATCGAGTAATGTAGTCGACGTTGAGTAGGTGTCTTCTTCTCCTCGGATTCTGATCAAGCTCGACTTGGATTCAGACACTCGATGAGTACTCGATGTCGAGTAGATCTCTTCTACTCGAGTGGTTTCTGTGCTCGACTGGTGAATTTCGACCATGCAGTACTTGATATCGACTAGACTGGTCGATATCGACTAGTCCTGTCGAGTGCCCTTTTCCCTTCTCTTCTGCTCGATGTGCTTTGATTCAGCTACTAATCGACCTTGGACTTTTTGTATTTGACCTTGAGCTCTTTCATGATTTCCTTCCTTCTCCGAACTGTTGTAAAACGTCTCGATTTCCGCGAAATTAAATAGAAAGTACTGTAGACTCCATAATTTGGCAAATAGGCATAAACTACTAGATTTTGTATAATTCTAACCCAATGATATGAAATGCATGCGGAAATCGATATAAAAGTTAGTGTAAAACATGGCGATTTAGGCTCATATCACCCCCATCCATGTGTCGCTACCCAAAGGACATGTGGCGACCGGAACACGACAAATGGCTAAGTATGCAAATCGACGTGTACCAGGGGAAACCCTAACCTCGATTATAAAATCCGGAAAGCTCTTTGAAGAAGGGGCTTTTTGGAGAAACAAAGGAGAGGAATCTCGAAGGAGAGTTCTAATCAAGGGTGTAACTAAGCTCGTAAAATAACAGGATTAACGAACTGTCAAATCTACGGCCGACCTTAACCTTCTGGAGAGGATCAAGTCATAGGACACATGTATAGAGGGTTTGAATGTACCAAGATTCTGATAACTCCTATTTCTGGGATAACACTTGTTGTGAGCTGAATCTGCCATGTTTTAAAGTAACTTTTATATCGTTTTCTGCATATATTTCATGTATTTGGGCTAGAATAATACAGAATCTATGTAGTTTATGTTTATTTGCCAAATTATGGAATCTACACCAGTTTCTGTTTAATTTCGCAGAATTCGAG
The DNA here is from genome assembly GCA_037127255.1 of Persicaria tinctoria. Lineage (NCBI taxonomy): Eukaryota > Viridiplantae > Streptophyta > Magnoliopsida > Caryophyllales > Polygonaceae > Persicaria > Persicaria tinctoria. Next base: position 36,464,415 of record JBANSL010000015.1, on the reverse strand, counting down.
GCAAATTACAGCAGTTCTGAGAAAGGTCGGAAAAGCTCGGAAATCAACTACAGAAGTCCAAGGTCAAGAAGTCCAAGGTCGGAAAAGCAGCGGAACCAGTCGAATCAAGCTAGGAGCCCAGATTTACTCGATTTAGAGTAATCCAACTCGATCTCGACGAAGGTGTCCGAGCACAGGCCTTGTCGACTGAGCACTGATCGAGAAGATGAGAGCCAGAGCAACCCGACTCCCGAAACCCTACTCGATCTCGAGTAAACCTTGTCGAGATCGACCACACCTAGACACCATGTCCGGAGTCGACGAGTTGTGACAAGTCGAGAAGCCGAGGACGGAGACGTCGAGCCAACCTTACTCGATCTCAAGGAGGCTTGTCGAGATCGAGGACCAGCACCGCGTCTTTCCGAGCCTATAGAGGAAGAAGATGCCTGACATCACAAGTTAGCCATCCTCGACGCTAGATCTACTCGATCTCGAGTTGTTTTGTCGAGATCGAGGACCCAGGAGCCAAGGTCCGAGCCATGACGAGCACCAGATGCTCGACCAAGCCCAGCTAGCCGTGATCGACGTCACCTCTACTCGATCTTGAGGAGCCTTGGTCGAGATCTAGGAGCCGCGCCCCGAAGCCGCGTTACGCGGTTTGAGCTATTCTACGCGCTTTGGGAATCCTTGGGGCCGAAGGAAGCCGAGTCTATCCGAAATCCATCAAATTCTATCCATGGAAGACAAGATCTATCAACAAGAAGATATTTACCTATTTAGATTTAATTTCCCCTTTATAGATTTAATTCCCTTATTTAATTTATTTATCTTTTAAGCTTTTTAGATATAGATAGATATATTATATCCTTGAATAGCCAAGAATAGAAGGCTATAAATAAAGCCTTAGGGGCTAGTTTTTTATCATTCAATCTTATTGCAATTCAATTCCATTCAAAGTAAGTAGGAGTAGAGAGAGAGAGTTTGTGGCGAGCAAGGTGGAAAGGCGAAAGCGGATTTGTCTTGTTGGTTGTAAGATTTATTTATTTAAATCAATGCAAGTTAGTTTCTTTTGTTATTTAATGTCTTTCTTGATGATGAAGAGCGAGTAGTCCACCCACTTCTGGGGCTGGGGTGAACCCGACGGTGGCCATGTGAGGTGATGCGGTAAAGGTACAATCTTGTTATGCGATTCTTCTTCTATCCCTATGAGTATGATTCTTTTACGAGAGTTGAAGTTGATCCTTGTTTGTGTTATTGAAGCGAAAGTGATCTTAATGCAACTTGGGTTAATTATGTGAAAAGGGTTAGTAACAATTAGGGTTTATGCGAAAGCCTCTATATGCCTATTTGTTAGTAACGAAAGTTATTTTGATGGAAAGCATGATCTTTTATGCCTTTATGTGTTACTTTGCATGGTTATCGTTGTGGTGTTGATACCCTGGCTTTGGAAGTTCTTTCATATATTGAATTTATTTCTGTCGAATTCTGAGTTCTGTGTTCGAATCTGCAATTTGAGGTTTTCTGTGTTTTGGTCGAGATAGAGCAGTGGCTTGTCGAGATCGAGTAGGCCTTTGTCGATCTCGAGTTGGGTCTTGTCTAGGTCGAGTTGAGTTTCTGCTTCTGTCGTCGATTTTTAGTTTATGTTTCTGCTGTCCTTTGTCAATCTCGAGTTGCTGTTGTCGAGATCGAGTACGTCTGTCTTGCTTTTATTTCTTGCTTTCGTTTGTCTTTGTTTCTTTGTTTTTGTCTTTTCTGTTTGCTTTTCTGTGAGATATACATCTGCCTAGGATCCGCTGACACGCTTCCTCGTGGATCGATCCTGACTTTCTCTTACTACATTGGAGGGAGTCTTGTAATTATTTGCGTGGGCCTAAATCTGGTTTGATCTATTTTATTATATTTCATACTTGATTTCCTCCTCACAACGAATTGGCGCCGTTGCAGGGGAAGCTATCATTCGCGCCTTAGGTAGTCAGATCTCACTTTTTTCTTTGAGTTACTTTACAGGTGTATGCGCCGTTCTAGTCAACCACCTGAGTTTGATGGCTTAGACGAACCAGAACGCCTCCTACATATCCGAGCTAAACTACAAAGAGCAATGGCAGCCGCTGAAACACAGGAGCAGCTGATTGCGAGGCTTACAAGAGAATTGGCCGCTAAAGATGCTGCTATCGCCACTGAGAAAGTAGCAAGGGAACAAGCGGAGGCTGAGCTTGCCCAGTACCCAACAACGTCAGAGGATTATATGCACACAACTCTCGTCGTGCCTGAATCGGCGATTCTAATCCCTGAAAACTCTTTTGAAATTCGCACTCATTTCCTTATAGAACTTAAAAATAATGCTTTTTTGGAAGGTTTAATCATTTTCCTCTTGAACATATTACCAATTTTTCTGACATGGGACGTACTCTTGCTGAAGGTTCAACTTTGGAATATGTCAAGATGAAGGCTTTTCGCTAGTCTCTCGCTGGACCTGCACTGAAGTGGCTTGAAGGGTCGAAACAAACATCCCTCACAACCTGGGCCCAAGTAGAGCAAGAGTTTCTGAACAAATTCTTCCCTCTTGCAAAGACAGCACTCTTCCGCCAGAAGATCACAACTTTCAAACAGAAGCCTGGGGAGCCGCTAGCAAAAGCATGGGAAAGGTACAAGGAGCTACTACGATCTTTCCCTACTCATGGATAGCCACCCTACGTCATTCAGGAGATCTTCTTCAACTCTCTTGACCAAGTCACTAAGGACAGGATCAACCAGTATACTCGCTATGAGTATCTGACGATGCCACCAATTGACGCATGGGGAGTGCTCGACAAGCTCACTAACGATGAAAACAAGTATGGGTCTACTGCAAACTATGAAGAGAACCCCTACGCCAGGCCAGCACCATCCATGCCCCTCTATGAGCCCCCTAAAGAGATTGATCCTGATGTAAGGGAGCAATACTACAGAGATCAGAACAAGAAGCTCCTTAAGCAAGTAAAGTATCTTTCTGTCAACCAGCCTTGCATTGAATGCGGGTCGCAACGGTACACCACTACTAAGTGCCCACACACAGAGCAAGTCAGGCTGGCAGAGCACCAAGAAGAGGCGTCTTACGCAGGGGGTCCCAATCACTACATGGGGGGCCAAAGGTTCCAGCAACCACAATGGAACCAAGGTGCCCCTAGGAACCCCCCGCCCTACAAAGCTCCAGGACATCCGAAAAGAGACCAGAAAAGGGATGATATACAGACAGTCCTGGAGGAAATACGGAGGAATCACTTAGAAACCAAATAGTCCTTCAACTCCGTCTACACTTAGATGCAAGGTGTCAACTCTAGGCTTGGGGAAATTGATATATGGCAGAAATCAGTTGATACACAAATAGGCCAGCTAGCAGCAGGAATCCCCAGAAAGTCAGGTTCGCTCCCTAGATCTTCATAACCAAATCCTAAGGGAAAGACTGGACACATCGTTGCTGTAAAACTCAGAAGCGGCCATCAACTGCAAGAGCCAGAGGTCGGAAAGCAGCAGAACGAAGGAGACCAGCAAGTCGACCAGCAGCTAGTCGACGTCGACAAGAACTTGGTCGATCTCGAGAAAGGCCATCTCGATCTCGAGGAGAAAATACAGAAACCCTCATTTGCACTACACAGCAACTCGAAGTCGACTAGGGTGGTCGAGATCGAGGAAGGCGTGGTCAAGATCGAGGAAGGGAAGGATGAGATCGAGAAAACTGCAGCAAGTCCGACATCTGTTCTGGCTCCGAACCAGAAAAAGAAGCTGCCTTTCCCCACAAAATCTCCAAAGGACCCGACGGAAAAGAAATTTCAACGCTTCATCAAGATGCTTCAGAAACTCAATGTCACCATCCCCTTCACAGAAGCTCTCAATGAAATGCCATCCTATGTCAAGTTCCTGAAAGAGATTCTGAGCAAAAAGCGGTCAATGGCTGAAATTACAGAGGAGTGCAGCCACTTGGACATACTTGAGAAGAGGCCAGATCCAGGTAAGTTTGCTATATCCATTGGATTTGGTCCATACAAAATTAATGCTTTATGTGATCTTGGAGCTAGTGTGAGTATAATGCCTTTAACAATTTGGTCCAAGATTAAGATAGGTGCCCTAGAGCCTGTGGATGCTAGACTTTACATGGCCAACAACACGGTGGTCATTCCAACAGGCATGGTGGACAATGTGCCAGTACAAGTAGGTAAATTCTTTGTCCCTGCTGATTTCCTAGTTGTTGATATGCAAGAAGACCCTGCTTGTCCAATTATTCTAGGAAGACCCTTCTTGGCGACGGTGGATGCCAACATAAGTGTAAGGAAAGGAGTGCTCACTTTCAACATCAGCGATGACTGATGAGGTAATTGAGTATTCCTTTAATAAAACTGAAAGGCATACAGGTCCAATGGAAGAGGTAAAATCTATCTCAGCTGGCTACATCACCTGCGGGGAACCCAAGGTAAGAAATATGACCCCTGAACAGTTGGAAAAGAGAGATATGAAGGCACAGGTGGAGGAGATCATGGCCATCCTAAAGAAGGAAACAGAGAATCCAATCAACAAGGACCAAGGTACGTCATTATGGACTAACTATTTTTCGGATGCCTTGACAGGAACCAAGTATGGGGTCAAAGTCGACCAAGATTCCTCGACATCGAGGACTCTAGTCGATCTCGACCAAAACCAGAAACCTCCACCAGCACCAGCGTCGTCGAGGAACCAAACAAAGGCCGAGCACTACTCGATATCGAGTACCTTACTCGAGATCGACCAAGACTTCGCTTCCTCGACTGAGCCTTCCTCGACACTGAAGCCACCAGAAGTTGAACCCTACTCGAGATCGACCAGGGTAGTCGAGATCGACCAAGCTTCCTCGACTCCTGCATCCTCGAGCAGCTCACCACTAGAACCTGAAAACTCATCGAGATCGAGTACCCCTACTCGAGATCGACCAAACACCGTGGTCCCCGATTCCGTCTCTGTAAAGGTAAGCCAAGGTATGGATCTTTCTTCTCCTATTTCCATTAAAGATCTATCTATACATTGGAGAGGTTTGCCTTGGTATGTGCGCTTATGTAGGATATCCAATGATGAGCCCAAGAAGTATGAAGTTGGAGACAAGCTGTATGTCTCTAAATCAAAAGATCATTGGTTCCCTAACAAATTCAACAAGAAGAGGATGGGACCTTTCGTGGTGAAAAAGATCCATTCTGGAAGACTACAGCCGATGGACAAGAATGGAGTCTTATTTGAGGCCCAAGCTACATGGGCCCTGCAAATGCCACCTTGAGCTAAATGGAGAAAGTCGGCCTAGCGACTATAAAATCTAGAGCTTGTAAATAGACATTTAATTTTTGGGACATTGTTTTGTTTGTTTTTGGTTTTGAACACTTTAAGTTTTTCTATTGTGGGTATATGTCTTCTATACTTTTCAGGTCCATGGATAGAAACAAGCTATATTCAGACTCAGCCCAGGCGGTTCCTTTTATTCAAAATTGAGAGGCCCTGCACACCTGTCTAGTGAGTTTATTTCTTTACCCTTGTTTTTATACAGTGAGGACACTGTAATATTTAAGTATGGGGTGGGGGAAGGGCTTACTTTATGCATATTTTCCATATTTGACATTATTTTTGTGCATACTTAAAATTTATTTCTTTGAATTTATACATGGCTATGTTGGAATTCATATTTGATTTATGTGCTTAAATGCATGTTTTCCAAAAGTTTGAGAAAAATGACCCCCATTGAATTTTTTTTTGATAAATGTCATGGAAGCTTAATTGAACTTGACGATGCAAAATTGGATTCATTAGAGATATAGCATGAAATTGCCTAGTAAAAGGAAGTCACAACGAAGTGCATTATTTCATGAAAACCGCGAAAGGAGGTAAATTTTGAAGTTGCTTTTGACATGTTGCATGATAAGAGGATAGAGGACTTTATATTTCCATACAATGCTCATATTTTGATATCCTAGCCTTACCTATGCTTATGCATCACAAAAGCCATAATATGCCTTATTTCAAATATTGCTCCACATGATCTAAATATTGCCGTTCTTTACCTTATCCGGGGATTATGTTGAGAATGAAAGTTACATTATGGAGATTATTATATGGTTGTTGTGTTGTTATCATTATTGGAGTGGCGGGAAAGTGCTTGAAATATATGGGAAATTTAATGAGGGAAAGAAAATCCAATCACCTCGGGAGATAAAGGTAGATTGACCCTGCTCTCTGAGATAATAGTTTGGAGAGATGGGACACATTGTGAGGAGTCCAAAGCACTAAGTATCCGGGGCCATTCATGACACCCATGTTTGCGACTCGCGAGAAGGCAGTGCTGAGGTTAGAGAGGTAAAAGCATTATTATTGAGAAAAGCAATATGAAAGGTGATGAATCTTATGGAAAAGGAGTGTGGTATGAAAAGTTTGGAAATACTCCATTTCCCCGGATCATTAGCACCACATTGCCAAAAATTGTCCATCTTTAGCCTTTTACCAATCTACTCCTTATTGAGCTTAAATTAAAGTCCTCTTGATTATCAATGCTTTGTCACATGAATGTTTTGTAGAACCCTCCTTTTGTGAGTAGATGTTGCTCTTTAAATTGCACATGCATGGATTTGTGACATTAGTACCTTTTCCATGATGGTAATTAATTGCAGGGTTATATAAGAATGAATCTGATATGTTGAGAGTTTTGATTTCTTCCCCTGAATGACAAATAAAAGTATTGCTTGAGGAAAAGCAAGCTTAAGTATGGGGTGTTTGTTGTGAGCTGAATCTGCCAAGTTTTACAGTAACTTTTATATCAATTTCTGCATATATTTCATGCATTTGGGCTAGAATAATACAGAATCTATGTAGTTTATGTTTATTTGCCAAATTATGGAATCTACACTAGTTTCTGTTTAATTTCGCAGAATTCGAGGCAAATTACAGCAGTTCTGAGAAAGGTCGGAAAAGCTCGGAAATCAACTACAGAAGTCCAAGGTCAAGAAGTCCAAGGTCGGAAAAGCAGCGGAACCAGTCGAATCAAGCTAGGAGCCCAGATTTACTCGATCTAGAGTAATCCAACTCGATCTCGACGAAGGTGTCCGAGCACAGGCCTTGTCGACTGAGCACTGATCGAGAAGATGAGAGCCAGAGCAACCCAACTCCCGGAACCCTACTCGATCTCGAGTACACCTTGTCGAGATCGACCACACCTAGACACCATGTCCGGAGTCGACGAGTTGTGACAAGTCGAGAAGCCGAGGACGGAGACGCCGAGCCAACCTTACTCGATCTCGAGGAGGCTTGTCAAGATCGAGGACCAGCACCGCGTCTTTCCTAGCCTGTCGAGGAAGAATATGCCCGACATCACAAGTTAGCCATCCTCGACGCCAGATCTACTCGATCTCGAGTTGTTTTGTCGAGATCGAGGACCCAGGAGCCAAGGTCCGATCCATGACGAGCACCAGATGCTCGACCAAGCCCAGCTAGCCGTGATCGACGTCACCTCTACTCGATCTCGAGGAGCCTTGGTCGAGATCGAGGAGTCGCGCCCCAAAGCCGCGTTACGCAGTTTGAGCTATTCTACGCGCTTTGGGAATCCTTGGGGCCGAAGGAAGCCGAGTCTATCCGAAATCCATCAAATTCTATCCATGGAAGACAAGATCTATCAACAACAAGATATTTACCTATTTAGATTTAATTTCCCCTTTATAGATTTAATTCCTTTATTTAATTTATTTATCTTTTAAGCTTTTTAGATATAGATAGATATATTCTATCCTTGAATAGCAAGGAATAGAAGACTATAAATAAAGCCTTAGGGGCTAGTTTTTTATCATTCAATCTTATTGCAATTCAATTCCATTCAAAGTAAGTAGGAGTAGAGAGAGAGAGTTTGTGGCGAGCAAGGTGGAAAAGCGAAAGCGGATTTGTCTTGTTGGTTGTAATCTTTCTTTATTTAAATCAATGCAAGTTAGTTTCTTTTGTTATTTAATGTCTTTCTTGATGATGAAGAGCGAGTAGTCCACCCACTTCTGGGGCTGGGGTGAGCCCGACGGTGGCCATGTGAGGTGATGTGGTAAAGGTACAATCTTGTTATGCGATTCTTCTTCTATCCCTATGAGCATGATTCTTTTGCGAGAGTTGAAGGTGATCCTTGTTTGTGTTATTGAAGCAAAAGTGATCTTAATGCAACTTGGGTTAATTATGTGAAAAGGGTTAGTAACAATTAGGGTTTATGCGAAAGCCTCTATATGCCTATTTGTTAGTAACGAAAGTTATTTTGATGGAAAGCATGATCTTTTATGCCTTTATGTGTTACTTTGCATGGTTATCGTTGTGGTGTTGATACCCTGGCTTTGGAAGTTCTTTCATATATTGAATTTATTTCTGTCGAATTCTGAGTTCTGTGTTCGAATCTGCAATTTGAGGTTTTCTGTGTTTTGGTCGAGACCTGGCTGTTGGCAACGAGTGGGTCAGTTGGCTCGTCGAGAGGAAGGCATGATCCTTTATACTTAATGGAAGCCTCAAGCCTTCGGATTTCGTCTTCCAACCGATTTATTTCCTTTAATCGTGCCTTCTCCGTTGCGATCCTATTTTGCCGCATCATATCTCGGACCCATCTTTCCCATTCGGAATTCCCTTTGAAAAAGTCTTCCATCTTTATACCTAAGCTTTGAAATCAAAATCAAGAACAAAAATTAGTAGCAAAAGCTCGGCACCCAATTGGTACCGGTGAGGTAGGTGGTGATAGGGTATGTGATAGTAACAAGAAAAAGGGATGGGCTTTCTTGAACCTTAAACACAACTAAACTAGGTGCGATTGATATCTCCCCGACAACGGTGCCAATTCGACGAGAGGGTTTCTCGACCAAATAAATTTTTAGTCCATACCCCGCTATAGGATAGTGGAGTCAGGTTCGTCCTTAGGAGAGAAGTCAACGGTTCTAGATTTAGTTGGTTTCGGGGTTCGGGAATAGCGGAAAAAGATGCAAGGTTTTTGTCGACGTCGGCTAAGAGTTGGTCGATGTCGAGGGATGGAGAGGAAATGGTAGGTTGATGTCGGGTAGAATATGTGTAGAAATTAAAATAACAAAAATAGAATAATAAAAGAGCGAACTTCCAAGGTTAGGGATCACGGAAACAATAAACATATGTGTAGATCATGAATCACATAAAAGAGCATGCTTTATATCAAATAACTTTCGTTATTAACAAATAGGAATATAGAGGCTTTCGCATAAACCCTAAGTGTTACTACATTTTCTTAATTAGGATTAGTTGGCTTTCGCAAATAAACCCTAATTACTATACAAATTCATAATATGATCGCTTTCGCTTCAATATCACAAATAAGGAATTTCCTCAACTATCGCAAAAGATTTAGCACGTAGGTAGATGATGATAAAGACATAAAATTCATGTATTTATAAAGCAAACACACATATCTGTGGTGGGATCACCCCAACCCTAGGAAAAAAAAATTAGAAAGAAAACATGATAAAAGAAACTAACTTTATCATAAAATAAACTAAAATTTACAACCGTTCAATCGTCTCTAATCTCTTCCTCTCTCCTCCTCCTCCACTCGACCTCTCTCTCTCTCTCTCTCTCTCTCTCTCTCTCTCTCTCTTCTCAACTTCTACTAACTACTTGTGTCCGAAGACGACTTTGCTTGAATGAATGAAAATCAATCGTCTCTAATCTCTTTCTAGTGTTCAATCCCCGCTAATCAAGGAAAGAACAATTCTATCTATATCTAAATCCTACTTATCTCTTTCCTAAGATATAAATTCGATAAATAAATAATTAAATCCCTTAAAGTAAATATAGGAATTCCTAATGTGGATAAATATATCTTCTTTTCATGGTAGATCTTCGTGCCTTGGTAGGTAAGTAACATCTTAAAGAATGATCTGAAGTCGTAAAAGGATGATTGTGTACTGATAAATTAGGGAAATGTGTTAAGATATCGGTATGTACCATTACTCTATCCAATCACTCATAGATATTATCAATAGGATTTTGACTCTTCCTCCACATTATTGGACTACCGGTACAATGGATCGTATGCACATCTAACTCTTCCACAATTTGTCGAATTCGAATAAATCTATTTGCCTGCGGAACTAGCCCGCCAATTTTGTCAGAAACTGTTTCGATTTCATTGAAATCTCCCATAATCAAACATGGGAGAGATTGGTTATGAATAACAACGAATAACTCATTCCAGAACCTATTTTTATCTACTTGATTTGATGGAGCATAAATGAAAGTAATAATAAAGCTAAAATTATCAATATTAACCCGGTAAACAATGTACTTATCTGATGCTGAGATTTGTTGAAAAGATTGTGTAAATTTCGAAGTCTTGAATAAAATCCAGAAGCCCCCTTTTGTTCCAATTGAGGCAATATGATGAGCATTGTTAAAACCTGCCCGAATATAGAGGGATTGAGTCGGAGGCTCAGCTGATTTGGTTTCAGCAAGGACTAAAATATCCAGTTTATTTCTTTTTTGAATATAAGCTAAGTCTTGCCCCAGATTAGATTTTCTCACACCCCTAATATTCCAATATGCGATGTTTGTCATTTAATAAAATGTTTTATACATACTTGCTTTGTGAGCCTTTGTAAGACATACAATGACCATGATTGACGACATTGAAGGAAATAAATCTTCATATCAAGATTTTGCAAATCTGTCCACCAGTGTTTCCATATATGCATATGAATTTTTTTAAAACAACCAAACCAAGGTGTTAACCCACCACTCTGGCTATTAAGCCAATTTCCACCATTTGTCAACCAACTTGTTTGGGGCCCCTTAATTTTAAACACAGTAAACATCAAAAAAGAAGTTTGAACACCATAGCAAGACCCTGGGAACCAAGGCCAAACACCACACAACCCCTAATCATAAGCCGGATCCAAACCTCCGAAGAGACACCCATATACACAACCAAAACAGGGATGCTCTGAGGAAGACTAGACGACAGACAAACGGAATCCACAATCCTAAATATCTTACAACACACCGAGACACTGATAACCAAAAAAACACATCTATTACAGAGCCAAAATTCGAGGGTAATTCGGTTACAAACCGAATAGAACCAATCATACCCAACGAGATCTATGAACCACTGACCTTGAAGGTACCTCCAATCAGCATACCTCTTTGCCATAACTTGTTTGAAATCAACCTGGTTTTTCATAAATCTTCCTACCAGCGCTGTATCTTGAAGCTTGGAGTGAACCTCGTTGATGATCGGAATTTCAACATCATCAGTACCATATGGGAAATCAAACAAAGCCGACCGAAAGCCCCTAAGCATAAACCTAACCTGCACCGATAAGGAGTCACCCATGTGAACAGCAAAAAAATTGGTGCTTCTGAAGACAACCTGTACATACAAACCACAACCACATAGTAAATTGGAAATTGATCACCAAAATTACTGCCTTGTTGAAGCAGAAATTGTCTAAACACATAAACCGAATATTATCAAAAGATTGATGATTAAAATCGGTTGTGAGAATTAGTATCAGATCCTCCAGATTATATGATCTTAAAATAAATTGATAAAATTTATATGTAAATCTTTTAGCCAACATATGCCAAAAATCGTGGAAAAAATAATTATAGATATCACGGTTGTTTGGGTCTTGCAAATGTTTCCAAAACTTAGTCCAGTAAAACAATTCACCATATGTAACAGAAATCACAAGGGGTGTTAACCCAGAGAACTCGCTGTCATAGCTGTTAAGCTGAATATTCCACCCTATCATATAACTTTCATCCAGGTTGTTAAGCCTCAGTTGAAATCCGAGAGACTTACCTTTAATTGTCCAACACCAGGAACTGAATTCCTCCGAAGAGGAAAGACAGTACACAACCAAGCCCATGTCCATCAAAACGAAGAGCATAAGAAGAAATAAATAGGGGGAAAAAAGGGAGAGGAAAGGGGAGCCCTTCTCAACAATTTCAAACAAGAATTTATAAGCACTTACTCTGAATTGTAGAAGGAATTGTAACAGATAAGAGGAATTAAACATGGGCCTTCGAATAGAGCCACAAATTCTGATTTTAGGGAAAAAACTGAAACGGGAAATCAACCAAGAACTGAAGTCAACAGTTGAATCAACGGTATGAGTTAAAATTTGAAAAAAATACATTCCCATCAGATCACAAGAAGGATAGCTGTTAAGCTTTTTATACACTCCAATCAAACTATTGTTGCCATGGCTGTCAAGCCTAATTTGAAAACTAAAACAATTACCTTTAAAATTTCCAACACCGGACACTGATTTCCTCCACAGAGGAGAACCAGCAGAAGGAAAGCTGAGAGGAGCGAGCAGACATGGGACGAGCCCTGCCGGCGCCGAGGCAGCCCTGCACAGAGGGAGACGGAAGGAACCGGAGGCGGCTAGGGTTTTCCAGAAAGAGAGACTGTTTTCCGGAAAGAGAGTATCAACTCGGATATCTTTTATTCCGAAAAAAAATAATCAGAAATCAAATGATTTTGGGTTTTTACATATATTGAAATCATTAAATTTTTTTTTTTGATATCTTCTCCATAATTTTTGGGTTTTTACATATATTGAAATCATTAAATTTTCATAAAATCAGAAATCAAACGATTTTGGGTTTACTCTATATCAATATATGTAAAAAACATAAAATATATCATATAAAAAATTTCATTTTTAGTTATGGATTATCTTTAAAAGAGTTGGAATATATAATATGATATTTAAAAACTGGTCAAATTAGAGTACCGATCAAGATTTCATTGAAATTTATACGATTAGAGTTATAGTTAGAGACAAAGTGTTCGGTCAAACTAGAGTAACGATCAAACTATGTGAATATGAATTCTAATAGTTATAGTTAGAGATATGACTTCAATTGGTATCTACTACTTTATATCATAAAAAACCGATCATAATTTATATATATATATAGTTATAATTATAGATATAAGGTTTTATTCAACAATCATTAGCTACTTATATGATTTTTCCTCAAAACACACACTTATCGTATTCTTATAACATTTTATGAGATAATATAAGGTTTTATTCCACAATCCTTAGCTACTTATATGATTTCCCCTCAAAACACACACTTATAGTATTCTTATAACATTTTATTAGGTAATATAAGGTTTTATTCAACATTTATTAGTTACTTATATGAATTTTTCTCAAAATATATCCGTATAGTATTCTAATTTAATATATTACTTAATATAAAGTTTTATTGAACATTTATTAGTAACTTATATGAGTTTTCCTCAAAACAAACACTTATAGTATTATAATAAGAATTTATTACTTAATATAAGGTCCTATTCAACATTTATTGGTTACTTATATGAGTTTTCCTCAAAACATATCTGTATAGTATTCTAATTTAATATATTACTTAATATAAAGTTTTATGGATTTTTTTGGTAACCGTCCAAAATAAGGGGGCTGTTTTGCAAAATGTCCATTTTCATAGTGGCTTTTGCAAAATGTCCAAAATTGACATTTTTACCCCTAGCTTCAATACCCTTCTTTTTTTTTCCTATTGCCGAACGGCAATTTCTTCTGATTCAGGGAACGACGAGGAGGAACGCGAGTTTTTTTACCAGGCCTCCCCGATTTCCCTGATTTCGAAGATTTCGATCTCGATCTGAAGCAGGAACGCCAATTTCTTCATCAGGCATCGTCGATTTCGCCATCAGTCATCAAACCTGAACGAATTTGTGCTCGAATTTGTGCTCAGCTATAGCACTGTAATCCCGAATTCAGATTTCAAAAGAGGTAAATATCGAATTTGTGCTCGTTTGTTGTTTGATACGTGAATATTGTCATTGATTTTGATCTTAGTTGATGATTTTCATCTCAGTAGCAAATTTGGTGATTTTTGTACTGTAATCCCGAATTCTGTTTTTGATACATGTGTTTGAATAACAATGGATTCCTGTCAACCCAGTAGCTAAATCCAATTTGATTATGATAGATGTGTTTGAATGAAATTGGATGTCTGTCATCACAGTATCTCAGTTTGATTTTGGTCTCAGTTTGAATAAAATTGGATGCCTGTCATCCTAGTAGCTAATTGCAATTTGATTATGATAGCTGTGTTTGAATGAAATTGGATGCCTATCATCACAGCATCTCAGTTTTATTTTGGTCTCAGTTTGAATAAAATTGGATGCCTGTCATCCCAGTAGCTAATTGCAATTTGATTTTGATAGCTGTGTTTGAATAAAATTGGATGCCTGTCAACACAGCATCTCAGTTTGATTTTGATCTCAGTTTGAATAAAATTGGATGCCTGTCACCCCAGTAGCTAATTGCAATTTGATTATGATAGTTGTGTTTGAATGAAATTGGATGGCTGTGATCACAGCATCTCAGTTTGATTTTGGTCTCAGTTTGAATAAAACTGGATGCCTGTCATCCCAGTAGCTAATTGCAATTTGATTTTGATAGCTGTGTTTGAATGAAATTGGATGCCTGTCATCACAGCATCTCAGTTTGATTTTGGTCTCAGTTTGAATAAAATTGGATGCCTGTCATCCCATTAGCTAATTACAATTTGATTTTGATATGTGTTTGAATGAAATCGGATGCTTGTCATCACAGTATCTCAGTTTGATTTTGGTCTCAGTTTGAATAAAATTGGATGTTTGTCATCCCAGTAGCTAATTGCAATTTGATTATGATAGCTGTGTTTGAATGAAATTGGATGCCTGTCATCACAACATCTCAGCTTGATTTTGGTCTCAGTTTGAATAAAATTGGATGCTTGTCATCCCAGTAGCTAATTGCAATTTGATTATGATAGCTGTGTTTGAATAAAATTGGATGCCTGTCATCACAGCATCTCTGTTTGATTTTGATCTCAGTTTGAATAAAATTGGATGCCTGTCATCCCAGTAGCTAATTGCAATTTGATTTTGATAGCTATGTATTAAACTTAAGAGATGTCACCAGGGAACAGGTATAATGGATGTCAATCTGCTAACAGTAAAATTTGGAGGAGAATGGAAAATGGAAGAAGATGATTTGGTGTTTGTTGGGGATGTGTCATCAAAAGTGATTATCATCAATCAACCTAAGAGTATGTATGAGATGAAGACTGAGACAATCAACAGATTCATCAACAGTGACAGTTTGGCTTCTAATCTTCAATTTGGTCATTTGCATCCCTTCAAGAAAACTATGGAGCCTTTTTTGATTGAGAATGACAGTGATTTGAGGAGTTTCTTTCAAATGAGTGAAGTGAAGGAAGTGAATTGGACATTGCCTTTATATGCTACTATTGTAAAGGAAATCATTGAAGATCGGGTTACACACTCTATGAATGATGAAAATCAGTTGGTTTTACATGCTGACAGCTATTTCAAGGATACATATGTGATGGAAGATAACTTCTGTGTGCAGAATGATGATGTAGACTGCATAAATAATGCGAATGATACAGATGATAATAGAGATGATACCGAGATTGAGAGTGGCATCAGTAGCACTACAATGTCCACAAATTATGCAGAATCTATAAGTTCAAGAAAGGGGGTCATTATTATAGCCGTGGGACAACTGTTCAAAACAAAAGAAGATCTGAAAGATGTTATTGCATTGTTGGCTGCACAAGAAACGTTTGCTTACAGGGTGAAAAAGACAACACCAAGTTATTATAGAACAGTTTGTGTTGATAAGATCTGCGATTGGAAAATTCACGGTGCCATCTTAACTGGGTCAACTATATTTTAAATTTTGAAATACAATCAAGAACATAGTTGCAGTTTGGAAGTAAGGATTGGAAAACGTCGCGCTCCTAACTATAAACTTGTTGCTGAAAAGATCAAACCAAGGTGAAATATACTCTAATTCCTTCTTGCAATCACTCCTCTGATATTTTATTGACTCTTTTACATCATATGAACAGATATGAAGACATCAAAAAGGGTCCAACTCCAAGTCAGATTAGAAACATCATAAGAACTGACTTGAAAATAAATGTGAGCTACTGGAAATCATGGAAAGCTCGTGATGCAGAAATAACGATGGTAAATGGGTCATCAGAAGGAAACTATGAATTATTACCAGCATATTGTTGTGTCCTAAAGCAACATAATGCTGGAACTGTCACCTTCATTCAAGTTGACTCCCAATCAAGGTTCAAGTATTTGTTCATTGCATTTGGACAATGTATCTGTGCATTCCCAATTCTGCGAAAGGTACAAATTCTTACATTATGATAGCTGGGTTCGATTAATTTGTATGCCTGTCATCAATGGATTTCTTAGATTTAATCATAACTGCTACATGCCTTTTATGTAATCTCGAGTACAATTGTTGTTTGAGATGGGAATACTGTCATCAATTTTGATCTCAGTATCTATATTACATGCATGTCATCAAACGTGAGCTTGATTACTGTAACCAAATATTTTCCAATATTTTTAGATAAGTTTAATACCTGTAAGCTTCTGCACAAGATGCAAATCATCAAATATACCCCATTGCCTTTGCAGCGGTTGACTCAGAAAACAACGCCTCTTATGAGTGGTTCTTCAACAAGCTAGCAACAGTCATCCCATCAAGTGAAGAGCTGGTTTTTGTTTCTGACCGTCATCAAAGCATTGCAAGAGCATTAGAGTTGGTTTACCCAAATGCTAAGCACTATTACTGCAGATGGCACTTGAAGCATAATATAATGTCAAAATTCGAGAAGAAGAGTCTGTGTGAGTGGTTTGAACAAGCTGTAAACAGTTACACAGTATCAGGATTCAACACCTACTTTGAATGCATTACTAATGCCAACAGCAATATGAAGACATTTCTTGAAGATCTGAAGTTTGAGAAATGGGCAAGAGCTTATTCAAAAGCTGACAGGTACAATATGATGACTTCAAACAATGCAGAGACAATCAATAGTGTATTCGGTGAAGATAGATCATTCCCAGTTGTAGAACTACTGAATGCAATCAGAGAGAAACTAACAAAATGGTTCAATGACCGCAGAAAAGAATATGAGGATAACAGCTTTGATCTTCCAAAAAAAATCAGTGATACAGTGTACATAAGATGCAGTGAATCAGGAATGTACACTGTCAAACAACTGAATGACTTCCAGTTTGAAGTTGTTGGTGGCATGAATAGGGTTCTTGTTGATCTGAATCGGAAATCTTGTACATGTAAGGTATTTGATTACGACAAGATACCTTGTGTACACGCGCTTGCTGTCATCAGAGAGAAAAAACTAGCTGTTTTGAGTTATATTAGCACTTATTACACAAGTGAAGCTTGGACCTTGGCTTATCAAGAGACAATTATTCCAGTGTTACAAGAAGCAGAGTGAATTGTGCCAGATGACATCAAACAACAGAGATGTCACCCACCATTGGTGCATAAAAGATGCGGCCGACCTCAAAAAAAAAGGAAGCCTTCAGCTGGAGAATATAGATGAAAAGGATCAAAGAGTCATCAGACCAGCTAGACAGTTTATGCTACATTGAGTTTTAATACATTTTATGTTTTTGTTCTTCTTATATTGAATAGAATCTTAGTTGTAACCAGTTTCTTACACTGTCACCGGCTTTGATATAAACTATCACCAGCTTTTAGTTTCTGTTCAAAATGAAACAAATTGATTCAAGTGTTGTTCAGTACATATAATCTGCCAACAAAGCACTTGAGGTGTAACCACAAGCTCTGTCACCACAATTGAAAAAAGTGTAAAGGAGTCTGTCACCAGAAGGACATGTGATATGTCACCAAAAGAACAACCTATGACAAAGGAAGAAAATACCCAAAAGGGGATAGTGCTAAACAAAGATACATGTGGTTTACAATAAAAAAATAAAAAAAAAGTGGGGAAAATGGTGTCACCAAACTGAAAACAGTTTCAAAAATTCTGTCATCAGAATGGATGGTGTCACCACAAGTAACGATGTCACCAAAAGAACAACCCTAGGACAAGGGAAGCAAATACCATAAAGGGGATAATGCTAAGCAAAACAACATGTGGTTTAAAACATAAAAAATAAAAATAAAAAATAAAAAAAAAGTGGGGAAATGATGTAACCACACTGAAAACAGTGTCAAAAATTCTGTCATCAGAATGGTTAGTGTCACCAAACACTGTCACCAGGGTAAAAACAGTGAGCCTGTCACGAGAAATCATCAAACTTTGAAAGTAAATTATGGAGACTTAACAAATATAAAAGGCATAATACATAAAATGATTAAAAGGAACATAGATATTAATATGAAAACATTCATTCCAAAATACAACTAACTTGGTTCAAGTATTTTAAAGTGTCACCATGCAACGTGCATCGACTAAATATCCCATAATTAGATAAGTAAATGTATTTAGGAATTTCAAAGCTACATTGTCCCAACTACAGAAACTTATGTGATAAACTAAACAAATGTCCATTGCTTGGCGAAGAGATCAGCTGCAATCCTCTCACGATAGGCCTGAACATAGTCGTCATTGATAAGATCCATATCACCATCAAATACAAGGTGCTCAATGTGCTTTATGGTGTAAACCCCACAGCTACCCCTACATAATAAACACACAAAGAAAAAGTGACCAGATGTAATCTAATGAAACAGAAAATAAATAAATAAAAAGAATAAAAAGATGGCAAACAGAAGGTACCCTTCTTCATTTTGCTTCAAACCCGATACTCTCTCAACAACAAAGGGAGTGTCATCAACATCAGGAAACACACCACTCTTCATCATTAGAATAGGAAGCATGTGGCAAGTCTGAGCAAGCTTCTGAGCTATAACTTCCTCTTTGTAGTAATTGCACTGGGAGTCATACACAATAATGTGCTTCGAATCCAACTGAATCTCAAGTGCAACCCAATGCTTGTTATCAATATTAAAAGGGGTGTAGACCTTCTTGACACCTTCCCAAGACTTCCCACAAGGAGGAGAGAGACCAATGAAATACTTGTAGAAAGACTCATCAATTGTAGGGTGCTTTGTAATTAAATCAAGATCGTACGCCCCAATCTTGGTAATAAAAATGGTGTCTAATATAAGACTGCTTGAATGTTGATCAGGAAAGTCGCAAAGGCGCTTTCTCAAATGATAAAGTGATTCATCAATATGCTGTGAAAAGAAAAAGAATAATTCCTAACTGTCACCACACTACTGTCACCAACTGTAATCAACAAAAAAAACACATGTACATAGGACCAAATAACACAAATATGAACTTACAATATCAGGAAGCCAGCTGCCCTTCCCCACCAACTCAGTGAAAAACGACTTGTTCATGTCAACGGTAAACCCATAAATCATTCCATCACGCCTACAAAAACACAAAAAATATAAAAATAAAACCAAAGATAAATAAAATTATAATAGGAAGTAGAAATATAAAAAAGAGAAGATAGATAAAAAAAAATAGATAATTACCCAAGAGATCTAAAGCCAGTATAAAAATCAGTACGAGCCTCTTTGGTTAGAAAAGAGTTAGTCGGTTCTTTTGGAAGGTGAGGCTTCTTTGGTTTACATGGATTTGTATAAGGAGTTTGGACTGTAGGGGCAGTTTTCCCAACCCTATGGGAACACCATAACGGAACCTCTTCTTCTTCATTTGACGGTACGAGCTGCATAAAATCAGTGATGTTATTAAGTATACTCTCTGTAGCAGAAACATTAACATCAGCAGCAACACTTTCATCATTCACTTCAGATGAATAACCAAGAATGACACCAACACCAGAATTGTCATCAACTCCACCATTTGAAGCACCAACAGCAGTATCATCACCAACAATGTCACCAACCACCTCTTTTGCCACACTACTGTCTTTATTGATCTCAAGTGAAGAAAGAACAACAGTAGGAGCAACAATGTCACCAGAACCAGAACTGTCATTAATTTCATCAGTTGAAACAACAACAACAGTATCACCTCCAACACTGTCACCAGGCACATCTTTTGGCACATTAATGTCAGCAATGCACTCCTGTGAAGAAAGAACAACTTTAGGAGTAACAGAAAGAGCAATATTGGTGGAATCTGATAGAATAACTTCAGTGGGAGCAACACTGGAATCATCAGTTCTATATGTTGAGATAATGACTAAAGTAGGAGTAACAAAGCCACTGTCATTAATTTCATCAGTAGAAGCAGAAGGAGGAGAAGCTTTAATTCCACCATGTGACACAACAGTTGGAGGCACACCACTGTCAGTAGGAACACCACTGAGATTAACCTTATCATCTGAAACACCCACTATACTTGAGACAAACACAGAATTAACAGGAACATCAATGTCACCAGCTTCCGCCAGAGAAGCAAGGACTTCAGCAGTAGCAATAGCACTGTCATCAACAATCTTATCAGGAGAAGGGAGTATCATGTCATCAACAGAAGGAAGAACACTGTCATCAGCTTTCTCCAGTGACTCCAGATCTATCCCATCAGCAGTGCAATCAACATCACCATCTATTGAAGTTGACGCATTATTTGATGGACGAACAAAATAATCTACAGGGTCAGACTCGTTGGAAGTATCGTTGTCATCCGTTTCATTTAAACAGCTAAAAGGATACCCATGCTGAGAAATCTGAGAGCAGTTCTCCCTAATCCCAGCCATTTCAAGCTTGAGAGATGCATCCAATTCTTCACGAAACTTTTTTAGAGCGGCTTCACTGTCATCATTAGAACGATGAGATTCTAGTGAAGCAATTATCTGCTCAAGTCCAATGATCTTAGAAACACACTCCTTCAACTGTGATTCAATCTTGTCAAGGGATGCCCTAAAAGATTTGATAATTCCTTCAATAAATTCAGCTTTTCCAAACAAATCTTTAGCCCAAGCAGGAAGATCATCACTTGCAGGAATAGAAGAGGAAGGCAAATCGGGTGCAGACTCAGACTTAGAGGCACTAAACTTATAACCTGTAGGAGGAACAGGTCTAGGTAGCTTAAACTTGGATTTCTTTGGCTTGTCTGCATGAGCTGGAACTTTGTCAACCTTCTTTGCTTCTTCTTTACTCTTAGAGGGAGATTGGCTCTTTGAAGATTGCCAAGATGGCATCACTCGTTGCTTCTTCTTCATAGGCTGATCAACAGCAACAGAGCTTCTTAACTCTGTCTTCTTCACCATAGGAGCATCACTGCGCTTGGACCGTGTAACCACTGCTTGCTTGAGAGGAACAGGACTGGAAGCAGTGCGCGTGGACCGTGTCACACCTGCCTTCTTGAGAGGGACAGGACTCTCAAAGTCAGACGTAGCTTCAGTGGCAATTAACTTCTTTTTCCCCAATGGTGACTTTATGACAGTCCTTCTTTCGAGTAGGAAGTTTAAGAGAAGGGAGAGTAGCTTCAACTCCACCATGAAATATGGGACCACCTGATTGCCTAACAACATGAGCTTCAAGACGTAACTTTCTAGCAGATACTACATCACTGTCATCAGTACCCAACCCAACGAAAGAAGAAACAAATGAACCAATGGCGTCATCAGAGACTTTATCAGAAAACGAGAGTTGAGGGTCATTCATAAACTCAGCATAAATAGGATACACAGTAACACCCTAGCAAGAGAACAAGAAACAACATTACACAATGACAGTTAGGAAATGGAACAATGAACTGATATAAAAATAATAAAACACAAGAAGAAAAAGGATGCTTACCAAATCGTTTGAAAAAAATTCAGCACACTTGTCATAATTAATGTAGAAATCAACATTTTCACTATACCAAACAATAGAGGCAGGTAAACCTTCACAAAATGCAAAGTTACAACATGTCATCGAAGCAATTTTAGGAATTGCTTCCAAAAATTGCTTCTAAAATCCAAACCTGAGATCAAAACAACAATAAGGACAAAAATTAGAATAAAAGAACAATAATATAAAAATAATAGGCAACCACAATAAAAATTGGAACTTAAAAGTAAGTAGAAGGGAACTACCTGAAATGCCAAGGGATAACCGAAAACATTGTAGCCAAACCTCTCACCTCTGTTGGCTTGTTCTGATCGCATGCCTTTCTTCAAAAAAGACAATGTTTCCAAATAGACAAGACGTCCAAAAGGATACAGCGATAATCTGACCAAATCAGAAACAAGATCAACATACTGTTGACGGACATAATAGTTTTTCCTTTAGGGGAGCAAAACACCCTCAATCAGTAATAGGTATGCTAAGGATAGTTTCTTCTGAGACACCTTTGGTTCCTTTTTAAAAATTGCAATAAGACCATCCAAACTGCACTCAGAAACACCCAAAAACTCCTCCATATCAACTTGAGGAGAGGTAGACTTATCAGAACCATTATCTTCACAAACCAACCCAGTTACACAGCAAAACTCAGCAAGCGAGAACCTTAACAAATGTCGTCCAACTTTAAACCACATTTCATTCTTTTTCTTAGTCTCCACTTCATGTAGTAGCATCATATAGACAAGTTGAGAATAGAAATATAGGCGATCACCAGCATGCACAATTGACCCAAAACAGCCATCAATGAGGGCAGCCCAATCAAATGAAGACAACCCCTCCCGAATGATATCAATAACAGCAGGCTTTGAGTATACATTAAGATGTGCACGAAAACGCTTCTTCTCATGGACAATGAACTTAAATCCAGCAGAATCAAGAGGAAATGATGTCTCCAAAAGAGAAGGTTCACTAAATAGCACAATATCTTTACCTGGACAACATATCAAATTCAAACATAAATAAATAAAAATGAAATGTCACCATTTGGAAGATAATGTCATCATAACATAAACATACCAGACTGTAACCAAAGAGATACCACCAAACATGAGAATTATCAAATACATAAATACACAAAAGAGAAAGAACAAGGGCATATAACAGACTGTAATCAAATAGATAAACTAATGTCATCAATCATAAGAAATATATCAAATACATAAATACACCAAAGACAAAGAACAAGGGCATCCTAAAAAACAGTGTAAAGAATCCTGTGACCACAAGGACATGTGGTGTACAGTATGGTTTAGGGTTTAGGGTTAAGTCTTTAGGGTTTAGGGCCAAGGCCCTAAACCCTAAACCCTAAAATGTTATGTACAGTACTTCATTAAGAAATGAGGGGTTTCACCACACGTAAAGGTGTCACCAAAAGGACAACCCTATGACAAGGGAATCAAATACCCTAAAGGGGCTAATGCTAAGCAAATACTCTGTCAGCAGGAGTAATGGTGTCACCAAAAGGACAACCCTATGACAAGGGAATCAAATACCCTAAAGGGGCTAATGCTAAGCAAATACTCTATCAGTAGGAGTAATGGTGTCATCAAAATTACTTGTGTCACCAAATGGATACCCCTAGGACAAGGGAAGCAACACCCCTAAGGGGCCAATGCTAAGCAAAGATACATGTGTAGTGTAAAGAATCTTGTCATCACAAGGACATGTGGTGTACAGTATGATTTAGGGTTTAGAGTTAAGTCTTTAAGGTTTAGGGCCAAGGCCCTAAACCCTAAACCCTAAAATGTTATGTACAGTACTTCATTAAGAGATGAGGGGTGTCAGCAGGAGTAATGGTGTCACCAAAAGGACAACCCTATGACAAGGGAATCAAATACCCTAAAGGGGCTAATGCTAAGCAAATACTCTGTCAGCATGAGTAATGGTGTCATCAAAATTAATTGTGTCACCAAATGGATACCCCTAGGACAAGGGAAGCAACAACCCTAAGGGGCTAATGCTAAGCAAAGATACATGTGTGGTGGAAAAGAATCATGTAACCAAAAGGAATGGAGTCACCAAATGGATACCCCTAGGACAAGGGAAGCAACAACCCTAAAGGAGCTAATGCTAAGCAAAGCTTAATGTGGTGTAAAACATTAAAACAGTAGGAATATATGGTGTCACTAAAAGGATAATTCTAAGCAATGAATGGTCTCCCACCATGAATGGACATAGAACAGACTGTAACCAAACATATAAACTACTGTCACCACGCTTGAGGAATAGATGAAATACATAAATACTAAATTCAAAACAAAATCAGTCCAAGGAAGAAATAATGCATCATATCACAAACTCATAAACCTTATAGAAAACAGAAGAATCACAAAACAGACAGAACAATGGCTTACAACATCCTAGAACCAAAAAGGGAAACTACTGTCACCATGCATGTAAAATTGATCAAACAACTGTGCATAAATGCTAAATTTGAAACGAAATTAGTTCAAGAAACAAACAATGCATCATATCACAAACTCATAACCCTTACATACAAATAAAAGCAAAACACAAACCCTAATCGTTTCTTAATAGGATAAAATCACAAAAACAAAACCAAATTAAACAACAAACTGACGACAACCAGAGAAGAACAAGCAGGAAATGGAAGGAGATGTCCAAATGCAAACAGAAATTGCAAAACCCTAAACAGAAACCTAGTTCATTTGAAACGACAGTGAGCAGTAGTGCAGTACCTGATGACGACGCCATTAGAAGCACGAAGAGCGACACGAAATGGAAATGGGAGATGACAACAACAGGGCAACCGGCGAAAACCAGAGAAACGGAGGAAGGAAAACCGACGAGGAGTGAAAATGGCGTGGAATCGTCAGGAAGAGGGAGTTTCGTCTGGAGAGCAGGAGAGAGAAAACGGGAATGATGATGGAACCGCCTCTGCAACTGACAATGGGTGAATTATAAAGGCAGGGGTATTATGGGGTTTTCGAAAATATTTAGGACATTTAGCAAAAACTCTTTTTAATTGGACATTTTGCAAAAGGATGTGGATAAAATGGACATTTGGCTAAATAATTTCAAGTTTTATTGAACATTTATTAGTAACTTATATGAGTTTTCCTCAAAACAAACCATTATAGTATTATAATAAGAATTTATTACTTAATATAAGGTCCTATTCAACATTTATTGGTTACTTATATGAGTTTTCCTCAAAACATATTCGTATAGTATTCTAATTTAATATATTACTTAATATAAAGTTTTATTGAATATTTATTAGTAACTTATATGAGTTTTCCTCAAAACATACCCTTATAGTATTCTAATAAGAATTTATTACTTAATATAAGGTCCTATTCAACATTTATTAGTTACTTATATGAGTTTTCCTCAAAACATATCCGTATAGTATTCTAATTTAATATATTACTTAATATAAAGTTTTATTGAACATTCGTTAGTAACTTATATGAGTTTTCCTCAAAACATACCCTTATACTCCGTAGTATTCTAATAAGAATTTATTCCTTAATATAAGGTCATATTCAACATTTATTAGTTACTTATATGAGTTTTCCTCAAAACATATCCGTATAGTATTCGAATTTAATATATTACTTAATATAAAGTTTTATTGAACATTTATTAGTAACTTATATGAGTTTTCCTCAAAACATACCCTTATAGTATTCTAATAAGAATTTATTACTTAATATAAGGTCTTATTCAACATTTATTAGTTACTTATATGAGTTTTCCTCAAAACACGCTCTTATAGTATTCTAAAAAGAATTTACTAGTTAATATAAGATTTTATTCAACATTTATTACTCACTTATATGATTTTTCCTCAAAATACACTCTTATAGTATTCTAATAAGAATTTACTAGTTAATATATGGTTTTATTCAACATTTATTAGTTACTTATATGAGTTTTCCTCAAAACATACCCTCATAGTATTCTAATAAGAATTTATTACTTAATATAAGATCATATTCAACATTTATTAGTTACTTATATGAGTTTTTCTCAAAACATATATGTATAGTATTCTAATTTAATATATTACTTAATATAAAGTTTTATTGAACATTTATTAGTCACTTATATGATTTTTCCTCAAAACACACTCTTATAGTATTCTAATAAGAATTTACTAGTTAATATATGGTTTTATTCAACATTTATTAGTCACTTATATGAGTTTTCTTCAAAACATACTCTTATAGTATTCTAATAAGAATTTACTAGTCAATATAAGGTTTTATTCAACATTTATTAGTCACTTACATGAGTTTTCCTCAAAACACACTCTTATATTATTCTAAAAAGAATTTACTAGTTAATACAGTGTTTTATTCAACATTTATTAGTCACTTATATGATTTTTCTTCAAAACGCACTCTTATTGTATTCTAATAATAATTTACTAGTTAATATATGGTTTTATTCAACATTTATTAGTCTCTTATATGAGTTTTATTCAAAACATACTTTGATATTATTCTAATAAGAACTTACTCGTTAATATAATGCTTTATTCAACATTTATTAGTCAATTATTTGAGTTTTCTCAAAACATACTCTTATATTATTCTAATAAGAATTTAGTAGTTAGTATAAGATCTTATTAAACTTTTATTAGTTACTTATATGAGTTTTCCTCAAAACATACCCTTATAGTATTCTAATAAGAATTTATTACTTACTATAATGTTTTATTAAACATTTATTAGACACTTGCATAAGTTTTCCTCAATACACTCTTATAATATTTTAATAAGAATTTATTTGTCAATATAAGGTTTTATTAAACATTTATTAGTAACTTATATCAATTTTCCTCAAATCATACTCTTATAGTATTCTAATTCTAATAAGAATTTATTACTTAATATAAGGTTTTATTAAACATTTATTAGTCACTTATATGAGTTTTCCCCAAAACATACCTTTATAATATTCTCATAAAAATTTATTAATTAGTTAATATATATTTTTTCAACACTTGTTAATTTATATATAAAAAATTCATAGGTGTATTTTGGCCCATCAATGAGCCAATCGGATCAATGGGCCAATCCGGAAAAAGATGGTCCTATTTGGGCTGATATAGCCACGGATTTAGCCACAGATTCAATCGTGGCTAAATCACCACTTAATTCAATGGGCTGAGATAAGATAATTGGACTTTCACTAGCTTCTAATGGGCCGAACCCAGAAAATTTGGAAGAGTTTGTATCCGGATTCAGCCACGGATCGAGGGTCAACGGATCGCCCATTCATGATATATATCCGGCCCGCCTACAATTAGTGATCCAAGGCCCACTCACCACATTTGTTCACTTGATTTTCGATGATTAATAGCCACATATTTAGAAACGGATATTGTGTTGTGGCCATATCAGCGTAAAAAACAGCCACGACAATCCTATTCGTGGCTACGTTCGTGGCAATTTACTGACACTAACACATATCGAGCCACGAAATCAGCTACAGACATCTGGGTCATTGCTAATAGCCACAAATGTTTTGGCATGTCATACCAGGATGAGTATTAGCCACAAATATAGCCACGGTCATGAACAGTCGTGCCCAATTTCATCGCTAATTGCCACGAATACAGGGTCGCCTATAATCCGTGGCTAACCATCCGTTGCTAAATCCTTTTTTTTAGTAAGAATAAGTTTGCAACATTAGTAGCATCATCAGTCTTACGACATGCAATAAAATGAACCATCTTAGAAAATCTATCTACCACCACAAATATAGAATTCCTCCCCTTCTTAGTTCTAGTCAATCCTACAATAAAATCCATAGGTATGTCTTCCCAAGGGGCTGAGGGTGTAGGTAGTGGTGTGTATAATCCATGGGGCATGAGCTTAGACTTGGCCTTTAGGCAATCAATACATCTCTTAAGGCAGTGTTCTACATCCCTAAGCATATGTGGCCAATAAAAGTGTGACATAAGTGTATGATATGTCTTATCTCTCCCAAAATGACCCATTAATCCTCCACTATAGGCTTCATTAACTAGTAATAGCCGAAGAGAACACCTAGGTATACACACTTGATCTTTCCTAAACAAGAATCCATGAAAGATATAAAACTGGTCGGTAGGACCCTTATCTAGGCACTTTCGAAATATAGCCCCAAAATCAGCATCATTCTCATACAATTCCTTAATGTACACAAAGCCTAAGACTCTAGAATCCAAATTGGTCAATAACACATGTCTCCTAGATAATGCATCAGCTACCACATTGTCTTTGCCTTTCTTATACTTTATAACATAAGGAAATGTTTCGATGAATTCCGTCCATCTACCATGTCTCCTATCAAGTTTATCTTGGCTCTTAAAATGCTTTATAGATTCATGATCAGTCCTAATTATAAACTCTCTAGGCCAAAGGTAATGGCATGGGACCATGTCTTAAGGACTCTAAACAATGCATATAACTCTTTATCATAAGTAGAGTAATTAAGACATGCACCTTTCAATTTTTCAGAAAAGAAGGCTATAGGCTTACCTTCTTGCATGAGAACTCCTTCAATGCCAACTCCGCTAGCATCACATTCAACCTCAAAAGGCCGAGTGAAGTCAGGCAGAGCAAGCAATGGGGCTTGCATGAGCTTCTCCTTGAGCATTCGAAATGCTTCCTCTTGAGTTAGACCCCACTTGAACTCACACCGCTTCTTTTTTAGCTCCGTGAGAGGGGCTGCGATGGAGTTGAAGTCGCGCACAAACCGTCTGTAGAAGCTCGCCAATCCCTGAAAGCTGCGCACATGGCCGATGGAGGTGGGTGTTGGCCATTCTTGTATGGCTTTGATCTTTGCCTCATCAACACGCAGTCCATTTGAGCTCACTACAAAACCAAGAAAAGACACTTGATCATTACATGATTCACATTTCTTCAAATTCGCATACAAGTGTTCTAATCGTAAAGTAGAAAGTACTTCCCTTAAATGTGCTTCATGTTCCTTAGGTGATTTGCTATAAATAAGAATGTCATCAAAATACACAATAAAAAATTTACCTATGAAATTTCTAAGCACGTGATTCATTAATCTCATGAAGGTACTAGGAGCGTTAGTTAAACCAAAAGGCATAACCAACCATTCATAGAGTCAAAATTTAGTTTTAAAGGCTCTTTTCCATTCATCGCCTTCCTTTATCCTAATATGATGGTAACCGCTTTTTAAATCAATTTTAGAGAAAATGGAAGAACCATGCAACTCATCTAACATATCATCAAGGCGGGGAATAGGATGGCGATATTTCATAGTTATGTTGTTAATAGCCCTACAATTGACACACATTCTCCATGAACCATCTTTCTTAGGGACTAACAACACAGGCACAACACAAGGACTCAAACTTTCCCTAATGTATCCCTTATCCAACAGTTCCTGGACTTGGGTTTGAACCTCTTGGGTTTCAGTGGGATTCATTCTATAAGCATGCCTATTAGGCAAAGAAGCCCCTGGAATGAGATCAATTTGATGCTCTATTCCTCTACCAGGGGGTAGACCTGCCGGTATGTCCTCTGAGCTCCTCACTCAACATGTTCAACCCTTTGCATAGGAGCATAAGGGTTGTTTCCCCATCTGCAAACTCGTCTAAATATGCACTCTTGGAAGCCAAGAATACATCATTAGGCCAAGTAGGGGTAGAAACATGGCTCGACTGAGCCTCCTTAACTAACTCACCTTTACTTACCTTTCGCTTCTCAATCTCGTCAGCCACTTGTGTTGGCGTCATAGGTTTGAGAATTACGTTCTTTCCCTGAAAATTAAAGGAATAGTGGTTAGTAAAGCCATCATAAAAGACCTTACGATCAAATTGCCAAGGACGCCTAATAAAATATGACATGCTTGCATAGGTACAATATCACACAATACATCATCTTCATAATGTCCTAGTTTGATATGCACTTTAACTTGCCTATTCACCTTAAAATTGCCACAGTCATTCATCCAATGCAATTTATAAGGCCTAGGATGTTGAATTGTAGGAAGTTGTAATTTATCAATCATTTCCTGACTAGCTAAGTTACAACAACTTCCTCCATTAATGATCACATTAACAACATTTCCCTTTACTAAGCATCTAGTAGAAAATAAGTTTTCACGTTGATTGTCATCACAAGGTGCAGGAACAACACTTAAGACTCTCCTAACAATCAATTATTCACCATGTTCATAATCAATGCCATCATCATCTTCTTCATAAGTAAGAAGGTTAAGGTTTTGATCATTATCATTTGCATGCTCTTCATGTTCATCCTTAGAATTTTCAGATTCATATTCGCATAAGTGATTAATCTTGAGAGTTTTTTTATTAGAGCAATCCTTCATAACATGACCTCTACCTTGACATTTAAAGCACACAATGTCCCTAGATCTAGTAGTAGAGGGGTTAGGATTACTCCCTTTTGGGGCCAGTAGATACCCCAGACGAATCTCGTCCGTACAGTGGCGCTTTTCCCTTGTCGAGGGGTTGTTGGTATGCTCGGACATCTCCTCTCTCTTGGGGTTGGCTTTGATACCAATTTGATACGGGGTTAGCCGTAAGATGGCCCGATCTTTGACAATCAATAAAGAAACTCAAGAACGGAAGCAAGAAAGACTCAAGACTCAACAAGAAAGACAAGAAACGAATCAAGAAGACAAGATCCGACTCGATATCGACCAAGAACACTCAAAGACGCAGCAAGAACAATGAACTCGAAATCGACTAGAATGAACGAAACAAAGACTCGGCTTGAACAATTAGAAAGACTCGAAATTGATAACAATAAAGACCGATAGTTTGATGATTCGAACTAAGATAGAACGAGATAAAGACCCTTCCTCCTTAGAGGGTAGGAACCAATTACCAACGACTATAAAGCATGCCTCTACAACCTTACACAACCAAGCGGACAACTTGGAGGCACAAGGAGGGGACTTGTGAATAGCAGGATCACCAAGCTCTCGCGAGGTTGATGAACTCAAAGCAAACCAAGTTAGATCTATACCAATTGTTGCAATCGATGAGCCCTACTTCAAATCGATTGACTTGAGCACTCAATATGTTTCACACAAGAGAAAACTTTCATAAAAATTCAACCAAGTTCTACAATGGAAGAGACGGTCTAATATAAGCCTAAGGCCGGTTGATTTTCAAAAATAAGTAAATAGAATAATTAATTAAAACAACCTCTAAAGTTTCCTAAAATATCTTAAGTAGAAAAGTTACTAAAATAGGAAATAAAACAAGGTTCCACACTTAGAATATTTCGTCTATACACGTGCCTAGGGTGGAACGGCCATTTGAATTCCAATGCACATGTATGTCTTCAATGTAGGCTCCGATAGTTGAACCGTGCTCAAGAACAAGGCATGACTCACAAACATGAATGAGTCGCGTTGAAGCTTCTTAGCTCGAGCTCGAGTCATCAGTGGTGTTGTGCCTGACTAACCCACACTCTAAACAAGGTTGATTGTTTATGAGGAACTGGACTTGCTTTTGCAACCGTCGTACTTGGTCCTTTGCAAATTGATCCCTCACGTCAGGATCAATCTCCTTGGATGGCTCATAGAGTGGCATAAATGGGGCAGGCCTCACGTCGGAAACCTCAAAAGTCACATACGTCTTGTCAAACTCAACTAACCTCTCAAGGTATCCCATGTGTGCACTCAAGATACCTATAAGAGGTGTAGGCACATCCAGGAAGTTGTAGATGATCTCTTGGATAACAGATGGTGGCTGCCCATGCATCGGGCAAGACTTCAGCAGGTGTTTGTAGCGATCCCATACTTGTGTTAGTGTCTCCCTTGGCTTTTGCTTGAAAGTCATGATCTTCTGTATGAGTTGCACCGTCTTTGCTGGTGGAAAGAACTTGTTAAGAAATAAGTCCCTGAGCTCACCCCACATGCAAATGGATTGGGGGGTCAACCTCTCCAACCATTGTAAGGCCTTTCTTGCAAGTGACCAACAAAAAGCTTTTAGTTTGACATACTCTAGATTAGGGTCATCAGCAATAGTTTCACATAGATCGAGGTATGTAGTAATGTGAGCCATAGGACATTCGTTAGTCTTTCTCTCATAACTATGTCTCATAATCTCATATATGAGAGCAGGTTTAATCTCAAAAGAAATGTGAGGAAGAATAATAGGAGATTCTGGCACGGCCAAAGTAGGGTGCATGTTTTCTTTCGCATTCTTAGGAATGTGTTGTAGTCGTTCCTCAAGTTCCCTTCTGGCTTGGGCATCGCAATCTGCCCTCGCCTTCCACCTTTTCTGATTCCTAGCATATTCAACTTCTTTCTGATTGTACTCAATCTACCTATTGGTGAGCTCCTCCACCTGTTTGTAGAGCTTCTCGAGCTCCTTCTCCGTAGTAAGAACCATCTTCTGCTGATTAGACATGATCTTCTTTAACCTTTCATGTAAAGGAAGGAAGAGTTCTAGTTTGTCTAATCCATAAAACTCCAGTATGCGATCAACGCGTCGTATACACCTACAAGACAACGCAAAAAGAGAATGTCAAAGAGACTAAAAAGGGTGTGATTGATGGCTTCCCCGGCAACGGTGCCAAACTTTGTTATGGGGGGAAATCGAGTATGAATAAATATAAAGATATCTCAACTCAAACCAAACCCAATCAACGCAAATAAAATAAAAGATTTCCTCCTATTGTAGTGGTAGGGAGTCAAGATTGATCCACGAGGAAGTGTGTTAGCGCTCGCCGAATCAGTCTTAGAAAATACACTCTCGGTGTCGACCAGAAGTCACTCAACGTTGACTGAGATCCAGTTGATGTTGGTTGTGGCGGTCGATTTCCATCGCCAACCTGCAAGAACAAAAACAAACAATTGACACCAACTAAATGGAACTCGGCGTCGAGTCAATCCACTCAATATCGACTGAAGGGGCGATCTCGAGTCAAATTGCAAAAAATATAAACTAAAAGTATCGGCAATGAATGGTTAAAGAATGTAAGAATGGATGCGAATGGTGAACATAAATAGCAAAAGGGTTTAGATATCAATATAATAAAAGCTTCGAAGGCAAGGGAAATACCACGACAATAACCATGTAAGCGACGTACTCAACTTATGAAAGATATATGCTTTTCATCAGAATAGACAACTCTCGTCGTCAACAAATATGAATATAGAGGCTCTCGCATAAAATCCTAATTGTTTCTATCCTTTTCCTGATTAGTGTTAACCGAACTCTCGTTAGCAAAACCTAATTACTATCCAACTTCCTAATAGTTCCACTCTCGCTTCACAATCATAAACATGGAATTGTCCACTACGAAAGGCGACGTTAATGTGATTATCATCTAGAATTCTACGAAATTAGAGGGTCTAAATTGGTTGCTTGATACTGAAAGGAGATTTTTAACCAATTTAGACACATTCTCTTTGATACCGAAAGGAGATTTGCGATTACCTTAGACAATATACCTTCAACAAACTCAGACATTGTGACACGAATATCAATATTAATCTACTAAAGCGTCGAGGTGGCGATAATTTACCCTAGATTTGCCTCGTATCTATTGTTTTAATACCAATTTGTATAGTTGTTTGTTTTTTGTTGGTTGTTTCTTCCATTCCATATAAGCATTTATCTCGCATTTTTCTTGACTTAGTTAACCCTGCTTGAATTACAATTAATACCACATAGTCCCTATGATTCAACACTCGATATACTACAACTGATCCCATACACTTGCGGGTGTAGGTTTTAGCCTATCAAGTTGTTGGTACCATTGCCGGGGACCGAACCCGGGTTACCTGCGTGGCAGGCGGGAATACTTACCACTATACTACAATGACTGTCAAACAATAACCGATCTGCCACTTGTAGTAGATAGGGCAAAAGAAATGGAAGAAACCTCCATTTGGGGTGTTTAAGCTAAATTTCAACTACTCAACACTATAGAGTGGAGATAGCACGTGCGGGTTTATAATAAGAGATTGCAATGGTAACCAAATTCACATAGGATATCAATAATTAGCCAACAAATTCCCTCGCATGGCCGAAGCCCTAGTCTTGCGGTTGGATATACAAAAAATAATTGATTTACAACTTCCAAAAATACAAATTGAAGGCAAATCACCTATAATTATAAACGATTTTTCTATCCTATGCCCCAAGGGCATAGGATAAGACCCTAAATTTAGAAAATTTTTAATTAGTTTAGCCTTTTTTTAATTAGATTCT
Organism: Persicaria tinctoria; assembly: GCA_037127255.1. NCBI lineage: Eukaryota > Viridiplantae > Streptophyta > Magnoliopsida > Caryophyllales > Polygonaceae > Persicaria > Persicaria tinctoria. The sequence goes on along the minus strand of JBANSL010000015.1, from coordinate 36,430,491 downwards.
TAGGGTCGCTTGCCTTTTTTTAGGGAATCTTTACAAATTTAGGGTCTTATCCTATGCCCCATGAGTATAGGATACAAAAACCGAATTAAATTATCTTAACAATAAAGGTTGTTGTCCATTGGAAATTAAGCTACTCCTTTCCAATATTGGAACACTCCTAGCTCAGAACTCTATTTTCTACGTTTGACCTACCAAACTGAAAATGAGATTGCATACAAGAGCCTGGCATAGGCGACGTGGTTAGAGGAAGTAAGGTGGCATATGGAAAGAGCTAGCAATTACACTTTAGAACAGTTTAAAAACCGGAAAAAACAATACAAATTCTTCAATCAGACACGAATTGGATTGAACTTATGATTGATTAAGCTTCGAACAACTTGGAATAACATGTAGGAAGGGAAATAAGTGCTTGAGATTGACCCAAATCGGTTACACATGCAGTTTGATTTTTTTAGCATCAGGCGAGCTCAGTTGGATCTATTTGGCTACGAGTTGGCTCGAACTAGCAATGGGGGTTGGAAGGGTGAATCTTTTTGAAGGTCTAGGGCTGTGAATGAGACATTTTTGTGGCGAAACAAGGGAGAAAGAGGAGCTTGTAGTAGCACTTTAATGGTCGAGAATGGTGGACAATGAATCCGGATTCAATCCAAATCCTCACAAACTCTAGGAGCCTCTTCCAACATATTGTTCCAAGTTGTTGGAAGCGTAATCCATCAATAGTTCAATCCAATTCGCGCCCAACTGAAGATTGTGTATTTTATTCCTGGTTTGAAACCGTTCTACAATGTACTTGCGAGCTCCTTTCTGGTGACACCTTGCTTCCTCCAACCACGTCGTCTATGCCAGACTCTTGTATGCAATTTCATCCTCAGTTTGATAAGTCGAACGTAGGAAATGGAGTTTTGAGCTAGGAGTTATTGATCTCGTAAATAAGCTTCTCGAATGGTGATTTTAAAATTTTAAAATTGGGATGGAAGGGTATTTGGTGAAAAAAAATATTATAAGTGCCAAGTGAAATATATCAAACAATTGTATATGGTATGAATTACGTTTTACCCCAAGGGTGTCTCGAAAATTTTCCAAAAAAAATGAATTTTTATTTGGCCAAATGGTGGCTTTATTTGACCAATAGACGAACCAAAAGGCCAGGTGTCTCTCTCATATGCTGATATTATATTATACAGTAATAAATTAATAATATATGCATTGGGTGAGTCAGTGATACAGAGTTTGATTTATTTGAATGGAAAATAGAATAAGATTAAATTCCGAAAATCAAAGAAATCCCAAAAATTCAAATAAAGAAAGAAAATGATTTGCGTATGAAATCTGGAAAATGGGATAAAAACAACAAATCCCTAAATCATAGGCGCCTATAAATACTAATCTCCCCATAAACCCTATGGCCTCTTTTGCATCATGCTTCGACTTCTGCTTCTCCTTCCTCTTTCCCTCCGATACCTCCCCGCCTCCTCTTCCTCCGCCCTCTAGCGGTCGCGCCAGTTGTTCCTCCAGGGACAACGACTCTCTCACACTTCTCCCCACCTTCCTCAAGGTTCTCTCTCTTTCCTTACTACGATTTTCCCTGTTTATTTATTTTTTCTTTCTTTTGCGGTAATCAAATTCTGATTTCGGCGTTTTTTTTTTCTTCCTTTTGGTTTTCTTTTGTTTGGTTAATTTGGTCCGGATTTGGCTTTTCATGATAGTTTCGACTTCTATTTTCAATTCCGAATTCACGTGCCGAAGAGAATGTTGAATGGGAGATTAATTACGTGGTTTTGAAAGTTTCCATGGCATAATTGTGCATAATTGAATGTTTTAGGGTTAGCGTGTTCTTAATTTTGATTGTTCGGTGTTTTTCTATCGTTTTGTTTGTAAGTTTCTATGAAATTTTGGGAAATTCTTTGTTTTTAATGCATTACGCTCTTGTTTACATAAATTTCCATTGAACTGCTTATCACCATTAATGAATTTGTCAGATCAATTCCATTTTCATTGTATAAAACGGAATTGAAACTGAAACAAAATGACATTTGTTCATTTCATCGAAATCTTCAGATGCCAAGCGAAGGATTTGAGCCGCCTGATAGAGACTCAGAGCTGTTTGAGGAGGTGGATCCAACCGGAAGATATGGCAGGTACAACGAGCTTCTAGGTTCCGGTGCTGTCAAGAAGGTATATCGTGGCTTCGATCAGGAAGAAGGCATTGAAGTTGCTTGGAACCAAGTGAAGCTTAAGTACTTGAGCAATGACAGAGTCATGATTGATAGACTCTTCTCGGAGGTGCGGCTCCTCAGGACCCTTACGAACAAGAACATCATTTCGCTACATAGCGTGTGGAAGAATGATGGGAAGAGCACATTGAACTTCATAACCGAGGTCTGCACCTCAGGAAATCTGAGGGAATATAGGAGGAAGCACAAGCACGTGTCGATGAAGGCGTTGAAGAAGTGGTCCAAGCAGATCTTGAAGGGTTTGGAATATTTGCATACTCATGAGCCATGTATCATCCATAGGGATCTCAACTGTAGCAATTTGCTAGTGAATGGCAACATTGGTCAGGTAACCACTTATATTTTTGATCTTTGATTTTTTGTGTATATATTCAGCAAAAAAAAAATTTATTGGATACTTAGCTAAGTTCATATGCCATTTTTGTTATACTCGTAAACATGGAATTGAAATCAATCTCCCTTGACAAGACTAAAATGCTAAAAGGACTTCTCCTTTACGAGCAAGGGATGTAATGTCATTTTCCAATTTGCTTTTGAATTTAAAGTTTTGAATCATTTAATGAAGGGGTTTGTTTATATTCATGGGTTTTTTTTAATATTCTGAATGATTTTGATTCTTGAAAGGGTAAGCATTGAAGTATCTGTTCCTGAAATCTGGAAATGTCAGGGATGTTAATCGATGTTTAGTGTTGACATTATCTTTGGTAGGTGAAAATCGGTGATCTGGGATTGGCGGCGATTGTGGATAAGACCCACTCAGCGCACTCTGTCCTGGGGACACCAGAGTTTATGGCTCCAGAGATCTACGAGGAGGACTACACGGAGATGGTGGACATATACTCATTTGGAATGTGCCTCATTGAGATGGTCACTACAGAGATTCCATACAGCGAGTGCAACAACATAGCCAAGATATACAAGAAGGTGAGTTCAGGGCAGACACCAGATGCCTTGGACAAGGTCAAGGATACTGAATTCAAGGCCTTCATTGGGAAGTGTCTTGGGCAACCTAGGGCCAGGCCCTCCGCCACCAACCTCCTCAATGACCCATTCTTTTACGGTATCGATGATGATGAAAATGAAGAGTGATTCTGTCATAATTTATCTCTCTTTCTCACCCAGTGTGACCATTAAACGTGATTAATTGATTTTTGTTTGTTCTCTTTTTTGCGAACGCCTACTTGGATTCATGGATTCTATTAGGTTGCCATGATTTTTGTTCATTTCATGTATATTCTTTCAAAAAAGTGTTGGAGGGTGATTATAATCAAAGAGGATTGAAAAAATAGATTCTTGTGGAGAAAACGTTTGTGAGGGTGTGTAGATGCATGGAGAAGAAAGGTTGGAGGCCTTTGAAATTGTAGAGTTTGTAATAAAGTTGGTTGGTTGGTTGGTTGGTTGGTTGTTTGTTTGTGTACAAGTTGTAACGGTTGGCAAATCGGGTCAACCCGGTGAAATCGGCGTATGTTGCAGTTGAGAATTTGAAGCTACGAAATAAAACTAATTTTCACACGTAAGAAGGAATAGTAAGACTGGAGTATTGATGAAATCTTTGTTTGTTGGCAAGTAGGCAAGAATACGAAGAGCACTCAAAACCGTCATAAATCAAGATCAATTTGGGTCATGTGTAGAATTTGATGTTGTAATTTAATTGATTGATAGTAGAATAATAAAATTAAAACTAGATTACATATGCTGGATGTATATTGAATAAATTAACATAAAAGAAAAGAAATAAGTGGAGATGAGAGGAGAGGAGGTGAGCTTGATTATTGGAAATGCCACTGAAAAAGAAGATGTAAATGGAATTCCAATTTAGTTTTGGTAAACCGCAGGAAACCAACCCTTAAATATGCAATATTACTCAAAACCACCTCTTATATGCATAATTATCGAAAACCATCCCTTATAAGACTCCCGTTAGCAATCAGTCACCCCTTGTTGGTCACCGTCAGTAGATCCGTTAAATGTGTAAAATTACAAGAATGCCTCTTCTTCTTTTAATGGAAATAGCCTTCAAATTAGTTTGAAGCCCTGACAAAGGCCCCAATTGTGCCTGTTGAGATTCTCTGACGAGATAGAGAGAAATTGAGTATGCGCACTATTTCAACCGGAGTGATTATAATGTTAAATGATTTTTTTCCCCGATGGATAGCATTGAACACTACCTTAAAGGACAAAATTGCATATTCATGGAGACAAGTCCAGCCACTATATCAGAGGGAAGTTCAAGGAGATTGTGTGCACCAAACAAGATAACGATACCATCAATTGGTATTGGCGACAAGCACAAACATTAGCCTCTTGGAGTACCATCAATTGAACATGACAGAGAGTAGTAAGGCACAAAATCTGCACCTGGTTAGATACAAAAATACTATAAGAAATTAAAGTTGACTTCAAGGGAGTCTGGAGTATTATATACAATTTGATCAGCTCCTCAACCAATTCAAGTGAAAAAGCTTCAAATAATTTCGAACCCAAAAATTAGTGTGTCCTTCAAAAGAGAGAAGTAGTTTAGATCCAGAAAACCATTATTTCTAGTGTTATTTCCCTCAAATTCAACCCAAAGAAGCTAGAAAAAAATCTTGTTGAGACTTCAAAATACGACCTGGTTCCAATTGAAGTATGAAACACTCTAAAAAAGAAAGAGTTGCAGCAAGAGTATGTAACACACTCTTTTATAACCCAAGAGAATGCCACAACGCTAGTGATTACTTGAACTTTAATGTCTTTTTAACCACCTTAGACTTATAGGGACATGCAACAATGCTCCCATAAAAAAAAGATGATGGCATATCAATAACATAAATAAAATACAATTATAAATTGCGGAAGTCTTGAAGTATAAAAATAACTCTTTATTAAATTCTCCTCTAAAATTGAGGATTTAATTACAAATTGAAAACAATACAGAATTGAAGACTTTTTAAGTAAAATAAAACAATAAAACTCCTATACTATATATATATATATATATATATATATATATATATATATATATATATATATATATATATAAGAATTTAAAATTTAAATACAATGTGAAAGGGAATTTAAATGTCTTCTCAACTTCTCTTCTCTTGTCTTCTGAGGCTCGACCTAAAACTGCGAAAACTGGTCTGGCGTCCAGATATGATGAAGGACACCAACCATCCAAACAAAGGACGATTCATTCGTGAGAACTCGCAAGCGACGACTCAAAAACTAGGACTTCTCTGGACTCAAACTCAATGACCATAATATAGTATTAATCTAAACCCAAATGCGATTATTGAGAATATTTTTGTGAATGTTTAACATTTTAAAACACAAATTTGAGACACGGATAATCCCGAAGGATTGAGTAAGAAAAAATATGAGTGACAATCACTCATATGAACCATACTTCGACTATGGTAAGAATATGATACAAAGCTAATTGTAATCACCATAAAAACACTTTTCAAACCATTACTTCACTCACTTCCTCACATTGAATAATTTCAACACGAATAATTTAAATACAATTTACACTTTTACACGTTTTATACATTTTTTGTTATTATAAGGTCTAAATTGTACTCTTAAAAGGCACTCGATGTGGCTCAGAATTGACCCAGAGAGCAAGACTCTTCTAGATAGTTTTAAACCGCGGGCAGAGACAGTCAATTAAGGGTTAATTTTGTATCCCCCCAATACCTAGTTCAAACCACGCATTAGCATTAGTTAATTATGTACATCAAAAATTCACTCACATACTCATTTGAAATGCATTTTATTTCTTTTATATAATAGCTTCACACGAATCGCTTGTTATCGACTAACAGCGATCTCACCCTGTCTATAGTGGATAATGACCTACAACCGCTTTGGTTGTGTGAAACCTCACATGAAAGTGTGTTAGTTTCATGAAACCTTTAGACCGAGGAGTAATGGCTCTGACCTTAAATATAGATCGATGAATAACGACCCCAACTTGAATCTACAACATCACTTTCACTTGACTTTGCATATTACGGTTCAAATGGAATGATAAATAAATCACACAAGTAGGTGAATTGTAATTTATTTTAAATAATTTAGCAAGTAACCAAAGGAAATAAAACATCTTGACACGAAGGCACCAAATGAGCAAAATGCTTAGAAAGTCACTTGCCTTATTCATCTTGTTGGATTTTGGTATCAACTCTGGACTTGAAGACACTTGGTGACAGAGTTGACAAACTCTACGGACAAATCAATATGCATGAAATAGGAGACACAAGGAAGGACATAATAATTGAAAATTTAATCAACGAAATTGACTTATTTAATTCGATTAAAAATCGAATTAATTTAAAAAGTCGGAAATAATACCACGATGATGTTGTTGGGAGCCTTGATTCATTGTGGATGGGTAATGATTTGATGAGAACGATGTTGAATACGGAGATTACACAAGTTAGAATAACATCTAAAACGCGAGATCATTTCTAGAATTTAAAAAGCCAAAGTATGGCCATATTTTATAAAACTTGAAAGTATGGGAGTTTTTGTGGAATTTTTCTTCTCCCTTCTCATGCCGAACAACCATTGCAATAGAAACTTTTCAGTGAGCTCCCGGTGAAACTTCGGCGGGGCGTAATGACTTTGATAGTTCTCGTTATGACAATTGAATGGTGGCTACGGATTCGTGGCGTTAAGGCACATCTCCATGGTGGCTGGGATAGGTCCGACAGCGACTAAAAGCAGTGGATGGGAGCAGCTCAGGCAAAATTGGATTCGAAATTCGGGGTTTTCGAATTCGGGATATTTTTGTGAATATATATATATATATATTGTAAGCGTACCCCTTAGGGTGTGCACTGTGCACAATTCCATTGAATAATGTGTAACATTCTATCGAATAATGTTTATTTTTTTTATCCATTTCAAATAAAAGAAACCTCAATTCCCTAAACAATACTTATAATTTATACAAAATATTTAAAATTTCACCAAATAATGTTTCACATTCCCCTAAACAATACTCACATTTCACCGAATAAATATTTGTGCATATTGCACACCCTAAGGCTTGTGCACAAATGATCCTATATATATATATATATATATATATATATATATATATATATATGGATTGACTCCGGTAAAAACCTAAAATTGTGGTAAAAACCGTAAGGACTACTTTATAGTTTGGTTTATTTGAAACTTGTGCTAAAAGCCTCAATCACACGGTGACTTTACAACTCGGTTCAACCTAAAAACCGTGCTAAAAACTCTAGTTTTAAAATAACACATGACTTTATAGTCCGATCAAGCCTAAAAAATCTTGCTAAAAACTCATGTTTTAAAATTACACTAGTGACTTTATAGCTCTGTTTTATTCAGAATCAGGCTAAAATATGTGATTTTAAGATTGGTTCTAGAACGGGGCAACAAAGCAAGTGAATCGGGCTAAAAAGCTGATCCTCACAGGTTTTTACCGCAATTTTGTTTTTCATCGAAGCACACCCCTCTGTGTGTGTGTGGATGGATAGAATTTCACATATCTTCTCTTGCAAGCAATTCTATATTCTCGTATCCAACTCGATCTCGGACTTGGACTCGACTGGATTGTTCTCGACGTCGACCAAAAGTCCTCGACGTCGAGGAGGATTTTTCTCCAAGGGTTGCACTCGAGCTCGGCTAGCTTCTGGGACATCGACTTGTACTCGACATCGACCAGGTTGGTCGATGGCAACTAGAAATGTGTTGCTCGAGTGACTCTGCTTGACTCCGTGTTGAATTCTGGGCTCGATGTACTCGACATCGACTAGATCTGGTCGACGTCGAGTAAAACTAGTTCGCTCTCAGCATTCTGCTCTGTTCTTGAAACGCACTTTCCCGATTCCTCGTTCGTCCGATTGACGCATATGAGCATGCATTGGAAATCTCTTTTCGAGGGCTACAACTCTCATGAAGACATCAAAGCTTGATTTAGAACGATGAATGGCTAAAAGGGGGCTTTCCTCTCGCTACACCATCTTGTGCTCTTCCTTAGCTTCTCCAATGTTTTCATGACTTTCCTTTAAGCTCCAAAGTGCGTCTGATTTCTGTGAAATATAACAAAAACTTGTGTAGGCCTCCATATATTGCAAATAAACATAAACTACACAAATTCTGTATTATTCTAGCCCAAATGTACGAAATGCATGCAGAAATTGATATAAAAGTTAATGTAAAACATGGCGAATTAGGCTCACAACAGACGTGGCCAAGGTGGCTGCAACATTCATGTCGCGGCCGCGGCACTGTTCGTCCGGGTGAATTTGGGGGGTTTTGCCGGGTTGATTTTGTTATTTAAATAATTAATATTATTTTGGGATTAAGGTATAAAAATATTATTTTTGGACATTTTATAAAAGGTTGGAAAGTAATCTAATAAATAAATTTAAAAAGGAATGTAGCGAGTATTTTCAAGGGTCGAAATACTCAACTATTTAACTGGGATTTGAAACGGTTTTGAAACTAACTTGGGAATAAGACTTATTCGATGACTAACTAGCATGATAATATGATCGTTTGACTAATGGTATGATATGTCTGACTAATATCATGATATTGTGGTGATTTTTAGAAGAGATTAAATGATCGATACTTATGATGATAATGATATATATCCTTATGGAAAGTATGAGTGTGAAATAGTAATATGCGAATTTGGCTAAGTATGATAGGGAGGTTATTTTAAGTTGATGAGTTGATAAGTTATGATGAATGGTATGAGATAAGAGATGGTTGATCGTGATGAACTGAAAGTATGGTTGATGCGAGCTTGTTAATTATCTGCTTGTATGAATGTGTGATATATATGTGTTCAGAGTGGCTAGAGACGTATACTCAGTGTATTATCGTTATGTACTTAGGTGATACTCTGTGACCGTGACTATTGTGTGCTGGATTTTTCTTTTGTTGATCTTCTAGCCAGGTAAGTACCTCCGGGGCTTACTCAATAACTAGTACCTCATGCTTGATGTGTCATATACTATGTAGGTGTAGCATATACATAAAAGCATGTCATGTAGTATCATGCTTATGAATTGCATTTACGAATGGGCATTCTTATTTTGTATGCGTTTGAATACAGAACGACCGTTATTTGTGAGTCCTAGAGTCCTTGCTAGGGTCATAGGGAAGCCTAGCTTCATCGGGTGTTGTCCTCTTGAGCCATTATATATATCACGAGATACGAGATGGGCATGAGATATGATATGATGATGAGATTTGATATGCTTTAGCATCGAACTGGCTAGTCTCCACCCTATCTGGAAGGGGGGGGGGTAGAAGAGGGATATACCACTTGGTATTCTTTGTGAAGGTCTTACTTAATATTCTGCATATATGAATTAGGAGCATGATAGTGTGGTTAATATTTCAGTATTGTATGAAGGCATCTTTTATTCTATATATAGGCGTATTATATGTCCTCAACGCGGTCTTTAGGGCCCGTAGGCGGACTCTTGGCCTGACTTGGTGGTATAGTTTCAGGTACCCAATCCACTGCTTAATTTTGTGTTGTTATGACGGGGTCCATTCATATGGAGGAGAGTGAGTGTTTGAACCCTGACTTCACCAGATTCATGCTTTTGGGATTCCTTCCTACTTATACTCTGTTTTGACCCGGCTCTGCCGTGGCACTGGTTGTATCATTTTCAGAACTTATGTCCTTTGTTTGATAAAAGGGTTTTCTGCATTGTAGACTTAGGACAGGTACAGGGGTTTACCCAAGGATCTCCAACGGACCTTCCGGATTTGGGTGCGAAATCCCACTTTAAACTACACATATTCGGTTTCAAACCTTCAACTTGTACTCGGGGCGCAAGATCTCAATGAGGGGTTTCATCCCTCGAAACTTAACTCGGAAATCATAATCCCGGGTCGTTACAATATAAGTCTATTAGCTCAATGGTAGAGCAATGTGCTTATGCGCAGAGATGTGAGTTCGACTCCTACATAAGCTAAATTGCTTGATTTTAATAGTTTGTATTATTTTTTGAGAAAAGTGCAATTCATAATCTTAATAGTGCACTTCATAATCTTATTCTTGCACTTTTTCATTTTATTTATGCACTTCGTAATCTTATTCATGGACTTCATATTATTATTCAAATAATTCATCATTTAATTTTTGCACTATATTATTTTATTTATGCACTTTATAATCTTAATTGTGTACTTCATCATTTTATTCTTGCACTCTAACATCTTATTTATGCACTTTATCATCTTATTCTTGCACTTTATAATTTTATTTATGAACGGAAATAAAAATAAGACACCTATAAATAGCCTATGCGGGATTTGAACCCGCGTATTTGTGCATAGCACATCGCTCTCCCATTTTGAGCTAATAGGTTTTTAATGGCACATCATGCATATTAATGCAATTTTATAATACAATTGGGAAATTTGAACTATATTAAGTGCAAAAATAAGATATATTAGTGCAATTTTAGACAACAATTGTGCAATTTGAAGTCAATAAGTAGTAGAAGCCAAATATTAAAATTTGTTTCTAAAATAGTAAAACAAAAGTGTTAATTTCTAGAAAGAGTGAAACTCCCCGTCTATTTAAGTTTCAGCGAACAGAGCCCCTAAATTGCAGTGAGATACATTAGACTTGAAATGAAATATCATTCATTCGTGAATCAATAACACACAGAATCTCACCGTGAAGGAAAAAGGACTAAACATTGGATCCAAATAGATGAACCTAGAAGTAGGGCTGTTATATGAGCTGAACAGCTCGAGCTTGGCTCGGGCTCAGCTCGAAAAAGCTCGAGCTCGGCTCGTTCAAAACCCTTAAACAAGCCGAGCTTGAACAAAGTTTTGAGCTCGAGTCGAGCCCGGGCCGAGCTCGAGCCCAAGCCGAGCCGAGCTCAAAAGCTCGTGATTTTGACAAATTGCCTTAGGGCAAATAAGGCCCAATTATTTGTGTTTGGAAAATTAGGCCCAATTGTTTATTTGAATGGAAAATAAGGCCCAATTACCCAAAGCAAATTCATCCGTGTCTCTCCTACTACTACTAGTCTCTCTCGTTTGGGTACTGGAAAACCTAGCCGCCCTCATTTCATTTCTACTGGTGTCTCTCTAGTCTCTAGTCTCTCCCCTATTCTTCCTCCGCATGTGAGGTCTCTGTCCGAGTCTCCCTGATAGCCGATGTCTCCAACCATTTCTCCGAGTTTCTTCGTCTTCGTCTCCATCTCGTTATAATAGATTTTAGCCTCTTCGCCTTCTTTCAATGGAGATCGAGGGCTTCATTTCTCTCCTTCTGCTTGTTTACTGAACAACTGTCTACTGAAGCAGGTGTGTTCCCGTCGGCAGTCTCGATTATTTCTGACAGCAGGCTCGATTCCTCCTTCGTCTAAAGTTAGCGTCGGTTTGGTGTTTCTATTTTTTATTCGTTATTTTCATTAGAATGATGAGAAATTGAGGATGTTGATTTGAAATGAAATGGTTTGTGTCTAATTTGTAAAAGTTTATTTGCAATTCTTGTTAAAACTAAGATGAATTGGTATATCAGGGAATAAAGATGAATTCGTTTCAGATGGTTTGTTGTAATTGCTTCTGTCTCATGTACGAACCAAGCTCGAACGAGCCAAAATGACGAGCTCGAACGTGCTCAGGCTCGTTCGTTCGGCTTGTTCGAACCTACACGAGGCGAGCTCGAGTTTACCCCTGGGCTTGTGAGCCGAGCTTGAGTGCCAAAAATAGCTCGAATAATTTTTGGGCTCGAGCTCGGCTCGGCTCGTTTCCCGAACGAGCCAAGCTTGAACATGTCAGGCTCGGCTCGTTCGGCTCGAATATCACCCCTACCTAGAAGGTTGGAGAAGGGAACATGGTGGCCTAACTCGTTCTCATACAAAAATAACAAGTCAATCGATCAATGTGCAATCTGAACAATATTAAGTGAAAAAATAAGACATTTTAGTGCAATTTTAGATATCAATTGTGCAATCTACATTTTAGTGCAAGCCAGTCGAAAGTATAAGAATGATAATTGGTAAAATGACAGCAGTTCTGTATGCAAGAGGATCAAAGGTTGTTGGTAAAAAAACAGAGGTATGCAAGCCCCCTTTGCCTTGTATGCGGGAAAAGAGTAAAAGATAGCACAAGCACAAGCAAATTCAAAAATAGGATAAGCAAATTCAGAAATAACCCAATCAAAGTAAAAAACAACAAAAGACCAAACTAATGAAGAACAATCGAACTCACAATCCCTATACAACAAGAGGGCCATGTATTATGAACAGACCTGCCCGCTACGAATCAATCAAATTATTTAAAAGACATAATCATGGAATGCATGCACTTGGATACATTATTAATGCATACAATAACATCTAATTCAGAAGATTTAAATAAGTACTCAGGTTGTCCGGGGTTATGGAATTTAACCATACCTCACCAAGTTCAACTTCAACATAAATTAGATCAACAATAAAACCTATCCAGAAAATCTAAAGTCAAGTTCGAATTAAATCCTATCATAGATATTTTATCAAACACCTTGTAGGCATGGATTTAAGCATATAACTCAATCTCGATTTCTCTCCTAGACATTTTATCAAACACCTAGAAGGCATGCATTTACCACATCTCAATCTCAATTTCAAATCCACAAAGCTCAATTTCAATTCAGCATATATAGAATGAAATTCAAGGCATAATCAAAATGAAACAAATACCTTGAAGCATTTATTTGTCTTAGTGAAACGAAATCAACATTAACATGCCTAATTCTCTACATATTCAACTAAAATTTTCAATTCTTGGTAAAAACATAAGGGAATAACCTAATGATAACCCTAACTCAATTGTAGCGGTGATGAAAATTGTTCATACCCTAAATATATAAACAACTGAGATTTTACCTAAGGGAGGGTGGTTTGCGAGAAGGTTGTTGGGATCAACCTCGACACCACTAACTCAGTTGTAGTGGTGATGGTGGATGGGGCGCCGGTGATTACCGATGATGGAGGTTGTTGGAATCCCTTTTGTTCTTCGTCGGGAAGTCATCTCAGGGCGCGGGAGATCCAATGGCAGTCCCGTCAAGGGAGAAGGAGAAAGGCGCCTGATACGATCTCGACGGCGTCGGAGATTCGACGAGCTTCAATGGTGACGCCCCACATCTGAGTGGATGAGTGGCTGTGGATGGTGAAAGCGAGAGCAGAGGAAGAAGAGGAAACCAATACGGGCCAGTTCAACCTTTTTTTTTAAATCAGCCCGATTCACACCCCTTTAATTTGATCCATTTTCACTTTAAGCATATTTTCATTTTAAGACCCTTTTTCATTTGAACCATTACCTATATATATAATCCATTCACTAAAACTCATCCAATAGCTCACAAATGTTCTCATGTGTGCATTGTAAGGAGTGAATGCATGTATACGAGTGAATTTATTTAGCGGGAACCCGTTTATTTATATGATGATTATAAGTAATATTTATTTTAGTGCATCATCACAAGTTCTCGGGAATTTCAATTCTCATATCAAACAAAACGAGCCCTTAGCCTTTCCATTTACAAAAAAAAAATTATATGAAGCCTCAGTCATTTAGGCAGATGAGTATTTTCAAAAACTCAAGCAGACATGCAAGGTAAAGGGAAAACTCTCCCTCCTCTCTCTATTTTTCTAGAGAGAGAGGGACCCGAAATCTCGGCTTCGTCCGATGTGAACCCAGCTTCGGCCGCTCCTTAACCGGCTTCGGCCGTCATTATCCCCGATTACCTCTCCTAGTGACCTCCTATTTCCGATTTTGGCTCGAGTTTTCAGCGCCTCCGTCTATCTGAAGTGCTTGCCTCGGTCATCTTCTTTCTTGCCTCCTTGAATCCTCATGCGATTCTCTTTGAATCCTCTTGCAATTTGGGGCCTCAGATCCTCTTTCTTCCCACACCTCTGTGTTGTTTCGCCACTATCGACTTGTGGTGATGGATCCACTTCATTTCGGACACCGGATCTTGGCCTTCGTCTTGTGCTTGGCTTCGAGTTTCTCATGCCTACTTTGGACGTCGAATTTTGCCCTTCGTTTTGGATTTGACTCGACCTTGCTATCACAGCCTCTCTTCCGGCCAAAAGCGCTCTCTTTTTTGGGCTTTTGTAGATTCATGATCTTGGATCTCCAATCCATCCCATCCAACTCCAATCTGAACAATCGGCCTCCGAATTTCAGCACTTTAGGTTCGGATTGGCTCGAAACTCCCAACAATTTTGCTATTCTAGGTCGATAGTGTGGTTGTCTGGTCAGGGTTCTTCCCCCTCCTCGGTTGTCCTACTCCGTATGGTGCCGCTCGTCGTCGTCACCGTCTATCCGGCTCGGTCTTGGCACCGCTGCCAACCTCGCTCGCTTACCGGCCTCTGACTTCTGCTGGTGTTGGTCGGCGACTATGGCTCCTTTTGTTTTATTTTGTTGCAAACGTGAAACAGATGGAGATGGTTATGATGTCTCTTGGGCCCAAGACTTATCCTTTAGTCCAAAGCAGGCCTGGAAAAAATAGTTTAAATCTTTTTAAAATGGAATATATATATATAGGGTTTGCTTCAAATGTAAAAAGTCATTAACCTGTAAAATTTGCTTATCGTGTAAAATTTGCTAATGGGCCTAATTTAATTACTAATGGACCTAATTTCATTAGTAGAATGTCTGCCCCCTTTGCCCACGCGTGTGCCCCCCCCCCTTGCCCCCTTTCTCGGACCAGTTTTTTTTTTGTCTCGGAATTTTTTTTTTCGTGTTAACACTTTCTGCTGTGCAAGTATAACTTGCTTTTGTGCACATATAACATCTTATTGTGCAAATATAAGTTTATTTTGTGCAGACATAATAATTCATTATGGGGTAAATAGGTAAATGTGCCTATTTCAATTATAAAAATTTATAATTGAAATATGTTTAATTTATGGGTAAATTGGTAAATATGTCTAATTTTATGGGTAAATGCACTTTTTCCCGTTTTCGACACCTTTTGTGCAACTGTGAAGTGCATTTGTGGAACTGTGAAGTGCATTTGTGAAGTGCATTTGTGCAACTGTAAAGTGCATTTGTGCAACTTTAAAGTGCAAATATAAGAACATAAAGTGTGAAAATAAAATTATAATGTGCAAATTTATAATACAAGTGTGCAAAAGTAGGATACAATTGTGCAAATTTAAACTTCAATTGTGTAAAAGTAAGATACAATTGTGCAGATTTAGAATACAATTGTGCAAATATAAGATCATAATCTGCATTAATAAGACAAAAGATGTGCTTTTGAAATCGATGTTTTAATTTTGTTTTTTTTTTTTACTTTTGAGAGTTTGGGTTCACCTCTTGGATAATTTAGGTTGATAGATGTAAGTTTGAAATCGATTTTTTTTACGTATAAGCTTTTAAAATTAAAGTGCATAAATAAGATTAAAATGTGCATAATTAAGGTTAAAAAGTGCATACCTTAGATTATAATGTGTATGATTAACAATTTGCGATTGTTGCGCTCTTGTCTATTATGTAACTTATGTGGGATTTGAACCCACATCTTTTGTGCAAACGCACATTGCTCTATCAATTGAGTTAATAGGCTAAATTATGATTTTTCTGCTAAAATAGAAGAATCTAATCGACCTAAAGCATATCGCAATAAAATTCTAAAATTCAATTAGCTCATGATTCACAAACAATTTGACAATTCTATAAACATGAAATTAGCTCCAAATCAACCAAACATCACAACCATATAATCAATTTCAATCAATTTGGATGTTGACAAAAAAAACCCAAATTCTAAAATATATCACTATAAAATTCTAAAATCCAATTAGAACATGATCCATAAACAATTTGACAATGCTATGAACATGAAATTAGCTCCAAATCAACCCAAAAACACAACCATATCATCAATTTCAGTCAATTTGGCTGTTGGCAAAAAACCCCAAATTTTAAAGCATATTGCAATATAAAATTCCAAACTTCAATTAGCTCATGATCCATAAACAATTTGACAATGATATGAACATGAAATTAGCTCAAAATCAACCCAAAAACACAACCATATCATCAATTTCAATCAATTTGGCTTTTGGAAAAAAGCCCCAAATTCTAAAGCATATCGCACTATAAAATTCTAAAATCCAATTAGCTAATGATCTATAAACAATTTGACAATGATATGAACATTAAATTAGCTCAAAATCAACCCAAAAATACAACCATATCATCAATTTCAATCAATTTGGCTTTTGGCAAAAAGCCCCAAATTCCGCTCCTAAATCAAACCCTAGGTTTTCAATCTCAACCTAAATCATTCAAACAATCTAAATAATTGTAATAAACAAGTTTAGGGTTAGAAATCATACCAAATTCGAGTTGAAACAAGGAGCAAAATCGGGATTTCGAAGGTATTCCGAGCCAAAAGCACCGAAAAACACTTATGGGGGAGATGGGCTCGGTGTGAGCTCGGCTGGGCTCGAACCATGGGGGTTCCGGTCTCGGGGGGTGCGCCTAAGGGAGGGGGTTCGAGCGGGTGGGGGCTGGTGGCCGGAGGTGGCTCGTGGGTGGCGTGGGAGGCCGATGAGCGAAGATACGACGTGAGGCTTCGAATGGTTAGGGTGGGCGCGTCTGGGCTCGAACCAAGCCAAGTCAGGGCTCGGGGGGTGCGCCCAGGGGTTGGCTCGAGCGCGGCTAGGTGGTGGTGGCCGGAGGTGGCTCGACGTGGGGGTGGGAGGCCGAGAGAGAAGTCGTTGCTGGCTGTTGTACGTGGTCTTCCCGAACTGGTCGATACATGTTCGAACAGGTTGGAGCGTGCGTGGTAATTCATTAAAAAAATAAATTTTACACGTTAAGCAAATTTTACACGTTAAGGATGTTTTACATTTTAAAGCTTCCCTACACACACACACACACTAGTATGATCCCCGCGCCATGGCACAATTTTATATAAATAAAATCTTAATAATATGTTGAATTAATATTATAAAATAATAGTAAAAGTTTAGATAATTAAATGTTTTGAATTAAACTCATTGGTTGAAAAACAATTAATTTAGTATATATAGATATAGATTATTAATATTAACTTTATGTTTCCTTATTATTAATTTGATGTTTTGAATTAATCCCATTTTTAAAAAAAAATTACTAAAATGATAATTTAAGCTAAGATCATGGATTAATTGAATTTTTTTTTAAAAATAATTAAATAACCTACTTATAAGGAGAGAGTGACTTCTCATAAAAAATTCTTCTCTTTTAATATATATATATAGATATATAGATTGGTTGAAAAACAATTAATTTAGTATATATAGATATAGATTATTAATATTAATTTTATGTTTCCTTATTATTAATTTGATGTTTTGAATTAATCCCATTTTTTTAAAAAAATTACTAAAATTATAATTTAAGCTAAGATCATGGATTAATTGAATTTTTTTTTTAAATAATTAAATAACCTACTTTTAAGGAGAGAGTGACTTCTCATCAAAAATTCTTCTCTTTTAATATATATATATATATATATATATATATATATATATATATATATATATATATAGATTATTTGTAAACACTCCTTAGGATATAATTTGTGAACAAATCTGAGCCTTTAAATTGTGTGAAATGGATGGTAGAGATTTAATCCCATTTTCTGATTTTTTTTTATTTAAGAAATGTGGGTCCCACAAAAAAACCAACCAACTCTCATTGTTGCGTGCATGTAATATATACATTGTATTTTTTTCAAGAAAAATCCGAATGTATGAAATGTGATTGTCAGGCCCATAATGGTTGTTTTTATTTATTTATTTATTATCGTGGAGACGGATTATTCGTATAAGTTATGTACGAATAATTATGTTGTTTCAGACGAATAATTTCTTGAGTTTAACCGAATAATCTCTAAAAAACCACTCATCGAACCCTGCATAATTTTTTATAGATAATTGTTTCAAACTGACTATTACATATGAATAATTTTTGTGTTATCACCGAATAATGTACAATTTTATTATTAATTTTTTAACCCCCTAAAACTAATAAACACACAAATAATCATCATCTTACATACGAATAATCTCTAAAGTTAAACCGAATAATTTTTAAGTTACATTTAATGGAATAATCGTTTTCTTACCTATGAATAATATTTGTAACTTAACCGAATAATATAATTTATCCATAATTATTACAATTATGTAAAAAAAGAGAAGAAAAGAAAAGCGAAACAAAAAAAAAGCCAAATGAGTGAACAAGAAGTAGTGCATAGAAACTGTACGGTAAAAAAAAAACAATACTACGGTACACGTGCCTAAAAGCTAATGTGGGCTACTTTTTACAGTTTTTTGTTTTTTTAAATAATAAAATACAATTAATCTCCACCTTCCATTCAACTCAATTTGATGGTCCAGATTTGTTCATAAATTACATCGTAAGGGTGTTTACACCATAACCACCCTATATATACGTGTGTATGTATGTATAACAATAGTTATATACTTTTATATATATAATATAACCCATTATTTGCAAGGATCAATACCCCTCATCTTGTAAGGGTATCAAACTCCTCTTGTATCCCTGACTAACAGTGTCATTGCTTAATGACGCTTGGCGTCGGGTCGTAGTCTATGATGTCCCCTATATTTTTGGGTAAGGTTCGTTTTTTTTTTATTAAAGGTAAATTGTATTAATAGTGGGCGAGAGACATGGAAGCAATGAAAGTGGGGGTGAGGTCCCTTGTGATCAAAGGTTGACCGAAACTAATCTCCAACCACACAATCGATGGTCAAAGTCCACAATCGGAAAGATGACGTCACCCATTCTAAGGCAAATATCTAGGCACAAGACAATGACTAGGAAAAGGACGTGGAGACCAGAGGACCCATCCAAAGGCCAATTTGTTTGAAACTCTCAAGGACAGTAGAAACAAGTCGGAAACTAGCATCTTTTCCTTTTTTTATTATTTTTTTTTCCTTTACTTTTTTTTCTTTTTTTTTTTAAATGAAACCTAACAAAAAGAAGGGAACAACATGAGTCAAAGAAACTAGGAAAAGGCTGACCAAATTTAACAAAAGAAAGAGGGGATGCATGAGTTGGTAGTGGGGACCGTGTCGAAAATAAGAAGGTGATGTGGATTGTGGACCCCAGGAAAGTCAAGAAGGCTGACCACACCTTGAAGCTTTGACGCAAAAAAGTGACCAGTAGATTGGAAAACGCATCACATCGGAATCCACAAGGACTTGTCGGCAACCCTTGGCTTCACCGGGGAGAGGTTGACCCAAAATGATGGCAGCCAATTAAACCCATAATGAAAGGAGGAAGGCAAAGGGACCATAAACAAAACATTAAACAGGCAAAAACCAAGATCCGAGTTGAAAGAGACACAAACCGAAAGAAAAACCATAAAACCACAATGGACAAGACGATGAATAGTAACAAAAACTCAGATGTGCCCAATAGAAAGATGGAACGGACCCAAACTCACATGGATCTGGAGGAACCTTGAGAGGGGAGTTTGTAGTGGCGATGGCGCCACCAGGGAAGCACCGTCGCCCTCGGATCTGGTAGATCCGTCGTCGGAGAGGCCTGTGGTGGAAGCAAGCAGGCCAGATCTGTAGCCCAAGGTTGTAGGTTTGAGAAATCTGCGGCCCCGAAGAACGGATGCCGTCATGCGTTGTCGAATCTGTCTTCTAGGGTGGGTGGATCCGAGAGATCTCCCTCTGAGCTGGCCGGTTTCAATGATGGCTACCGCATATTAAGCTTTGGAGACGATGAATTTAGTAAAACCCAACCGGTTGTGTTGTTTTGTATTTTTTTTTTTCGTGGGAAAGAAAGATGGTTTTGTGGGGTTGAAGAAGATGGAGGTCGTGGGTGGACATGGGAGGTGACCGGTGGCTCTTTGCCTCGCCGGAGGTGGGAGGAGGGAGGGTGGGCTGGGGCGATAGGCTTCGATTTCTGGATTTTGTGGAGACGTGAGGCAGAAATGGATGTCGGACTTGGGAGGGTGAAACCCTTTGAGGATGGGCAGAGATGGGATTTTCCGGGCAGCCCTTGGCTTCACCCAATGGGGATTGAGTATAGGCGATAACTCTTAGCTCATCACTAGAAAATTTCCATCCTTTGAGAGTTTCTCTCTCTAACCACTCTCTTCCCCAAATGTGTTAGGTTAGGTTCGTTTGTTCATTTGGATTTGTTAGCTTGTCACCAATTGTATTACACCTTTTTTTTACATTGTGTGTTTGGCGATTCGTCGTCTGCCGACTTTATCGGCCACTTAAGAAGCCGGACTTGTCTGATCCTCGAATTCTTACCTTATAAAAAAAGCAAGGGTATCAAACTCCAGTAGTATGAGCGTATACTAAATCCCATTAGGGTTGTACAAATCTTGATAGGGTTTATTTGTGCTCGGTGGTGTACGACTATGTGGTGGTGTGACTTGGCGGTTTTCTCCGTGGATTTGGTTCCGTGGCGTCTCCACTTCTCGGGTTGACTGTTTCCATGGAGTTTCGTCCTCACTGTCCACAAGATGATCGGATCCTGACGTATCGCTGGACTATTCCACCTCAGGGAAGGCTTTGCTTCGTCCACTTTCTATTTGGTCTAGATCTGCTTAGTTCGTATGTATAGTTGTTTATCATGGGTTGTACGGCTTGCATTGCGTTATCCTGAATTCGCTGGTATTGCGAAACATCGGTTAAGTTTCACGCGACTCATCCTCTCTTTCTTCTCACAATTACAATTTACAACTTACACCTCTCCTCTCTCACGCGAATAATCCTCTCCAATTTCCTGCTTCCTCACCAGTCAATCTCCTCACTCCTCTGTTTCTTTGTAAAACCCTAGCCATCGATTCCGCTTCATCCTCCCGTGCCTGACGATGGTTCCTTTCTCGACGCTCCTCGCCACTCACGTCCGTTTCCTGTTCCAGAGCTTCGATGGATCCAATTCCGATTCGCTTTTTCCCGAGCTCTGCAAGGTACGACTTTCATCCTTTCTCTTTCTTCCACTATCTCTCTTCTTAATGTCTATGTTCATATTCAAATCTGTTTATGTTTCGTTCCTTTTTTGCGCATTCTAGCTTGCTTTCTTTTTCGTCATTATTTGGCATTGAGTAAAGAGAAAAATAAATCCGACATCGCCTGCAGCAGTAGAAATGGAAGTTACACTATGCTGTGCTGCTTTCTACGGTTTTAGATCCACTGATCGCACCCTAGCTTTTTAGCATCAAATAAATCCGCTTTGTTTTGGAGATTTAGGTTTCTTTCTGCGTGGGGGATTCTTTATCTCGCATTATAAGAGTGTAGCTGTTTAGGTGGTAGAAATTTTGCTCCTTGGCATGCGCTGTAGAGGTTTTAGGGGTCTTTTAGGTGGCAGGTTTGCCATTTGTGTAAGATCGGAAGCTGATTCCGCAGCTCCCGCATGTATGGATTTCCCATACCCGAATGGGGATGGTTTTTTTTGACTAATTTCAGAGCTGGGCGGTGATGAGAGCAATGGTTGTGCAGCGAGCTGAGCTAGTCTGAGGAGGAGACTCAGGAGGGTGACAGGCTCACAAGCTGACACAGAGTTTGTTGGAAGGTGGCTGTTAACAAATAAGAGGAGAATGGAGGAAGACGACTGCAAGAAGACTAAGGGTTTTGGGTGAACTAAAGTAGAAGAAGACGAAGTAGCTTGGGTAAATGATGGTGGGCAGTGAGAAAGATGGTGACATGAGGGAGAATCATCAAAGAAGAGGAAGATGCCTTCTCAAAAGATGGAGGAGGACAAAGGAGTTCCTGTGGCTTTAGTTGACGAAGAAGACCAAGTAGCGCAAAGTTACATGCATTGTGGTGATGGGGCTAGTGGCTACTGGGTGATTGTGGTGATACTTTATTACTGTTGTGGCTGCAGAGGGCAAAGGAACTAAAACCTCAATTTCATTCTTAAATATAAACCAAATACACATCATCATACATCAAGTTCCAGCCTGATTTCTCTCAAATGCAATTCGAATTGTATATGGGTACAAATTACATATATTTAGTGGATGCTTAATTGGTAGGTTTCCTGTTTTGGTCAAGCATGAGCAAATCTGGAGGATGAAGTGAAGTTTTGTTTAGCAAGAACAAACAATAATTGCAGAAAAAAGAAGCAGCATAGATGAACATTGGAAGCATTTGACAATTGGCAATTTTATGCCATGTATGAAATTATTGATTTAGTACATTTATGCTTTGGGTATCGATAGCTATCACCATACTTTTTTTACATTTAATCAAGTGAACCACTACCCTGCTTGTTAATACAAAGTTCCTTTTTGTCCCCAAAACATTTTCTCTTATGTTGTATCTACGCATGTTGAATGAGCATGAGGAAATGGGTCTGGTTTTTCATCACTTAATAGTCTCCCAAAGAGGAGAATGCTATTACTACTTACATGTTAGTTTAAATGTTGGCTTAGTTTGTTTGAGCTTGAAGGCATATTACTACCTCCTTTGATCGGTTCAATGACTAATCATGGTATAATGGCCTTAGCACTTTAGCGATTTATGTGAATGCTGCTTCTCAATTAAAATCTCATCTTATATTATTTTTAAAGGATAAGAGATGACTTGCTGAAGTTCTTGTTGCCTTCTATAAACAATTAATCCTGTTGCCTAAAGTTTAATTCATGCTTTTTGTGTGTATCTTTCCATGTCATGTGGAGAAGTATAAAAGGTGCTAATAGATAGTTAAATTCTGACCTTTCCAGCTTAAGAGAAAACTGGGCTATTGGAGTAAATATAGTTGACTGGCAGGATGTAGCATTTGATTTTAGTCTGATTTTGCTGTTTTTTTTGGCAGTGTATTGAGTATGGAGCCGAAGGAAGCATTTTTCTCTTGCGCACCTGCTTGGAGCACATTGATATTTATGGAGAAGACTTGAAAAATATTAATCTGAATCCAGCTGTAGTAGCAATTTTCAAATATCTTGTGGGGAAACCCAATTTCAGCACAATATTTTGCCAGTCTGTCAGACGTGAATCAATGAGAGATGGATTCCTTGATGATTTGTCTCATGCATTTTGCTTGTCAGTTTCTGAAAAGATTGCCATTGGTCTTGCATTGTTGGATTCTGAAAATGATGACACCAAAAACTATGGTAATTATTTGATGATGTATTTAAGTTTGGGGGTAATTGTTAATTGATGCCTGCTGTCTTGTAGTGGGTTTCAGATGTTGAGTTTTTTTCCTCTCTTTTTCTTCAGGGGAAACCTTTTGCCTGTCTCAAATCGAAGGTTTAACTTCCAATCCCAGTGCCTTGGGCTCAACTGAGCAAATCCAACAAATTCTGGTGTTCTTGCGCCAGTCGGAGGATCTTTCTAAACACGTGGATACTTTTATCAGCATGCTAAGTTTGGTGCCATTGAAGGAGTCCTGCCCATCTTTATTAAATCCATTGACTTTAAATGAATCTGATGAAGCCTGGCTTACGAGGTTTCATTGAAATTTCTCAATTCTAAAGTAGTGTTTCTATATTTATACTGTTTATCACAATCTCAGTGGTTATTTTTATTGGTTATTTATTCCCCCAGGAATCTGGACTTCCTGTATGATGGCGAAAATGAGTTGGATGCTGTTGTTACTGAAATTGAGAGAGAAGTGAACATAGCTGATATCATGAAAGAATTGAGCTATGGATGCACAGCTGATGCAAAGAATTGCAAATACATTTTATCTCTTATCTCACCTCTAACTGAATCAATCATATCTAGGATTGTTGGCACTGTTGCTTGCACTCAAGGAGGAATTTTAGAAAGCCAAAATGCATATCAAGTATTTCTTTCAGCAACAGGATGTAGCCTCACATCTGATCTTCCAGTGATAAGCTCCTGGAACATTAATCTTCTTGTTGATACCATTAAAGAGCTCGTGAGTTATCTTTTTGACCTGCATATTGTCTAGTCTTGATGAATAACCACTAGTATTTAATATCTTGATTTGTTTTGAAATTCCTTGGCATATGGTCTTCACAGTTAGATTTTCCTTGCTGGGACTTGCTTTTCTCAGCATGCTGGAGATACCTCTTTTGTTGAAGTAATTCAAGTGACAAATTGCTTTTGCCTAAATACTCCCATTAGGTGTATGAGATATTAAAAAACTCCATGTTTGGTGTATGAGATATGTTTTGAGGTTTAACCTCTGCCAGAGGTTAGAGTGGGTGGGAAAGAGTTGACTCTCAATTTGGCTTGCCTTGAACTTTTTTCTTCTATTCTATCACAAAATTTACTTGCTTCTAATGTAACCAGAATAGAAGTCTTGTTGGTTGGGTTGATGCTTAAATCTTAATGTAAGATTTACCACTAGACTTGTTATTCATCATGTTTATGTTAAGTTCAACTGAATTACCATTTACCAAAAATATAAAAATACATTTATTTTGTTCGGAACTGTATTGTTACAGTAAATCAAAATCTTAAAATGAAATACAACCTGTGGATGAACATCTTTATCGAAGATACCATCCCAAATATCTGACTAGATTATTTTTGGCATTAATTAAATATTTATTTTATAAAATACAATCATATTGACTGCTTAGGGATATAAGATAATGACCTATCACTCTGATGGTTTAGGTTTGGTTGTATTTTGATAGATCTACTTGTGTCAGTGTTAGCAACTTAGCATATGAATAAAAGTATTGATCAAGTTGTATGCATGGTCTAGAATCATGTGTATGAGGTTTATATCGCCTCCTATCTATGTGTCTTGACTCTTGACATTTTTGACCTCATACTTAGGTGGTTTTTGGACTTGGTTGGCTTCTAAGGATGGTCTTTGAGCTCTTGGTAGTTTTGGCAGGGTATTCTGTGTGTAAAAAAACAGCATATGAATAAAAGTCGTAAATTATATTTGTTTGCCTTTATAATATTTGATTGCAGTGTCTAGCGTGCCAACTGTGGAAGATTGATCGGCCTTTTCCATTTCATTGAGTTTTTTGTTTAATTATTGTTTTAAGCTGTTCATTCTTGTTGATTATAGGCTCCTGATACAAACTGGGTCAGTGTTATGGAGAAGCTGGACTATGATGGATTTTGTATCCCTGATGAGAGTGCGTTTGTCTGTCTCATGTCAATTTACAAACTTGCATGCAAGGTATGTCGGCTTGGCTTTAATTGTGGAGTTTCAGTTGAGTTGGCAGAGTTGTTTTATGAAAGCAAAGCATCAATGTAACTAAGCATTTTTTTTTTGGTTTAAATATTTTTAAATTATTTTAACTTATGCCAATCTATGCAGGATTCGTTTCCACTTAACTCAATTTGTGGCCCTCTCTGGAACAATGCTGAAGGACAGCTTTCCATCCTGAAGCATGCTGTATCTTCTTCAGCAGAGGTGTTTACTTTTTCCCATTCAGCCAGGCAAGTGGTAAGTTGATCCTGTAGTTTAGCGTGGTGGCTTCCTCTGATCCTTTCTGTTTCTGTTCTGCTAATGGAAACTGATATTCTCAGGAACTTCTTGATGCAATTCAAGGTCTAAACCTTCAACCCCAATCTTCAAACCATGCATGGTTCTGTCTAGATCTTTTGGATGTATTATGCCAGTTAGCTGAAAAGGGCTACAAGGCATCTGTGCTATCTATACTCGAGTATCCTCTTAAGCATTGCCCTGAAATACTCCTTCTCGGGCTTGCACAAATTAAGGTAAGATCTCTTGTTATGGATCTGTCATGCCTTATTGCTGTTTCTGCCTTCACTCTGTTATTTGCGAATAATAAGCGGCTTATTTGTAGAGGTTTTTTTCTGCTTGCTAAACAGTTATGTAAGTTCTCCCCAAAATGCTCATAGTAAAAAATCGCAAGGTTATTGTTATTGCTCGTGATTCTGTATATTAAGCTATCCTTGCTATTAAAAATTCGTAAATGATTTTCATAAGGAAGATCAAGACACTTTGTATGAATGTTTATGTTGATTTGTGTTAATCTTTATCGAACTGACCCTTCATATAATGTTTTAAGGCAATAATATGCCATTTATGCGTGGATGGCATCTGTCAGGAACAGTGTCATCAAGCTTGTAAATAAGAAAATAGATGTATAGATTTTAATATTTTTATGCAAGCATATGTGTAGACGTATATATGTATGTATCTATCATCCTCATGATTGTGTCAACATTATCAGGTTGATTCTTATTAATCTGTTTTTTGCAGACTGCATGCAATCTTGTTCAATATGAGCTTTCAATCAGTGTTTTCCTTGGAGTAATTCGCAGTAACCATAAGAACAGAGTTATTCTGCAGCTCTGGCTGTCTAACCCCTTACTTCTTATGCAAGTAATTGCTGAAATTCTTATAAACGATGCAGATAGCATTGATCAAGTTGTGGATGTTTTCAATGAGATAAAGGCAAGTGCTTTACACACACAATTTATAGGTTTTCATTGTTTCCTATTTCAAGGAGCAGTCCTAAGCACCCAAATCTAATGTTGCCTAACCTAACCCTCTTAGTCACATTGTGTAAGCAAAAAGATTTGGATTGGCTCATTTACATATGAATAACTGAAATTTGGGTTATGTACTCCTGACTTGATCTCTTGAATGCTATTTTTGGTTGGAATCTCTCAGTTGTCCTTTTTTTCTTCTTTATGAAGTTTGTTAGGGTCCTTGACCTAATTTAACTTCCATGAAGGGGAAAACTTTATCTCTTCTTAGATGTCGATACACTACTACCCTCCCCTCTAAAGTTAGCCACTTCATTGCTTGAGCCTGAAGTTCTACAAGAAGTTTACTATTTATTGATATTCTCTTCTTTATTCAATTGACCTATAAGTGTAGCATTTCCCTAACAATCTGTGCACCCTGCCTCTTTTGATTGCTATTTCATCAACCCACCCTGTAGTTTATCTTAACATCATCCAGGCACATCTCCCTGGAAAATTGGAACTAATGATCCTTATTTATTTACACCTTCCAACTGAATGCTCCTTTTACAGGATCTTTATGACTTCGGATTGGTGTGATTTTTTGTTGTGCTCATGGTTATTATTATTGTAGGTTCTCAACCATGTTTTGAAGATGATGCCTTTCGCTTTGGCCATCAAATTGGCAGTGACTGCTTTCAGAAAGGAACTTCTAGATCTTGAGACATGGCTTAGTGATAATTTAGTAACGCATAGAGACACCTTTTTTGCGGTAATACCTGCTGAGAAGGGTTCATTTTGTCCGAGTTGTAATTTGAAACAGTTGCACATTTAACTTCTTAAAGTTAATTCATTAGCTGATTAGTTTTTCTACCATGCAGGAGTGCATTAAGTATCTTAAAGAGATCCAGTTTGTCACATCCCAGAAGGAGAGGATCCATCATTATGCTGCAGTCTTCTTGAAGGTTTTGTGCTAAATTTCTTAACATTCGATTTATTTTTGGCCAAAAATACAAATTGGTATATTAAATGACCCCCCTAGACACATTGGTATGTTAAAAGATTCCAAGGAGAAATAGGTATATTAAAAGTGCTCCGGTGGATAAATAGATTTATTAAAAGAACATCATTGGACAAATAGCCCATTTTCTCTAGCCTGAATACATTTCATTTAATTTTCCGTGATAAAACTATTTTTATTTATTATTGAAAGATTTAATTGGTTATGCACTCGTGAAATCTTGTTCATTCGGTTATACATACTTATCAAAATTTAAAAAATGGATATATTTTAATCAGATTATAAAATTATTAGATTTTTATTCTTTATATGTTTATAATTGATGATATATGTAATATGTGGCTTCATTTGGCACCATCAACGAGCTTTTCGAAACTTTTGGTTTTGATATTATATAGTTTTAAATGAAATAAATATAAGATTTTATTTTAATTAACTTTTGTAATAAGAGCTTTTCAATAGCTACTCACCCAAACCTTTAAGAGCTTTTGGTTTCTATTCACAAGTCTCCATCATATTAGCTTATTAACGTATATTTAACACAAATAATCCATCAATTTGAGCTATCCCATCAATTTCTACCACCTTGTCAGCTACCATTTTATCAAACAGATATGTTGTATCAAAATATTTTTAAATAAAGACTTTATAGTAGTTATTTCTATAAATTACACAAACTACCTTACCCATAATTTATGATCGAGTTTGTTTAGAAATCACAAAAAATAAAAGTTTCTCAAATTAACAGGGGAATATGAGACCTTTTATAAAACTATTCGCAAGATGTCATAAATTAAAATTTTATTTTATACATTTTTATTTTTATTTTAGGGGTTAATTTTTTTTCTTTCTAAAAATAATGAAATAAATGTTTTAAGTTGCGATGTTAAATTAAGTGTTTTTTTAATTTATAATGTGATTTGTCTATCCTGTGCCCTATGGACATAGGATAAGTTTACTTTATTGGGAAAGAAAAAACCTAAAAGGAAATGGGTGAACCCCATAATCTAATTTAAAAATTGGCTAAACTGGGTGTATCTAGAGGAAATATTTCCAAATTTGATCTTTTAATTATATATTTAATGTTATAATTAGTTACAAACATATGATAAAAATCCAATAGTTTTATAATTTGATGGAAATATATCCAAATTTTCAATGATTATATAAGAAAATGATATGATTTCATAGATGCAAAGTCAATTAATCATTTTTAAAGTTTATTACAATGGTTTTATTAAGGAAAATTGAACTAAATAAAGTCCGGTGAGGGAAAAAGGCCTAATTGTCCACCGGATCACTTTTAATATATTTGTGTGTTCACCGGAGCACTTTTAATATACTTAGGCTCTGTTTGGCAAAATAAAAACTCATCAGCTAGCTTATTGGACATTTTGATTTCGATAATATAAAGTTGAAAATTAAATAAATATTAATTTTAGTTTAATTAGCTTTTGGAATGAGAGTTTTTCAACCGCTACTCATCGAAGCTTTTCGGAGCTTATGATTTTCTATTCACAAGTTTCCATCATTTACTCCAACCGCTAGGTTTACCAAACATCATACTAGCTTATTAACATTTAACACAAATAATCCATCAGCTTGAGCTACCCATGAGCTTCAGCTACCCTATCCGCTAGTATTTTGCCAAACAGAGCCTTAGTGTCCTCAGAGTCTTTTAATATACCAGTGTCTCTCAAAGGGGATGATTTAACATACTTTATGTCTTTTTGGCTGTTTATTCTCCTTTATTTTTTTTATTCTGGTCTCCAGCTTTGTAGTACATTGTTCTTGTAGGTTCTTGAAGCCAATTCTCATTCGTTAGGCTCCGGAAATCTTTGTGATGAAATGAACAAATTGAGCATCTCACTTAACCATGGCTCTGTAGGCCAGAATGATGGAAATGCTGATGCATCTGCATTTGTTACGTATGGGGATAAGATTGAAGCAGAAGCAAACGCTTACTTCCAGCAAATGTTTTCAGAACAATTCTCTATCTCTGAGATGGTCCAAATGCTTTCACGTTTCAAAGATTCTTCTGACCCAAGGTTTCACTCTTATTCTTAAGAATGATTTGGTACATGATTTACTTTATTCTTGAAGTGTTTGTCAATGTTTTGGTCCGGCTCTCTTTCTGTTTTTTAGTTATCTTGTATTGTATGTGAAACCCATTTCTCTTTCTTGTCACTTAGTCATCTTGTTTTTATGTGAAAAGATTTCAGGTGCTTTTCGTTAGCAGTAACCCCAGTTATTATTTTAGCAACAATGTTTTGACCCGAATGAATCTGACTTAGTTGCTGAGTATTTCAAATAAATAATAAATCCTGAAATAAATGCATAGTCAGGAAGTATTTAGCTTTAAGGTGCCGATACTTCTGTAGAAGATAATCTGCCTAGATTCTGGTGTTGGAGCAAGTAAACTCATCCACAAAATAGGGTTTATGTCAGCAGAGTTGTCTCCTGAGGCTGATATGATACTTCTGTTAGATTTCTAAACTGAAATTGTAGCTGCGGAAACAACAAATCTTGGGAGGATCTTGAGGAAGAACAAAGAGAAGTTTAAGATCTTTATATTGTCGTGTCCTACTAATCAAGGAGAAAACAACTATTTAAAGACAAGAGATACCTTTGAAGCTTACACGAGTAGCTACAAAGTCTGAAAAGTAAAGCTACAAAAGAGATAATAACTATGAGAAAATACAGCTTAGGAAATATAAACCTACAGCTAGAAAATTAAAACTAAAGCAACACATTAAATGCAACAACCAACTAACTTGTGACATAATAGTAAAACCAATTTATCTAACTTGTGACATAATAGTAAAACCAATTAATGTCTGTTATGGTTACCTACCTACTGTATATTTTTTCATTCATTATTGTTATGCCTTGAAAATATGCAGGGAGAAATCAATTTTTGAGTGTGTGATAAACAATCTGTTCGAAGAATATATGTTCTTTCCTAAATATCCTGAGAAGCAGCTTGGGCTTGCAGCAGTTTTGTTTGGTAGGTTTTGTTTTGTCTATTTCAATCCACATCTTGTAGCTCTATTATGCTGTTCATTATTTTGTTTGATCATTTTACTCGCTAGTGTTTTCTACTTGTACAATGGTGATTTCAGGGCATGTTTCAGCATTTTATGTTTCGAGTAGTGCTGTCTAGGAAAAAAACCCTGTTTTACTAAAATTCTTACTGCTAGATATTGTAGAAGGTTTGGATCCACTGCAAAGCCTAGAGTTATAATAGAATGTTTCCTGAATGCATGGTTTAACTTTAAGTTCTGCTACTAATTGCGCCAGAAACTTTCTGGCAGTTTATTGTTTTTTGATGTTGTGATATTGAAACAGTCGTGGGTGTTTTCCTGATTTGTTTTCAGGATCTGTTATCAAGAATCAGCTTGTGACTCATCTTACTCTTGGCATTGCCATTCGTTATGTTTTGGATTCATTGCGTAAACCTGCAGATTCGAAGGTAATTTCCGTGCATTCCGGTCAATAGACAATGATAAATACTACAGTCAAGATGTGATCCTTAACTTTTTGTTACTAGATGTTTGGATTTGGGACCAAGGCTTTGGAACAGTTTATCAATCGTTTAGATGAGTGGCCCCAATATTGCAACCACATCTTGCAAATTTCCCATCTCCGTGGTACTCATCCAGAGCTTATTGCATATATTGAAGGTGTTCTTACCAGGAGATCGCATGGAGGAAGTGGTCCTCCTGTTGATCCCCTTAGCGCTCATGATATGAATGAGGTAACTATGATCCAAAATCGAGATGCTGTGTTCTGTATACATGTGATAACCCGATTCTTTTAATTGTGGTTTGTATACTATGGACTGGGATGAAAGTGCAGGATAACATTGGGGTATCAAATGCGTTCCAAGTTTAATATTTCATTCACTTAAATAATGTTGAACTCTTACTTTTATGAAAATGAAAGCAAATAATTCTTGTATGGAATCGATATAATGCAGCGAGAAAAAAGGTACATCATACTTGCTAACATTCCAAGAATAAGAACCAGCCGCTGTATGAATTGCTCAACTCTTGATTTTTATTTTGGCTGTGCAATTAATGGATTGTAGCCATTGTCACATTGTATGATTAAATATGGTGAGTGCTCAAGAAGAGAACCCTCTAATGGTTGTGTTTGGTTCATGGTAATGGGGAACTAAGATTTGCGCTGGATATCTATATATATATATATTTATTTATTCTTTCAAGGATGTTTGATTTAATATGGTTGATTGCTCAATTGTGGGAACTCTCGAAGGCTGTGTTCTGTTTATGTATAGGGAGGAGTTAAAATTTGGGCCGGGGAGTTTGAGTGGGGAGTGGGGACTTCCAAGTTTGTAAGCCCGAATCCCAACCTACCTAGGCTACTGAAGCCTGCATTTTTTCATTAAACCTCTCAAAACAAGTCTAAATCATAAAAACAAGTTTAAGCATCACAAAGTAAGGAGATAAATGAAATCAAAGCCATCAAGGTGAGAAGAGAGAAATTCCAACCGAACAGTAAAATCACACAAAATAGAAAAGAGAGGAGGGTAAAGAAGAGAGGGAGGGGAAAGTCTAGAGGAAGAAGTTGCAAACAGAAAGAGAAGGGGAAAGGTAGAGGAAGAGTTACAAAATAGGCCTTCAAAATAGATCTTCTGGAATTTATATTGCAAATATCTAAACCAATTTGAAATCCAAATAATTTCAATTTAAAAGTCTCTTTGGACTAAGTGCTCAATAGAATTGGGAGATTGAGTGCATAAAAGATTCCTTACAGATAGAAGTGACAGTGGATATTTCTGAAGCTGTGGTTTGGGTACATTTTTTAAATTATCTGCCATACTTCGTTTTATAGCAAAACTGAGTGCACTTATCTGTCCATGCTCAAACTTTGTGGATCATTTTGCAGTTGGTCGGATCTAATGGTGGACAATCAGGACAGCTTTCGACTCCTTTGATATTAGAATCAAGAGAGCATCATTCTCTTGATGATGGAAATAGGCCTTCTACAAATAACATCTTGAGGCCGCCTCTATCTTCAACTACTCAGTCTTTTGCGGTGCCCTCAAGTGAAGTTGGAAATCAGAAGGTATACTATAAGTGCCACTGTGCAAGCTTACTAGAAGTTTTCAAATAGATATTTCCTCATATTTGATTTAAGTATAATTATTTTCTGTTTCGGACTTATAGCTGCAGAGTGCTGTCACTGCGCCAACTGTCTTGTCCTCATCTCCTGGAGTTGCTCGCCAATCTCGAGGAGTAACTTCTGCTAGTAATGTTCTTTATTTAATACTTGCATTTGTGTTTAACCTGTTATCTCCATTTGGTTTACTGTTATGTCTGAGTTGCTCCTACTAATTTTAGTATTTTGCCAACTGCACCACATTTCTACAATTGGTTTCACATTTTTCATTCCACAGGGTTTGGCTCTCCAATAAGCATAGAAACACTAATTTCTGCTGCCGAAAGAAGAGAGACGCCTATTGAGGTATTGAATCTAAACTGCGTATGCCAATAAAATGGTTTAAGGGTTTTGAGGTACTTCAAATGGAATGCATGTGTCTGGATAAGACCGGTATGCCAGGTGTTTCTTCTAATGATATTTACTTTGTTAAAAATGAAGCATAGGGTTAAATGAACCAATGTGGACGGTCTTACTGATGTTAATTCTATTAAACTTGTTTAGGATGTTGATGAAAAGATGAATCAGTGTCCCAGGATTTAAGGTTGATCCTGATAATGCTAATTTTCCTTCTATCTTGTTTAAAAAGAACACAGTTATTTGCCCAAAAAAAAACTGTGAATGGATTAAGATTTTATTAACAGTAGAACATCGTGTATACCTGCTGGGTAGCATGTTTTTGGTATGAAAATGTTTAGTTTCTGTTTTTTCAACCGAAGGGCTTGCTTCTTCCAGATTGTCCAAATATATAGGGATTGTTTCTCCTTGTTCTTTTCTTTGATATCGGCAAGAGAATAATGAACTAATTCTGATGCTTGAACATTGAAAATTTCATGTCCAACCGAAATATTTCTTGTTTTGCCTAGTTGGAATAATACACATTCCATGTGCCACATGTAGAAATCTTTTTGATGATGAATGTCATTGTTAAATATTGGGTCTTGCTATAACAACACGGAGCTTTTTAGAATCACTTATTAAAAAGGGACCCCTCCCATATTAACCGGTTAAATTTGCTTGCAATTGGATAGTGTTGGATGTAGGTCAATATGTTTTCATCTTTTTTTCCCTCTTCATGTCTAGTTCCCTTATTACTGTCATTTCACTTGCAGGCTCCTGCTTCTGAGGTTCAGGATAAAGTTTCTTTTACTATCAATAACCTTTCAGCTGCCAATATTGAAGCCAAAGCAAAAGAGTTCTGTGAAATTTTGAAGGAGCAGTACTATCCATGGTTTGCTCAGTATATGGTCATGAAAAGGTTGCAGTGATGATCCTTGCTTTCCTATTTATAACTTCTGATTATTTTAAGCTCTACTTTCTTCTTGTTACTTCTTAGCTCTTCCCTGCCCCGGTTTTCTTGTTCTCTCTGTTTGTTCCTCAGCTTCAAGTAAATATGATTTATAGTCTGGGATCTCATATGTCCAGTGTCATTATCTACTTAATTGCTTTGCAGAGCAAGCATTGAGCCAAACTTCCATGAATTATACTTAAAATTTCTGGAGAAGGCCAATTCAAAGGCTTTGAATAAGGAAATAGTTCAAACAACCTATGAGAATTGCAAGGTCTGTACATTTTTGCGGAGCATGATTTTCCTCAGTTTTTTTTTCTCTAATTGCTGTTCTGGGATAATTTATATATGTTTTTTCATGCAATGAGGTGACTTATATTGCTATAATGTTTTAGGTTCTCTTGGGATCTGAGCTTATTAAATCAAGTTCAGAGGAGCGATCCCTTCTGAAGAACTTAGGCAGCTGGCTTGGCAAGCTTACTATAGGCAGGAATCACGTCTTAAGGGCACGAGATATAGATCCAAAATCTCTTATTGTGGAGGTGAAACTCTTAGACAAACTTTTCTCTTGCTTTATATATTGAATTTCTTTTATTTCTGTGCCTTCATACTACAATGTCTTTTCTCCTGTGATAGGTTTTTATTCTACCTGAGTGAATGTGTTTGATGTTTACAGGCATATGAAAAAGGATTGATGATTGCTGTAATTCCATTTACATCCAAGGTATCCTCCATTTTCGTTAGAAATATGCCCCATGCAAGTTTTTCCATGGCATTAAACATTATGTTGCATTATGCAGATTTTGGATCCATGCCAAAGTAGTTTAGCTTATCAACCTCCTAATCCGTGGACAATGGGGATTTTGGCTTTGCTTGTTGAGATCTATGCTATGCCGAATCTGAAGATGAATCTTAAATTTGATATTGAGGTATTGCTATTTGGACAGTAGTCTCTTGGATTATTTTAAAATGCTGTACTTGCATAATCGAAATGCATGCATCCCATTGCAGGTGTTATTTAAGAATCTGGGTGTTAACATGAAAGATGTAACTCCAACTTCTCTTTTGAAAGACCGAGTTAGGGTTGTTGAAGGAAACACTGATTTTTCGAACAAAGAAACAGTTGTATCACATCCACCTGCTGAAGATAAAACTGGAAAGATGACAACATTAAATCCGCTTGAATTACCACTCGATGTGGCTAGTCCTGCGCATATTGGTGCTCATCCACGTTCAATATCTCCGGTCTGTACATGTTCTTTCTTATTGTGATTTGATGTTTGGTGACATATTTTAAAAAATGGGTAGTTCTGGTTTTTCTTGTTTGCGCTTATGAAATCTTTGAGAAGCTGATCTATTCTTACTTGATCCAGTATGGGGTCTCTGCCCGTTCCTTCATAGAGGATGAAAAGTTGGCTGCAGTTGGATTTTCTGATCAGCTACCGGCTGCTCAAGCATTATTGCCTTCTGCTGCATCTCAAACACCATTCAGTGTTGGTCAGGTGTAGCTTTATTCCCTCCATGTCAATATTATTTCATGATTTCGTTATTAAGTGGGTTTTGTATGTTTTTTCCAGCTGCCAGCGATTGCTAGTATCACACATCATATTGTTGTGAATCCAAAAATCACTGCAATGGGTCTTCATACTTACTTTCAAAGGTTTGCAGCAAAAAGCTCTCCATGGAAAGAATGATCGTTTATATTTTTGTATACTTTTCTTCTATGAACTAGTTGAAATACTTTACTTTCATTTCAGATTTCTTCCGGTTGCTATCGAGAGGGTAATCAAAGAAATAGTTACAGGCATTGTGCAACGTAGTGTTTCAATTGCTATACAAACAACAAAGGAGCTTGTCATAAAGGTTTGTCACTTTTTCATACCGAGAACATATGCACTGTATTATTGTTTCACGGTTTTGATTACATTTCATCTCAAAACTGTATTTAGGATTATGCATTGGAATCAGATGAGAGTCGAATATACAATGCAGCACATTTGATGGTTGGGAGTCTTGCTGGAAGCCTAGCTCATGTGACATGCAAGGTTGTATAGTGGTCATACTGTGGATTGTTTCGTATAATGCGAAATTTTCGTTAAAAAATTATATTCTTTTTAAGTGTGTTATTTTGTTTGTTTAGGAACCTCTACGAGCTTCAATGTCAAGCCAACTAAGAAATATGTTTCAAGGCTTAAATATTGCAAGTGAGCTTCTGGAAACTGCTATATTAAATGCTACTAATGATAATCTGGATTTGGGTTGTGCTCACATTGAGAACTCTGCTGCTGAAAAGGTTGGCTGCCTTATTTTCTTCTTTGATTTTCATAATGAGCACTTTATTATTCTGTGCTGAAAGAGAGCATTAATTGATTAAACGAAACTTACTGGACTGCTTTGGCTGTTGAAGTTTGACAAGGAACCATTCGCGTGTCGGGAAAAAAAAATCATCTCATCTTTGTTAACAGTAGTTATCTGCCAAACTATCCAAAGAATACAACATAATATTTTCTCTTGGGTTCATTGCATGTGTGTTCATGCCTGTATGCTGATCGTCTATCATGTTATCCTTGGTTATCTTCTGAAGATTCTGGACTTCGTACTTTTGAATACTTTCATGTCTGTACAAGACTGATCGTCCTTGGCCTACATGAGGTTCTGTTATAGAATCCGAACCGGTAAATATATATATGTGGATGTAATGTAACGTAGTTACAAACATACGCAACCCAAACGTAGTTATGTGTAAGAAAGGCCACGCAGGGCCTATGCCCCGTTAAAAACCATCCTCCACACTCACCTATTTGCCCAAAGGACCTATTCTCAAAAACTCATCTTGACCCAGTTGCTCACCTAAACCCCCGCTTGTGTCTTGACCCAGCTGCCCACCTAAACCCCCGCTTGTATACCCAGCTTGCTTGTACACGAAGCTGCAACTCTCATCTTAATATGCTTCTAACCCATCCCTTCTCCCTTGGTGTTTTGCCTTTACACCTAAGGGAGATTCTAGCCTTGCACATTTAAATTATATGAATCGCATTCTCTTGACTTACACTGGATATTCTTGAATATGGTTCAATTTCTCGCACACAATGCAAGCAGGTTCACCTGGAAGTAGAGGGTCTTTTACATGCTTCTGGCTGAACCATTGCAACCAGCCCAGCAGCGTTCCATGCTTCTGCTGAACTCTGACCCAGCACCACACCATGTTTTGAATTTCATCAACTACTAGGCATCGAAACCACTAGTGTGCTTCTGTTTCCTCCTCTCCTTTGCAGAGGACACATGTTGCTGCACTTGCACCTTTCCAATGCTTGACCTTCTTCCCGGTTTTGAGTCGCCCTCCACTTGCCAGTCACACAATCGCCACCCCCCCCCCCCCCCCCCCCCCCCCCCAACCCAACCCAACCCAATCAACTTGCTGGCTACGAGGCCTCAAAATCTTCCATCCAGCAACCCCACCTCCCCCAGTGCATTACAACAACAACGATGCCTGGGTCAGGATGTACGCACTCGTTCCCTAAATAAGTGGAGAGAGTGTTTTCGATAGACCCAGAACAATAGGACACATGAACTACATGGTAGCACGTAACACAGGAGGAAAAAGAGAGTCAAGAAGAAAAAAAGAAGCATAGCCAAAAGGACCTCCATAAAGGATTTTGTGCCAAGGATTTTGTGTCTAGTATATCCCTGAACAAGCCTGAATGCATATGTATGGTTGGGTTATTTTTTGTACTTCCTACCTATCGTCTCTATAAAGGATTTTGTGCCAAGGAATTATATCCATCTGTTTTCATGTATAATCCTGAAATCATTGTTCTATTTAGTGTTGTCACATTTGTGCCCAACAAAGATTATGAATTCTATGCTAGTGAAATAGAAGAATGTAGCATAATGTTTTTCTTTTGATAGGGTGGATGTATAATGTTCATAACGTGTGTTTATTTGCTATTTATTTAATTTACGCATTAAATTACCAGGCACTGGAGATGGTTGATACCGAGATTGCTCAGCAACTCTCTTTAAGAAGGAAGCAAAGTCTTCCTTCCTCGATGTATGATCCAAGTGGATTTGCAAAAGGTCCTATGAGTGTTCTACCTGAAACGCTTCAACCCAAGCCTGGCCGTGTGTCTCTGTCTCAGCAACGGGTGTATGAGGTTCAAATCTGTTGGACTCTTAACAGTACGTGGTTGTTTAAGCATTTGAATATAACTGACTTATTTGTGATCCATAGGATTTTGTTCGTCTTCCTTGGCAAACTCAGCAAACTTCTTCAAGCACTAATGTGATGCTTGCTGGTCCTCTTGCTGGTGCCAACCTCCCTCGCCCAATCAATTTATCTTCAGAACAGCTTAACCCAGGTGTTTATTCATCTGGCCTTGGAAACACTGGTCTTGGTGCTGCCCAGCCTTTGAGTCTTGCCTCTGATGAAATTGATATGCCTTTACCACAAATCTTCAGGTATGCCTCTTTCATTTATGTTTCCTCTTTGAACGAGAACGTTCTTTCAATGTTAGCATTTCTGGAGAGACTTTGTGATACGAACCTAGGGGATGCTAAGAGAATTAAGGCTGGTTGATTATAATTATTTTATCCTAGCTAAGTATTTTATTTTACAGTTAGAGTCCGTTGTAGTTAGGAATTAGTCAAAGTTAGTTTCCTTAATTTGTAGTGCATTAGTAGTTAGTGGGTTTAGTGGGTAGTTCTTGGGTAGTTTCTGCAGTAGCATATTTAAGTCCTAGTTAGGGTCATTTGTAATTATGAAAGTTTATATTAATCAATTGAGTCACAAAACGTGGGATGTTCTCTTGCACAATAGTGCTCTTCGTAGTTGCCTAAAGTGGTTTTCCTCTTGCAAATCAATTGCTTGAGTGGTGTCCTGAGTACGATGGAATCGTACTTAGTGGAATCTATCAATTTGGTATCCGAACCGTTCCTCCTAATGGTGAACACATGTTCTTCCGCCGGGAATCTTTCCCACAATAACACGTTAGACAGTAAAGTAGTTGTTAGATGAGTCCCTAGATGAATTAATTACTGCTGCATTTATTGACTCCCAGCTCTATCTATTTAATGTTTTCTTAGAGTTTCTAGGAGTATGTTGGAGGGTCTATTCCTATATTGTAATTATAAATATTAGACAATCCTGAGAATAAGATTAAGCTTTTCACCTTCAATCTCTCTCATGGTATCAGAGCTCCTGAGAGATCTGACCGTTTACTTCTGACCGCCACCTTTGTTGTCAGCTCTAGGCTTCACCACCAGTTTGGTCGCCACCTTTGCCACCAACCCTAACCTTCTTCATCTATTTATCCATTCCTTGATCTTCATAACTCTGTTTTCATGGCTAATCCAGAAGACCAAGTTATTGATCCCACCAATCCCACCAATCTCACCATCTTACCTTTTAATCGCACAACCCTTCCTCCTATTCAGCCCACTTATCGGCTCAATGGGAAGAACTATCGGATTTGGGCTGAAGTTGTCAAGGCATCCCTCACTGGCGGTGAAAAGGATGACCATCTCACTTCTGATCCTCCCAACACAACAGATCCCACCTTCAAGCTATGGACACGCGATGACTCAATCATCAAGTCATGGCTGTGGGCTTCCATGGATGCCAACATTGGATCCAACTGTATTTTTCTTCCAAACACCTTCTAATCTGCAGCCAAATCAGCCACAGGCCCACAATGCTTCAGCCTCCACCACCGGGAACTCTTCTTCCTCTCCTGCTGAAGTGGCAGCCCAAATCAAGCATCTCCAAAGCATGCTGCAGAACCTTCAAGCTTCCTCAGGTTCCTCCTCTTCTGAGCCATTGGCTCTTACAGGTATCAAAAATCAATTTGTTGGGGAGTGGATTCTGGACAGCGGTGCAACTAATCACGTGACTAATGATCAATCCCTTTTAGTCTCCTATCACCCCTTGTCTTCTAAGAAGCATCTTATTACTGCCAATGGGACATCATCTCCCATCTTAGGGAGTGGCACCCTTGCTTCTTTCCCCACTTTGCCCCTCAACGATGTTCTGTTTATTCCCAATCTCTCATCTAATCTCATATCGATTAAGAAGTTGGTCCATGCTCTTAACTGTACCGTTACTTTCTCTCATTCTGGTTGTGCAATACAGGAGCAGGACTCGGGGAAGATGATTGGACATGGTAGAGAAAGTGGGGACCTTTACATTTTGGATCAGTCTACTGTTGCCACCTACCTTAGCACCACAAATACAACCAAACTTTGGATGCAGCACTACCGCCTAGGCCATCCATCCCTTTCCCTTATGAAGCACTTGTTTCCTACTCTTTTTGTTGGTTTGGAGTCGGAAAGTCTTGTTTGTCCTACTTGTGAAAAGGCCAAACACAAACGTGCCCCATTTCCTAGTCGAGACAAGAGATGTATGCGTCCTTTTG
This sequence comes from Persicaria tinctoria, assembly GCA_037127255.1. Taxonomy (NCBI): domain Eukaryota; kingdom Viridiplantae; phylum Streptophyta; class Magnoliopsida; order Caryophyllales; family Polygonaceae; genus Persicaria; species Persicaria tinctoria. Next base: position 36,389,989 of record JBANSL010000015.1, on the reverse strand, counting down.
AGTTAATTCCCAGTGATATTTGGGGTCCTGCACCAGTTAAGAATATCAATGGGTCTACTTGGTTTCTTACATTGATTGATGATTGCACACGAGTCACTTGGTTGTTTTTGCGTAAACACAAATCTTAAGCTAGTGAGATCATTCCTGCATTTTATGCCATGATTCTTAATCAGTTTGGTGTTTCAATTCAACGCATTCGATCCGATAATGCCAAGGATTACTTCAATCAAACCTTATCCTCCCTTTTCACCACAAAAGGCATTGTACACGAGTCTTCCTGTGTGTATACACCCCAGCAAAATGGCCTTGCTGAGCGGAAAAATGGGCACATTTTGAATGTTACTAGGGCTGTCATGTTCCAAAGTTTTATTGGGGTGAAGCAGCTCTCACCGCTGTCTACTTGATTAACCGAACCCCTTCTAAAACCCTCAACTACCAAACTCCAGTTCAACATCTCCAATCCTTCTTTCCCCACCTTTCAATTGACCATGGGTTAGAGCCTAGGATTTTCGGGTGTACTGCATTCATCCATGTTCATATTCCATACCGAGGTAAACTTGATCCCCGGGCTCAAAGATGCATCTTTTTAGGTTATTCCAACACTAAGAAGGGTTACAAGTGCTACTGCCCGCTTACCAAACACACCTATGTTTCTGCAGACCTAACTTTTGATGAAAATACACCATATTACAGCCCTTTGCAGTCTGCTCAAGTCCCTACTAATCTTGAGTGTGGGGAGTCCATCCCAGAACTACTCACAACCATCGGCGCAATGGCTCCTACTATGACCCCCATCATCTCTCAACCTCCATCTATTGGTGATGATATTGGTTCATCTGATGCCTCCAGCCCCGACATATCCCCTGTTGTTGCTGATGCCCTCATTGAAATCTCCACGTCAGCTTTAGACAATCCACCCTTACCGCAAGGTGAAATCCCTCCCACACAAACTTTACCCCAATCACCACCACACATTCCGCAAATCACCTCTCCTCGATTTGACATGAAGTACTTCAGGAGGGTCCCCTCTTCCTCTAGCAAGCCGGTTCCAATCTCTGATCCGGGTCTTGCACTTGCTGCACCGCCATCTACATCTCCATCAGCGCCTCCATCAGCACGAGCACCTGACCTTCCAATTGCTCTTAGTAAAGGTTCAAGGGCTTGTACAAAAAGGCCCCTTTATCCGTTGTCCAATTATGCTTCTCTTGACAGATTTTCTGATCAACACCGTCGGTTTCTTACTAACCTTGATCATATTCGAATTCCTAAGAATGTCAAAGAAGCCTTCCAATCAGCTGAGTGGAGACATGCTATGACGGAAGAGATGGCGGCTCTTTAGGCCAATCATACGTGGGAGTTAGTGGACAGTCCACCTGGTCACAATATTGTGAGTTGCAAGTGGGTTTATATAGTCAAGTATCATGCTGATGGCTCTCTTGCTAGGTAGAAAGCCCGTCTAGTGGCTCGTGGCTTCACTCAAACTTATGGTTTGGATTATGAGGAAACCTTTACTCCAGTTGCCAAGATGTCTAAAGTTCGCTTGCTTCTCTTTATTGCTACTCATCTTGACTTGGAGCTGTACCAATTTGATGTGAAGAATGCTTTCCTCAATGGGTATCTCAATGAGGACATCTATATGAGCTTGCCTCTTGGTTTTTCTTCTAGTTCTCCTCGTCATGTCTGCAAGCTAAAGAAAGCCTTGTATGGTCCGAAGCAATCTCCACGTGCCTGGTTTGGCAGATTCAGGAGCGTGATGCTTGCTGCAGGATATACTCAGAGTCAGGGTGACCATACTTTATTTGTAAGGCACTCTGACTCCGGGGGAGTAAGCATCCTCCTTGTTTACGTGGATGACATCATTATAATGGGAAATGATCCTGCTGAGCAAGCTTGTCTGAAAGCCACACTCACTCGAGAATTTGAGGTAAAGGAACTTGGTCGGTTGAAATACTTCTTGGGAATTGAAGTAGCTCGATCCAAATCTGGTATATTTATTTCTCAACAAAAATATACCAAGGATCTTCTCCAAGAGGCAGGGATGGAAGACTGCAAACCAGTTACCACTCCTATTGACTACAACCAGAAAATTGGCAAAGCTGAAACTGAACCAGAAGTAGACAAGAAACTCTACCGGAAATTATGTGGGAAACTAATATATCTTGCTCACACCAGACCGGACATCGCTTTCTCAGTAGTCAATTCATGCAAAAGATCCTAGAGAATCACATCTCCAAGCTGCATAGAGGATACTTAGGTATCTTAAAGGTACTACGGGGAAAGGTATTTTGTTCACCAAAAGTGAGAAGCTTCTACTTGAAGCTTATACAGATGCTGACTATGCTGGTGATATTGTAAGCATACGCTCCACCACAGGTTTTTGTGTATATCTTGGTGGAAATTTGGTTGCTTGGAGAAGTAAGAAGCAAGGAGTTGTTGCACGGTCAAGCGCTGAAGCTGAATTTCGTGCATTGGCACATGGAATTTGTGAATTATTATGGATGAGAATCATTTTAAATGACTTAAGAGTTCATTGGGAAGATCCTATGAAGCTATTTTGTGATAACAAGTCTGCCATCAACATAGCCCATGATCCTGTTCAGCATGACAAGACAAAGCATGCGGAGATTGACCGACATTTCATCAAAGAAAAAATTGATGCAGGAATCATTAAAATTTCTCATGTTTCCTCTGAATTTCAGTTGGCGGATCTTCTTACCAAGGGGCTTCATCCTTGTAGATTTTAGTGGCTCATATCCAAGCTTGGCATGGATGATCTGTATGGCCAAGCTTGCGGGGGGAGTGTTAGACAGTAAAGTAGTTGTTAGATGAGTCCCTAGATGAATTAATTACTGCTGCATTTATCGACTCCCAGCTTTATCTATTTAATGTTCTCTTAGAGTTTCTAGGAGTATGTTGGAGGGTCTATTCCTATATTGTAATTATAAATATTAGACAATCCTGAGAATAAGATTAAGCTTTTCACCTTCAATCTCTCTCATAACACACCACCGTCGCCGTCGCCGCCGCCACCTCCTCCACAACCACCAATACCAACCACTATGAACCCCCCAGAACCTTGTCCGCTAGGGTTTTAGCCATCACGAATCCACCCATCCCCTTGATGGTAACCCAGGGAGTTCTCATCAAGGCCAACCAAGAGGTTCCCGAGCCCCAACATATGATCGACCCCGGTTCCAGGGGTGGGAAAAGCGAGAAGACGAAGACGATGATCGCCCTAGTTTTCACTCTGATCTGAAACTGCGAGCCAAGATTGACTTTCCCCAAATTCGAAGGGGTTGATCCTCTGGGTCCTCGAAGCATAAAAGTATTTCCGTTACTTACAAATTGTGGATGACATGAACGTATAAGTTGCAGCTATGCATTTGGAGGGAGATGCCCTTGATCTCTACGCTTGGACGAATGTGGAAGGCCAACTGGTCTTCTTGGAGGATCCGGTTCGAGTCTTCTTTGGAGGACCCAAAGTTTCGGAACCCCGACGAATTTCTATCTACAATTAAACAAATGGGGACAGTAGCTGAGTACCGCGAGGAATTGGCCCGGAGAGTTGCTAGGGTGAGTGATTGGGTGGACCATTGCCTCCTCGAGGGTTTCGAGAAGATCTGAAAATCGAGGTGCGAATTCAAAAGCCATGGTTTTTTTTCCAAGCTGCCAACCTTACTTTGGAGTATGAAGCCAAGTTGGGTCATACTCAAGGCACACATCAGCCTTCTCTCTCTTATAGGCCCACTCCTCCCGAACCCTCTTCTAAACCTAGTTTCCACCACTGGTCAAACTCAAACACGGCCTCCCACAATAACCTTCGCACCCAATCTGCTGCGCCCAAGCGAGAAGAGATTGAGGTGGTTGCATCTGGAGAGAGGGTTATGCTATAGATGTGGTTTCAAATTTGTTCCAGGCCATTAATGCAGAAAGTCGCTCTCAACAATGGAAGGTGTGGCCGACGTTGGTGATACTGGTTTCAACCTCGCTAATGCAGAGGTGAGTTTTACGGTTTAGAGGAATAAGTGAAAGGCACAATGTCAATTTCGTTTCATCAAATTTCGGATCAACATCACACTCACACCATGAAGGTGTGCGGAACATTGCAAAACTGCCGAGTCCTAATCTTGGTGGATAGTGGTTCAACCCACAGTTTTATTTCCAACAAACTCGTCGAGGAGTTGGGGTTACCCACTGGAAATGTACCTGGGTTTGGAGTCACAATTGGCAATGGGGAGGTCTTACCTTGCCATCAAGTATGTCCGGGCTTGCCAATTCAATTGCCAATTCAATTTCCTGGACTCATCATCAAGTAAGATTTCCACCCGTTTCCCTTGGGTGGGACTGGCATCATTGAAAACATTCCTAACAAATTGGAAGGATATGTTCTTTGTTTTCAAGTACAAGGGGAAGAAGTATAGGTTGCAAGGAATCCCACCTCCAAACTCTAACAACCTCAACACTTTCCAACTCCGTTCAATTGGCCATTACCCCTCTTTGCTCATGGGCGACGCTGAAATTGCAAATCGACTTGAGGACAAGTCGAGGTTGAGGGGGGGGGGGGGGTGTGGAATGATACGAACCTAGGTGATCCTTACAGAATTAAGGCTGATTGATTAGTATAATTATTTTATCTTAGATTAAGTATTTTATTTTGCAGTTAGAGTCGGTTGTAGCAAGGAATTAGTCAAAGTTAGTTTCCTTAATTTATAGTGCACTAGTAGTTAGTGGGTAGTTTTGGCAGCCTATTTAAGTCCTAGTTAGGGTCATTTGTAATTATGAAAGTTTATACTCCCTTCGTCCAATAAAACATGAGTTTGTAGAGGTGAGTTTCCGTTCGATAATAGATGGGCTTTTATGTTTTCTAGGTGGGAGATTGTAATGATTTTTATTGATTTTTATGTTGTTGACTTTTAAAAAGAATTTGATTGGTTAAAATGTGTAGTGAGTGTTAAAAAATAATACTCTCTCGGTTAATTAAAACTTGTCGTTTACTATTTATGCCCGCTTTTTTAAAATGATACTTAATTGTAACAAGTATGAAATTATATTAAAAAAATTATTAGAGAAGGTAATATTTTATACAGTTTTTAACTCCTAAAAAAGCATGCGTGAATAATAAAACGTCAAGTTTTGATCAAAAGAGGGAGTAAAAAAGCTTGATGTTTCTTTTTTAAAAGTGAAGTGTTTTATTAAGATATGTGCTAATTTCTAAAAGCTCATGTGTTATCAAACGGAGGTAGTATTAATCAATTGAGTCACAAAACGTGGGATGTTCTCCTGCACAATACTCCTCTTGGTAGTTGCCTAGAGTGGTTTTCCTCTTGCAAATCAATTGCTTGAGTGGTGTCCTGTGTACGGGTCCATTGCACTTGCTGGAATCTATCACTTTTTATATCAATACAACTGTGCTGGCTAATTCTGTTGAAACATTTTGTTGTGCTTGCTACTTTTGCTATTAACATTTTCAACTGCTCATTGCTGACTTGACTATTGGTAGTTAGTAGTTAATGAAGGTATTTGATTATTTTGGTTGTTTAGATTTTCCTAGGACTTCATTCTTTGTTTTGGCTTTGCTTATGGTCACTTATTCTTTATTGAATGAAGTTATTGTACTTACTAAAGACTGACCGTTTAAGTTAGACTATCATTATTCCTATCATTGTTGTGACCTCGATTGTATGTACTTCTGCATTTTGACGCCCCTCTTCTGAGACCATGCACACCAACTGGGGTTACGGAGGTGTAGATGCCAAACAAATAGAGTTTGCACTGTAGTCAGTAGTATTTATTGATTTGAATTTCCTTTGCTTCTAGGGAATTATCTTTTGCTATCTATGCTTCACTTTGTGTACATATTTGGTTTTAGTTGTTCATGTCATCTTATGTTTGTGCATTCCAGTGCTGCTTCCTTAAATCAGTCCAGAACTACTGATTTTGCTGTTCAACAGCGTGCTGATATTGATGCAACACTAACAGCCCCATCTTCAATTCCTGCTATTCAAGAATTGCTTCCTGCAGATTCTGCAGTTTCTGTGAAGGTTTTTGCTTTTTTGTTTCTTGGTTTGGTATGTCTTATTTATATTGATAATTAATCAGAAGTTGTTTATAGGACTCTGGAACTCCTCCACAGTCACTTCCATTGCACTCTGCTTCTGAGCGTGTTGGAACTGGTATCTCAGAATCTTTGTTGACGACAGGAGATGCATTGGACAAGTACCAGTTGGTTGCATCCAAGGTGACAGACTTTGCATAATTTTCTGTTAATAGTTTTCTCTAATGATATTTGAGCATTTGATGAAAACCAGTTAGTTATTTCTTTGAAAGGTTTAGAGTTGATTCTTATGTTGGTTCAAGGTTGCAACATCCCAGATCCTGGCCTGGATGTTGTCACATCATTTTTTAGTACCATATCGTGATTGATATGAGATACCAGTGCCCTAGATTGTTAGATTTCTAAACTGAAACATAGCAGCGGAAACAACAAATCTTGGGAGGATCTTGAGGAAGAACAAAGAGATGTTTAGGATCTTCTTCGTTTTGTCTTTTCTTATTATTCAATGGGAAAAACTATTTAAAGACAGGAGATGACCATAGTAGCTTACAAGAGAAGCTACAAATCTCAAAAATAAAGGTATAAAAGCTGTCTAATAAAGTCAAAGGCTAGAATCTATAGCATAACCTAAACCATAGCATGATAATAAAGCCTAAAATTAGTTAGGACAACCTAAACACACCCAATACATTTATAACAACATAGATAATCCAACATAGATATGGCCATGCCATATCAAATGCATTCTTCATGCCTCATGATATGGGAATGAATATGCTGCATTAAATGTGGTAGAGTTGATGCTGCATGCTTCAAGCTTTGCTGATACTCTTAGCTTCCCTTTTCTGTGTTCTTGAGTATGTTCAATTTTGAGTGAGCTATTTTTATACGTTATTTTATTTGATAATGTATTCATTCTTTTTACAATGTTAAATAATCTTAGTTGGAAGATTTGCTGGCTAATGATGGCAGAGAAACAGAGATTCAGGTATTTTCTTCTGTCCTATCAACTTCTAATCAATATGGCTTTAAACCTTCTTCCTGAAACCTTTTTTTTTTAAAAAGAAAAACTGATAGAACCATAGTTTATTTTGGTCCTAACATTTCTCTTTTGTAAGTTTAGACAAAAACCATTTTGTAGAGAGGTCTAATGTAGTTTCTTTTGGTTCCGCTTACTTGGGAATAATAATTATTTATTGTTGTCTTCATGGACCCATGCAGTCTATTGTTTCTGAAGTTCCTCAGATTATTCTGAGATGTATTTCCAGAGATGAAGCAGCCTTGGCTCTAGCTCAGAAGGTATCTATATTGCACATTTTTTCTTTAAAAATCTTTGTCTATATCTTCTTTTCTTTGATCTTCTTAACTTTATTTTATGACAGGTTTTAAAATCATTGTATGAGAATTCATCCAACAGTTTTCATGTGGGCGCTCATCTTGCAATTTTGACTTCCATCCATGATGTATGCAAACTTCTTGTAAAAGAATTGACTAATTGGGTATGTCTAGAACTTTTCCTCCTCTTCTATGAAGTTTTTAGATCTTATTATATGTATTGTACTTGTACCTGGTTCTTTCTTGTTGATCTCCTTGGATTGCTGAAGCATTACATGTGGCTTGTCTGTTTTTATTTGCAAGAGTGGATCAATTGGTGCTTTTTTCTAGTTTATCAGAAACAAAAGCTCTGAACTGTATTTTTCTCTCAGAACTTGTTTTATGGTGAGATTGTGTGAAAATAACCATTTCAGCCAACTTAAACCATCATAAATGCAATTGCTCAAAATTGTACACATGCTCTCTCATGTATTATAGTGGTTCTTGCCACCAAGATTTCATAATGATTCTTACTAGGAATAAGATTATGTATGGTGAACTTGTGTTAGTGCATATTTGTCTGAAAAAGGACTTACATTCTTGACCAAAGTTGTGGGCTTTCTTATATAATGTATCTCTTTGAACTAAACCCTTTTATAGGTGATTTACTCTGATGAGGAACGGAAGTTTAACAGAGAGGTTACAGTTGGACTTATGAGAAGGGAATTACTCAACTTGGCTGAGTACAATATTCATATAGCAAAGCTGCTTGATGCTGGAAGGAATAGTATGTATTATGTTATACTAGTATTCTTCAATTCCCTTGCTACTAGCTTTGACTGGTTTCTCTTATCAGCTCATTACATGTGCAGAAGCTGCAACTGAATTTTCCATATCTCTTATTCAAACACTCTTGGTCGAAGAACCTAAGCTCCTTTCTGAGCTTCACAGTGTAGTTGATTCACTGGCCAAGGTCTGCCTCCACTCTTCTATAATGGAGCACTAATTTGTTTATATTGTTCAATGCTAATCATAAATTTCTCAATGGCAGCTTGCAGCAAGGCCTGGATCCCCTGAGGCATTACAGCAGCTTGTTGAAATTGCTAGGAACCCTGGTGTCAATATCAGTGCAGTTTCTAGTATTATCGCTGGAATTGATGATAAATCAAGACAAACTAGAGACATAAAGGTTTCCACAAAAGTAACATGCCATAAGAAGAAATTGTGAATGATTTCTGTGATCCTAACTATTTATCCCCATCTGAACAGGTTGCTAGTCAAGCTCTGGCAAGTAGGGGAGAGTACAATCATGTTGATGTGGTTGAGCCTGACAGCGCTGTGTTTCATGAGCAGGTAGTTGTTCTTATTGTATACATGCGAGATTTTAGGTTTGATGGGTTTCTTGCAGTTTATTAGTTCATGTACCATATGGCCACTTGACGGTGCCTTTTTTATTAAAAAATACTCCCTCCGTCTCGAAATTCATGTCGTTTTAGCTCTTTAGTCTTGTATCAAAATAGATGTCGTTTTAGGTTTTCTAGGTAGTGGATAGTAATGATTTGTATTGATTTTTGTGCTGTTGACTTTTTTGAATGTTTTGATTGGTTAAAAAATGTAGTGGGTAATAAAATTAATGAAAAAGTTAGTGGAATGATGATGTTGATTGATGGATGAGTGTTTTTATTAAAATTTGTGCATAAGCCTAAAACGACATGAATTTCGAGACGGAGGGAGTAATAATTTATAATTTATTGTGTTATGTGGCTAATTACTGTCCGTTTTACTGAGAGACTTAATATTTCTGAATGCATTACAAAGGGAGAAACCAATACAAGAGAGTAAGGAAGTCTAAAGCTTTCAATCTGAATGTAGAGGGAGTAATTGCATCTAATACCTAGAAAACATAATAATTATGTCTAAAAGTCGACTTGGGATGCTATGTAGTCTCCCTAACACAACTTACAAGAAAAGTAAGACTATCATATTTTCAACAATTACTACTGAAAGTTGCATTTGTTTGAACTTAACTTTTTAATCCAATTTGGGCAGAAAAAGTTCTTTATTGTGCAGGCTTCGCATTGCTTGAAAGTTCAGGCATTAAATGCTAATCAGAGAGGGTTACCGGTTATTTTCAACACTTCCATCTTTTTTCTCACAATTTCTGGTGATCCGTTTGCAGGTTTCATTACTATTTGCAGAATGGTTCCGTATCTGTGATGTTCCTGCTGCAAATGCTGCTGCTGCTTCTAATTTCATTTTGCAGCTGCATCAGAATGGTTTTCTGAAAGGAGATGACACCTCTGATCGATTTTTTCGCAGACTTTTGGTATCTTTTCTTATGTTGAAATTATGAAGATCTACTTCTAACTTTACATAGTACATTAGGCTGATTGTCTCTTGTAATATAGGAACTGTCAGTGTCACATTGCTTGACTACTGAAGTGATGTCAATGCAGCAGCCATCTCAACAAGCCCAACCCTTGTCCTTTCTTGCCATTGATATCTATGCAAAACTTGTGTTTTCAATCTTGAAGGTACATGTAATTCTAAATTGTAGTGCTGTGATTTTTAACTGATTTTTATCTGTTCTGCAAATGATTTTTTGTTATATTTCTCCAGTATTTTCCTGTGGAGCAGGGATCAAGCAAACTTTTTTTGCTACCCAAGGTCTGTTCCCTAAATTTCAGGCTGAAAGTTTTTGTTTGGTTCCAAATTTGTTTAATTTTGCATCTGTACTATCTTCTTGCAGATTCTGACTGTTACTGTGAGGTTCATTCACAAAGACGCTGATGAGAAGAAATCATCATTTAATGCGAGGCCATATTTTAGATTATTTATAAATTGGTTGTCAGATGTTGGCTCATTGGATCCTATCCATGATGGCGTGAATCTTCAGGTACTAATTGTTGATTATATGGCTTTTTACCATTCTTACTGATGCCTATCCATGATTATGTAAATCTTCAGGTACTAATTGTTAATTATTTCTGCCTTTTACCATTCATATTATGTCCTAACATTGGTCGATAATCTCCAGGTGTTAACTGCTTTTGCAAATGCATTCCATGTTTTACAGCCATTAAAAGTACCGGCATTCAGGTTTGAATTGTTGTAGTTGCTTATAGCACATTCTTATTGGACTTGAATTTATCTGTGATAAGGGGTTGTTATTTGAGCAAATGAATTATCCAGTACCAAGAGCTCTTTACTTTTGGGTGTGAATCCTGTTGGATATAATTAGGGTATCAGGAGTAATGTTTCTCCAGAATCACTTTTAAAAAGGCTACTGCCACCACTAATCAGTCTGCGTGACACTCTGTGGAAACATGTATTTTATTTTTAATTTTTTATTTTCCATGTTTATTGCTTGATTTTGTATGTATAATGTTTGATGACTACATTGTTCGTGTTGGTAACTGCTTAACTTCAGATTTTGTGTTCTCTTTGCAAGGCATGTCAAATTCTGTAAATTCCTCTTGAAACACTGAAGTAGCATTTCACTGAGATATATTGGCATTTCTTCATCATTTTTGTCTCTAGTGGAAAGGCACTTATGCTTCAGTTTTGTACTTCCTTTGATGTAAAAAACAAGGCATCTTAACCTTTAAACTTCGATCAAGGAATACTAGTCCTTGTACATTTTCTAGAGTGTTAGCTATGAGAATTGGTATTAATTTTTAAAAAAAATCATTTTTTCCTTTTCTTTTCCATTAATTGGCTGTAAACGTTGGTGAAAATTTGTGAGTGATAAAATTGATGAAAAGTCAAGTAAATCACACTTAATTGCCTAGAAAACTTAAATCAACAATTATTTTGGATCAAATTTAAATGCCTAAAACGTCACTTACATTGGATTGAAAGTAGTAATGATTTTCTTCAAATTGTGTCAACTGCTAAAACATATTATAGAGTATAGTAGATCGGAGGGAGTATTTACTTTATCTTTTATCCCCTGAATACCATATTATAGAGTATCTTTTATCCCTTCATAATGAAAAATTAAGATAATTGCATTAGCTGTTTCTCTCGTGGTCCTTTCCTTTTATGCTAATTTCTGCAGAATGCTTAAGTTGCTGATATCTCCTTACTTGATTAAAATGTTTTCAGCTTTGCATGGCTTGAACTGGTTAGTCACAGAACTTTCATGCCTAAATTACTCACTGGGAACTCTCAGAAGGGTTGGCCCTATCTACACCGCTTGTTGGTGGGCTTGTTCCAGTTCATGGAGCCATTTTTACGAAATGCTGAATTGGGAGAAGCGGTTTGTTTCTGGCTATACTGTAATTTATGCTAGCCGTCCTTTTTTTTGTACAACATTCTATTGACTTGTGTATGTTTGTTCTGTGAAGATACGATTTCTCTACAGAGGAACTCTGAGGGTGCTACTGGTTTTGTTGCACGATTTCCCAGAATTCTTGTGTGACTATCATTTCAGTTTCTGTGACGTAATTCCTCCCAGCTGCATACAGATGAGAAATATAGTGCTTAGTGCTTTCCCAAGAAACATGAGGCTCCCGGATCCTTCTACTCCCAATTTGAAGGTAACGTTATTGACAGTACCCTCTTTTATCACCTTATGACCAATTCCGCAATAACCACCCCGCAGATTGATTTGCTTTTGGAGATGAGACAACCACCCCGCATTCTCTCCGAGGTTGATGCAGGTATCAAGGCCAAACAGATGAAAACTGACGTGGATGATTACATGAAGGTGATGTTTCTTTCTGTTTCATTTGTGCATGTGTTGTTTTTCTTTTGTACTTTTTTTTTTCATATTAATTTGGACTGGAAAATGTTCACAGACAAGACAGCAGCAAGGTTCCTCATTCCTAATTGAACTGAAGCAGAAACTGCTCCTTTTGCAAAATGAGGCTAACCGAACAGGGACTAGATACAATGTACCTTTGATCAATTCTCTGGTTCTCTATGTTGGAATCCAGGTGATTTAATTCGTCTCCAGCCTTTATTTTTCTTTCCTATTGATAGTTCAAGTGCCATTTTGGTAGTTATTAAAATCTGTTTGTAGCATGTGTAGAAAAACTGTAGTGAAAATGTTCATATTATCATTCGTTTGGGATCTGTTCGCAATTAGCATGTCCATATTCCCATATTCCGTCCTTTATTATGATTTTCTTTTCTCTTATGTCTTGTGACATGGAAATCAAAATGGCTAATCGTTAACCAATATTAGACTTTTGTTGATAATTCAAATCATAGTTTACTCTTGGTTATAAAAAAAAAGTATTTCCTTTCCATTCTTTATTAAACCAGTTAACTGCTCACAGCAATTTCTAGAAGACGACTTTTTTTTTAATCATGAAGTAAGCCACCCCTCCACTATTTACCCTTCTACTTTGTGGTTTTAACTACTACAGTCACTGTGCCATGGCGTGGTTTTTAAAAATTTGTTGGTTTGCCAGAAATACTTTATTAAATGGGTTTTTTCTACTGCAGGCAATTCAGCAATTGCAAGCACGGCCTCCATCGCAACCACAATCAGCAAGCAACACTGGTTTAGTAGATGCAGCGGACATTTTCCACACACTGATTATGGATCTAGATACTGAAGGGCGCTATCTCTTTCTTAATGCAATCGCTAATCAGCTGCGATACCCAAACAATCACACACATTATTTTTCCTTCATTCTTCTCCACTTGTTTTATGAGGCAAATCAGGTAACATATGTTTGCTATTCTGTTTCAACTAGAGACTAAAAGTCCATGTTCATATCATATGTTTATTTGCCCCCCCCCAAATCACACCCCCGGATCCTTTTCAGGGCAATTAAAGGTGTGTTTGGTAAACATATACGTTAAGTGATATGGATTTAATCGGATTTAGATTGGATGATACTGTGCTGATACAGCAAATTCTGTAGTTTGGACTAGAGAAAGCTACTTTTAAGTCTGTGTGATACAGCAAATTTAGGCATGACAAGAACTAAAATATGTTGTACTGTAGTTCTCTATGCTTTAAATAGATCTTGATATTTATTGTTACAAGGAGTGCAACGGTCATTCACCATTTTACCATATGCAGGAAATCATCCAGGAGCAAATCACCCGGGTCTTGTTGGAACGTTTAATTGTAAACCGACCTCATCCATGGGGCCTCCTCATTACATTCATTGAGCTTATCAAGGTACCATTGAACTTGAATCTCCTATGCTAGAAGTTCCTTTTGGGGCTAATCTTTGTTACTGAAGCTACTTCCATATCCTTGCAGAATCCTAGATACAGCTTCTGGAACCGGTCCTTCACACGATGTGCTCCTGAGATTGAAAAACTTTTCGAGTCTGTTTCAAGATCATGTGGCGGCCCAAAGCCTGTAAATGAAGGCATGGTAGGATCTGGTGCATTATCGGAGAGCGCGCACTAGAAGACCTGATACTTCCATTTCGAGGAAGACACATTCATCAAGTTTCCATATTGTACATGATCAAGTAGTTACACGTATTTACCAGTTCTATAGTTCCTTCCATTTACATCATTGAACCCTAAACATAGTTCTAAAGTAGGAACAATACAAACTAAATTTCTGCAAGGCATATGGTCTATCTGATTATCTAACTGTTGATATTGTGTACGTGATCGGATTTGACTCTGGACTTCTTCTAAAAGCTTTGCGTGTATGCTATATACTTTGTTATACATTCTTTGCAGCTCCATCTCTGCTTATGTTTAGAACAAAGAAGAAGCTTGTCAAGAGGAAGTATGTGGACTAAAAATTCTCGTGTGCAGGTGACATAGCATGGCTTCTGCAACTTGATGCAAGTCATACGCTTGGTGGCTGATGTGGATCAAGATGGTCTTTTGTGGGTCAAACAATAACCTTGATCCAGGTGAGCTATCAAGATCGATTCGAGGGCTATTGGAGGAAGAGTATGTTCTCCTCAAAAGGAAGAACGCTCCACCATAGAAGGTTCAACAATGCATTTGGAGCTTAGGCATACGTTTTGGTTCGTTAATGAGGTTTGACAGCTTTTCGACGTCGTAGTAAAATGTGTTGTTTGAAGTCCATATTTATCGGATTGGGTCATGCCATACCTTGTTAGAACGAGGACGAAAAGATATATAATTTTGCTCTTGAAGGTTTTTTAAATTCGACCAAGGGCACGACCGAAATTCATCATCTTTACGGCTGTCACCATTTGGACAATTTGTTTATAATTATTTAATTAATTTGTTATTTAAGAATTATATTTATTTAGTAATAATGTAAATTAGAATAATATCTATTAGTTGACTCTTCAATTAATTATTTCTAATTAGTTTCTTGCCTATTTTAGTAGGGTTAAATAAAAGTGGAGAAAGAAAATATTTTAAGGGGATTTTTCTTAATCACTAAGCATTAGTTTTTATCTATCATCTAAAATTTTAATTTATTTAATTATTATTTTATCGGCCATGTCAATCTTTTGCAATGAAAGAATGATCTAGGATTTCTAGGTTGGGTTTCTATTTAAACGTTTCTTTTTCTTTCAAAAACCCTTTGACTAACGGGTTTTTCGATTAATCAATAAAAAAACCTTTGTTTTCTTATCATTGAGTTTTTGTCATACTTTCATCCAAACAAATCATCCAATACATAGATCAAACACAAAGATCAAATACAACCAAAGAGCAATCAAGTTCTGTCCCAAAAACCCTAGGAGGTCCGTCGCTGTTCTTGATTCTAAGTCCACATGCGAAGGATCAGGAATAGCAACGCATCAAGTGGTATTAGAGCATCAAATTGACTTTGTCTCTGGCGCAACCTTGCCCAATCTTGCCGCTTATAGAGCTAGCCCTGAGGAAACAAAGGAGTTACAACACCAAGTTACGAACCTTATGGACATGGGCTTTGTTCGCGAGAGCCTTAGTCCCTGCACCGCCCCTGTTATGTTGGTACCAAAGAAGGATGACTCTTGGCACATGTGTGTTGATTGCAGGACAATCAACCAAATAACGGTTAAGTATCGTCACCTTATTTATCGTTTAGATGATATGCTTGATGAACTCTATAGTGCTTGTATTTTCTCTAAAATTGATCTTAGGAGTGACTATCATCAAATTAGGATGAAACAGGGAGATGAGTGGAAAACGGATTTTAAAACTAAGTATGGCTTATATGAATGGTTGGTAATGCCTTTTCGATTAACTAATGCATGTTCTACTTTTATGAATCTTATGAACCATGTGCTTAGAGAAATTTATCGTTGTCTATTACGATGATATCTTAATCTATAGTAAGAACCTTAATGACCATCTTGGCCATTTAAAATTAGTATTTGATTGTCTTCGCAAAAAGAAATTATATGTTAATTTGAAAAAGTGTTCTTTTGCTTCCGAATCTACTATCTTTCTTGGCTTTGTAGTTTCTGCAACAGTTTTGAAAGTGGATGAGGAGAAGGTTCGTGCTATTCAGAAGTGGTCCCAGCCGCACACTCCCGCCAATGTCCGCTCATTCTTGGGCCTTGTTGACTTCTATCAACGATTCGTCCAGGACTTCAGCACCATTGCCGCCCCCTACATGAGCTGACAAAAAAAGATGTGACGTTCCGCTGGACTGTCGTGCATCATAGGGCCTTTGATGCTCTCAATGATCGACTCACCCATGCCCTAGTGCTGCAACTACCCGACTTCTCACAACCATTTGAGCTCGAGTGGGATGCTTCTGGTACTGACATTGTTTGAGTGCGTCTCCAGAATCGGTGTCCTATAGCCTAATTCAGTGAGAAGTTTGGCCTGCTGAGCTCAACTATTCTACCTACAATAAGGAGTTGTTCGCGCTCGTTCGTTGCTTGCAGACATAGCATTACTACCTTTGGCCTAAGGCGTTTGTGATTCATTCGGATCATGTGGTAGTTGACGCTCTATCACGCAGGTATGTCCTCTTAAACCATTGCGATGTCTTTCTTATTGATTATCCGAATGCTTGGGCCATCGCATATGCCCATGCTCTAGCGGTTATAGTTGTCTCAACCGAGGACGAGGTAATTAAGCCTAAGGAGCCTAGTGTTGAAATCGTTCCCTAGGATTCAACACAGCGCGCCGATTTTTGTTCGCAGATTTCCGTTGACTCCGTCCTCGGAATTAAGTTAACTCAGTCTTGTTGCGATGCTGACTCGACAAACTTTCCAGCGGTGGGTCACACTCTGCAAGAATCCCCCGAGAGTGCATCCGAAATTGCTCTGCAAGTGGACTGCAGTGTTGCTCAGGATGTTTTGGTCGTTTCTGACGACAACAATAAGGACGTTGGGGACACTTCTCTCGAGTTAGCTATTGTACCTCTTGAGAATGTTTCTCATGTTGAGGATTTTGAAGTTCATGGGGTTATTGAGCCTATTGATATTGTTTCTTTTGATTGTTCAATGACCGCTATGACATATGTTGTTTTTGGGGTTCCTCTACCTCGAATTCTTTTGGCACCCATTCCACCCACCCCTCCATCATCATATTTGAAGGTTGTTTCTCCTTCCCCTTTGCTCATCAACGACTCAATTCGAGGATGAATCGAAGATAAGAGGAGGATAATGATGTGGATCAAGATGGCCTTCTGTGGGTTAAACAATGACCTTGATCCAATTGAGCTATCAAGATCGATTCGAGGGCTATTGGAGGAAGAATATGTCCTCCTTGATTTGTAAATAAAGAGTGGCCATATCCGGGAAGAGTATGTCCTCCTCAAAAGGAAAAAGAACGCTCCACCATGGAAGAAGGTCCAACAATGTAATTGGAGCTTAGGCACACATTTTGGTTCGTTTATGAGGTTTGACAGCTTTTCGACGTCGCAGTAAAATGGGTCGTTCGGAGTTCATGCTTATTGGATTGGGTCGTGCCATATTTTGTTGGAACGAGAACGTAAAGATCTACAACTTTTCTGTTGAACATTTTTCCATATTCAACCTAGGGCATGACCGAAATTCATCATCTTTACAGCTATCACCATTTGGACGAATTTATCTATAATTATTTAATTAATTTGTTATTTAAGAATTATATTTATTTATGAATAATGTAAATTAGAATAATATCTATTAGTTGGGTTTTTAATTAATTGATATTATTTCTAATTAGATTCTTTCCTATTTTACTAGGGTAAAATAAAAGTGGAGAAGGAAAATATCTTAAGAGGATTTTCCTTAATAACTAAGCATTAGTTTTTATCTATCATCTAGGATATTTATTTATTTAATTATTATTTTATTGGCCATGTCAATGCTTTGCAAGAAAAGAATGGTCTAGGATTTCTAGGTTTAGGTTTCTATTTAAACGTTTCTTTTTCATTCAATGAAATTCAGATTTCTGATAGAATTGAAGAAACCCTTTGGCTAAAGGGTTCTTTGTTAATCAATCAAAAGCCTTTGTTTTTTTATCATTGAGTTTTTTTCATACTTTCATCTAAACAAATCATCCAATACCTAGATCAAACACAAACATCAAATACTACCAAAGAGCAACCGAGTTCTGTCGCAAAAACCCCAGGAGGACCATCGCTGCCCAGCAGGATCCCCGTCGCCGCACCCACGCGGCGGCCACCGCCTGCCTTGTCGTGGCCGCTGCCTCTCTACAGATTCTGTCGTTGTTGCTTTGTCTTGTGTTTCTTCGGTTGTTCTTGACTTCTGCCGCTTTATCACTTATCTTACATTCAATTGTTTGTCAACATTAAGAGAAATCAAAGAGTACGCAAGATCGGGCCATCAACAAGTCGTTGTTCTTGATTCCAATCCCACAGGCGAAGGATCGGAAATAGCAACGCATGAGTGGCCTCAACTTTCTCCGAAAGTCTTGCCACGCCTGCCATTTTCTTAAGCATTGCTCGTCTTTCGTGTGCCCTTTGTTTCTCTACTGCCCTGTTAGCATGGACTATTTTCAGCTGCATCTTCTTCAGTGCCTTCGCTCGCTTTATCTCAGGCATCCTATGTGACCGTAAACATAGAAATTGCCAAATGTTAGCAGTCAGATCAAACTCTTTGCCTCCTAGAGTTAACCTATAACGTCCCAATTAGGATATAAGCAATGTGTGTGATCAAACTGATGAATGATGATTCACCTCAGTTACTTCCATCTCAGCTCTGGCCTTGTTCTTTTGCTTTATCTCCCAGTTGGTTATTTTGGCTTCCCTCTGTCTCAGCCTGCCAAACAGGCACAATGAAGAATCAACAACTTTTCACAACTAAATTCGCTCTTGTACGAGTGCAATATCTTGGTTTGGTATTTAACTTTTACCATGATCTCAGTGTCTTTATAGTTTCAAATCTGGGTAATTCAGATTCAGATTATTTCTATAGTAGCAAAGAGAGAGAGAGAGAGAGAGAGAGAGAGAGAGAGAGAGAGAGAGGAGTAGAAAAAGAAATCGACTCATTTTTTTTGTGACATCTACAAATCCCGCGATTTCTAATCAATAGATTTTTTGAGCAAATCTTGGAGTAAACTAATCAAAAGAACTAAGAAATATGTCAGGTAACTTTGTTAAAAAAAAGATTCTCATTATTAGAATTCGAAACCAACTTATCAGATTGATCCCTTATCCGATTTTCGTTTCGAGTCTGAAGCAAATAATGAAGAGAATCTCTACACTTTTTTGATTACTTGGCATATTTTTATTTTATATTAAATGGCGCATAGTTCTATGTTGATAAGTAATAAAAAAAAGAAATTGTCTAATACGTATACTTAGTTTCAATATTAATTGAAATTGCCTTGTTGTGTCAAAAGAAGGAAGACTATACTAATTTGGTATACTCTTAAGATAGCCTTGGTATAATATGGCCGATCCCACAAAGATTTTCAGTAAATTTCCATTTACGGATCTCATCTTTTACGGAATCGATTTACATTTGCCTGTACAAGAATATGTGGAGCTGAGCATTACTGGAAGCACATGAGAACGTTCTTTTGCAGATATAATTACCAATATTTGGCGTTGGGTCATTCATATCATTACTATACCTTCCCTATTTATTGCGGGTTGGTTATTCGTAAGCACAGGTTTAGCTTACGATGTGTTTGGAAACCCTCGGCCAAACGAGTATTTTACAAAGAGCCGACAAGGAATTTCATTAATAACTGGCCGTTTTGATTCTTTGGAACAACTTGATGAATTTAGTAGATCATTTTAGGAGGCCCAATGACCATAGATTGAACCTATCCCGTTTTTACAATATGATGGTTGGCTGTTCACGAACTAGCTATACCTACCGTTTCTTTTTTGGGGTCAATATTTGCAATGCAATTCATCCAGCGATAAACAAAACCTAATCCGAATTATAGAGCTACGACACAATCAAGCCCGAATGAACAAAATGTTGAGTTAAATCATACCAGTCTCTATTGGGGGTAATTACTCATTTTTGTACTTGCTGTTTTATTTTCAAATTATTTTTTTCAATTAAAAAGAAGGGAGGGTTTGCAAAGTATACAAATAATAAGGCCAAATTAGGGAACTATACAAAGTTGGAGAAAATTTAGCAAACTATACAAAACACTCTCAACACACGCGCACCCCCCTGATCTCTCCTTCTTCGCCAGCGCTGACACGAAATCACAGATTTGATTTCGATCGTTGTAGGTATCGATCGCCGATCTCCTCCTGAATCTCGGTACTACATTCTTCTAACATCTAAACATTACTGGATTGTAGTTTTTATGTCAGCTTTCGTATAGTTGATTGACTTTCGTTCATAGATCTGTGAAAAAAACTTGAATTCGTGTGTAAATATCGTTTTATATCTAATTGCTGAACTCGTTTAGTGTAAATCATGTAATTACGACTTCGTTTGTTGCTGTTTCAATATAAATCAGAGTAAATCGTCAACAATATATAGAATTTCAAGTTCTTCATCGATCTGCTTCGTTAATAGATACTCGATCTGTCAATATCAGGAAAGTTCAATCTTAATTAGCCTATACATTGTTATAAATCTGTCTGTTCAATGAATTCGAACCGTTGTGCTTGAATGAATTGAAAGGAAATCATTGTATGAATTGTTCTACATAGATCTGTTTAAATCCTGGATTCGTTGTATAATGTTGACACTGTTTGAGATTTCCTAAATAAATAACATGTATCTAACTTATATCTATCATGCTGACACGGAATCAGAAGTAACTCATTGTACTTGTTTGCATATTGTCTGTAATTAATTGATAGGTCAAACATAAATGGAACCTCATGTGATTACAGTAGTATTTGGTGGATCATGGGTATTTGCTGACACATGCCTGGAATTCGTTGGAAATACAACATCAAAAGTGTTTATGCTATATGATTCAACCACGCTACATGACTTGAAGAGAAAGGTGTGCACTAGATTCAATGTAGACAATGTGCTTGAATTGCAATTTAGTCATTTGCACCCATACAAAATGCTGAAAGCCCCACTTACAGTTGATTGTGACGCTGATTTGAAAGAATTCCTTGATATGTCAACACTAGATGGTGTAAACTATGCTGTTGAGTTGTGTGTCAGCATACAAGCACAACTACTTACAATTGTTGACACAGATGACAAGGAGAGTAGGAAAACAGTTGGATTGATTGAGTATGTCATGGACCAAAATCATATAATTGTTGACACTCAAATGCAGACAGTGGCGTCAGATGATATGTATGATGATATGGATGATGATAATGACATTGATTATGATGCTGACACCTGGAGAAGACTGCATTCTTCAATGCGTAGTAGAGATAAAACACTAGAAGATTACAAGGATGACAGCTCTAACATGAGTAGTTTCAAGAATACCTCATTCAACATAATGTACATTGGGAGAATCTTTGAATCAAAGCAAGAAATAAAGGATGCTTTACGTATATTATCAGTGACAGAAATATTTAGGTATCGAGTAAAAAGATCAGAACCCAAGTATTTTAGGGCGCACTGCGTGGATAATAGCTGCAGATGGAAGTTACACGTAAATACAATTTCTCAGACTTGCTACAAGGTGTCAGCGTACAATAATGTGCACACATGCACATGGGATGTGAGAACAAGCAATTGCAGGAAAGCACCTCCCTCAGTGATAGCAAGCATAATCCAGCCAATGTGTAAGTGTCTGTATGTCATCAAAATAACTATCAATTCAAGTATCACATTATTCATTCTAATGTATACCTAATTACAGTGTCAACAGCGGGTACAATCCAAAGCAGATAATGGATAAAATGAGGACCGAAAAAAAAATGCCCATTAGTTATTGGACAACGTGGCGGTCAGGAAGAATTGCACAAGAAAGGGACAGAGGGACAACGGAATCAAATTTTGCTGACTTGCCATTAATTATTTTGCCACATGATTATGGAGAAAAATGATGGAACTGTGGCATTGATGTCAATAGATAATGATGACAGGTTTAAATACTTGTTTTTATCATTTGGACAGTGCATTCGGGCCTTCCCTGTGTTGAAAAAGGTATGAAATTATCAGTGTCAGCGCAGATTCTACTTACTTACTTCTGAATGTTTCATTGTCATCACACAACTTATAATCATTATTTTACAAGTTGTTGTTATTGATGGAACATTTTTAACTGGGAAATACAAAGAGACTTTACTTGGAGCAGTAGCGCAAGATGCAAACATAAATATTTTCCCACTTGCATTTGGCATTGCTGACACATAAAATAACAGCTCTTGGGAGTGGTTTCTTCGCCAGCTGCTGAAGGTTGTTCCTACATCAAATGATTTAGTGTTTGTGTCTGATAGATATGTCAGCATTTCAAGAGCAATTGGCTTGGTTCACCCTAGTGCACATCACTGCATATGTAGATGGCACATGGAACAAAACATTAGATGCACCTTCAAGAAAAGATACTTGGCAAATTGGTTCAAGAAAGCAGCAGATAGTTATACTACTGGGAGTTCGACAAATATTTTGACCGCATAAAGGAAAGCTGCCCCAAGATGTCAAAATATTTACTGTCAGCAGGAGTGGATAGGTGGGCTAGAGCACATTCACCAATCACCAGATACAACATGATGACATCTAATAATGCAGAAAGCATAAATGCCATTTTCAAGGGGAAGAAGAATTATCCTATTGTTGCACTGTTGAATTTTGCTAGAGAAAAACTCGCAACATGGTTCCAAGAGCGTAGAGAAAAGGCATCCAAACATGAAGACAGATTGCCACCAGCAATACTTGATCTGATTAGGAACCTACAAGATGAAGCTGGAGCATACAAGGTTCAGAGGCTGGATGAATATAAATTTGAAGTAAAAGGGCAAGGGTCTCATGCAATGGTGGACTTGTCAGCAAATACATGCACTTGCAAGTTTTTCGATATAGAAAAGATCCCATGCGTTCATGCTCTTTCAGCCATCATAAAAATTAAGGCAAATGTATCAGACTTTGTTGCCAGATTTTACACAATTGATGCTTGGAAATTGGCATATGAAGAAACAATATACCCAGTGCCGACAGACGATGAATCAGACGTGCCTGAAGCAATAAGATCTATAAAGTGTTACCCTCCTGTTGTTAGGAGGGGATCAGGAAGACCTCCATTTAAGAGACTGGTGTCTGCGTGTGAGCTAAAGAGGAGACTTAAGTACTCAAGATGATGGTGTCAGCATTGCTCAAGACCGGCTCGCTTTATATCGTATACTTCTAAGATACAAGAACTTAGAACTGCCAAGTGATATATATTGCATAAAATAAACCTGTTCTATTTGGAGATTACTTTTTTATAGTATACATAAAAACATGTCAGCATTATGGGCAATGCTAACATGGATACATTCCCATATGTTTTGAAATATTGAATGCACTTTGTTTCAGCATTACTTATGTCATTGGAGACTATATCAAACTTATGTTTTGAATGCACTTTGTTTTGAAATATTGAATGCACTTTGTTTTGAAATATTGAATGCACTCTGTTCTGTTTTGAAATATTGAATGCACTTTTTTGATATAGTCTCCAATCACATTATATGTGATTGGAGACTATATCAAACTCGATCTAATATAAAAAGCCAGATGGTTAATTCGAAATAAGTACTTTAACACCACAAAATACATACATTCAATATACACGAACGATGTTCCATGGAAACAGTTAATATCCAACTAAGTACTGCCATATCCAACTACATATCCATAGTATGTGACTAAGATCATAACCTACAATGTCACTTAAACTATTACATAAAACAATATTTCAAATTATGAAGCTCCAAGACTTCTTGATCAAGTTTGAACAAATAAGCTCTTTATAGCGGAATAGCTTCTCATTTGTGATTGTTGTGACATCTCCACCAAATACAACAACCTCAATTGCTTTCACTGTGAACACCCCACAAGCACTTCTGCACACACTCACACAACAGACAAATAGGGGTGTGTCAACAAAAGATAAATAGAAAATAAATGTATGTTAGCAATTAATATAAAAGTTGGGTAAGAATACAATTCCAGATTTATCATGGACCATCTCAGGAACCTTCCTGATCTCAAATGGTATAGAGCTAAAGTTTTCATATATTCCACACTTCACCAAGTGTATAGGAAGCCAGTGAGCAATAGGCTGTAGTTTTGCATCTAGTACACCCTTACCAACACCGTAGACATTGCAGTCATACACATTAATCACCTTCTGATCAATTATGATCTCTAAAGCAACCCAATGCTTGTTGATAACGTGGAAGGGTGTGTAAATCTTATTTGCAGATGCCCATGGCTTACCATACTGGTCAGGGTAAAGACCCAGGAAATAACTCGCAATCATTTCTGACACAGGCAAATCTACTTCATACGCTCCAGCATTAGATGGCAGGTATTTCTGATAGAACACCTAATCAATGACAACGCAATCTGCATACTTGTCAGCTTCCTCATGAATCCTCTTCCTCAAATAATACAAACCTGCTTCTATATGCTACAACACACAATAACAACCTACTGTCAGCACTAGGCGTGGCCACGGGTCGGACCCGCCGGGTCGACGGGTTCGACCCGCCGGGTCAAGGGTCAGGGTTGGCCGACCCAAACCCTAACCCGTAAATCTCACGGTTTGACGGGTTCGGGTCGACCCGTTGACCCGACGGGTTACATTATTTATAAAAAAAATCTTTTTTTAAAAAAATGACTATTAAAATAAATAACTAAATAATATGTAAAGATTTTATCTTCACAACACATTTTATCACTTTGATATGAAGTGTTAAAAATGTAGGAAGATTATATCTCCGTATTAATTCTTTCATCCACAATAATTTCATTGTGTGATGTAAGAGAAAAAAAATATGAGAATATATTTCTCAAACTTTATTTCCAAGTTAATTTCCAATGTAGGAAATGTAGAAAACAAGTGAAGTGGAAGAAATGTGGTAGTGGGATACATATATATAGCCCATGCCTTCTCATTCTAACTCCATATTTTCGATGTAGGACAAAGTCTTTGTCCCACATTGGAAATGAGGGGAAGGAAGGAAGACTTTCAAGTCTATAAAAGGAGAAGGATGGGGTTTATTTGTCTCACATTGCACATTGCATATTAGTTTATGTATTATTGTGAGTTATTTTAAGAATAATTTACATAATTTACATAATATTATAAATTTATTTTATTAAAAATAAATTTTTCAAAAAAAAAATATTTTGAAAAAGCGGGTTGACCCGGCGGGTCAACCCGCCGGGTCACGGGTCACGGATTCCCCGACCCTAACCTTAACCCGCTACCCATCCCCACCAGCCAACCCGGCAACCCGGACCCGCCGGGTCATTGAGCCGTACGACCCGGCGGGTCACGGGTTGACCCGTAACCCATGGCCACGCCTAGTCAGCACTAGATATACCTCAACAAATATCAATAAACAAAAAGCAGAAGACAAACAACATAAAAAAACCAATATGAAATATAATTGCTGCCAAAATATTTACCGAACAGTCCAACCACATGTCCTTGTTTAGAATTGGTTGAAAAAACAATTTATCAACCCGTCCAGAAGCAACGATGACAGAAAAATCCCTGGAAACAAGAAAAAATGATGAATTAAACACAAGATAATAAGAGGTGTCAGCACAAGAAATTTCATGAATATATAACGAGTAAAAAGATAAAAATACCGTTTACTCCTCATAGTTTTGTACATAAACTCATGACCATCTTCGCTTAACAATGACTTCTTCGGATTGTGCTTTGGCCACCTCCCTTTCTTTTTTTACTGCTCATATGGACTCGTCAAGAAGGTACTAGCTTTTGGAATACGCTTGGATTGCCTTAGTGATTCAATCTCTTCAACTACTTTAGGATGCTTGATGTAGGCAACCCAGTCACTGACTACAGACAATTCAACCATGTCAGCATTTTCATCACCTTCAGCGGAATCCAAGTTGATAGTCTTTGGTGGCGCAATGGTAGGAGGTGGAGTTACTGCAACATCAACCTTCTCATCCCCATCACCCTTGTCACCTGATGAGATAACAACATCTTTGACATCAACACCTGCAATGGCCTCCTTACAATCTTCATTACTCGACTTCACCAGCATGTCAGCTTCTACATCCCCACCAGTACTCTCCAATCCCCTTTCAGCATCTTCATGAAGTCCATTGTTACTGTCCTTAAACTCTTCACCTCTTGGCTCCATGGGCATCAAATCAGAATCGCGGCCTAGATCAATAACAAAGTGAACTGAATCTGACTCTAATGTCCTCTGTCCTTCAACCAATGTGACAGGAATGATAAACTCCGGAACTACAACATCAACTGTCAATTGTTGGGGTTCATCTCCCTCATCACCACAAAAAGGTGTCTTCAGTTGTTTACAATCTTCAGGTGAATCCAACTCAGCTTCCTCCTCAGCCACAACATCCTCAGGGATAACACCCATCTTGATGTCAGCAACAACATCATTCACGATCTTAGTACTTGGTTGATCAATGTTGACAAATGATTGTGACCTTGCAACAATAGATTCATGCAGTGTGAACTTATTCTCAAGTGAGTTATACTTATCCATCAGGTCTGTAACCATCCCAACAAGTTCAACCGCCCTATCAACACGAGAAGCCAACTCATTTAAACGTGTAGGCAGCTCTTCAAGCTTTTCAATCCTTCTGAGTAAATCATCTACACGTGCAGGCAGCTCTCCAAGCTTTTGAATCCTTTTAATTAAATAATGTACCCAAGTTGGGTTGGAATTAGCGGCATCCTTACCAGCAACACCATCGCCCTTTGCATTTTCATCTTTATCAACACCATCCAACTCTGCATCTTTTGGATGCTCATCAGACACTCCCTTCTGATTGTCATCACAATCACCCTTGTCTCTATTGCCAACTATCTCCAGGGTGTCATCACCATTAGTGTCAGCATTATGGCCATCACCACCAACATCTTCATCAACTATCTTCATGTCATCACTACCTACCATTCCTTTCTTCAAAAGCAAAAGAGCAGCCAATGGAGAAATAGTTCCAGAATCAACATTGATATCATCAAACCCTTGACTGCCATCATGTTGATCATCATGGGGGTCAGCATTCTCTGTGTCGGCATCAACCCCTTGACAGCCATTAAGTTGATCATCATGGGGGTCAACATTCTTTGTGTCAGCATGAGCCTCACCTTGCACCTCAACAAAAGGTACAATCATTTTACAGGCATCATTCACAACTTCAACAGGAGATAACAACACATCAAGGGGGGCTTGAGGGATGGAGGAAGACTTGTTTGAACTGCTACTTTTGTATTAGATTTTACGTTTCCCTATAGCCTTCTTCCTTTTCTGCAAAACATACTGAATAGGTTTATCCTCGTCAGATGTATCGCAAGCATATCCAACTTGGTCATCTTTTTCTGCCTGGACAACATCATCTTCTCTGTCAGCACCACTATTCTTGCAACCCTTGTCTGCATTCACTGTGGTTGTCTCTGTGTCAGCATAAGTAATCACATCTCTCTTAGATTCCTCATCTCTCTTAAATTCAGCAGCCTTCTTTCTAATCCTCCCAGCCTTCCTTCTAATTGATTTCTTAACTTCTATGTCAGCATGAGGGTTGGTTCGTGGGGGACCACTAGAACGCCCTCTCCTCACAGCGACTCTCTTCACCTGGATCTCAGTAGATGGACCTTTCTATTTCTTCTTAGAAGGCTTTCCTATGTCAACATGTTTCCTCTTTTTCCCCTTCTCTACATCAACCAATTTCTGCTCAACCTTTCCTTCATCAACCACACGTTTCCTATTCGTTCGCTTCTCTATGTCAGCAGATCTCTCCTCTTCATCTCCTCTAACAAATCCATACTCGGAAGTCATGAATGATTCAATCTCTAAACCATCATTACCTAAAAACTTATTTTCATATGCATACTTACACATATGCCGACAATCATACAGGAGATCAGTTGGTGGTTGAGAAAACACAGGCTCACCAATGCAATCACATACATCATCAGCCTCTTCATCAATATAACCCATACCTGGGATTCTTGCAAACTCTCCATAGTTTGGGAACATCGGTGTCTATCATGCACATCAAAAAAATATAAATAAGAAAACACATGTTTGAAATCACAGCTGATATATTTCTCTTACCAAGTCACCATCAAATAGCTCGCCAGCTTCATCATAAGAATGCCTAACCTTACTAACCCAATGCAAAGAATGAGGATCTTTATCATTCATCTTCAAATTACATTCAAACTTATCAGACAACGCCGGGAAAGCTTCAAATATCCAGGCCTGTAAAAACAAAACAAGAGGTCATACAAACACAATAACAATGCATAAAATGCTTATACATGGTGAGGAATGATGACACAAGTGATGAATGCTGACACACAATAAGGAATACATACAATGCTGACGCATAGTAAGGAATACCTACAATGCTGACACATAGTGAGGAATGATTACAAAGAGGAATGAAACAAGTAAACACAATACCTGGAAAGCAATCCAATATCCATACAACTCATAAGAAGGCCTAACTTTCTTGCGATCCATCGTAGATGACTTCTTCAAGGCCTTCAATAGAGATTCATAAGACTGTCTGCCCCATGAATAGAGTCCAAACTTCTCGTCATCACAAGCAAGTGATAGGTTTGCCTCACTGATATAGTCCGTCTGCCTAAAACACACAACCATCTCAATAAGCAACAACCTTGCCAAAATTAGCTTCTTCTTTGACGTCTTCTTCATCTTTTGGAAACAAATAATCAAGTCATCATGAGAGCATCTATCCATTCCAAGAAATTCAGAAAAAGACATTGCATCCGGCGAATTGCAGACACGGTCTTCAAATGGAAGACCAGTCATTACATGGAATTCAGCCAGTGAAAAACGCGTTATAAGTCCATCCACTTTGAACCACAGTTCCTTCTTCTTATTCGTCCTGACCTGCCGCAACATCATTTGATAAATTAATTGGAAGTTAACAGTCATATTATTGCCCTGTGACAGTACCCATCCCAAAAAACTCTCCTTCAAAATCTGATAGTGCTCATGCAGCAAATGTTGTTTTATGATGTCACAAACTTCAAGGTGACAATATAGGTTGGATCTAGCATGGAAACGTTCCTTATATGGAACACAGAACTTTAATTTCTGCAAACAAAGTATACACATTGAATACAAAAGCACATGTTAGCATTTGAAGCAAACACAATGACAAAAACTGCTATATAAATTTCATACACTCACATCAAACTTGCATTTGTATGTATCCAGATCACTTGAGGGCCCTGTGAACATAACAAAAACAAGATAAACAAAGACAAATAGATGTTAGCCCACAGAAATATGAAATCAAACACAAACATACACACACACCACAAACAGAACACGCCAAAAATCAAAGAAAACAAAGAGTGGGCACGTAAAAGGATGGAGACGGATTCCAAAAGGACAGAACGAGATACCAAAATTGAGGTCAGCATTAAAAATAGAAGTAGTAACTGCAAAATCTGGCACACATTCTAGTATGATTGAGAACGAACAACACAGATTCATCCAAAAAAACCCTAACGACAAACATCACGCCATCACAACACGCACCATCGCATAATTTGACATAAACAAAACCCTAACACAAACAAACCATACAAAAACAATAAAATGCTTACCTGCGTTGCTATCCATACTCAATAACCTTCAATAACACACGAAAACAAGCACAAAAACGTCTGAAAAATGTCACTTGTCAAACGAATCAGTAGAAGAACGACTACAAAATGAAGGGAAGTTGAAAATCGCAATGGAGAGAGAGAAACGGGGGAGAGAGAGGGGTTAAACAGTGGACAGTTGAGAATGGGGGAGGAGGTTTTTTTGTGTTTTAAAAATCATGTATACTTTTGCAATTTTTACTAAAACGTGTATACTTTTGCAATTTTTACCAAAACGTGTATACTTGCCTAATTTGGCCAAATATTTGCGCCTTCGGCACAAATTTTCTCTTAAAAAGGACGAGGAAGAATAATATATAGAATATAGAGGAGGAAATTTCTTATCCCATTCGGAAGGATCTCATCTCATAATTACCCATGACTATTTATGTCTCTAGCACGACCACTTGATGAAATGTAGAGGGAAGTGGAGTAAATGGCCGATACTACTGGAAGGATTCCGCTTTGGATAATAGGTAATGTGGTCGGCATTCTTGTGATCGGTTTAGTAGGGATTTTCTTTTATGGTTCATATTCCAGATTGGGTTCATCCCTGTAGTAATCGGATGGACTATGGTATAGATATGAAAGCGTAAGAAATCAACGCGACCCTCTTTCCCCTTGAATTAGAGAAACAAAGAAGGGGGAGGTACCCTCGAAATTCGTAATAATTAGAATATTTTATCGCATAAAAATAAAGTATAAAAATAGGTATATCAAATAGCACGAAAACTCTTCTTATTTTTTTTTATTAGAGTAGTATATCTTATTTGTATTCAATCAAATTCTCTCTCTTTTTTATTTGTCCACTACTTTGTTCAATCTATTATGTAATAGGAATAAAAGGTTCGGTTAAATCTTCCGACGCCCCCCCCCCCCAAAAAAAAAAATCAAAAATTATGCGTCTTTAACGAAAGTTGTCACGAATAAGTACTATTTGACACAAGAAAGGTAATTTTTCACAGCTTTTTCTTGTGTCTCAGATTAGAAAGGCAAAGAATCCCTCCTAGACTCATTTAGTCCCCTCATTTATCTATTCTACACATAGTCTAGTATCTAATCGAATTTTATTCTCGAATAGAAAAATGATGAATGTATTCGAGAACATTGAAATATGATAAGAGTTACATAGTCACATCATTCAAATCTATTTTTACTCTTTTTTCGTGATCATACATAACTATAACCAAACAAGAATTGAGTTCTTATTATGAACTTGATCTAGAAATTCATTTCGGACAATTGAACTTTCTCAAACTATTTCTGTTAAGAACTAAAAAATTTGTGCTAAAATAACTGATGCCAAGAAGTGTTGGCCTTGGACGTGTAATGGGTCTTGAAGTGCTATTTCTATATCTCCCTGACCGAATCCACATACATTGGGATTAGTCGTTGATCGACTTTTATAGATTCATCTTCTAACATCTTGCAAGATCGTAACCAATCAAGACCCGATCATTCAAGAACATAACATTGGGCGACAGAGAAACACTTGTGGAAAAGTTGAAATTGGAGTCACAATCGGGTAAAGAGACGAGCTATGTCTTATTAGCAGCAAAGGTGTTAGTACCACTCAATCCGTTCAGCCAAAAGAAAACCCACAAAAGAGGGGTTTTATTTATAAAATTTTTGTTGTTTTCAGATAAATACACAGAACCACAAGAACAGGTAAGAAAATGAGAACTTGGTGTTTGGGGGTAAAGAACTCGGAGGAGAAATTGGTGATCGGGCTGCTACATATGGGCACTTGGAAGTCAGGAAGAACCTTCATTTGAGAGCTCATGCTCCATATCGGTTGACTACCACATCCGCCGCTGGACTTTGCAGGTAGCGACGGCGACGACAGTGGTAGTGGTGGAGGGCAGTTGTGTTTTCTGGCTTCGGAGAAAGGATTGCACCCAGTGGTTGAGGTGTTGACAGGGGAAGGATTTGGCCAATTTCATAGTTTCTTCATCTTTCACTCCAAGATTTGGGGGAAATGGGTTTGCAAAATGTATTAGGGTTTGTTAGGAGGATTTGATGTGTAGGAATTGGAGATTGGAAGGATTTTATAATATTTTTGGAGGTTGAAAGTGTGATCAAATGAGTGTTTTCCGCTTTGGTGTTTTGGAGGGAAAATCAAGGCATGTTCCGGGGAGGATGACACATACTAAGGGAGCAGAAAATCCCTGATTTTGGGCCCATTTGGCACTGCAGGTAGCATTTTAGGGCTTTTGGTTTTAATATTTTATAGTTTTAAATAAATTAAATATAAGTTTTTAATTTAATTAACTTTTGAAATTGGTTTTTCAATAGTTATTCACCCCATTTTTTTTTCCAGAATTCTATTTATTTTCTCCTATCTGATCAGCTAGTTTGTATTAGCTACTTTATCAGCTGGGTTACCAAACACCTTACTAGCTTATGAAAACTCTAATTTAACATATATTTAACACACTTAATCCATCGGCTTCAACTGCCCTATCAGCTCCATGTTACCAAACTAACCCTTTATTAGCGTGTTCCCTATATACACCGCAAATTAACGTCCAATTAGACGTTGTTATAACGTAGAATCCAATGTTATACAACGTCAAATCAAATGTTGTTGCTCGAATTGTCCTTTCCTTTAGGAAATAAATTCGGACGTTGTAACAACGTCGAATCCAACGTTGTCCATAACATCAAATTGGACGGTGCAGTATGAAAGCTCAATGGGTTCGATTGGGCTTGGCAAAAGAAGTACAACGTCCAGTTGAACGAGTTTGGTTAAAGAAGTACAACATCTAATTGAACGTTGCATTAAAACGTCTAATTAGACGTTGTAAGTCAACTCATATAAAAAGGGTGATAAGGTCGCATTTGAAAATGCAACACCCAACAATTCCACAATTCTTTCATTCGATGGAGACGGTTACAACTGAACATCACGAATCGATCCCATACATTGATTTTGTAATAAAATGGGTTCAACACCCAACACCCTAGGAGGAGTCCGACTGTGTTTGTCTCCATCCAGAATACAATGACATTGATCCTTACACACTGTTTCGAGTCGAGTGTTTCAATGACACTCACATTTCCGCACCCATCCAGTTCGAGTGCACGTACTGCACTTGTTTTCGTCCCGACATCCATGAAGGGTATTATTGGATGGTTGGGGACCTTCTACTTTAACGTATTGTGTCGTTCTTCCATGATTTAAGCATACATGACCACATTGACGTAGCTCAATAGGCAGGGATGCTTGTGAGGAAAGCAAATATCTTCTGGAACTTTGCATTCAACGAGCCAAAGATTCAAATCGTTTTGAAGATGAAATAATTAGATCTTATTCAATTGTTAAAAAAACTTTGTTCTTATCCGTTGTAACGGCCCGGGATTATGATTCCCGAGTTACGTTTCGAGGGATGAAACCCATCGTTAGGACCTTGCACCCCGAGTATAGGTTGAAGGTTTGAAAGCCTAGTCAAACATTTCAAAGTGGGATTTCATACCCAAATGTCGAAGGGATCGTTGGAATCCCCAGGGAAGTCCCCTGTACTAGGCGTGGCCACGGGTCACGGGTCGACCGGTGACCCGCCGGGTCGTACGGGTCGGTAACCCGTCGGGTACGTGACCCGACGGGTGCGGGTTCACGGGTCAAAGGGTCAAGGCGGGTTGCGGGTTAGGGTTAGGGTCGGGGGTTTGAAAATCCGCTGACCCGGCGGGTCCGACCCAACGGGTCAACCCCCATTCCGAAATTTTTTTTTAAAGATAAAA
Source organism: Persicaria tinctoria (assembly GCA_037127255.1). Lineage (NCBI taxonomy): Eukaryota > Viridiplantae > Streptophyta > Magnoliopsida > Caryophyllales > Polygonaceae > Persicaria > Persicaria tinctoria. The sequence continues at coordinate 36,356,784 of JBANSL010000015.1, read as the reverse complement.
ATATAAACTAATATGCAAAATACAATGTGAGTTACAAGCCACCCCATCCTTCCCCTTTTATAGCCTTGGAAGGGCACCTTCTATTCTCTCATTTCCAATGTGGGACAAGAACACTCTCCCGCATTGAAAATTGAGAGTTAGAATGAGAAGGGTTGGAGATATATATATGTATACCCCATCTTCCATTGACTCCCACTTCAATTTAAGCTTTATTTCCTATATTGATTGAAACGAATTAAAGTTTAAGAAGTTTTATATCCTTCATTTATATTGTAATGGATAAAGAATGTTTTATAGAAATATAAAATTTCTAATGTTTTTTTTGTTCAACTTCATATTGAAATGAAGTGGATATAAAAAATAATATGTAGAAAAAAAAATTGCATATCATTTTTTTTTAATTTTTATGAGTAAAAAATGTTATAAAATTTTATTTATTTTTTAATTGTGGTAATCTGCCGGGTCAACGGGTCGTCCCGAACCCGTCAACCCGTGAATTTCCGCTTTAGGGTCCGGGTCGACCAACCCTGACCCTCGACCCGGCGGGTCCCACCCGTGGCCACGCCTACCCTGTACCTGTCGTAACCCTAAGCATGGAAAAACTCATAGTCATACAAAAGCGGAAGTAAAGTATGATATAAAAGAGGTGCCACGGTAGAGCTTGGTCAAAACGGAGTCTAAAAGCATAGTCAAATTCTGGTGAAGTCAAACCCTCCGACACTCACTATTCGCCGAACAAAAGGACCTGCGCAATAGTCAAGCAGCACCAATGGGACAAACATGATAATAATACCTAAAAACATTAATGGTGAGCGGGATCATAATGATGCCCAGCTGCTGCATCCCAACCCTAAGCACAAATATATGATATACCTAATAAAGATGCTTCTAGATGCAAGGTGGAATATTAACACACTAACATATTCATAAGATCAAGTGCATAATAATAATAAGGCCTTAGCACAGAATACCAAGTGGTATATCCCGCTATCTAACCACCGCCCCCCTTCCTGATAGGGCGGAGACTGGTCAGCTCACGAATTCATGCTTTTCCATTAATGAAGCGAGGTTCGTATTGGTACCCGACCCCAAGTTTGCATGCTTTTTTTTATCAAATCATGAATGTGGACTTGAAAGAAAAAATGAATGATATAATGCGAAGGATAAAATAAATTAGAGTGGTAAGTAAAGTGGTGATTACGACTCGACGACTCAGGACTAACCCGATGAGACTAGGCCATTCTATGACCCTAGCAAAGACTCTAGATACTTCACAGATAACGACTGTTCTGTTTGCATACGCATAAAAAATTAGAATGCTCAACGGTCAATGCAACCTAGCATGGTACTATATGACATGCCGATCATGAATGCAAGCACCTAGTATATCATGCATATAAAGCAGGGAATATCTCTCTATCAATCTGAGTAAGCTCCGAAGAGACTTACCTGGTAAGCAGAACAATAAAAGTACGATCCTAGCAAGTAGCACGAACAATCAGATAATATCACCTAGATCATAGTAACATCCATACAAGTCTACTTATAATCATCCAATCACACACAAGTGAACATCATTCAATAGCGCATACCCACTTCATAACATTATCAAATTCAACCACTCATTGCATTTGCGACATTCCACAAGTCCACATCATCCTTATTATACCATTCAACCACATTCATGCATTCATAACCATAAATCATCACACAACTCGAGTTCATCATGTCATCATCTCTCAAAAGCATAAACTAATGATTCATAATTTTAACATTACATCATGCTATTAGTCAACCAATCATTAGTCCACATAAGTCATAATATTAGAGAACCATTCACATCAATCATGCTAGTTAGTCATCGAACGCATAATTCTTGAGTTAGTCCCGAACACCGATTCAAAACCAAGTAATCAATCAAAACGTTCGACCTTAAAAGCTCATGAAGTTCGTTTCGCAAAACTCCCAAATCAGACCCTTAAATAGGTCCTTGAAGTCCCCCAAAAGTGTTGAAAACAAGTCGCGAAAAAGATTGTCAAAAACGTCGAAAAACGGAGTTAAAGCGTTGAACTCAAAAGATCAGTCGCGCCAGCGAGTCATCCTCCCGCCCCCGTGAGACCAAGTGTCTCATAGAAGCCTCTCGCGGTCGTGAGTCCGGGGTCCCCCTCCTAGGGCATCCAGACTCCAACTCGCCGCCACGAGTTACCCTTGTCGCAGTCGTGAGTTAGAACCCTAATAGGGCTGTTCTTCCTCGCGGTCGCAAGACCCCTATCGCGGCGGTGATTACATCCCTGAATCTTAGATTAAAGGGACGTGTGTGGCCTTATGGGGAGTTGTTTGGAACTCCCCTTTTTCCCAATTTTTTCCAAGGTACCCAGGCACATGTTAGTACAAGAATGATTCGAAAAACATGAAGGGGTGAAGAGATTTCACACCCAACACTTCCTTGGTCCACTTCTTCTTCTCCCGGGTGGCTTTTGAGGTGATTTGAGGTCGAAACTCCTAGATCTGCTTGTTGGGTGAGTGAGAGGAGTTAGTTAGGGAATAAAGGAGATAACTTGGGAGGTTGAGAAGTGAAATGAAGAGGAAAGATGCTAACTTACCCTTCCGAGACCCAAAACCAAGCAAACGAACTCCGGGGGCTTCGATCCTTGACTTCCGGGTTGAGATGTTGCTCTTATGGACCTCCTTGGCTCCTTGGAATGTGTTGAGACTGCTGGACTCCTTAGATTTTGAGGGAGAGAGGAAAAAGCAATGTGGGGGTGGTGTTTGGAGGGTGGTGTCAAGAGGAAGAGGGGAGGAGGGGGTGGTTCTCCTTGGTGGTGGCTTAGGGGAGGAGAATGTGGCTGAAATGGTGTTTGTGGAGGTGAGATGGGGAGGCACAAGAAGAGAGAGGAGATAGCAAGATAGTGTTTAGGGGTTTTGGGTTAGTAAAATGTGGAGCTTCCAACCCTTCTCTCTCTTTTTTCAGTTTTATTCAAGAGGAGAGGATTATTGTGAGTATCAACCCATTAGATGAGAATGTCTAGTTGATCGAAGAAGCTTACATGAAGATCTCAAGAGGTTCTGAGAAGAAGAAGCGAACCTAAACGAAGAACAAGTCTGCAGAAGTTGTCGCCAGGAATGCTGAACTTGTTTTGCACTTTCTGGAAGCCTCAGTTGTCCGATTGACTATTATGACCATGCGTTGGAAAGCTCTTTCAAAGAGCTACAACTTTCCTGTTGACAAGAAGAGCAAATTCGAGACAGATTTTCCGTGAAAGACCGATGCAGCGGCCGCCGCATCTATGCCACGGCCACCGCATTCCCGCAGCCAGAGACGTCTAAGTAGCAGCCGTATGGCGCGCCCGCCGCATCTATGCAGCGGTCGCAACATTGTTCGTCAGCGATCAGATGCGTTGTTTCATTAAGTTAACCTAGTTTTCTATGAGACTTTGGCCGACTTTGAGTTTTTAAGGCTGAATATTACTAGTTTTTGAGAGACTTCCATTCTATTCTACGTTCTATCAAACAATTAGAGATTGAGCGATGTCTTCCATGAGGAACTAGACTCATCTGTTCTTCCTATAATTTGAAGCTTTATTTGGATTGATTGTGAGTTTCTAATTCTCGTTCCTTGTTTCCTATATTTGAATGCTTCAACTTCTTTGTGCTTGATTGTCTATTGTTTTATTCTATCTATCCCACACAACTAGTTAGAATCAATTCAATTGCTAAGGTTTTGTAGATTTCTGATTGTGAACCTTAACCTAAGTAGCAAACTTATCCCTTTAGGGCTGATTGAACTAATTGGATAAGTAGGAAGTTGGATGTGTTGTTAAATCTCTCTTTAGGGACTGCAAATACCTTGGCTAATCTCTGAACTTAAAGCTATCAATTGGGTTAAATCCTTCTTTTGGGACTGTTCGATTGATAAAGGTTTCTAGGACTGATTGGACTAGTAACTATATTAGGTCGAGACAAGGGCATTCATAGAAAACTTAATAGGACGAGAAGAAGTTACAAGGATCGCTTCAACCAAATAAAGTGGAAAATTATAGGTAGAACTGCTTCTCTTAATTGTTTGAATCAAATTCATTTACTTTGCTTTCATCAATCTGCTTTGATTAAAGGCGGATCTTTTACACACTCAAAAACCCTCCTCTTTGGTTATTTAATTGACACTTAAATCATACTTGAGAAACAAATTTCCCTGTGGATCGACCTCTTACTTATTATTATGCTAGTTATAAGTTTGAGTTTACTTTGGCGGATGAACGACAGGTTTTCCCTTCGTCAAATTTGGGATATGGAGTAAGATCAAAAGGGGTTAGTGGATTCACACCATAGACACGTTCAAATGGAGATATCTTTGTTAAGGAATGCATAGTCCTATTATAAGCAAACTCCACATGAGGTAAGGCTTCTTCCCAAAGCTTCAAATTCTTTCTTATTATGGCTCTAAGGACAGTAGTTAAGTTTCTATTGGTCACCTCAGTTTGGCCATCAGTTTGGGGGTGACTAGAGGTAGAGAAGAGCAATCTAGTTCCTAATTTATTCCATAAGTTCGGAAAAAAATGACTAAGAAACTTAACATCCCTATCACTAACAATTGTTTTAGGCATACCATGCAACCTAACTACTTCTCTAAAGAATAGATTAGCAACATTAGTAGCATCATCGGTTTTATGACACGGAATAAAGTGAGCCATTTTAGAGAATCTATCTACCACTACAAATATATAATCTCTCCCCTTATTAGTTCTAGGCAACCCAACAATAAAGTCCATAGAAATGTCGTCCCAAGGGGCTGAGGGGGTAGGTAGTGGGGTATATAATCCATGGGGCATAAGCTTAGATTTGGCCTTTAAACAATCAATACATCTCTTAAGGTAATGTTCCACATCCCTAAGCATATGTGGCCAATAAAAATGTGTCCTAAGGGTGTGGTAAGTCTTATCTCTCCCAACATGACCCATTAAACCTCCACTATGGGCTTCATTAACAAGTAATAATCGAAGAGAACACCTAGGTATACACACTTGATCTTTCCTAAACAAGAAACCATCAAAGATATAAAAAAATTCGGTTGGACCCTTTTCTAAGCATTTTTGAAAGCTATCCCCAAAATCAACATTTTTTTCATACAATTCCTTAATATAAACAAAGCCTAAGGCTCTAGAATCCAAAGTGGTTAAAAGAACATGTCATCTATAAAGCATCAGCAACCACATTGTCTTTTCCTTTCTTATACTTTATTACATAAGGAAATGTTTCAATAAACTCCATCCATCTACCATGTCTCCTATCAAGTTTATCTTGGCTTTTAAAATGTTTTAAAGATTCATGATCAATCCTAAGTATAAACTCTCTAGGCCATAGGTAGTGAGACCGTGTCTTAAGGACTCTAAATAATGCATATAATTCCTTATCATACGTAGAGTAATTAAGACATGCACCTTTCAATTTCTCAGAAAAGAAAGCAATAGGCTTACCTTCCTGCATAAGAACTCCTCCAATGCCAACTCTGCTAGCGTCGCACTCCACCTCAAAGGGCCGAGTGAAGTCGGGTAGAGCGAGCAATGGCGCCTGCGTGAGCTTTTCCTTGAGCGTGCGGAAGGCCTCCTCTTAGGTTGTGCCCCACTTGAACTCGCACCGCTTCTTTATGAGTTCCGTGAGAGGGGCTGAGATGGTGCTGAAGTCGCGCACGGACAGCCTGTAGAAGCTCGCCAATCCCTGGAAGCTGCGCACATGGCCGATGGAGGTGGGTGTCGGCCATTCTTGTATGGCTTTAATCTTTGCCTCATCAACACGCAGTTCATTAGAGCTCACTACAAAACCAAGAAAAGACACTTGATCATTACGTAATCCACATTTCTTCAAATTCGCATACAAGTGTTCTAATCTTAGTGTAGAAAGTACTCCCATAAGATGTGCTTCATGTTCTTTAGGATATTTGCTATAGACAAGTATATCATCAAAATAAACAACAACAAATTTCCCAATAAAGTTTCTAAGCAAATGATTCATTAAGCGCATAAAAGTACTAGGTGCGTTAGTTAAACCAAAAGGCATAACCAACCATTCATATAAGCCAAATTTAGCCTTAAATGATGTTTTCCATTCATCGCCTTCCTTCATTCTAATCTGATGGTAACCACTTTTTAAATCAATTTTTGAGAAAATGAAAGACCCATGCAACTCATCTAACATATCATCTAAGCGGGGAATAGGATGACGATATTTCATAGCTATGTTGTTAATAGCCCTACAATCTACACACATTCTCCATGAACCATCTTTCTTAGGGAATAATAACACAGGAACATCACAAGGACTCAAACTTTCTCTAATGTATCCCTTATCCAACAACTCTTGGAGTTGGGATTGCACCTCTTGGGTTTTAGTGGGATTCATACGATACGCAGGCCTATTAGGCAGAGAAGCCCCTAGAATGAGATCAATTTTATGCTCAATGCCACGAATAGGGGGTAGACCTGGTGGTATTTCATCGGGGAATACATCCTTATACTCTTCAAGAAGAGATACGATGTGAGGACGGAGGGTAGCTCTAAGCTCCTCACTCAACATGTTCAACCCTTTGCATAAGAGCATAAGGGTTGTTTCCCCGTCCACAAACTCGTCTACAAACCTTCTCTTGAAAGCCAAGAAAACATCTGTAGGCCGAGAATGGGACACCACTTGGCTCAACTGAGCCTTTTTAGCTAACTCACCTTTATTTACCTTGCACTTCTCAATCTCGTCAGCCACTTGGGTAGGCGTCATAGGCTTGAGAACGACGTTCTTTCCCTGAAAAGTAAAGGAGTAGCGATTATTAAACCCATCATGTAAGACCTTATGATCAAATTGCCAAGGACGACCTAATAATATATGACAAGCTTCCATAGGCACTATATCACATAAAACATCATCTTCATAATGTCCTAGTTTTATATGTACTTTAACTTGCTTGTTAACCTTTAGATTTCCACAATCATTTATCTAATGCAATCTATAAGGTCTAGGGTGCTGAATTGTAAAAAGTTGTAATTTATCAACCATTTCTTGACTAGCTAAGTTACAACAACTTCCACCATCAATGATCACATTACAAACCTTTCCCTTAACTAAGCATCTAGTATGAAACAAGTTTTCACGTTGATTGTTATCACAAGGCGTAGGTTGGACACTTAAGACTCTCCTAACAATCAAAGATTCACCATGTTCATAATCAATGCCATCTTCATCATCATAATAAAAAAGGTTACGGTTTTGATCATTATATTCATTAGCATGCTCATCATGTTCATCACACGAATTTTCAGATTCATATTCTCCTAGGTGATTAATCATGAGAGTTTTCTTATTAGGATAATCCTTCATAACATGACCTCTACCTTGGCTTTTAAAGCATACAATGTCCCTAGTTCTACTAGTAGAGGGGTTAGGATTACTTCCTTTAGGTCCAGTAGATGCCCCAGACGAATTCCATCTAAACATAGGCGCTTTGCCCTTGTCGATGGGCTCCTGTTGTGTTTGACCATCACTCCTTCCCTGAGGTTGGCTCGCCCTCTCCCTTGAGCCGCCATCAAACCGGCCTTGGGGCTGCTGCACACGGCCTTGGCGCCACCCTTGGGGTTGCCCACTCGACATTCTCCCACCTTGGTTCCTGTATCTAGCTCCCCTTTCTACCTTCATAGCTAAATGTAACAGCTCGGTAGGCGTAGAATAAGGAAAGTAATCGATTTCATGAGCTAAGGCGGGATGCAATATTCTAAGAAACCTAGCATTTGTATCTTCAGCATTTTCAACTACGTTTGCTCTAGCCATGGTTTCTTGCATTGCATTAAAGGTTTCCTCAACAGTTTTGCTACCTTGTTTAAGATTTTCTAATCTTTGTCTAAGTTCTCTAGCATAGTGTTGGGGAACAAATCTTCTGCCCATTAGTGCTTTCATTTTTTCCCATGATGCGATAGGCGCATCAAGGGTTCTTCTTCTTTCTTTAACTAGGTTATGCCACCAAATTAAAGCAAAGCCTTGGAATTCTAAAGAAGCTAGTTGCACTTTCTTAGTGTCGGAGAAGTTATGACAATTCCATATTTGATCCATTTTTGTTTCCCAATCAATATAAGCATCTGGATCAGTCTTACCATCAAATTGAGGGATCTTTACATTTAATTACCTATGCCGTCCTGATCAGGCTCTCTAGGTGCTATGTATTGGTATCGACCTCCTCTATCGTTCCGCCTGTGACGTTGCTCCCAATGCTTCTCTTCTTAGAAGTCGTCATTGTACTCTGAGAAGTAGTAATCCTTCTGGAACCTTCGGCCTCTCCCTCTTCCTCTTCCTTGTCCCTGCGCATTAACAAACCCATTATTCCTACCATACCTCTCCCCTCGTGGAGAGTCGTACTCATCAAATAAAGGGTTATCTAAATTAGAATTAGGATTAGGGTTAGGATTATGTACTTCCCTTTCATCGAGAGGCGTCTCGTCGCGCCTTTGATTACCTTGTCGACCTACGGTATTAAAACCGGTGGACCGAGCCTCAACTGCCGCAAGCCTCCCCATCACCGCCGCCAAGGTTGCGGTCACATTGGCCATATTGTTGTTCAAGTTGTCGAACATAGTGACCAATTCAGGTGCAAGTGTGGAGGTATTGTTGGAGTTGTTGCCGTTTTTGCCATTTTTGGCATTGTTCTCCTGATTATTAGACATCGCAAATAAAACAAACAAGGAACTATGTAAAGGTTAGAGAAAATATAAACAAACTCGCAAGTGTTTCGCTCACACTCCCTCTCTAATTGGTATGTCACGCTTGTTTTTTCAATCCGCCTTGGGCAAATCAACACTCAAGCTAAAACCTAGCAATTCAAGGTAAGAGATCAAGAGAAAACACCAAGGCTGCACTCGACAATGGCACAAGAAGCACTCGGCAAATCCTTTTTTTTTAAACTTACTTTTGCCCCTAGTGAATTTTATCCTCCCAAGTCCAAGCTTTGAATGTTTCTTTTTTTTTGAAGATTTTCGAACTGTTTTTTTTTTTTAAACCTAATGCAAGAAAGAACAACAAACTATGAAGAAGGACTCGAAAAAATTAATAGACAAGGCTATTGTCAATTGTGACATTCATGCTACTCTCTTGAGAATGTTATGTGATGTTAGAGTACTTAGCTTAGGCCATGACATATTATCTACCAAATAAATTGGGAAATAGGAGAGCTGAAAGAAGTGATTGATGGGAAGGAGTTTATGGTATACAATTATAAGGAACATAAATCAGAGCTCCCTATCAAGCTCGGGGCTACAAAAAAGATTAGATTTGCAAGTTCCAAATGTACTGTAGCTTCCCTGTTGCTTTCATTCATTTAATTTGTTCTTTTAGGGAAGTGCTTTTGTTTGCTTCTTTGATTGATTTTTACCAGCATAAATCTATTTGTGTAGATTCATTTCTTTTCTTTCTTCATTGTGCTTGGGTGTTAGATTTAGCATATATGGATTTTCATTAGCAGTTGAAGTTTTTGGTGAATCGAAATGGAGTTACATGTACCGTTTTTTCATAGTGCCAATACATGATGATGCTTTCTATTGGACGGTGGAACTCTTGGCCCAGAGAAGGAGATACATGGCTTGCTTGAGGATAAGCATTCAACATACACGGTAAGTACGTGAACATGTATGGAATATGAAACATAGGGAGAAGCTTGCTTTGAAGTTTGATCATTGTTAGCTTTGAGAATGATTTTTCTCATTGAGAAACTTATTTATGTAGATCTTTCTCTGTTTGAGTAGGAGATTGGCTTTCCTATCATTGATAGAAAGTGAGTGCCTTGGACTCTGATGTAATCTACCTGACGTTTTTACATTTCAGCAGCAATATGACCATTTCAGTATGTCTACATCCCAACTTTTCATAAAATCTATGTGCTTAAACTTTCATTTTTTAGTAACACGAAATATCTTGTTGTATCTATATATCTAAGATTGAACTACTATGTTCAATGACAGACATGGTCATTGAACTTGAATTATCACTATTTTCTTATATTATATTGTCTATTCACTTGTTCATGTAAGATAAGTCTTACCCGTTGCTACCTTGATCAGTTTAATATTTATTTTACCTTACTTCTGAACTTAGATTCAACTGAGTTGTTGAACTTAGGCTCATTAAATATTTGTCTAAGCTTAGATGAAGCTTTTTAGTTTTTATCTTTGGGGAACTTCTCTCTTCAATTTTTTAGTACTCCGTATATTTTTGGGAATTATTAAAGGCTAGAATTTGGCTAGAGATTATCTATTGTTTAAATGATTGATAAATGCCCAAATGCAGATATAAAGGAGAAGAGTAGGAGAGTGGATGCAAAACAGATCTAGTAGCCAAAACCAAGTCTTGCAACTGTTAATGGTGTTGCTATCAATGCCAATTTGAGTGATCCAGTTTCACACAGGGCATGTGGTAATGAAAATGAGAACTGTTGTAACGACGGAGAGAATATGAGGGCAAGGGAGGTTTAAGTTGAAAGTGCTATTGTTGTGTATGATTTGATTGAAAAAGGGACTGGTATGACAACAACAAAAATGTACGCAACTATTGAGGGGAATGGAATGAAGAGTGGAAGAATAGCTAATAAGCAAAATGGGAATGTAAATTGCAAGAGTGTAAGAGAGGCAATTGGTGATACAACTGCTAAGAATTACCCATGTAATTCCGTCTTGCACACTACTATTGTTAGTGATGAAAAAAAAGGACAATACAGGCTACAACAAACTCTACGATGCAACAGGAAAAAAAAAGAGGATCACGTAGTTGCTGGGAGACTTGAGGAAAAAGACAAGGGTCATTGCAACCGGCTGGCAGAAAATAGAATGAGAGAAAGCAAGTGTGCGTTTCTGCTGGTGCTGCAGCTACTACTATCAATAAGTGTGGACACAATATGCGGCAAAACTAGGCAATGAAAAGGCTTGGATACTTTTGCTTCATCTTTGAGGAACTCATGAGTTATCTTTTTTTTTCCCTTTAATAATAAAAAATAGGTAGCTTGGACACATTTTTTTTTTCTTCCTGCTCAAGAGTTAGCTATTGTTTCATAAAATCCAAAACATGGATTTCAAGCCTATTGGCTTAAATGGAAAAGCAATGTGTGTAAGCACAAAGATGCGGGTTCAAATCCCGCATAGGCTATGTTTATATCAATGACATCAAATGTCAAAATGGATTTGAAAATTTCCAAGGCTAAAGGGCTAAACCAAACACAAATTTATCCAAAAATAAACATAAATGACAACAATGGCAAATTTCTCCAAAAAAAAAGAGGAGTCTTTGTTCGTGATAAAACTCTTTATATACGTTGAGTTTTTTTTTTTTTTTTTTTTTTGCCTTATGCCTGCCCTACTTGGAGCTTCCATTTCAATCTCTACAAGTTCATTGATATGTTGATAAGCAACTCAATATTTCCAGGGGCTATGATCATGTTTGAAATTCTTCTTATTCACTTTCATCACTTCTTGATACATCCCTTGGCATCAAATTTCTCAACATTTATATCCAGATTACACTATTATATATTTATCTTTTTTCAGACCCAATACCTTAAATTTATTTTTATTTTCTTATTTATCTTAATATATATTGACCATAAATACCTTAATAATTATTATTTTAGCTTTGTGTGTATTATTTCTTACCAAAATATATTTCTTCTTAATTTATTTCTATTTTTTTTATAGAAAGAGATAAATAAAAAGGAAAGACCGCTACAAGAACAAAATACTTACCGTTGAAATTGGGTCATTATTTGCTCTAATTTCACATAAACCAATAACCATAAAAATGATATTTTCTCTCAAATTGATATGTTTAGTGACACATTTGTTCATCAAGAAATAAAGACTTTTAGAAAGAAATAAAAATATTTGTTGCCAATAAATTTGCTGATTTTTCCCAATATAAGTAGCGACAAAACTGACATTTCCTCACTAAATGATTATTTCAACAATAAAAATATTTCTTGTAAAACATGAACGTATAGCGAGGAATTGAAGCTTTTCTCGTTAATGAATTTGATAAATTTTCCACATTTCACTCAAGCCAATAACGTCAAAAATAAAGTTTTCTCGTTGATTAATATGTTTAGCGATACATTTTTTCCTTGAGAAACACGTACTTTTAGCGAGTAATTAAAATCTTTGTCGCTAATAAACTTGCCTATGTTTTACATAATTCCTACCAAATAAATAATGACAAAATTTAAAATTCCTCGATGAATGTATTTTTAGCGATGAAAACATTCCTCAATAAAAGCTCCAAATTCGCCGTTATTTTCCTTATGATTTACGCGACCACATTATACTATCAATTATCGACGAATCAAAAAATTTGTTGTTGAATACCACTTTTAACGAGAAATATAGGTTTCTTGCTAAAGTTCACGTGCCATTTTGTGATGAGCGGATATGTTCATCGCCAAAGTCCATATTTGCCGAGGAAAAATAATTTGTCGCTAAAGTTTTAGTCGCTAAAAGGTTTTTCTGTTGTAGTGACGTAGCATCTAAGGTAGAGATAAGAGAATACCTCATTGGGAGTGCATCAACCACTGCATTATCTTTTCCCTTCTTGTACTTGATCACATATGGGAAAGCTTGTATGAATCTTACCCACCTAGCATGCCTTTTGTTGAGTTTGCTTTGGGCTCTTAAGAACTTGAGTGTCTCATGATCAAAATGGATGACAAATTCCTTAAGCAAGAAGTAGTGTTGCCATGTTTTGAGCACACGAACAAGAGCATACAACTCTTTATCATAGGTAGGGTAGTTCAACTCGGCGCCACTCTATTTTTCACGAAAGAAGGCAATGGGGCACCCTTATTGCATCAAAACTCCTCCAAGGCCAATGTTGGATGCATCACACTCTATCTCAAAAGTCTTTGAGAAATCTAGTAAGACCAATAGAGGGGTAAAGGCGAGCTTCTCCTTGAGAATTTCAAAAGCTTGTTCTTGTGGTTTATTCCATGTGAATGGAACATTCTTCTTAGTGAGCTCGGTCAAGGGAGAAAGCCAATGTGCTGAAATCCCTTACAAATATGTGGTAAAATCAAGCTAAACCTAGAAAACTCCTCACTTGAGTCATGATTGTAGGAGTAGGCCATTCTTGGATTGCCTTAACCTTCTCTTCATCATCCTTCAATCCTATCTTGCACACAATAAAGCCAAGGAATACAACATGATCCGAGCAAACAGGACATTTCTTGAAGTTAATATATAATTTTTGTTCCCTCAAAACTTCTAAGATTAGCCTAAGATGCTCAACATGCTCATGTAATGTGCAACTATAAATCAGAATGTCATCAAAGTAAACCACCAAAAATTTACCTAGAAGATCTCTAAGAACATGGTTTATCAAACGCATAAAGGTGCTAGGGGCATTAGTTAAACCAAAAGGCATTACTTATCACTCATACAAACCATATTTTGTCTTGAAGGATGTTTTCCATTCGTCTCATTCCTTCATCCGGATATGGTGGTAGCCACTCTTCAAATCAATCTTAGAAAACCTGTTGGCTCCATGAAGTTCATCAAGCATATCATCTAGGCGTGGAATGGGGTGCCTATACTTGACGGTGATGTTGCTGATGGATCTACGATTAACACAGATATGCCATGATCAATCTTTCTTAGGCACAAGGATGACAGGGACTGCACATGGACTTAGGCTCTCACACACATAGCCTTTATCCATAAGTTATTGCACTTGCTTTTGAAGCTCCTTTGTCTCAGCTGGATTAGTGTGGCGGGCGGCCCTGTTGGGTAGTGTTGCTCCTAGAATGAAGTCAATTTGATGCTCTATTTCCCTTAATGGTGGAAGACCATTGAGAATTTCTTCTTGAAACAAATCTTGAAATTCTTGCAATGAAGTAGAAACAAGTGGAGGTAGATCATTCCAATCTTAGGAAACAAACAAATTATCTTTAAAAAGCACAAGATAACATGTTTTACTCCCCTGAATCACATACTCCACTTCTTTTGCCTTGGAAAGGAGAATCTGGTGAGAACTACCCATGTTTGAACCAATGGCTAGCTTTTTTATTTCCTTTCTTCTTTCCAAGTTAGCTACATGGTCAGCCACAATTTCACGAGGGACCATGGGATGAAGTGTAATTTTCTTACCTTCTATTTGGAATGTTTGCTCATTGGTGACTCTGTTGTGGATCACACCTCGATCATATTGCCATGGTCTCCCTAAATAAAGGTGACACGTTGTCATGGGGAAAACATCAGAAAGGATCTCATCTTTATACCCCCCAATTGCAAATACAATCATGGTTTACTTGCCAACTCTTAGAGGTTCCTTGTAATTCAACCAATTCAAGGTGTAGGGATGCAGATGTGGGGTACATTTGAGGTTGAACCTATCTACAACATCTTGATCAATAAGATTGCAGCAAAATCCTCCATCAACTATCACACTACATACCTTGTCTTTGATGAGGCATCGAGTATGGAAGAGGGTCTCTCTTTGATTCGAAAAAGAAGGAGCATCATTGGAGATCGATACCGCAAAATATTCTCCAACAACAGCATTAGCATGAATATCCTTTTCCTTATCTTCTAAGTTTGTCTCTTCTTGGCTCTCCTCCTCATATTCATACTATCCTTGATAGCGCTTACTTTCGAGTAGGGCATTCTCTAGAAAAATGACCCCTACCCAAGAACTTGAAGCACTTGAGATCCCAAGTATATGATTCAGATTCACCCCTCGGAATCGGAACATTAGGCTTGTTATTTCTTGGGGTTTAGATTGGTGGTTGGGTTTCTTTCCGTGTGAAGGGCTTAGGGGGCTCACTTCTTGGCTCTATGGGATGTGCAGTCAATGTAGCTCATGGGCTAGGGTTGGAGCTCCAAGGTTTAGAGTCATGTATTCCCTTTCTCTGTTGAAGGTTTTAGTGCGCTTGATTAGTGTAATGTAGCACCTCCTCAACTTGAGTTCCCGCGCCAAAACGTTGCATTTCAACATGTGAAGCAATATCTAAATTCTGCCTACCAATAAAATTTGAAATTACATACCTTTCGGGAAATCAGATTCTCGATCTAAAGACAAGCTGTTTGAGTTTCTTATAGAACCGATCTGTAGTGCGGGGGCCTTGCTTGATGCGTTCCCATTTGATTTGGACACGATCCACATAATCTTCGAGCACAAACCTTTCTCTTAGGGCTGTTTTGAGATCCTTCCAAGTGGTGATAGGGGGGTATCGCATATATGTTCTCCCTTGTTTTTCCTCTTGCCACCATGAGTATGCAAATGCTGAAAAATGAATGGTAGCAACAACAACCCTTTGAGCGTCATGATAGCCATAGTAATCAAAGATGGACTCAACTTTGGACTCCCAATCCATGTATGACTCAGCCTCGGAAGTTCTGGCAAATTGAGGAATGATAAGCTCTACTCCGTGGTGTTGATCTTGTCTCATATCTTGACGATACTCATGATCCTCATTTTGATATCTTCTTTGGAACATGCCATCACATCTAGCACATTGAGTTGGTTATGGATTGCGCCGGGGCATCCTAAGTGGTCGGGGCTGCTGCGAGCGCGGTGGATTTTGAGCATAATGAGCTTGTTGATTCTCCCTTTGATAATTAACACTTATGTTATCATCAAAATCAGTATGGTAATTCAGCAGTCGTCATGACATTTGGAGCCATGTCTCATTGCGAGGACCTCTTATTTGGCCACACCCTTGTGGGGTCCCATTGGGCTCACTCTTCTGATCAGAGTCATGTGGCTCATCATTTCTGTCGTTGGTTCTAGTACCACTAAGTATTTGCTCAATCCTTTCATCTAGGTCTCTCAATAGGTCAGCCCTAGTCTTCTCATACTCTTCTTGTCTCATAGCTACCTCTTCTTTCCTAGATTGTCGAAGAACGGCTTGCAAATCAGCTAGGGTGATATCTCTTTCTTCATTCCCTACATTAGATATATTTTCCTACACACAAAATGCACAAACAAAAGGAAAACAAGAAGAACCGAGAAAATCACAAAAACATGCAAACACATTAGAGTTAGAGATCAAAAGATCTCTCTCCCCTCCCTCATATTCTTTTCACTCATGAATTTTTTTCTTTGGGGGTGAAACTCTCCCTCATTTAGAATGTGATCTCACTTCACTCACAACTCATATTTTAAGCACACACAAGTATGCAAACAAAACACTTTCAACGGAGTAAGGTGAGGGTGCTTCTTCCACGCTAGAATAAGCTCTATCTTCGTCGAGGCAATGTAGCTTAGTAATGTGGTCTTGGATACTCACAAAAAGTATCAAAGGCACAAACCAAGGCAAGCCCATAGGCAAATATTTACCAAATCCCAAAATCAAGTAAGTAATGCTCGAATGGAAAAAGGGCAACAAGGTTTAGGCAAGGAAAGGAACAAGGCTCAAAGCAGCTAATGATATGATGAGAATGTCTTGTTTTCGAGCACAAACAACAACAACACAACTTGCGCTTCAAATGCTCACAACATGCACATAGAACCTTGGAGCTTTTCTAACTTTTTTTTTTCTTTCCTTTTTTTTTTTTTTTCCTTCTTTTTTCCAAAAATAAAAAGCACACAAACAATACTACAAATCTGAATTCACTTCACCTCCAAATACTTATCAAGTACATTTCATCAATAGCTCATTACCATATAACATTTTAAGCATTAGGAGAATAATGGCGCAAAACATTTAAGGATGAAGTTCAAATTTTGGGTAAGAAGGATGAAGGTTAATGTAAACTCATAGAACACTAGATAAAAGCATATAAGCTTAATGAACAATGAATCGGTCTGATTTTTTTATTTTTCTTTTTTTTTTTCCAAATCTTAACCACATATATTAAGGCAGAAATGATGGAAAAAATGGTGGAAAAGGCTGGACAAAAATCAGGAAGAAGGATGGATATAACTGGCTAAAAATCGAGCAAAACAAACCAAAAATGGAGAAGTAATTCGTATCCCTTTGGCTTGAGAAACTTACCTTGAAGATAGCTATGATACCACTTGATGAGTTTCCCCTTGAGGATTCTCAAATCTCAGTACAAAGTAAGTCGGAAGAAGTCTCGAACCAATCGGTGGAAGATAGATGATATAGATGGATTTCGGTGGAATATTTTTGGTATTTTTGTGATAATGATAAAAACTTATATTTGGGGGAAAACAATCTGAATTTTATAAAGGATAGGTGAACAAAAACAAGTGGATATGATTCACCACGAGTTCTTGAACAAACATCAAGTACAAAGGGATATTACACACCCAAAATACAAGATCGGACCTTCGATATGACTCGCGAAGAAGATGAAGTTTCTGCTTCAATATAAAGATATAAACCTGGTTTTTGATGGAAAATGGCATGCCTTCTAATGGCTATAAGGGCAGAATAATATAGAAGAAGTTTGTGAGCAACTTGGGCATGCCTTGGAAAAAAGTGGCTTGCATTAAATGCAATCTTAGAAGTTGTTCTCTGCCCAAAAGCACCAACTGCATGGGGGTTGTATTCCTTTATGACTCTCTTCCCAATGTGCCTTTAAAAGCATGAGAAGTTTGAATTTGGAACTGATTTGCCTCCATAATCATCAGCTAAAACCGAGGCATTTCCGAGCTTCTTGGGCCGCGGGTTGTGCACCTCAACTTGTTGTAGACACTTGTTGATTACTTGACCTTGATCTTGATAGTTCATGGAAACCGTTAAGAGTACTTGAAGAAGGTCAGCTTAAATACGTCTTGCTCGAGCTCGAGTGATGGAACTAAGAGGTAGCTCATTTGAATCATTTGGAGCTTCGGCATATCTTGCTTCTTGATTGATCATAAGTGTGATCACATCAGTCCTCAATCAAGAAACATAAAGAACAATGAGGTAAAATAGGTTTAGGGAAAAAGAAACTAACCAACTCACTAGGGTGGGGGCTAGAGCGGGTATGACTGCTGGAACTGCTAGCAAAAAGGTGTTGAAACTATTTTGGACATCAAAAAGGGCGTGGGCATGCTCCTCTTGGCGCTGATACAAAGCCGTCTGATTTTGGCTTCACTCTATAACATGCTCATCCTGGTGGCGAAGGAGGTCCTGGTGGTACTGATGGAACTCCTAGCCTTGAGCAATCTATATCTAGTAGATGTTTTACAAGCGTTACTCATAGTGGCCCGAATAGGAGAAAGGGCGGTAGCTTATGTCTGTGTCAGAATCATCCCTTGCTCTCCTCGACTCACCCCACAAAAGGTAGAGAGCAGAAGATGTTACTCATCATCGGTCGCATGGATCTCATCTTCCTCATCATCAAAATTAGACAAAGCCTTCGATAAAAGGTTAAAGTTGGCGATCCAGGGTCCCATGGGAAGCTGAGCTGAAAGCCAATTGATATGCTCCTTTGAAGGCCCAACCCTCCATATGTACGGGGTCATGCTGCCCTCCATATGCCTAATCCTCGTCATCATCTCCATGGAGATGCGAGAGTATCCTCCCAAAGGCTACAGAACATGTACTACAACTTGAAAATGTAGGGTGATGAGTGTGATCAGCCCTCCAAAGTCAATGGTGCGCGTAGATTTCTACGGACCCACCAAAAACATGTCGGAGCAAGTATCCAAGAATAGATTAACCCAATCAAGAATGGGATATGCCTCCGGAATTCGGCAGTACAGCGAAGCACGGCTCTTGAATAGTTGTAGTTACCCCCACCAGACTTCCATTGCTGGTTAGTTGCCAACTCCCATGTCTCTGAAGGCTTGGGGGCATTGCATAGCTCTCTGCCAATTAGTCGATGATGGTCTAGTCACCCCAAAAATACAAACCAACTCATCCTCCTCATCATAAGAATCAAACAAAGCCTCCGATAGGAGGTTAAAGTCAACGATCGAGAGTCCCATGGGAAGCCGAGTTGAAGGGCAAATGATATGCTCCTTTGAAGGCCGAACCCTCCATATGTAGGTAGGGGGCATGCAACCCTCCATATGCCTCATCCTCGTCAGCATCTCTAAAGAGAGGTGAGAGTATCCTCCCAAAGGCTACAAATCATGTACGAAGACTTGAAAACATAGGGCGATGAATGTGATGAGCCCTCCAAAGCCAATGGTGCATGTAGCTCTCTACGGACCCTCTTAGTGAGACCTTGTTGAGCTCATTCTACCCAAAGAAGGTGTTGTTCAACACGTTGTGGTAGAGTCGGAGAATAGGGTGAGTGGTTGAATAGTTGTAGTTACCTCCACCAGACTTCCACTACTGGCCAGTTGCCAGGTCCCATGTCTTTAAAGGCTTGGGGCGTTGCTTAGCTCTCTTCGAGTTAGCCGATGATGCTTTAGTCACCCCAAAAATACATGCCAACTCATCCTCCTCATCATAAGAATCAGACAAAGCCTCCAACATGAGATTAAATTCAGCGATCGAGGGTCCCATGGGAAGCTGAGCTAAAAGGCAAATGATATGCTCAATTGAAGGCCCAACCCTCTATATATAGGGGGCCATGTTGCCCTCAATGCGCCTCATCCTCGTTAGCATGTACTACAAATCATGTACTACGACTTGAAAACGTAGGGTGATGAGTGTGATGAGCCCTCCAAAGCCAATGGTGCGCGTAGCTCTCTATACGGACCCTCCAGAAAACATGTCGGAGCAAGTATCCAAGAATATATCAACCCAATTAAGAGTGGCCTCTGCCTCTGGAGTTAGGCAGTACAACCAAGCCCAACTCTTCATTGAGACCTTGTTGAGCTTGTTTTGCCCAAAGAAGGTGTTGTTCAACACCTTATGGTAGAGTTGCAGCACAGGGTGAGTGATTGAATAGTTTTAGTTTCTCCCACCAAACTTTCACTGCTGGCCAGTTGCGAGCTCTCATGTCTCTGAAAGCTTGGGGCGTTGCATAACTCTCTTCTAGTTAGATGATGATGGTCTAATCACCCCAAAAATGCACGCCAATTGAGTCTTAGAGGTCTCAAAGTGCCGACCCATCATATAGATATCAACCGTGTTGTCATCATACACTACTAATGTCGCTAGAAACTCCCGAATTAAATCTGGGTATGTTTGTCTAGGCAAGGCGATCGATATCAGCTGGTTTTGTTGAGTTTCATTTTCTTTGTTTTTCAGCATTCTTTTCCTGAAAGTTTAGTCTGATGAGTATATCCAAATAGAAAACTTAAGAAAATCATCCTAGTTTACTAAAAATGCAGAGAGGAAAAATTACAGAAAAGAAAATCTAAAACTTACCTCGGGTTGTCTCCCGAGAAGCGCCTTTATTTTACGTCCTTGGTTGGACATAATGAGTGCCTAATAATCCTAAGTTGGGTCATCCAAGTGCATTTCTTCCATAACTTGCTTGGAGATGTCCGAGTTATACTTCTTGAGGTGATGACCATTTACCTGAATACGTTGTCTCCTTTTGGGTTTTGGATGTCCACCGCACCATGAGGATATACATGAATCATTATGTATGGTCCTGTCTAACGTGAGCGAAGCTTTCTTAGAAAAAGCTTAAGTTGTGAGGTATACAATAAGACCTTATCTCCTGGGTGGAATTCTTTTTGTAGAATATGCTTGTCATGCCAAGCCTTTTATCTTATTCTTGTAATTTATGGCATTATCATAAGCATCCCAACGGATCTCCTCCAACTCTTGCACTTGAAGCTTTTGAAGCTCTCCAACTTCTGTTGGTCCATATTTGCCCGCTTAACATCCCAATAAGCTTTATGCTCGAGTTCAACTAGCAAATGACATGGTTTTCCATATATCAAGCGAAATGGGGACATGTCAATGGGTATCTTGTAAGCGGTACGATATAAGCCTTCTTCCGCCGGAGACTACAATCCTTGCAGTTTAGGTCTATTGTCTTCTATAATATTCTCTTCACTTCACGATTAGACAATTCGGCTTACCCATTGGATGATAGGCAATTGAAACCCTCTGAGTCACATGATACTTTCTCAGCAGAGCACTCACTATCCTATTGTAGAAATGAGTTCCTCCATCACTAATCAGATCTCTTGGTATTCCAAATCTAGCAAACAAACTCTTCAGGAATCCTGCAATCACTTGAGCATCATCAGTTTTGGCAGTCTTTGCCTCCACCCATTTGGAGAAATAGTCCACTGCAGTCTGCAAGTAATATATAAACATTCTCGAAAGAGCTAGGAAAGAGACACGTGAAATCAATGCCCCAATCATAAATATTCTCATGTACTATGACCTGGAATTGGGGCATTTCATTTCTGCTCGAAAGATTCCCCATTTACTGGCATTAATCGCAAGATTTACAAAATACATAGGCATCGTAAAAGATATGCGGCCACCAGAACCCTGCTTGTAGAACTTTCCTCGTGGTTCGTTGAGGTCCAAAATGTCCCCCATATGCATGTGAGTGACATAAATTAAGAACGGAGGTTACCTCATTGTCGGGAAGACATCGACGGATAATCTGGTCGAAACAATGGTTCTAGGGAATGAGGTCATCCCATATATAAAAGCGCGCATCATGTCGAATCGTATCCTTCTTGGCCTTTGGATAATTGGGAGGGAATACCCTTGACACTAGGTAATTGAAGATATATGCAAACCATGGTCTGAGAGTATTGGCACTCATGAGGGGAAGAAAGGACTCCGTTTGATCTTCTGCAGAAATAATGGTGGGCATCATTTTCACAAAGCGGTGAGCGTCAGTTTTTAGCGGCGGGCGCTGGTTTTCAAATTTCAGGTTTCGTCGAAATTCTCAACAACCATTCGCCTAGGAATTCTCTTAGTCTTCTTGGTTGCTCTCCTCCACCATAAGTCCTAAGTATTCTACTTAAATGATATACCACTAAGTTATCTGCTCCTTTCTTATCTTTGATCTCGATGTTGAACTCATTCAGAAGTAGAATCCATTTGATCAATCTAGGCTTAGCTTCTTTCTTTTCCATGAGATAGTGGAGGGAAGCGTGGTTAGTGTAGAAAATCACCTTGGCACCCAACAAGTATGGAAAGAACTTCTCAAGAGAAAATTAATACCACGGTGAGAAGTTCCTTTTTGTGGTGGTGTAGTTCCTCTTAGATGTATTCAACATCATAGAGGCATAGTATATCATGTGAGAGACTTTGTCCACCTTCTTTCCTAAAAGAGCACCAACGACATAGTTGCTAGTGTCACACATCAACTCAAAAAGCAGAGACCAAATTGGAGCCTGAATGATAAGTGATGAGGTCAGGCAGCTTCGCAACTCGTGGAAAGCAATTTTGCACTTCTCATCAAACTCAAATGGGGCGTCCTTTTTATGAGCTCACATAATGGTGCAATGACCTTCGAAAAATCTTTGATAAACTTGTGGTAGAAACTTGCATGACCTAATAAAGAACGAATTTCACGCACATTAGTAGGATAAGGCAAAGACTGAAGAAGATCAATCTTTGTCTTATCAACCTCAATTCCCTTTTGGGAGACAATATAACCAAATACAATACCCTGTTTCACCATAAAATTGCATTTCTCATAGTTCAAAGCCAAATTAGTCTCAACACAATGGTGAAGAACTAACAAAAGATGATGCAAACAGGAATGAAAATCATTTCCATAAACAATGAAGTTATCCATAAATACCTCAATGAAATGCTCAACATACTCAGAGAAGATACTCATCATGCACCTCTGAAAGGTGGCAGGGGCATTGTGTAATCCAAAAGGCATTCAACTGTAAGCAAAAGTGTCAAATGAACATATAAATGTGGTCTTCTCCTGGTCTTTTGGTGAAATGGGAATCTGAAAATATCCTGAATAACCATCCAAAAAGCAATAGAAAGAACGCTCAACAAGGCACTCAAGCATCTGGTCAATAAAAGGGAGAGGGAAGTGATCCTTATGAGTTGTTCCGTTGAGTTGCGATAGTTTATGCAAACTCTCCATCCAATTATTATCCTCACAAGTACCATCTCTTCATTTTTGTTCTGAAAGACCGTAATACCACCTTTGTTGTAGACTACCTGTTAGGACTGACCCAATGACTGTCAAAGATAGGATAAATGATAACATGCATTCATATAGGTGTTATAGGACTTATTTAGCATAGTTTAAGTGTAAGCAATGTCCTCATTCGTATTAATTTGTGAATTAGATTTTTGTGGTTGTGGAGGCGGAATCTACACACAATTGTTGTTCATTGTAGGCATTGAAGAGCTTAGATGAGGGGAACTCGAAGCACGGAAGCATAATCACGTGAATAGACAAAGGAAACAAGCTAAAAGAGTGAGCTAACACTAGGGCTGCGTCCGTGGCCAAGAAGCCGCCCCCGCGGTCAAAGCCGAGATGTGAAAGGTTGACTACGTCTTTAGCCGCGGTCATGGCCAAGAAGTCGCGCATGCGGCCTCTGTCAGCACTGAAACTCTAAATTGTCAAATTACTTATCTTTAGTTAGGTTATTTTGTAACCCTTTTGGACACCTATTTAAGGGGTTTTTAGGAGAAGTTTTATCAACCGTTTAGCAATTCAAGAAACCCTAGAGGAGAGCTTTTGTGCTACGGTGAACTAAACTTCTTTTTTCGTTTGATTAATTAGTTTGAAGCTTTCGATTTGAGATTCTGTGAGATTTTCTCTACTCTATTTACTTTTGAGTAATCTTTATTCTCTGTAATTATTGCTAATGATTGAGTTTGTGTTCTATTGGATTGGCCACCTAATAATACTTGAATTCAATCTATCGCTAGATCTATAAGGACGCTAGTTGAAGAACTTAGATCATAGTAGCAACTTGTGATCATCTAGGGCTAGTTGACTTGGTTAATTGCATGAGGATAAATATACTATTGGTTTATTGCTAGTTGCTTTATTTCAATTGTTCCTATTAACTTTCCTTGGTGTGCATTGCTATTGTTGAATTGAATCTAGATAGTTTCTAGGTTATTCATCAATAAGAATGTTTAGAATCTAGTTGACATATTCACTGATTGTAGGGAAGGAATTGAAAGTTATTGTCAAGGTACAATTGATTTTCACAATAGGTTGCTCAAGAATAATAAGTTTAGGGAATTTCAAGGATCGGAATCCAAATTGAGAGTGGATACTAATTAATCAAGCATGTTTTTCACATATTGTATCAATCATCATCATTGCATCATTTACTTACTTTTGTGCTCCTCTACATACTTCCAAAACCCCATTTTCACATCATTCTCACCTTAACATACAAATTGAGCATACGAATTGCACAAGTCTCTATGGGTTCGACTTGTACTTGCCAAACTACACAAGTTAAGTTAGTTCAGAACTATTTGATAGGATTTAACGACTGCGAAAATATCTCTATCATATTTGGCGCCGTTGTCGGGGACTTGTTTGACAATTTGTGTGTTTTATTTGTGTGCTATTTCTTGTGCGGGTCATCTATATGGTCCACATTGGTTCTGTTGACCAATGTTGAAGGTGAGGTTATTGCAGTTATATGGAGAGAGTTTTCATCAATACTAACAGATTGCAGGACTACATTGACGATCTTTGTTCATGGGGTTATCAAGCTAGTACAAGGGAAGTGCTTCTTTGCATCGTTGATGGTATGACTGCTGAGACACGGCACCTTGCTGAGCACATGAGTAATGGAGGTTTATTAGATATGGGACTCTTGGAGATATGAGATTTTTTCTGCTACATGGATTATCAATGCGCGCAAAATGAGTCACTTCCCCAATTATCTCAAATCTTTGAGACTTTTGTTTCACCTATTGAGGTCATTATGGAGAATCATACTAAGAATATCGAGGAAGACAACACTCCATTTGAGGAGATCACCTCCTAGCTTGCCCGTTGATGAACCAAGTCTAGAGCCAACTCTTGAGGCTCAAGAGGTAATAAAGGTCAACTATTGCGATTTGGAAGGTAGTGGTGAGTATGCCGATCCATGGGAGCATTACTTCAATGCACCACCAACGGAACTGTGTTGGTGGACTTACATACCCTCGACCAAAAGTCAGGCTCAAGAATATGATGAGTTGGTAAGATTCTTGAACATTATACTACTTTCTATCAACTTTTTCATATTTTGTATCCATTCATCTCTTGGATGGGCACGAGAGTTTGATTTACTTTTGAGGATGCTAACAATGTCTGATTAAGTCTTAAACGAAAAACCAAAATGAGTTGAGCCAGCAAGATAAAACAAAAACGTTGCTTGGGAAGCAACCCAAGGTAAGTAGGTTTATTCATATTTTGCTTTTAATTTCTTTCGTTGCATTTTCTATTTATTAGTAGGTAGTTTGGGTTAGTTTTGGCAATAACTAACATTTTAGGAGAAGTTAAGAGAAGAAGGGCGATTAGAGCCGCACCCGTGGCCTAAGAGCCACGCCCGCGTCCTTAAGAAAATCAGAAAAAGTTAAAATAAATATGGAGCTGCGCCCGCGACCCTTCCCCTACAACAATTGTCGAATGTGCCTCTGTTGTAATTCAGTTCCCCCTCTTCCTACTTGTTTGAGATGGGGCTTTTGTCAATTTGAGTTTCCTGAACCCATTTCTTAAATCTCCATATCAGATTTCGTGCATCTCTAACCGTATTTCATACCTTCGGGGCGTAAGTTCAAGGGGTTCTTGACCGAGTTCTTCAACCCAAATCCGTTGCGCGCCTAGGTTGATCCTCATTGGGGGGGAAGATGCATTCGCTTCTCACCACCGATGGGGCTTGTCGGTGGCACCGCCACACTTGGTTGCTCCGACCTAGAGCATGATGGTAATTCGTCTTCGTTTCGCCTTCTTGGAAGGCCGGGGGCGCTCCTCCCTTCGCCGGGGTTTGCCGGGGTTGCCTCTAGAGGTCGGTGTCGACCTCTTCGGTTATCCTTGACGACTCCCTCTCCGATTGTCCTCCTTGGATGGTTTGTTGGACTGGTTGCCAAGCTCCCTCTCTAGCGTTGGCTTCCCTTTGGCTGAGAAATTTTTGGCTTTGGACCCAAACTTGTGTCTTGGGATCGGGACCATCCGAACACTTGTGCTTTGGGCCCAAGGCAAAACCTTAGGCACGAGGCCGTTCGTAATAATTTATATATATATATATATATATATATATATATATATATATATATGGATTGCTTCAAATGTAAAAAGTCCTTTAGGTGTAAAATTTGCTTAAAGTGTAAAATTTGCTAATGGGCCTAATTTAATTACTAATGGGCCTAATTTAATTAGTAGAATGTCTGCCCCCCTTGCCCCCCCTTCTCGGGCCAGTTTTTTTTATTTTTTTTTCGTGTTAACACTTTCTGTTGTGCAAGTATAACTTGCTTTTGTGCACATATAACATCTTATTGTGCAAATATAACTTTATTTTGTGCAGACATAATAATTCATTATGGTGTAAATAGGTAAATGTGTCTATTTCAATTATAAAAATTTATAATTGAAATATGTTTAATTTATGGGTAAATTGGTAAATATGTCTAATTTTATGAGTAAATGCACTTTTTCCCGTTTTCGACACCTTTTGTTGTGCAAATATAAAGTGTATAAATAAAATGATAAAGTGCAAGAATAAAATCACGATGTGTATGAGTAATAATATGAAGTGCACAATTAAGGTTATTGTTAATGTGTTTTGAATCATTTTTCATCGGCGTCGCATCGGGGGGTCCGGGGGGCGGACTTATCATCTCTTTGATTGAGGGGATTAAGAGGGTTAAGATGCCCAACTCCCGTTCGCAGGAGGGTGTTGCTTGTTATTTTATCTTCGTTTTTTGCTACTTACATCAATTTCCATCGCTTCCAATGTGTCATATGTGTCATTAAAAGCCTATTAGCTCAAAATGAGAGAGCAATGTGCCTGCGCAGAAAGATGCGGGTTCAAACCTCATATAGGCCATCTATGTGGTATCTCTTATTATGTTTCTCTTCGTGAATAGTATAAGGTGCAAAAATAAAATTATAATGTGCATTTGTGCAACTGTGAAGTGCATTTATGCAACTGTGAAGTGCATTTGTGCAATTGTGAAGTGCATTTGTGCAACTTTAAAGTGCATTTGTGCAACTTTAAAGTGCAAATATAAGAACATAAAGTGTGAAAATAAAATTGTAATGTGCACATTTAGAATACAAGTGTGCAAAAGTAGGATACAATTGTGCAAATTTAAACTACAATTGTGCAAAAGTAAGATACAATTGTGCAAAAGTAAGATAGAATTGTGCAGATTTATAATACAATTGTGCAAATTTAAGATCATAATGTGCATTAATAAGACAAAAGATGTGCTTTTGAAATCGATGTTTTAATTTTGTTTTTTTTTATTTTTGAGAGTTTGGGTTCACCTCTTAGATAATTTAGGTTGATAGATGTAAGTTTGAAATCGATTTCTTTACGTATAAGCTTTTAAAATTAAAGTGCATAAATAAGATTAAAATGTGCATAATTAAGGTTAAAAAGTGCATAACTAAGATTATAATATGCATGATTAACAACTTGCGATTGTTGCGCTCTTGTCTATTATGTAACCTATGTGGGATTTGAACCCACATCTTTGTGCAAACGCACATTGCTCTACCAATTGAGATAATAAGCTAAATTATGATTTTCATGCTAAAATAGAAGAACCTAATCGACCTAAACCATATCGCAATAAAATTCTAAAATTCAATTAGCTCATGATTCACAAACAATTTGACAATGCTATGAACATGAAATTAGCTCCAAATCAACCCAACATCACAACCATATCATCAATTTCAATCAATTTGGATGTTGGTAAAAAAAACCCCAAATTCTAAAATATATCGCAATAAAATTCTAAAATCCAATTCGATCATGATCCATAAACAATTTGACAATGCTATGAACATGAAATTAGCTCCAAATCAACACAACAACACAACCATATCATCAATTTCAGTCAATTTGGCTTTTGGCAAAAAAATCCCAAATTCTAAAGCATATCGCAATATAAAATTCTAAAATTCAATTAGCTCATGATCCATAAACAATTTGGCAATGATATGAACATGAAATTAGCTCAAAGTCAACCCAACAACATAACCATATCATCAATTTCAATCAATTTGGCTTTTGGAAAAAAGTCCCAAATTCCGCTTCTAAATCAAACCCTAGGTTTTCAATCTCAACCTAAATCATTCAAACAATCCAAATAATTGTAATAACCAAGTTTAGGGTTAGAAATCATACCAAATTCGAGTTGAAACAAGGATAAAAATTGGGATTTCGAATGGTTTCGAGCAAAAAATGTCGAACAAGACTGTTGGGGGAGATGGGCTCGGTGTGAGCTCGGCTGGGCACGCACGAGGGTGGTTCAGGGCTTGCTGTGTGCGGATGAGGATGGGGGTTTGAGGGTGGTGTGGCTGGTGGGTCAAATGTGGCTCGACGGGCTATGGAAGGGTCAATATGTCGAACAGTGAGTAAGGGAAGAAAGGCTCGGTGGTGCGGCTGCAGGGCTCGAACCAGGTGGATGCTGGGCTCGGTAGGTGCGCACAGGGGTGGGCTCGAGTGCGGCTAGGGTCTGGTGGCCGGAGGTGGCTCGAGGTGGGTGTGGGAGGCCGAGAGAGAAGCCGATGCTGGCCTGATCGGTGTTTTACATGTGAAGCGCGGGATGTTGTCCATGTGAAGCGCGTGTTGATTTATTAAAAAAATTAAATTTTACACCTTAACCAATTTTACACGTTAAGGATGTTTTACATTTTGAAGCTTCTCTCTCTCTCTCTATATATATATATATATATATATATATATATATATATTTG
Organism: Persicaria tinctoria; assembly: GCA_037127255.1. Lineage (NCBI taxonomy): Eukaryota > Viridiplantae > Streptophyta > Magnoliopsida > Caryophyllales > Polygonaceae > Persicaria > Persicaria tinctoria. The sequence goes on along the minus strand of JBANSL010000015.1, from coordinate 36,328,099 downwards.
AATGTGTTTGCTTCATACTTTGAATAAACCTACCCGAAAAGGTATGATAAAAATTTCATAAGGGTCTTGATTAAATTCTGAAAGGCTTCCTAGTGCGTTTTTTACGAAGGTGGTTCTCGACTGCGTCCGTTGTTCTTGGCAGTCATAGTCTGAGTTGGGGCTCTAGCGTCCGGTGTCTAGTCTGGCTGGCTCGTGGCGATGTGCATCGAGGTGACTCCGTGTTCCGAAAATGTCCTTGGAGGTTCGTCTTTATCGCTCACATGCACTTCTGATGTACAGCTCGCCAGCGATGTCATCGCTAGGTGACGCTTGACTCTGGAATTAGTCTACGTTGCCCCCAGCTTTTTTGAGTTACACTCGTTTGTTCAGCAGTGGTTGTTTAATTGCCGCTTTTTATATACACATTTTTATTTTAAGTTGTAGGTTTGTCGGCTATTGCTCCTCAAATTATTTCTGATTAAAAAAAAAAAAATTTACAGGACAAACTATTGTTTCCTCTTTCGCCTCGTCGTCTTCTATCTCGTTTATTTCTCGTACGTGCTTCTTCTGAGTTTGCACTCTCTGGCATTCTGTGCGACTTACCCCCTCTCCTTACTCTCTGTGCTTCCACTTCTAGATCTCTCTCTCTCTCGACACCCTGCCTGGTAATCCCTTTTCCCTTCCAAATCCAATATTATAGGGTTTCATCGTGTTCTTCCTGTTTAGGGATCTAATTTTTGCGATTTGGTTCATACTCTTTGTTTCGATAAACTGTTGAAATCTACCTTATTTGTGTGTTTGCTTCTTTCTGGCGGATTTGACCTCGAAGATATAGATTGATTAATCAATTGATTGATTGAGAGTTCTCTTTAATGGCTTCCAATCCGAGCAATCAAGGTGGTGGTGGTGGTGCTGGAGTACCGTTTGATATGAATAAATTGTTCAAACCTGCAAACTTGGGTGCTCAAAACCCTAGCAATTTGGGAACCACTGGTTTCCCTCCTTCCTATGGCCCTCCCAATCCATCTGCGTCTTACCCTCCCCCAACTGGCCCCTACTCTTATTCGCCCCAAACTCCCACTTTTTACCCTCCCCCCTATCCACCGGATCAGCCTCAGCTCCCTAACCTGCAAAATCAGAGGTCTGTCTCCTTCCCTACCCCTCCTCTCCATCCCACCCCTACCGCCCCTCCCCAAACCCCAAACCCAGGTGCTCGCCTGATGGCCCTGTTAAGTGCTCCCCTTGCTAATTATGAGTATTCCCCTCAACCAAGTGCCCCTTTGCCACCTATGCAACCGCCTTCCTCTGGGGTTTCAGAGTTTCCAATGCCAACTGGCATACCTGTTTCAACTCCCGTGCAGCCCAGCCATGCTATAAATGCTGCCATCTCCCAGCCGGCTCCGATGCGCATGCCTAGCAGCAAGCTCCCGAGAGGGAGACATCTAAAGGGTGACCCTGTGGTTTATGATGTGGACGTGAGATTGCAAGGAGAAGTGCAGCCTCAGCTTGAGGTTACTCCCATCACTAAGTATGTGTCGGATCCTGCACTCGTTCTGGGCCACCAAATTGCTGTCAACAAGACGTATATTTGCTATGGGCTTAAACTAGGAGCCATCCGTGTCCTTAATATAAACACTGCATGGCGATCATTGCTTCGCGGTCACACACAGGTATCCAATTTCATAACTCGTATTTCCTATGTGATGTTCGGATAATATACTGGTACTTCTGAACTAGGCTGAATAGCAAAGCCGCCAAATTTTATCGCATAAACCAGTTTGATATGAATGGCCGACTATGATAGAGCTCTATTTCAATGCTAATGAATGTAGATTGCCCTTTTCCCTTCTTTTTTTTTTTTTTTCATATTTCTCTCGACGTTGGATGACTGTTTGGTAATTCTTTTTTATTTTGGTTTGAATAAATTCTGTTTATCTTTCCTGTTAACAATCACTTTATTTAGCTTTTATTTTTCTATTTTAATTTTTTTATTTCTATTTATGCTATTTCTTCCAAGTCTAACTATATTTCTTCATTCCAGAGGGTAACTGACATGGCCTTTTTCGCTGAAGATGTTCATCTTTTAGCCAGGTATTACTCTAATTCAGTAAACTCAGTTGCATATTGGTCTGCCTTTGTTTAGCTTATAGGATATTCTGCAGTGCAAGCATAGATGGACGGGTTTATGTTTGGAAGATCTCAGAAGGTCCAGATGAGGAGGATAAGCAACAAATTTCTGGAAATGTAATTATTGCTATTCATATATTTGGGGAGGAAGGATCTATACATCCACGAGTTTGTTGGCATTGTCACAAGCAAGTAAGCCCTCTCTTTTTCATTCTCTTTCAGTCTATGTGTGTATTACAGTACAAGGAAACCTTTGCACAACAGGAGCCCAAATCCAGGGCAAATCTCTACATCTTCCACTAGTTTGATCCTCTCAATCACAAGTTCCTCCCCTCAATCACAACTTCCTCCACTCCCATTAGGCAGTAGCTGACAAAACTTTGGCTAGCACCATTATCCATGAGCACGATCACCACTCCAACAAGGTGGTAGCTCACAAACTTAAGATGGTTTCTTTGTGCTATCTGCGCACTTGTATGCATGTGGCTCCCTGTCTACCTGCCTGTTCTGGAATAAAAAGGGTTGTTCTCAATTTTGAGTCATTTGAAGATCAAGAGATTGATTGTTGTTTTCTTCTTCCTATGATTATGTATTTTGTATCTCTTTACATCCAGATACTTATCATTACTCTGTCTTTTTTATGTTTTCCCCTTTGATTACCGTTCTGCAGGAAATTCTGGTTGTTGCGGTTGGTGAAAATGTTTTGAGGATTGATACTACAAAAGTTGGCAAAGGTGAAACCTTTAGTGCAGAGGAGCCTCTCAAATGCCCCATAAACAAGCTGATTAAAGGGATTCAATTTGTGGGAAAACATGATGGAGAAGTGACTGATCTTTCTATGTGCCAATGGATGACAACTCGCTTGGTGTCTGCCTCAAAAGATGGAACGGTTTGCCATGATTCTGTTTCTTCTTCTACAGTATAATAAATTATGACTGAACATAAGATGATATTAGACTAGAAAATGAATTTTCATGTAAAGGAAATATGATATAAAATTCAGCCGGAGCAATTTGAAAGCAGAAAGTCTTTCATATCATTTTTTTTTATAAAAAAAGTCTTTTCATAGCTGTCCAGAAAAGAAAAAGGCGTACACTTGGGGATTATTCTTTCTAAATTTCGGTTGGAGAGCACTGAATGAGCATAATGGACTATTGCTTTATTTGTAATAGACCTTTTTTCTGCACAACTGTAAATTATTTGCATTTGTATATCCGTTATGATGTAGACAACAAGTGGGTTCTACAAGTAATTGAAGGTTACAAGTACATGCAAATAAAATGTTAATGCCATCAAGTTTAGTTGCATTATATACTTATTCACATTTCTTCCTATGGATACTTTTTTCTTCTTTCCCTGCAAACTGTTTGAGCTCTGTTCTTTAGGCGATGAGCTCTGTTGTTGATGCTGCTTTAATTCTTTGGTCTTTAGATAAAGATTTGGGAGGACCGCAAATCACAGCCTCTTCTAGTGCTGAAGCCCCATGATGGCCAACCAGTTGATGCAGCTATGTTTCTGACTGCTCCTCATAGTCCAGAACATATCATTCTTATCACTGCAGTATGCCTATCTTAGTCTATCAATATTTTATTACGACTTTCTGTTCTTTCATACTTTCTAATTTAGTTCTTTCATAAAGATTAGAGTACTTTCCTTACCATTTCCTAAATAGTTGGTAACTTGAAGATGATGGTGCTCTGTTTTGGACCTACAGTAGGCTTGCCAAATCCATGTTCTTCATGCACGTGAGCTATTTTTTATGGCTATTTTTTTGATGTGGTATAATCTCAAATACTGCAACATTTTACAGGGACCACAAAATCGGGAAGTGAAATTATGGGTTTCATCTGGCGATGAAGGCTGGTTGCTGCCTAGTGATTCTGAATCATGGCGGTGTATACAGACACTTGAACTAAAGGGTTCCATAGAACCTCGAAGTGAGGAAGTATTCTTCAACCAAGTTGTAGCGTTGCCACAGGTGGGTCTTCTTTTACTCGCAAATGCCAAGAAGAATGCCATATATGCTATACATCTGGAGTATGGTGATAACCCAGCTGTAAGTCGTATGGACTACTTGGCGGAGTTTACTGTGACAATGCCTATTTTAAGTTTTACTGGAACCAGTGATGTATTACCTCATGGAGAGCATGTGGTTCAAGTTTATTGTGTGCAAACACAAGCCATACAGCAATATGCGTTGGACCTATCTCAGTGTTTACCCCCACCGATGGAGAAGTTTGGATTAGAGAATTCAGATTCCAGTGTTTCTCGTGATGCTGCAGAAGGGCTTTCTACTTTCGATACGCCAGGAAGCAGAGATTTGGTGATGGCCTTAGCTAGCTCTGGACCCAATCCTAGTATCCCTGAGAGCACTACTGAGATTAAGCGGGCAACGAGCTCTGCTTCTGACACAGTAATTTTGCAAGAAATTAACCCATCAAGTAGAGATTCTAATCCTGCTATCTCATTGCCTGTAATTAACCATACTGATGTTTCTGTTGCATCATATGTTCCTCCAAGTCCAAATTTATCACATAAACTTAGTGATCACACTGTTGATCAAGCAGTTGCTGACTATTCAGTTGATAGGCAGATAGATAGTGCTCAAACAACTCTACATAGTTTACCTTCTATGGATGGTGATAAAAGAATTGCACAAGCTGATGTTAACCCTCCTGGCATGTTCAAGCACCCAACTCATCTTATAACTCCATCAGAGATAATGGCTACATCTTCTGATACTACTCGTCTGGCTGAGAGTAAGATTGAGGTTGAAGCTAAGATACAGGATGTTGTAGTCAATGATGATATGGGGAACATAGAGCTGGAGGTTAAAGTTGTTGGCGAAGCAGGATTTGTTAAGGATAGTAGTTCAAGCCCACGAGTGGAGCATCATATCCCTGTAGATAGGAAAGAAAAATCATTTTATTCTCAGGCATCCGATCTTGGTGTTGATATGAGTAGAGAGTGTTGTGCAGTTCCAAATGAAGCTTCTATAATGGAAGAAGCACATAATGACAACATGGAGGCTCTAGCACAACTTTCAAATCCTGGTGAAGAACCTGATGAGACTACGAATGATTTACCTGGGGTACCAGCTGATGTTGGTGCATCATCCTCAGTTCCTCTCACACAAGCTCCAAATTCAAAAGGTAAGAAGCAAAAGGGGAAAAACTCTCAAGCTTCTGCTCCAGGTTCCTTGCCTCCAAGTGTCCATAACTCTATAGATTCAACAAGTGACATTGGGGCGGCTTCCAGTGTGCCTTCTGCGGAAGCTGCTTCTCTTCCATTAGCATCTTTGCAGGAGATGATGTGTCAGGTAACTCTTAAATCTTAATTATGTATTAAGCAGTTTAGGACTCTATGCTTAGGTAGATGTCATTGTCACCATTGCCACACTATTAGGGAATTTTCAATATATCTATTTTCCAGACCGCTCAAGCACCAGTTATTGTTGCTCAATCATGTGAACTCTGTTGAGCACTTTCAGAAGGGATTCTTGTCACTTGAGAAACCGTCAAATTAATTCTCTTTCCTTCTCATAGACTTGTTTGCCCTTGGAGAACACAAGGGGGGTATGTTTGATTCAGTTTCAAGTCTCTTTTTGAGGTTTGGCTTGAAATGCATTTTTTTTAACTCTAGAAGTAAAATTTAGTAACATGCTGTAGCACACAACCAAGAACTTGCCAGAGTTGGTTCGAATGATATAACTTGCTGGAGTTTATTATCTTGTCATTAGTGATCAACCTCTGCTTTTTTATTTGGAAAAATGACTTAAATAATACAGACTATTGCTTATAGATAAAAAATAATCTCAACTTTTAAAATCACTAAAATGAATCCCAACAGGCTGCAATTTTTATGTTGGTAACATTTTTATTTTTAATATAGTAAGTATTACAAAGTTGGAATCTAAGTTTAAATATCATCCCTCGAAAGTGTGTTTTTTTTTAGGAGCATTCCTGTAGCCTCTTTACTTATTTTTATGAGGGGTCTTCAGCGGTAGTCAATGGCATGTCAGCAGATATGTCAGTATAACACTTAAGTCAGCCAACATTTTATAAAAGATATTGTATTAGATAAATGTTCTACATGTATGCAGTCCTATACTTTCACGTACATCTGTGTAACTGTTTTTGTTGACACCGCTGTTTGTTTGTAACTCTGTTGTGCAGCTTGCTGCTGCTCAAAAAGAAATGCAGAAGCAAATGACAATGATGGCTGCAGCTCCTGCTAAAGAAGGTAAAAGACTCGAGACAGCTCTTGTGCGAAGCATTGAGAAAGTTGGAAAAGCCAATGCAGATGCTTTATGGGTTCGTACACAGGAGGAGACTGCAAAGCTTGATAAGTTAGTACGAGAACGTACACAACAAATCTCAATTTTGTTGACAAACACCTTCAACAAGGAACTCATTCCTATTTTGGACAAGACATTGAAGAAAGAAATAGCTGCAGTTAGTACAAATTTAGCTCGTACTATCACCCCAGTTATTGAGAAAAATATTTCATCGGCTATCACGGAATCATTTCAGGTTAAGACCTTTCTAGTTCATTTTGTTAAGCTACTTAATTTCTGCTTTTAACAAAAGTACTAAAGTTCACCATGTGATGCAGAGAGGAGTTGGTGACAAGGCTGTGAATCAACTAGAAAAATCAGTGAATTCAAGAATCGAAGCTATTTTTGCCAGGCAAATACAAGCACAATTTCAAACATCTGGCAAACAAGCGCTTCAGGTACCTTTATATCTTAATGTCAAGGTGGTATGATTAGTGGCATTTACCTTTGCTCCACTGCTTTATTATGTACTCAGCTGTGTTGAATCCCTTTTACAGTTTTCCTCTGTTTGGGCTTAAGTAATGATGCTGACTTTTCTTCGACTTTATATGCATCAAATTTATATTTTGCTTGATAAATTAAGGAGCCAAGTCAGGATACTTCGGCCCAGTATGATTTATTACCCTTGTTTATCTCTTGTTTATCATTATTCTATAGTTTATTACCCTTAATCCCCTCAATATGATTTTTTATTTATTTAAGCATGTAATCAAAGGAAAGGTACAAGGTAGATACGAGGAGAATCGGGTGTCTTTTTTGTTGGTTTTAAATATAGTCGTGATTTTTTGAAAACCAATTCAAGGATATATTGACAAAGGTGTGTGTCGTTCACTTATTTGTGTTATCATTCATGAAAAGGTAAATAAGACATCTTTATTACTCTGAGAATGACACTGCTTTTGGCACTTGACAATTGGCAGGAGGGCCTAAAGTCTGTTCTTGAAGCAAATGTTGTTCCTGCGTTTGAAATGTCATGCAAAGCAATGTTTGAGCAAGTAGATGCTTCCTTTCAGAAGGGTATGGCTGAACACATTGCGGCTGCACAGCATCAAGTGGAGTCTGCCCATTCTCCATTGGCTATGACCTTGAGGGTACGTATATACAATATATGCTCTCTTAATTACCCAAATGTAACAGATTTATGTCAGGTGTTTCACCTTGACATACACGTGGAGGTTGTCTTGTCTGCAATCCAACCCTCGTACATGGGCTTGTACTTCTTAATATGTTCCAAATCATGAAACTCTCGTACATGTGTTCTCTCTCTTTTGTTGAGTATTTTTTTTCCCCAAGGTTTAGCCCAATCTTCATTTCTTATTTTATCTATTGGTTGAAAGGAAACTATTGGCTCAGCATCGTCAATCACTCAATCTTTAAGTGGGGAATTGGCTGAGCAAAGAAAGCTATTAGCTCTTGCAGCTGTGGGAGCCAGCTCTAAAGCAGCAATGCCGTTGACCCAGCAGACAAACGGGCCTTTAGGTGGTCTACATGAGAAGGTCTGTCTCAAATAACTCGGTGTTTTAGGCACTAAATTGTAGATATCTCGATCCATTTTCTATACTTACTGATAATCCTGTTTGCAAAATAGGTTGAACCACCATTTGATCCTATGAAAGAGCTATCTAGACTCATATCAGAACACAAATACGAAGAAGCTTTCACAACAGCACTGCAGAGGAGTGACGTCTCCATTGTATCCTGGTTATGCTCACAGGTACTTTTCTTTCAACTTTGTTGGAGACATCATTCATTTCCATTGATTTCCTTGATTATCTGAAAAATAGATTTGTTGGTTTGATCTTCACATGATTGACTAACGACTTGGTCTAAACACCCTAAAAGTGGCAATGGGTTGATTTTTAATCCCATGAGGTTGTAGTTAGAAGTGGGGAGGTCTTTCATTCATATGTTAATCTGCGGCTTCTTTGTGAATGAACGTGTTCCAGGTCGAGTTACAAAGGCTACTGTCGGCAATCCCCCTTCCATTGAGCCAAGGGGTGCTGCTTTCCCTTCTCCAACAACTCGCATGTGACATTGGCAAGGAACCTTCCAGGAAACTGCAATGGATGACGGACGTGGCTGCAGCAATAAACCCTGGGGACCCAATGATCTCTGTCCATGTTCGCCCTATTTTCGAGCAGGTCTACCAGATACTAAACAACCACCGTAGCTTGCCATCCACATCATCGGCAGACCTCACCAGCATTCGCATCGTCATGCACGTCATCAATTCGATGCTGATGACCTGCAAGTGATGTTTCCTGGCTGCATTTTTCCCATTCACCCTGCATCTTGTTGCCATACTAGAATTTCGACTGCTTATATTGTCAGATGGAACTTCCAATATATAGAGTTTGTGTTCCTTTGTGAAGTTTTGGGTCCTCTTCGTCCCTTTTGGCTTCATGAACATGTTGGGAAAAATAAGACCAGGGTATGAGGAGATATATTGCTACATGTAGGGTTGGGTCTTGACTCTTGAATGTTGAAAATGGGAAAGAAGGAACCTTGAAAATGCCCATAGGACAAGGTATTGAAGACTAATTTCAGGTTTCCAATTCTAAATTCTCATTGTTCTATTTTCAGTGCATATTCCAAACATTTCCTTTTAGCACCACTCGTCAAGTCGCAAGTCCTTGTCGATTTCAGGTTATTATAAACTCATTTTCATCTTTTTTTTTTTATAAAAAAAATAAGAAATCAGTGCACCATATTTTGTTGTCCATTTGAATTCATTTGCACAAATCTCGATCGCCTAATAGCTCAACAGGAGATTATATCTCAATATGATGGTCCGTGAAAGGATTCGTCCTTTCACCTCTTTCGACCTTGCTCCTATCTCGATCCACCTTAGGCCGGGGGATCACGCTAGCAAAAGACCTTTTTGGTTCGAAATGGCTTGGACTACAAAACCAGAATTTATGAACATCGTGAATGAAGCTTGGCGTCTTAATCCACCTGGGTCCAACATGTACAAACTCATAAAGAAGACTACTTTGCTTAAATCTTTGGCGAAGAAATGACAAAAAGAACTTTGTAATACGGAGTATAAACAAACAGGTCTTTCAGGCAGATGAGGCTCTGCTTTAGCTGCAACACAAACTCATTACCAACTCTAATGTAAATGATATCGACTTACACAGAAGACTTCTTAATAAACGTGAATGCATGTTGGATTTCCAACGACGTTACTGGAGCCAGAGAGCTAAGGTTAAGGATATGAAACTGAACGACACTAACTCGGCCGTTTCCCACCGCGTTGCTTCTGCTAGAAGAGGCAGGAAACTGATCAAACTTCTTACAACAGAATATGGGATTTGCCTTTCTGATCATAACTCTATTCAAACGGAATTCATAACCAACTTTGTGGCTCGTTTCAAGTCATCCTATAACCATATTCTCTCTTTCGCTTCTGATCTGGCGGTCATCAGTAATGAGACTACTCAAAAATGATAATTTAATGCTACGACACAGGTCTTTAATAAAGAGATTAAATAAGCCCTTTTCTTGAATTTGTAAGTATAGAGCGGCCATCCGGGGTTCGAATCGGGGACCTTTGGTCACTAACCGCAAGTCATTTCCGGTAAATAAGCTCTTTTTCTATCAAACCTTATAAAGCTCCTGGGCCAGATGCCTATAGGTTTCTACCAAACACATTGGGATAAGGTGGGCTTGTCTATCATCAAGGTTGTTAAGGCCTTCTTATTATCTGGTAAACTGCGACGACCGATAAATCACACTTTTATCACGCTACTAGCTAAAAGGGACGATCCAACTACCGTCAACCACTATAGGCCTATCAGCATGTGTTCTATCATCTACAAGGTCATTTCTAAGGTTTTGACGGCTAGACTGTCCATAGTTTTCCACAAACTTATCCATCCACTTTAGGGTGCTTTCAGAAAATGAAGATCTATTCAGGATAACATCCTTATTGCAAACGAGATATTCCACACTTTCAGATAAATGAAAGCAAAATGTGGCTCTATGGCCGTCAAACTTGATATGGAAAAAGGCATACGACAGAATTGAATGGTCGTTCCTTTTCTCGACCGTGGAGATATTCGATTTCCACCCTAAGTTCACCACCTGGATTCGGGAATGTTTTGAGACGGTGTCGTACTCACTACTCATTAATGATGAACCTACAAGTCCTTTCACTCCTTCCAGATGACTGCGTCAGGATGATCCTCTATAGCCTTTCCTCTTCATTCTTACAACAAAAGTCCTTGTGAGAACCTTTCAACAAGATTCAAACATCTCGAAGGATTTAGGGGTCTCTTTTGGTAGAGGGGGATGCAAAATTCCCTTTTTAACCTTCGTCGACGACATCATGTTGTTTGGAAAAGAAAACCATTGTACTTGTAGTAAGTTAACCACAACTATTCAAAGATTTTGCCTCATATCAGGCCAAAAAGTTAATTTAAATAAATCTAGCTTCCAAGTTTTTCCGAATACTCTGGCTTTGGCTATTATTTCAGTTACAACAAATCTTGGCATTCCACAAACTTAATAACCTTGAGCAATATCTAGGGTGCCCTATTATCAATGTAGGGTGAATCGTAACATCTTCAATGACATTATTCTTAAAACTAAGCAGCAACTCACAAAGTGGAAAACTTTGAGTCTCTCTACTGAAGGTTGAAGAGTCTTTATTAAAGCCAATTTGAGCGCCTAACCTATTTCTCCGATGTAAACTTTCTTACTACACGCTTCTATCTTGAAAGAATTAGACAAAATTTATAGACAATTCTTTTGGAATAAAACGTCCAATATCTCACCACTGATTAGTTGGGATAAGATTTGCACGAAGACTTTGAATGGGGGGCTTGGCATGTACAAGGCTAGACTAGGAACATCGCTTTATAGATGAAGCTTCTTTGGAAAATCTTAGCTGAGCCTGATAACATGTGGGTGAAAGTGGTTTCTACTAAGTACCTCAGAGGGGCACAACTCATGAGTTGCATCAAAACTACTAATACTTCTTGGCAATGATTCATGCTACTATCAATCAAACACTTGTTCCAGCTTGCCTTGCAACGGTCCATTGGAAATGGCTTATCGATTAAGTTCTGGACGGACAACTGGGTGCTCAAAACACCACTTGCTAAGCTGGCTTTAGCTACTATTGATGATAACTCTTTAGCGTGGCTCGTCAGTAAGTTTATCTCTGATGATAAACGGTGGAATTTCAACAAACTAAATGAAGATTTGCAGGGTTTACCTAATCCCAGTATTATTATACATAGTGTGAACATTAAGTTACTAGACAATAATTTTCATGATCGTATGTATTCGAGTCCAAGTATGGACGGTTGGTTCTCAACAAATCTACAACATCAATTGTTCCATCCGGCTTGGGTGACAAAAATTTCGCATGTGATTGGATTTGGAATCTGGATGTGCCCCCACAAGGCACGACATTTCCTCTGGAAGATAGCCCGTGATGGATTGCCTACTTCAGATCAACTACAACGTTCGCATGTGTCTGTGTCTTCGAGTTGTTGTTTCTGTGGGTTCACCTCCGATTGAATTATGCATTTGTTCTTGGAGTGCAATACAACTAAACAACTACTGCGTGTCATCCAACTGTGGGTTCCAACCGCCAATTAATTGGTACTCAAATGACAGAAAATATAACAACTTACTAAACTACCTCTACTTTTCCTTGGGTAACAAAACGATGGCTAGGCTAGCTATATAGCTTAGTGAACTATTTGGTTCTTTAGGAACTAAGTAGTCTTTGAACAACGCCCTATTGTTTCTATTAATGAAATTATGATTTTCTATAGAACTACGGAACAAACTGGGTGGGATGCAAAAAAATCTGCTCCGCAATAGGGAGCCGCGTAAAGGGATTCTGGGGGACCCTTCGACAAAAAATGGGGGTCATCAACCATCTACTATTACTAAAAATAAAAAGCATGAAGCTTGGATAAAACCTCCGTCCAATTTCTTCAAACTAAATTTCGACGATGGTCTCTATGGGAAACGATACTTGTCATAACACCTCTTCCATCTTTACTGAGGCTTTAGGCCTCCGTATGGGCGTTCTAAGGGTTAAACAAATTGGTCGAAACAACGTTATGGTGGAAGGAGATTGTTTAACTATCATAAAAGTCTTGTTGGACGACTGGAAATGCCCATGGAATATTGAGCCTTTACAAGCAGACACAATTCACGATTCATCTTCCTTCTCTAATGTTGCTATTCGTCATATTTTCAGGGATTCGAATGCTTTGGCTGACAGGATTGCACGTCTGGCCTACGGTTGCCCTGCCGATGATAGCATGGAGTCTGACTCAGAACTGCATATTCTCATCCATTGTGACGCTCTAGGAATGAAGTCGGACTGCCAGTGACTTTCCTAATTCTTATCCTGCTTCCAAAAAAAAAATTGCACAAATCTCATCTCCCTTCCCCTAATCCCCTCCCCTTTACAACCTTTAAATTAAAAAAATAATATAAAAACAAAATTGAATAAAAAATAAATTAAAACAATTAAAAAATTATATGAGTTTATTAGAGGGGACAAAAGAAATATACAGATAAAATTTTGGAAATATAGATGACTAAACAATGGAACAACCTTATTACAAAACCGGCTACATAACCAGATAAATGAAGAGGAAACTATTGAGCACTTTATAAACCCAAACAAAACTTGGAATATACAGAGACTAATAGAAGAGATCACTAACATTCATTTACCAACTAACGAAATACAAGATCATATTGGGAAGCGATGAGAAATGGTCAGTTCTCAACCGCAAGTGTTCTCTAGCACATCACAAGAATAAACTGAGATATAACCGAATCATTCGAGTGGATTTGGAAAATTAACTGTTTGCCCAAGGCCAAAAATGGAAAAACATACTTGATGGTACGCCAATGAAAATGAGATTGAGAAACAAAGCAATACACATCTTTATAAAAGATCTTCTCCCACGTGCTCGTCCTTAGCCAAGCCTTCGAGGCTATCTCCTTCTCCCACATTTGCAGAAAAGCCAACTAGGTCGCTAATCGTCTAGCTCACGAGGGCCTGAACTTGAATTTCACCGATCGGAGGCCTAATTTTGCGATTGAAGATCTCGTCCGAAAAGACGCTCTAGAATGGTGGTTCAACCATGATTAACTGCTCCCAAATTCTTGCCTTCTATAAAAAAAGGACATATTCGGGGACAAAAGATTCGACCGTGAATTTATCTATTTTTGGTGAATTTTCCATATCAAGTAAATTATTAACGACCGGCCCAATGGGGCACGATCCCTACCCGACACGAGTTCCTCGAGACTAGGTGTGCCAGTAAATCACGATTATGGTTGCAATGGTAGGCACGAAAATACAAAACATGCATAAAAAATCCAGTCAAAGTATGGAAGTCCGATAACATGTGCATCATCTAGTGGTTCAAACTCTAATTGTTAAAGGCATGGAATTTTATTTTTCATTACAAATGGTTTTCTTGAATTATTGATTTCATATTATATTAATCTTAACATAATTTATATTTAAAATTTGATAATATGATTTTTATGCCTTAATTTAATTGTAATTGGAATTTTTACTAATTTCCTAGGTTTGATTTAATTTATTGTTAGTATTAGCACTAATTTTCCCTTGAGAAAATGGTTTTGACGAACACAAAAAAAATTTCACCTATAAATAACGTAATTGAATTATTTTATAACTTCATGTGCAGATAGTGTTATTATTTAAGAAGTAAAAGGACCAACTATTGTAAATTCAGGAAAGCCAAACGAAACACTCCCATCCTAAACCTAGCCGACAGTCTTCCTAGTTCCTCCTAAATTTTCCCGGTAGCTCTGTGCGGCCTTTCGCCGCCTGGGCTCGCCTTCCTCTCTTTCCTTCCTCCTTTTCCTTCTGCTGGTCGCTGATTTCCGCTCTGCTGGCCGCTGATTTCTTTGGTTACTGCTTTTCCTCTTCGGAGGATAGCAGTTTCTGGTGTTGGACTCTCAAAGGTAATTGTATTAGTTTTAAATTGAGGCCAAAGGACAAATATCTTGATATGTTTGAATCTAAAGACTATTAGCTACCCGTTGGTTGACCTGATGGGGATATATAATTCACAAGGATTAACAGCTTTTACCTACTCAAATGTTGATTTGAATTCTATATATTTACATCCTGTCCTTTTTTGCCTGTTCCTATCTCAATCCATCTTTGTTATTGCCTTCTCAGTTACAATTTTAAAGAGGGTGGTGTGTTTTTCTTCGGTTTGTGACCGAATTCCACTCGAATTATGTCTGCTGTTCATACTTGCGGGTTTGATGTCTGCTGTTTTTATAATCAAGGGCTTCCAAATAAGTTGGTTGGGTTACAAATTGTGGGAATCGGCTTAACAACCAGAGTGGTGGGTTAACACCTTGTTTCGATTGTTTCAAAAATAGTCATATGTCAACAATTCAGGGTGTTTCCAAAACCATGGGATCCCTTAAACGTTGGCTTCCAACTGATATTACAGAGCTTGGGTTAACACCCCTTTTGTGTTTCTGGAAACGGATTAGGAGTGATTCGGTATATCCCAACAGCTATGATATCCATATCTATTTTCCTAAAAAAATTTGATTTCAGTTGGATTAATAGATTTACTTGTTATTTTATTTGTTCTAGGCTAAAATTAGTGACGCTGCTATAACTTCTATATTAAACGAGTTTCATTATAAACCTATGTACAGTATTCTAGACATATGTTTATACAATTTGTGTTTAATCAAGCAAGGTATATACTATATCAATTGGCCAACTAGTAGAGTTGTTAGAGCATCTTCCCCCGTAAGCCATAATGGCTAGCGGAAATAGCCTACCAAAAGAGAATATTCTCTAGAATATTCTCTTTTGGCCTATTATACGGTTTTGTTGTTCCCACCGTAGACTAGTTTTGGCAGGCTATATTTCATATAAATACTAATATAATATAGAACTTTTACATCTCATTTCCGTCATTCGATTATATCTTTAATACATTAAACAACATAATGTTTATTTTTATTATAATTTTGATGAATCTATAGTAAAAAAGATTAATTTCGTTCTCTAAAAATATTATTTATGCAATGATAATTTAAATATGTCAAATATTATATTCATATCGAAGAACTCTTAAATATCTTTACAATAATACAACTTTTATTTTTAATTAAATATCATAACTATATAATATATAGATTTATAATTGTATTATTTATAGATTTATATAAATATTGAACAAATAAATAAATAAATAGCATTTGGCATTCCAAAAGAGGAAGCCAAATTTAGTCTTTGTTTTGGAAATAAGCCAAAAACAAAAAGGCTAAAATGGGTTTTGGCCTAAGGTGGGAGTAAAATTAGGCCAAAACCCATTTTTTGGCTTACCATGGGAGATGCTCTTAGGGATTCTTATTTTCGTCCTGCTGCTGTCCAGGTTCTTTTAAAATTTTGGTACTGCTGCTGCTGTCGGTTTTGGTTGCTTGTTGCATCGGTTTGCCTTACTGATGTAAGGGATGTGGGTTTGATTTTGGATTATAAGGCCGTGTTTGGCAGGGGGTGCCGGGGATGGGGGTGGGTTTTCGGGAAGCGCGCCTGCGTGTTTGGTAGGGGATGCGAGGGAGTGGAGGGGGATGCGAAACAGGGGATGCAGGGGTGAGACACCCACCTAATTCAAGGGGGATGGACGGGATGGGAAGGGGATGGGTTCCAGATTTGCCCCCTTCACTAGTCTCTACCATCTTTTGCTGCTACTACTGCTATAAAAGTTTCAACCTTGAATCCGAGCAGCTGGGAGCGTCGGCCGCCGCTTCGAGCCACCTGGCCTATCCACCATGGTGTTGCTGCTGGAGGCTCTTCTGGCGCCGTCCCCTCCTTTGCTGCGATGACGACTGCCCGCTGCCTGAGCCCTATTTGCGTGATGATGGTCTTTGCGGGCTCTCCTAACAAATCCATAACCCTCGATCTGGATTTTTCTCTTTCTTTGCCGTTCGATATTTACATCTGGCCTGTTTCTCCCCCCTCCCTCCCTCAAGTTAAATAAAGGGGATTTTTTAACCCTAATCTATATTCGATCTGTGCCCCTAATCTGTATTCAATGACGACTGCCCACATATTTGCCCCTTCAAGCTTCTTTCCCCTATTATCATGTTTTTGTTCAACTAATTAATAAAGGGCTGAAGTTGTTCAACTAATTCATAAAATATTTGATTCTTGCAATTTGAGGATCAATTCCAGCAAAACAGCATCAATTCAATGAATCAAGTGAAATAGTACTGTCATCTTCATTTTGCTATATTCTGAACAAGTACTGCTCATTCGATCGGAAATGGCCCTTGAGCGAAATGGAGGCTGGGTGGAAGTGCGCCGCTAGCTGCTGAGGGAGATTTCGCAATGGAGCACGGGCTCTTTCGGCCGATGAAAATGATGATTGAAGAAGATGAGTTGGGTTTGAGGGGTATTTGGGAGGGACATTTTTGCCATTTCATGTCAATTAGTGGGGGCAATTGTGTCTTTTTGGGTGTCTCTATTCCCAAATATTTTAACACACAACCAAACACGAACGGGATTAAACTGACTTTAAATCTCCACCCCGAAATTCCATCCCCATCCCTTCCACCCCCAAAAATCCATCTCCATCCACCTACCCCATCCCGTTACCAAACACGCCCTAAATATGGCCTTGAGACCATCTATGTGATTGTGGTTCAAATAGACGTTTTTTTGGGGTTGTGGACTCAGTTTCTGAGTAGGGGTTGTTGGTGGATTATTATTGTGTTCCGGGGCTGTGATGGCTGTCTTCCCAGGTGCTTCCGGAAGTGTTGTGTGTTTCCGGATGGTGTTGCAAATGCCATGGTTACTCATAATTATAAGGATATTGTTGATTCTAAACGGCTTAACAGCCTAGCTTTTGGATTAGCACCACTGGAAGCAATTTTGTTAACCTTGAAACATGTTGATCAATATCCATCAAATCAGAGTTGGAAATATTTGAAATATCCAAGCAAATTTGATATCAATAGGCATTTTCTTAACAATATTGGTTACAGTGTTATTAATAGATTCTCTCATATAAAAAATCATTTTAAAATAATGTTAAATACTTTGGATTGAAGGTCTTCAAGATTAAATAATATTGATTATAAACTTTTTTCTAATATTTATTCTAAGAGGTTATACATTTTGTGCTTTATCAACCAAGTTATGAGATCAAAATTCTATCTATATATTAACCCACAAATCTGAAAAACCCAATATAGCCAGGCGCTTTGATCTACGACCTTGGGTCTAGATCCGACACCATCACCACCTAAAGTGATCTCAACAGCAGTCCATATATTAAGAATCAAGACAAGATCTCAAGACATTAGGGTTGTAATTTATAGTTGTTTTAACTTTTATTTTATGTTGTTTTTTTATTTTCGTTTGTTCGGCGACCCTCTGAGTAGCGTCTAACAAGTCATCTTCTGATGGCTTCAAGATCACTTGTCGATCTATTCCTTGCCTACTGTAAAAAAAAAGGAAAAAGTAAAAGGATAATTTTGTAAATTCAACCCAAACCCTAACTTATCTGTCCTATCTATATCAGGGTTTTTTTTGTAAGTGTCCATATTTTGGGCAAAAATTAAGCCATAGGACAATAAAATGGAAATAATTAGGTTCGGTGTCCAAAAATTCCACTTTTGCCCTGCCCTTATTTTTTTCCCTTTTCCAAATTAAAACAGATTTGGAAGCTGGAGAAGATGAAATTGAATTGAATCCGACATGGAGAGATTGAGATGCAAATAGCACGGAGGAGTGGCGGCCATGGCTGCCATGGCGGAGGAGGAGGAGAGTGTGGTCACCGGCGTTGGTGGCGGTCATGACTGCGAAGAGCGCAGAGAAGGAGTGGTGGAGGACTTCAATCAGAACATCAGGGAGGAGGCGGCGGAGGAGGAGAATGCGGTCGTCGGCGTCTTCGACGACCACAGCAGAACATAGATGATTGTTGATTTGGTTTCTAGCTTGTTTGCTTAAATTTCTGAGTTGAATCAGCTAGCTAGCCTTATCATGTCTCAATTACCAACGTAACTCAAAAGGATTCCTCAACGAGTAGTGCTTCGAAATAGTGGACTGGAGATATTGGATGGGAGATGGAATGCTAAGTAATGCAATGAATCAAAGAGAAATGGAAATGCCTCATATTAATGTGACAAGTACTTAACCGAGAGCTGTACGTTTGACAGTGTGTGTTAATCTTAATTGAGAGATGGAATGCAGCATACCTCTTGTAGTGATCGAGCTGCAGGTGTTTGAAAACAACCTAATAAAAATGTGAAAGTGCTTACTCGCTTCAAAATAATCACTATATTCACCCAAAAAAAAAAAACTATATAAAGGAAAATGTTATTATTAGTAGTGTCACAAAATAAAAGCCCTAAGATACATTAAGACATGAATAATAAAGTGTTATTAGTGTTGTCATCATCATAAAAACAGTGTAACCATAGTTGTCACCAAAGCGAAAACCCTGGGACAAAAGAAAGTGTCATTTTACTAACTAAGGTAATGCACACTTCTTATATGATCCACAAATTAAGCTAGTTAATTGAAATAGTACGAATCACTTTATAAGACATTATAAAGTCGCCCTACATTTTATACACACTGTAACCAAAATAAAAACATGGTTATGGACACAGTCATCACTATAAAAATACGGTAATAGACACTGTAACCACTATAACCAAATGAAAAAGTTCAAGTAACCATCCCTCCCTATTTTATTCGCAATGGGATGGGCTGATTATTACATATTGGGATGAAGGCCCGCATCTCTATTATGATTCCATTCGGGCATGTGTAACTAATTCGGGCATGAAAATGAAACCACAAATTCCCTTACCCATATATCTATTGATTTTAATATATTGATGTCATCGTATTTTGCATTGTTTAGGTCATGTATTTAGAGTAGATTTTGCATCATTTTTGTTTTATTTTGTGTGTTTTTAGTTGTTTATCGTTTAGTTATTAGATTAGAGGTCTACTCTCGTTGTGGTTGTATTTTCAGGTGTTTTTGGGAGCTAATCGAGCCAACTTGAACCCTCATGGGAAGCATGCCTAGCAAGGATGAAGTGAGCAGAACAAAGCTCCGGACACAAGGTGCGCGGACGTGCAAGTGGGGCGCGCGGACGTGTGGATAATGTCGACCACCATTGGCCTTTACAGTGAGATTCCGGGACGTGCATAGAGGCGCGCGGACGTGCATATAGGCGCGCGGACGTGCACGACGGTGCTGAACCCGGATCGACTCCGATTTGTTCTATTTTCTTAGGAGTTAAATATTATTATTTTATTATGTTTTTGGGAGACTATTTAAGGACGGAGAGGACATCTTTCAACGCGCTCTCCTCTTCCACGTTCAATTTTATACTTTGAAGAACTTTGTGAGAACCCTAAGCGGAGATTCGAATCGTTTCAATTCAGAATTGGTACTTTCACTCTTATCTCTTGTTTGTCTTTGATTTCTATGCTGAGTCTAATTGAATTGAATATGAAAATCTCCATGTTAGGCTAGTTCTCCTTGTTCTAGGGTTAGGGATAATCCCGACGATGCGGAAATAGACTTGCTCTTCATATCACCCGAATGATTTCTAATTTGAATTGTGATTTAATCCTATTGTACTCAATCTAATCAATGTGAATTGGTTAGACCTGATTTAGGGGTTGAGATCGAAAGAAGATAACCCTAAGTTAGAAATTAGATGGTGAATTGAGACCGAAAGGTGATCTGATCCATCGGAACTATAGGATTAAACCTAAAGTTTAATTATGCGAAAGTGAATTAAGCTTTTTGAGGATTAATAGGTTGTCGTAGAAGTCTTAGGTTATATTGATATCGATTGAGACCGAAAGGAGATATTGATATGATTATCACCTAGATTCTAAGAGCTCAAAGGGTCTGAATTTGGTGCATGAGTCCGAAAGGAGATTGCTACCCAATTCAGGCACATTTGCATTGAGACCGAAAGGAGATTTGTAATTACATTAGATAACCTACCTTCACACAGAATTGGGAGTTATTCGGGTGAGACTACATCTTGGTCTATTGAGGATGCATTGTTCGTAGAATCCTTAGCCCTGGAATGTCTCTCATATATATATATAGTTCTCATCGCTTTGTTGCTATTTGTCACTCTTAATTATAAATTCTCTTAAATTGTTTGTTACTTTTGGGCTTGGTCAAACTAGTTCAACGCTAACAATTGACACTCCACCAGTCCTTGTGATACGACACTTGAATACTACAATTGACACCGTATTCTTGCGGGGTTGGTTTTAGCAACATCAAGTTTTTGGCGCCGTTGCCGGTGACTGGTGCTAGTATCAATCGTTTCCTGACAACTGGTTTGCTAAGTCCTTGTTTCTGCTTTGATTTGTTTCCTTTTGTCGTTGGTTTCAGGTTGTGCTTTGCTCTGAATGCGAAAAACTAAAAGCTCTAGTGATCTATTCCCTTTTGATCCCGAACCTGAACGCACCTTTCGTAGAAGAAGAGTTGAACAACGCACTGCTAGAAATCAAACAATGGGTGACAACGCTAATCGTTTAGCTGAACTCGAGTGACTGATGGCTCAGAGAGATCTAGAGAATGCTGCCCTGCGACAAGAGCTTGCTAATCGACAAATTGTGGCGAATCCACTACCACAACCCCAAGGGCCGCAAACTCTAGGAGAGCGTATGGATCCGGCTCAATACCTACCTCAGCCGGGTGTAGTTCTTCCTACATTAACACCTGCCAATTTTGAGCTAAAGCCTGCACTGTTGAATATGATAAGACAGAACATGTTCAATGGGCTTCCTGCCGAGAGCCCCCATCAGCACATATCCACATTCAAGGAATTGATGGATACTGTGAAGGTTCAAGGTGTCACCCCTGAAGAGTTCTTAATGCGATCATTCTCCTTCTCACTTGCTGGAAAAGCTAGACACTGGTACAACTCTATCCCTGCTGGCACCATTACTACTTGGGAGGAATTGTCATCTGAGTTTCTGAATCAGTTCTTCCCGCCATCCAAGACTGATGAGATGAGGCGGAAGATAAATTCTTTCATGGTTAGTGATGGGGAGAACATACATGAGTCATGGGAGAGATTCAAAGACCTTTTATTTGAGTGTCCGCACCATGGGATACCGAAGCTGAATCTGTTAGAAATTTTCTACAAAGCTGTTAGTGACAACACTAGGGTGCTTATCGACTCCTCATCTGGAGGAGAATTTTTGGAAATGGGAGCTGAAGATGCTTGGGCGTTCATCGAGAAGACCGCTAAGCGATGTGGGAAGTACTCACAACCCAGGGCTCTTTCTAATGCCAAAAGAGGTTCAGGAATCTACGAAGTGGGAGCTGAAACCTTCAAGGATGCTAGATATGATGCATTGGCTTCTGAAATCAAACGTCTGAGCTCAGCATTGGAGAAGTCTTTGTCTGTCAAAGAAGTGAGTGCTACTACAAACACCAGACCAGTGCCTTGTCAGTTTTGTGGAGCTCAAGATCACACCATTTCTGGCTGTCAGATTTATGCCTCTCAAGATATCAGCAGTCAGGAGGAGGAAGCAAATTACATGGGGAATTTTAACAGGGGTCAGGGCTATAACAGGAACTTCAATAATTAAAACCCTCGAGCGAGGGATCACCCCGGATTTTCATATGCTAATAAGCAAGCTGCAGAATCGCCACCACCTGGATTCCCACCGAAAGGCCAACCTCAGAAGGATAAAATGGAGTTGATGATGGAAAAACTTATGGGCACCGTTCAGAATTTGGCTGGCGAAGTACAAAACCTCAGTAAGAGCCAAAAGATGCTTGAGACACAGGTAGCTCAACAGGCCAACAATGCCCCTAGACAGAATGGTCAATTTCCAGGGCGTACCGAAGATAATCCTAGGGGACAGATTTCTGCTGTGTCCCTAAGGAATGGAAAGCAACTAGAAGAGTTGAAGCCTGCAGAGCAAAGAGAAGCTCAGGAGAATGTTGAAACTGAGAAGGAAAAGGCTCCTGAGCCAGAGAAACAATCTGTATATGTTCCGCCTCCCGCTTACAAGCCACCCCTTCCTTTTCCACAGAGAAAGGCTCAGGCCCAAATCGAAAAGCAGTATGTGAAATTTTTGGAGGTGCTGAAGAAACTTTACATCAACATTCCTTTCACTGATGCTCTATCTCAAATGCCATCCTATGTAAAGTTTCTGAAGGAGATCTTGTCAAACAAGAGGAAGCTTGAAGAGTGTCAGACTATCTCGTTGAATCGGGAGTGTAGCGCTCTCATTCAGAACAAGCTCCCTCCTAAGCTTGAAGATCCTGGGAGCTTCTGTGTCCCTATCACCATGGGAAACTTCACCTACTTTGCCCTTTGCGATTTGGGGGCTAGCGTGAGTATCATTCCCCTTTCCATCTGCAAGAAGCTAGGATTGGGAGACCCCAGACCAGTCCGGATGACGCTCTGCATGGCTGATAGGTCGGTTAGACATCCATCAGGTATACTGGAAGACATTCCTATTCAGGTTGGTAAGTTTTTCATCCCAGTAGACTTTATAGTTCTTGATATTGAAGCAAATTGTCCTGTACCTATTATACTAGGAAGGCCCTTCCTAGCTACTGCAGGTACCAATATAGATGTCAAGAATGCTGTTCTTACCTTCACTGTGGGAGATGAAAAACTTGAGTTTAATTTTTCTAATGCTATTAAACAACCTGCTTTTGAGGATGAGTGTTACAGGATTGATGTGGTAGATGAAGGAACTCAGGTTGATATGAAGGAGGTGGTCGTTCAAGACCCTCTAGAGCTTTGTCTGATTGAAAGTGTGACTGAAGGCGATGAAGATGAACTACTTGCTGCTATAGTCAAGGATTTAGAAGTTGCTGAGGAAGATCCTGAAGCGGTGTTTGAGGTCTTGAAGGAAGATGACTGAGACTCTAAGGGCGAAGCTAAAGGAGCACCAAAAGTGGAGTTGAAGCCACTTCCATCCACATTGAGGTATGAGTTTTTAGGCCCTGATGCTACTTATCCTGTGATTGTGAGTGCTACTCTGAATCCTGATGAAACCGAGAAGTTGTTGCATGAGCTTAGATTGCATAGAAAGGCCATAGGATACTCAATTGATGATTTGAAGAGGGTTAGTCCCTCAATGTGTATGCACAGAATTTTAATGGAAGATGATCATAAACCCTCCATAGAGCATCAAAGAAGACTTAACCCAAACTTGAAAGAGGTTGTGAGAAAAGAAGTGCTAAAATTGTTAGATGCAGGCATTATTTTTCCTATTTCTGACAGTAATTGGGTGAGTCATGTGCATGTGGTCCCTAAGAAAGGTGGGATGACAGTTGTAAAGAATGAAAAGAATGAATTAATTCCCACTAGGACTGTCACAGGGTGGAGGATGTGCATAGATTATCGGAAGTTGAATGCTGCAACCCGAAAGGACCACTTCCCCCTCCCCTTCATCGATCAGATGCTTGAAAGATTAGCTAGGCATTCTTATTACTGTTATTTGGATGGTTACAGTGGGTTCTTTCAGATTCCCATCCATCCGGATGACCAGGAAAAGACTACTTTCACGTGCCCTTATGGCACCTTCGCTTACAGGAGGATGCCTTTTGGCTTGTGTAATGCCCCTGCCACTTTTCAGCGCTGTATGATGGCCATTTTTTCTGATTTCATAGAGGACATAATGGAAGTTTTCATGGATGACTTTTCTGTGTATGGATCTTCTTTCGATAACTGCTTGTCTAACTTATCTCGAGTTTTGCAGCGTTGTGAAGAGGTCAACTTGGTTTTAAATTGGGAGAAATGTCATTTCATGGTGAAGGAAGGGATTGTCTTAGGCCATCTAGTGTCAAATCGAGGTATCGAGGTGGATAAGGCTAAGATAGACTTGATTGAGAAATTGCCACCTCCTACATCGGTTAAGGGAGTTAGGAGTTTTTTGGGTCATGCTGGGTTTTATAGGAGGTTTATTAAAGATTTTTCAAAGATTGCAAAACCTCTTACCAATTTACTCCTAAAGGATGTTGCGTTTAACTTTTCTCCAGAGTGCCATGAGTCTTTTTGCAGGTTGAAGCAGGCATTGATTTCAGCCCCTATAATGCAATCGCCTGACTGGGATCTCCCTTTTGAGATCATGTGTGATGCCAGCGATCATGCAGTTGGGGCTGTTCTGGACCAAAAGAAAGACAACAAGCTCCATGCAATCTATTATGCTAGCAGGACTTTGGATGAAGCTCAGAGGAATTATGCTACCACCGAAAAAGAGTTGCTTGCTGTCGTCTTTGCTTTCGAAAAGTTTCGGTCATATTTGGTGGGTGCCAAAGTTATTGTGTATACTGATCATGCTGCGATCAGGTACTTGCTGCATAAGAAGGATGCTAAACCTCGTCTCATTCGATGGATCCTCCTCCTCCAAGAGTTCGACTTGGAGATCAAGGACAAGAAAGGGACTGAGAATCTGGTTGATGATCATTTATCTAGGCTACCGCCAGAGCAGTTAGAGCACACTACTACTGAGCCTCCCATCAATGATTCTTTCCCCGATGAGCATCTACTCAGGATCACTGCTGAGATCTTGAATATAGCCACTTCTGAGGTACCATGGTATGCTGACTTCGTGAACTATATTGTTTGTCATGAGTTGCCTAGTGGTTTATCATTTCAACAGAAGAAGAAGTTCATGTCAGATGTGAGACATTATTTCTGGAATGAGCCTTTTCTTTTCAAAAGGTGCGGTGATGGAGTCTACCGGCGTTGCATTCCAGAAGAGGAGGTGGAGAGTGTCATACACCACTGTCATTCTCTCCCTTGTGGTGGTCATATGAGCTCTTCAAAAACCACCACTAAGATACTACAATCTGGATTTTTTCTGGCCTTCTTTGTTCAAAGATGTTCACCGTTTCATTGTTTCTTGTGATGCTTGTCAGAGAACAGGAAACATTTCTAGAAGGAACGAGATGCCATTGAACACCATACAAGAGGTGGAGATTTTTGATGTATGGGGAATCGACTTCATGGGTCCTTTCCCTCCATCTTGCAATAACAAGTACATCTTAGTGGCGGTAGATTACGTTTCAAAGTGGGTGGAAGCCATTGCGTCTCCAACAAATGACTCAAGAGTGGTCTCTAGATTCTTCAACAAGGTAATCTTCCCTAGATTTGGTACTCCGCGAGTTGTCATTAGTGATGGGGGTTCCCATTTTATTGAGAAGAATTTTAAGGCACTTTTGAGCAAGTATGGGGTGACCCATAAGGTGGCGATACCATACCATCCGCAGACTAGTGGTCAGGTTGAGGTGTCTAATAGGCAGATTAAGAGCATCTTGGATAGACCGTGTCCCGATCTCGCAAGGATTGGGCAATGAAGCTAGACGATGCACTTTGGGCCTATAGAACGGCGTACAAGACTCCCATAGGTACTACGCCCTACAGACTAGTATATGGGAAGTCTTGTCATCTTCCTGTGGAGCTTGAACACAAGGCCTATTGGGCAATCAAGTTGTTCAATTTTGATATGAAAGAGGCCGGTGAGAAGAGGAATCTGCAACTTCAGGAGCTTGAGGAATTGAGGCTAGATGCATATGAGAACGCCAAGATTTACAAGGAGAGAACCAAGAAATGGCATGACAGACATATTATCCCCAAGACTTTCAAGATTGGTGATCTTGTATTGCTTTATAACTCTAGATTGAAGCTTTTTCCTGGCAAGCTAAAATCTAAGTGGGGAGGTCCATTTGAGGTGAAGAAGGTATACCCTCATGGACCGGTCGATGTATGGAGTGAAGAGACCGGTGAGTTCAAAGTTAATGGGCAAAGATTGAAGAAGTACTTCGTCGGTCATCCGATTGAGAAGGTGGTTTCCATTGACCTTCTTGATCCGATTGCTTGAAAGGAATGGAAGGTCGGCTTCAGACCATAAACCAGCGCTTCTCGGGAGGCAACCCGAGGTAAGTATTTTTTAATTTCTTCTCTTTTTCTCTTTCACTCTTAAAAAAAAAAATGCACTGCTCGCCATCTCAGTAGGTTTTCGCGCGCCCGTGCGTTACCTCGCGCGTCCATGCACCTGTCGTTTGCCTGGTAGTTTTCTTTAAATTCAAATAAAAAAAAGAAAGAAAAGAAACGCTGTTTCTTTCTTTCTCTCTTCTTCCTCCTACTCCCGCACGTCTACACACTCTGGCTCTCGCGCTGCTGCTACCGAAGAGCGCTGCTGCTGCGCCACCGGCCCTCACGCACCAGCGGCCTCTCTTCCGTCTCTCGCTCGCGCTCGGCACCGCCCAGCAGCAGGGAGCGCGCGCCGCTCGCTGTCCCGCACCCAGGCCTCGCCCCGCCGCATTTCTTCTCCTTTCCTTCCCTACTTTGGGTGCTCGACCCCATTCTTACCCCTTGTGCTTCATAATTCCGGTATGCCTTCTTCACCCTCACTCCCTTGTGGTTTGATTTTTCCAATAACTTGGTATGAATGATGTTAAATTGGAAAATTTGAATTTCTAGGGCTTAGGTTGATGAAAGAGATTGGGGGAAATTTGGGGATTTTTGATGTGGATAAATGCATGAGATTATTTATGCTTTATGCTTCTCTATTCCATCTCATGATTCATATTTCTTGTGGTTCATATGGTTGATTTTGATGAATTTGGCTCCCATTGAGGTTTGTGTTTCTTTTTGATGATTTTGCTCTTGAGTTTTTGCAAGTTATTGAATTCTCGATGATTTTTGTAACTTGTTTAAAGTCTTGATGTGTGGTCACTCTTGAAGTCAAATAAATATCTATGTTAAGTTCATCAAATTGACTCATTGGTTGGTTGTGTGCTTGCTTAGGCTTATTGAACTCTTGACCAGCTTGTCGAGCATTGTAGACAATGATGCTTAGAAACTTGCAAGTTCATGTTATATTGATTTGTCTTCTAAACTTGCTAAATTTCTAAGTATGGGGTTGCTTGTGTTGAGAGTATGACATGGTTTGATAGGAGAATCCTCTTGAAACTATCATTGCGCACTTGCCTATTTCTATCTTGGAGATTGACTTTGCTATTTTTGTGGTTGTTGCTTTGGTTTCTCTTGTGTGGTTTGTGCTTAAATTGTGTAGATTTGAGTTGACATGGCTAAGGGATCCACATCTCGAAAGCGAAGGGCCCCTGAAGCTTTCGATCATGTCATATGTGAAGGGGCGCAGCGGGACAAGTTCATAGAATTTATGAAGCGGAATCATCATAGCACTCGTTGGTTTGATGCCCCCTTTCTAGCTTCCTTGGGTTTGACTGATGAGATCACTCGCCTTTGCTCAATCATTGGTGCGGACCCCTTGCTCGAGTTCGATTGGGACTCTTATCCGGCTCTCACGTCTGAGTTCTTGAGCTCATTTTAATTGGATGCCAACTCTGAGGATTCATCTGGAACTCTCTCTTTCCAGCTAGGGAATGCGGCCCGGACCTTGACTATTGCAGAGTTAAATGCCGCTCTTGGATTCCCTCCTAATAGGGGGAGGAAGGTACTTACTGAGGAGAAGCGGAATGCATTCTGGTATGATCTCACCGGTCTCACTCCCTACCGATCCCAAAATGTTGTGGCTGCTTCAATTGTGCACCCGTGCTTCCGTCTCATTCATCGTGTCCTGGGCAACTCTATTTTTGCTCGGGACGAACCATCGAAGGTGAACACAAGTGAGTTGGCGATGCTTTACTCAATGGCCTACAACCACGCACTTGATATGGGGTATGAGCTAGCATGCAAATTTCAATCGTTGGAGGGAAGCACTTCAGGGGGCATTTGTATTGGAGGCTTGATTTCTCCCTTGGCTGTTCATTTTGGTATTAACCTGGCTTTGTATACAACGGTCTCGACGAAACGGTCGATTAACCATATTCATCTCAAGCAGGGTCACACTCTTAAGAAGGAGAACCGCCGCTACTTTCTCTGTTTCTCTCAGAGCTCAACTACACACCCTCTTCCCGACCATGACTGTACGAGCACAGAGGACAAGAACAACTGGTACGAACCATGGATTGGTGCTCCTCGACCTTCCCTGGGCGTTTCTGGTGATGCCGAGTCTGATTCTGAAGACAAGGAGACCCTTCCTGATGCTGTGCCTGCCCGTGCTTTTGAGCATGGCGGTTCCTCTGGAGGCTCTAGGAACTTTTCTCCCGACAACATGTCGTATTTCTAGGGCCAGTTTGATAGTCTGACATCACAGTTGTCTGAACTCACCACTCGCCGGACTGCCCTTGAGGAGCATACGACTACTTTACAGGCCCAGATAGCAGAGCACTTCTCTAGTGTCTCTCAACGCTTGTCTTCATGGGAGACTCAGCAGCAGCAGGATCGAATGCAGATGCATCAGATTCTAGTGATGTCCCAGCGCAACTATTATCATCTTCATGGGCATCATTTCAATCCATATGCCCAGTACCCACCCCCTCCACCGCCGCCACAACAATAGAGTGTCCCTGTGAGTGTTCTCTCATCTTTTATTTATTTTCTACATTGGGGACAATGCAGAACCTAAGTATGGGGTGGGATGATATTCATACAAGTCTTCTTTAATTATTAGTTTGAGTCTTTTTATTTGGAGTCCTATGTTGTGTCTTGTTCTTTATGTCTCTTAGGTCGTGTTGTATATATTTAAGTCTTTCTTTTGTCATTTTGATGTATTTGATAGCTCAACTTGATGTCAATGGCGGATATGCCCTAAGTATCAAATATGCAAGACATAACGCTGGAATTTTTGTCTATGATGCTGATATTCGCCCTAATCTATATGTGTCATTTCTTGAGATGAATCGTCTAGCATGGAGTTATTGAATGAGCGGCATGATTAAGTTCCTAAATGAGAGTGCACTTTGTGAGGTTGTTAGCCTGATTGATAAATCCATTCTGAGTCATTCCATTCTTTTGTTGTGAGACGCTCATTTTGTGCTCAATCTCTAGAACTTGCTTTAGACTCTTTATTGAAGCCATGTTATATGATTCGTGTGCATGACAGGCATTGCTTTTTGTTGACCATGTTCTTCTCAGCCTAATCTTATATGTGATCCACTGCTTGAAGCCATTTTGAGCCTTATAAGCCAAATTTTCTTTCATAAACTCCACAAAGACCTTCCATAGCCAATTATTGACCTTTGACCCATCCGGGAATTAGGGATAATAAAGCTTATTTATCTGTGTGGATGCGCTTGAAGCCAGTGGTAATGTTTGAATGGTTGGTTGTGTTATATCGATCCTCTCAATAGTGAGATTCCTTGGGACCTGAGGAGGATAAAATTCACTCAGGGGTAAAAGTCAAGAAGAAAAAAATACGGTTAGTAACCTATCTTCCTTGCGGAGGATAAAATTCACACAAGGAAGAAGATATATGCAAGGAGGCTGAGACACTTAGTAACCGGGTGCATTCATCACAAATGTTTGTATTCGCGTAAAACGGTGTTAAAGCTAGAGAGGTAAGAAAAGATCGAAAAAAAAAAAGAAAAAAAGAATGTGGTTCACAAAAGTTGAGAACGGAAATGCTAGTGTGATGGAGTTGTAAAGGTGGTTTGGTGTGAGTTTATTTGAAGTGGATGCTCTTCTGTTTGCTCTTTTTCCCGGATTTCAGCACCACATGCCCTTAAAATTTTCCATGCCTTATCCTTTCCACTTTGGCCCCATTATAACTATACAAAAAGCCATCATGATTTGTGTTGTGTGCTTGATTTTCTGTGGTGGATGCTTAGAACGTTGTTGCAAGCCTATGGTAGATGAGTACAAGTGTTGAGACAGAGCGGAAATTTTATACCTTTTGCACATTTGAGTTGAGTGCTTCAAAAAGAAAAAAACCCTTGTGAGATTTAGGAATTTTTTATTGCTATGTGTTCATGATAATGAGGAAGTGTGATGATGGCAATTGTCTTGAGGTTTTGGCTGCAAAATCAAATTCTTTATAAGAGCTTGAATAAGTTGAGACACCTACTTTGTCTTGCACTTGATGAGTCTTGCTTGGGGACAAGCAAGGTTTAAGTATGGGGTATTTTGATGTCATCGTATTTTGCATTGTTTAGGTCATGTATTTAGAGTAGATTTTGCATCATTTTTGTTTTATTTTGTGTGTTTTTAGTTGTTTATCGTTTAGTTATTAGATTAGAGGTCTACTCTCGTTGTGGTTGTATTTTCAGGTGTTTTTGGGAGCTAATCGAGCCAACTTGAACCCTCATGGGAAGCATGCCTAGCAAGGATGAAGTGAGCAGAACAAAGCTCCGGACACAAGGTGCGCGGACGTGCAAGTGGGGCGCGCGGGCGTGTGGATAATGTCGACCACCATTGGCCTTTACAGTGAGATTCCGCGCGGACGTGCATAGAGGCGCGCGGACGTGCATATAGGCGCGCGGACGTGCACGACGGTGCTGAACCCGGATCGACTCCGATTTGTTCTATTTTCTTAGGAGTTAAATATTATTATTTTATTATGTTTTTGGGAGACTATTTAAGGACGGAGAGGACATCTTTCAACGCGCTCTCCTCTTCCACGTTCAATTTTATACTTTGAAGAACTTTGTGAGAACCCTAAGCGGAGATTCGAATCGTTTCAATTCAGAATTGGTACTTTCACTCTTATCTCTTGTTTGTCTTTGATTTCTATGCTGAGTCTAATTGAATTGAATATGAAAATCTCCATGTTAGGCTAGTTCTCCTTGTTCTAGGGTTAGGGATAATCCCGACGATGCGGAAATAGACTTGCTCTTCATATCACCCGAATGATTTCTAATTTGAATTGTGATTTAATCCTATTGTACTCAATCTAATCAATGTGAATTGGTTAGACCTGATTTAGGGGTTGAGATCGAAAGAAGATAACCCTAAGTTAGAAATTAGATGGTGAATTGAGACCGAAAGGTGATCTGATCCATCGGAACTATAGGATTAAACATAAAGTTTAATTATGCGAAAGTGAATTAAGCTTTTTGAGGATTAATAGGTTGTCGTAGAAGTCTTAGGTTATATTGATATCGATTGAGACCGAAAGGAGATATTGATATGTTATCACCTAGATTCTAAGAGCTCAAAGGGTCTGAATTTGGTGCATGAGTCCGAAAGGAGATTGCTACCCAATTCAGGCACATTTGCATTGAGACCGAAAGGAGATTTGTAATTACATTAGATAACCTACCTTCACACAGAATTGGGAGTTATTCGGGTGAGACTACACCTTGGTCTATTGAGGATGCATTGTTCGTAGAATCCTTAGCCCTGGAATGTCTCTCATATATATATATAGTTCTCATCGCTTTGTTGCTATTTGTCACTCTTAATTATAAATTCTCTTAAATTGTTTGTTACTTTTGGGCTTGGTCAAACTAGTTCAACGCTAACAATTGACACTCCACCAGTCCTTGTGATACGACACTTGAATACTACAATTGACACCGTATTCTTGCGGGGTTGGTTTTAGCAACATCATATATCACTTAAATATATCTTTCTCTTATGATTTTAATATATATCTCTTATGATTTTATGAGGTCGTACATATAGACGCTGTAATCAAAATAAAAACAGGGCCATAGACACTTAACCAGTGGAAAACCCTAGGGCAAGGGAAGCACAAACCCTATAAGGGCTAATGAGAAGACAAAATACATGTGATGACAGTTCTTTTCTAATTTCTAGTTTTCTAGAATTTTTTATGGTAGTGTCACCACAATTAACAAAAATTAAAACTGTAACTACTATTGTCACCACTATAAAAATAAAGTCATAGATACTGTCACCACTATAAAAACATGGTCATAGACATTGTAATCAAAGGGAAATCATATGATAAGGGAAGCACAAACCCTATAGGGGCTAATCAGAAGCCAAAATAAATGTGGTGATAGTTCTCTTCTAATACATAAATGGATAAGAGGGTCATAGACACTATCACCACTATAAAAATATGGCCAAAGATACTGTAACCACTATAAAAACAAGGCCATAGACACTGTAACCAAAGGCCGAAAAACCCTAGGACGAGGGAAGCACAAACCCTATAGGGGCTAATGAGAAGCCAAAATACATGTTATGACAGTTCTTCTCTAATTTCTAGTTTTCTAGATTTTTTTAAAGTAGTGTCACCACAATAAAAAAAATTAAAAATGTAACTACTGTCGTCACCGCTATAAAAATAAAGTCATAGATACTGTCATTATTATAAAAGCATGATTATAAACATTGTAATCAAAGGGAAATCATATGATAAGGGAAGCACAAACCATATAGGGGCTAATGAGAAGCCAAAATAAATGTGGTGGTAATACTCTTCTGATATATAAATGGGTAAGAGGGTCATAAACGTTGTAAGAAAAATAAAAATAGGGTTATAGACACTGTCACCACTATAAAAATAGGGTCATAAACACTGTAATCAAAAGGAAAACCTTATAGACGTTATAACCAAAATAAAAACAGCTTTTTAGACACTGTAACCACTATGAAAAAAGGGTCATAGACACTGTAATCAAAGGAAAACCCTAGGAAAAGGGAAGCACAAACCCTATATGGGCTAATGAGAAACCGATATTCTTGTGGTGATAGTTCTCCTCTAATATATGAATGTGTAAGATGGACATAGACGCTGTAACCACTGTTAAAAAAGGGTCGTAGACCCTGTAATCACTAGAAAAAAGGGACAAAAACACTGTAACCACTATAAAATAAGATCATAAACACTTGTAACCAAAAGAAAACCCTATAATTAGAGAAGCACAAACCCTAAAGGGGCTATTGAGAAGCCAAAAGAACATGTGATGTACATTATGGTTTAGGGTTTAGGGCCTTAACCCTAAACCCTAAAATGTTAAGTACAGTACGTCGTTAAGAGATGATTGTCGTCACCAATTGGAAAACCCTAGGACAAGGCAAGCACAAACCCTAAAGGGGCTAATGAGAAGCCAAAAGACATTAGGTGGACAGTTCTCCTTTAATATATGAATGGGTAAGAGAGTCATAGACACTGTCACCACTATGAAAACAGGATAATAGGCACTGTCACCACTATAAAAACCGGGTCATAGACACTGTCACTACTATGAAAAAAGGTAACAGACAATGTAATCAAATAAAACCCTATAGACGTTGTAACCAAAATAAAAACAGGGTTATAGACAATGTCACCACTATGAAAAAAGGGTCAAAGACACTGTAATCAAATGAAAATCCTACGGCAAGGGAGGCACAAACCCTACATGGGCTAATGAGAAGACAAAATACATGTGGTGACAGTTCTCCTCTAATAAATGAATGGGTAAGAGGATCAAAGACGCTGTAATCAAAATAAATATAGGGTCATAGACATTGTAACCAAAATAAAAATAGGATCATTTACACTGTCACCAAAAATAAAAATTGGATCATAGACACTGTCAACACTCTACCATTGTAAAAACTAAAGAAGAAAAATAAGAAACATTATAATCCACTTCGATCATCATGCCTAAACTGAAGAAAACACCAGCTCGGAATGCAATTTGATCAACATCTTGCAAAGTCTCCACACGAATTAACAAAAAATGAAGGTAAAGTAATAAAAAATCTTTTTATATTACAGGATTGTATCATACAAGGCTCTAAAGTCGACGCCTTTCTCCTCGGAGAAGCGATTGTAGTTGCAGAAACAAACGAAGACATATAGAGAAGCGATTGTAGTAGCAGCATCGACGCCTTTCTCCTCGGAGAGCCGATTCCCTCAGAGCCGGCCAATACAAGGCTCTACAGTCGTCTTCACATCGAGTACGACCATGGATCTGAACTCGCAGTCGTCTCCACCTCCATCCATTGCCGTCAACGTCGTCTCGTCGATCTCGAAGGGGAAATTGAGTAATCGGCCAAAACCTAACCAAATTTCCGGTAATCTCAGGACGATTCGGCAGGAAAAATCAGGTAATCGATCGAATTGATCGACCAAAGGAAGAATCATCCCTATATCACGGATCTGGCGAAGCCAAGGCCGACGAAAATCCAACGAAGAAAGAATCCTAGGCCGAAGAGCAGCCGACTGGACAAGCATAACCTGGAGCGACCACGTCGAGGACAGTCGGGGAGAGAGGTGGCATCGAACGAGGGCAAGCCGACGTCGGAGTATACGCCGGAGAATGAGGCGAGCAAACAGGGGCGACGAAGAAACAGAAAGGGAAGGGTATTTAATTAAGGGAAAACTTGGTATTATGAAAGTATTTTGGACATTTACTAGCAAAGGGAAATCCTTGGGACATTTTCTATTTGGCCGAATTTCTTCTATATATTATATTTCATCTGTTAATTAAAATATTTCGTTTTAGACATTTGCACATTTTTTAAGAAAGCAAATAAAAGTAAACAAAAATACATTTATACCCATAATTATTACTGTACATTTTTACATTATTGAAAACTATAACTAAAAAATCTCTAATCATGGTAATTTTGAGAAGTGAATATCAAAATACCTAAAATAACATGTTTTTCTTAAAAATATTTTACTCCTAAAACAGTAGGAATGAAGTGAGTATCCTTACAATATAATAGCAAAAGTAATCTCTATGCAAAATATTTAGCCAGGTATCCAGCAATTTTTGGAGAGTTTTTTTAATTTTTTTTATTTTCCTTTGGAAAAGGTTTTTTCTCTCCTTCCCTACTCACACGGTGACACCGATGTTCTCTCCCACAAATTGCTCTCCAACTTACTCTCAATCAGAAGCGGTAGAAGGAGGAGACCGAGGAAGAATGATCAAGGTTCAAGGTCGATGATCTATGAGGGGATTTAATTTGAGGGATGTAGATCCAACTTTAGCACAAAAGTTCCTTCTGATTTAGGGTTTTGGGTATAATCTTTCTCTGTCAAGGGTCCGTTGAATCTGATTTAGGGTTTACCGCCAATCAAGAGAGGCTCAAGCCACATGAGGAGAAGACCGAGGAGGAATGTTCGTTGATAGAGTCTATTTTAGACATATATTTGCATATTATATTAGGTTATTTTCATGCATTTTTACATATTTTATAGCTTAATTTGTATTGTTTGGTTTTCGGAGTCTACACTAGTGTTTTTATATATTTTAGGTATTTTAAGGCTAAATCATATATATTTGGAGATGACGAGGGATTATTAAGCAAATTAGAAGATGGGACGGAGATGACAGGCGTGGAGCTCATCGTTCATCCAAGGAGCCACGTGATTGTTGCGGGCCGCACGACTGCCCTGCGCTTCATGTCATTGATATTATTATTACTAGTATAGTAGTATATGTTATTCGCCCGTTGTGCGGTTTTTTTATAATTATATTATGTATTTTTTATATTAAGTTTTTTTTATTAAAGTTTGAAGGTTAAAATATATAAGTTTTAATGACGCAAAAACATAACACCATATGATAAGTTTTCTATCTAATTTTGTATATTGGATATATAAAAAGTGGGACCATTATTTTGTTTTATTGGATATATAAATAAATTAAAAATAAGTATATGGTAACTAACTAAGATATAAGGTTATATTTAATTATACTATTTATTTTATTTTATTAATTATCATTTTAAATTACGTTTCAAACCCACATTCCATCACCAGAAATTTACGTTTGGAACTACTTTTCATCAGACAATTTAATTTACATTTGATCACACATATAATCTTTTAGATTGAGGGTATAGATTTATTTAAGACGTTTCCTTGCTAGTAGCTATATATCACCCATCTCCTACACCGGCCGTCTCGGTCATCAACAACTCATTGGACGTACTGTCAATAACAAAATATAGATTTGGCCACAACTGAATTCCTTATTGATTTCATGGGAAAAAAAATATGTCTAATTATACTATTTATTTTATTAATAATCTATAAAATCTATAGTTGTTGAGCAGTAAAAAAAACAAACTTCCGACTCAAACTAATTGATATACGGAGTATATATTAGAAATAATATAAAACAGGAGTTATTGATAAATGAAGGTTTAGAAGGAATTAGTCTAAAAAGATACTCCGTAAATGTTTATCATTAGTTTGGTAAAAAAAAAGGGATTAATCTTAGTAAAAGTATTTTACCGAGGTAAGTTTTCTAAACAGATGAACCTATTATATAGATTAATTGAGATCACAAAATTATATTGGTTTATTAATTAATGTGGTTAAAAAAGATAACACCATTTTATTTCAGAATATGACACATAAGCAAAAATAATATCTACATGTTAATTAGTTTTTTTTAATAAATAAATTTTACATTTATGCGCGCGCGCACACACATATATATGTATGACATAAATATATGTGCTATAGTTTGATATAACCACAATGACATACTCCGTATGTTTTAGTAATATTAAAGTAACGAAAATAATCAATTGTTGATTGAATATAATTTGGAATATAGTGTATATCGAAATCTAGGTAATTGAGTAAAATTTTTACTTTTGAAGATATGGATAAAACTATCCATACGTTGGAAAGCACGTTCCTTATCAATCATCTAGCCTTTTTTTTTTTTTTAATATAATCATAATTAATTTAGTGATCTAGAAAGATAAATTTTTTACCTAACTATAATGACTTATTAATTGATGTGGCCAAAAAATTAATGCCAATTTAATCCAGAAAATGACACGCAAGCAAAAATAATCCCGCTTTAATCCAGAAAATTCCGTGGCCATGAGGTCGCGCCAGCGGCCTCTGTTTTAGTATTTTACTAGTATATATTACCCGTGTTCTTGCACGGTATGTTCATTTTTTAACTATTATATTATCGTTTGTTATTTTTTTATTTTAATGATAGAAAACCTATCTACGGTGTCTTGAATATATACTTTAATTAATCTTGCAATTACCTAACTACGGTCTTATTTTCAAATATTAATATATAATTTAATACTATGATAAATTATGTTGTATGTACCCATGTTAACCCCTAATAAGTTCCAAAATACGTAGTAAGTTGTTTAATAAATTATATTTTATTATATCAATTATCCATGTTTAATTTTTTATTATTAAATTGTTAAAGTAAAAAAAGTCTTGTTTTAAAATAAGACAATATAGATTTATTTATATAGATAGATATAGATTATTTAATTATAAAATCTTATCATTACATATAATAAATTAATATAACAAAAATTCTAATAATTTTTTTTTATCTAAATCTTAATCGGTTATTTTGTATTTTTTTTAATAAATTAATATATATATTTTTAAATATAATTGATACAAGCATCTCTTGATTCTTAAATAAAAAAAGAATTATGTTTTGAACTCACACTTCTAGAATATAATTACCTTCAACTTTAATTTAAGCGCACAAAGTTCACAGTACTTACAAATCCAACATTGTCTTTGTATTTCTAAAACATTTTTTTTTTTTTGAAAACCAGCTCCCATTCAATTAATCTAAATCCTTCAAGAGTACATCCAACAGTCCATCAGCAAATTGAGATTCAATACTACATACAAACCTTTCTACTGGTCTAATTTGAGCCATATAATGAGCTGCTTTATTTCCATTGCCCCTCACAAACATCCATTAGACATCCTCCCCATGGATCCCTTAATATGAATCCCTTCCCGCAGCTTCTTGATTACTGCCTCGCAGTCGGATTCTATTATAGCACGGGACATCTCAGCATCTAGACATACCTCAAGCACCCATAAGATAGCTTCGACCTCTATCAACAAAACGTCTGTGGATGGCTGCACCGTCGTAGCTCCCACCAAGCAAGTATCCCCATTCCTATCTCTTGCCACAAATCCAACACTGCACCCCCTATGCTAATTTGCTTGAATATGTGAATCAATCCATGCTTTAAAATATAAATATGAAATATCCATGTAATATGGAATCATATTTAGGACAATGAAAAGTCCGAGGATTTATATAATATATCCTAACTTTCCGATTAGCTTTAATCTGTGAACCAAGTATTCCTATATGAAATCTTCGTCTGTGTCAGTCTTTGTTTTGCTCTGGCGCCATTGACAGAATCAGAAGTATTAATTTCTTCATCCACTGCATAAACTCCAGATTATCCAACGCCCTTCCCTTAATCAACTTATTATAAGATAGATTTCTTTTATCAAATTTTATCATTATTTGATCATTTTCAAAAGCTGTGAAATTTTGAAAACAAATAATCACTTCTATAGACTCCAAGTAATTGAAATGTTTACATATTTTACTAACTTCGTATTCACGTATTATATAATCTAGTCTTAGAATTTCAAAACGGAAAATTAATTTTATAATGTCTATTAACAATGCTTCTTCTAATCCTACCGGGGTATACATAATTCGGATAAGATTTTTTTAACTGAATACATATTTAGTGAAAAAACCAAAGTTATAATAAAATATACCCATTGCATTCATTTTAATACTATTAAAAAACAAACAAATGCTCCGTACATATTTTATAACAATTCTACAAATAAAAACTATGAAGGTAGTATTGTTAAAGTATTGCAAATTTCTTATATTTAAACCAAAAATATTATTATATTATTACAATAAACTATGGAGGTTTTAAAATTGATTTTCCGTAAATTATATTTAAAATCGGGATTGTCTTCAATAAGGTTATATAGGATAAATTATTGATATAAAAAGATAAGTTTTTTACCCAACTATATTGACTTATTAATTGATGTGGCCCAGAAATATAATATAACTTTAATCCAGAAAATGACACATCAGCAAAAATAATCCCGTTTAATCCAGAAAATTCCGTGGCCGCGAACCTATTAAAATTTGAACATTTGTTTCTTTAAAAATAAAAAATAAAAAAGTTTAGTTCCAGAAACAAATATGAGATATATTATTTGATCTAAAAAGATAAGTTTTCTAAATTGAAGTATTAATTAGAATAGATGATCAAAATCCCTCCTGCCAGAATGCCGAAAGTATAATATTCTCTCGTTTTTACTTGAATAGTACAAAAGTATATGAATTGAAGGATTAGATAATCAAGCAAATATGATACTCCATCCGTTTAACAAAACTTGTCGTTTACTATTCACGCACGTTTTTTTAGAATGATAAAAACTATATAAAATATTCATTTTTTTAAAATTTTTTTTAACAAGTTTGTACTTATTAATAATAACTACGAAATTGTTAAAAAAAATTATTTAAAAAGTCGATATTTTATATAGTTTTTAGCTCCTAAAAAAGCGTGCATGAATAGTAAAACGTCAAGTTTTGTTGAACGGATGGAGTATTGAATCAACAAAACAAATCATTACAAAACGAAGATAAAGACCAAAACTAATTGACTAATGAAAAAGTGGATCCAATATCAATATTTATGAGATTAAGTACAAAATAAAGTCCAAAACGAAGTAGTACGTACTAAAAACTAAGATATATTTATAAAGCTGTATAAATACGGGTGCACACGTACATAAGTAAATAGTTTTATCTTTATTATATACTTTCAACAATAAGTTATTATTATATTTGATTAATTAGTTAGATTGGATATGTTTTCAACAAAATCGTTTATACTCTAATTAAAATATAAATTGTAAGGTTATAATTAGTTAGATTGGATGTGGCCCAAAAATTTAATACCAATTTAATTCAAAACCATCATTGTTTTCTTCGGTATAGTGAAATTTGAAAGTTTATAAATTGGATATTCCTTTAAAATCGGAGAAAATTTATTTGAGATAAAAAATAAAACCATATCTTCTATCATGGAATCTTGCATGTAAAATTCAAATAAGGAAAAATTAACACTTTAATCAAAAGTGCAGCAATTACCTTAAATTAAAATAAGACGTAATTAATATAAGGACTTACCTCTTCATCTAAGAGAACCATTCATGTATCTTCTTTCCGTCTAGGTTAATTTCATTAACCTTATTGTATACATTCGACATTGTAACAACTGAAAAAAACGATAAATATATGAATATAAAGCTATTTTAGGGATACAAACACGTAGTAGGATTTATATATGATGAATAAATTGTCAAAACTACTATACCTCGATTGCAACTTTGCTAATGATGACATTGAAGGTTGCGGCAACTTTTCTAACGAATGAAGCGGCTAACGATGATAATG
The DNA here is from genome assembly GCA_037127255.1 of Persicaria tinctoria. NCBI lineage: Eukaryota > Viridiplantae > Streptophyta > Magnoliopsida > Caryophyllales > Polygonaceae > Persicaria > Persicaria tinctoria. The sequence goes on along the minus strand of JBANSL010000015.1, from coordinate 36,287,614 downwards.
GAGGTTTGGTGGTTGGGGATACCTCGTAGATACCTCGTAGATAATCTCTGTATATATATACGAACTACAATACTCTATCTTAAACACTTAATTAATTATCTATTCAATATAAATCTTATGAGATATATATCCATACATATATATAATTTATATATCATCATAGATAGGTTTTTTTTTACCTAATTTAGATATAAGGTTGAATGTTAATAATGAACCAGATATTAGATATATTATTTATTTAAAAAAGATAATTTTTCTAACTAATTAAAATTTAGGTTGAATATTTATACAAATATATTCAATTTCATCTAAAAAGGATAAAATATAAGTTATAACTAATCCCAACCAGTTTAGGTAAATTATAATTTTTAGATAAGTTTTTAGTACGTACTAATATTGAGGTTATTAGATAAGTTTTTAGTACGTGCGATTGAGGTTATATGGAAATTATGGAATAGATAAAATATACATAACTGATATATTCAATATTTAATACATAAATACGGCTTGATTACTGTAGATTTAGCACTATAGGATAAATAAAGTTGCATGTAAAGGAAAAGTAACTCCAATATTTTTATTTCAAGTTTTCATAAATATGAGATTGTGCACTATATCGCTAATAAATTTAGAATATTAAAAAAACGAACTAAATGTGTGATTTTTTAAATATCAATTCTATCCCCGCATCCATATGGTTTATTTAACTAATAAAAAAATTTAGTCAAGTTTTACCCGGGGATAAAATATTTTCAAAATAAACCACTTTAAGGTAATTTCAAATTCAAATTATAATAAAGTAAAATATAAGCTATAAGGTTATATTGAATATATTATGTAAAAAGATAAAATTTTAGCTAAATATTTTCGTTTATTAATTGGTGTCTGCCAGAAATTTAATACCACTTTAATTCAGAAAATGTCACGTAAGCGAAAATAATCCCGCTTTAATCCAGAAAATTCCGTGGCCATGAGATCGCTCCAGCGGCCTCTGCTTTAGTATGTTATATATATATATATATATATATATATATATATATATATATATATATATATATATATATATATATATATATATATTTCTCTGGTCACGTATTATGAAAAAAAATTGATCTAAAAAAAATCCTAATGAAGATATAATGTTGTATTAGATAGATTATTTGATCTAAAAAGATAAAAAAAATTTGCCTAACTATATTGGTTTATTAACTGATGTGGCTTAAAAAGATAACACCATTTTAATCCAGAATATTATAAATATAAGGTTATACTAGATAGATTATGTATCTAAAAAAATAATTTTTTTTACCTTGTAGATAACCTCTCTCTATATATATAGGAACTACAATATTCTATCTTAAACACTTAATTAATTATCTATTCAACATAAAATCTTATGAGATATATATCCATTACATATATATTTTATATACCATCATAGATAGGTTTTCTAGCTAATTTAGATATAAGGTTGAATGTTAACAATGAACCTGATATTAGATAAATTATTTATTTTTAAAAGATAAGTTTTCTAACTAATTAAGATATATGTTGAATATTTATACCAATATATTCAATCTCATCTAAAAAGGATAAAATATAAGTTATAACTAATCCCAACCACTTTAGGATTATATTGAATAGATAAACTATTTTTAGTACGGTTAAGGTTATATTGAATAGATAAAGTATGTATTTTACCTTCACAGTGATTATAAAAAATTATAATATAGATAAACTACGTATTTTAGGGTTATACGTATGAAACTACGTATCATAATGAGTTATACGAAACTACGTATCATAATAAACTATGTATTTTTTTTGGTCATAAATAAACTACGTATTTGACCTTAACAGTGATTATAACAAAGTATTGTAACGGCCCAGAATTATGATTTCCGGGTTACGTTTCAAGGGATAAAACCCCTTGTTCGGATCTTGCAATCCGGGTACGGGTCGAGGTTTCAAACTCATTTTAAGATTAGTAGAAAGAGTGATTTCAAACCCTAAAAATCTCGAAGGGCCGTTGGGTACCCTTAACTTATCCTAAGACTATGTCGCGGAATCCATTTCAAACGAAAGTAAAGCGGAAGTAAAGTAAAGATACAAGTGCCACGACAGAGCCGGTCAAAACCAAATTATGAGTGGGTAATTACCATTTTACTAAGTTAGGATATTAGCCAGATTCTTCAATTCGCCAAAAGGGAACCTCGTCATATAGACATCGAGCACTCAAAATCTGCAGAAAATGCCTTTGAAAAAAAGAACGGGGAAAGGAGTCAGATCGAGCCACTCATGCGGGACCGGTAGTCCTCGCTGAGGCCACATAGTATGTGTTATACCTAATAGAGATGCTCTAATGCAGTACGAGAGTTAAACACGCTAACATGCTCCTAGTTCATATTAATGTGCAGAAATACTGTAAAGGGCCCAAGATAATGCCAAATGGCATATCCATCTCCTACCTCCACCCCTTTCCAATAGGGCGGAGACTGGCCAGCTCGTGAATGCATTCCATCATAATCGGGCGGCACGCATGCCTAACCCGCTCCACAATAAAGCCCGCAGGCATCTCATAATATAAGGAAGTTCATGACTCGATTGACTCAGGGTACCCGATGAGGCTGGGCTACCCTATGACCCTAGCAAAGACTCTAGGACTATCACAAATAACGGCCATTCTATTTCAAACGCATAAAGTAACTAGATGCTCATTCAATTAGTGCAACCTAACAGGATACTACATGTCATGTTTTTATGCATATGCAACACCTAACATAAAATGCAACAACAAGCATGAATGTCCAACCTGAGTAAGCCCCCTAGGGAACTTACCTGAAGATGCAGAACAACATGATAATACAAGTAAGGCCCAAATGCAAGTCCAAGCAATCCAAGAGCAATACACACCTATCATCAAGCCATTTCCATAAGCCACTGGACTAACATTCATACACACGAACCCAAATTCTTAACATCCTCAAAACCAATCGATGGTAAAATCATTTTCCAAAACCTTTCCGATACGATGAACATCAACCAAAATCATTCTTCAAATCAAACTCATTGATAAAATCGTACCAACCATATTTCCAAACATCATTCTCAAAACCAATATCATCAAACCAAGACAAAGAATCCCAACATTAACATTTAAACCTTAAAACCAATTTTTCAAATTCATATTTGACCAAATCAAAAGGGAGTATCAAATTTTCTAAGTCAACCCAAAGTCTTGTTTTATCAAATATTCCGGCATTTTGGTTTTCAAACAATGAATCATTTGAGAGATATTTCCGAAAACTTGAAACCCTCTTAAATAATACGTTATTACAATATATGACTTAAAATAACACCAGACTATTTTTATATATTAATAACAATAAATCAAAACCCATAGTTCATCTCAAATTTCCTTAAATCACAATTAAACCATCACTAAATACATATTCCAAATAATGCCTTCTTTAAACCATTTTATAATATATAATAATTTCAGAAATTTATTTTCATAAAATAAGAATCATCATAGCAATAACAATGATAAACACATAATTAAATAAATACTAGCATAAACATAAGCTATATATAATAGATGTAAGAAATAACCATTTAACAACAAAGAAGAGCCCACCAACACATAACCCGGACCAATGACCCAACCCGCCCAAAGTGAAAGAGGGAAAAGGCCCAGATCTGGATCCGGCCCAAGCTAGACTCTCCCAGCCCCAACCCGAAAGGATTACCCGGACCCGAAAAATAGAACCCGACCCGGAAACATGGCCCAACCCACAAAAGAAAATAAAAGTAGGGATCGTCTCTCTCAGGTACCCAAAACAGAGCTCGCCCTGCCGATCGGAAAAACGAAGAGGAAGAAGAAGAGCTCGGCCCGCCGGCGGCTGGCTTGCCTGAAGTCCGACCATCCCCGACCTCAAATAACCCGAGGGAAAGAAACGAGAACAGATAGGGAGGAAGGAGGAGAAGCCTTACCGAGATTGCTAAATATCGCCGGAGAAAACCTCTCGTCGGGGCTGGGTTGGACCGCCAGAGTCGGAAACGAGACGGATCGGCCTAGGAAGGGAGGATGGAGGCTTAAAGGAGGAACTTTACATCGTTTCTGATCGGAAAGAGAAGGAGAAAAGCTTACGACTGCGGGGATTGGAGAACAGGAGGGATTGGTGGGCTCGCGCTCGGTCGTCGGTGGTTCCGGCTTCTGGGCGACGATGTTCCTGGCCGCTTCTGCTGCGCTTGAAAGGAGAGCTTGCAGCTACTCATACCGGAAGGAGGAATAGAGGGTTGAATGCTCAGCTGGGCTCGGATCGAAGACAAGGGCGGAGGGAGGTGTGTGGCGGTGCTGGTGACCAAGGAGGAGGTGATGTTACTGGCGGTGATGGAGGTGGAATCGAGAAGGGAGTGTCCGGTGTTGAGTTGTAAAAGGGAGGAGGGCTAAAGGATTGTGTGAAATTTGAAGGAAATGCAAGAAGGGGAAGTTGCATTTAAAAATCAAATGAAAAGGGGTTTGAAGGCTGGGAGGTTTCTTTTGTGGTGAACTCTGAATAGCAGGCACACAGTGGTGGGGAAACGGGTCTGCATTATTTTGTCTCATTCCTACAATTGCAACTGAATACACTTGTGTATAATGACAGCTATAGCAAGGAACGTGTTGGGAGGCTTGATTCCTCAGAATCTCTGGGTTTTGTAGAGGAGAGAAATGGGAGACAAGGAGAGACTACTTTTGTGGGTTGTTGCTGCAAAGGCCAGGTTAAGCGAGAGGAAGGAATTGGAGTGTGGGTTCTTAATTTGGTTGAACTGGTGTAATAGAGTGAGGCAGAGGGAGAGAATGAAAAGTGGTCAAATTTCCTCTAATTGCCCAAACACCAAACTATCCTTATCCAAATCATACCACAATTGATAATAACTTTAAAATTGAAATAAGGATAAAAGAATGGGACATTTGAGGTGGAAGACATAAGGAATATGATCCCAAGGAAAATTCCCGGAAAAGAAATAGAATATAATAAAATAAATCCTGAAACCCGCCCACTCGACTTTATCCCGACGTGTTTAAAATACTCCTCAATTTTCCAATTTCCAGTATATAAAATCAGAGTATAACATGTTTTAAATTTCCAATTAAATAATGCCGGAACTTGTTTTGAAATATTTAGAATAAAACCAATAACTCAAGGACGGAAATTCCAAACCTTTCGAATTTTAAAAGTCGGAATGAATATAAATTACTATTTTAATAATTTTAATATTATAAAATTTCCCGGTCTTTACATCATCCACCTCTAAAAACAAATCACGTCCCCGAGACTAAAATCACTCTAAAACAAGGGGATGAAGTATGAAATTGGTGAGTCCAAGGATCATGTCATTGATCCCGTAAGCATCCCATAGGGGCACGTATGAGATCCTCACAGCATCCTTAACGTGATCATAACATTCCCAATTGGTCGTAGCAAGTATGTGATATGGGCCCGTATCACAACCTTACCCTGACCTTTCGGTCACATTATAACTCGAAAAACAATCATAGCGTCTCTACTGGGTCTTAGCAAGCATTCTATATGCGCCCCTATAAAATGCTTGTATCCACTTCGTGAGGCGTTATAATATAAGCCCGGGTGTAAAAAATCTCAAAAAGTGATTCCGCAAGTGGAAAAGATTGGCCTCAAAATCGTTGAAATTCTCGGTAACGTTTATTCTTTAAAATTTCAGGTAATTCCTTTTCAAACCGCTCAAAATCTTCAAATAAGGTGTTTAACCAAACAACTTTACACCAAAACAAGTAAAACCCTTTCGATCAAAATTTTGTCAAAATCCTCCAAAACCAAATCAGTTTCCCGCATAACAATCAATCAATTTCAGAAGCTTGGAGGTGGAACCATCCACCTCTAAGGGTTAATCCCATATTCTCTTCCTAGTTTCCAGAATCAAATCAATCTACCAGTCTCAATTCAAGCAAGATTCACAAGCCATAAGCAATGCATAACCACATAACCAATCGATCCTCAACGAGTATATCATATGACAAGTCTCAAACATATGCCAGCACACTACCACAAGATCACATCAACGTCTCCACACCATACTAAAGGTTATAATATGCATCTATGCCTAAATCATAACACACATCTCGTTATCACACCAATGTCATAACAAGTACATCCTCATCATAAGGTCAATGAATCAAACTCATTGTCAACACAACAAGTCATGTTATTAAGATTCCATGAAAGGGAAGGTCAAACAGTATATCAGTCATCGAATGTCAGCATATTCACCAAACATCATCTTAACTCAACACAATGCCATATAACAATCATGCATCATTATCTCATACACACTAATCATTCTCATACTCTAAGTCATATTTATCATTTATCATGTCAATAATCATGCTTATCAACCATATAATACAACATCATGTTTACCACCACATAATATAACATCATGCTTTCACATAATAACACATTATGATCTCATATATCATATCACAAAACCTCCTAACATGCTTTTAAAATAATATAACAAGATAGAAAACATCAATATATCATTCGGTATCAGATTCATCATGGTTGTTATCTAACATCATGCCAACAGATATAAATAAATCACAAAGTCAAGAAAATTCCTCACACCATACCAGTCAAAATAAAACACAATCCCCACTTACCCATCTCCACTCTCAAGCCAAGATTAATCCTCTTCTAGACTCAACAACACTAACTCTGACAAAATCCCCTGAAGAAATCTCAACTCATTTCGATACTCCAATCTCACCCCTCATTCCATCAAGCACTCTCACACACCATCCACCTCTAAGAACTCAACTCCTACCTCTAACTTCACACCCGAGAACCCTCTCATATTATATCCTCAATACTCTCAAAAGTCATTCCCCACATTTCTCATACTACTCAAGACATCACAAGCATCCTACCCTGCCAACATTTCTCTCTCGTGATTTGCCTAATAAACCATCGGTCATCCTAATCACTCAAATTCTTTCACCACTCTCCAACCACACTACCAAATGATCTCACCCACAGGTTTAAAGGAGAGATAATCATGGAATCGTCACACATAAGATCTACATCAGGTCAACCAGCATTTATAAACATAACATCATGGGTTCATAATCAATTATTGCAACTATGTCAACAAGTCTCAATTTACCATCATGCTCAATCATTATTACAAATCATCATATATTGACATAATCAAGTCAATATAGCAAGTTGCATCATAACCTCAGAAGATAAACAATTCAGTTTTTCAACATTTATAGTTCATACTTTTATAGGTACAGTAATTTAGATCATGCTTAGCAACTCAGAGCATCAACACATAAAGACATCATGGTTCATGGCAAATTAGAACTATAAGGCGTAAAATCATACCATCACAGACAACAAACAATCAGGCAACAATCATTACCAAGTCAGCACATCAACACGTAAATCTCATCGTTAGGTTAGTGCAATATCGTCACCAACAAATTCAGAAGAATTAGCAAATCGAACAAAGGACACTCTCGCTTGCAAGTCATATCGCACTCAGTAACCGCATTCCTCGATACCTGCTTGTCCCGCCGACATCATCGATCCTGAGGCCCGTGGGTTATGGGCCCACTCTTTTGTTGCACTGCTCTATCACTATCTAACTTCCCACTCCCTCTTCCATGCGGTGGCTCATCCAATGTATCGCATATGACTCCAAGTTAGCAAGGATAGGGGAGTGACAAGAGCGGACAACCCAATGTTCCTTTCGTAACCAAACATAGACCAAGGCTAAGAACGACAAGACTAAAGAAAAGACTTCGACCCGGGAATAGCAACGATGCCCTTATGAAAGTCTATTGGATTATAATTGCGACAAGTAACACAAATTCATCATGGAGCATATCAATTACAATAACCCACACTAAAATGTACCTATCTCAAGGAGAACAACATGCGTATTCATTCCAAAAGACACAATCACGTTCTACATTAATGCATGTGAGACGAACTAACAGTTCATTATTCCATGAAAGTAGAGGGGCCTAGTGCTTACTAATTTCAAGCAAATTATGCAAAGCCAGTAATGGTCATGCGGGGTTTAACGAGGATGACAAGTATCATGTATATGAAAAATGAATGAGCATGGTATACACGTCAACAAATGAGGTCAAACATAGCATGACGAGGTACATCATAAAATCAAACTAAATGTTATTCGAGGATACATAAGAGCAGAATGAGAATTATCACATCTAATAACAAGGATCATATAATAGGTTGAGAATGACGTGTAATCATATGACGAGATATATTTAAAAGCATAAGTAATACATGATACTAGCGATACATGATAAGGCATCATCATAGCCAAGAATCATTTAAAGGAGTTCATCATAATGTCCATGAAAATAAGAAGGATCACCACAGAGTAACAAATAGAACATCACGACGATAGATCATAATCATGCTAGGAATGAACTATCGTAGGGCACATAAAACGGTACGATAGTCATCAATCATAGAACATGTACAACACGTGATCATTTGGCAGTCATATTGGAAATCATAAGCCCTACATGACACTACTGGCACATATCGAACATGAGCACAATCAAGGTAATTTGACTAGATTCCTCCTAGCATTCATGTGTTATGCGTATGTAAAATCATGGTATGGCGTGGTGTGTGATCATGCGAGGTGTCAAGTCTTACATTCATGCAAGTGCGAGATGATAACACAAGGTAATAGGGAAGCACTACCGAGAGGTAACATGTAAGCATGCTAGGATAAACCATCACGAGAAGCAAGTCGCTCATCGAATTCAACATCAGTCTAATCATGAGTAAAACACCTAGGATGATATGAAAGAGGGGAATCACACTATCAGGGACCTAGCTCAAGAGGGAATCAGCAACAACGTAGGCAACATACGAGTTCGCACAAGTCACAACCGAGGATTCTACATGATGCTAGAAGCTCAATATAACATACGATACATGCATGCAACTAATCATGACGATGCATAAGAAATCACTCAATCATATTCCACGATATAGAAGCATGAGAAGAGTTCAGTGATGCATAATACGGGTCCAAGTAATGGGCAATACGATTAGAATACGGGGCATGAGTGCAGATCAACACATAATATGACAAAATATGCATTCATTAAAGCTCAATTATACCACATATTCTCCATCCTACGCACGTAATCATACAACAATATTAACTTGCAGAATCATCAACAATAGTCAATTGACGAATAAAAATAGATGGGCGCGCTATAGATTCTTGTCACAAATGAGCAATAAGTGTTGACACGTCAGCATCCAGCACGCTAAGGCAATCATCTACAAGCATTCATATAAAGGGGAGTTGATCACACTATCATGAACCTAATCAAAGAGGAAATAACGATCATGTAGGTTCACATCATATGGTTCATCCTTCCAAGTAAACATGATATAACAACATACAATCATGATAGAAGGCAAGACACAACACGAGACTCAAGCAATATAATCAATCACATATGTAATAGCAGGAGCAGTCTGTACTAATGGTCATTCGCAAAGTTTATGCAGGAGGCTATAAAATCATGTCATGCAATTCAGAGAGAGCCACCATTACAACCAGACAGAGATCCATAAGGGCAACCATTGACCTTTCCCAACCGACTCATCACCCCTCTTTCCCGTGGGACTCCGGTATGACTCTTCATGGAAAGAAGGCACTAGTTGATCATCATAAGAATAAGGAAAGACAACCCCAGAAACACCTTACTTCTGACTCAAAGTGACATCAAAAACTTCCAATACTCACTCAGGCAACCTTAATATCCGACCATGATTCCCGACACAATGTGTTTACCAACCCGATTTCCCGTGAAAGATACTGACATCCGGGAAAAAGACTCGATAGAACCGTCAAGGGGTTATCATAGTGGAAGGGGCCACACAAGCTTAGTTTGACCACACGAAAATGAGGGTACTCCCACTATCCCGTTTGCACAGATCAGTCAATACACAACTCATTGTTAGGCATACTAAATCAGATCTTTAGCATAGCAAGCACTCAGCACATAATCAGTTAATAACACTCACAATGATCTCATTTGAGTCTCCTAACCCATCTGTAAAGAACAAGCTGATATTTTGCCTACGGTTCCCAACTACACCCAATAGGGGTGGTCTAGCGCCTTTACTAACCACTCGCGTCCCCATTTGGTCGGTTTTTCTCTTTTATTACAAGTCAAGTTCATTACTTAGTCCAATTTCAATTAGGCATCTTAAGTTCATTTTGCCCTTCTTAAAATCATTTCAAATCCTTTGAAATTCATGGGCGGTTTTCCAAAACATACACTCGACCCTTGCGTACCCGAATTGCACAACCTCGGCTCTAATACCATCTTTGTAACGGCCCAGAATTATGATTTTCGGGTTACATTTCAAGGGATAAAACCCCTTGTTCGGATCTTGCAATCCAGGTACGGGTCAAGGTTTCAAACTCATTTTAAGATTAGTAGAAAGAGGGATTTCAAACCCTAAAAACCTCGAAGGGCCGTTGGGTATACCCTTAACTTGTCCTAAGACTATGTCGCGGAATCCATTTCAAACGAAAGTACAGCGGAAGTAAAGTAAAGATACAAGTGCCACGACAGAGCCGGTCAAAACCAAATTATGAGTGGGTAATTACCATTTTACTAAGTTAGGATATTAGCCAGATTCTTCAATTCGCCAAAAGGGAACCTCGTCATATAGACATCGAGCACTCAAAATCTGCAGAAAATGCCTTTGAAAAAAAGAACGGGGAAAGGAGTCAGATCGAGCCACTCATGCGGGACCGGCAGTCATCGATGAGGCCACATAGTATGTGCTATACCTAATAGAGATGCTCTAATGCAGTACGAGAGTTAAACACGCTAACATGCTCCTAGTTCATATTAATGTGCAGAAATACTGTAAAGGGCCCAAGACAATGCCAAATGGCATATCCCTCTCCTACCTCCACCCCCTTCCGATAGGGCGGAGACTGGCCAGCTCGTGAATGCATTCCATCATAATCGGGCGGCACGCATGCCTAACCCGCTCCACAATGAAGCCCGCAGGCATCTCATAATATAAGGAAGTTCATGACTCGATTGACTCAGGGTACCCGATGAGGTTGGGCTACCCTATGACCCTAGCAAAGACTCTAGGACTATCACAGATAACGGCCGTTCTGTTTCAAACGCATAAAGTAACCAGATGCTCATTCAATTAGTGCAACCTCACAGGATACTACATGGCATGTTTTTATGCATATGCAACACCTAACATAAAATGCAACAACAGACATAAATGTCCAACCTGAGTAAGCCCCCTAGGGAACTTACCTGAAGATGCAGAACAGCAGGATAATACAAGTAAGGCCCAAATGCAAGTCCAAGCAATCCAAGAGCAATACACACCTATCATCAAGCCATTGCCATAAGCCACCGGACTAACATTCATACACACGAACCCAAATTCTTAACATCCTCAAAACCAATCGATGGTAAAATCATTTTCCAAAACCTTTCCGATACGATGAACATCAACCAAAATCATTCTTCAAATCAAACTCATTGATAAAATCGTACCAACCATATTTCCAAACATCATTCTCAAAACCAATATCATCAAACCAAGACAAAGAATCCCAACATTAACATTTAAACCTTAAAACCAATTTCTCAAATTCATATTTGACCAAATCAAAAGGGAGTATCAAATTTTCTAAGTCAACCCAAAGTCTTGTTTTATCAAATATTCCGGCATTTTGGTTTTCAAACAATGAATCATTTGAGAGATATTTCCGGAAACTTGAAACCCTCTTAAATAATACTTTATTACAATATATGACTTAAAATAACACCAGACTATTTTTATATATTAATAATAATAAATCAAAACCCATAGTTCATCTCAAATTTTTTAAATCACAATTAAACCATCACTAAATACATATTCCAAATAATGCCTTCTTTAAACCATTTTATAATATATAATAATTTCAGAAATTTATTTTCATAAAATAAGAATCATCATAGCAATAACAATGATAAACACATAATTAAATAAATACTAGCATAAAACATAAGCTATATATAATAGATGTAAGAAATAACCATTTAACAACAAAGAAGAGCCCACCAACACATAACCCGGACCAATGACCCAACCCGCCCAAAGTGAAAGAGGGAAAAGGCCCAGATCTGGATTCGGCCCAAGCTAGACTCTCCCAGCCCCAACCCGGAAGGATTACCCGGACCCGGAAAATAGAACCCGACCCGGAAACATGGCCCAACCCACAAAAGAAAATAAATAAAGGGATCGTCTCTCTCAGGTACCCAGAACAGAGCTCGCCCTGCCGATCAGAAAAACGAAGAGGAAGAAGAAAAGCTCGGCCCGCCGGCGGCAGGCTTGCCTGAAGTCCGACCATCCCCGACCTCAAATAAACCGAGGGAAAGAAACGTGAACAGACAGGGAGGAAGGAGGAGAAGCCTTACCGAGATTGCTAAATATCGTCGGAGAAAACCTCTCGTCGGGGCTGGGTTGGACCACCAAAGTCGGAAACGAGACGGATCGGCCTAGGAAGGGAGGATGGTGGCTTAAAGGAGGAACTTTACATCGTTTCTGATCGGAAAGAGAAGGAGAAAAGCTTACCACTGCGGGGATTGGAAAACAGGAGGGATTGGTGGGCTCGCGCTCGGTCGTCGGTGGTTCCGGTTTCTGGGCGACGGTGTTTCTGGCCGCTTCTGCTGCGCTTGAAAGGAGAGGTTTCAGCTGCTCATACCGGAAGGAGGAATAGAGGGTTGAATGGTCAGCTGGGCTCGGATCGAAGACAAGGGCGGAGGGAGGTGTGTGGCGGTGCTGGTGACCAAGGAGGAGGTGATGTTACTGGCGGTGATGGAGGAGGAATTGAGAAGGGGGTGTCCGGTGTTGAGTTGTAAAAGGGAGGAGGGCTAAAGGATTGTGTGAAATTTGAAGGAAATGCGAGAAGGGGAAGTTGCATTTGAAAATCAAATGAAAAGGGGTTTGAAGGCTGAGAGGTTTCTTTTGTGGTGAACTCTGAATAGCAGGCACACAGTGGTGGGGAAACGGGTCTGCATTATTTTGTCTCATTCCTACAATTGCAACTGAATACACTTGTGTATAATGACAGCTATAGCAAGGAACGTGTTGGGAGGCTTGATTCCTCAGAATCTCTGGGTTTTGTAGAGGAGAGAAATGGGAGACAAGGAGAGACTACTTTTGTGGGTTGTTGCTGCAAAGGCCAGGTTAAGCGAGAGGAAGGAATTGGAGTGTGGGTTCTTAATTTGGTTGAACTGGTGTAATAGAGTGAGGCAGAGGGAGAGAATGAAAAGTGGTCAAATTTCCTCTAATTGCCCAAACACCAAACTATCCTTATCCAAATCATACCACAATTGATAATAACTTTAAAATTGAAATAAGGATAAAAGAATGGGACATTTGAGGTGGAAGACATAAGGAATATGATCCCAAGGAAAATTCCCGGAAAAGAAATAGAATATAATAAAATAAATCCTGAAACCCGCCCACTCGACTTTATCCCGACGTGTTTAAAATACTCCTCAATTTTCCAATTTCCGGTATATAAAATCAGAGTATAACATGTTTTAAATTTCCAATTAAATAATGCCGGAACTTGTTTTGAAATATTTAGAATAAAACCAATAACTCAAGGACGGAAATTCCAAACCTTTCGAATTTTAAAAGTCGGAATGAATATAAATTACTATTTTAATAATTTTAATATTATAAAATTTCTCGATCTTTACAAGTATAATAGATAAACTATGTATTTAAGAGTAAAAACTTTACCGGGTGAATTTGGCGATCATGAAAAAACCTATTACTATTAGTCTATTGCTTTACCGTATATATTTGGCTATTTGCTAGGTAGAGGTTACAATTATATTAGTTAGATTTATTAATAATGCATAATCCAGAATTTTTAAATATTCAAGGTTTTTTGTAAAATAATAATTAAAATATAAGTTATAAGGTTATATTGGATAGATTATGTAAAAAGATAAGTTTGTAGCTAACTATATTCGTTTATTAATTGATGTGGGCCAGAAATATAATACCACTTTAATCCAGAAAATGCCACACAAGCGAAAATAATCCCGTTTAATCCAGAAAATTCCGCGCCAGCGAGGTCGCGCCAGCGGTCTCTGTTTTAGTATTTTATATAGATATAGATATTTAGACTTAAATTAGATAGATTAGTTAGATAGAATATTAGATATATTTTATTATTATATAGATTAGTTATATTAGGTTTATCAAACTATATATACATTTATACGGAAGACATAAAGGGTGTGCACCGTTCGGAAAAGAGAGGCAGTATATATGGTGACCGGCCGTGACCGACTTCGGTTATTTCCAAACCCTAATTATGTTTTGTTTTAATTGCATAGAGATCTAAACTCTCCCGTTTCGTCCATGAATTGAAGCTTTGATTTGGTAAAGTTGTGAGATTTTTATTCTTGTTCTATTTCTATTGATCCGTATTGATTCTTTTGCGAATATTGTTGATTTCTTCTAGTCCGTACAACTAGTTGAGATTATTGCTAGAATTTTGTAGATTCCTTGTAACGAACCTTAATCCATAGTAGCAATCACGCCTTTTCAGAATTTTTTGCAGAGAATCATTTATATGTTAAATGCTGACTCGTAGTTTGATGTTGCATGTATCCCGGTTAATCCTTAATCTTAATGCTACTATTAGGTTAAATCTTGACCGTGTTAGGGTTGATAGGAGTCGTAGGACTAGTAATTTACAAAAGATCGGGACATGAATAATAATAGAATGAAAAGAGAACTTGAAGAAGAATCGATGATCAACTAACCAAACTAAAGTGGATGTTTATACATGAAACTCTATTCTTAATTATTATCTATATTAATTTGTTTATAGTTATTTTTATTTCTTATTCTCAATCACCAAAACCCCTTTGTTTTGTCTTAATTGGTAAATAGACACTACTTAGGAATAACTTGATTCTATGTGGGATCGACTCTTACTTATCACATTAGATTAGTTAGGTAGGTTCGAATTTATTTTGATACGGTTTACGCGACTAAGGCGAGGGAATGAGAGGTGAAGAGGTGGTGCGGTGTGGGCAAACTGCGGTGAAGAAGGGTGGCGACCTGAGATAGGAAGAAAGGAGAGGAAGGGGGAAACGGAAAAAGGATTCCTTTTTTTTTTTAATTAAAAAAATATATAAATAATCCTAATTCCTAACTTAAAATAAAAAGAAAATAAAAAAAATTAACTAAAAATAAAACGGATATATATATATATATATATATATATATATTGGGTTGCCTCCCAAAAAACCCTTTGTTTTATGTCATTAGCTTGACTTATTCTCAATCCTAATTCCTTATTTATTAGACATCGTCAATGCCCTCAACAACCTGTCATATTCCCATGCACACATCTTACACATGGCCTCATAACATAGTAATAAATTGAAATTATATAATAGAACACTTAGAAAGCTTCTCAATTTATCAAAGAGTTGTGGAGGAATATAATACCACCAGTTCAGTTCCACTTGTGGTTTCTCAAAATAGCAATTAAAAGGATCAATATAATCATCATTACCTTCCAAGATGCAAAAGTTTACCTTTATTCCTTCTTGAGCCTCAACATGTGGCTCTAGACATGGTTCATCAACGGGGGAGCTCGGAATGAATGTGACAAGAGGGTTTCTCGACCAAATAAATTTATAGTCAAGACCCCGCTATAGGATAGTGGAGTCAGGTTTGTCCTCAGGAGATAAGTCAGCGGTTCTAGGTTTAGTTGATTTAGGGTTTGGGAATAGTGGAAAAAGGTGATGAGGGTTGCTATCGACGTCGGCTAAGAATGGGTTGATGTCGAGGGATGGATAGGGAATGGTGGTTGGTGTCGGGTAAAACCTGTGCAGAATGTAAATAAAGAAATAAAGTAATAAAGGTGCAAACTTCCAAGGTAAGGGATCACCACAACGATAATCAAACACACTAAAGATAAGATAGAATAGTTATGTAATCACAACAAAGGAGTAAGCTTTCGCCTTTTACAACAATTAGATAACCCTTTCAAGTAAGCCTAATTGTATCTACCAATTTTATGTTTATAATTCAAGTTGTTCACATGAATCTCTATTATTTCGAGTAGGCAATAAACATATAAAAGACAGTGGATGATCAAAACATAATAAATATCAAAACTTTACCTCAAGTGTGCATGACTATCGCCGGGGTCACCCCGACCCAAGAAGAAGGGAAATTAGAAAGCAAACATGATGAAAGAAAATAACCTTAACATTAAAAATAAAACTAAAACTTACAAAACCTTGCAAACGTTCCTCCTCTCTCTCTCTCTCTCTCTCTCTCTCTCTCTCTCTCTCTCCTTGCGCCCGAAGATGACTTGGCTTGAATGAATGAAAATCAGCCCCCTAGGGCCTTATTTATAGTGCTTCATCTAGCTATTCTAGGAAGCAACAACTATATCTATATCTAAATCTATTTATCTAATAACATAAGATAAAGTTTAATTGATAAAAGTAAATAAATCTATAAGGAAACTATATCTAAAGTGGATAAATCCTCTTTTTCTTGATAGATCTTGACGTGGATGGATAGAATTCCACATATCTTCTCTTGCAAGTAACTCTATCTTCTTGGACACAACTCGATCTCGGACTCGGACTCGACTGGATTGTCCTCGACGTCGACCAAGTCTCCTCGACGTCGAGTAGGATTTTTCTTCCCTCGGATTGCACTCGAGCTCGGGCACGTACTGGACTCGACATGGTGTACTTGACGTCGACCAAACTCCTCAAAGTCGAGTAGAGTTCTTCGTCTCGAGTGATTGCTGCTCGACTCCGTGTGGTTTTGTCGTCCAAAGTTACTCGACGTCGACTAGGGTTACTCGACGTCGAGTAGAATCGTCAGCTTCCAACATTCAGCTATGTTCTTAAAACGCACTTTATCGAGTCCTCGTTTGTCGGATTGATGCATATTAGCATGCGTTGGAAAGCTCTTTTTGAGGAATACATCTCTCACGAAGGCATCAAAGCTTGATTCAGAATGATGAAGGGTGAAAATTGGCGTTTTCTCGGGCTGCACCATCCTTAGCTTCTTCATAACTTTCCTTTAAGCTCCAAAGTGCGTCTGATTTCTGCGAAATTAAACAGAAACTAGTGTAGACTCCATAATTTGGCAGATAAGTGTAAACTACATAGAATCTGTACTATTTTAACCCAAATGTATGAAATGTATACAGAAATTGATATTAAAGTAAGTATAAAACATGGCAAATTAAGCTCTCAACAAACACCCCATACTTAAGCTTGCTTGTCCTCAAGCAATACTTTTAATGGTCATACAGGGGAATAATCAAAACTCTCAACATCAAAGATTCATTCTTATATGTCACTACAATCAATTACCATCCTCGAAAAGGTACTATGTCACAAATCCATGCATGTGCAATAAAAAAGCAACATCTACTCACAAAAGGAAGGTTATATATGCAAAACAACAATTCATAAGTGACAAAGCATTAATAATCAAGAGGACTTTAATTTAGCTCAATAAGGAGTTAGATTGGTAAAAGGCTAACGGTGGGCAATTTTTTGCCATGTGGTGCTAATAATCCGGGGAAATGGAGTACATTCCAAACTTTCATACCACATTCCTTCTTCCTTTGATTTATCGCCTTTCTCTCATCGCTCATTGCTTTTTTTTTTCACTATAATGCTTTTACCTCTCTAATCTCAGCACTGCCTTCTCGCGAGTCGCAAACATGGGTGTCATGAATGGCCCCGGATACTTAGTGCTTCGGACTCCTCACCTTGATGTCCAATCCTGCGGAACTATTATCTCAACGCAGGCAGGGTCGATCTACCTTTATCTCCTGAGGTGATCGGATTTTCTTTTACTCATTAAATTTTCCATATATTTTTAATTTCATGCCAAACTCCAATAATGATAATAACAACACAACAACCATATAACAATCTCCATAATGTAGCTTTTTTCCCAACATAATCCCCGGATGGAAATAAGGTAAAGAATGGGCAATATTTAGATCATGTGGAGCAATAATTGAAATAAGGCATAATATGGTTTGCATTCTATTCTAAACTTTGATCTATTTCTGTCTATAATCTAGTTCATTGTTTATTATATTATGCTTTTCTAATTTCTCCGTTCTAGGGTTAGGGTGATCCAAACGATGATTTGATAGTGTTGAAATTGATATTCGTTTGTCTGATAATTTGTTAGATTTAATCCTATTGCGCCAGCCCTAATTGATGAAAATTGGTTAGAACTGATTTAGGGTTTGAAATCGAAAGACGAAAACCCTAAATTGGAATTTAGATGGTGAATTGAGACCGAAAGGCGACTAGAATCCATCAGAACTATAGGATTAAACTTGAAGTTTGATTGTGCGACAGTGAAATCGAACTTCATGAGGACTCGTAGATTGTCATAGACATTTTGGATGATT
The DNA here is from genome assembly GCA_037127255.1 of Persicaria tinctoria. Taxonomy (NCBI): domain Eukaryota; kingdom Viridiplantae; phylum Streptophyta; class Magnoliopsida; order Caryophyllales; family Polygonaceae; genus Persicaria; species Persicaria tinctoria. Next base: position 36,269,041 of record JBANSL010000015.1, on the reverse strand, counting down.
GTGATATTGACGGAGACCGAAAGGCGACGTTGATATGATTTTCATTTAGAATTCTAAGAACTTAAAGGGTCTAAATTGGTTGCTTGAGTCCGAAAGGTGATTGTTAACCAATTTAGACACATTCGCTTTGATTCCGAAAGGAGATTTGCGATTACCTTAGACGATCTACCTTCAACAAACTCAGACAATGACACGAATATCAATATTAATCTATTAAAGCGTCGTTGTGGTGATCCCTTACCCTAGATTTGCCTCGTATCCATTGTTTACTACCAATTTTGTATAGTTGTTTCCTTTTAGTAGATTACTTTATTCATTCATATAAACATTTCTTCTCTCGTATTTTCTTGGCTTAGTTAAATTTGTCTGAATTAGCAATCGATACCACATAGTCTATGTGGATACGACACTCGATATACTACAACTGAACCCGTACACTTGCGATGTAGGTTTTAGCCCATCAAGTAACTGCCTGAGTGATCAGGTTGGAGTAATATACACGATCCTCAGAATGTTCCACGGCTCGACGATTTTCAGCCTCTGCCAGCTCCTTGCGCATAGCGAAGGTAGATGCTTGGACAACATAGTTAATGATATACTGCATGTCAGATGCAGAAAGACTAGTAGGTGGGGTAAGGGAAGGGTTGGGGTCGCTATAGTTCGTCATGCTCCTACAATATTAGAAGAACAACAAGTAAACGAAGCAAAGACCAAAAACCAAGTAATGCAAGCCCTATTGATTCCCAAGAGTGATTAAGTTTTAGAAATCAAAGAGGCGAGAAAACAAGGCACTAAATTCAAGCTGAAGGTTCGATAAAGTAAAACAAAGTAATATAGAAATACTCTAGAAGCTCGTGCAAAACTTTTGAAGCTCGTGCAAAACAAAGTAATATAGAAACAAAGTATGCCGATTTTTCGCAGATAGTCTCAAGACTTTTGAAGCTCGTGCAAAACCCTTTGAGATTAGACTTAGTCTTTTCTCTGAAAACCTGAATCACAAAGTTAAACAATCGAACCAAGTGCGGAAATAAGGTAAAGCAGTAAATAAAGGACTCGATGAATTGTTTACGAGGTTCAACACGAACTTGGCCTACGTCCCCGCCTAGGGTTCTTCCACAACCCTAGGATTCAACCGGCTTTTATTGATTCACAAGGCTTAGGATCCTAGTAGCTCCCCGAGAAGCCTCTCTCCTATACAATTGCAATCTAGTCAGCTCACGTTCCCTTGGAGTCCTAGACCAATCTAGAAGAGCCCCACCTCTTTATGCTATCTAGTACAGTCCTCTCACACTAAGTGAATCAATCGCCTAGTGTTCACTTCCTGAGTTACAAACTCTCGAGTATAACACTATAACTGAATATATCCTATAAACTCACTGTGTAACTCTCAAATGCTTTGAAATGAAATAACAGACTCTTAAGGACTAGCGGAGAGCACACAAAGAAGAAAGATCTCGCTTGAAGGCTTGAGTGTATGAAAGCTTGTGTTCAACGGATGTATGGCTGTCTTCTCCTTCATTTTCTTTATATTGAAACAAATCGGCGCCTAAGGATCTTCACCAATGGCTAGACTTGATCATGGCTTGAGCTGGATCTTCTATCTATGGAAACTTCGAAGGCCATGATCTTCCGATTTGAATCTTTTCCTTTATTCAACATAAGGAAGGAAATAATATTCGAAAATACTTCCTGAAAGGTTAGTGTATATATGATAATATAATGAAAGCATATAATTATATAAAATAATATTTGAACATAATATCATATAGAACAGGTTTTATGTTTCATCAACACTGTTAGAGCTTCAAGACCTTTGGCACAAACAGACTGTCAAGGCCTTTGAAACTTATTCCGATTTTCATCAAGGGATGGAGTTATCAATCTACCCCTTGATAAAAGACAAAACCTGTGCATCCCTGCAACTTATTCAAGCATATATAATATAAGTAAAATCGGACTAAGTACCTGCATGGGTTAGACAAATGTTGGATCAAAATTTTAAAGCATGAAAACCATCCAACTGAAAACAAAACCAAGGTCTTCCAAGACCTTTAAATCGCAACAGTTTAAAAAAAAGTCTAACACCATCACATATCATCTCCCCCTTTTTGTCTTTCAACAAAGGGAGGAGGTAAAACAATCACTAAAAGTTTTGAAATAGTTTCCAAAAACCAGCAATGTTTCAGATTCAGGGATAGGGTAGGGTAGGGTTAGGCTTCATCGTCCGGAGCATCATCAGTGAGCCTCGTCCACAGACCGTGCAATAGCTTGGTTATCCCGCTCATCTCTGTCATAAACTCCTTGTGCAGCTCCTTGAGATCTAGGCGAACTTCCTCCAAGCCCAACTCAAGGTTGTCCATGCGTTCATCAACGACTGAGGCAGTGGGGAGAGCTTTTGAAGGAGAGGCAAGACTCCAAGTCCCTTGGGGGGACCGAGTGATGCCAATCTTTTCAAGGCTATTGGAGTCGAACTTATCCATATGACGCTGTTGTTCTTCATTTTTGAAATTGATTCTAGAAGCTTTGAAGAGATGGGTCAAAAGAGTGGCAAAGGGGAGGGGAATTCCTTTTCTGGCTTTTCTAGCATGAGCCATGGATCCAAGGATAGTGTTGGCCAGATCAAGGTCAAGGCCATTTAGGATTCGGTAAAGTAGGACCATGACATTATCAGTAAGGAGCGAGCTAGAGTTAAGACGGGGTAAGAGGCAACGAACAATGATGTTGAAGATAATTTTTGCCTCTAAGGTAAGGGATGAGTGGGTTAGCTGTTTTGAGGTGCTGGTGGATGCTTCGGGTAGGAGATATTTGGATCGGGCAAGGGTTAGGCACTGTTCTTTTGTGGGGTTCTCGGGAGAGGGTGGACAAGGTCTAGGTAGGCCAAGGAAATCAGCAAAGTCGTTGGAGTTGAACGAGATTCTAACCATTTTGACAATGGACTCCAGAGACCAACTGTCGACATTGTTTTTGGCTTTTAGGTTTATGTAGAACAGGCGGGTAAGTTGAGGATAATAGACAGATTCAAGGTTGAGAAGGGTCCAGGCAGGGGATTGTTTGAGTAGAGAGATGCAAGGTAAGTTCAAAGCTTCAAAGAACTCAAGATCTAAAAAATCGGAACAACAAATCCTACGAGTTTGAAACTCATCTACCCACTTTCTAGCCGTTTCAGCATTTTCAAACCATGAAGAGGGTAAGGATTGGTTTACCTGGATGTAGGCGGGTGGATCAGCATTCTTCCTGCGAGCAATTGTTGGAGCAGCTCTGTTGGCAGGCGCCTCAAAGCCTCTGAGGGAGCCCTTCCTGGTGCGCTTTGGAGAAGGAGGCTTGACAGCTGCTGGGGCTTTCCGCTTCTTTGGAGACGGGGGAGGAGGAGAAGGAGAGGCAACAGGTTCTGGCTCATCTTCCTCCTCGTCCTCAGACCCCGAGTCCTCAGCGGACCCCTCATTGTTGTCTCCTTCAACATTCTCGTCATCACTAGTCTCCTCATCCTCTTCTTCTTCTTCTTCTGGTTTCTTCTCAGCGGGAACCTCTGCCTCGGCCTCTTTTCTGATTCTCTCAGCTTCTTCCTCGACCAGCTTCCTTGCAAGTTGGGCCTCCTCCTCGGCCTTTTTCTTCCTTAAAGCTTCTTCTTTGGCTTCCTTGGCTGCATCCCTTCCAGAATAGCGTCGAGATCCTCCTCTTCTTCTTCCTCATCCACCTCCTCAACGATGACCTTCTTTTTCCCTTTCTGCTTCGCACTGAGAGGCTTCTTAGCAGAGCGTTTTTGAGAGGCCTTGGTAACAACAGTCGTGCTCTCAGCGATGGTGCTCTGGACAACAGCAGGGATGATGGCTTGAGGAGTGGGTTCAGGTGTGGGGGAAGTAGCAGTGACCTGACGTCCCTTGGGGGTGGCACCAAGTCTTTTGGGTGTGGAAGCTTTCTTTGATTTGGGAGCCATGAAGGTAATCGACTAGGGTTTTTAGAACCGTTTGAGAGGTTGAAGAAAGAGAATTTGGAAGGGTTTGGATAAGTCTGAATTTGTGAGATAGTTGGGTACAGAATTGGATTTAAGTAGAGTGAGGTGATGGAGTTGATTGGACAGGTTTAGAGTTCCAAGGATAGTAATCATAACATTGCTAATTTGAAAATATTCCAATTCAAAATTCAAATTTTTTTCTTAACCATTTTAAAATAAGAGGGAAATATCCAAAATTATTTTGTTCCAAAAATATCTCAACGGGTAAAAATATGTAACAAATAGAATTTTTAAAATCCATTAAAAATATACTTGATCAAATATCTAAAAAGATATTAACCAAATATATGTGATCCGATATCTGTAATCTACCATTTAGTTCATAAACATTGACATAATTCTCAAAGGTCTTGACACTGAGTAGAATTTATCTTTCGTAAAGGGAAAACTCCCCCTACGAAAGTGCATCCTTGTTAAGCATCCCAATCTCTCGTCTAATGAAGGTGAACCCGTCCTCTGCCAAAGGCTTAGTAAAAATGTCAGCCCATTGATAATCAGTTGAAATAAAGGAAATGGACACAACACCTTTTTTGACATGGTCTCGAATGAAATGATGTCTTACATCAATATGTTTGGTCCTTGAATGCTGAATAGGATTCTTTGTAATGGAGATGGCACTTGTATTGTCACACTTAATGGGAATGCCTTTGAGGTTGATGCCAAGATCTCGCATTTGTTGAGCTATCCAAAGGATGTGGGAGCAACAAGCTCCAGCTGCTATGTATTCGGCTTCTGCAGTGGATAGAGCGACCGAGTTTTGTTTCTTTGAGTGCCAACTGATCAAGGATGCTCCTAAGAATTGGCAACATCCTGATGTGCTCTTCCTATCCACCTTATAGCCTGCAAAATCTGCATCAAAATACCCGATTAATGTGAAATCCTTTTGCTTTGGGTACCATAGTCCAAGCTCCTTAGTACCATTGAGATATCGAAAGATCCTCATCACAGCCACAGGGTGAGATTCTTTAGGATCAGCTTGAAACCTAGCACACATGCAAACACTAAACATGATGTCAGGTCTACTAGCTGTGAGATATAGTAAAGATCCAATCATTCCTCGATACTCCTTTTGATTGACACTTTTCCCAGTCTTGTCTTGATCTAGAGATAATGTTGAGCTCATGGATGTCTTGGCTGCTTTGGATTGATCCATCTTGAATTTCTTCAAGAGATCCTTAGTGTACTTGCTTTGGTTGACAAAGATCCCTTTTTTGGATTGATGAACTTGTAATCCCAAAAAGAAGTTGAGTTCACCCATCAAGCTCATCTCAAATTCACTGCACATAATGTCATAAAATTCCTTGCACAAAGATGTGTTAGTAGCACCAAATAATATATCATCAACATAAATTTGAATAACCAAAATGTCCTTCCCTTTGGTCTTGATAAAAAGAGTCTTGTCGATCAACCCCCTTTTAAAATCATTTTCTAAAAGATATTTTGACAAGCGCTCATACCAAGCTCTTGGGGCTTGTTTCAAACCATAAAGCGCTTTGTCAAGTTTATAAACATGATTAGGAAATTCCAAACTTTCAAAACCTGGGGGTTGAGCCACATAAACTTCTTTCTCTAAGAAACCATTAAGAAAAGCACAATTGACATCCATTTGATATAACTTTATGCTCATAAAAGATGCAAATGCTAATAAAATGCGAATGGCTTCAAGCCTGGCTACGGGAGCAAAGGTCTCCTCGTAGTCAATACCTTCCTCTTGATTGTAGCCTTGAGCAACAAGCCTTGCCTTGTTCCTCACGATCTTACCATTCTCATCTAGCTTGTTTCGAAATACCCATCGTGTGTCAATGACTGATTGATGCTTTGGCCTAGGCTTCAAGGTCCAGACTCTGTTCCTTTCAAATTCGTTAAGCTCACTTTGCATAGCAATGATCCAGTCTGGCTCTTGAAGGGCCTCATCTACCTTCTCTGGTTCTTTTGCTAGTTTCAGCTTCTTGATTCATCACACCAATAGGATTGATTTGTGGTACATCTGACTCTGTTGTCTCGTTAGGTTCAGTTACAGCAGTTTTTGACGTTTCAACGCTGTTGGATTGGACACCAAGGACTTTGGACGAATCTTCAACACCTTGGGCCAATTCTTCAGTGTTGAGAATATGTTCCTGCATGTTCCTCTTCTCTGTATTCTTGGTAGCAGCGTCATCACCTTCTTCGTTCTTTGCATGTATGTTAAGATCTATATCTGCAATACTTTCACTCAAAGAAACGTCATTGCATTCATCAAATATAACATGTATACTTTCTTCAACTAACTGGGTCCTTTTATTGAAGATTCTATAAGCTTTGCTACTTGTGGAGTAGCCAAGAAATATACCTTCATCACTACGCGCATCAAATTTCCCAAGGTTATCTTTTCCATTGTTATGAACAAAACAAGTAAATCTAAAGGGTTTAAAATAAGATATAAGTGGTTTGCGGCCTTTGAAAAGTTCATAAGGTGTTTTCTTTAAGATAGAACGAATAAGACAACGATTCAAATTATAGTTAGCTGTGTTAACAGCTTCAGCCCAATAGGTTTTAGGTAATGCATTTTCTAAAAGCATAGTCCTGGCCATAACCTCTAAGGTGCGGTTCTTTCGTTCCACAACCCCATTTTGTTGAGGTGTCCTAGGAGCAGATCAAACTGAAGTTGATCAAACTCCCTACCATGATCACTTCGAATTGACACTATGGGCTCGTTTCTTAAAGTTTGCAACTCCTTACAAAGTATTGAAAACTCAAATAAGGCCTCTGATTTTTCTTTTAAAAATGCAACCCAAGTATATCTAGAAAAATCATCAACAACGACTAGCATGTACTTTTTACCATTGGGAGATTTGACCCGCATAGGACCACATAAATCTATATGTAAAAGTTCAAGGGGTCTAGAAAAACTTACAACCTTTTTGAGTTTGAAAGAGCTACGTGTTTGTTTACCTCGTGTGCATGCATTGCACATATCAATACATTTGAAGTCCATCTCAGGTAGCCCTCTTACAAACCCTTTGGACACAAGCTTCTGTAGTGTATGTGGACTCACATGACCGAGTCTCCTATGCCAGAGCTTTGGATCATCCGTCAAAGCCTTTAGACAAGTTAAGCTTCCTTGTGCCACTTGATCAGCATTTACAGCGTATATATTGTTGTAACGGTATGCAGTCAGTATAACTTCACCTGTATCTTCTCTGCACACTAGACATCTTTTCTTGTTAAATCTGACATTGTTTCCACTATCACATAATTGAGAAACACTAAGCAAATTATACTTTAAACCATTCACAAGATAGACATTTTTAATACTATGGTTGGAATCACTCCCAACGCTACCAATACCAACGATGTCACATTTTCCTTTGTCACCAAGAGTGATTGTTCCTGTGGATTGCTCCTTTAGATCATGAAAGAGAGAACTCTTCCCACTCATATGCCTCGAGCATCCACTATCAATAATCCATTTGTGCTCCTTCACCTTGGTGATCTCCTGCAAAACAAACATCAACCTTTGTGGCTAGACCAATAAGCAAATTTGGATCCGTTATTGGGATAAACCATATTTGGTAAAATAGTGCCTTTTGGGACCCAAACTTGTGTTATCCGTTCTTTTCTCAAATGAACAGGAAATGTATTGCGAATGATATATGGATCCTTTCTTCTATAGGGGCAGGTCTCTTTTACATGTCCCTTTTCTAGCACAGCGGTGACATATAGGAGAGGTTCTGCTTTCTTTTGCCTTTACAAAGGTGTGCTGCTTCTTTCAAAACCTTAGATTGTAACCAATACCACTTTTGTTTACAGAACTTTGTTGCTCACCCAACATCCTATGAAGAGTGCCTTTGGATTTGGTAAAACTTATGAGGGCTGTCAGTTGGTCTTGAATCTTATTATTCAGGGAGATATTCTCGTTCTCTAAGTCATGATGTTCAGTTCTTAGAGAGGAGAGATCTTGCTTGAGTTCAGATTTCTCTAAGTCAAGAGTCTTGACTTTAATGTCAAGACCTGAATAAGAAGCTTCAAGACTTTTAACCCTCATAGACAGATCCTCAATAGTTCTTTCCTGGTCCACGTACAGTTCTCTTAATAAGAGTGTTAGTCTGGACAATAAGTTTCTCTTCATTGGCAATCATATTAGAAAGGAATTCTGATAATACCTCTTTTGGACTTGCCATAAGTTCTGTTACAGTTACCTCAAGCTTCTCATCGTGGGATTCATCTTCTGAGGCCATAAGACACACATTGGCCTTCTCATCATCGGAGTCAGAGTCAGAATCGCTCCAAGTTGCCACCATGGCTTTCTTTATCCATTTATCACCCTTCTTGGACTGTCTCTTTGTCTTTTGAGGGCAATCCTTCACAAGATGATCTATTTCACCACATTCAAAACAAGACAAAGGTTTAGTCTTCTTGTCACACTTGTTGTATTGAGACTTACCTCGAAATTTAGAAGACTCTGATCCATCCTTGTTGTTGAATTGTTTCTTCATTTTGAGGATTCGAGCAAGGCCTCTTGTGATAAGAGCAAAAGGATAATCCTCATCGTCATCCTCATCTTCGGAATCAGATCCATCCTTGGGCTCATCCTTCTTAGACTTGAGTGCCAAGTTCTTGGTGCTTGTTGGAAGTTCTTCATCGTCTTCATTAAGGATCATCTCGTGAGTGATCAGCTTCCCAAGCAGATCATCAAGGGGTAGAGTGGTGACGTCATGTGCTTCCTCTATAGCTGTTACTTTAGGACCCCATTTTTCTTTTGGGAGGTACCTAAGTATCTTCCTCACTTTCTCAACGTTTGTAAAGCTCTTGCCAAGAGAGTCAAGGTTGTTAGTGATTTCTGTGAATCGTGTGAACATGGCCTTGATTGACTCATCAGACTTCATTTTGAAAAGCTCATACTTTCGAAGGAAGATGCTGATCTTAGTGTCCTTTACTTGGTTAGTTCCTTTATAGGTGACAACCATCTTGTCCCAAATCTCTTTAGCTGACCTATAAGATGAAATACGGTTAAACTCATTAGTGCTAAGACCACAATATAGTAAGTTAATAGCCCTGTAGTTTTTGGAGACGAACTCAAGATCCGCTTGGATGTATTTAGACTCCTTCTTTGCGACTTTGGTTCCATTTGGTCCGTCTTTCTCTGGAATCTTTGGCCCATTCTCTATAATGTTCCAAAGTTCCAGATCTTGGTATATGATGAACATCTTCATCAATGATCTCCAGTGGACAAAATTGTTTCCTACAAAGAGTGGTGGTCTGCTGGTAGACCTTCCCTGTGCAAATCCTCCGCTTGCTTCACTAGACATGATCGAAAACTCACAAGATTGTTAGATCAAAAGCAGTGAGTAAAGCTCTAATACCAATTGAAGGTTCGATAAAGTAAAACAAAGTAATATAGAAATACTCTAGAAGGGGGGTTGAATAGAGTATGCCGGTTTTTCGCAGATAGTCTCAAGACTTTTGAAGCTCGTGTAAAACCCTTTGAGATTAGACTTAGTCTTTTATCTGAAAACCTGAATCACAAAGTTAAACAATCGAACCAAGTGCGGAAATAAGGTAAAGCAGTAAATAAGGACCCGATGAATTGTTTACGAGGTTCAGCACGAACTTGGCCTACTTCCCCGCCTAGGGTTCTTCCACAACCCTAGGATTCAACCGGCTTTTATTGATTCACAAGGCTTAGGATCCTAGTAGCTCCCCGAGAAGCCTCTCTCCTATACAATTGCAATCTAGTCAACTCACGTTCCCTTGGAGTCCTAGACCAATCTAGAAGAGCCCCACCTCTCTATGCTATCTAGTACAATCCTCTTACACTTAGTGAATAAATCGCCTAGTGTTCACTTCCTGAGTTACAAACTCTCGAGTATAACACTATAACTGAATATATCCTATAAGCTCACTGTGTAACTCTCAAATGATTTGAAATGAAATAACAGACTCTTAAGGACTAGCGGAGAGCACACGAAGAAGACAGATCTCGCTTGAAGGCTTGAGTGTATGAAAGCTTGTGTTCAACGGATGTATGGCTGTCTTCTCCTTCCTTTTCTTTATATTGAAACAAATCGGCACCTAAGGATCTTCACCAACGGCTAGACTTGATCATGGCTTGAGCTGGATCTTCTATCTATGGAAACTTCGAAGGTCATGATCTTTCGATTTGAATCTTCTCCAATATTCAACATAAGGAAGGAAATACTATTCGAAAATACTTCCTGAAAGGTTAGTGTATATATGATAATATAATGGAAGCATATAAAAACATAAAATAATATTCGAACATAATATCATATAGAACAGGTTTTGTGTTTCATCAACACCGTTAGAGCTTCAAGACCTTTGACACAAACAAACTGTCAAGGCCTTTGAAACTTATTCCGATTTTCATCAAGGGAGGGAGTTATATCACAAGCAATTCCCCTGGACACAGAATTTTGCAATATTAAAGATAACAAGTAAGAATCAAAATTGCAAATTAAATCAGCCACAAGTCGGATATCAAGGATAGCAAGTATAAACAAGCAGCTAATGTGTATAGAATAAGATATACAATGTGATGCTCAAAATATATGAATAAGTAGCAATCGACACTAAGAAATCACAAGGGTAAACAAGTGCACACACTCCGTCAACTATTATCTGACGGTTGCAACACAGTTCAGAAAAAGAGGGGTGTGACCAAGGCTCCTGTGTCGGCACAGCACAAAATCACACGAAGTAGGGTTCTTTTGTAAAGCTTGAAACCAATCAGATCATCTAACATGTAGCAGAAAGAAGTAACAGAATGTAAGAGTTACTAACTCAACAATGCAAGGGAAGATGAATGTTTTTTTTTTAACCTCTCGACTTTTCTGTTTTTTTTTTTTGGCTAAGAACTAGCTGCTGTAATATGTAAAATGACGGAAATAAAGAGCAAAAGAAAAAAAATGAAGATAAAAAAGTTACGATGATCTAAAAGTAAGCAAAAATAACGAAATAAGGGGAAAATGGTAGAAACTGGAAAAATAAGAGATTTTAGTGGTGTAAGTTCATATAATGCTTAAATCCAAGAATCACATTAATAAGCATGATATGTAGCAACAAGGAATAAAAGATTAAAACTTGTAATCAAGAATTCAATATCTTCCAAATTAAAGATCCAAATAAGAAGGTACTAAAATAAAGTGTCAATTTTTAAGGTGAACAAACAAAGATTTAAATTTTATGCAGTGGCTATGGTGAAAAATAAGGCACGAAAATAAATCACTAAATCAACAAATCAAAAGAGTAAAGAGCTTGCATAGACCTGAAATCCGATACCACTTGATATATAAAAATTGGCTAGGCCGGTCAATTGCTAAACTAAAAACGCGATCTTGCAGATGCTCCTTGATTTCCGTGAATTGATGCCGAATTTGTAACGATAACAAAGCTCCAACGGAGACTAATGCCGACACCACTCGCAATGGAAAGCCGCACCGCTTCAAGTAATTCGGCCTAAGTGGGAGGAAATTAAAGCCTAATGACGTCCCCAACTCAAATCCAACTCCTTGGAATGAATTTCCACTCACGCACCTAGGTCAACAACAGCGGCGGCACTTCAATTGCCGATTGAACAATGTGGGTTGACCTTGGAAAGCACTCAAACGAATTGTAAAGTAAAAGAATTGCAACTTGATTTAATTTGGAACGAAGGAACAAGAGGTTTAAGGTAAGGGAGCAAAGGTTTTGAGATTGATAATCGAACCCTTTAATTCATAAAGGGTTCTTCAATTTTATTCAATCTTAGAAATTCAAAATACATGTGTACGATTAAATAGAAAAAGTTATGGGAGATTTAGTCAATCCTTCCTTGTAAAGGAAAGGGGTTTGGATAGATCTATTCTATCTAAAGATAATTAAAATAATCATAAGATAAATAATTCCTAAATAAGATAGAATTTAAATAACTTGGTGTACAAGAATTAATCTAGAAGAGATATAATCTTGTAACTTATTAATCCTACTTACATAAAATAACACTAATTAATTAAGTGCATAAATAAACTCGGCCCACAAGATGAAACTCGGCCAAGCTCAAAAGCCCACTCGACATAGGTATGGATCACTCGACAAGAGCCCATGTCGAGTGCATGTCGAGTTCAAGGGGGTTGGTGTCGAGTCTGCATGAGTTTGGTTTGAGGACGGAAGCTCATCTCTTGCTTCGGTTATGTAGCCTTGAGCAAAGTGATCCAGGATGGCCTGAACCCTTGCTTCATCGTTCCGGACAAGAAGGGCTTTGGTTGCATCTTGAATCTTCTTGCCCCTTGCAAGAGTGATAGGGCCATCGAATGGAACCTTCATATTGTCCTCAATGTCACCAAGAGTCATTGATAATTACACTGCATCAGAAGGGAGTGCCTATGTCGTATATCAGAGTTATCAGAGATATGTACGACGACTGACAAGTGTTAGAACACCGTGCGGCGATACAAAGTACTTTCAGGTTCGAGTGGGGCTTTACACTACTAGAATACTGCAATTAGACATCACGTGATTTAAGTCTGTCAAAAAAGCAACAGATGTTAAATTAATCTATTACATCAATAATTTTTTTGTGATGTTTAAAACTGTTTAGACAACGGTCCAATATTTGGACAGATGTAAAATTATTGAATCTGAAAAATATACAAACACGCGTGTTTAGAGGAATAAGGCGGGATCAAAATACTTAGAAAAAAATTGGAGGGTTTTTCAAATTTGGAGGTAATTTGAAAATGTTTTGGGAAATTTTATAACACTTGAAAACATATATGTCTCCTCGCCTCCCATCCCATTCAATTACCCCACCCAAACCCATCAAATCCCCAAAATCAACAACTCTTCAGTCTTCACCGTTGCCTTCTTTCATCGACGACCGTCCTTCTCCGTTCATTGTTGCCTTCTCCTCCGGCGGCCATCCTCCTCCGTTCACTGCTGCCTTCTTCCTCCCATCATCTCTCTAAAACCCATCCCGACCACGACCCCGCTGTGACAATGGATGACAGTTGAAACCCTAAATCGCCGACATTCATCTTCGTCCTCCTCTCTTTCCTCTTTGTGACTTTATTTGTTTTCCCATCTTCGACCTCCTTCCTTTTCTCTTTTCTACGCCTAAATCCCTAATCCCAGTTAATTTGTCGCAGAAGACTATCACTTCCATCAATCATTGGAATCATCGGCTCCCTTAGGTATCTGAACTAGTGTTGCACTCGTTTTCTTGTACTCGTTCTCTGGTACTTGTCTCTTTTGTTTTATTATTTATTTTCATGAATCCCTAATTGTCTCACAAAAAAGGCTCTGAACTGGTGCTGCACTCGTTCTCTAGTACTCGTCTATTTTGTTTTCTTGTTTAATTTCAAGAATCTCTAACCTTGTCTTTGTGGATCCTTTGGTTGTTTGAGAAAATCTTACATGTTTATTCCTCTTGACATTGTAACCATATACTCATAGATGTGAGATTGAAGAACTTTTCTAATTAGACCACAAATGGGTTTTACTAGGACTTCATGCCTAAGCATTTGTAGCATATTATGCAGACTGAACTTGTTTTACCCCCCTTAAATGGATTCATAGTGTATTAGTCTTGGGTCTTACCTGAATACTTTTAAATGTTGTTGTCATTTTCCAGATATTGAAGGATCTCATTCCCCCTAATGATCAAAGGACTGAAAGGAGAGACAAGGCTTCCCTCTTGTTAGAGGTGAGTCTTCAACTCTATATTCATAGTTTTTGTAAATTGTTTATGAGAACTATAAGTAATTTCTGTCTTTGGAGACACTTCTTGATGAATATTTTCCTTCCAGTTAATGTGTAGCCTTTATTCGGGTCATTTGCGAACTTCCAGGCATACAACGCACTAGGTTTTGATAGGTTCACCATGTGATTGATACGGGGTTAGCCGTGAGATGGCCCGATCTTCGACAAACAAGCAAGAAACTAAAGAACAGAAGCAAGAAACTATAAAGACTCAACAAGATCAGCAAGATTCGACCAAGAAGCAATCAAGATCGATCAAGATTCTCAAGAAACACAGCAAGACTCGAAAGAAAGATGCAAGACTCGACAAGATTAAACAAGACTCGATAAAAGCAATAAAGACACGACCCTATAAAGACACGACCCTATAAGGACTGATGCGATCTATATAGAACAAGATAAAGACCCCAGACCTCCTAAGAGGGTAGAAACCAATACCAATGACTATATAACCCGCCTCTACAACCCTACACAACCAATCGGACAACTTGGAGGCACAAGGAGGGGGCTCGTGGATACTAGGATCACCAAGTCTTGCGAATTTGATGAACACAAAGCAAACCAAGCTGAAATCAATACCAATTCGTGAATGATGAGCACAACTCTAATCATCCAACAAACACTCAATGTGTTTCACACAATTTGAAAAGACTAATTCTATTCATAATGTTCCAACTGATTTACAAAGGGGGGATCGGCATTATATAGGCATCTAAGGGCTGATGGGCCGATTTATCTAAAGGAATTAATAAAACTAATAACTTGAGAAATTAATAAAATCTCATCTAAAGTTTCCTAAAATAATTTAAGTAAAAGAAATACTAAAATTGGAAATAAATATAATGTTCCAAACTTAATAAAATCCCGTTAAAACCAGTGATAGCTCAAAGAATGTGGATTTCGGCCAAGCTCTAGGGCGAATCTGGAAAAACCTTCAATAGAAAAATTGTAGATCTCTTTATCCTCGTTCCGACAAAGTATGGTACGCCTCAATTTGATAAATATTGAATCCGTACGACTCATTTTACAGAGACGTCGAAAAGCTATCAAAATTCCGAACGAGAGTCTAAAATGTCATTATTTGCACCTTTGGATCTTGTCCCAAGGTGGAGCCTTCTTCTTCCTCTTAAGAAAGACATCATCCGAAGGTGTCTTGGATGGTCCCGCATTAATCTCCCTTTCTTGAAAAGGATTCGTCCTTGAATCCACGGTCGCATATGATCCCGTAAATGCATCCACACACTAGCTCCTCGATCGAATACCTCATGTTCATGGAAACTCTTCTCAAGGCTGATTGTTGTAGGGATTGACCACTCCGTGATGGTTATTGTCTCAGCTTTATCTACAAAATCAAGAAAAGAAACTTGATTAGTGCAGAATTCAGATGTCATAACAACGTCATGATGTTCTAACTTAATATGCACTTTAGCTTGGTCATTCATCCCTAAGTTTCCATCCAATGCTAGCAAGTTTTCATCCTTTTTCAAGGCTGAATTTTCAATTAATTCAAGACTAGTAATAGGAGAAGAATTTGCACCATCAATGATCATATTAGAAACATTGCCCTTTTCTAAGCATTTAGTATGACATAAATCTTCTCTTTGATTATTATCACAAGACATAAGTTGAACACTTAAAACTTTACTATCAATAAAAGAATCTTCATGCTCATATTCAATGCAATCATTATCATCACATGCAAGTAAATCAAGATCTTGATCACTATTAACATGCTCTTCAATTTTATCGACAAACTGAATATTTACATTAGAAGAAACATGATGTTGAATAGCATTATTAGGAGGAATAGGATGAATTTCTTCCCTTTCAACTGGTGGCACTGCAATTGGAAGTGGTACTCCTTGTCCGAACACCATATTAGAGCCAAAACGCCGAAGCTCATATGCCGTAAAGCTTTTATCCAACTTAACCAAGTCTTCATTGGTCACCAAATTCTCATGGATCTTGGCTAACTTCTCCATGACGGTACTGAACCAGTCATTGCCCTGGCTATTAGACATTGCAAATAAAGATAAACAAAGAACTATGTAAGGGTTAGTGAAAATATAAACAAGCTCACAATGTATTTCGCTCACACTCCCTCTCTAATTGGTATGTCACACTTGTTGGGGCAATCCCCCTTGGACAAATCAACACTCAAGCAAAAACCTAACAATCAAAGTATATGTATGAGAGAATGAATGAAACAAGACTCAAGAAATTATAAAGACTCAACAAGACCAGCAAGATTCGACCAAGAAGCAATCAAGATCGATCAAGATTCTCAAGAAACGCAGCAAGACTCGAAAGAAAGACGCAAGACTCGACAAGATTAAACAAGACTCGATAAAAGCAATAAAGACACGACTTGATAAGGACTGATGCGATCTATATAGAACAAGATAAAGACCTCAGACTTGCTAAGAGGGTAGGAATCAATACCAATGACTATATAACCCGCCTCTACAACCCTACACAACCAAGCGGACAACTTGGAGGCACAAGGAGGGGGCTCGTGGATACTAGGATCACCAAGTCTTGCGAAGTTGATGAACACAAAGCAAACCAAGCTGAAATCGATACCAATTCGTGAATGATGAGCACAACTCTAATCATCCAACAAACACTCAATGTGTTTCACACAATTTGAAAAGACTAATTCTATTCATAATGTTCCAACTGATTTACAAAGGGTGAATCAGCATTATATAGGCCTTTAAAGGCTGATGGGCCGATTTATCTAAAGGAATTAATAAAACTAATAAGTTGAGGAATTAATAAAATCCCATCTAAAGTTTCCTAAAATAATTTAAGTAAAACAAATACTAAAATAGGAAATAAATATAATGTTCCAAACTTAATAAAATCCCGTCAAAACCAGCGACAACTCAAAGAATGTGGATTTCGGCCAAGCTCTAGGTCGAATCTGGAAAAACCTTCAACAGAAAAGTTGTATATCTTTTCATCCTCGTCCCGACAAGGTATGACACGCCTCAATCCGATAAATATTGAATCCGTACGATTCATTTGACAAAGATGTCGAAAAGCTGTCAAAATTCTGAACGAGAGTCTAAAATGTCATTATTTGCACCTTTGGATCTTCTCCCAAGGTGGAGCCTTCTTCTTCCTCTTTAGAAAGACATCATCCGAAGGTGTCTTGGATGGTCCCGCATTAGTGATGATGACTTTTGCCATGTCTGAAGATATCTAATTAGTGATGAGATTTGAATGGAACCATTTTATACTATATTTGTGTTGTTTCTGACTCTTGGCTCCAGTCTGAATCATTTTATACTATTTCTCTCTATAATCTCGCTTCGCCAGAGGTGAGTAATTTTGATCCATAAATGATGAGCAGGTTTTTCTTTCTTATCATTATGTAGGTGCTGAAGTTGTTCTCTGTAAAAAAATTGCCTTGTCCAGGCTCATACTTCGTACAATGAACTACTTGATTTGAAATCTCTACCAATTACATCTCCCAGCAACAAAAACTATGAAACATTGTATAACTTCTCACACTTCAATCCCATCCAGACACAGGTTTGCATCCCTGATTCAAGTTTGATTGTTTATAATGGTGGCAATTTTATTAGGTTTTTTTTTGCTGATACTAGTGTGTTTTTTGAAAAAAATTCTCTGAATGTGCTAGGCCTTCCATATTTTGTATCACACTGACAACAATGTTCTCCTAGGAGATCCTACAGGAAGTGTTAAAACCATATCTGCTGAGCTTGCGATGTTTAAGCTCTTCAGTACACATCCTGATATGAAGGTTAGCTTCAAATTTTCAATGGAAATATGATCAAGTATGCTATTCTGTGCTTTGTTCTTTTCTCATCTTCCTGCAATTGGCATTGCATCTTTGTGCATTGTTGTGTGGAGTTCATAGAAATATTCAAATCATTATAGAAATGATGTCTTTAACAAACTATGACAAACACAATTGTAGAGTTCTTTGAGGGTTTGTTTCTGAAAAATAAATAAATCTTTTTTTGTAAGCATTGTATGAAAAACACAGTAGTGGATCACAACTCTTCACATGGTGTTGTCCTCTTTCATTTCCCCGTTAAATTGTGGCAGTTTCTGCTGATAAAGTTTATGATATCAGTTCAATATTCCTATTAAGTGCCTTCAACCCAATGCCTTTTTTTTTAAAAAAAACTTCTAAAACAAATTCTTAAATAGTACTCATTCTGATTAACGATAAGTGTCGTTTTAGGTTTGAGCACAATTTTCAAGTCCCTTAAATGAACAATTTGAGCAAAAATTGTGAGTAAAAGCAAGTTTAATAAAAATCTCGGAACTAATGTTAATTATTTGAGCTAAAAAATTAAAACTAAAGCAACACATTAAATGCAACAACCAAATAACTATTGGCATAAAAGTAAAAACTAATTTATCCAACAACCTAGAAAACCTATAACAACACCAAGTTGATCAATTTATTTCTACCCCTGAGAAGTGGGATGGGATCAGCCGTAATTGCATGGCTGAAGCTATGTCAAAAAGGTCATTCTATTTAATTGAAATCAAAATTCTAAAAAAAGAACGTAGACAAATCTACGTTCTTTTAGATACACTTTGGTTAAACTCCCAGTTAGCAGCTAGATTTCCAACCCCTTTGACCATTTTGGCTGATTATCAATTTAGTTTTAACCTAAAAATTGCTCTCTAGGTTGGGCTTATGATATTGGATGAAATTCACTTGCTTGGAGCTGATCGAGGTCCTATTCTTGAGGTACTTTGATTTGTAATGGTATGCTCTGAGAATGTTGCAGACGAGTTTATATTTTTCTTACCTTCACTCTTTAAATCAATTTCCCCTAATAGATTCATTTATTATGACGGAGCACCTAGTGCAGCCCAAATCATGTTTTTTCTAATAATCTGGTTCTGTTATGTTCTTTTAGAAATTAATTCAGTAGTTCTATGCATGAAGGTTATTGTTTCAAGGATGCGGTATATATCATCACAAACTGAGTGTCCAGTGCGCTTTGTGGGTCTTTCAACAGCGTTAGCAAATGCAGGGTATGTACACAATTTTTCCTCTTTTTTTTTTCCTTTCTTTTGTGAGAATTACTAGTGGGGTTGCTTTTTGACACCTAGAAGAGCTTAATGAAAAATTGCCTATAATTTTGGCTCTATCTGATTTACCCTAATGATTTAGGGATTTGGCGGACTGGTTAGGTGTTGGAGAAAATGAAAGAAAATGCAGGTCCTGCTTGCTGCTGTTGATTGAAAATGCAGGTGAACCACGTTTTTTGGGTATTATGCTTTAAAACATTTATGGTATGAATGTTGGTGCATCATACACTAATCGATATGGGCGTTCGGGATAGCCTTTTATATTTTGAGATGCTAGCTAGGTAATGTATGTTGTAGATATGTGGGCTTACCTATTTTTTAGATTTTTTGGCTAGCTAATTTTGTGGGTATGAATAACGGTGTCGTATTTTGTAAATGTTACAATATAATGCTAGTATTTATGTACATGTTTTCATTAAACAACCTATCATTTCGAAGAACAAACAAAATGTGATGTTTTATCGACAAAAGCGTGTTGTGTATTCGAATGAAAGTCATTTGGTTACATGTGAAAATTGTAGTGCTTTCATACCTTTAACATCAGATGAGTCTATGGAAACAGATATATATTTGTCAAAGTAACATCGTTATTTACCAAATAAATTGACGTGTCATTGCAGAAATAACATCATTTTATTTTAAAAAAACTGATATAAATGTGGGAAACGACATCTTCTGTGTATACAACCACAATAGTGCATTTTTTAGAACAATATAATCTCACATATAATAAACATGAAATTAATACACATGGAATGAATACTCTGAATGCGATGTCGATAATATGAAAATACATCAATTATGCTTGTATTTCATGTGGTCGGTTAAATTAAAACAATATAAAATCATAAATTATATATCGGACATGATTATAAACATGATAATTAAAACAAAAACTATTGTCTATTTTGTCTTAAGACATTACTTATTTTATAAATAAAGATGTAAATGTCACTTTTTTGCTTTAGGAGGACATCTTCACATGTTTTCAAATGAAAAATCATGAATATTCATCAATAAGTGAATATGTCATAACCAAAATTTATGGGTTCTAATGAAGAAAAGACATCTGCTTAAAACCGATGTGGAAAATTTAGATCTTTTACTACACGCATAGAGAGATCGGAATTTTTTTTGAAAGACATCTATTGACAACAGATGTCTAATTGAAGTTTTCTAGTAGTGTCATCAGGGTTCAGCTCTAAGCACGTTCTTGTTCACTCTAGTTATGGATGCACTCACCAGCCCACTTCAAGAGGAGGTCCCTTGGAGTATGCTGTTTGCAGATGACATGGTGCTAGTGGACAAATCAAGATCTGGATTGGCTCACATGCTTGAAAGATGGAGAAGTGTGTTGGAGTCAAGGGGTTTCAAATTGAGTAGAACCAAGACGGAGTATGTCCAGTTCAGTTTTGGAGAGGACAGGGATGCATGGCCTTCTGTTTTATTAAGGGAAAATCTAGTCCCCAGAAGAGAGTGTTTCAAGTACTTTGGCTCATACGTTCAAAGCAATGGCGGTATAGACAGGGATATCGATCATCGAGTCCAGCCGGGATGGCTAAGTCGGAGAAGAGCGCCGAGAGTGTTATGTGACAGAAAAGTTCCAGCAAAACTGAAAGGGAAATTCTACAAGATGGTTATTAGACCGACTGTTATGTATGGCTCGGAGTGTTGGCCGAAAACTAAAGCTCAAGAACATAAGCTGTCAGTGGTTGAGATGAGAAGCTGGACGACTGGACATGCGAGACTTGACAAAATAAGAAACGAAGAGATTAGGAGCAAAGTTGGAGTTACAAGTATAGTGGACAAACTAAGGGATTGTAGATTGCGTTGGTTTGTTGGGCACGTGAGTAGGAGGCCTTCTTCGGCTCTAGTTCGCAGGTGTGAGAGTTTGGAGCTTGGAGATATTCGTAGAGGAAGAGGTAGACCAAAGAAGAGTTGGAGGGAGGTGATCCAGGATGGCCTGAACCCTTGCTCCATCGTTCCGGATAAGAAGGGTTTTGGTTGCATTTTGAATCTTCTTGCCCCTTTCACGAGTGATAGGGCCATTGAATGGAACATTCATATTGTCCTCAATGTCACCAAGAGTCATCGATAATTGCACTGCATCAGAAGGGAGTGCCTAGGTCGTATATCAGAGTTATCAGAGATATGTACGACGACTGACAAGTTTTAGAACACCATGCGGCGATACAGAGTACTTTCAGGTTCGAGTGAGGCTTCATCAAGGTTCAGCTCTAAGCCCGTTCTTGTTCACTCTAGTTATGGATGCACTCACCAGCCCACTTCAAGAGGAGGTCCCTTGGAGTATGCTGTTTGCAGATGACATGGTGCTAGTGGACAACTCAAGATTTGGATTGGCTCACAGGCTTGAAAGATGGAGAAGTGTGTTGGAGTCAAGGGGTTTCAGATTGAGTAGAACCAAGACGGAGTATGTCCAGTTCAATTTTGTAGAAGGCGGGGATGCAAGGCCTTTTGTTTTATGGGGGGAAGATCTAGTCCCCAGAAGAGAGTGTTTCAAGTACCTTGGCTCATACGTTCAAAGCAATGGCGGTATAGCCAAGGATATCGATCATCAAGTCCAGGCGGGGTGGCTAAGTTGGAGAAGAGCACCAGGAGTGTTATATTACAGAAAAGGTCCAGCAAAACTGAAAGGGAAATTCTACAAGATGGTTGTTAGACTGATTGTTATGTATGGCTCGGAGTGCTGGCCGACAACTAAAGCTCAAGAACATAAGCTGTCAGTGGCTGAGATGAGAAGCTGAACGACTGGATATGCGAGACTTGACGAAATCAGAAACGAAGACATTAGGAGCAAGGTTGGAGTTACGAGTATAGTGGACAAACTAAGGGAGTGTAGATTGCATTGGTTTGAGCACGTGAGTAGGAGTCCTCCTTCTGCTCCAGTTCGTAAGTGTGAGAGCTTGGAGCTTGAAGATATTCGTAGAGGGAGAGGTAGACCAAAGAAGAGTTGGAGGGAGGTGATTCGCCAGGATCTCAATTTGTTAAACCTTTTGGAAGATCTGCCTTCGGATAGGGACCAGTTGAAGAGTCACACTTGGGCTGCGGATGTATAGAGTTTAGGGCCCCGTTACGGATTCTGTTTCTCTTCTTTGTATCATGGTTTCCTATAATTCTTGTATCCTTCTGCTCTTGGTTTATCGGAAACACTTTCTCGACTTGTTCAGAGAAAGAGTGCATACATCCTAACCCTCCAAACTCTGCTTCTGCGGGATATACTAGGTTGTTGTTGTTGTTTGTTTTAGTGCTTTAATGCAACATATTGGTACCTACAATATCATTTAAAGGGAGTCAGGCAAGATCTCTTGCTAGAACTTCCATACTGATCAATGCTTAGTTTATAGCTAGGTATGTATCTAATGTTTGATTTGTTGGTTTTCAATTTATTGTTGATTTTCCCATTGGCGTTAGTACAAAATTAGAAGGCCTTTTTTATTAGACCAAAATTTTGTTAAGGTTAAGTTCAAAAGCGAAAGATAATGGATTGATTGGAACCAAGGTATATTGTGTATATTCCACTGATGTGGAAACATACCAAGCAACCGTGGGTAGGTAATAGATTAACTAATTAAGAAGAGGAGGTGTGCGGTGCAAGAACCCATATTAAAGTATATATGTGTGCATGATTGTATTCTAAAACGTATGATTCTAAATACTTTGGTACTTGATGGAACTAACTGCCTCAATCCTATATAGAAAGTAGAGGTATTAGTCCTAGGGGAAAGGTCAATATTAGGCCATAAAGTTTATGTTATTCTTTCCATGTGGTGATATTTTTATAGTGCATACTGTTATTATTAGTGGGGAAATAGAAGTGATGGATTGGGCAATTGATTCTCTAGATGATCAATTGTAACAAGAAAAAGTTTTGTACCTTAGTATTCTTAGGTGTTTGAGTTAGAATAAGTTGGTGAATCGTCTTGGTTGTTGTAAATATTGAACAAAATAAATGACCAAATGCAGTGGTCAATATTAGTATTATTAGGTGTTTGAGTTAAAATAGGTTGGTGAATCGTCTTTGACCTTTACCACTATTTCAATTGTTGTTCAGTTGCTATGCTAAAATTGGTTGCATTTCTTATTGGGTGCTCGAGATATGGTTGGTTTTCCAGCTGCATTAGTAGCCTGTTATTATTAATGTTCTCTTATTTTTTCTTCTGAAAAAAGTTACTCTGAATCAATTTGCAAGATCTGTATACTCGTATTTAGAGGATTGTGTTTGTCTCTCTTTCTTTTTATCTTTTTGCATTGGAGACGGTCACACACTCACACATAATGACAAACCATGGCTAATTATGCACTTACGGTTGGAAAGGGCTTCGATTAAATGCTAAAAATAACAATCTGAAGCAGACATTAGAAGGAGTTGCTCTGCGGGTGAAGACAAACATTAGGAGTTGCTCTTTATCCGTGCTGTAACAAACAATTAATGCGGAGGAGGAGCTACAAAATGGTGAATGCAGCGTTAACAACATTTCTGTGGCTATAGCTGTTGCTGGTAAGGCTGATTTGAGCAGGGTAAAAGATTGATGGCAACACGCAGAGATTAAAAGGAGTAGATGCAGCAGGAAATCACCAATGTTTAAGAGGACAAAACAGGCTAAGACGGAGGCAGCAGGAACAAATAAAGAATCACATATGCAATGAATGAGGGAAGAAAGTAAACAACAAGCATATAGGAAGGGTGTAAACGCCGATGATTATGCGCAACTATCATGTCATCGTTTGGCTCCTGTGCATTCAGCGAGTTAAATGAAGGCACAACATAGCAATGCAGCGAAAAGCAACAAGCTTAGCAGATGAGCTGTTAGGGTGGCTTGAGATGCTATCTTAGCACTGCAAAATTACGATGAAGAAGATGACTTGTGTGGGCTATCGAGTGTAGGACTGGAGAGCAGCTCCAAGCAGCAGGCACGAGCTATTTCACCCCTTGAACTTGTTCTTAATGCTGCACAAAGGAAGTCTGAAAACAGAAGAAGGAAATGAGCTGATCATGGGAACTTGATGTCTGAAAGGCAATGAAAAGGGAGTGAAGGCCTTGCCGCCTTGCAAGGTTTATTTTGATTACTTAGGTTCTCTATTTAGTCGTAGTGACAGTCATGTGTTTGATTACCTTTATGCTGGTGTTTTTTTATACATATATAAATATACAACTTTATATTTAAATTCGTTATTTTTAGTTATTACTTTTTCCATTTGTGTAATTGATTTATTATATTATCTCAATTCAATGTTACATGTATAAATATAAATAGCCAATGTCTAAAAATTGAATTTGATTTTTTTCCCTAGCAAGTAGTTCAATGGTTGGTTTACTCCAACCTTGCTGAATGAGAAATGAAGATAGCTCATTGTTGTTGCAGGAGGATGGTCAATTATGAAATATAAATAAAATATAAAGCTAACTGACTCCCTGTCTCAGCAAATAAATACAAGACTTCCTCCCGTTGTAGTAGAAGGCAATCAGGATGATCCACGAGGAAGCGTGTCAGCGCCCGCCTTTTCAGTTCCAGATCTTAGCAGATTTCGACCAGAAGATTCCTCGACTTCGAGTAGGGTACTCGACTTCGACCAACTCAACTCGACTAAAACAGAAAATAGAAAGCAACAGAAACGAAACCAAACAAGAGAACTTGACCTTGACAAATTCAACTCGACGTCGACCAAAACTACCCGAAATTGACTAACACAGAAACTGAAAATCTCACCTTTTTGAATGGTAACGAATGCAAACTCGAAATTTTGGGAAAATAAATCAATGAACTAAATACTTCCAAGATCAGGGTTTCAACACCACAACGATAACCATGTAAAATAACACATAAAAGCATAAAAGATCATGCTTTTCATCAAATAACCTTCGTTATTAACAAATAAGAAGATAGAAGTTTTCCATAAACCCTAATTGTTACTAACCCTTTTTCCACATAATTAATTCAAGTTGCATTTAGATCACTTTCGCTTCAATAGCACAAACAAGGATCACCTACAACTTTCACAAAAGAATAATGCTCATAGGGATAGAAGATGAATTCGCATCAAAATGTTGTACCTTTACCGCATCATCTTACATGGCTACCGTCGAGCTCACCCCGACCCTAGAAGTTGGGTGACTACTCGCTCGTCATCATCAAGAAAGACATCAATAATAAAAGGAAATAACTTTGCGTTAATGAAATAAAAGAAAGCTTACAACCAATCGAAGTCAAATCGTCTCTCAACTCTCTTGCTCCTCCTCGCCACAAGCTCTCTCTCTCTCTCTCTCTCTCTCTCTCTCTATATGTAACTAATTGTCTCTGAAATTGAATTGGAATTGAATGAATAAAACTCAGCCCCTAAGGCTTTATTTATAGTGTTCAATGTAGCTATTCTAAGATGGAACAACTATATCTAAATCTATCTAATAACATAAGATTAAATAATAATAAAGGAAATAAATCTCTAAAGGGAATTATATCTATCTAAAGTAGGTAAATATCTCTTCCATCTTGATAGATCTTGATAGAATTTGATCTTGTGGATATCTCCATTGGACTTTGGATAGAACTTTGATCAGAACTCGGACTAGGTCGAAATCGGCCAATGTTTGTCAAGTCGATATCGACTAGGACAACTCGATATCGACTTGCAACTTCTTCACTTCTCTCCAGCTACTCGATCTCGGCTCCAGGGATGAAAATCGATTGAACTCAACTCGATATCGACTAGGTTAAGTCGATATTGACCTTCACTTTTCCGTTGCTCCAGCTCTAGCCGATTTCGGATCTTGACTCGATTTGGGCAAATCGATATCGACTTGGCTAGGTCGATATCGACCTCTGCAGCAGTTTCAAGCATGCTGCTCTATTCTTGAAACGCACTTTCCCGAGTCCTCGTTCATCGGATTGACGCATATGAGCATGCGTTGGAAAGCTCTTTCCGAGGGCTACAACTCTCATGAAGACTTCAAAGCTTGATTTGGAATGATGAATGGAGAAAAGTGGGCTTTCCTACAGCTGCACCATCCTTAGCTTCTTCATGACTTTCCTTTAAGCTCCAAAGTGTGTCCCATTTCTGCGAAATATAACAAAAACTTGTGTGGACCTCCATATATTGCAA
The DNA here is from genome assembly GCA_037127255.1 of Persicaria tinctoria. Classification (NCBI taxonomy): domain Eukaryota; kingdom Viridiplantae; phylum Streptophyta; class Magnoliopsida; order Caryophyllales; family Polygonaceae; genus Persicaria; species Persicaria tinctoria. The sequence continues at coordinate 36,243,090 of JBANSL010000015.1, read as the reverse complement.
ATAAACATAAACTACACAAATTAGGTATTATTTTAACCAAAATGTATGAAATGCATGTATAAATCGATATAAAAGTGTATGTAAAACATGACGAATTAGGCTCACAACAAACACCCCATACGTAAGCGTGCTTGTCCTCAAGCAATACTTTTAATGGTCATTCAGGGGAAGAAATTTACAGCTCTCAACATCTTAGATTCATTCTCAAATAATCCTGCAATCAATTACCATCATTGAAAAGGTACTAATGTCACAAATTCATGCATGTGCAAATTTAAAAAGCAACATCTACTCACAAAAGGAGGGTTATGCAAAGCATTCATTCGTGACAAAACATTAATAATCAAGAGTACTTTAATTTAAGCTCATGGTGAAGAAAAGGTAAAAGGTAAAGTGGTGGGCTATTTTTGGACAATGTGGTGCTAAATCCGGGGAGAATTTCTTCAAACTAGGTTTTCTGCTTTGATGCACTTTCTCCCATCATAATTTCTACATCACTCATCCTCTCATAAATCATTCTTTGCTTTTTTCACTATAATGCTTTTACCTCTCTAACCTCAGCACTGCCTTCTCGCGAGTCGCAAAAATGAGTGTCATGAATGACCCCGGATACTTAGTGCTTCGGACTCCTCACCTTGGTGTCCCATCCCGCAGAACTATTATCTCAACGCATGCCTGGTCGATCTACCTCTATATCCCGAGGTGATCGGATTTTCTTTCACTCATTAAATTTTCCATATATTTTTTCAATTTCCTACCAGACTCCAATAATAATAACAACAACACAACAACCTTATAACAATCTCCATAATGTAGCTTTCATTCTCAATATAATCCCCGGATGGGAAATAAGGTAAAGAATGAGCAATATTTAAATCATGTGGAGCAAAATATGAAATAAGGCTCAATATGGCTTTTGTGACGCATAAGCATACGTATGGCTAAGGGTTATAAACTTATGAGCATTATATGGAAATATAAAGTCCTCCATCCTCTTATCATGCAACATGTCAAAAGCAATATCAAATTTTACATCCTTTCATTGTTTTCAATAAAATTATGCACTTCATTGTGACTTCCCTTTACTAGGCAATTTCATGCTATATCTCTAATGAATCCAATTTTGCATCTTCGAGTTCAATATAAGCTTCCATGACATTTATCAAAAAAATTTAATGGGGTTCATTTTTCAAACTTTGGAAAACATGCATATAAGCACATATATCAAAGATGAATTCCAAAGTAGCCATGTATAAGCATTTCAAGAAATAAACTTACAAGTATGCAGACATAATGTCAAATAAAGTTAAATATGTATAAAGTAAGCTCTTCCCCCACCCCATACTTAAATATTACAGTGTCCTCACTATATAAAAACAAGGGTCAAGAAAGAAACTCACTAGACAGGTATGCTGATCGTCGGAGATCGAGTGTAATGCTGTTGTAGGGCTGGTCGATTTCGAGTAAGGATAGTCGATATCGACCCGCTGTACTCGAAATCGAGTTCTTGTTTTCTTCCTTGTCCCTGAAAAACTAGAAGAGAAATACCCAAAATAGAAAATAGTGTCCAAAACCAAAAACAAAAGCAACAATGTCCAAAAATCCAAAAAATAAATGTCTATTTACAAGCTCTAGACTTTATAGTCGCTAGGCCGAATTTCTCCATTAAGCTCAAGGTGGCATCTGCAGGGCCCATGTAGCTTGGGCTTCAAACAAGACTCCATTCTTGTCCATCGGCTGCAGTCCTCCAGAACGGATCTTATTCACAGTGAAAGGGCCCATCTTTTTCTTCTTGAATTTGTTAGGGAACCAATGATCATTTGATTTGGAAATATGGACCTTGGTTCCAACTTTATATTCTTTGGGATCATTACATAAGCGCACATACCAAGGCAAACCTCTCCCATGTATAGATAAATCATTGATTGAAATAGGAGAAGAAAGATCCATACATTGGCTTACCTTCGCAGAATCAGGATTCGGGACCTCGGGGTCTGGTCGATATCGAGTAGGGTCACTCGATATCGAGTTCTGCTGCTCGAAATAGGGTTGTGTTGGCTCAACAGGTGGAATCGACTCGGTATGGGCAGGTCGATATCGACCTGGGCAAGTCGATATCGAGTCATGCTGCTCGATTTTGCCTGGCTCGATTTCTGGGGAAGAAGACTCGACATGGGCAGGTCGATTTCGAGTCATGGTGGTCGATATCGACCTAGATTGTGACTCAGTTGATTTTTCCTGGTCGATTTCGACCCCATACTTGAGACCTAGCAAAGCATCCAAAAAATAGTTAGTCCATATCGACGTACCTTGGTCTATGTCGAGTGGATTCTCAGCTTCTTCGTTTAGGATGGCCATGATCTCCTCCATCTGGGCTTCCATATCCCTTGTTTCTAGCTTTTCGGGAGTCGTATTTCTTACCTTGGGTTCCCTGCAAGTAATGTAACCGGCTGATATAGACTTGACCTCTTCCATGGGACCTGTATGCCTTTCAGTTTTATTGAAGGAATACTCAATTACCTCATCGCTTATGTTGAAAGTAAGCACTCCCTTCCTTACGCTTATGTTGGCATCCACCGTCGCCAAGAAGGGCCTTCCTAGAATAATTGGATAAGCAGGGTCCTCCGCCATATCAATAACTAAGAAATCAGTAGGGACGAAGAACTTACCTACTTGTACTGGCACATTGTCCACCATGCTTGTTGGGATGACCACCGTGTTGTTCGCCATGTATAGTTTTGCATCCACAGGTTCTAAGGCACCTATCTTATTCTTGGACCAGATTGATAAAGGCATTATACTCACACTGGCTCCCAAGTCACATAAGGCATTAAATTTGTATTGACCAAATCCAATGGTTATAGCAAACTTACATGTATTTGGCCTTTTCTCAAGAATATCCATTTGGATGCACTCCTCTGCGATCTCAGTCATTGACCGCTTTTTCCTTAAGATCTCCTTAAAGAACTTACGTATGATGGCATCTCATTAAGAGCTTCTGTGAAGGGTATTGTGACGTTGAGCCTTTGAAGCATCTTGATGAAATGCTGGAACTTCTTTTCTGCTGGATCCTTTGGAGATTTCATCGGGAAAGACAACTTTTTCTTCGGCGGAGGTGTTGATGCCGAGTGGGGAGGGTCGAACTCGACTGGATTTTGGTCGATATCGACCTGTGTCTGGTCGATATCGAGTTGATCTGCTGGCCTTGGGATTTGCTGAGGAGTTGGGTCGATTTCGACCAAGGGTGAGTCGATATCGACTGGGTTGGTCGATATCGACTGGTCTCCAGTGCCCTTCTCCTTTGTCGTTTGCTCCGGCGTTTGCATCTGTCGCCCACTTCTTAGGTTCATAGCAGCTACCTGTCCAGTTGATTTACCCTTAGGGTTGGGGTCAGAGGATCCAGGGAGCGTACCTGACTGTCTGGGGACGGATGCTGTCATTTGACCAATCTGTGTTTCCATTGATTTCCACCATATATCAATTTCCCCAAGCCTAGAGTTAACACCATGCATCTGAGTGTAGATGGAATTGATAGACTGATTGGTGTCTGAATGGTTCCTCCGCATTTCCTCAACGATGGTATGCAGGTCATCCTTCTTACCTTATCTGTCAGGGTGACCAGGGGCTCTATAGGGAGGGGGATTCTGATGTCGGGGCTGGCAATAGTAGCTCCAGTTCTGATTCCGGCGTGGCCCTGAGTAGTGTCCCCCCCCGCATACCTTACCTCCTCGTGGGTTTCTCCTTGATGTACTTGATCAACGTGTGGGCCCGCAGTAGTGTTGTGCCTCATAGACCCACATTCCAAACAAGGTTTATCTTTAGAGAGGAATTTCACTTGTTTGGTGAGACGGCGTACCTGATCATTGTGGAATTACTCCCTCACATTTGGATCAACCTCCTTAGGTGGCACATACAACAACATAGATGAGGCTGGTCTTTCATACCTTTCGTCAGAAGCATCCGCAGAAGTCCCATATGTGTTATCGTAGTTGACCATTGTCTCAAATACCTTTCATGCTCGACGTGGAGTGTATCCAAGATACTCATAGTTGGTGTAGTTGTTGATCCGATCCTTAGTAGGCGCATCCAGGTAATTGAAGATGATCTCCTGGATGACGTAGGGTGGTTGGCCATGCGTAGGGCAGGATTTCAGAAGCCTCCTGTAGCGCTCCTAGACTTGTGCTAATGGTTCCCCTGGCTTTTGTATGAAAGTCGTGATCTGTTGTCTGAGAGCTGCTCTCTTTGCAGGAGGAAAGAACTTGTTGAGGAACAGGTCCTATAGTTCGTTCCAAGTGCGAATTGATCGCGAAGGCAATCCTTCCAGCCATTGTCGGGCTATTCCTGCAAGGGACCAACGAAAAGCCTTTAGTTTTAAGTATTCCAAATTAGCACATCAGCTATAGCTTCGCATAAGTCTATAAAAGTGGTGACATGCTCTAAAGGACATTCATTAATTCTTCCCCTAAATTGACTCCTTCTAATTTCAGTAATAAAAGAATGACGAATTTCAAAATTAATAGCGGGAAGAACGATCGCTGATTTTGGAACTTCCAGAGTAGGATGCAGATATTCCTTTGCGTTGGCTGGGAGACATGCCCAATCCGCTCGTCAAGTTCCCTTCGTGCATTGACCTCGCGATCTACCCTTGCTTCCCACCGTTGCTAGTTCTGTGCATATTCTGCCTCTTGTCGGACGTGTTCAGCTTCTCTGGTGGTTAATGCCTCAATCTGTTGGCGGATTTGCTCAAGCTCCTGTGCTGGTGTGAGCTGGCCCGCATTCTCATCGTTGATTTGCGACATCCCCCTAAACCTTTGCCGAAGGTGTAAGTATCGCTCTGGTTCTAGAAGCAGATCTATAGACGTGAGGTCAGTTCTTCGCATGCACCTGAAAAGAAAAAAGAAAAATCAAGTAAAAAGGAACTAAAAAATAAAAACAAGTAGAAAGACAAGAAATAGAACTAAAAAGGGCGTGATTGATAGCTTCCCCGACAACGACGCCAATTTGTTGTTGCATGAGGATGGTCAAGTATGAAATATAAATAAAATATAAAAAAAACTGACTCTCTGTCTCAGCGAATAAATACAAGACTTCTTCCCGTTGTAGTAGAAGGCAGTCAGGATCGATCCACGAGGAAGCGTGTCAGCGCCCGTCTTTTCAGTTCTAGATCTTAGCAGATTTCGACCAGAAGAGTCCTCAACTTCGAGTAGGGTACTCGACTTCAAACAACTCAACTCGACTAAAACAGAAAATAGAAAGCAACAGAAATGAAAACCAAACAAGAGAACTCAACCTCGACAAACTCAATTCGACGTCGACCAAAACTGCCCGAAATCGACAAACACAGAAACTGAAAATCTCAACTTTTTAAATGGAAACGAATGCAAACTCAAAATTTTAGGAAAATAAATCAATGAACTAAACACTTCCAAGATCAGGGTTTCAACACCACAACGATAACCATGTAAAATAACACATAAAGGCATAAAAGATCATGCTTTTCATCAAATAACCTTCGTTATTAACAAATAGGAAGATAGAGGCTTTCGCATAAACCCTAATTGTTACTAACCCTTTTTCCACATAACTAATCCAAGTTGCATTAAGATCACTTTCGCTTCAATAACACAAACAAGGATCACCTTCAACTTTCGCAAAAGAATCATGCTCATAGGGATAGAAGATGAATTCACATCAAAAGGTGGTACCTTTACCGCATCACCTTACATGGCTACCGTCGGGCTCACCCCGACTCTAGAAGTTTGGTGACTACTCGCTCGTCATCATAAAAAAAGACATCAATAATAAAAGGAAATAACTTTGCATTAATGAAATAAAAGAAAGCTTACAGCCAATTGAACCCAAATTCGTCGGATTGACACATATGAGCATGCGTTGGAAAGATCTTTCCGAGGGCTACAACTCTCATGAAGACTTCAAAGCTTGATTTGGAATGATGAATGGCCTCCGGCTGCACCATCCTTAGTTTCTTCATGACTTTCCTTTAAGCTCCAAAGTGTGTCCGATTTCTGCGAAATATAACAAAAACTTGTGTAAACCTCCATATATTGCAAATAAACATAAACTACACAAATTATGTATTATTTTAACCCAAATGTATGAAATACATGCAGAAATCGATATAAAAGTGTATATTATTTCGACTATTTTCCTGGCAAAAATTATCGGAAATGAGAACCCTATTGTGTTAGGTTAATTTGAAGAAGGTATTTTGGCGAGCAAAATCGTAAAAAAAATACTAAATGAGAAGGTACTTTGGATGACAAGATCATTAGGAAAATAGTCTGAATCAAGTAGCGTATTGTTTTGGGTTAATATGGCATACTTCGTACATGAATTAGTTAAAACTAAAGTCTGTATTATTTCCGGTTAAAAGTTGATACTTTGTATTACACTACAAAAAATAATTAATTTCGCCACACTAACAAGCTTCGGCAAACATTTGCCGTGGCGATTGATACCCTTTCGCCACGACAGTACCCACGACAGGCATTGCATATGGAAAAAAACCAGGACATTAGCAACATGGTAAATTGATCGTGGCTATTGGGTCGATTTTGCCACCCCTGGTAGCAACGACAAGGTTTGTCGTGGCCATCGAATTGGTTTTTTACTGACTTAGCCACGATAATAGAGTACCGAAGCTAACTTTGCCATAATTGTAAAAACGAATTAAATAAATAAATAATTTGGGATGTTTTGGGGAAAATAAAATAAAATAACCATGTGACAATATTTTAAAAAATAAATTATATTTAAATATAATATTAATTGATTTTACTACTATATATTCGACTTTATAATTATATATATATATATATATATATATATATATATATATATATATATATATATATATATATATATATATATATATATATATATATATATATATATATATATATATATATTACATTGTATTCATTATTTGATTTATAAAATTCAAGTACAAATATATTTCAAACATAAAATAAATAAATATTTTATCCATTTATTTATTTTAAATTTTAAAGATATTTATGAAAATATATAAATTTAAAAAAATTTAAAAAAATAATGAATATTATAAAAATCAATATATTTTCATCTTAATTTATACATTTTTAATCGATAAAAATTATCATATTATTAAAGTATATAATCTAAAAACTTAAAAGTATGAAAGTAACATATAATCTAAAAGCATAAAATTAATATATCTTCTATAGTATTTTATCTATTTATTTATTAAATAAAATTATCATATTATGAATATTTAACATAAAAATAATATGTTTTCCCTATTATTTTTTAAATTTTGTTAATGATATCACTAATATATGTAAAAATAAAATTTATTATTATTAAAATCTATTAGTGAAATTAAAATACATTTGCACTCTTCTAAAAATAAATAACTTTATACCTCATCTACTAAGACAAACATAATTATATTATTATTAAAAATTTAAATAAATTAATTTCTTTTAGAATGCTTGGCAGTGTTTTTTTTCGCCCAAAATATATTCGAGGGAATGTGGTGAATTAGACCCTTAGAAATATTTCGTTGGGTGATTAGCTCCCTAAATATTTTTTTAATCGCCCTAGACCCTTTTTTAGTTTTTATTAGCTTATGTACCCCTGCACCCCTAATCCTCTTCGATCTCACCATCTCCTTGCCTGTGTTCACAGATCAATCTATTCTCGCGAAGAAGAAGAAGAAGATGAAGGCGATCTCGATCCTTGCCGCACCCTCCTCCATCTCCACAGTCCCTCGCTCGCCCCTCTCCTTACCGGTGAGTCCAGCGCCTCCCTTAGAAAAGTACGAAGGTAGTCCCGCTCGTTCTCTCGCCTTTTTCAATCGCTCCTCCCTTATAGCTCCAAGGTCATCTTCTTCTCATCCTCTTCTTCGATTTATTGTTTGAATTGCTTAATTGATTCGATGACTAGAGTTTTGAAATGAAAATTGGGGAGTAATTGTTTGCCTTGAGCTTCAACTAGTGTTATGGGTTTATCTGATCTGTTGATGTAAGTAAATCAACTTCTAGGTTGTTGATAGGAGGAAATCGAGTTTAAAATATAATAAAATAAATCAAACCAGATTCGTGCCCACGCAAATAATTACAAGACTTCCTCCCGATGCAGCAGTGGGAAGTCAGGATCGATCCACGAGGAAGCGTGTCAGCGGATCTCAGGTAGCTGTAAATCTCACAGACAGAAAAGCAGAAAGAAAGACAGAAATAACAAATAAAAGCATAAAAGAAAGCAAAAGCAACAACATAAGCTACTAGATATCGAGCACAGTTACTCGATATCGACTAATACTATGTCGATCAACAGAAACAGAAATCGACCAATAGACAGAATACTCAGCAAAGACAAACGTCGAGTAAACCCTCCTCGATATCAAATAAATCAACTCGATATCGACAAGAATCTCCTCGAGATCGAGTAAAAGACAGAAACTGTAAAATTGCACTCTTCGAACACAAAACGCAGATTTTGATGGAATAAATTCAATAAACTTAAAGACTTCCAAGACTAGGGTATCAACACCACAACGATACCATGCAAAATAACACATAAAAGCATAAAAGATCATGCTTTCCATCAAATAACTTTCGTTATTAACAAATAGGAAGATAGAGGCTTTCGCATAAACCCTAATTGTTAGTAACCCTTTTCACATAATTAACCCAAGTTGCATTAAGATCACTTTCGCTTCAATAACACGAACAAGGATCACCTTCAACTCTCGCAAAAGAATCATGCTCATAGGGATAGAAGACGAATTGCATAAAAAGCTCAAACCTTTACTGCGTCATCTTACATGGCTACCGTCGGGCTCACCCCGACCCTAGAAGTGGGTGGACTAGTCGCTCTTCATTATCAAGAAACTCATCAATAAACAAAAGGAAATAACTTGCATTAAATAAATAAATGGAATAAAAGAAATAAATCCAAAAAGAAATATATCTAAAATAGGTAAATATTTTCTTGTGTTGATAAATCTTTTCTCCATAGATAGAACTAGATAGATGTGGATAGGTTCTCGGATTCCTTCGCTCCCAAGCAAGCCAGCTCGACACGGACAGCAAACCGCGTAACGCGGCCCAAGATAGCTTTCCTCGATATCGAGTAAACTACTCGATATCGAGTAACTGTGTCGTCGACTACAACCTTTGATCGTCGTCGAGCAACTGCTCCCCGACACTGGCTTGGACAGGTGGTTCTGGGGTTGTCGATATCGAGCAAACTCGTCGATATCGAGTAAAGGCTGCTCGGCATGTCCAGTCTTCGACTTCTCGACTCGGCATCTTTCCTCGACTCAGGGCATGTCATGTGGAGTTTTGTCGATATCGAGTACATTACTCGATATCGAGTAAAGTACTGGAGTCGGGTTGGCTTCGTCTCTCAGCTTCTCGATCAGCTCCTACTTGACCAGGCACTGCTCCGACATCTTTGTCGATATCGAGTAGCACTTTTTCTCGAGCTTGGCTCATCCTGGTTCAGTCGTTCTTTGACTTTGGACTTCTGTAGTTGACTTCCGAGCTTTTTGTCCTTTCTCAGAACTGTTGTAAATTTCCTCGAATTCTGCGAATTTAAACAGAAACTAGTGTGGATTCCATAATTTGGCAAATAAGGATAAACTACATAGATTCTGTATTATTCTAGCCCAAATGCATGAAATGTATGCAGAAAACGATATAAAAGTAAGTGTAAAACATGGCGAATTATTCTCACAACATAGGTCTAGCTAATTATGCTGGTTGATTAACTAGCAATTGGGGTTTCTGCTGAAATTTCATGCTCTTGCTAGGCCTGTGGTTGCTTTTCTGAGGCTGTAGATATGGGTGAGTTTCTTTGCACGCCAAGTGTTCAATAAAATGCCTCTTGAAACTTTTCTACTTAACAAAGATTGAAGTTAATTTTGGTTCATCGTGATATCTTGGAGATACATGTTTAAATCTTTGTTAATGCAAGTTTCATATGTTATGTTATGATTTAATGTCTTATGTGAGAGAATAGGAATGTATACGTAGTATCTATAGTGGAGTATAATTTACATTTATTGAATGAATGAATGGATGTGTAAATTCAGCCAACTCATACATATGTAGGATTCACCTCATACATACATTTTTTGAATGAGTGAATTGGAATCATTCTAATTATGGCTGATTTTGAAGGAGCTTGCAGTGCGAGGACAGAAGCTTTAGTTATGGATTATGAAGATTGCAGTCAAATAGTTGTGCACTCAAATATGAGGCAACACGTCTTCTAGAGGGGTTTTGAGGTGGTTACACGTAGCTAACATGGGGGGTTATTGCTGTTGTGGAGGATCACTTAAGGAGGTTCCATAGCCTTATGCATCCCCCTGAGGTAAAATGATGGCTAGATTTCTCCGTCTCTTTTATCCGATTGAGCTTGAAAAAAACCCTAGCTTAGGTCTTCCAACTCCCTTTGTTGATCAATTCTCTTCGGTAATTAGACGGTTGTGCTTCTTCTTTACTGTTCATCTTGTTGCTCCTATGTTGATCTTGATCTGAGCTTCAATTGAATGATTCACGTTGATAAACGAGTGAATTTCCGTTTTTGAAATTAGTTTAGGTGGGGCTCCTTATTTATCGAATCAGGCTGTGGTATGTGGACTATATATGTGAACAGAACCAAGTTTTAATCCTGTTGGTGCTTATCATGTTAAGCTGATATTCAATTCATGCTCCTCGATGAAATTGCAATTTGCATATGATCTTTAAGATTAAAGAATGTTTGTTGATGCAACTTGTTGATGTCGATCAAACAGAATCTAGTTTCATCGTTGCTTGTTCAGTAATATTGTCCAACTGTCCTAAGCAATTTAGAAAACGCTTGTGATATAATATTGATTTGAGAAATGTGATTGGGTGTCCAACTGTCCTGGTGCAGTATCTTTCCCAGTAACTTGAGTTCTTAGTTTCGCATCATGCACCAAACCGACCTGTGAAAGAGTTTGACCTGGGTATGTTTGTATGTGTCTTGATCCTGGTTTTATGCAGTGGTATCATATTAATGGGCAGGTTCAAGTTTGTTGCTACAACAATCATTTTCTTTTGGTTTCTTGGTGCATTTCAGATCTTATCCCATTATTCCTTGATTGTAGTTAGACTTTCATGCTAGATTTAAAGTGAGAAGTTTTGATTATATGGCTGCTGCTAACTTGCTGGGATCCAGCTGCTTTGAGGCTGATTCTCCTGGCTTCGGGGAAAAAGTGGTTTTTGATGTTTGATATTGATAGGACTCCGAGGGCTGGTGGATTGCTTTGGTTGGATAACTTGTATTGTGCCACTGATGAGAAGAAGAAGGATTTCACTAGGTTGATTGAGAGATTTGGTTACAAGAAGCTCAAATGGGTTGTTGGGAAAAAGCTGGTTGCTTCAGGAAAATTTAAGGTTTATCTTTCTGTTGTTCTACAAAAGCCAGTGAGAACATAGTTTATTGCATATCAGACCCTCTTACAAATCAACGATGTCATCATCTTTCTTATTGTTTATGGTTTAATGGAGGAAGTTTTCTTTTTCTTTTTGGTGGGATATATAATACATTTCCTGCCTGCCTTTAATTAATGGATTCAGGTGTACTGGTAAGATTTTCAGAATTTCCAGAATCATTGTAGATTGGAGAAGATTGGATTAATTTGTGTTTCATAATTCATACTAGTATTACCAACATTAGAAATTTAGAACAGTGCAGCACTATTGTGTTTGTGTTATGTTATTATTTGGCAGGACTATAATTAGATTGGAATAGAAAAATAAAAGTGATGATCCCGTCCCATACCCACCCCAAATATGTCATCAAAACATTTTTAATAAAAAAATGATATTGATATACAATCGACTAGATTAAACCACTTAGAAAAGTGGCATCATAGTAAACAGAAAACGTTATCAATAAAATGTAATCATAAATGTCATCGATGAATAAAAATGTAATAAACATGTCACCACAAGTGATTAAATCAATAAAGTGTAATCACAAATGTGTCATCAGTGAATACAGTTAGAATTGATGAGAATATGTCGTCAATTATATAAAATTGTCACCATAAACAATTGTGATTAATGACGCGTAATAACAAATGTCATCCATGAATAAAAATTTAATGAACATGTCATCACAAGTGATTGCATCAATGAAGTGTAATCACAAACGTGTCATCAGTGAATGAAAGTATAATCGATGAAAATAAATCGATATACAATTGATTAAATTAAAAATATGTGGCATCAATCAATTTGATTAAAAAAGTGGCATCAGATAATTACATTATAAAAATAACATCAAAACACCATTTTGAAAAAGTTGTATCACATTAAAGAAAAAATGTCATCAAAATACTACTTTGAAAAAATATCATCAAAAATATGGCATCAAGGTAAAAAATTATCATAAAAAAATTGACATAAAAAAAAAAGTGACATCGGTCATTAACAGTAAAAAAAATGGCATCAATGGTCAACGTGACATTACATTAAACAAAAAATGTCATCAATGTTTAAAAAAGTGGCATAAAAAAAGTGTCATCCAATCATTTCATTAGAAAAGTGGCATCAGAGTGAAAATAAAATATAATAAAAATTTTGGCATCAAAAGGGTAAAATATGTCATCACAAAAAATAGCGACATTAAAAAAAATCTAAATGAGTTGGTCAACGTTACATTGACCACTATTTGTATGGGTTTACCAAAAACTAATTAAAGTGGTTTGGGGTCTAAGTACCCAATTGAACATTCAAAAAAGACTATCTACCAAAATCACCCAATATAATCTGGGCCATTTTGCATAACTAGACCAAAAAAAAAAAAAACTTTGCACAAATAGCCATGTGCCTTGATTATTTGCATGCGATAAAAAGTGGCCATTTTGTGCAAATAAAAATGGTAACCGGGAGAGGAAGTTGCAGGTGAAGCTGAGACCAGCCATTGTAGCTCCTTCATTTTGCTGAGAGAAATGAGGAGGGGGAGGTGCTGCACATGTCAGGGAATTGGGGTGTGGCTCAAATAATGTAGGGAAAAAGGGGGGGGGGGGCATTTATGAGGGGAAATGTAAATGATTGTAATTAAGGGTGTCAATCAACCCTTATAAAATCTTGATTGATGGGTGTCATTCCTTAGTAGATGCTCTGAAAAAACAGAGCCAACATAGGAAACGAGTGGCATGGTGAGGGCAAAGCATCACCTTCATATCTAGGAACTATGTCCTATCAAAAGAGGACATTAGTCTTACCAAAAGAAGACTTTAGTCTTACCAATATGCCAACTATGTCCTACCATAGTTGGAATTTTGGAGATAATATGGAGGGGAATGTCCGTAGCGGTTTGGGCGGGATGTCCGTGTAATTTTGGTGGCAAAAACAAGGTTCTTCATTGAGGGAAGAGGGATGGCATCTATCTGACCAATATTGTATCTTTATTTTGGACCCATTGCGCTGGTTAATGCGGTTCACATCGCCCGAAACAGCGTCCAACTGCTTCACCACGGCTTTCTGCCAGTATGGGTCGACCACGACGACACCCGACTTCTTGTCACCCTCCCGGGTGTCCAATGCCTTCCGGACCAGGACCAGGGACTGCTGGATGTGCTGCGTTAAGAGGTACGTTCCAAATTCCCGTGAGGGCTTGTCCCATGACGTAAGTGAATAAGGAAACATGCGGTACAAGACAAAAGTTTGCGTACCTCGGTCGAAAGCCATAAGCCGGGTGAGATGAGGTTGTTGAAGAACTCCTTGTTCAATTGGGTCCCGTCTGGGCCCTTCACCTGCGCGGGGAACTTCAGGAGCCACGCCAAGAAGTCGTCTCTCTGTTTATCAGTTACCATCCCCTCCGCAGCTGCGTCGGTGGATGGACACGATGCCTTTGCACCCTTCTTGTCCCGCTTAGCGGGTTGAGTCACCACGCAGTCCCCTAGCTTCGCTGTGATCTTCCTATCACGCTTGCCTCTCCTCGGCTCCAGCTTCGTCTCCTAACAATCAAACACCCCCGAGTTTTATTCAAACAACTGCCATTATCCTACCAAAACAGATTCAATATTGTACCAAAAGGGTAAATATATCCTACCAACTGGGTTTATATATCGGACCAAAATCAACCGCCTTTTATATCATACCAAAACGGAACTTTTATCTTACCAACAGGGTCAGACTATCCTACAAACAAGTAAGGTTTACCTTTTCCTCCGCTTCGTCTGCATCAGACTTACCCTTGGAACCCTCCCCTGCAGCTTGTTGTACAGGCTCCTTGCTCTTCACGTCCCCACCCATGTCTTCCTTCTTAATTTGTTCCTCATCCTGCACCACCTTCTCTCCATCATCCTTGTCCTCTTCACCCTCCTTTGCCTCCTCCTCAACCTTGTCCTTAACGTCGTCATCAGTGCACATGCCCTGCCCCTTAAGATCAGATTTCAGCTCTTCTTTCTCCGCCGTGTTATCCTCAACGATCGGTCCCTGCTTGCCCGTTCCCTGGTCATCAGCATTCATCTCTTCCTTCTCTTCCGCCTTTTCGTCAACCTTGTCAGCGTCCTTGTCCAAATCTTTCTCAGCCTTGTCAACCACGTCGGCCACAACATTGTCCAAATCTTTCTCAACATCCTTCTCAACAACATCGTCATCCAATACATCAACAGGATCCTACCAATTGCACATGTATGTCATACCATATGGCTTAAAATGGTTTACCAACACACAAACATTATCTTACCAATTGCACATATGATGGACAATAAAGCACATACTTTTCCCTTGTCGGTCCTCTCTGATAACACCTTCTTGCATTCTTTTGAAACTTCAGTCACCTTCTCCTCGAGCTCCCCGAACCTGGACCCCATCCCGACCATCATGCCCTTGAAGAGAGCCTTAACTTTTGCCACAATCCGGGCCTCCAAACCGACGCTCGACGCGTCTGACCCGGACTGGCTGGTTCCCTGACTGGGTCCAGTAATGGCATCCTCCTGTCGCCGCTTCTCTGTGCGGGCCCTCATGTGGTCGCCCACAATCTGATCAAAGAAGACGTCTGGAGCGTCTTTCTTGTATGATGAGTGGGTGTACGCATCTTTCTCCTTGTGGGTAGGGTGCAAGATCGGCTCTGGCTTCGCTAATAGAACGTGTTCATCCATTGGGTCGTTGGCGGGGGCGTCCAGGTTGAGGAAGGACTTCACATTCTCGTATCGGATGTGGGAGTTTGGCGTTTCCCATCTTAGACACCTCGAGATGATGGTGTCGTCGATGTTGCGCCCGAAATGATTCCCAATCTCAGGGAAGGTCTCGTAGACCCACAACTGCAAATACAATATGGTCAGATATTAGAACGCAGTTTGCATGGCAAATTAAGGTATTTGGTAAGATCAATTTTCCCTTTGGTAGGATATTTAATCCCCATTGGTAAGATATAAATATCCATTTGGTAGGATATGTATACCCCAATGGTAGGATACAAATATCCCTTTCGCATGCCACACCAACACATTTTCACAATTGGCAAAGGATTATAACATTTTGTAAAACTTCACTAACCTGGAAGGCCATGGGGAACCCGTACAAGGCGTAGGTCGGCCTGTCTTTAAGGTGACTCTTTGCAGCCACCATGTCCTTCAACGTGCCATCGAGGCTTTCATGTAGCCTATCGTACACGAGTCTTCCCCAAGGGAACTCCAGAAAACGGTTTGTGTCCTCAAGGAGCAGCTTCACAACCCACCCCCTTATTTGTGTCTTCTTCTCCAACCCAAACAGAACGCCCTACACTATGACGAGGAGGGCAAGCTTGTACTTTTTCATGAGGGACCCCGCGTCCGACTCTTTTTCGTGGGCCCAAGCACTTTCCACATCCTTCAACGTCACCC
Organism: Persicaria tinctoria; assembly: GCA_037127255.1. Lineage (NCBI taxonomy): Eukaryota > Viridiplantae > Streptophyta > Magnoliopsida > Caryophyllales > Polygonaceae > Persicaria > Persicaria tinctoria. Next base: position 36,227,216 of record JBANSL010000015.1, on the reverse strand, counting down.
TCTCCTTCTTAAATAACTGGTAAATGCACTCCTTGTGGTCCCCCTCCATGATATCACTGGAGGGTGGTGAGCAATTAAGGCCCGTGATGATCGCGAACTCATGCAGAGAGAATCGAACGTGATGCCCCTGGAGGGAGTACCACGTCTCATGTGTCTTCCAAGTCTTCAGTTGGTGGAGAAGGCAGTAGTGCACCAACGACGCAGATAATTTGTTTCTCGACCCCATCTTCACAACGCCACCAAACTGGCTCTTGCTCAGGGCTTTGTAATCCTCCCGGTCAATGGTGAGGTCGATTCCTTCCAACAACTCGAAATTTGCATGGGACAACGCCCTCCCTGATAAGTGGTGTTTTTCAGGAACAGCAAGGACAGCCTGCACACACATGTAAGAATCTTAGGTTTTGACATTTTTTTCCAACCTTTACAACCACAACCATGTAACTATCTCAGTTTGCTTACCCCCTGGCTGCTTGGTCCTGCACGGCCTTTCTTGTTCCCTGACTTCGGCATTTTATATGATGTTTAAAGCGGGGGTACCTGCTACACAATCACCAAACATCAAATCAGAAATTCAGGTCATATTTTCTGTCATACATGCCAACATTGACAATTTATTCTACCAACTTCATTTTCCTATCCTACCATTGCTGATATCCTCTTCCATCCTACCAATTTTGCATTTCACACGTTTGGTTCATTTTACCTCTTTTACAACACATCATATAGGCAAGGAGATTAACCAAAACAAAATCACCATTTATTCATCATATTTTTAGGCATTTCATCAAACACTTGGTGGGCACTTACGGTTTCAACACTAAAAAACCAATCAACCAAAAATTCCTTCACCCCACTCGGCATACCAGATGTTCAATTTTATCCTCCCAATTTCGTTATCCGGTCCTACGAAATCTGCTACCACAAATTCAGACACAACCTTCGATAATCTGTCCTACCACATGTGCACATAAACCCTACCGATTACCCCCAATCATGTGGATTCCCTACCCATCCGACCCCCTCCTTGCCCTTTTGTCCCCTATTTCTTACCCAACATCACCTAACCCTTACCCATCCTTTTCCCGACACCCACAAAGCCTAATCGCACCCACCTCCGCAAAATCGACTCACAATGTCACCCCTAACCCCCTCCTACTTCATTCCTCATCTACTGCTAGGCATCTCCCCCAAAATCGTCTCAAATCCTTCACAATAACCGCATGTAACCGCACACCCATTACACCAATTTCGCAACTTAAACAAAATCTCAACAATTGCTTACCTTTCTCTTCGTCTTCAACCTTCTCCTTCCTCCCAGGCGGTGACTGATGGCCTTCTTCTTCGACGAGTTCGTCTTTCGTCTCTCTCTGTGTATCGCTTCTCCTTTATCTGATGGCCTTCCGTCTCTCTCTGTGTATCACTTTGAAATGAAATGAAACCGTCTCTCTCCCTCCCTCGTTTTAATTTGATAACACCCTACAACCGGTTACAAATAGTTACAAATAACCGGCTGTTTTATTTGCAAGAAATAGCCCGGCCATTTTGGCCCATTTTTTTACCCTCTTGACTATTTGTGCAAATAGGCCGAATTTTTGGTCTATTTTGTGCAATTTCCTCTATAATCTGGGAGGTTTATTTGACGGAAATTTTGTCCGCCCAAAATTTGGGTGAAAATTTGCAAGTCCCTCCTAAAATTAACTAGGACGGAATTACTTTTCCCCAGACCTCAGAGCTCTCCTGTTTCACTCAAATTTTGAGACACCGCTCCTCTCTCCACCTCTCATGGCACCTTCTTTTGGTATCTCCTCTTGCTCAACATCTGTCCATGGCGCCTCCTCGAAAAAGACTTCCCTTGGTGAGGACGACAGGCTCCCTTGCTCCCTCGCTTGCTCAGTCGCTCGCTTGACGAAGGGCTTGAAGACGATGTTGTTGGCGAGGCGACCACTGGAACGACAGGGACCAATAGCGACGGTAAGTACTCCTCCTTACTCTCTGCTACTTCATTGTTGAACAAGAGCGACAATCCTCTTTCCTCCCTGCTCCGATTTTGTCAGTGAAATTTCACGCTTTTGCTTGAAATTGATTTAGGGTTTAACCTACATCGCCACCTTTGAAGATAAGCCAATCTCTGAGGCATATTGGAGGGTTTGGGCTCGAATACTCTCAGGCGGAGCGGGTTAAATCGAAGGCGATGGGTAATCTCCGAGGGTGCTTTTTGAACGAACAGAGATTTGGAGCTTTTGCTAATTGAAGAACAAACAGGTTCCCTCTATTTCCTTCTCCCTATTGTCTTTAATTTAGGCTGATTTTGACGATTTGGGTTCTGAAAATTTAACTAGAGCAGAATGAGTGTACTTATGAGACCAAAAACGTAACTAGAACTGACCTGAAATGTTTTGGGTCATTTGGTTCAGTTTGTTATGTGTTTTGAGTAAATTTTCTTTTATTTTGAAACACAATGTTTCAGGTCCAGTCATCCTTGGCCATGCTATTTGTGCAGATTTGTTCACAACAACTCTGACCTATTTCACAATTTTATATCTAGGTACAAATAAAATTTCTTGTTGAGGAGATGCAGTCAATCAGTAAGGGGTTGGACAAAGTTCTCCAAGAACTTTCTTCTTCAGAAAATGATGGGTATGGGGGGTTCTGCTGCAAGCAGATTTCAAGTGGATGAGGTTAGGTGCTCAAAGTAATGTTACTTAAATTACTGTACTCTTGAGCTGCTGAGTATGAGGGGTTCTTCTGCTAGGGGTACTAGACTTTCCACTTTGCTTTCTTCATATTAATATTCTTCAAGCAGATATCTTGTTTTTATGATTGATGTCAGATAAAGAAATTGGGGTTTTCAATTTCAACATGCATTTTCATCTTTTTCTTATATGAGATGAGATTCAGTGTACTATTATGAATACCCAAGCTAAATATTTATAGTTTAGTTAATGGGTTGAAGATTTGAGTTGAAGTTGAATTTTAAAAATGGATTTTATTTTGAAATTAGTTATATAAAAAATACTTTTAAACTCTATAAAATATCTTGGTGTTTGTTTCATGGTCATTTTATTTATTTCTCTTCACAATAATTTTATACTTCATTTTTTTCCTTAATTTTAATATCCACTCTATAAAACACTTTTAGGTCTATTCGTTGACATGAAAATGATATCTAATTGTGGCTTGGAACTTAAGAGCTTTTCTCTGAAATTAGAGAGCTGAAATGCTATGTTGTTTATGACAAAAATGGTGCATCTAGTGTAAGTTTTTTTTTTTTACACGAGTCTTCTAAGATTCTAATGATTACTCTTCGCTCCAAGCATCAAATTCCTTCCTCAAAATCAAAGGGAAAGAAATCAAAATTCGCTGAAGCCTCAAAAGCACACAAGAAGCATAAAGTTCAAGTGCAGAAGCTAAAACCCTCTTTCAAGGGTAAAACGCCACAGAAGCTCGTCGAGGAGGCTTGTGTCAAAAATTTCCAAATTTCATACGAAGAGGGTGTTCTATCCGCAAGTGTGATAGAGCCTAGAGTGTCCGCATTTGAAAGGCTCGAGATGGCTTCGAGTGGAACTCCTAAATCTTCGGTGTTTAAAAGGCTTGATCTAGCCCCTACATGTGAGACACCGAAATCTTCCGTATTTGAAAGACTCGATCTAGCCTCAACAAATGAAGCATCCAAATCTTCAGTGTTTCAAAGGCTTGATATGGCCTTGGCAAGTGAAGAATCCAAACCTTCGGTGTTTCAAAGGCTTAATATAGCCTCGACAAGTGGAGAATCGAAAGCTTCGATATTTGAAAGACTCGAAAAAGTTGATGAGTCTAAACGCAAAAAGGTCCAAATGAAGAAGACTAAAAGCAAGAGCGCCAAAAGAGACAGTCAAAAGTTCTCGTGCATAAGCTCAACCAAATCATTGACACCTAAAACCAAGTAAGGGTGTCAAAATGATCAAGTACCTTCCTAGGCGGAAAAACAAATAATTATGCCTAGAACTACGTAAAGACTTGATCCCCCTCAAGGGGTACGTAAGAAATTTGACATAGAAAAAATAATATGTCAGATTCAGTCGCGCACAAAAAAAAAAGAAAAAAAAAAAAGAGAAAGGATTTTTGGGTTCGCATATGATAGTCAGGTTATTCGGGAAACTCTTCCTAGAAGGTGGGCCCGAGTGATCCGAATGATGCGGTAAAAAAAAAAGAAAAAGAAATCCCGATATGCAAATGATAGTCGAGTTTTTGGGAAACCCTTCTTAGAAGGTGTGCTCAAGTAATTCGAGTGATGCATAAAAAAAAAGGGGGACTTGAAATTAGTCCGAAATCCAAACAACCCGGAAGCATATGAAAAAGGGGTTCACAAAGAACTACGAGCGGCTTGATCCCTCATAAAGGAGGTACGTAGGCAGTCTAGCTAATCAAAATGCTAGGTGCAGCCATAAAAACAAACAAATCATTTTCTTTTCTCAGCAAAGAAGAAAAAGAAGTCAAATCCTCTATTTTGTAGTCAAATCCTCTATTTTGTAGTCAAATGAGCATTGTCTCAACTACAAGGAGAAAAATCAAGTATGGTCTAAAGACTTGCATGCTTTGTGCCTATACTGAAAATGAGGCAAAGGGAAAAGCGAGAGAGAAATTTTTGTCTCTTAAAGACATTCTCACAAAAAGAGATAAACAAAAGGTCTATGCCTAAATTTTCCCCGACTTTGATTATCACATCCAAATGTGATAGTCAATTCAAGTCCTATAAATCAAAATTTCCTTCCAAGGAACCCTAAACCAAAAGTCGCTTCAAAACTTGACTAATCAAATGGTCAATGTTTTCCACTCTCTCAATAGCCAAAATACCTAAGCCTCCCAAAATCCTTCAAACCCTCTCAAAGGGAAATTAGCCTACATTATCTGCATATGTATGGTCATTCAAAGCCCCCCAAAATTCAAAACAAAAATTCAAAGGAAAAAAAGCCATTAAATGCCTTGGCTTCAAATGGTATGGGTATTATGTTTCAAAATCATCTCATACGATGTTTTGATCGCAAAGCTTCAACTACAAAGGTTACAAAAGCTCAAACCTACGACACCAAGTCGTCAAATCATATTCAGTCTAAGACCAAAAATCAAACTAAGATCCGTCAAAAGACAAAAAGTTCAAGCCTATGACATCAAGTCATCAAATCCAAATTCTTGTTCTCACAAGAAAACCTTCAAATCCAAATTCAAGCTTAAAGTCGAAAATCTCCGACCAAAAGCCAAAAACCAAATTAGCCAAAAGCCAAAAATCAAATCGGCAAAAAGTCAAAGCCAAGAATCCAGTCAGTTTGAAAGCTCAAAAGTCAAACTGGTTGAAAAGCCCCAAAGGTAGAAATCAAATTGTGAGAAGGAAAATCTTTCCGACTCTCAGATACCCATACTAGATTACATCCCATTGGTCATAAGCAAATTCCAAGTCGGATTGCTTTTCGTTATGATCAATTATCAATGGAACAATAAAACAAGTTCCAATCCTTCTTCAGACTACAGAACAAACCAAAAGCTTGATTAAGCAAAGGTCCGTTCGAGACATAAATGATGCATAAATAGCACAATGTTCGAACTTTGAACGTGTTCGATATCTCACACGCACAAAGTTCGGGGGGCAACTGTTGGAGGGTAAAATTTCATGAATTTTTTTTAGATTCATGATTTGAATTCATTACATACATTATATATAAAAAAAAATGTGATGAATTTTCTTTAAATTAAAGACAAGATTTACATATCCAAAGATAGGCCTTACAAAAAAAATCCCATTACAAGACCATTCCAAATAGGCCCAATTTATGTTCAGAAGGGATTCGAAAGTTACAATTGTAACTGCTCTCCATTGCAGTTGAAGGAAAAATATATATATAAAAGAAAATAGAAATGGGCAGTTATACAGAACGTGGGCTAGGTGGAAGGTAACTTCCTCTATTACCCTATAAAGAGCTTTGCTGCAGTTGCTTTTGGCTGCTCCCGGCTGGCTCCTTCTTTTAGCCTATTCAACTGCAAAACAAAGGGAGAAGTTGTTCTTTCCTCCTGGCTCCTGGCATTTCCATTTCCGTCTGCAAGACAGAAGAAATTAACACACACCTCCCCTTCCTCTGAAAAGGTTACCTGCAAACACATACACACAACCAAAACAAATCAGCAAAAGAGAAGACACAGGACTCCATCAGCATTGTTCAAACTCCAAAACAGAGGGTATAATTTTATCCTCACTCTTTTCTTTGATATGCAGGTGAACAGGGAAGATGACAAATCAAGGGCTTGGATACAAGTACTCTCACCTAGGGGTTGATCCCGATAATAGGCTTAAGTATAAGATTACTTTTTCCTAGGGATCAACTTCATAATAGGTTGAGGGTACTCTCTCGTAGTCGGCTCGAAACTTGTTTTCGCCGCTACATTCGATCCCGGCGTGGATTGGTTAACAGGGACGAAATGCTGCCAAAATTTCACCAGGGCATACTCAAATTCGTTTGCCCTTTACCAGTGACTCAAGTCAGGTCTAAAACAGAAGCTCAAGACAAAAGTCAGCCCGGAATTCACAAGCATTGAAAGGCCGAATTCCATGAACTATCAAAAGAAAAATGAGCATGGGACAATTTTGTTCTGTTAAGCAACACTATGACACTAGCAACTGGGAGGCATTGAATTTGAACAAAAAAATTCGTTTGCAGTCACCAGCAAGCAAAATACCAAACCTGACGGTGTGGAAAGCATAAAAAAAATTTATATGCAGACACAACTTCAGATATCATGGGGGAAGTGAAATTGGAACAAATCCAAATCAGTCTATGCATATCACAAGCTGATGATTCAACTCAGTTAAAAAACAAAAGAAGGGAAAGGAGGCGAGCCTAACATACCTAAGCCGAGAAACCGAGGAAAGCTCAGACGGAGCCTTGCTTCACTGGTTCCGTTCTCATGTGCTCGGATTCGAATAACCTTTGGCCATTGTTAGACTCTCAAAGCCTGAAATTCCTCCTACGACTGCCCTAATTCAGAAGCCTCCAAACAAAAAATCCCCAAATTATGAGTAACCAAAATCAGCCCTAATTGTTTAATTTTCACAAAACCCAAATCCACCCAAATTGGATTAAATTAAGGGCATGTTACAGAGAAAAGAAAGGGAACAAACCTGGGTAAAAAAAAAAAAGAGAGAAGCGGAAACTTGGTGGAGCTTTTTCTTCCTGAGATCCGGCTTCCGCTGCTCCCCTTAGAAGAGCACCTCGGTTTAAATCCCCTTTTATCTTCCGCCTTCAAATTAAAACTCCTTGTCCTGCTCAATCTTGCTCTTGATGTTACTTCCTGTTCCAGAAATTCTTCCATTTTTCGGAATTTTGGAGTATTTTCTTTGCTGTTGTGCTGATGTCGGCTCCGTCTTTGAGAGGGTCATTTTTCAGGTCTGGCGAAAGCCTATATGCACACATAAACGCATCAGGCTGAGCAGCTGGACTAATTAAGAAAAGGAAAGGGAATTTGGGTCAGGCTTACTGAATTTTGGGTTTAGCCCATTAGTTACTTAGGCCTGCTTCAATGTTAACAAAAAATGCAGCAATATGGATTGCAAAAATTATATAGAAAATCCCTATTTAATTAAAGACCAAATGAAGACATCAAAGGGATAAAAGAAAAGGAGAGCACATTTATGCTATCGGCATAAATTAAAAATGTGTGTCTAATTACAAACTTAACCCACAAAAATATAGGAATTATAATTGGTGCAAATCGAGAATTCGAGTTTTATCAAATCATAAAGTTAAACTCGTAAAATTTCATTGCCAATTAACTTTAGTGGGTCAATCTCAAACTGGCTTCAATAAAAACGGAGTCAAAATCTCAAATCGAGTTTCACCAAATATAAACTCGGTTCATTCAGAACTACGTATAGACTTGATACTCTTTTACGAGTTACGTAGGAAATTCGATATTAAAATTTAATATATATCAGATTCAGTCGTCCACCTCTAAATTCACTTTTAAATGAATATGAGGCTAAAACCAAACAAATTAAATTGGTCCTTAAAAGAACTACGGATGATTTGATCCCGTCCAAACGGGTACGTAGGTAGCTCGACATAAAGCTTATGCTCGTCGAGTACAATCGTCAATCCAAAAAAAATCAAATCGGTTCGTTCAGAACTACGTAAAGACTTGATACTCTTTTATGAGTTACGTAGGAAATCCGGTATCAAATTCACTATATATCGGATTCAGTCGCCCGTCTCAAATTAAATAAAATTTGTTCTTTTAAGAACTACATAAGATTTGATCCCGTTCAAACGGGTATGTAGGAAGCTCGACATAAAGCTACAAGCTCGTCAAGTTCAATCACGATCCTCAAACGATCAAAATTTTAAAACCAAATCAAACTTGGTTTCAAACGAACTACGAGTGATTTGATTCTCTTCCAAGAGATACGTAGGAAACCCGATATAAAGCTATAGCTCATCGGGTTCAATCACACGGTCCTCAAACGATCAAATTTGTTCTCAAAAAGAACTACGTAAAGACTTGACGCCTCCTATCGGCTACGTAGGTAACCCGATATTAAATTTTAAAAATATATCGGGTACAGTCGTCGACCTCTAAATTCCGTTTAAATGAATATGAGGTCAAAATCAAACAAATTCAAATTGTCCATGCCGACTCGATACAAAGCTTGTGCTCGTCGAGTTCAACCACCACTCTCAAATGATCCCATGATCAAACCCAAATACGAAATTTCTTTTCGTTCCGAACTACGGTGACTTGATTCTCTTCCAAGAGATACGTAGAAAACCCGGTGTAAACCAAATCCTCACCGAGTTCAGTCACATCCAAACTTTCAAATCAAATCTCCTCAAATTCACTTTTTGACTCTAAGTCGCCTCAAATGTCAAAATTTCCAACAAATCCAAAGTGTCTCCTCCGACTCGATACAAAGCTTTCGCTCGTCGAATTCGGTCACGACCAAAACTTCAAAAACTCAAATATCAAATTCAAATTTGTCATTTTCAAGAACTACGTGTGATTTGATCCCTTCCAAAGGGGTACGTAGGAAACTCTCAAGCGAGTTCAATCACGACCCCCAAATTGACCTTTAAGTCAAAACAAGTCAAATCTCAAACCAAGATAAGTTAAACTCCACACAAAAGTCAAATCGTTTTCTATGCAAATGATAGGCGGGTTACGTGAGTTACCCTTTCGAAAAGGTGGGCTCAGGTTACTCGGGTGGAGTGTTGTTCGAGCTACCCTTCGTAGAAGGTGGGTTTGAACTTCATCCTCTGATGCATACAAGAAAACGAAATCAAACCTAAACCAAAATCCAAAACACTCTGAACTACGTGAGGCTTGATTCTCTTCCGAGAGATACGTAGGCAACCCGTTAAAATTCGGGTGCAGCCCAAATCACCAAAACCATTCAAATCTTGGTGTCGACACGACTTCGAATCAAGAGGATAACCAAAAGGGGTCGAACTCAAATATTAAAAAATCAAACAAAATGTGTTGTACGATTATTGCGCATTTTTGTCCAACATCGCTGAATGCCACTCCTCTTCTATTTTTATAATGCCACTCCTCTTCTCTTGCTTCTGATCTTATTCCTAGATTTTCTCAACAGTCTAATGCCAATTTGAATTTGAATTACTAGGAGCATTTGAGATTTTGATTCGAAGGAGCCTTCACTTCAAATCTTCATCCCTGATTTTCGGACCTGCTGGTACGATTTCTTCTGCTAAACTCTCGGCCTATTATGCTTTAGATTTTGAAATCGAATTCTCCTGCACATGGATTAATTCTTGAATCAAGGAGAAATATATTTGATCCAAAATATCTCTATCTAAATCTAAACCGAATATTTGCAACCGAGGAGATAAAACGATAGTCTAATCGAATAACATAGATTTAAAACAAATGTTAAATCTAGGCACAATATGTAATCTACATTATTAAATATCCAATTTTTCTAAGCTATAATACCATATACCTTGTCTTTCATCAACCTGCAAAAATGGTACTATAGCATATGTATTTCATCAAGGAAGTAAGGGAGCTATCAATCTCCCCCTTGATGAAAGACAAAACCGATTGGATTGAAGCCCTGCAGATTAGCCAAGCATAGATACAAATTCAGCATAGCAACTATGTTGGATCATCATAGCATAAGTTTTAAAATCTAAAACCATTACAAGCGAAATAAACAAATCCAACAATATCGAAAATAAACAGTACCATTGTCTCCCCCGTTTTGTCTTTCGACAAGGGAGAGGCAACAAACAGGTTTAAAATCAAGTTTCAAAGACAATAACCGATCAAAACACAACCATCATAGTTCAAAATATAGACAGAAAATAGAGAAAAAGGGCCTTGAAATCACACGACACGCCACTTTCCATAGCCAGAGTCCACACCATCCTTCTCAGTCTTCTTTGCCTAAACATCCTTCTCAACCTTCCTTTTCCAACGCATGTGGGCTTGGACAAGCTTCTATTCTTTGATCATCTCATCAATGCCACGCTGCTCAACCTCCTTCCTGTAGCGATTGATGACGTCATAAGCTTCGATAGTGATGATGGTAGGTTTTGGGAAAAAAGGATGCAAAATGGGTCGGTTATAAACAGATTATTCACATTTGAAGATCACGTTTACGACCTTGGCTTTTCAGTGCTCAACAGCTTCTTCACGAGGGGGAGGATATTTCCAGCGCAGGTGAACGTCAGGGCATTGAGATGGAACATGTTGTTGATTTTAGCATTCACCATGGCCAGAAGCTTATGAGTCTGATCAAGCTTGTTGGACATTTCGAACTGAAAATGAATAACAGCTCTCCTTAGTGTGTTAAGACCTAATTCCAGTTCCTTCAGACGCTCCTCAGACAAAGAAGTTGAAGGGGCAGATTTTAGTTGAAGGCTAGGAGTTGCCACTATCTCCTCTAGAGTCAGATCGCCCTTCAATTTCCAAGAATCATCGGGAACCTTGATGATTCCAATTCGCCGGAAGCAGTTCACGTCTACTTTGCCCGGGTGAATCAGTTTCTCCTCAAGGGAGGTATCAAGGCGGAAATATTTGAAAATGTGGGGGAGGAGATTGCCGTAAGGAAGAGGGATGTCACGGGAGGAGGAAATGGTTTGAACCATGTGGGTCAAGATCAGGTTAGGGACATCAATTTCGTAACCAGACATCAGGAGATACAAAAGGGTAGAAGTTCCCAGGAGTGTGATCTAGGAATGATGCATCTGGCTAGAATGGTAAAGATGATTTTTGCTTCTAACTTAAGAACATTGTGGGTTAACTGACGAGCATAGACGGAGGACATCGATGGAAGAAAGAACTTCCCTTCAGCCAGGGAGATGCAATCTGGATGAGAGGGGTGACTTATAAGTTGAAATTTCTTGTAGGAGGCCAAAAATATCGGCCATTACAGTAGGGGTGAGTTTGATTTTGGTGTTGCAAACTGTGGTTTCTAGGGTTTGATTTCCTCGGTCTCGCTTGAAGGTGAGGTTAACAAAGAAGAAGTGAGTGAGAGGAGGGTAATGAACATTTCCAGGGTTAAGAATGGGCCACAAGGCGGTGCCTTTCAAGAGAGTGATGCATGGAAGATTAAGAGATTCAAGAAAAGCGGGATCAACGGAATCACATAGGCAAAGCTTTCGTGAACTGAAAGTGTCGAGCTACTTGCCTGCTACTTTGAAGTTTCGGAACCAGGACACTGGAAGGCTAGGCATGGGCATCAGCGTCTCTGTATGAGAGGGAGTGTCTTCAGATGATCAGAAATGGACGCTGATGGTGTCTTCTTCTTCGATTTCCTTTCTCTTCTTTGACATTGGGCGCTTTTCTTTTCCCGATGAGCAGGGATTTCGAAGAGAGGTTATGGGCGCCATGACAATAGAGGGTTGAAGCTTTGAGAAGTGGAGAGGAAGAAGGAGCAGTGAGGGAATAAAGATGGATTGTGTTGAGTCGTGTGAAGGGATGTGACAACTGACGCGTTAAATAAAGAGAGAGGGGAAGGTGAATTGGCTTGGATAAGTTCCAAGAAGGGGGAAATCATTACGGTTCAACAAATATGGGGGATGAAAGATTGGACCGGGAATAATGGAAGAGAAAATCAGTTTTCTTTTTAAAATTCAAAGGAAATAACAAGATTTAATTTAAAAAAAAAATTCTTACAATAATATCTTTCTCCAAATATTTTTATCAAAAACTAAAATTAAAAAAAAAATCCTTTATGAAAATCTGCTATGATTAAAAAATCGAATGGCCAGTATTTAATAAAATAGTGACCACAAGATTTGATCCAATTCAATATTGCTGTACAATATAGACAACCAACAATAACAACAAAAACAACTACCAAGTATTTCCCGCAATTAAGCAGGGTCTGGGGGGTCAGGATGTACGCACTCTTTCCCCGAATAAATCGAGAGAGTGTTTCTGATAGACCGAAAATAGTAGACATAACACTCCCATGAAAGCATGCTAAACAGTGGACAAAGAGGCACGAAGAAGCAAAACATAACACTCCCATGAAAGCATGCTAAACAATAAATCGAGAGAGGAAGGCTGATTAGAAGCAGCAACAATAGGACAAAACACCCAGCCTAGTACGACTAAACATCATAAGCCCGAATAGACTTCCTCCAGCGGTCTCTGCCCAATATCAATTCTTTCGACAAGTTGAGCAGATTGAGATCCTCATGAATAACCTCCATCCAGCTTTTTTTCGGTCTACCTCTACCTCTACAAATAGCTCCAAACTCCAAACTCTCACACCTATGAACAGGCGCCGATACAGGTCTTCGCCGAACGTGCCCAAACCACCGCAATCTGGACTCTCGCAGCTTGTCCACAATACTTGCAACTCCAACCTTGCTCCTAATGTCTTCGTTTCTGATTCTGTCAAGTCTCGTATGCCCACTCATCCATCGTAACATTCTCATCTCAGCCACTGCCAACTTCTGTTCTTGAGCTTTTGTGACGGGCCAACATTCTGAACCATACAATAAGGTCGGCCTAACAACCACCTTGTAGAATTTCCCTTTCAGTTTAGTCAGAACTTTCTTATCACATAGCACCCCTGACGCTCTTCTCCATCTCAGCCATCCCGCCTGTACTCGATGCTCGATATCTTTGAGGTCTTAGTCGTCTTTGCTCCCCCTAAATCAATGCATCTTTATTAAGCATTCCAAGTTCTAATCGAATAAAATTAAATTTATCGTCAGGTAATGGTTTAGTGAAAATATTAATAAGTTGCAAATCAGTTGAGATAAAGTATATAAATACGTCACCTTTCTCCACATGACCCCCGATAAAATAATGCCTTACATCGATATGCTTGGTTTGTGAATGCTGCACATGATTTTTAGTGATAGATATAGAACTTGTATTATCGCACTTAATAAGAGTACTTTTCAAATCAAAGCCAAGATCACGTAATTGTTTAGCTATCCATAATAATTGAGAACATCAAGATCCAACAACTATGTATTCGACTTCTACAGTTGAAAGTGCAACAAAATTTTATTTCTTTGAGTGTCAACTTATTAGGGAAGACACCAATAGTTTACAACACCCTGAAGTACTCTTTCTATCGGCTTTGTAACCTGTAAAATATGCATCTGAATAGCCATTGAGGTGAAAATTGCTTTATTTTGGATACTAGAGACCAATGTCTTGAGTTCCATTTAAGTAGTGAAAAATCCTCTAAACCGCAATGTAATGCGATTCCTTAGGGTCAGCGTGTAACCTTGCACACATACATACGCTAAACATAATATCGGGTCTACTTTTCGTAAGATAGAGAAGTAAACCAATCATACCTTGATACTCCTTTTTGTTCACACTCTTACAATTTTTATCTTGATCTAGGGAAAGTGTTGAGCTCATAGGGGTCTCGGCGACCTTTGATTGATCCATCTTATATTTCTTGAGCAGATCTCTCGTATATTTGCCTTGATTCAAGAAAATTCCGTTCTTTGCTTGATGTACTTGTAGTCCAAGAAAACGTCTTGCAAAGAGAATTATTCGTAGCACCGAATAATATATCATCTACGTAAATTTGCACAACTAACAAATCATTACCCCCAAGTCTTGATAAAAAAAAAGTTTTATCAATCAAACCCAGTTTAAAATCATTTTCAAGAAGATATTTGGACAATCTCTCATACCATGCCCTAGGGGCTTGTTTGAGACCATAAAGCACCTTGTCCAATTTATAAATGTGATTTGGAAAATCCTCATTTTCCAAACCAGAAGGTTGTGCAACATACACTTCCTCTTCTAAAATTCCATTTAGAAAAGCACATTTAACATCCATTTGAAAAAGTTTAATACCATATATGATGCAAATGCAAGTAAATTTCGGATAGCCTTTAACCTTGCTACGGGAGAAAATGTCTCCTCGTAGTCAATACCTTCTTCTTGATTATACCCTTGTGCTACGAGTCTAGCTTTGTTGCGCGTTATCTTTCCATCCGCATCCAACTTGTTTCGAAAGACCCATCTAGTGCCAATGACAGATTGATGCTTGGGTCTTGGAGTGAGCATCCAAACCTTGTTTCTTTCGAACTCATTGAGCTCAATTTGCATTGCAATGATCCAATCCGGGTCTTGAAGTGCTTCGGTAGGATTCTTTGGTTCTACAAGAGACACAAACGCGTAAAAAGCACACAAGTTTCTTATTTTAGATCGAGTTTGGATACCGGATTTCAGGTCTTATATAATATTGATGAGGCTTGTTTGAACTTTCGTCTTTTAGGCTCTTGAGATGTTGAGGCTTCTCCCAGACCTTGAGGCTCAGTTTCATCGATTGGTTCCTGTTCTGCATTCCCTAAGTCAAGGCCTTGGAATCTTTGTTCAAGGTCTTGAGCCTGTTTAGACGTGTACTGTATTTTCTCCTGCATGTTTCGATGTTGTGCTTTCTCCTTTTCTTCTTCAATGTCGGAGCCTTGATCTTCATGTTGATTCAAGTTTAAATATGCAAAGCTATCACTCAACGCACCGTTATTGCTTTCATCAAATATTACATGAATGCTCTCTTCAACAATCCTAGTGCGTTTATTAAAAACTCTATATACTTTGCTATTTAATGAATAACCAAGAAAAATTCCCTCATCGCTACGAGCATCAAATTTCCCAGGATTATCTTTGTCATTGTTGTGAATAAAACATTTACATCCAAAAGGTTTAAAATATGAAACACTAGGCTTTCTTCCATAGAAAAGTTCATAAGGAGTTTTCTTTAAATTGGGACGGATTAAACACCGGTTTAAGATATAATTTGTTGTGTTGACAACCTCGGCCCAAAGAGATTTTGATAAATCGTTTTCTAATAGCATAGTCCTAGACATATCCTCTAAGGTGCGGTTCTTTCGTTCCACCACCCCGTTTTGTTTAGGAGTTCTAGGAGCCAAAAATTTATGTGAAATTCAAAATTTTGAATAAAATAAATCAAATTTAAGTTGGTCAAATTCACGCCCGTAGTCACTTCAAATAGCAATAATAGGCATGTTTTTCAAAGTTTGTAACTCCTTACATAATTTTGAAAATTCAACTAAAGCTTCAGATTTTTCTCACAAAAACGAAACCCAAGTAAAAAGTGAATAATCATCAACAATGACAAGAATATATTGTTTACCTTTGAGATATTTGACGAGCATAGCTCCACATAAATCGATATGTAATAATTGAATAGGGCGAGAAGTACTTACAACCTTTTTGGATTTGAATGACCCTCGAGTTTGCTTACCTCGTGAGCATGCATTGCATAACTCATCTACCTTGAAGTTTAGGTCAGGAAGCCCACGAACCAAGCCCCTTGAATGTAGCTTGTTCATCGTATGCATACTTACGTGTCCAAGCTGTCTATCCTAAAGCCTTGGATCTTCGGTCAAGGCCTTGAGACACTTCAAATTTGTTCTTGAAACTTGGTTAGTGCTCCTTGAATATACATTGTTATTTCGTGGAGCCGTAAGGACCAGATCTCCGGAATTTTTATTTTTAACTTGACATTTTTTCGGAATAAAAAAAAACAATATTACATTTATCACATAATTGGGAAATACTAAGTAGATTGTATTTTAATCCTTCTACAAGATAAACATCAAAAATACAATTGGAAGGATCCTTACCGATTTTACGTATACCAATTATGTTACATTTTCCCTTATCACCAAGAGTAATTGTGCATGTCGATTGCTTCTTCAAATATGAAAATAGTGAGCTTTTACCACTCATGTGTCTTGAACAACCACTATTTCTTGGTCTTGGTAATATCTTGCAAAACAACCAAATTCAACCTTTCCGGCTAGACCAAATCACAAACATAGATTCATAATCGGGATGTACCATGTTTGGTGGTCTAGTCTCTTGAGGAATCCAAATTTGTTTTACCTGTTCTCTTAAACACAATAGAAAAGTATTGCGAATTATATAAGGGTCATTTCTACGATAAGGACAGGTGGTTTTAACGTGACCTTTCTTACAACAAAAATGATATGTGGGTGTGCGCCAATTCCCTTTGGCTTTCACAAAAGTGGTAGAGGCTTTCTTTGAAATTTTTTTGTTGTATCCAATACCACTTTTGTTGAGAGACGATTGGTGCTCACCTAACATCCTATCGAGATTGGCCTTGGAAAGGGTAAAATGCACGAGTGATGTTTGTTGGTCTCTACACTTCTCAGCCAACGAGATCTTTTCTCTCTCTAACTCCTTGGTGGAAACACTTAGACAAGAGAGATCTTGCGTCAAGAGAGAATTTTCTGTCTTTAATGCCTTGACTTTAATGTCAAGGGCTGACAGAGAGGCCTTGCGATTTTTCATTTCCAGCGACATTTCACTTAAGCCTTTTTCCTGTTCCAAGAGCCTTTCTTTCAAGGTGTTAATTTCATTAATAAAATATTCTTCATTTAAAATCAGATTTTGAAGAAATTCGGATAGTATTGTAGTAGGACTTGAGATTAGGAGTCTTACAATAGTTCCGAGATTCTTCTTAGGAGTTTCTACATGATCAGCCAGTAGGCATAGATTTGCCTATTCGTTCTCGGACACAGAGTCACTTGATGAGTCAGAATCACTCCATGTAGCCATCATAGCTTTTTTTTTCGGTTGCCCTTTCGAAACTTGTTCCTTTTCTTTTATGGACAATCCTTGACTAGGTGTTCTATATCACCATATTCAAAACAAGCCATTGATTTAGTCATCTTATTGGAATTGTATGGCTTACCTTTGTACTTCGAAGCGCTACTATATTCTAGGTTTTCGAATTCCTTCTTCATCTTGAGTATTCGTTCTAGCCCTCTAGTGATGAGTGCGAATGGATCCTCTTCATCTTCACTCTCGTCATGATCCGAGGTAGCTTCTTCCTTTTTAGCTTTTAGGGCCAAGTTCTTCACACTAGATGCTACTTCTCCATCTTCTTCACCAAGAATCATCTCGCCGGTAATCAATTTACCGGGGAGATCATCCAGAGGCAAGGTTGAAAGATTTTGAGCTTCCTTTATTGCGGTTACTTTTGGTCCCCACTTAGCTTTAGGCAAGCACCTCAAGATTTTCCTTACTTTTTCTTCATTGGTGAATGTTTTTCCGACAGAATTCAGGTTTTTCACCATCTGCGTGAATCTTGTGAACATCTCTTTCACCGTTTTTATGGGCAGCATCTTGAACAACTCATATTGGCACATGTAGATGCTTATCTTTGTTTCCTTTACTTGGCTTATTCCTTCATAAGTTACTACTAACTTATCCCAGATTTCCTTAGCACTCCTGTAAGATGAGATACAGTTAAATTTGTCAGCATTTATACCACAATACAATATGCTCATTGCTTGGAAATTTTTGGCCACGTTCTCCAAGTCGGTCCTCCTCCTTGGGCACTTCTACTCCTGCAGCACTAAGTTTCTTTGGCACATGTGGTCCTTTCTTAATGCACTCCTAAAGTTCCATATCTTGATCAATGATAAACAGTTTTATCAAGGACCTCCAATGCACAAATCCTTCACCTACAGTACTCATGATCGATCTCATAGATTGTTAAATCAAATAAGTGTGAGTTAATCTCTGATACAAATTGAAGAATCGAGTACTTAATATAAATAATAATAAGAAAAATATTTTAGAAGGGGGGGGGGGGTTGAATAGAGTATGGTTAATTTTTGCGAAGTCTCCTGCAGTAGCAACTTCAAGGGCTCTAAACTGGATCTCAAGGCCTTGAACTGGACTTCAATGGTCTTGAAACAAAATTGAGTTTTGCTGAAGCTATGACAAGTCAAATAAACGTAAGTGCAGAAATTAAATATGATGAACACGGGAATTGTTAGCGAAGTTCGGCTCTAAACCACCCTACGTCTCCGCCTAGGGTTATCCAACCCGTAGGATTCAAATACATTTTATTCCTCTCTTCCTTATCCAACCCGTAGGAGAGTTGGTGAAGATGTGTGTCGATGAATGCCGCTCCTTTTTTGTGTTTATAATGCCACTCCACTTCTCTTGTTCTTGATCTTATTCCCAGATTTTCTCAAGAATCAAATGCCAATTTTAATTTGAATTACTGGGAGCATTTGAGATTTTGATTCGGAGGAACCTTCCCTTTAAATCTTCATCCCAGATTTTTGGACTTGCTGCTAAGATTTCTTCTGTTAAACTCTCGGCCTGTTATGCTTTAGATTTTGAAATTGAATTCTCCTGCACACGGATTAATTCTAGATCCAAGCAGAAATATATTTGATCCAAAATATCTCTATCTAAATCTAAATCGAATATTTGCAACCGGGGAGATAAAACCATAGCCCAACCAAATAACTTAGATTTTAAACATACGTTAAATCTAAGGATTCTAAGCACAATATGTAATCTGCATTATTAAATATCCAATTTGTCTAAGCTATAATATCTTATACCTAGTCTTTCATCAACCTGCAAAAATGATGCTATAGCATATGCATTTCATCAAGGAAGCAAATGGAGCTATCAGTAAACTCATTTTTTTTATAATGTTTATTTTCTGAGGTTA
Source organism: Persicaria tinctoria (assembly GCA_037127255.1). Classification (NCBI taxonomy): domain Eukaryota; kingdom Viridiplantae; phylum Streptophyta; class Magnoliopsida; order Caryophyllales; family Polygonaceae; genus Persicaria; species Persicaria tinctoria. The sequence continues at coordinate 36,208,219 of JBANSL010000015.1, read as the reverse complement.
ATTAGAAATCGATAATAAATCTTGCAATCCAAGGGAGTGCACAAGCGCATAATTGGGATTTGTAAGTTACATTCGTCTATTACGTGTCAGTTTAAGACAACTCAACAAGTCTTAGTTATGTCGATTTAATCTTTAATTTGGACTTGTGCATAATTGAAACGTGGCGTAGGAGTTCTAAGAGTAGGCTAGCTTGAGGGTTTAATTGTACGTCCATTTAAGATAACTCATATTTTAAACCTTTATTCCAAGATAGAATTTGAATGACCTATCAACAATGGCCGTGCTCTTATTTCAACTTGATTTAATAAAATTTACATTGATTTGGACAAAGTTGAACCTAAATTCAAAATCTATTGTCTTTTGTTTTTTCTCTCTATGTATTTATTTGTGAAATTAATATGTTGTCAGTGCAAATTTCGGTTTATTATTGTTTTTATGGATATAATTAACATGAAATATAATTCTCATTCAGAATAGTAGTAGTTACAAAGTTCCCTTTTTTTTTATTTTGGATAAACCAAATCAAAATCAATGATTATCAACAAAAGATCATTTACCAGTGCGATATCATAAATCATAATATATACAGAGTATAATAAGTTTAATTAATCATTTATAAAGGGTCTCCCTATATAAACCGCAAATCCGCGGTTAAGCGCTGCTAATGCAACGCCAGATATAACGTTGTAGCAACATTTAATATAACGTCGCAGAAACATTGGATTTGACGTTGTCTTGTGCCATACACAACGTTGTGAAGTGGGGAGTGTGTGGGCAATTTACAACGTTAAATTAGACGTTGTAAATTGGGCATGGTCGGGCCACACATTAACATTTGATTTGACGTTGTAATAACGTCTGGCCACATAGCAACGTCCAATTGGATGTTGTTAATTAGGCCATCTATAAATACCGTAACACTTGTTCCTCGAGGCACGTCACTTGCCATACACGAAACACACATCAGGACATCAAGCCCAAATTGCTTTGTTAAATATGGTATGTTCAGTGATGGGACCCGTTTCATTATTGAAGTGGGGAGACACCGTCGTCCGCCTGAACATGATGCTTGCAATATGGTATGTGCAGGTTGCTGCATCCTCAAGAGGTCAACACAATTGCAGTTTGGGTGTAAAGAGTGTGACGACGACCCTGCGTTGTACTATATATGGACCACTGAGCAGATAAAAGATATGCTGATCATTTTGTACGATGACGTGTCTCCAGCTCGTTGTCGTAGAGTAGCACAATATGCAAATGATACAGTAGTACACCCTGCCCAAGATGAAAGGAAGACATATGCGTTCCAACAGGTGTAGATTCGAATATACCCAAACATTCCTGAAGAGTCAGTCGGTAGCTGTTCCGTTTAATACAACAACCCTTGCTGAAATGTTAAGTTAAAAAATATTTGTAATTTTCGATTTGGCGCCAACTAATGTTCGTTTTGCTTGAATGATTGTTTTTTTATGGTTTCTACGTCTTCATAACAACAAACATTCAACTGTCAACTCTTACCTTCATAGTCAAGAAAACAAACAATATAACACAGATAATAACTTTAGTAGCAACGTGCAAGGATGACTGGCATTGTGCGTGTTATGACTCCTAAACATGTTGTAGGGGATGACCTTCCTGAATCCGCAATGCTCTAAATCTATCAAATTGGTCTTGGAAGAGAGTATCCCATCCATTGACTCTCAGGTGATGGTATGCCGTCAATTCATGCGTTGAAGGAGGTAAAGGAGTGTTGGGATGTAACCATATCTGTAATAAGTATAGTAGAATTTTAAGTTTAGTAATTTATGAATGATAATATATGGTTGAACCGAGAGAAACACATATCATACTCACAGCTGCGAAATGATCTTGGTTCCCGATGCAAGGCATGCCTAGTATGGCCTCGTGAGGGGCGTCATTTGGTTTTTCGGTGTATATAAGGAGGCATGTGAATGTCATGTGCCAAGATAAAACGGCAAGGGGCACCTGGTAGACAGTTATGAACACAAGACCCATGATCAACAACTCAATCCAGTATCTTCGGTCACCTTCCACTATGCCGGAGTAACTTTGTTGGTCGACAAACTCTCACACCGAATACCCTCCCATGTAGCAACTAGCGTAAAGTTGATAGTTCTGTTCCAAATGGTTGCACAATAACCCTTTCATATCTGCGAACGATGCCTCCCTTGGCCGTAACATCAGTTGCGTCAAAGCCCGATATCCACAATGACCATCTCCTACGGTGTTGACGGCTGCTACAATGTGCCTGAACATAAAAAGGTCCACATTGTTGTGTCCCCAGCTAAAACCCCAATACTGTGGGTCAGACAGAGGTCGTGAATGTCGGTCCCGACCGCAACGACCTGATCTGGCTTCCTCCCTTCCAAAATTCGCCAGATATTCCTCATATCGCAAGGGATTTGTTCTACATGGGCTCCTTCTCCCTCTAGATATGTCCTTTGAACGTACGCTACCACGCTCGGTTGGGTGCATATTAGGGTTACATGCTTCAATGGAGGCAGTTTTGAAAGCCGACATGGCATAGGGCAAGGCAACATTTTCTGATTCATCCTACGTCAGATCTCTCCAAAATGGGTGGATGTCGTCTGGTGATATTGGAACTCCTTCAGCAATACAACGCTGAACGGCGCGCACACACAACATACCATAGCAAATTCTCCTATAACGGTCGGTGCAATCTATTGGTACTTTTCCATCGACAACGGTCCTCCAATGTTCGTAAGATAGTCGAAGCACTTATTCGAAACCACGTGCTTAACCTCTTCGAATAAGGGGACGTCATATGCGTTAGTTGTCCATTTGAAAGGATCTATCTCCAAGGCCGTCAGGAGATCATGCACCTGATATTCATTAACTCGATGAATGACATCCATTTGAAATGATCTATCCCCTTGATTTGAACCATATGAATATTTATGGCTTTGTTTAAATATTTGTTTCAATGAATTTAATTTTCACTTGAATCGAGTGTAATAAGAAGAACAAATACATTGAAATATGAATCACTTTTATATTCACTTGAATGGAGTCTAATAAGAAGAAAAAAAATACATTCACATATGAATCATTTTCATTTATTCACTTGAATCGAGTCTAATGAGAAGAATAAATACATTGAAATATGAATCATTTTCATATTCACTTGAATTGAATCTAATGAGAAGAACAAATGCATTGAAATATGAATCATTTTCATATTCTCTTGAATCGAGTCTAATAAGAAGAAAACATTGACATATGAATCATTTTCATATTCACTTGAATTGAATCTAATGAGAAGAACAAATACATTGAAATATGAATCATTTACATATTCACTTGAACCGAGTCTAATAAGAAGAATAAATACATTGACATATGAATCATTTTCATATTCACTTGAATCGAATCTGATGAGAAGAACAAATACACTGAAATATGAATCATTTTCATATTCACTTGAATCGAATCTAATAAGAAGAACAAATACATTGACATTTAAATCATTTTCATATTTACTTGAATCGAGTCTAATAAGAAGAAAAAATATATTGAAATATGAATCATTTTCATATTCACTTCAATCGAGTCTAATAAGAAGAACAAATACCATTGACATATGAATCATTTTCATATGTACTTGAATCGAGTCTAATGAGAAGAACAAATACATTGAAATATGAATCATTTTCATATTCACTTGAATTGAGTCTAATAAGAAGAACAAAGACATTGACATATGAATCATTTTCATATTCACTTGAATCGAGTCTAATAAGAAGAACAAATACATTGACATATGAATAATTTTCATATTCACTTGAATCGAGTCTAATAAGAAGAACAAATGGGCAAGTATGGGCACTCGATATCGGTTCAATGCACTCGATATCGACTGAAGTTAGTCGATGTCAAGTTAAAATGCAGCATCGGGTATCAACCCTATGCATAGGCATGCAACGTCAGATGAAACGTTGTTGTACCCTATGCAACGCCGGTTCCGATGTCGCATACCCTATGCATAGGGTTTCTAGGGTATTAACCCTAAGCCTTCACAATGCAACGTCGGATACGACGTTGCAAAGGGTTTAGCAACGTCGATTTCGACGTTGCATACCCTATGTATAGGGTTACCGTGGGGTATCAACCCTAGGGTAATCCTATGCAACGTCAGATCTAAAGTCGCGTTGTGAAGGGCCTATAAAAGCAACCCATACAACGTCCATTTGGACGTTGTAATTTGAATAACAATGTCCAATCGAATATTGTGGTTCGAACGTTGCCCAACGTTCTGATCCACAACGTTCGATTGAACGTTGGTCTACTATGCACAATGTCGGATTCAACATTGTGCTTCTTTTTATATAAAGCACAACATCGAGAGCGATTCCGGCCAGAGAGTGACACCAGTATGAGAGTGAGTCTATTTCCGGCGAGAGAGCGATGGTGATATCCCGAGGATGAGGTAAGGGCGGCGGCGACGAAGGTGGATCTGGGCGAGGCGGTGGAGATGGTGTGGGGGCAACCGAGGAGTTGGATTTGGAAGGGGTGCAGGCGAGGAGATGGTCGTGGGTGCCGGCGACCATGGGGGCTTAGGGCAAGGAGGTGGTGGCCGAGGGGTGGGTGGAGGTGGCGTCGGGGCTAGTGGTGGTGGTGGCCTAGGCGATGGTGGAGGCGGCAACCATGGAGGCTTAGGGCAAGGAGGTTGTGGCCGAGGGGTGGGTGGAGGCGGCGCCGGGGCTTGTGGTGGTGGTGGCTGAGGCGATGGTGGAGGAGGCGCCGGGAGGGCCGTGGCTTAGAAAAAGAGGGGTTTGACCAAGGCTCCTGTGTCGACACAGCACAAAATCACCCAAAGAGGGTTATTTTGTAATGCTTAAAACCAATAAGATAATCTAACAGGTAGCTAATAAAAAGAAAGAACAAGATGCAATGAGTTACTAACTCCAACAAAGGTAAATATGAATGCTTGTTGTTTTTTTTAAGCTCTCGTAATTTTTTTCTAACTAAAAGCATTGCTGTAACTACTGTAATGCGACAGAAATAACAAAAATAAAAATTAAATAAAAATTCTAAGCTACGATGATCTAAAAGTAAGCAAAAATAAAGAAAATAAGGGAAATAGGCTAGAAAACTGGAAAATTAAGGTTCTTTAGTGGTGCAAGTTTATACAATGTTTTAATTCAAGAATCACATTCATAGGCATGATATGTAGCAAAAAGGAATAAAAATCAAGACTTGCAATCAAGATTCAAACAAGAAAATAACTAAAATAAAGTGCCACTTTTTAGGTAAATAATAAAGAGCTAAAATTTATGTAGCGGGAATGGTGAGAACCTGAAAATCCGGTACCACTTGATACGTTTGGGATACCCGATCCTTTGCCTGTGGGTGCAGGATCAATAACCACGCCGTATATTTGCCCGATCTTGCAATGCTCTTCCAATATCTCCTGATTGACAAATTAATTAAACTAATTAAGAAACTAATTATTGCGACGATGTAACCTTAAACAAATTTAAACAAACAATAGCGACGAAAGGAGAAGCAAGGGGATCCGAGCGCGCGGCACTGGCGTACGGAACTGGACACGCTTGCTGGAGGCACAACCGAGCACACATGAGAGAGCCTCCTCGGGGTGTACGGGAGCAGTACCTCGGCCGTGCTCACTGATAGCGAGAACGGATGCGAGCGAGAGAGAGTGAGAGCGAGAGCGTGAGCGTGCCAGGGATGCGAGAGCGCGTGCGCGCGAGGGAGCCGGTGCGCCGCGCTCGCTAGGAGCGCTCACGCTTGCTGGAGGCACAACCGAGCACACATGACCGAGCCTCCTCAGGGTGTACGGGAGAGGTACCTCGGTCGTGCTCACTGATAGCGAGAACGGATGCGAGCGAGAGAGAGCGAGAGCGAGAGCGTGAGCGTGCCAGGTATGCGAGAGCGCGTGCGCGCGAGGGAGCCGGTGCGCCGCGCTCGCTAGGAGCGAGGGTTGCCGCGAGTGACGCCAAGGGGTCTGGTTCTCTTCTTGAGACGGTTTGGGTATTAAGGTTGTGTATGGTTTTGGTTCGGCCAAGGGAACAAGGTGACGGTAATGGTGATTGTGGTGCCGAAGATCATAGATCACAAGAGCAAGAAAGCTTTCGGGATTGAAATCGAAGAACCCTTTAATCCAGAAAGGGGTTCCTCAATTCTATTCAATCTGAGTAATTCAATGGAAAGTACAATGTTTAAATAGAAATGCTAACAACCATTTCTAACATGCAAGATGAAATTTAGGTTGATAAAAGATATAATTAAAACCCTAAAGATAAAGTAAACCTAAATAAGATAAAAGTTGCATAACTTAGTGGACAAGAATTAATCTAGAGTAGATATAATTCTTCCACTTTATTAATTCTAGAATACATGAAATAATAACAAATTAATTAAATTAAAACCAGCTCACACTATGTAAGTACTCGACATTGGATCGAGTCTACTCGACATAGGCATGGGCCGAGTGATCCATGTGTGGCCGAGTATGTCTTGTTCAAGGTGGGTGTAGTTGAGGCTTCATGAGCTTCGTTTTTGGACGCAAGCTCACTTCCTGTGCTGGTGGTGTAGTCCCGAGCAAAGTGATCCAGGGTTGCCTGAACCCTTGCTCTCCATTGTTTCTTGGTAACGGACAAGAAGGGCTTTGGTTGCATCTTGAATTCTCTTGGGCCTTGCACCAGTGATTGGGCCATCGAATGTAACCTTCATGTTGTCCTCAATGTCACTAGGAGTCATCGACAATTGCACTGCATCATAATGCCTATATAAACTATGCATTATCAGCATCAGATCTGCGCACCGGGCAGAAGGGCGAGTTTCCCTACTGCCCATATAATATAACTAGTGCAGTTCCCGTGCATTTATAAACGCATTCCCTATATACACCGCAAATACTTCGTCGGATTGTACGTTGTAGCAACGTTGGATTAGACGTTGTAGCAACGTCCAATCCGACGTTGTATTTGGTGGTGTATTAGCCGTAGGGGAAATAGATCTGATGTTGTAAGAATGTCGGATACAACGTTGTTACAACGTTGGTTTGGACGATGCAGCTTGGAACCCCAGAGGACTCCGTCGGACTTATCAACGTCCATTTGGACGTTGTAACAGCACCTGATTTGACGTTGTTACTATGTCCAAATTCCCCTAAGGCAAAATGAGGGAGTGAGCGCCACGTTGCATCCGACGTTGTTACAACGTCAATTAGGACGTTGTATGCCGAGTAAAAACTACAATTATCATGAAAACATGAGAAGCCAATTCCAACATCTCAGAACCTCCAAGATGGGATTTCTCCAAGTTCTCCTTTTCCGCTCTTGGTCCTTAGCTCTTCTTTGTCTATTTGCTCCAAGTTTTCTCCACCTTTCGAGTCCGAATCATAAGACCTACAAATAAACACTAAAAACCGTAGATTCCGAACTTCGAATACCAAATGATCAAGACTATGAATAAGCTTATTAAACATGCAATATGAATACTTAATGCCCCTCATGCCTACCTATAATGCCTATCTAAAATACGCATTATCAAACTCCCCCACACTTAAGCTCTTGCTTGTTCTCAAGAAAAATAATAGAAAACAACCTATACCTATGAGTTCATCATTCATGCAATACCCTTAATAAAAAACAACATCAATTGAAATGGAGCACATGATCAAGTGAATAAACATCCTAGCATGTATTTGGTAATCAAAGCATAGAAGTAGAAATCATCCAACCTCACACGGAATATGTATTTCACTCATGCTCTCGTGTGTTTAGGCAATTAAGTTCAACTCTCAAATTAATCCAAAATGCAGTAAGCTCATAGACATTGACAATAATATAATCAAATCTTCACCGAAATGCCATCACTTGAAGAAAACAATAAAAATAGACAATTTGGCTCTAGAATTTCACTCTTTTTGTCTTTTTTTCATAGCTTACTTTTGCCCCTAGGTGAATTTTATCCTTCTTAGGTCTAAGCTTTTGTATTATTTTTTTCCTTCTCTTTTGACGCCTCAACTTACTTGAATAAAGTCCACTTGAACATCATTTGATGCGAGTTGCAAACATGGGTGTCATGAATAAACCTGGTTACTCAATGATTAAGCTTCCTTTCTTAGTGGGTAACTTTGACACCGTTTTGTACGAATCATACTCATGGGTGTCATGCATAGATCCGGTTACTAAGTGTCTCAAACCATTTCCACATTATTCCACCCAAAACTCACAAGCAAATAAAGCCAAATGTATAACATAAAAACGTAAATTCCGTAAGCAACAAACATGTGAGTTGGCTTTGACAATAGCTAATGAAGTCAATATCAAGAGGTAGAAACATATGGAGAGTAAATCACACGTCAAAGAAAAAGGAATTATACATGATTCCAACAAGGCTAAAAACAATCTCACAAGGGTCATGTTTTATAGGATTTCAATCATACTCAAGCTTAATCATACATGCTCAATTACATCATCAATCATGCTCCATAAGAAAACATTTCAAAGCAATAAGGCTAATCACTTCAAACTTATCGTATGAGTTACAAGTTCGTGCCATATGAAATTGTAGAGTTTCGCTAACTAAGGTGGGTGTTTGGATAACAAAATATATGCAATGCATGATTTTTTTGGATTTTTGACATTTTTCATCACTTTTTTTTCTTTTTCTAATGCAATAAAATAACGAAAAAATAAACATGAAACTGAATTTAAACATGACCTAATGCATTATATGACCTAACTCGCCATCCTCTCCCCCACACTTAAATCTTTCATTGTCCTCAATGAAAATCAAATAAAGACAACAAAATTTAAGTTACAGCCAACTAAGTGAAAAGGAAACTTATTTGATTGCGGCAGTGGTGGCTACAATCGTCAAATAAACAAGCCTTGGCGTACTGAGGGTAGCGGCAGGCGCCCTGGATTAGGCGGTGGCCGCTGCTTATGCAGAACCGTGAATCCGAGTTACTTTTGCATTGGTTAGCGCAAGACTCCTCCAAAACACTTAATGATATGGAACTCTATCATTTTATTTAATTTGAAAGACTAAAGACCTAACTACAATTTGAAAAAAACATGAAAACTAAATAACTTACCTTGGGTTGCCTCCCAAGAAGCACCTTCGTTGGGTCCTCTAGGCACATCTCTTCGAAGACTTGCCTAGAAACAATCTCATGGTACTTCTTGATACGATGGCCATTTACCTTGAAGACTCTATCCTCCATGTCATTGCGAACATCCACTACTCCATGAGGGTAGACATGGACCAACGTGTATGGTCCTGTCCAACGTGAGCATAGCTTTCTCGGAAAGAGTGCAAGGCACGATGTATATAATAAGACCTTATCCCCTGGATAGATTTCCTTTCGCATAACGTGCTTATTATGCCAAGCCTTAGTTTTGTCCTTGTAGATCATGGCATTCTCATAAGCATCCAAATGGTTCTCTTCCAACTCCTGAAGTTTAAGCTTCCTCAATTCTCCTACTTCAAAAGCATCCATGTTGGCCCCTTTGACTGCCCAACATGCTTTGTGCTCGAGCTCAACTGGTAGATGACAAGGCTTTCCATAAACCAAGCGAAACGGTGACATCCCAATAGGTGTCTTGTAAGCAGTACGGTAGGCCCACAAAGCATCCTCCAATCTTAGACTCCAGTCCTTCCGATTCGGTGCAAAAGTCTTCTCTAGAATCCACTTCACTTCCATGTTGGACAATTATGCATGTCCGTTGGTTTGATGATGATAGGCGGATGAGACTTTCTGAGTCACGTTGTACTTCCTTAAAAGAGCGCTGGCAATCTTGTTGCATAAATGAGTTCCTCTGTCACTGATAACAACTCTAGGAATCCCAATTCTAGCAAACCAACTCTTCAAGAAACTAGCAACTTTGCGAGCATCATCAGTCTTTGTCGCCTTTGCCTTAACCCACTTAGACACATAATCAACTGCAAGCAAGATGTAGACATTCCCAAATGAATTAGGGAAGGGTCCCATGAAATCTATACCCCAGACATCAAAGATCTCACACCCCATGATCGAAGATAATGGCAACTCATTCTTGCCTGAGATATTTCTGGTTTGCTGACATCGATCACAAGTTCTGCAGAAAGCATGAGCATCGCGAAAGAGGTGAGGCCACTAGAATCCGGCTTCAAGGACTTTCCTCTCCATCCTTTGTGGTCCAAAATGTCCTCCGCTTGGATGTGAATGACATAATCTAAAAACAGAAGTTACCTCGTTATCCGGAAGACACCGACAGACAATTCTATCAGCACAGTGCTTCCACAGGAAAGGATCGTTCGAAACATAGTAGCGAGCATCGTGCCCAAATTTGTCCTTCTTACTTTTCAGAAAATTTGAAGGGATTATTCCATCCACCAACTAAATATCAGCAAACCAAGTCTGCTTAGTTTGAATACCCAAAAGCGAAGCAGGCGGCTCATCCCCATCATCATCAAGCAAATCGGACCTCAAAACACTAGCAGGGCGGCGGGCGCCATGGAAAAGGCGGCGGGCGCCACTCTTACAGTGGGGACATGTCGAAATTCGCATCAATCCCTCATCAGGGAACTCTCCTAGCCTCTCTGCTTGCTCTCCCCAACCATCAGTTCTGTAATTCTGCTCAGGTGGTCAGCTACCAAGTTCTTTGCTATCTTCTTATCTATAATTTCCAAATTGAATTCCGTCAGAAGTAGAATCCATCAAATCAATCTAGGCTTCACGTCCTTCTTTGTCATCAAATAGCAGATGGATGTATGATCACTATAAACAACTACCTTGGCACCCAATAAATAAGGACGAAACTTCTCCAAATCAAATGCCACGGCTAGCAATTCTTACTCAGTAGTAGTGTAATGCCGCTGAGTTGTATTGAACATCATAGAAGCATAGTAGATCACATGAGATGTATTCCGCCGAGAGGTGTTTTATCTCGCGAGAGCGGATTTGGCTTGGATCGGTTGTAAGCTTTTTTTGATTTAATGCAATTTAGTTCCCTTTTATTATTGATGTGTCTTTCTATGATGAAGAGCGAGTAGTCACCCAACTTTGAGGGTCCGGGTGAGCCCGACGGTATCCATGTAAGGTAATCTGACAAAGGTACAACTTTTAAAAGCGATTTCGTCTTCTATGAAAAGGGTTAGTAACAATTAGGGTTTATGCTAAAGCCTCTATCTTCCTACTTGTTAATGACGACAGTTATTTGATGAAAAGACACGATCTTTTATACCTTTAGCATGATTCTTATATGGTTATCGTTATGGCGTTGAAACCCAAATTCTAGAAGTCTTTTATATTATTGAATTCCCAAAAAAAATTTGTTGCTTCTATTTTATTTTCGTCACAAAGCTACGGTTCTACTCTGCGAAACTACTCGAGATTGACGACACTAGTAGACTTCAAAGAGTCTGGTCGACGTCGAGGAGTCTTCTACTTGACATTTCTTGTTTTTGTTTTTGGTTTTGCAGATCCAGTCGACAGGTCTAGTCGATATCGAGTACCTTACTTGACGTCGAGGAGCCATCTCGTCGATTTCGATAGAATTTAGGAGCTTGAAAGGCGAGCGTTGATACGCTTCCTCGTGGACACGATCCTGATTCCCTTCCACTACAACGGGAGGAAGTCTTGTAATTTTATTTGCGTGGTTCAGGAAGTCGATTTGAGATTTATATTTGATATTTATTTCATACATTATTTTCCTCCTAACAAATTTTGGCGTCGTTTCCAGGGAAGCAATCAATCACGCCCTTTTTAGTTCTTTTTTACTCTCTTTTTGATGCCGCTCAATTATCGATGACTCCTAGTGACATTGAGGACAACATGAAGGTTCCATTTGATGGCCCTGTCACTCGTGCAAGGGCCAAGAAGATTCGAAATGCAACTAAAGCCTTTCTTGTCCGTCACCATGGAACTTTAGAGCAAGGGTTCAGGCCACCCTGGATCACTTGGCTCAAGGTTACACCACCAGCACAAGAAGTGAGCCTACGTCCACACACGGAGCTCATGAAGACTCGTCTGCACCCGCCATGATTCACCTGAACTCGGCATCACCAAGAAGCCACTCGGCCGAGTGGGCCATTGGTCTTGTCGAAGAGCATGGGCCGAGTCACACTTGTGTTGGGCCGGATTTAATTAATTTGTTATTTCATGCAATTAGATAAATAAGGTGGAATTTAATTATATCTCTTCTAGATATAATACTTGACCACCAAGTTATTAAATTTCTATCTCATTAGGATTTATTTATCTTATGCTATTTTAGGATAGAATTAATCTATCCAAACCCCTTTCCTTTACAAGGAAGGATTGGTTAGATTTCTCATTAGTTTACTATAAATTCATGTTACACCTTTGAAATTATTCATGTTACACCTTTGAAATTAATCAGATTGAATTAGAATTGAAGAAACCCTTAACGGATCTAGGGTTCTTCGATTATCAATCCCAAAAGTTATCTTGCTCTTGTTCTTAATAATTTTCGGCCTTCACAAAACACCAAACCCTCACCTTGTTCTTGTCGACATCGAGGAAGAACATCGGCATCTCTACTAGACCCTCGAAGTGCATCCGAGAACCCCAGTCGTTGGCATCGCTCGCGAGTACCCCGCTTCCAGCGAGCGTGGAGCCAGGCCCGTCGCCTCGCCCCAGCTTCCGCGTTCTCCAGCGCCTGATCCCGAGCGCTTCACTCCCGCGCTCTCGTGCGCTCACCCGCGTTCCCATCCGCCAGCCCTCTCGCTCCCAGCGAGAGATCCCGCGCGCTCCTACCTGCTCGCACACCCTGAGGCCGACGCCTGTGTGCCCGAGTCCGCGCGATCAGTCCTCGCTACTCGCCCTCGCTGTTCTTCGCTTGTTATTCTGTCGCTATTTCTCTGTTTCAGTTGCTGAATTTTCTAAGTTTAATTCTGTCGCTAAATCAGAATTTTAATCACTTGTTTGAATTGTTCCAAATCAGGAGATATCAAAGAGCATTGCAAGATCGAAGCAAATATACGGCGTGGTTCTTGATCTGAAGCCCACAGGCGAAGGATCGGGTATCCCAAACGTATCAAGTGGTATCGGATTTCAGGTTAATGCAAGTTCTTTACTCTCTTGATTTCTCTTTGAGTGATTTATTTTTCGTGCCTTATTTTATCACCCTAGCCGCTGCATAAAAATTGAATCTTTCTTATTTACCCATAAAAATTGGCACTTTATTTTTGTTATTCTTTGTTTGGATCTATAATTTGGAAGATATGGAGTTCTTGATTGCAAGTTGTGATCTTTTATTCCTAGTTGCTACATATCATGCCTATGACTGTGATTCTTGGATTAAAAGCATTATATGAACTTGCACTACTAAAGAACCCTAATTTTTTTCAGTTTCTAGCCTAATTTCCCTATTTTCTTTATTTTTGCTTACTTTTAGATCATCGTAGCTTGTTATTTTATTTTATTTTTATTTTTTCTCCCTTATTTCGGTTACTACAGCTCTTTACAGCAGCTATTCCATAGCCAAAAAATAAAAAAAAAAAAAAAAATAAAGCCGAGAGCACAAGTTAAAATATATATATATATATATATATAGAGGAAAAAGAAAGAAAAGTTTAGCATACATTCCCTTGTTGAGTTAGTAACTCTTCTATTGTTAATTCTTTTCTTGCTACATGTTAGATGATCTAATCGGTTTTAAGCATTACAAAAGAACCCCACTTGTGTGATTTTGTGCTGTGCCGACACTGGAGCCTTGGTCACACCGCTCTTTCTCTGAACCGTGTTGCAACCGTCAGATAATAGTTGACGGAGTGTGTGCACTTGATTGCCCTTGTGATTGCTATTTTCGATACTTACACATTCATATTATTCAAGCATCACATTGTAGCTCTTTTTCTATACACAGTCAGCCGCTTGTTTATACTTGCTATCCTTGATATCCGACTTTGTGGCTGATTTAATTTGCAATTTGATTATTACTTGCTGTCTTCAATATTGCAAAATTCTGTGTCCAGGGGAATTGCTTGAATATTGTGCCTTGTTTTCTCGCTCTTTGATTTCTAAAACTTGAATCACTCTTAGGAATCACTAGAGCTTGCATTACTTGGTTTCTGGTCTTTGCTTCGTTTACTTGTTGCTCTTCTGATATTGTAGGAACATGGTAAACGATAGCGACCCCAACCCTTCCCCTACCCCACCTGCTGGCATTACTGCTGAAGCTATGCAGTTTATTATTGACTCTGCTGTCCAAAAGTCTACTCTGGTGACACGACGGGAGATAGCAGAGGCTGAAAATCGTCGAGCTATCGAACGCAAAGAGGACCTCCTACGGTTATCTGACGTCGTCAGACAGGCAGTTGCTCGGCAATGGGAGGAGTCCAAACAGGCGGAGGCTTCTGGATCTACACCTCCTTCTGGAGGAAAGCCGCCTCCACCACCCCCGGATACTACACCACCTTCGGGTACTGTGCCCCCTATAGGTAATCAGCAACCTGCAGGTAACACCTTTTATTCGGGTCACCCTCCTCCTTCTGGTCAATTACATTATCAGCTAAGATCTGCTACTACTAATCCTTTCCCTGGAGAGCATGACGACGATCCTTTAGCGGGCTTCAATGGCCACCAGGATCGCCCTGAGACCCAGCACCCACGGCAGCAGCAGGGCCGACCCCATCAGCGTCCACAACAGCCGTTCTATACTCGTGCTAACTGGGATGATAGCCGTAGCAATGCTGATCTGAATGAGACACCACATTTGGAGGATGCTTACCATGAGGTAAATCCTAACTTTGATGATTTACCCCCTCCTAATTTTGGTCGTCCTAGATTTGATAATGGTCAAGCTATTCAGAGACGAGATGTTAAGCTTAAATTAGAAACTTTTGATGGTAATACTGATCCTGAAGCTTATCTTGTCTGGGAAAATCATACTGACTATCTTCTTGAACATTTGCGCTATGAGGAAACGGAGAAATTGGAAGTTGTCATATTGCATTTAGTAGGTAAAGCTCGCAACTGGTGGTTCCGCACTCGTGAGATGCGCCGCCGTCAGGACAAGCAACCTGTTGAAACTTGGCCACAACTTCGCTATCTCCTAAAGAAGAGACATGTGCCTGAGGAATACACGGAGTCCATGAGGATGCAGCTCGCTTCCTGCCGACAAGGAACTCGCTCTCCGAATGACTTTAGGGATGAACTTGAACGACTTTCCCATCAGGCTAATGTTTATCTTACTGAACGTGCTTTGTGTACTCAATTTCTTGCAGGTCTTAATATTTCTATTAAAAATCCTTTAGCTATCCATTCCATTAGAGATATTAACACTTTGACTCATAAAGCACAGCTTCTGTATGAGCAACAAAAGCAGCAACTTCGGCTACAACGGAGCAGATTCGATCAGACCTCCCAAGGCCGCAGGTTTGTTCCCGTTAACCCTTCTGGTCAAGCTAAACCTTCTGCTTCTAACCCTTCTTTGCACCAAAAGGGAGTTTCCAACTCACCTCAACAGGGTTATCAGGTTGAAACTAGAAGAGTTGCTGCCCCTTCTACAGATCGCAACAAAGATATCCGCTGCTTCACTTGCGGAGGTTCTGGGCATGTCTCTCGCAATTGCCCCCAGAAACGGAAGGTTCTTCTCAACGATTTAGGAGACCATTACTATGAGGAGGAGACTGCTGAGGACCTGGTAGTTTCGAGTGAAGTGGAGGAGGACCAGTCGACTGAGCCTATTGAGGAGATCGATACTTCCCAGTACGGCAACGTGCTTTGCATTGTCAATCGACGGGTCCTACACATTCAGGAATCTCCCGTGGCGGATCAAAGGGAGAACTTATTCCACACCCGATGCTTGGTTCGCGAAGCTACCTTAACCCTTATCATCGACGGTGGGAGTTGCTGCAATCTCATCAGTGAAAAGGTAGTAAATTTCCTCCATTTACCTACTACTCCTAGAGCTACTCACTATGGTTTAAATGGCATTACTGATGATGGTTCTGATATATTAGTCACCAAACAATGTTTAGTCTCTATTTCTATTGGAAGATATCATGATAAGATATTATGTGATGTTGCTCGCATGGATTGTAGTCATATATTATTAGGGCGTCCTTGGTTATATGATCGTAATGTCCTTCATGATGGTCGTGCAAATACATATGCTTTCACCTATGACGGGAGGAGAGTTACTCTCCTACCCCTTTCGCCGCAAATTATTCTGAAGGACCAGGTTCGCAAGCAGCAACAAAGGAACGCCGACAGAGAAGCTGAACGATTGGAGAAGCTCAAAGGGAGCTTGGCTGAGCAAGCCGCCCCCGCGACCCAGCACGCCACGCCCGCGGCCCCAACGGCAGCCCCCTTGCCGCCTTCTCCTCCCCTTTCGACGCCACCTAAGCCCTCTTCTGCATCACTTAAAGGCTCTGTGGAACGTCGATCTTTGGTCTCTCACCCTCAGCAAGGGACCATCACCTGGAACGCTCATCGACCTCATATTCTTCTGGTCATGAAACAGGTATTACTTAATGTTGAATTAAGTCATATTCCTGCACCTATTGCTGCTCTTCTGCAGGACTATTTGGATGTGCTTCCAGCTGAACTACCCCAAGGCTTGCCTCCTATTAGAGGTATTGAGCATCAGATTGACTTTGTGCCTGGAGCAGCCTTGCCTAATCGCGCCGCTTATAGAGCTAGCCCTGAGGAAACAAAGGAGCTGCAACGACAAGTCACAGAATTGATGGACAAGGGCTTTGTGCGAGAAAGCCTCTCTCCCTGTGCCGTGCCTGTCATTTTGGTTCCAAAGAAGGATGGCTCCTGGCGCATGTGTGTTGATTGCCGCGCAATCAACCAAATAACGGTTAAGTATCGCCACCCTATTCCTCGTTTAGATGATATGCTTGATGAACTTCATGGTGCTGCTATTTTTTCTAAAATTGACCTTAGAAGTGGATATCATCAAATTAGGATGAAACAGGGTGATGAATGGAAAACGGCTTTTAAAACTAAGTATGGCTTATATGAATGGTTAGTAATGCCTTTTGGTTTGACAAATGCACCTTCTACATTTATGAGGCTTATGAACCATGTGCTTAGAAGACACTTAGGAAAATTTGTCGTTGTCTATTTTGACGATATTTTAATCTATAGCAAGAATATGCATGATCATTTAAGTCACTTAAAATTGGTCTTTGATTGTCTTAGGAAAGAGAAATTATATGCCAATTTAAAGAAGTGTTCTTTTGCATCCGAGTCTACCATTTTTCTTGGTTTTGTAGTGACTGCATCTGGATTAAAGGTGGATGAGGAGAACATTCGTGCTATTCAGGAGTGGGCTAGGCCGACTACACCCACCCATGTCCGCTCATTTTTGGGCCTTGCTGGCTTCTATCGACGTTTTGTCAAGGATTTCAGCCTGATTGCCGCCCCCCTACATGAGCTGACAAAGAAAGATGTGACATTTTGCTGGTCTGACTCACATCAAAAGGCTTTTGACGCCCTGAAGGACCACCTGACACACGCCCCAGTGCTGCAGTTACCTGACTTTGCTCAACCTTTTGAGCTCGAGTGTGACGCTTCTGGCACTGGCATTGGAGGGGTCCTGCTGCAGAACAAGCGTCCCATCGCCTACTTCAGCGAAAAGTTGGGCACCGCTGAGCTCAACTATTCTACCTACGACAAGGAGCTATTTGCACTGGTTCGCTGCTTACAGACTTGGCAACATTATCTCTGGCCTAAGGAGTTTGTGATTCATTCGGATCATGAAGCTCTAAAGTACCTCAAAGGACAAGCAGTGCTCAGCAGGCGACTTGCTCGATGGGTGGAGTTTATAGAGACCTTTTCCTATGTGGTTCACCACAAGAAGGGAAAGGATAATGTGGTAGCTAACGCGCTATCACGAAGGTATGTCCTCTTAAACCATATGGATGCACATGTTTTAGGTTTTGCATTAATAAAGGAACTGTATGCTTCTGATAGTTTCTTTAAAACTATATATGCTCAATGTGTGTCCAAAGGTGAAGTAGATTCATTTTTTGTTGATAATGGGTATTTGTTCAAGATGGGCAAGCTTTGTATTCCATCTTCTTCTATTCGCCGATTGTTAACCCAAGAAATACATGAATCTAGGGGACATGGGGGTTTCGAAAAAACACTAGCTGGACTAAAGGAACATTACTTTTGGCCTAAAATGTCTAATTATGTGCTGAGATTTGTCAAAAGTTGTGTTACATGTGCTAAAGCTAAATCGAAATCCAATGCTAATGGTCTATACCAACCTTTGCCAATTGCTAATGCACCCTGGGAAGATGTTTCTATGGATTTTATTGTTGGTTTGCCTAGAACTTCTAAGGGTCATGATTCCATATTTGTTGTTGTACACAGATTTTCCAAAATGGCTCACTTTATACCTTGTCATAAAACTGATGATGCTATTCATGTTGCTCATTTATTCTTCAAAGATGTTGTTCGCTTACATGGATTGCCATTGTCTATAGTTTCTGACCGTGATCCTAAATTTTTAAGCTCTTTTTGGAAAACTTTATGGTCTAAATTGGGTACAAAATTGCTATTTTCTACTTCTTGTCACCCACAAACTGATGGCCAAACTGAGGTCACAAATAGAACTCTTGGGGCTCTCCTTAGAGTCATGCTGCGAACTAACCTCCGGAGATGGGAAGACTGTCTACCATTTGTAGAGTTTGCATATAACAGGTCTAGGCACTCTGCAACAAAGATGACCCCCTTCGAGGTAGTATATGGCCGAAATCCATTAACTCCAGTGGACATGATGCCTCGGCCATATAAGGACAAGGAGAGCGTGGATGCAGCTAAGCAAGTGGACTTCATCAGAAGCTTGCATGAGCGTACCAAGGCGCAACTGGAGAGGAAGAATGCGCAATACAAGGCCGCGAAGGACAAGCATCGCAAGGATGTGCAATTCAACGTTGGTGATCTGGTCTGGCTGCATCTCAGGAAGGAAAGGTTTCCGCAACAACGGAAATCTAAACTGGACCCCAGGGGAGATGGACCATTCAGAGTGGTTCAGAAGATGGGTCCTAATGCCTACAAGCTGGATCTCCCTGCCGATAAGTACAGCGTCCATTCTACATTCAACGTCGCCGATCTATCCTTGTTCGTGCCTGACGATGACTCTGACGACGATTTGAGGACAAATCGAAGTCAAGTGGAGGAGAATGATGCCGCTCAATTATCGATGACTCCTAGTGACATTGAGGACAACATGAAGGTTCCATTTGATGGCCCTGTCACTCGTGCAAGGGCCAAGAAGATTCGAAATGCAACTAAAGCCTTTCTTGTCCGTCACCATGGAACTTTAGAGCAAGGGTTCAGGCCACCCTGGATCACTTGGCTCAAGGTTACACCACCAGCACAAGAAGTGAGCCTACGTCCACACACGGAGCTCATGAAGACTCGTCTGCACCCGCCATGATTCACCTGAACTCGGCATCACCAAGAAGCCACTCGGCCGAGTGGGCCATTGGTCTTGTCGAAGAGCATGGGCCGAGTCACACTTGTGTTGGGCCGGATTTAATTAATTTGTTATTTCATGCAATTAGATAAATAAGGTGGAATTTAATTATATCTCTTCTAGATATAATACTTGACCACCAAGTTATTAAATTTCTATCTCATTAGGATTTATTTATCTTATGCTATTTTAGGATAGAATTAATCTATCCAAACCCCTTTCCTTTACAAGGAAGGATTGGTTAGATTTCTCATTAGTTTACTATAAATTCATGTTACACCTTTGAAATTAATCAGATTGAATTAGAATTGAAGAAACCCTTAACGGATCTAGGGTTCTTCGATTATCAATCCCAAAAGTTATCTTGCTCTTGTTCTTAATAATTTTCGGCCTTCACAAAACACCAAACCCTCACCTTGTTCTTGTCGACATCGAGGAAGAACATCGGCATCTCTACTAGACCCTCGAAGTGCATCCGAGAACCCCAGTCGTTGGCATCGCTCGCGAGTACCCCGCTTCCAGCGAGCGTGGAGCCAGGCGCGTCGCCTCGCCCCAGCTTCCGCGTTCTCCAGCGCCTGATCCCGAGCGCTTCACTCCCGCGCTCTCGTGCGCTCACCCGCGTTCCCATCCGCCAGCCCTCTCGCTCCCAGCGAGAGATCCCGCGCGCTCCTACCTGCTCGCACACCCTGAGGCCGACGCCTGTGTGCCCGAGTCTGCGCGATCAGTCCTCGCTACTCGCCCTCGCTGTTCTTCGCTTGTTATTCTGTCGCTATTTCTCTGTTTCAGTTGCTGAATTTTCCAAGTTTAATTCTGTCGCTAAATCAGAATTTTAATCACTTGTTTGAATTGTTTCAAATCATGAGATATCAAAGAGCATTGCAAGATCGAAGCAAATATACGGCGTGGTTCTTGATCTGAAGCCCACAGGCGAAGGATCGGGTATCCCAAACGTATCACTTTTTCTGTTTGTTTTTGTTTTTTAAGTGCATGAAAAGAACTGATCGCACACCTATCAACCCAATTCTCGAACCTGAATACTTTTTCCACCTTCAGCAAAGGTTAAGGAGGAGACTAATGTCGACAACTAACAGCGAGAACGAGGTCCATCTCACACTAGCACAGGAGCTTGAGCAACTCCGCCTACGTATTGGGGAATTCACCACCAGAGAACTAGAATACGCCCAATGAGAGGCGGAATATCAACAGAATCAGCAAAGGTGGGAAGCAAGGTTGCATCGTGAAGTTAACGCAAGAAGGGAACTTGAGGAGCAGATTCTACACGTCCTAGCAAATGCAAATGAGTATCTGCATCCTACTTTGGAAGTTCCAGAATCACCGATCGTTCTTCCCCTCGTTAATTATGAAATTCATCCTTGTTTTATTACTGAAATTAGAAGGAATCAATTTTGGGAGAAACCCAATGAATGCCCTTTAGAGCATGTCACGACTTTTCTAAATTTATGTGAAGATTTTGCAGATAATGTCAATCTAGAATATGTAAAACTAAAGGCTTTTCGTTGGTCCCTTGTAGGAGTAACTTCGCAGTGGCTTGAGGGTTTTCCTGCATGATCTATTCGCACGTGGAATGAGCTAAGGGATTTGTTTCTCAACAAGTTCTTTCCTCCTGCCAAAACAGCTGCGCTCAGAAAATAAATCACGACATTCAGAAAGAAGCCAGGGGAGATATTAGCACAAGTCTGGGAGCGCTACAAAAGGCTTATGAAATCATATCCTACACATGGACATCCACCCTATGTCATCCAGGATATCATCTTCAACTGCATGGAAGCACCAACTAAGGATCGAATCAACAACTACACCACCTACATGTATCTCGAGCACACCCCACGACGTGCTTGGGAAACCTTTGAGACGTTGGCCAATTATGACAACACTTATTGATGTGGATCAACATGGCCTTATTTGGGTCAAACAATGATCTTGATCCAGGCGAGCTCTCAAGAACGACTCAAGGGCCATTGATGGAAAATAATGTCGTCCTCAGGAGGAAGAAGAAGGCGCCACCATGGATTAAAGAAAAGATATTATTTATATATTATTATTATTATTATTATTATTATTATTATTTAGTTATTTCCATATTTAGTAACTCCTACGTAGTTGGAGCTTTTTATGGATCTTTTATTTTTAGTAATACTTACTTAGATGGATAAAAGGGAAAAGGAAAGTTTATCTCTTTTAGATATTTTCCTTTACCAGTAAGTATGAATATTTATCTAGGAATTATTTATTAGTATTATTAGGATCTAAATACTCTATCTTTTGAAAAGATAGAATTGGAAAGCTTTGTTATTTAAACCCTTTTCTACATTCAAGAAAATCAGATTGAATATAGAATTGAAGGAAACCTTTGGCTAAAGGGTTCTTCGATTATAAATCCAAACCCGCTTCCCAGTATTTACGATTCCAATAACTACGTTTCAATCACCCTCACAAATTGCTGATCACGTTTGCCGATTCAATATTGTTTCGTCTACAATTCAATTAATTACAAAGTGTTTGAATTTGCACTAGTGTTGCCGGCAATGTGAGGCCGAATCCGAGTCCGTGATGAGTTGGAATAGTTGACTTTGCTTGGAAGCCATTGCCATCGATCAATAGCAAGTTTGCAACTTCCATATTAATGGCAATTGGAAGATTAATTAACAACCGTTAATCAATTGCTAAGGCCTCCTAGGTGGTGTATCTCATTTCAGAATTTATATCACGCATTAATTGGTATTTAGAGACACGTTATGCTATGCTCTTTGTTTCTTTGAGTTTGATGTCGTTGCTGATGTTTTGATTGGATGGCTTAGGAAATTTGGGGCGATTGGGAAGATGACCCCGATCCATTGGTTGTATTTTTTGCTTTGGAACGTGCTAAACAACAACGGCGCCAATAAGAGTTACGTCAGAGAGCTTTGCAACAACAAGCCGTAGAGCGACAACGAGAGGCTCAAGGGCACCGCCTTTGGCTTCAACGACAATTGGAAATCGAAGATAAGAGGTGTCAACAACGCTATCAGATTCGGCTTCTCCAAAAAAAAGAGGCCGAGGAAGAACGTCGCCGAGAGGAGGAGGAACGACGACAAGAGGAGGAACGACTCCCAGAGGAGGCAGAACGACACCGAAAGGAGGAACAAAGCCGATGGTTGGAGGCTTTGATTGCGGAGATTGTGGACAAATTCGTTGCCCAGAAAACAGCACAGCGTGCCGAACTTGTTTCGCAGATTTCCGTTGACTCCGACCTCGGAATTGAGTCAACTTAGTCTTGTTGCGAAGCTGACTCGACGAGCTTTCCAACAATGGGTCACACTCTGCCAGAATTTTCAGGGAAGGCCTCCGAACCTGCGTTGCAAATGTACTGCAGTGTTGCACCAGATGATGTGTTGTTTGCTTCTAACGACAACGATGAGGAGGTTGGTGAAACTTCTCATGAATTAGCTATTGTACCTCTTGAGAATGTTCCTAATGTTGAGACTTCTGAAGTTCATAGGGTTATTGAGCCTAATGATATTGTTCCTCTTGATTGCTCAATGTTCCCTATTTTAGGTGTTGTTTTTTAGGTTCATTTGCATCAAATTCTGCTGGCATCATCTCAAGTTGATTGTCAAGGAAGTTACTTTTTGGTGGTTGCTCCTTCCCCTTCGATCATCAACAACTCGATTCGAGGATGAATCGAAGCTAAGAAGTGGAGAATTATATGGATCAAGATGGCCTTATTTGGGTCAAATAATGATCTTGATCTAGGCGAGCTATCACGAACGATTCGAGGGCCATTGATGACAAAGAATGTTGTCCTCAGGAGGAAGAAGAAGGCGTCACCATGGATTAAGGAAAATATATTATTTTATTATTATTATTATTATTATTATTATTTAGTTATTTCCATATTTAGTAACTCCTATATAGTTGGAGCTAGTTATGGATCTCTTATTTTTAGTAATACTTAGTTAGACGAATAAAAGGGAAAATGAAATTTTATCTCTTTTAGATATTTTTCTATACCACTAAGTAGGAATATTTATCTAGAATTTATTTATTAGTATTATTAGGATTTAATATTTATTTATCTAAGCCAAAACTCTATCTTTTGCATAGATAGAATTGGCAAGATTTGTTAATTAAAGCCTTTTCTACATTCAAGAAAATCATATTGAATATAGAATTGAAGGAAACCTTTGGTTAAAGGGTTCTTCGATTATCAATCCAAACCCGCTTCCTAGTATTTACAATTCCAATACCTACGTTTCGATTACCGTCCCAAATTGTCGATCACGTTTGCCGATTCAATATTGATTTGTCTATAATTCAATTAATTACAAAGTGTTTGAATTTGCACTACTGGTGCCGGCCACGTGAGGCCTAATCCGAGTCCGTGGTGAGTTGGAATAGTTGACTTTGCTTGGAAGCCATTGCCATCGATCAGCAGCAAGCTTGCAACTTCCATATTACTGGCAATTGGAAGATTAATTAACAATCGTTAATCAATTACTAAGGCGTCCTAGGTGGTGTATCTCGTTTCAGAATTTATACCACCCATCACTTGTGGGAATTTGTGCGGCCTCAGACGAAAGGTATGAAAGGTCTGCCCCATCTATTTCTCTATATGTATCACCTAAAGAAATTGATCCTGGCGCCACAGAACAATTCCACAATGATCATGTACGTCGTCTTACCAAACAAGTTAAATTCATTTCTAAAGATAAAACTTGTTTGAAATGTGGGTCTGTGAGGCACAACACCACTGCGTCCCCACATGCCGACCAAATATTAGTTGCTGAAACCCACCAAGAGGCACGTTATGCGGGAGAAAACAACTCAGGGCAACATCAGCAATAAAACTGGAGCCACTATCGCCAGCCCTAGTATCAAAGAGACCCCCCGCCCTACAGAGGTCCTGGTCATCCGAACGGGAATGGTAAGAAAGATAACATACAGACAATTCTTGAAGAGATACGGAGGAATCACTCAGGAAGCAAGCAATCCATCAATTCCATCCATACTCAGCTGCACGGAATCAACTCTAGGCTTGGGGAGATTGATATCTGGAGAAAAAGCATGGAGACCCAAATGGGTCAATTAGCTTCATCAATCTCCAAACAATCAGGTACGCTTTATGGATCATCTGAACCTAATCCTAAGATTAAATCTACAGGATATGTGGCTGACATAAACCTAATGAGTGGGCATCAGATGCAAACGCCTGAGCAAAACACGAAGCAGAAGGATGCAGAGAAGTACTCGACATCGACCAGTCTAGTCGAGGTCGACCAAAATCCGGTTGATGTCGACCAGAATCACGAGCCTGCCCAAAAGTCGACCACTGTACTCGACGTCGACCACCCTCCGGTTGATGTCGACCACCCTTCTAACCATGTCGATCACACTCCCGCACCTCCGAAAAATAAAACGCTACCATTGGCCATTCCCAACCAAATCTTTGAAGGACCCAGCATAGAAGAAGTTTCAGTGGTTCGTAAATATGCTTCAAAGGCTCAATTTAACCATTCCTTTCACAGAAGCTCTGCACGAGATGTCGTCGTACGTAAAGTTCCTCAAAGATATCGTAAGAAAAAAACTATCGATGGCTGAGATCGCAGAAGAGTGCAACAAGATAGACCTACCAGAGAAAAGGCCAGATCCAGGTAAGTTTGCTATAACTATTGAATTCGGTCAATATAAGTTTAATGCATTATGTGACATAGGAGCCAATATAAGTATCATGCCTCTATCAATCTGGTCCAAAGTCAACATAGGTGCTTTGGAGCATGTGGATGCCCTACTCTATATGGCAAACAACACACTTCTCATCCCAACAGGCATGGTGGACGATGTGCCAGTACAAGTAGGTAAGTTATTTGTCCCTGCTTATTTCTTAGTTATCGATATGGCAGAGGATCCTGCTTGTCCAATCATTCTAGGAAGGACCTTCTTAGCAACGGTGGATGCAAAAATAAGCGCAAGGAAGGGAGTGCTCACTTTGAACATCAGCGATGAGGTAATTAAGTACTCTTTTAATAAAACTAAAAGGTATACATGTCCTATGGAAGAGGTCAAATCAATCTCAGCCAGGTACATCACTTGCGAGGAACCTAAGGTAAGCAATATGACCCCCGATGAGTTGGAGAAGAGAGATATGGAAGCCCAAGTGGAGGAGATTGTGGCTATTCTGAGCGATGAAACAAAAAATCAGGTAATTAAGTACTCTTTTAATAAAACTAAAAGGTATACATGTCCTGTGGAAGAGGTCAAATCAATCTCAGCCAGGTACATCACTTGCGGGGAACCTTAGGTAAGCAATATGACCCCCGATGAGTTGGAGAAGAGAGATATGGAAGCCCAAGTGGAGGAGATTGTGGCTATTCTGAACGATGAAACAAAAAATCTACTCGACATCGACCAAGTTAAGTCGACGTCAACTAATTTTTATTCAGAATCTTTGCTAGGGTAAAAGTATGGGGTCGATATCGAGCAGAAGTACTCGACGTCGAGTACTCTAGTTGACGTCAACCAGGATCAGAAAACTCCATCAAGCACACCACCGTCAAGCAAATCTTTCATACACTCGATCTCTCCATCCTCGACAAGCAAGCCACCAGAAGCACAGATGTACTCGATGTCGAGTACTACTACTTGATGTCGAGTACATCCCGAGGTCCCGAATGTCGATTCAGCGAGGGTGAGCCAAGGTAAAGATGTATCTTCTCCTATTTCCATAAAAGATTTATCTATACATGGGAGAGGTTTGCCTTGGTATGTGCGATTATGCAGGGTTTCCAATGACGAGCCGAAAGAATACGAAGTAGGAGATAAGTTCTACGTCTCCAAATCCAAGAATCATTGGTTCCCTAACAAATTCAACAACCACAATATGGGACCTTTCATTATACACAAGATCCATTCCGGAGGACTACAACCGATGGACAAGAATGGAGTCTTATTCGAGGCCCAATCTACATGGGCGCTGCAGATGCCACCTTTAGTATAAACGGAAGAAGTCGGCCTAGCGACTTTAAAGTCTAGAGCTTGTAACAAAACATTTAGTTTTTAGACATCTTTCCATTTGGTTTTTGGTTTTGAAACATTGTTTTTAAGTTTTTCTATTCTGGATATTATCTATCTAACGAGTCTTGTAGGTACGAAAAAGGTTGCAAAAGTACTCGATGTCGAGTAATCTACTCGACGTCGACCACCCACAATGAGAAACGGACCATGTGATCGAGGAATGATCACCCTGAGGCTTCACTGTACTCGAGATCGAGTAGATCTAGTTGATGTCGACTATTCTCCTCGACATCGACCACTTCTGCAGCAACTTCAGCACTCGATTCCGACGTTCTGCACATCTGTCTAGTAAGTTTCTTTCTTTACCCTTGTTTTTATATAGTGAGGACATTGTAATGTTTAAGTATGGGGTGGGGGAAGGGCTTACTTTATGCATATTTGACTATATTTGACATTATTTGTGCATATTTTCCGAATTGTTCACACATGACTATCTTTGGAACTGTTGTTTATCTAAGTGCTTACAAGTGTTTTCCAAAGTTCATAAACGTCACCCCCATCAAAAATTTTGAATTGGTGTCATGGAAGATTTTAATTGAACTCGACAATGCAAAATTTGATTTATTAGAAATATAGCATGAAATTGATATTGATTTTAACATGTTGCATGATAAGAGGATGGAGGACTTTATATTTTCCATATAATGCTCATATTGTTTATATCCTAGCCTTACCTATTCTCATATGCATCACAAGCCATATTATGCCTTATTTCATATATTGCTCCACATGATCTAAATATTTCCCATTCTTTACCTGGTTTCCTATCCGGGGATTATGTTGAGAATGGAAGTTACATTATGGAGATTATTATATTGTGTTTGTGTTGTTATCATATTTGGAGTTTGGTAGGAAGGAAATTGAAAGTCTATGAAAAATTTAATGAGTGAATGAAAATCCGATCACCTCAGAAGATAAAGGTAGATCGACCCTGCCTACATTGAGATAATAGTTCTGCAAGATGGGGCACACAGGTGAGAAGTCCGACACACTAAGTATCCGGGGCCATTTATGACACCCAGGTTTGCGACTCACGAGAAAGTAGTGCTGAGGTTAGAGAGGTAAACACATATAAGTGAAAAAAGAAAAGAGTGATTTATGAGAGGATGAGTGATGTGGACTATCATATGAAGGGAGAAAGTGCATCAAAGCAAGAAAGCAAGTTTGAAAAGTTCTCCCCGGATTTAGCACCACATTGCCCAAAAATAGCCCACCAATATACCTTTTGCCTTTTCTTCACCATTAGCGTAATTAAAGTCCTTTTAATTATTAATGCTTTTTCATGTATGAAATGTTTTTGCATAACCCTCCTTTTGTGCACGAAATTGCTTTTATGCACATGCATGGATTTGTGACACTAGTACCTTTTCGAGGATGGTAACTGATTGCAGGGACATATGACAATGAATATAAGATGTTGAGAGTTTAAATTCTTCCTCTGTATGACCGTTAAAAGTATTTTTTTAGGACAAGCAAGCTTCAGTATGGGGTGTTTGTTGTGAGCCTAAATTTCCATGTTTTACATTAACTTTTATATCAATTTCTGTATGCATTTCATATAAATTTCCATGTTTTACATTGACAGGTTGAAGATGGCGTTAACAATGTCTGATCTTAGAGAGGGTGGGAAGAGCTAAAGGTATTTTTTTTCTTTATTCCTTTTATTTTAAGTTAAGGATTATTTTCGTAAAAAAAAAGAAAAAAAAAGAACCCTTTTACCGTCTCCCCCTTCCTCTCATTTCTGCCCATCTCAGATCGCCACCCTTCTTCACCGCCGTTTCCCCTCACCACACAACCTCTTCACCTCTCCGCCCTCTTCTAATCGCCGGACTTCCTCCACTGATAGCAGAGCACACCCCTCTCCGGATCGCCGAATTTCCCCACCGATGCCGCACCTTCCCCCTCTGTCTGCTTTCTCTCTCTCCGACCATCTCTCTACACCCAACCTTCCTCTCACCGACATTCATCATCAAGGCGCCGCCCTTGTATCCGGCCGACTTGCACATCTTCCTCTAGCCACCTCCAGTCCCACCGGTGCCCTTCTCTCCTTGTTGTTCACCTCTCTCCACCATACTCCCTCTCTAAGTACCACCGCCGAACCACCGGGAGACATCAGCTTTGATTTCAATCGGGTAAGCACAGGTTAGTCCGTCTCTGTGTTGATCTGCATTGTTGAATTGGAAGTCTGATAATGCTTAATTTGTGAGTGGTTTAGTCTTGGATGAATGATTGATGATGTTTCCTGTTGGAGATTTTTTATTGGGATGGTACGGTCTCGAGTTAGCACTTAATTGACCTTGAACAGATTGTGATATTGATTGTTTTTCTTGCATAAGTAATGTTGTTGGTACTGCTCTATTGTTTTATTTTGGGACTGATTAATTCAAGATGGATTGTCGCTACTGATATTTGCTGGTGGTTATAAATGTTGTATTTGTTTGATTTGAACTTTCGATGCCTCTAATTCTTGTGTGTTTCATGCTCCATGTGTCCATATCAATTTTATTTTCATAAATTTAGTTGCAAAATATGGATGAGCAAGATCTTTACGGCTGATTTTTGTTATTGTAAAGTGCTATTATGAAGACAAGCCTAGCTACTTTGAGATGGTGCCCATGTTTCAATTTTTGCTCCTTGAAGTCACACTTGTATTCCATGTTTTTAATTTGTCATAAGTGATTGAGCATGAGATGTTGGGGGTTGATTTTAGTTGTGTGGAGGTTGGTTTTGTTCTTTGTACTTTGATTATATTATTATCTTTAGAAAGTTGGACTACTTTGTCTTGTGTGTTTTCTTTGCCTTTTGTTTTGGCCAGGACCAATTGCAAAGGAGATGATGCTTATATTTTTTCGACTCCAAGATGTGTCATAAATGTCAATTGCATCCAAGAGCTGCTGAAAGTTTCTACTGAACACCTTGGGCTGTAATTTCTGCTCTTTTATGATGTTTTAAGGGTGTTAGTACTTAGGAATAGTCACATATCTTGCTGAATTTTATGACTTTGATATTCCTTTGTTACTTAACTAGATTGGCGGCTGATTACTATGCAAGTTTTGCTTGTTTTTTCTACTGTTTGTGGTGTTGGACAGGTCCTATAATTTTGAGAAGTTGTTGAATTTCTTGATCTGTTCAGAGGCAACACTACTACCTTCACTTGAGTTAAAAGCTTGTTTTGGAATGCCTGATTAATTGTGAGTTTCCTCTACCTCTTTCATTCTTTTTCTTTACTTTGAGGACAAAGTAAAGTTTTAAGCATGGGGTGGGGAACTCAAATGTAGCTACGTATTTATGTGTTAGTTTATTTTGTTTTTTTCAATTTTTGTTATGCATTGCATTATAGATAGATTTATAGGTGTTTGAAAATTATCGCATGGTCTCATATAAGTTATCGAGTCTTAATTTTTTTATTTGTTATAGGAAGTTGTTTCTATGATTGGTATGACCTCGATGATGATATATGGTTTTTCATGCCTTAAGAGATAATAAACTTGAATTTTAATTGAATAATGACACTTGTGGGATTCCCATAGATAATCTGGATTATGATCTTTAATTATAACTTGATTATTGGTTGGATGTTCAGTTTAGAGAAAATAAAAATTTTATATGATTTGTAATATTTATGTCTAAACCCCTGATGAAAAGCACTAGTAAATTCGGTTATCTGTTTGATGTGATTTGATATATGATTGGGTTGATGAGTGTAAGGAGGATAAAATTCACTTGCACCGCTCAAGGAGGATAAAATTCACTCGAAAAGAATCATCAATAAACCAACGTTCGAGGAGGATAAAATTCACTCGACACTCATAAAAATTGAGAAAAAAAAATGTTTAGTAACCGATCCTGCTTGTGGAGGATAAAATTCACAGAAGGAGGAAGAAAAAGTGTTTAGAAGAAAGAGGAAAAAATATGAGCTTTATTTAAACACCGAAGTAGAAAAGGCCTAGTAGTATATGTGTGTTTATGACGATTTTTAAGTGTGCTTAATGAATTTGATTGCTCAATACATTCTGAATGCAAGCATCCCCTGAACCTAATCGGAGTTTAAAGTAATGAGTATGAAGGGTTTGAAGTGTGTCTCATAGTGTCATAACTATTTTTAGCTTAACGTAATAAATACTATCCTAAACCCATCAGAATCATACTGATGAGTGATCATTCATAGAAATTTCTGTGGGTATGAAGGGTTAAAGTAATGAGTATGAAGGGTTTGAAGTGTGTCTCGTCTTTGTTTTATGATTAGTTTGCTTGGGGACAATCAAAAGTCTAAGCATGGGGTAGTTTGATAGAGAATATTTTAGTCATATATTTGTATAATATTTTAGGTTATTTCCATATATATTTTACATATTTTATAGTTAATTTGTATTATTTGATTTGCGGAGTCAACACTAGTGTTATTTTAGGTATTTTGAAGGAAATTTTGAATAGTTCACATTGAACAAATTATAGTCGAGATGGGCCGAGTTACGAATGATGAATGGGCCGGTGAATGCTTACGGGAAGAAGCGGAAGGTTCATGACTCCAATAATTAGTAACTAGGACTCGTAGGACTAGTAATATACACAAGATTAGGACAGGAACAATAATAGGATAAAGAGAGAACTTGAAGAAGAATCGAGGATCAACTAGTCAAACTAAAGTGGATATTTGTAGATGAAACTATCTTCTTAATTGTTATCTCCGTTAATTTGTTTATAGTTTATTTTATTTTCTTTCTTATTCTCATCACACAAAAACCTCATTTTCTATTAATTGGTAAATAGACTTAACTTAGGAATAATTTGATTCTCTGTGCGATCTACTCGTACTTATCACACTTCATTAGTTAGATAAGTTCGAATTTATTTTGATACGGTTTAGGTGATAAAAACCGTCCATCACTCAACAACGTCGAAAATCGGTTCCGTCATAGGAGGGGGCGGCGGGCGCCGTGGTGAGGGGCGGCAGACGCCGTCTTTGCAGTGTGTCGCCAATTTTGTTTCATCCTCTTCTTCTCCCACATCAATCACCTCCTTCGGTTTCACTTCAATATTCCTAGTGGGAACATTCACTTGTTTACCTCCTCTAATGATCATGGTGCTCACATTCTCCTTCGGATTCACTACCACTGGTGATGGCGATTTCCCCGAATCTTTTGCTTTCAATTCTCCAATCTCCTTAGCCATTTGACTCAACATCTTCTCTTTAACACTCATCTTGTCCAACAACAATCTCAATTTTCACCCCCTCCCCCCCCCCCCCCCGTGATGGTGGCTCGTAACTAGTTCCCCGGCGACGGTAGGTGTCTCCCCTGTCTCTCCTCTTGCTGCTCCTGGTGTAGTTCTCCTTCCTCGTTGCTCCCATGTTGCTCTTTCTTTTCTTCGCTTCTTTATTGGTGGTCGGACACTTGGTGGTTTGTGTTGATGTTTCCGGTGACCTCTTGTTTTATTTTCCTTTCTTCTGTCTTTCGTCCTTCTCCTTTTCTTGTTTTGCTTTCTTCATATTGTGTCTTGTCCTTCTTTGGTTTTTGTTTTCGTGTCTTTGGTCTTCTTTTCGTGTGTTGTTCGTCTTGCTGGTCCTGTTTTGTCTTCGGTTTCTTTGCTCTTTTAATTTTTCCTGTTTGTGTTTGGTTGTTTGTTGTGATCTTTCTTTCTCCTTCTTTTCTCTTGTTCTCTTGTTCTCTTGTTCTTTTGTTGTGATGCTCATGGTTGGATACGAGCAAGAAGATTATGGATTCAGCCGACATGGGAGGGGGTGATCCTTCAAAGTACCTTGTGGAAGCCCCTTTCATGGAAGCTAAAAAGGGTGGTGAAAAGAAGAGACTGAGAAGCTTCAAACGTTCGCATCAAGAAGAAGGTGTGGTAGATCTCGCTTCGAATGGTGCAAAAGTAGTGACCAAGGGAGGATTGAACATCAATGCCACTAATTTGGATCCAAAGAAGAAGGCCACTTCGTCTCCGTCCTCTACTTTGATTCAAGGTAACCAATCTAAATCCTTCTACCCGCTTTCTATTATTAAGGATGATGATGAGCAGGCTAGGCTTGGCAATAACAAAGATGGAGAGCTAGAAGGAGATTTCTTCCAAGAGTTTGCTAATGTGGCAGACATGGTGACTCTTCCTCCAACCAAACCGCCTCCCATGAACTGCCAAACTCCGGTGAGTGGCAAGTTCATTGCCGAGTGTGAACATGCCGAATCAGTCAAGGGAGGAGCGGGTGCATTCAATGTATCCCATGGGGAAGGTTTAAATTCATTGCTTCCAAAGAACAAGCCATTCAATGATGGTCCATTGAAAATCACTTGCATTTATGATGAACTAAGTTCCCAAGGTACTCCCTCCAATTATTTAAATTTAAATTTGATTTCGAATATGGACATGGAGGGAACTACAATCCGACCAGTTGTCGCTAATGGTACTGGACCCAATGCTCAAGCGAATGTACTTGGCGCCCTGGCTCCTACTACTGATAGCAAGCTATCAGGGCGGGTTCAAGCGCCAAGCGCCCTGGTGTCTAGTACTGGGAACGAGCTAGCTGA
This sequence comes from Persicaria tinctoria, assembly GCA_037127255.1. NCBI lineage: Eukaryota > Viridiplantae > Streptophyta > Magnoliopsida > Caryophyllales > Polygonaceae > Persicaria > Persicaria tinctoria. The sequence continues at coordinate 36,175,164 of JBANSL010000015.1, read as the reverse complement.
GCAGCCCCACACGCGGATGACCATGGTGCTCAGGAAGTTCTCCTCGCGGAGGACGCTCGTTTGGGCGTGTCGGGTGCTCGTGACTCCGAGCGCCTAACCCCCAACATTGAGCATCCTTTTGCACCGGTGGAAACCAACGCCTTGGACCCATCCCTCGCTGCTCCTCTCGTTTCCTCTCTCGATGCTAGCAGTATGTCCTCGGGTGCTAAGAATGCGAACATTTGTGCTCTTATGTGTTCGGATATGCCTGAGCAAAAGTCCTCGGATGTCATGACTTCGCGAGTGACCGGTGTTGAGGATGCGCATGGTGTAACCTCAATATCGGATGCCCAAGTCTATTCTAAGAACATGCAAGGGAGCTAAAATATCACATGGGTGAGGCTTATGACACCCGATCTCCCAATGACGATGTCCAAGCGCCTGCTCCCTGCGATGGTCATCAAACAACTAAGGCGCCAATCGGTAATATTGCTAAGGCTGACCATGGTAAGAAAGGTATGAATTCCTTCAATCCCCCTAATAATGCTTGGAATTCTAAGTCCAAGAAGATATTCATGAACAAAGGAGTTTGTGGTAAGCTTGATTTCTTTGAGAATAATTCTAAGACCATTGTTAAGATTGATGTTAGCGAAAGTCTTTCCGATCATGAGGTATGGGGATGGAATCTCTTGGGGCAATACATGGGACACCATCTGGGAAACTACAAGATCAATGAGATGAGGCACGGATGAGGAGTCAAGTCCAAGTTCAATGAATAAGGTAATTGGTTTGTGTTTTCCTTCGATTCGGAGGAAGATGCAAATGGAGTTCTCAAAAGAGGACCCTACTTCATCAATGGGCGGCCATTCATCCTCAAGAACATTCCTGACAAGTTTGCTTTCACCGAGAAAGAGGCAGATATGATTCCTCTTTGGGTAAGAACTATAGGTGTGCTCGTAAAATTTTGGACTCATAATGTTATTGGCAAGATTTCCTCCCTTTTAGGTAAGCCATTATTCATCAACAAGGTCACGGAAGAAAGAAAATGTTGATCATATGCTCGGGATTTTATTGAGATTAATTTTGCCGAGGAGATCACGAAAGAGGTAACCCTTGCCTTTAGTGATAATTCTAACCTCGAATGCAAATTTTACATTGAGCATGAGCCAAAATATTGTGCAAAGTTTTGCAACTTTGGCCGTAACCCTTGTGAATGTCCTTTATATGCCATTGCTACTAACATGTTGCACAAGGATATGGCTAGTGGCAAAATTCAGCAAAAGCAACAAAGCAAGAATCGTGCGGAGAAACCGATTGTGCAAGCTCCCATCGAAAGCTCTTCCGACCTTTCTTCTAAGGAAAAGGATGTGGATGTAAGGACAAAAAATGCTCAAGGAACCATGATGGAGAAGCTTGTTGGGAATGAACTAGGAGGTGACGCCAAAATCTCCCAACAAAGCGCACCTAATGAGGTAAGCAACGTTCCGACCTCCTCCCCTCCTTTGAATGATACTAATGAGGTGAATGTTAATAATAGGGATGTTGAGAACCATGAACAACAACCTCAACAAAAGGAAGCTAGGGGTGGGCGGAAGAAAAAAAGGAACAAAAGGAAAACTAAGCAGAAAGATCAGAGCAACCATGATGAAGAGACCAATGAGGGAAGCTTAGGAAGCAAGGTAAGTAATTTTCCGAAAGAATTTGTTTGGAGATCTAAATCTCTTCCTCCTCTTGGTAGGGTGGGAGAAAAGGTCGCCCAAACTGTCATTACCCTACACAATCAAGATCATCCTCGTGAAATCACTCAATAATGCTTTCTACGAAAAGTTCTAATTATTCTCGCGAATCAATCAAAACCCTTGAACGATGCAATTCTATCAAGGTAGCTAATCAAAATAGAATCAACAACACAAAATCATCGCAAAGGTAATGAATTAATCATTGGAATAACATAGAATTCAAGTCTCACAAATCAACCAACCATGTCTCTGAATTGTAGGCAAAACTAAAGAGGTTTAGTGAATCATACCAAAGTAGAAAACTTCCATTCTTCTCTCCATAGTTGTCTAATGAATGAATATTAAAGAGAATAGTCTATTTAGGCTCAAAATCGGCCCCTGAAAACCCCAGGAAAAGTTAGATAAAAGTTCCATAAAAATAAACTCGGGCCGCGTATCGCAAATCCGGATTTGAGAGGATGGCGAGCGCCGTGGAAAAGGTGGCGGGCGCCGTCCGTACAACTTGACAACATCGACAGACTGAACTTGTAACGCACTTTCCGGAGACATTGTTCATTAGATTAACGCATATGAATATGTGTTGGAAAGATCTTTTCAAGCACTACAATTCTCATGACGACACCAGAAGCCAATTCCAACATATCAGAATCTCAAAGATGGGATTTCTCCAAGCTCTCTATTTCCGCTATTGTTCCTTAGCTCTTCTTTGTCTATTTGCTCCATGTTTTCTCCACCTTTCGTTTCTGAATCATAAGACCTAAAAATAAACACTAAAAAATGTAGATTCTGAACTTCTATATAAATACTTAATGCACCTAAAACCTACCTATAATTCCTATCTAAAATATGCATTATCAATACCCAATGCCCCCGGAGGAGTCCGACTGTGCTTGTCGCAGTCCAGAATATAGTGGCATTCATCCATGCGCGCTCTTTCAGGTCGCGTGTGAAAATGAGAATCACATTTCCGCACCCTTGTAGTTCGGGTGTCTGTACTGCAATCATTATCATTCGGGCATTTCTGGAGCGTATGAGTGGAGGGTTGGAGACCTTCTTCTTCAACGTATTCAGTCATTCTTCCCCGATTTAAACAGACATGACCACATTTACGTAGCTCAAACGGCAGGGATACTTGTGAGGGAAGAAAATATGGAGGTCTGAAGCTTTGCATTCAACGAGTTAAAGATTGAACTCATTTCGAAGACGAATTAAGTATAGCCTGGTCTATTGTATTAAAAAAAATATGTTGTTATCTGTAGTGTATTAGTTAGCTTTAGTAATGCTTCAATGTGTAATCTAATCGTTACCTAATCGTTATCATTGAAGTGAAGTGTTTGCATGTGATTGTTTGTTGTTGTCAACAAGTAGAAACCATAGAAAACAATAATGCAAGCAACACGAACTACACAAATATAGTATACCCACTAAATACGAAATGTATGTCATAAACAAACAAAATATACTATATATACTGCATAGATCTCATGTAGCTCATTAAATGCTCGTACATCTGGTCTAGCTGGTGATGCTCGGCCAATGCCTAAATACACTGGGTCATCTCATCGACCCGGGCCTGGCGCGCAACAGCCTCATCCTCATCTGGTCCGATGAGGCCATCTGGGTGGGTAGGCGCAGCCAGTAGAGCATCATCTAATACCACTGTCTTATGTGGTCAACACATGACCTCGACTCTGGGACTGAAACAAGGCGAGGTAGTCAGTTGAGACGCCTCCCTGACAACTCTCGTCACGATGTAACGCCTCTGCAAGCGAAACGGTCGCTACACAAAGGTGGGAGTGATGACGCCCAATGGGATCTCCTACACACGACCGAACTATAGAAGCACCTTGTCTAGAATGTACAGCTCAAAAATGCCACCGAATCTGATGGTGCCTCGATAGGTGGAGGAGCAAAACTGACCTGCAAAATCCAAGTCTCTGTCAAAACGCATCCACTCAACCTATGTTGTAAAAATGATGTTAGGAAAACAATCTTACTCAACATATGTAGTTAAAATCAAAGAAAGTGAGAAACAGGTTACCTAATCGATGGTCATGCACTCACGCTGTGCTCGAACCTTCTTCTCACGCTTGCGCCTCTCCCTATCGTTCCCCCTCTTCGCGGCCTTCGCTGAGTCGAATCGTGCCATGTATCAGGGATCATCAGCCAGTGCATCCTTGTCCGGGCAAAGTGGACCCGCAAAAAAAGGGAAATATGACCAGATCCATGCCTGAAAAGTATAAACCATTAGAGCGCTTATTATAGGTAACTCGCAACCAGAGCAACATATTTACCGTATTAAACCCCCACTTACCTGCATCAACGCAGCACACCCACGTAGACCCTTAGCCTCGCCTCTCGTGGTCTCCCCTAATCCTCGATAGAGGAAGGCAAGCACTCCTGCTCCCCAAGCTAGTCTCCTAGAGTGCGCCAAGTCCCAAACTAGCCCGAACAACGAGAAGTGTACGCAACTTTTGGACTTGTCGATGAAGAGCGTCGCACCCAGCAACGTAGCCAAGAAACAAATGGAGAGATAGGGGTGGCGCTATCTGACAGCTGGATTGTCGCCGGTGAACTGATCCCGAGGGAGGTCGTGCCTCTACTCCCACGCAGTCGTCAACTCCGGGATGGGCGCTCCGCAAGCGGTCATGTGCTTCTTCAGCTGGTTCGTGTTCTAATCAAACATCTGATGCAGTCGAGGCTCCAGCTTTAGTGGAAGATAGTAAGGGAGAGGCTCAAAATGCAATCCATCAATCGGCAGCCCCATCAGACAAGCGACATCGTGGAGTGTGATGGTCATTTCGCCTCATGGGAAGTGGAGAGAGTTCAACTCCGGTTGGCAATGCTGCACCCATGTCCACGGACCCATGTCCACGGACCCTCGTATTAAGCAGCCTCATCAGACTAGACTGAGTTGCATCATGCACCCTGCACCCATGTCCACGGACCCTCGTATATGTAGCCTCATCAGACTAGACTGAGTTGCATCCACTCCGTCTCAGTTCGTCTCAGTTCAAATTGGGCAGCCTCATCAGACTAGACTGAGTTGCATCCTGCACCCATGTCCACGGACCCTCGTATATGTAGTCCCGGAATGGATCGAGGTGTGTAGCCCGATGATGAACCTTCAGCAATTTTTGCTGAAAGGTAAGGTCCATCCACAACCGGTGATCCTTATGATGCCTATACGAGACCAAAAGATCTCTTGGAGGCAAGTCGACATCAAGGAGCCCATCATCCCCATCATCAGCCTCCTCCTCCTCCTCCTCCTCGGCACCCCCTTCTCCCGAGCCGCCCTCTGCGAGTCCTAACGCCCCACCTGCCTCGCCTTCTATAGGTCCCGCACCTCAACATGTCCTCCCCCCTCCTCCTCTTCACAAGCCACATGACCCGCCACCTGCCCCGGCACCTCCCGTCATTGTCATCATCGAGCTCCTCCTGGTAGAACTAAAGATCCCCTACATCCTCCTCCCGCGTGTCATCCTCTACCGCAGAAGGTGTAAAGCAGCCACTTGCTGCTGCGATGACTTCAGCCCAATCAACGTTGACTTGTGCATGTCCGGAGGTACTGGCACCACCCATGCGACCCTCAAGCGCAATAGTAAGGCGGAAGAACGTAGAATCGGCGTCTAGATGACCATGCGTCATGTCCGTAGATACCTCAACCACCATATCTCTCACAGTCATAGTTTCTTGCTCCGCAAGAGCTATGAGATCTGATATTGTCTGCGAAGACGAATCATTCATGATGACCTTGGCCAGCTCGACGCTCTCTACGACATGTGAAGGCACATTGCGGTCTCGCTTGAGAACAATGCGAACGGTCCCGTCATCCCTCCTCCTCCAAGAATCCTATTGAATTTTGAACTAGTTTTTATATATATTATTTTATTTAGGTTGAATGTTCCTTTCATTATATTATATTCAACTCTCTATTTAAATTATCTATTTCATTAAAAAATTCAACTTTCGATCCGCTTATAGTAGTTCTTTTTAGGCACCTTATTTTGTAACAATTTGTTTTTATACTTTACTTTTTGTATGTTTGTATTTTGTTCGGCACGATTTTCATATACATTATATTATACTTACATTATATTGTATTAAATATATTGTGCTTGATGTATACTGTATTTGTTTTTTATTTTTTAACAAGTTATATATATATATATATATATATATATATATATATATATATATATATATATATATATATATAGGGGATGGTTCAAGTGTACTCATTGCTTATTGTGTATCATGAGAACACATCCTGGGCGTTGATTGATTGAAATGGGTGGCTGAGATTAATAGGCAATTTAACATTTTTTCTTTAATTAAAAATCAGTGGGTCCCACCAGTTTTCTTTCTCACCTGCTGCATTGGGGCACGTGTAGAAGCCCATTTTTTTTTCCTGTAAATTATTCGACAGTATCGTTAGATTATTCGATTGTATCGACAGATTATGCGATGGTATCGATGGATTTTTCTAATCGGCTAGCACCATAAATCGATGGTATCACTGGATTATTCGATCATATCAACGGATTATGAAATGGTATAGACGAATTATGCGATGGTATTGATGGATTTTTCTAATCGGTTATTCGATGGTATCACTTGATTATTCGATCGTATCACTTGATTATTCGATGGAATAGCTTGATTATTCGATTGCCTAAAATCGTTTGTATTGGATGATTATTCGATGGTATCACATGATTATTCGATGGTATCACATAATTATTCGACGGTATAACATGAAACTTGAGCCCTTACCCCAAATTTGTCGACTACCCCTAACCCTAACACATCAAAAATAATCAACGTCCATCGGCCTGTGTTCCCCTTACCTTGCTCGTCTTCATCATCCCTCGTTTATAAAAAAAAATTGATTTCAAAAGGTCAAAACCTGTGTAAATTTCCATCTTTTATTCATAAACCCCATTTTAAACAACAAGACACGCTGTAGTTTACAAATTAAGTGCACAACTCACGAATTTGCAAAGGAAATTGAAATATAATCTGGAAGAAGAAGAAAACATATTACTCTCTCATAGGTGGCAATTTTCTTCATCTCAAGCTCTTCATCTCAAGCTGTCGGATTGCAATCTTCTCCGCCGATCCTTCTCCTCGTCCTTTTGCCTTCGTTCGATCGACCTCCAAATTGCCGTTCGACCCCAAATCAAACCACCAACTACAAATCCTCTTCGATGTTGTCCTCTTCGATGTCGTTCGGCCCCAGATTGCAATCTTTGCCAACGATGATACCAAGCACCCACGAACCACCACGCAACCCTCATCCTCTCATTCCTCTCCTCGCAGAACTTACACAGCCCCTGCCGTCACTCCTTTGCTCTCCAGATTCGGTCGCCTCTCACCACCGGCGATCACCACCTCGCCCAGATCCGGCCTCCCTGAGCAGGATCTCCATCGACATCGCCTTCGAATGTCGTTCGCCTTCGAGACAGAGAGAAGCTTACTGGAGAAGGGGGTCTCTCCGATCTCAGTGAAGGAGATGCATCCACGGGGAGGAGGGCGGCGCGAAGGCGAGATCTCGGCGTGTGTGGGATGACGAGGGCGAGGACGGCGGAGCGAGGGTGTCTCCCGCCCTGGTCGTTGTTGTCATCTTCTTCCTAGCACTCCCGAGCGCCGGACTTCCGATCGCTCTCTCATCTCCTGGGTTGAAAAAACTAATTGGGTGGGACCGATAGGGTTTGGGTAGGGTGAAACACGCACTTTATACATGGGTGGGATTGTGTTTTTTACCTTTTAATTAACAATTAATCTAAATACTCAAAAAATCTCAGCCATCCAATTTCCCTAAATCAATGGATGAGATTTGTTCTCATGATACATTTTAAGGTATATTCTCATATGATCTATCCTCTCTCTCTCTATATATATATATATACACATTAGCCGCTTGTTTATACTTGCTATCCGACTTGTGGCTGATTCTTTTGCAAATTTAATCGTTACTTGATGTATTCAATATTGTAAAATTCTGTGTCCATGGAGAATTGCTTGAATATTGTGCCTTGTTTTTCTCGCCTCTTTGCTTTCTAAAACTGAATCACTCTTAGGATCAAAAGGGCTTGCATTACTTGATTTCTGGTCTTTGCTTCGTTTACTTGTTGCTCTTCTGATATTGTAGGAACATGTCTTACAAACCCGACCGCAATTCTTCCCCTACCACCTTGCTCGCATTTCTGCATCCGATATGCAGTACATCATTAACTCTTCTGCCCAATCTGCTACACTGGCTCTACAGCAGGAGATGGAGGAGTCCAACAAAGCCCGTGAAAATCGCTTAGCCATCGAACGGGCTAAGGACCGAGCTCAATTCAATACCCTAATCAACCAAGCGATTGCTCGGCTACTCGATGGATTGAAACAGAATGAGGCTTCTAGATCTACACCGCCTAATGGTAAGCCACCTCCTTCATGTAATACACCCTCTACAGGTAATACACCTCCCTGAGGTAATACCCCTTCTTCAGGTAATCCACCCTCGTCTGGTCAATTACACTTTAAATTGCGATATGTTACGCCTAACCCTTTTGCAAGAGAGAATGACAATGATCCGTTATCGGGCTTTAATGGTAATGATGTACGCCCAGACCATACCCCACCTCAGCATCAGCAATATGGACGACAACAACAGCACCAACCACCTCACCAGACTCACGCTAATCCTCTGTTCATCAGATCCAACTGGGATGACAGTCGTAGCAATGTTGATCTGAATGAGATTCCCCACTTGGAGGACGCTTACCAAGAGGTAGATCCTAACTTTGATGATTTACCTAATCCTCATTTTGGTCGTCCTAGATTTGATAATGCACAAGCTATCCAATGGCGCGATGTTAAAATAAAATTAGAAACTTTTGATGGTACTAATAATCCTGAAACATTTGCGCTATGAGGAAATAGAAAATTTGGAGGTTGTTATACTTCATTTAACAAGTATGGCTCGCACTTGGTGGTTCCGCACTCGTGAGAGCCAGCGCGTCAAGGTAAGCAGCTTGTTGAAACTTGGCCCCAACTTCGCTATCTGTTGAAAAAGAGACACGTACCTGAGGAATACACAGAAACAATGAGGATGCACCTATCTTCTTGCCGCCAAGGAGCTCGCTCACCCATGGAATACAAGGACGAGCTTGAACGACTCGCTCATTAGGCTAATGTTTATCTTAGTGAACGTGCTTTTTGTACTCAATTTCTTATTGGTCTGAATATCCCTAGTAAAAATCCGTTGGCTATTCATTCTATTAGGGATACTAACACTTTATCTCATAAGGGACAACTTCTGTATGAGCAGCAGCAGAGGACCAAATTCGATCAAGCCTTCCAAGGTCGCAGGTTTGTTCCCTTTGCTTCTTCTAGTCAATCTAGACCTTCTACTAACCCTTCTATGCAGCTGATGAATGATTTTTAGTCGCCTAAACTGTATGAAAATAAACTCAAACTTACAAAATAGTATAGGAAGTAAGTAAGAGGTCGATCCTACAAAGAAACAAGTATTTCTGAGCAATGTGTATCTATCAATTTGTGAAAGGGGGGTTTTGATTGATGGATATAGAAAGAAAGCAAAATAAACTATAAACAACTTGATGTAAAACAATTTAGAGAAGATCGCCTTACCTACAACTATCCACTTTATTTGGTTGAATTGATATTGTAACTTCCTCTTGTTCTTTTAGTCTTCCTATGAATGCCCTTGTCTCGACCTAATATAGTTACTAGTCCAATCAGTCCTAGAAACCCTTATCAATCGAACAATCCCTAAAGAAGGATTTAACCCAATTGATAGCTTTAAGTTCATAGATTAACCAAGGTATTTACAGTCCCTAAAGACGGATTTAACAACACATCCAACTTCCTACCCATCCAATTAGTTCAATCAGCTCTAAAGGAACAAGTTTGATACTTGGGTTAAGGTTCGCAATCAGGAATCTACAAAACCCTAACAATTGAATTGATCTAACAAGTTGGCCAGACAAGAAAGAACAAAACAATCAATCAATAAGCGCAAAGAAGTTGAAGCATTCAAAAAAGAAATTAAAGAACAAGATTTAGAAACTCACAACTCAAACCAAACAAAGCTTCAAATCACAAGTAGAACGAAGAGAGTTTTGCTGCCCATGGCGAACATCGCTCTCAATCTCCAACTAAAATCGTCTTGAATCCTAACCTAATGAATGAATGGAAACCTAGGGCTAAGCTTTCTCTCAATTTCGTGCCCAAGTTTGTGTCCAAGTCGGCCTCCAAAAGACAAAGATAGGTAAATAAGGTTTAGATAGATAAAATTGTCGCCGAATGCCGAAACGTGTCGCTCTAGGCAAATGTTACGGTTGCTGCTTCATTGATGTCATGCGGCTGCTGCTTCATTGATGTGCTGCGGCCGCGGTATATGTGTTGTGGCCGCGGTATATGTGTTGCGCCCGCTGCAATGGTCTTTTACGAAAAATCTACTTTGAATCAGCTCTCAATGTCTACAAAAAAGTTGTAGCTCTCTGAAAGATCTTTCCAACGCATGGTCATAGTAGTCAATTGGACAACCGAGGCCTCCAGAAACTGCAAAACAAGTTCAGCTTGTCTGGCGATAACTTATGCAAACTCATTCTTCGTTTAGGCTCGCTATTTCTTCTCATGACCTCTTGAGGTCTTCATGTAAGCTTCTTCGATCAACTAGACATCCTAATCTAATGCGTCATCAACCCATGTCTCATCCTCGGATCCACAATTACCTGAAATAATCAATAAAAGTGTCTAGATTCCGACTCCATCAACATAAAGAACAAATATGCAAATTATACTTAAACCATGCATGATAAGCATCATTACTAAACTAAATGCAACCAATTATGACCATCTAAATGCATGCTATCAGCATCAAAAAGGATTTTCCAACTCACCTAAACAGGGTTATAAAGTTGAAACTAGAAGAGTTGCTGCACCATCTAAGGAACGCACGAAAGACATCCGCTGCTTCACATGTGGTGGTTCTGGGCATGTCTCTCCCGAATGCCCTCAGAAAAGGAAGGTCATTCTCAATGATTTGGGAGACCATTACTATGAGGAGGAGATTGTCGAGGACCATGTAATTTCGAGTAAAGTGGAGAAGGACCAGCCGATTAAGCCTGAGGATGAAATTGACACCAGCGACTTTCAGGACGTTCTCTGCCTTGTCAATCATCGGGTCCTACACATTCAGAAAGCTCCCATGGCTGATCAAAGAGAGAACATCTTCCACACCAAGTGTGTGGTTCGCGAGCCTACCTTAAGCTTCATCATCGACGGTGGGAGTTGCTGCAACCTCATCAATGAAAAGGTAGTGGATTTTTTACATTTGACTACTACTCATAGACCTACTCACTATGGTTTAAATGGTATTACTGATGATGGATATGATATTATGGTTACCAATTCAAACAATGTTTAGTTTCATTTTCTATTGGATCATATCATGATAAGGTGCTATGTGATGTTGCTAGGATGGATTGTAGTCATATTTTGCTTGGTCGTGCAAATACATATTCCTTCACTTTTGATGGGAGGAGAGTTACTCTCCTACCCCTTTCGCTTCAAGCTGTTTTGAAGGAACAGGTTCGCAAGAAACAATAGCATGACGCTCAAAAAGAGGCCCAACGGAAGGAGAAGTCACATGAGCGAACGGTAAGGTAGACCGCACCCGCGGCCCAGTCACCCGCACCCGCAGCCTCCAAGCCTGCACCTGCATCCACCTCTACATCAACACAACCCTCTCATACTTTTCTTAAGGGATCTGTTGAACACCGAGCATTGGTCTCTCACCCTCACAAAAATACCGTCACCTGGATTGCTCATCGACCTCACATCCTATTGGTAACGAAAGAGATATTGCTTAATGTTGTGGATTTGAGTCATATTCTTGCACCTATTGTTGCTTTTATGCAGGATTATCTTGATGTGCTTCGATCTTATCTTCCACAAGGATTGCTGCCTATTTGAGGGATTGAGAATCAGATTGACTTCGTCCCTGGCGCAGCCTTGCCTAATCGCGCCGCCTATAGAGCTAGCCTTGAGGAAACAAATGAGCTGCAACGCCAAGTCACGGAGCTGATGGATAAGGGCTTTGTGCGAGATAGCCTCTCCCTTTGTGCAGTGCCTATCATCTTGGTTCCAAAGAAGGATGACTCCTGGCGGATGTGTGTTGATTGTCGTGCAATCAACCAAATAACGGTTAAGTATCGTCACCCTATTCTCCGTTTAGATGATATGCTTGATGAATTATATGGGGCATGCATTTTCTCTAAAATTGATCTTTGAAGTGGCTATCATCAAATTAGGATGAAATAGGGAAGTGAATGGAAAACGACTATTAAAACTAAGTATGGATTATATGAATGGTTAGTAACGCCTTTTGGTTTAACAAATGCTCCTTCTACTTTTATGAGGCTTGTGAACCATGTGCTTAGACGTTACTTAGGAAAATTTGTCGTTGTGTATTTTGACGATATCTTAATTTATAGCAAGAACATGCACGATCACCTTAGTCACTTAAAATTGGTATTTGATTGTCTTAGACAAGAGAAATTGTATGCCAATTTAAAGAAGTGTTCCTTTGCTTCTGAGTCTACCATTTTTCTAGGTTTTGTAGTGTCTGCGTCTGGAATGAAGGTAGATGAGGAGAAGGTTCATGGTATACAAGAGTGGGCTCAGCCACATACCCCCACTCACGTCCACTCATTTCTGGGCCTTGCTGGCTTCTATCGATGCTCCGTCAACGACTTTAGCACCATTGTCACCCCCTACATGAGCTAACTAAGAAGGACGTGACGTTTCGCTGGACAGACTCACATCAGAGGGCGTTTAATGCTCTCAAGGATCGTCTCACCCATGCCCCTGTGCTGCAACTCCCTGACTTCGCACAACCGTTCAAGCTCGAGTGTGATGCTTCTGGCACTGGCATTGGTGGAGTTCTGCTTCAAAATAGGCGCCCCATTGCCTATTTCAACGAGAAGTTGGGCCCCATAGAGCTCAACTATTCTACCTACGAAAAGGAGTTGTTCGCGCTGGTTTCGCTGCTTATAGACAAGGAAGCACTATCTATGGCCTAAGAAGTTTGTGATTCATTCGGATCATGAAGCTATGAAGTACCTCAAAGGACAAGCAGTGCTCAGCAGGCGACTTGCTCGATGGGTATAGTTTCTGGAGACCTTTTCCTATGTGGTTCACCACAAGAAAGAAAAGGATAATGTGGTAGCTGACACGCTATCACGAAGGTATGTCCTCCTAAACCATATGAATGCACATATTTTGGGTTTTGCTTTGATAAAGGACTTGTATACTTCTGATGGTTTCTTTAAAACTATATATGCTCAATGTGTGTACAAAGGTGAAATTGATTCATATTTTCTTGATAATGGTTATTTGTTTAAGATGGACAAGCTTTGTACCCCATCTTCTTCTATTCGACGACTGTTAACTCAAGAAATTCATGAGTCTAGAGGGCATGGAGGTTTCGAAAAAAAACAAGATGGACTTAAGGAACATTACTTTTGGCCTAAAATGTCTAATTATCTGTTTAGATTTATCAAAAGTTGTGCCACATGTGCTAAGGCTAAATCGAAATCTAATGCGAATGGTCTATATCAACCTTTACCTATTTCGAATGCACCCTGGGAAGATGTATCTATGGATTTCATTGTTGGCTTGCCTAGAACTTCTAAGGGTCATGATTTTATTTTTGTTGTTGTAGACATATTCTCTAAAATGGCTCATTTCATACCATGTCACAAAACTAATGATGTTATTCATGTTGCTCAATTATTCTTTAAAGATGTTGTTCGCTTACATGGATTACCATTATCTATCGTTTCTGATCGTGACTCTAAATTCGTAAGCTGTTTTTGAATAACTTTATGGTCTAAGTTAGGTACCAAACTATTATTTTCTACTTCTTGTCACCCCCAAACTGATGGCCAAACTGAGGTTACAAATAGAACTCTTGGGGCTTTCCTTAGAGTTATGCTGCGAACTAACCTCCGAAGGTGGGAAGAATGCCTATCATTTGTTGAGTTTGCTTATAACAGGTCTGGGCACTCAGCAACCAAGCAGACTCCATTTGAGGTAGTCTATGGCCAAAACTCACTCACCCAGTGGACATTATGCCATGACCTCTCAAGGAGATAGAAAGCATGGATGTAGCTAAGAAAGTGGACTTCATCAAGCGCTTGCATGAGCATACCAAGGCGCAGCTGGAAAGAAAGACTGAGCAATACAAGGAAGCAAAGGACAAGCATCGCAAGGATGTGCAGCTGAATGTTGGTGATCTTGTGTGGCTGCATCTCAGAAAGAAAAGGTTTCCGCAATAACGGAAATCTAAGCTAGACCCCAGGGGAGATGGACCATTTCGAGTGGTTCAGAAGATGGGTCCTAATTCTTACAAGCTGGATCGCCCTGCCGACAAGTACAATGTTCATTCTACCTTCAACGTCGTTGATCTATCTTTGCTCATGCCTGATGATGACTCTAATGACGATTTGAGAACAAACCGAAATCAAGTGGAGGAGAATGATGCAGTGCAATTGTCGATGACTCCTGGAGCAAGGGTTCAGGTCACCCCGCATCACTTTGCTCAAGACTACACCACCAGCACAGAAAGTGAGCTTGCGTCCACAAACGAAGCTCATGAAGCCTCGTCTACACCCACCTTGAACAAGACATACTCGGCCACACATGGATCACTCGACCCATGCCTATGTCGAGTAGACTTGATCCAATGTCGAGTACTTACATTGTGTGGGCCGGTTTTAATTTAATTAATTAGTTATTATTTCATGTATTCTATAATTAATAAAGTGGAAGAATTATATCTCCTCTAGATTAATTCTTGTCCACTAAGTTATGCAACTTTTATCTTATTTAGGTTTACTTTATCTTTAGGGTTTTAATTATATCTTTTATCAACCTAAATTCTATCTTGCATAATAGAATAGGTTGTTGGCTTTTCTATTTAAATATTGTACTTTCCATTGAATTACTTAGATTGAATAGAAATGAGGAACCTCTTTATGGATTAAAGTGTTCTTTGATTTCAATCCCAAAAGTGTTCTTGCTCTTGTGATCTATCATCTTCGGAACCACAATCACCATCACCGTCACGTTGTTCCCTTGAACGAACCAAAACCATACACAACCCTAAACACCCAAACCGTCGCAAGAAGAGAATCAGGCCCCTTGGCGTCACTCGCAGCAACCCCGAGACGCTCATGCTCTCGCTCTCGCTCTTGCTCTTGCTCTCTCTCTCTCTCTCTCTCTCTCTCTCTCTCTCTCTCTCTCTCTCTATCTCTATCTCTATCTCTCTCTCTCTCTCTCATTCGCATCCGTTTTCGCTATCAGCGAGCACGACCGAGGTCCCGCTCCCTTACACCCTGAGGAGGCTCGCTCCTGTGTGCTCGGCTTTGCCTCCAACAAGCGTGTACAGTCTCGCACGCTAGTGCCGCGCGCGTGCCCGGATCCCTCCACTTCTCTTTTCGTCGCTATTGTTTGTTTTAAATTTGTTTTAAGTTTAGATCATCGCAATAATTAATTTCTTAATTAGTTTAATTCATTTATCAATCAGGAGATATTGGAAGAGCATTACAAGATCGGGCAAATATACGGTGTGGTTCTTGATCCTGCACCCACATGCAAAAGATCGGGTATCCCAAACGTATTACATTATAGGTAAGTCTTAGGTGCATTAGAGAGTCGTATTGCATGTTTAATACACTTATTCATATTCTTGGTCATTTGGTATTCGAAGTGCGGAATCTAAGGTTTCTAGGGTTTATTTGTAGGTTATAAGATCTGGCCTCGAAAGGTGGAGAAAGAATGGAGCAAATGGACAAAGAAGAGCTAAGGAACAAGATCGGAAATGGAGAACATGGAGAAATCCCATCTTTAAGGTTATGCGTAAATAGAACAAACGATAACTCCAAAAAGTGCGTTACAAGTTCATTCTGCCGAAGTTGTCTACTGCATAGGCGGTGCCCGCCACCATTTCCACGTCGCTCGTCGTCTCGTCATATCCGGATTTGTGATACGCGGCCTAGTCTGTCTTTATGGAAACTCTTATCTATCTTTCCTAGGGTTTTTGGCCGACAAAAAAAGGCCTATATTAGACATATTTCAGTAGGTTTTATTCAGTTCTAATCATTCATAAAACTCATGGTGAGACTTGATTTGTATATTATTCATAAGTTTATTTATCATCTTGTTCTTCATTGTTTATATTTGTGATTCTTTCTATGACCGCACATCTAGATAGAGTTCGCATCTATGATATGAATCCGTTATTGGTTTCTCGATAGCAAACGAAGTCAACGATTTAGTAATATTTCCTTGTGTTTGTAGTGCTTTGTAGTGGATGATAACAATTGATCTATGTCAAGTAGATGTCTCTAGGGTCCGAATGGGTTATTCCTTTATTTCCTATTTGCATTGAATTGATATGCCAATTGGTCTTAAGTACTCTAATCGTTAATACTATTCTTTAGTAATATTGTATAAGATGATTGTATCCTGACGGATCAATCAACCTTAGGCAAGTCGGCATAGGCTTAGGAGTAATATTGAAATCATCTCAAGGATCAAGTAAATTAACCAATGTTGCGAATTTTATCTCAAGGATCAAGCAAACCACACTCTTATCTTTTGTCTTCTCTTTGTGTCCGTTCACATATTTATCTTAGTTTAGTTGCATTATTTATCTTCATTTATATCCATAGTCCATTGTTAGTGTCATAATTAATAAACACATATTGCATTGAAGTACTTGTTTCTCTGTGGGTTCGACCCCTTACTTATCCGCTATACTAGGATGCTAGTGAGTTTGTTAGTTTGGGTTATTTCTTTGGCGATGTGAAATCTAACGACGTTTCCCTTCTGTCAAAAGTGGCGCCGTTGTCGGGGAAGCAAGTTTATTTCTTTGTTTTGTGTGTTTATTGATTTTTGTTTCTTTTGTTTCTTTTAAAAAAAATTTAAAAAAAGATGTTGAGGATATATCAAAATCAGGGAGAATCTTTTCACCATTACTTCGAAAGAGGGCAAGAATTAGTAAGTGAGCGTCAAACACGGGATATCTATGATAGTGAGCAAGATAAGGTTCTTTGCGTTTATGAAGGCATAAGTCCTGAAATGCGATAACTTATCGATCACATGGGTGATAATGTTTTGTGCAACCCTGGATTGTCGGGAATGTGGGATCTTTTCCACGACCTGGCTGACGAAGCATTGGAGGAATAACGCAAGGAAATAGCCGAGCAAAACAAGGAGGAGGATGCACTGCACATCACGGCGCCCGCCGCCCCCTCAGAACCTCCGCTGTATGAAAAGATAACTAAGCAAGAATGGGAGGAACAATGTAAAAGATTTAAGGAGGCGTGGGAGACGCATCTATTCGCTGACAATGATTGCAATGAAGAAGAAGATCTAGTACTTCTTGAAACAGAGTCAAATAAGTCGATGCGTGAGGTTTCATTTATTATGTCTTCTTCTCCAATATCTTCTATGCCATCTCATTCGCCATCCATTATGTTTTCATCCCCGTCACCCATTGTGCCAATCACATAACCAATTCCATAGCCGATTTTTGTGGCTCCTGAGTAAGGTAATGAAATTTCTAACACTTTTGTGATTTATGGTTAATATTTGGATCCCTAGGAGCAGTACTTCTACAAGACACTAGCGAAACTGTGTTGGTGGTCTTACATTCTCTCTGAAAAAGATCAACCTCAGGTAAGTAGGGAAGTCTCAAAGCTTCCTTGCCAAGTATCCTTAATTGCTTGTTTTCTCATGTTTAGTGTTCATTCAAATTTTGGTTGGGCACAAGAATTTGATTTTCTTTTAAGGGCTTTAATAATGTCTGAATGAGTCTTAAGGTAAGGACAAAATAAACCATCGAGTCTATGACATTAACCAATGACGCTTTTTTGGGAGGCAACCCATGATTTGTTTTCTAATTTGCAAGTTTTTCAATTCCTAGTTAGGTATTTTCGAATTCAATAAAATGATAGAGTTCAATTTAGATATGTGTTTTTGGAGGAATTTTGAGTTAACCATGAAATTTGCTTGATTGAATGACGGAGTTGGCGTTCTGCACAAGTGGCGCCCACCGTCCTATCCACGGCGCCCGCCGCAACCGTTCACATACGCGTTTCAGATTTTTGGTAACATTGGAAGGGAGTATTTTCTATCCTTTATTATTTTTTATTTTTAGGTTAGTTTATATTTTCTATCTTATTTAAGATTATATATATTTCTACCTTCTTATTTTAGGAATAGATTTTATTTTATCTTCTTTAGGATTAGATTTTATTTTATCTTTCTTGGGTTAGTTTTTTCTATTTTAGGGTTAGATTGTTCTATCTAGGATTATTTTTCATTTATATTAGGACTAGATTTTATCTTTTTATTTATTTTCTTTTATTATTTCTATCTATTTCTAATATTTCTTTTCCTTTTTGATAGATGATCCTTTCCCTTTCCAACTAACCACATATCCCAATTCCCAAATTTAATCATTCACAACCTTTGTCTTCAAGCCACACAAGAATCCTAATTTCTCCACTTGAATCTAAATTCTAAAACCTAAGCCTTGAGTTTCAATCAAAAGCCTTTCTTTTTTCCATCATCCACATTCATCATTACCCTTCATCCATAAAATTCAATTCTTTTCATACTATCACCATTCCTATCACCAAAAGAAAGACTTTGAAACCAAGTCCTAATCTTCAAAGAGCAATTTGGAAGGAGTTTGGGCGTCGTAACCTCGACGTTGCAACTCGGATTCATGGTTCTGCACACATGGCGCCCGCCGTCCCATGACTGGCACCAGCCGCCTTTCACACGGCGCCCGCCGCCGCCTCAGTGTTCCAAAGTTTGTTTGTCCGACAATTGTAGCCACCACTACCATGATCAAGTAGATTCCCTTTTCCATCACTTATGGTTTTATTTTAAATTTTGTTGTCTTTATGTGATTTTCATTTAAGGATGATGAAAAGTTTAAAAGTGGGGGGAAAAGTGAAGTGAATTAGTTAGTTAGTTAGATTAGTTCATGTTTAATTTTTTGTTTCATTTTCAATTCTTAGTTATTTTATTTTATGTTATTTGTTTTAGAAAATGTCAGAAATGAAAAAAAATTTGAAAAATGTCAAAAACCCAAAAATATCATGCATTGCATAAATATGTGTTATTCAACTACCCATCTTCCAATGTTTATCATCTATTATGTATTTTGGCATCATCATATAAATTCCATGACATGTTTGGATTGTTTAGCCTTGTCATGTAAAATTTGATTTTCATGTGAAACATGTTAGGTGGCTGGAATTGAGCATGTATGATTTAAATTCCTAGACATGATTGAAATCCGACAAATATTTGTCATAGTGAGAATTTTTGGCCTTATAGGGATCACATCTATATTCCCTCTTTTTTTTTTTGTGATTTACTCATCTTATGCAATTACGTCTTAGTATTGACATGGTTATCTATTTTTGAGACCTATTATATACAATGTTCATTGCTGATAAGTTTCAAGTGATAGAGGCACCTTTTAATCACATTTTATCCATATCTACCCTACATCATGTCTTTGCTTGAAGCCAATTTGAGCCTTTAGCATTTTTTCTTTAAAGCTCCACAAAAATCATGTTTCCTATCCTATGATAAGCCCGGCCTATCCGGGATTTAGGATTTGAGTTGGTTATGGATGTTACTTTGAGTTGAGAGAGAAAAGCTATGGTTTGTGCTTATGTTGAGAGGCTTTGAGAGAGATGTAATGTTGTGTGCTTATTTTCTTCATATTGTATTTCATGCATTTTGGCTCAAAGAAAAAAAAAGATTCAAAAGCTTTGATCTAGGGAGGATAAAATTCACCTAGGGGCAAAAGTAAGATAGAAAAAAGAAAAGAAAAAAAAACCATTCAGAAAAAAAAAAGAAAAAAAATGAAAAAAGAAGAAAAATTATGAAGAATAAGAGTCTTATTATTTATTTATGCATATGAGAGTTGGATGTATGTTTGGTTGGAAGTTTGATATTGAGAGTTATCATCTTTTGAGTGTTTTGAGAGTCTTATGTTCTTTTGAGACATGATACTTATGTTATGAGAGCTTATTGTTATGTATTGGAGTTTTTGTCATTGGAATGGTTTTCGAAGTATGGAAGTTGTGGTGTTTTTCAAGTTGTTCGCAAATCCTTTTTTCTGGATTTTTAGCAACACAAACCTAAATGTTTCACATGCCTTATGTTTCTACCAAAAGCCCCATTACAATCCCGCCAAATGGAGTCTTCTTTGAAGATTTCCATTGAGCGCAAGTCCTCTTGATGGTGCTTATTTGATTTGACGTATTTGGTTGAGAATTTGTGATATAAATGTCAATGCTTATGTAGCTTTTTGAATATTGAATAAGTTAAGGGTCGTTCTTTAAAGCCTAAACACATGAGAGCGAGAGAAACACATTTATCCCTGTGAGGTTGAATGGATAGGCATGCAAGCTACTTGGTCATTTATATACATGCTATAATGTTTGTCTACCTTGTTCATGTTAGCACACATTTGAGATGTTGCTTTTCATGAGGCGAATGCATGATGAATATGTTTGTGGGATGTTTGGTTATTGCTATGTTTTTCATTGCTTGAGGACAATCAAAGACTTAATTTGTACTTTTTATTTGCACTTTTTATCCTATATAAAAAATTTTGTTTAGACATGAAGAAGTCTCCATCTATATGCTCTAATATAATTCTCTAGAGGACTAGCTGATATGGGGTTAGCCGTAGGATGGCCCGATCTTTGATAATCAAACAAGAAACTAAAGAACGGAAGCAAGAAACAATAAGGACTCAAAGAACACAACAAGAACAATGCAAGAATCGATCAAGAAGAACTCAAGATCGACCAAGATCAATGAAAGACTCGACAAAACTAACAAGACTCGATATCGACTATGTGAAAGAATGCAAGACTCGAACAAGAACTAATAAAGATCCGAAATTGACAACAAGACGCGATCGATAAGGACTAATTCGGTCTATATAGAACAAGATAAAGACCTCAGGCCTCCTTAGAGGGTAGGAACCAATACCAATGACGATATAGCCCGCCTCTACAACCCTACACAACGAAGCGGAAAACTTGGAGGCATAAGGAGGGGGCTTGTTGTTTTAGGAGGAAATCGAGTTCAAAATATAGAAATATAAATCAAACCAGATCCGTGCCCACGCAAATATTTACAAGACCTCCTCCTGATGTAGCAGCGGGAAGTCAAGATCGATCCTCGAGGAAGCGTGTCATCAGATCCTAGGCAGCGGAAGAATCTCAGTGGCTGAAATCGACTACAAGGTGCACGACCTCGACTAGGGTTAGTCGACAGGGGCCAGTACAGTCGAATCCGAGCAAACAGCAGACACTGAAATTTGGTCGATCTCGAGCAGCTTTCGTCGTAGTCGAGTTGGCTGGTCGTAGTCGAGTTGGCTGGTCGACTTCGAGTTCTGCAGAGACACAAACAGCTGCGATCTTTGCTCGATCGAGAATCAGTAGTCGACGTCGACCAAGGGGTGGTCGAAATCGAGAAGAATAGAAACTAACGAATGCAAAACTTCGAACTTTAAACAATATATGAAAAGACTTACAAGATCGGGGTTTGCAACAATGATAACCAAACATGCATAAGGTAAGATAAATAACGATAATCATGCAAATCGCATTGAAGGAACAAGCTTTCGCCTTTTCCAACAATTAGACAACTCTTTCAAAAAACCCTAACTGTATCTACCAATTTTATGTTTACAATCCAAGTTGTTAGCATGGATCTCCATTAGATGGGTAATAAACACATAAAAGGTAGTAGATGCTCAAAACATAATGAAGGTCGGATCTTTACCTCAAACATGCAGGGCTATCGCCGGGCTCGCCCCAACCCTAGAAGTGGGTGAACTACTCGCGCTTTATCATAATTAAAGACATCAATAATAAAAGGAAATAAACTTGCATTAAACCAAACTGAAGAAAGTACAAACCGAACAAAGCTAGATCACTTTTGCTCCCTTGCTCCACTCGGCCTCTCTCCCTCTACTCTCTTCTACTTCTCCTTCTGAACTTGAATGAATAGAAATCAGCCCCAATGGCTCTATTTATAGGGCTTAATCCTTGCTAATCAAGGAAAGCAAACTATATCTACTTTCTAAAGATAAAACTTAAATAAAAGGAACATTTATCTAAAAGGAAAACTATCTAAATATCTTCAAGTGGATAAAGATGAATCTAGCCTTGCTTCGTGTCCAAGAAACCAACTCGTACTTGGATTAGCCTAGTTGACTCGCGGCCCAGGAATTTTTTGGTCGACTTCGACCAATTTGGTCGACGTCGAGTTGGTTGCTCGATATCGCCTTCGCTTCGTCTTCTCGAGTTGCCTCTTCTCTTCTCGAGCTCGGGCATACTTTTGAGTTTGGTCAACATCGACAAGTTTGGTCGACATCGAGTAAAATCCACGAGCTCGACTTGGCTCTTCGGCTCCCTGGCTGGCTTTCTCTTCCTCGAGCTTAGGTTTCCTCTTGGTCTTGGTCTACGTCGAGGAAGCAAGTGGACGTCGAGTAGAATCTTTGAACTCGATTTTCTTTCTTCTCCTTTCCTCGATCAAGCTCTGCTCCTCCTGGTAGTCGAAGTCGATGAAGCTTGCTCGAAGTTGAGTAAAATGCAGCTTTCTTCTTCTCTTCTTGGTTTCGTCCCAGAATGGCTCCAAATTCTATAATATTAAACCAAAACTTATGTAGACCTCTATTTCTTGCAAATAAGCTTATACTACACAAATTCAACATATTCCCAGCCCGACATATGTAAAGTATATAAAACAAGGAGCTAAAATGTATATAAAAGCATGGTCACTTTAGTGGACATCACTTGTGGATACCAAGATCACCAAGTCTTGCGAAGTTGATGAACACAACGCAAACCAAGCTGAGACAATAACCAATTTGCAATCGATGAGCTCCACTTCTAATCCATCGACTTGCACTCAATGTGTTCACATAATCTTGAAAATTTCTATTCAATAAGTTCCAAGTTGTTTATAAGGAAGGGATCGGCAATATATAGCCATGTAAGGCTTGGTTGGGCTGAATTTAATGAATAAAAGAAGATAAAGAACTACTTAAGAAATTAATAAAATATCCCTAAAGTTTCCTAAAATAACTTAAGTAAAAAAAGTTACTAAAATAGGAAATAATATAATGTTCCAACACATTGACAAAATCGGCAATGCGTGACTTTCCGATTTAGGCTCGGGGAGTTGAAACTTGCTCGAGAACAATGCGTGACTCACAAACATGAATGAGTCTCTTTGAAGCTTCTTAGCTCGAGCTCGAGTCATAGGTCTTTCTTTTAAGATGATAGGTGTGTTTGGAGCTGTAGAAGATGGTCCCGCATTAACCTCCCCTTTCTTGGAAAGGATTCAACCACGAATCCAAGTCTTCGTCCACAGCAAAGTAAGGGATTAGATCGGCGACGTTGAATGTTGCGCTCACGCCATAGTCTCTAGGAAGCTCCAGCTTGTAGGCATTCTCACCAACTCGTTGTAGAACCTTGAAAGGTCCATCTCCTCGTGGTGCGAGCTTGCTCTTCCGCTCATTTAGAAACTTCTCCTTCCTTAGGTGCACCCACACAAGATCCCCAGGCTGGAATGTGACCAATCGGCGCCCCTTGTTGGCCTTATTGGCGTTGTATTCAGCCTTTTGCATAAGCTTCTGACGTGTCCGTTCATGTAGCTCCTAGACGAACATCACATGCTTACCTGCTTCAGATGATTCTTTCTCTCTCATAGGATATGGAGTAAGATCAAAAGGGGTTAGTGGATTAACACCATAAACACATTCAAATGGAGTGATATCCGTTGAGGAATGCATAGTCCTATTATAAGTAAACTCCACATGAGGTAAGGTTTCTTCCTAAAGTTTTAAATTTTTCCTAATAATGGCTCTTAGGACGGTTGTAAGTGTTCTATTAGTCACGTCAGTTTGGCCATCAGTTTGGGGGTGGCTAGAAGTAGAGAATAACAATCTAGTTCCCAATTTATTCCATAAAGTTTGCCAAAAATGATTTAAGAATATTGTTTTCGGCACACCATGTAATCTTACTACCTCTTTAAAGAATAAGTTAGCAGCATTGGTAGCATCATCAGTTTTGTGGCATGCAATGAAATGAGCCATTTTAGAAAATCGATCAACCACTACAATTGTAGAATCCCTCTCCTTCTTAGTTCTGGGCAACCCAACTATAAAATTCATAGAATTATCTTCCCAAGGGGTTGAGGGTGTGGGTAGTGGCGTATACAAACCATGGGGCATAAGCTTAGATTTGACCTTTAAACAATCAATACATCTTTTTAGATAATGTTCTACATCCCTAAGCATATGTGGCCAATAAAAGTATGATTTTAATGTATGATAAGTTTTATCTCTTCCAAAATGTCCCTTTAAACCACCACTATGGGCTTTATTAACAAGTAATAAGCGAAGAGAACATCTAGGAATACACACTTGATCTTTTCGAAACAAGAATTCATCCCCAAAATCAGCATCTTTATCATATAATTCCTTAATGTAAATAAAACCTAAGACTCTAGAATCCAAAGTGGTTACAAGAACATGTCGTCTAGATAATGCATCAGCAACCACGTTGTCTTTGCCTTTCTTATACTTAATCACATAAGGAAATGTTTCAATGAATTCCATCCATCTACCATGTCTCCTATCAAGTTTATCTTGGCTTTTAAAATGTTTCAAAGATTCATGATTGTAGTAGAAGGTAGTCATGATCGATCCAGGAGGATGGTCAAGTATGAAAATAAATATAAATATCAAATCAAACTGACTCCCTGTCTCAGCAAATAAATACAAGACTTCCTCCCATTGTAGTAGAAGGCAATCATGATCGATCCATGAGGAAGCGTGTCAGCGCACGCCTTTTCAGTTCCAAACTCAGCCCGAAATCGACCAGAAGAGCACTCGATATCGACCGATCTAGTAGATATCGGCCACTACGTCGACAAAAACTGCAAAACAGATCAGAAACATAAACAAACAGAAACAAAACCGGTCGATATTGACCAAAACTCCTCGATATCAACTAACTTTTCCTCGACGTCGACCAACAGTGCTCGAAATCGAGTACTCCGTCGTTTGCCCGGGCGTTTGCATCTTTCGCCCATTCCTTAGATTCATGGCAGCTACATGTCCTGTAGATTTAGTCTTAGGATTAGGTTCAGAGGATCCTGGGAGCATACCTGATTGTTTGGGGACGGATGTTGCCAGCTCACCAATTTGTGTCTCAATCGATTTCCGCCAAATATCGATTTCTCCAAGCCTAGAGTTGACACCATGCATCTGAGTGTGGATGGAATTGATAGATTTCTTGGTGTCTGAATGATTCCTCCACATCTCCTCAAGAATGGTCTGCAGGTCATCTTTCTTACCTTCTATATCAGGGTGACCAGGAGCTCTGTAAGGAGGGGGATTCTGATGCTAGGGCTGGCGATAATAGCTCTAGTTCTGGTTCCGATGTGGTCCTGGGTAGTGTCCCCTTGCATACCTTACCTCTTCGTGGATTTCTGCTTGATGTACTTGATTGACGTGTGGGCACGCAGTGGTGTTATGCCTCACAGACCCACATTCCAAACAAGGTTTATCTTTAGAGAGGAATTTTACCTGTTTGGTAAGGCGACGTACCTAATCATTTTGAAACTGGTCCCTGACGTCCGGATCAACCTCATTTAGTGGCACATACAACAACATAGATGGGGCAAGCCTTTCATACCTTTCATCAGAAGAGGCCGCAGAAGTCCCATATGTGTTGTCGTCGTTGGCCATCGTCTCAAACACCTCCCAAGCACGGCGTGTAGTGTACTCGAGATAGCCATAGGAGGTGTAGTTGTTGATCCGATCCTTAGTAGGCGCATCCAGGCAATTGAAGATGATCTCCTAGATGATGTAGGGTGGTTGTTCATGCGTAGGACATGATTTCAGAAGCCTCTTGTAGCGCTCCCAGGCATGTGCTAATGTTTCCCCTGGCTTCTGTCTGAAAGCCATGATCTGTTGTCTGAGAGCAGCATTCTTTGCAGGAGGAAATAACTTGTTGAGGAACAAGTCTTGCAGTTCGTTCCACCTGCGAATTGATCGTGCAGGCAATCCTTCTAGCCACTATTGTGCTATTTCTACAAAGGACCAACGAAAAGCCTTTAGTTTTAGATATTCTAAATTAGCAACATCTGTAATAGCGTCACACAAGTCTATAAAAGTGGTGACATGCTCTAAAAGACATTCATTGATTCTTCCCCTAAATTGACTCCTCATAATTTCAGTAATAAAAGAATGACGAATTTCAAAATTAATAGTGGGAAGAACGATCGGCGATTCTGGAACTTCTAGAGTAGGCTGTAGATACTCATTTGCGGTTGCTGGGATACGCCTCATCTGCTCCTCAAGTTGCCTCCTCGCGTTGATCTCACGATCTACCCTTGCCTCCCACCGTTGTTGGTTCTTTGAATATTCCGCCTCTCGTCGGGCTTGTTCTCCTTCTCTGGTTGTAAATTCCTCTATCCATAGGCGAAGTTGCTCAAGCTCTTGTGCTGGTGTGAGCTGGCCCTCATTCTCATTGGTGGATGTTGACATGAGTCTCCTCCTAATCCTTTGCTGAAGATGGAAAAATCGCTCAGGCTCGAGATTTGGGTCGATAGGCGTGCGATCAGTTCATAGCATGCACCTGAAAAACAAAAACAAAAAGGAACTAAAAACAAAAAGAAGAGTAAAAGAACTAAAAAGGGCATGATTGATTGCTTCCTCGGCAACTGCGCCAATTTGTTGTTGCATGAGGATGGTCAAGTATGAAAATAAATATAAATATCAAATCAAACTAACTCCCTGTCTCAGCAAATAAATACAAGACTTCCTCCTGTTGTAGTAGAAGGCGGTCAGGATCGATCCACGAGGAAGTGTGTCAGCGCCCGCCTTTTCAGTTCCAAACTCAACCCGAAATCGACCAGAATAGCACTTGATATCGACCTATCTAGTCGATATCGACCACTACATCGACAAAAACTTCAAAACAGATCAGAAACAGAAACGAACAGAAACAAAACCGGTCGATATCGACCAAAAATCCTCGATATCGACTAACTTTTTCTCGACGTCGACCAACAGTGCTCGAAATCGAGTAAACAGAAACCAAAATTCACAACTTTTCGCAAGACAGAACTCGAAACTGATGAAATAAAATCAATAAACTAAAAACTTCCAAGACCAGGGTATCAACGCCACAACGATAACCATGTAAAATAACACATAATGGCATAAAAGATCATGCTTTTTCATCAAACAACTTTCATTATTTACAAATAGGAATATAGATGCTTTTGCATAAACCCTAATTGTTACTAATCCTTTTTCACATAATTAATCCAAGTTGCATTAAGATCACTTTCGCTTCAATAACATAAACAAGGATAACCTTCAACTTTCGCAAAAGAATCATGCTCGTAGGGATAGAAGACGAAATCGCATCAAAAGATTGTACCTTTACCGCATCACCTTACATGGTTACCGTCGGGCTCACCCCGACCCTAGAAGTTGGGAGACTACTCACTCTTCATCATGAATAAACACATCAAAGATTTCCGGAAAATAAATTGCATTAATTGAATAAAAGAAAGCTTACAACCAATCGAAGCCAAATCCATCTCTCGGCTTCTCCAACCTCTCTCGGCCACAAGGTTCTCTCTCTACTCGCTATCTCTCTCTCTATGTGACTAATTGTAACTGAATTTGAATGAATAAAACTCATCCCTAAGGCTTTATTTATAATGCTCATTCCCCGCTAATCTAGGAAAGAACTATCTATCTATATCTAAATCTCTCTATCTAAAGGCATAAGATAAAGTTTGGAAATAAAAGAAATAAATCAATAAAGGAAACTATATCTAAAGTGGATAGATCTCTCTTGGACTTGATAGAACTTGATGTGGTGTTGATAGTATTCTACAAATCTTCACTTGCAAGTAATCTATCTTCTCGGCGCACACTCGATCTCGACTCGGTTTCGACGCTGAGGGTTGGTCGATATCTACCAACCTTGGTCAATATCGAGCTGTCTTGCTTGGCTTTAGCTTTTATCACTCGATATTGGCTCCTAGGAGGAATGTCGACTAGTGTTGACTCGATATCGACCAACATAGGTCGATGTCAACCTCTCCTGTTTTGCTCCCATTCTCTGGTCGATTTCTGGCATGTCGGCTCGTTGTAATCCACTCGATATCGACCTAGACTAGTCGATATCGACCTCTTTGGAGATTTTCTTCCTTTCTCCGAATTGCTGTAAAATGCCTCGATTTCTGCGAAAATAAACAGAAACTAGTGTAGATTCCATAATTTGGAAAATAGGTGTAGACTACATAGCTTCTGTACTATTCTAGCCCAAATGCATGAAATGCATGCAAAAATCGATATAAAAGTAGCTGTAAAACATGGAAAAATAGGCTCACAACAATGATCAATCCTAAGAATAAACTCACTAGGCTATAGGTGATGGGACCAAGTCTTAAGAACTCTATAGAAAGCATACAACTCTTTATCATATGTAGAGCAATTAAGACAAGCACCTTTAAGTTTCTCATAAAAGAATGCTATAGGTTTACCTTCCTGCATAAGAACTCCACCAATTCCAACTCTGCTAGCATCACACTCGACCTCGAATGGCCGAGAGAAGTCGAGTAGGGTGAGTAGATGGGCGTGAATGAGCTTCTCCTTGAGCTTGTCGAAAGCTTTCTCCTGAGATGCTCCCCACTTGAACTCGCATCGCTTCTTTGTGAGCTCCGTAAGAGGGGCTGAGATGGTGCTGAAGTCGCGCACGAAACGTCTGTAGAAGCTCGCCAAGCCTTGAAAACTGTGCACTTGTCCGATGTTGGTGGGGGTCGTCCAATCTTGAATGGCCTTGATCTTTGCGTCATCAACACGCAGTCCATTCGAGCTCACTACAAATCCAAGAAAAGACACTTGATCATTACATAATTCACACTTCTTTAAATTAGCATACAAGTGTTCATTTCTTAATGTATGAAGTACTTCTTTAAGATGTGCTTTATGTTCATTAGGAGATTTGCTATAAATAAGAATATCATCAAAATAAACAAAAACAAATTTCCCTATAAAATTCCTAAGCACATGATTCATTAATCTCATAAAAGTACTTGGAGCATTAGTTAAACCAAAAGGCATAACCAACCACTCATATAAACCAAACTTAGTCTTAAATGCTGTTTTCCATTCACCGTCTTCCTTCATTCTAATTTGAGGGTAGCCACTTTTAAGATCTATTTTCGAAAATATGGATGTTCCATGCAATTCATCTAGCATATCATCTAATCGTGGAATAGGATGGCGATATTTAACTATTATGTTATTGATAGCCCTACAATCTAAACACATTCTCCATGATCCATCTTTCTTAGGGACTAATAACCCAGGCATAGCACAAGGACTTAAGCTTTCATGAATATATCCCTTATCCAATAGTTCCTGGACTTGGGATTGGACCTCTTGGGTCTCAGTGGGATTCATACGATAAGCAGGCCTATTAGGCAAAGAAGCCCCTGGAATAAGATCAATTTGATGCTCAATTCCACGAATAGGGGGTAGACCTGCTGGTATGTCATCGGGGAACACATCTTTATACTCTTCAAGAAGAGATAGGATGTGAGGATGGAGGGTAGCTCAAACCTCCTCACTCAACATATTCAACCCTTTGCATAGGAGCATAAGGGTTGTTTCCCCATCCACAAACTCGTCTATGAACGTGCTCTTGGAAGCCAAAAACACCTCTTTAGGCTGAGATTGTGAACCCCCTTGGCTCGACTAAGCCTCCTTATCTAACTCACCTTTACTTACCTTGCGCTTCTCAATATCATCAGCCACTTGTGTAGGCGTCATAGGCTTGAGAACGACATTTTTCCCCTGAAAAGTAAAGGAGTAACGGTTAGTAAACCCATCATGTAATCAGATTGCCAAGGACGACCTAATAAAATATGACAAGCTTCCATAGGCACAATATCACATAAAACATCATCTTCATAATGTCCTAGTTTAAAATGCACTTTAACTTGTCTATTTACTTTCAAGTTTCCACAGTCATTCATCCAATGCAATTTACAAGGTCTAGGGTGTTGAACAATAGAAAGTTGCAATTTATCAACCATTTCTTGACTAGATAAATTATAGCAACTTCCTCCATCAATGATCACATTAACAACCTTTCCTTTAACTAAACAGCGAGTATGAAACAAGTTTTCAAGTTGATTGTCATCACAAGGAGTAGGAACAACACTTAAAACTCTTCTAACAATCAAGGACTCTCCATGTTCATATTCGACACCATCATCATCATCATAAGCTAAAAGGTTAAGGTTTTGATCATCATTGTCATTAGTATGCTCATCACAAGAATTTTCATATTCATATTCCCCTAGGTGATTAATCATGAGAGTTTTCTTATTGGGGCAATCCTTCATATAATGACCTCTACATTGGCATTTAAAGCATACAATATCTCTATATCTAGTGGTAGAAGGGTTAGGATTACTCCCTTTGGGGCCAGTAGATATCCCAGACGAATCACGTCCATTCCATAGCGCCTTGCCTTTGTCGATGGACTGTTGGGGTGCTCGGCCATCTCCTCTCCCTTGGGGCTGGTTTGGTCGATCTCGTGCTCCACTATCACCACGGCATTGGGGCTGTTGAGGCCGAGATTGGCGCCACCCTGGCTGCTGCCCACTCGAGTTTCGACTCCCTTGGCTCCTATATCGCGCTCCTCTTTCTACCTTTATGGCTAAATGTAAAAGCTCAGTAGGCGTAGAATAAGGAAAATAATCAATTTCATGAGCCAAAGCGGGATGCAATATTCTAAGAAACCTAGCATTCGTATATTCATAGGGTTCAACTACATTATCCCTAGCAATGGTTTCTTGCATTACATTAAATGTTTCCTCAACAGTTTTGCTACATTGCTTAAGATTTTCTAAATGTTGTCTAAGCTCTCTAGCATAGTGTTGGGGAACAAATCTACTTCTCATAAGTGCTTTTAGTTGAGTCCAAGAAGCGATAGGTGCATCAAGGGCTCTTCTTCTTTCTTTACCTAGTTTATCCCACCAAATTAAAGCAAAGTCAGTAAATTCTAACGAAGCTAGTTGCACCTTTTTAGCATCTGAGAAGTTATGACAATTCCAAATCTCATCCATTTTAGTTTCCCAATCAATATACACATCTTGATCAGTTTTACCTTCAAAAGGAGGAATTTTTACCTTTACCTTACCTATACCGTCCTGATCAGGAACTCTAGGTTCTCTGTATTGGTGTCGACCTCCTCTGTCATTCCGCCTCGGGCGTTTCTCCCAATACTCCTCTTCTTGGATGTCATCGTCACGCTCCGAGTAGTAGAACTCCTCATGGAAGCCTCGGAGCAAGGGCAATTATCGTTCTACCATATCTCCCCCCTCGTGGAGAGTTGTTCTCATCAAATAAAGGATTATCTAAATTAGGATTAGGATTAGGATTAGGGTTAGTGATGCATTGCAATTATCGATGACTCTTGGTGACATTGAGGACAATATGAAGGTTCCGTTCGATGGTCCTATCACTTGTGCAAGGCCCAAGAAGATAAAAGATGCAACCAAAGCCCTTCTTGTCCGTTACCAAGGAACAATAGAGCAAGGGTTCAGGCCACCCTGGATTACTTGGCTCAAAGCTACTCCACCAACACAAGAAATGAGCTTCCGTCCTCAAACAAAGCTCATGCAGACTCGACAACATCCGCCTTAAAGACCCAAAGGACTCGACATTCACAGTGGGCCACTCGAGACCTCCTTATGTTGAGTGAGCCAAGATCATGTCAAGTGCTCCAAGGCCCATATCGAGTTCCTTCATGTTGGGCTGAGATTATGTGTCTTAATTTAATTAATTGTTATTTTATGTAATTAGAATTAATAATGTACAAGATATATCTCCTCTAGATATTTCTTGTGTCCTTGAAGTTTTAGAATTATATCTTCTTAGGTTTACTTTATCCATAGGATTAAATTTCTATCCTTAACAAACCAAAACTCTATCTTGCATGATAGAATTGGTTCATAGTTTTTCTATTAAACAAACCTATGTACTTTGATTTTTCTCAGATTGAATAGAATTGAGGAACTCTTTTATTCCATAAAGGAGTTCTTCGATTTCAATCCCAAAGCTTTCGTGCTCTTGTGATCTATACCCCTTCGGCAATCAATCTCCATTACCGTCACCTTGTTACCTTCACCAAACCAAACCCAGGAACAACCTTAAATCGACGCAAGGAAGGAAGCCAAGACCAATCGGCGCTTGGCCTCGGCACCAGGCTCCGCAGGCCTCGGCGCTAGGCACCCTGCCCTCGCGCTCACTCTCGCTCTCGCAAGCACGCGCTCTAGAACCCTCAGCGTCATCGCTCTTGCTCTCGTTCGCAGCGACGGCATCGCTTGCGCTACTAGCGAGCGGAGCCCTTGTTCACGCGCGCTGTCGTCCTCGACATCTCCCTCGCATCCGTGTCCGCGCCCTGAGGAGTCGAAGCTTCTGCGCTCAACAACCAACGTTCGCTCCCATGAGTCTTGCCGAACATCCACGCTCGCACGCTCCCTCTTCATCGCTTCCTTTAATTCCTGTCTTATGTCGCTGTTGTTAGCTTAGATTTAATTAAGTTAGTCCGTTGCTGTTGTTAGCTTAGATTTAATTACGTTAGTCCGTTGATTAATTAAGTTATCAACTGTTGCTTTTAATTAGTTTAATTCTTTAGTTTACTTATGTCCATCGATCCAATTAGTTGTTGAATTTCTTAAGTTAAGAATTATTGATTAATTAGTTTAGTTAAATTTGTTAATTAGGAGATATTGGAAGAGCATTGCAAGATCGGAAAAATATACGGCGTGGTTCTTGATCTTGAGCCCACATGCGAAGGATCGGGTATCCCAAACGTATCAAGTGGTATCGGATTTCAGGTGTATGCAAGCTCTTTATTCTTTAGATTCCTTAATTGAGTGATTTATTTTCGTGCCTTATTTTTCACCATTCCCGCTGCATAAAAGTTAAATCTTTATTATTCACCCATAAAATTGGCACTTTATTTTAGTTATTTCTTGTTTGGATCTTTAATTGGAAGATATTGAGTTCTTGACTGCAAGTTTTAATCTTTTATTCCATGTTGCTACATAGCATGCCTATGAATGTGATTATTGGATTTAAGCATTATATGGACTTGCACCACTAAAGAACCCTACTTTTTCCAGTTTCTAGCCTATTTCCCTTATTTTTATTTATTTTTGCTTACTTATATATCACCGTAGCTTGTTATTTTATTTTTTTTCCTTGCTCTTATTTTCGTTACTATTCATCTATTACAACATCTATTTATTAGTTAAGAAAAAAAAGCCAAGAGCTTAAAAAAAAAGAAGAGACCATACATTCATCTTTACCTTTGATTGAGTTAGTAACTCATGGCATCTTGTTCTTTTCTTTTATTTGCTACTTGTTAGATGATCTATTTGGTTTAAAGCATTACAAAAGAACCCTACTTTGTGTGATTTTGTGCTGTGCCGACATAGGAGCCTTGGTCACACCTCTCTTTTTCTAAACTGTGTTGCAACCGTCGGATAATAGTTGACGGAGTGTGTGCACTTGATTGCCCTTGTGATTGCTATTGTCGATTGCTACATCTTCTTTTATTTCGAGCATCACATTGTACATCTTTTTCTAGACACATTAGCCGCTTGTTTATACTTGCTATCCTTGATATCCCACTTGTGGATGATTCAATTTGCAAATTTGATTCTTACTTGTTGTCTTCAATATTGCAAATTCTGTGTCCAGAGGAATTGCTTGAATTTAGTGCCTTGTTTTCTCGCCTATTTGATTTCTGAAACTGAATCACTCTTAGGAATCAATAGTGCTTGCATTACTTGCTTTCTGGTCTTTGCTCCGTTTACTTGGTAGTCCTAGATTTGATAATGCACAAGCTATACAACGTCGAGAGGTTAAGCTTAGGTTAGAAACTTTTGATGGAACTACTGATCCTGAATCTTATCGTGTTTGGGAAAATCATATTGACTATTTGCTTGAGCATCTGCGTTATGAGGAAACAGAGAAGTTGGGAGTTGTTATATTGCATCTGATAGGTAAAGCTCGTATCTGGTGGTTCCGCACCCGTGAGATGCGTCATCGTCAGGACAAGCAACCTATTGAGACTTGGCCACAACTTCGCTACCTTCTAAAGAAAAGACATGTGCCTGAGGAGTACACAGAGACCATGAGGATGCAACTAGCTTCTTGCCTCCAAGGAGCTCGGTCACCCATGGATTACATAGATGAGCTTGAACGGCTCTCTCATTAGGCTAATGTTTATCTTACTGAATGTGCTTTATGTACCCAATTTCTTGTTGGTCTTAATGTCTCTATTAAAAATCCTTTGGCTATTCATTCTATTAGAGATATTAACACTTTATGTCATAAAGCACAGCTTCTGTATGACCAGCAGTAGCAGCTACGCCAGAGGACAAGATTCGGCCAGACCTCCCAAGGTCGCAGGTTTGTCCCTTTTAACTCTTCTGGTCAATCTAGATCTACTACTAACCCTCATCTGCAGTAAAAGGGAGTTTCCAACTCACCTCAACAGGGTTATCAGGTTGAAACTAGAAGGGGTGCTTCACCATCTAAGGAGCGCAAAAAAGACATCCGCTGCTTCACTTGTGGTGGTTCTGGACATGTCTCTCGTGAATGCCCGTAGAAAAGAAAGGTCTTTCTCAATGATTTGGGAGACCATTACTAGGAGGAGGAGACTGTCGAGGACCATGTAATTTCAAGCGAAGTGGAGGAGTACTAGTCGTTTGAGCCTAATGGAGAAATCGACACTACAGAGTTCGACGATGTACTCTGCTTTGTCAATCGGCGGGTCCTACACATTCAGGAGTCTCCCACGGCTGATCAAAGGGAGAACGTATTCCACACCAAGTGTGTGGTTCACGAGGCTACCCTAAGCGTCATCATCGACGGTGAGAGTTGCTGTCATCTCATCAATGAAAAGGTAGTTGATTTCCTCCATTTAACAACTACTCCTAGAGCTACTCACTATGGGTTAAATGGCATAACTGATGATGGATCTAATATAATGGTCACCAAATAATGTTTAGTTTCATTTTCTATTGGATCATATCATGATAATGTGTTATGTGATGTTGCTCACATGGATTGTAGTCATATCTTTTTAGGTCGTCCTTGGTTATATGATCGTTCTGGTATTCATAATGGTCGTTCGAATACATACGCCTTCACCTTTGATGGGAGGAGAGTTACTATCCTACCCCCTTTCGCCTCAAACTGTTTTGAAGGACCAGGTTCGCAAGAAACAACAGCAAGACGCTCAGAAGGAGGCCTAAAGGAAGGAGAAGCGTCAAGGGAGCTAGGCACAGCAGGCCGCCCCCGCAGCCCAGACTGCCTCGCTCGCGGCCACCCCACCCGCGCCCTTGGACCCCTCGGCGCCAACTCCTTCCCACTCGGCATCCACTCAGCCCTCTTCCTCTTCGCTCAAGGGCTCTGTTGAACGCCGTTCTTTGGTCTCTCAACCATAAAAGGAGACCATTACCTGGATTGCACGTCGACCTCACATCCTATTGGTAATGAAAGAGGTATTGCTAAATGTTGTGGATTTGAGTCATATTCCTGCACCTATTTATGCTCTGTTGCAGGATTATATAGATGTCCTTCCAGCTGAACTACCACAAGGATTGCCGCCTATTCGAGGGATTGAGCATCGGATTGACTTTGTCCCTAGCGCCGCCTATAGAGCT
This sequence comes from Persicaria tinctoria, assembly GCA_037127255.1. NCBI lineage: Eukaryota > Viridiplantae > Streptophyta > Magnoliopsida > Caryophyllales > Polygonaceae > Persicaria > Persicaria tinctoria. The sequence continues at coordinate 36,139,522 of JBANSL010000015.1, read as the reverse complement.
AGTCCTTAGGAGACAAAGGAGCTTCAACGCCAAGTCACAGAGCTGCTGGATAAAGGCTTTGTGAGAGAAAGCCTCTCCCCCTGCGCAGTACCTGTCATCTTGGTTCCAAAGAAGGATGGCTTTTGGCGCATGTGTGTTGATTGTCGTGCAATCAACCAAATAACGGTTAAGTATCGCCACCCTATTCCTCGTTTAGATGATATGCTTGATGAACTTCATGGTGCTTGTATTTTCTCTAAAATTGACCTTAGAAGTGGATATCATCAAATTAGGATGAAAGAGGGTGATGAATGGAAAACGGCTTTTAAAACTATGTATGGCTTATATTAATGGTTAGCAATGCCTTTTGGTCTAACAAATGCTCCTTCTACTTTTATGAGGCTTATGAACCATGTGCTTAGACGTTACTTAGGAAAATTTGTCGTTGTCTATTTAGACGTTATTTTAATCTATAGCAAGAACTTGCACGATCAACTTAGTCAGTTAAAATTGGTTTTTGATTGTCTTAGAAAAGAGAAATTATATGCCAATTTGAAGAAATGTTCTTTTGCATCCGAGCCTACCATTTTCCTTGGTTTTGTAGTGTCTGCATCTGGATTAAAGGTGGATGAGGATAAGGTTCGCGCTATTCAGGAGTGGTCCGAGTCTACCATTTTCCTTGGTTTTGTAGTGTCTGCATCCGAGTCTACCATTTTCCTTGGTTCTGGGCCTTGCTTGCTTTTATCGACGCTTCGTCAAGGATTTCAGCACAATAGCCGCCCCCCTCCATGAGCTGACCAAGAAGGATGTGACGTTTCACTGGATTGACGCACATCATAGGGCATTCGACGCTCTCAAGGACCGTCTCACCCATTCCCTAGTGTGACGAGAGGGTTTCTCGACCAAATAAATTTGTAGTCAAGACCCCGCTATAGGATAGTGGAGTCAGGTTCGTCCTCAGGAGAGAAGTCAACGGTTCTAGGTTTAGTGTGTTTTGGGGTTCAGGGATAGCAGGAAAAGGTGATGAGGGTGGCTGTCGACAAAGAATAGAGGGGTCGATGTCGAGGGATGGAGAGAGAATGGTGGTTTGATATCGAGTAGAATATGTGCCGAATAAAAATAATAAAATAAAACAAATAAAGATGAAAACTTCCAAGGTTAGGGATCACCACAACAATAAACATATGTGCAAATCATAAATCACATAAAGATGCATGTTTTATATCAAAGAATCGACTTTCGCAAATTCCAACAATTTAGGTGATAGAGGCTCTCGCATAAAAACCTAATTTGTTTCTACCTTTTCTTTAATAAGGATTAACTAACTTTCACAAGCAAAGCCTAATTACTATCCAAATTCATAATTAATTCACTTTCGCTTCATATTTGCAAATAAGGAATTGTCTTCGACTGTCGCAAAAGATTAAGCACATAGGTAGACGATGATAAAGACATATAAATTCATGGATTTATAAATCAAACACACATATCTATGTTGGGATCACCCCAACCCTAGAAGAAGGAAATTAGAAACAAGATATAATAAAAGAAATTAACTTTAACATAAAATAAACTAAAACTTACAACCGTTCGTCTCCTTCCTCCTCCTCCTCCTCTCTCTCTCTCTCTCCTCTCTCGGCTTCTCTCCTTGCGCCCTAAGACGACTTGACTTGAATCCATCAAAATCAGCCCCCTAGGGCTTTATTTATAGGCTTTATTCCCTAACTATTTTAGGAAAGAAAACTATATCTATATCTAATTCTATCTATCTTTTATCTAAAGATAAAACATGGAAATAAATAATTAAATCAACTAGGACTATATCTAATTTGTTGATAAATCCTCCATGGAGTTGATAGATCTTTATAGGTCTTGATGGAATTTGATAGAATTTGATCTCGAAAATATCTCCATCGGCTTCGGGATAAAACCTTAACAAGATTTTCGGACTGCTCGACGTCGGCCACTTGGGTTTCCTCGATATCGAGTAGCACTTTCTTCGTCTTCTACTCAGCAACTCGATTCCGGCTTCTGGACCGCACATCGACTAAGTTTTTACTCGGCATCGACTAGAGTTTGGTCCGTCTTCAGCTTCTTCGTCGATCTCGGCTCCAGGATGTGAAAATCGACTAAGTCTTCCTCGATATCAAGTAGATTTCCTCGATATCGAGTTACATGTTCCGCTCCCAGCTTCCTTGTCGACTTCTGGAACTCAGCTCGATTTCAGGTTTACTCGATATCGAGTACAACAACTCGATATCGACTAAGACTCTCAGCTTTCTGCTCTGTTCTTGAAACGCACTTTCCCGAGTCCCCGTTCATCGGATTGACGCATATGAGAATGCGTTGGAAAGCTCTTTTTGAGGGCTACAACTCTCATGAAGACATCAGAACTTGACTCAGAATGATGAATGGTGAAAAATGAACGTTTCTTCAGCTGCACCATCCTTAGCTTCTTCATGAGTTTTCTTTAAGCTCCAAAGTGCGTCCGATTTATGCGAAATATAATTAAAAAAACTTGTGTAGACCTCCATATATTGCAAATAAACATAAACTACACAAATTATGTATTATTCTAACCACAAATGTATGAAATGTATGCAGAAATCGATATAAAAGTAACTATAAAACATGGCAAATTGGGCTCACATCAAACACCCTATACTTAAGCTTGCTTGTCCTCAAGCAATACTTTTAATTGTCATTCAGGGGAAGAAATCAAAACTCTCAACATCTTAGATTCATTCTCATACGTCCCTGCAGTCAATTACCATCATCGAAAAGGTACTAGTGCCACAAATCCATGCATGTGCAATTTAAAAGGAACATCTACTCATAAAAGGAGGGTTATGCAAAACATTCATTCGTGTGACAAAGCAAAAGGTGGGCGATTTTTGGCAATGTGGTGCTAATGATCCGGGGAAATGGAGTACTTTACAAACTGAATAACCACATTCCTCCTTCATAAGATTCATCACCTTTCACATTGCTTTTGTCAATAATAATGCTTTTACCTCTCTAACCTCAGCATTGTCTTCTCGCAAGTCGCAAACATGGATGTCATGAATGGCCCCGGATACTTAGTGCTTTAGACTCCTCACCTGTGTGTCCCATCTCACTGAACTATTATCTCAGCGAGCAGGGTCGGTCTACCTTTATCTCCTGAGGTGATCGGATTTTCTTTCACTCATTAAATTTTCCATATATTTCAATTTTCTGCCAAACTCCAATAATGATAACAACACAAACACCATATAATGTCTCCATAATGTAACATCATTCTCAACATAATCCCCGGATAGGAAATAAGGTAAAGAATGGGAAATATTTAGAACATGTGGAGCAATAATATGAAATAAGGCATAATATGGCTTTTGTGATGCATAAGCATAGGTAAGGCTAGGATTATAAACAATATGAGCATTATATGGAAATATAAAGTCCTCAATCCTCTTATCATGCAACATGTCAAAAGCAATTTCAAATTTTACCTCTTTTCAAGGTTTTCAAGAAAATAATGCACTTCATTGTGACTTCCCTTTACTAGGCAATTTCATGTTATATCTCTAACGAATCCAATTTTGCATCGTCGAGTTCAATAAAGCTTCCATGACATTAATCAAAAATTTTCAATGGGGTCATTTTTTTTCAAACTTTGGAAAACATGCATACAAGCACATAAATCAATAATGAGTTCTAAAATAGCCATGTATAAGTGACGTGAGGGTTACTCGACCAAATAAATTTATAGTCAAGACCCCCGCTATAGTATCGGGGAGTCAGGTTCGTCCTCAGGAGAGAAGTCAGCGGTTCTAGGTTTAGTGTATTTTGGGGTTCAGGGATAGCGGGAAAAGGTGAGGAGGTTGCTTTCGACAAAGAATAGAGGGGTCGATGTCGATGGATGGAGAGGGAATGGTGGTTGGTGTCGGGTAGAATATGTGCCGAATAAAAAAATAATAAAATAAAACAAATAAAGATGCAAACTTCCAAGGTTAGGGATCATCACAACAATAAACATATGCGCAGATCATAAATCAGATAAAGATGCATGCTTTATATCAAAGAATCGACTTTCGCAAATTCCAACAATTTAGGTGATAGAGGCTCTCGCATAAAAACCTAATTTGTTTCTACCTTTTCTTAATTAGGATTAGTCGGCTCTCGTAAATAAACCCTAATTACTATCCAATTCATAATAAGATCACTTTCGCTTCAATATCATGAATAAGGAATTTCCTCAACTCTCGCAAAGGATTAAACACATAGGTAGATGATGATAAAGACATATAAATTCATGGATTTATAAATCAAACACGCATATCTATGTTGGGATCACCCCAACCCTAGAAGAAGGAAATTAGAAACAAAACATAATAAAAGAAATTAACTTTAACATAAAATAAACTAAAACTTACAACCGTTCGTCTCCTTCATTCTCCTTCTCTCTCGTCTCCTCTCTCTCTCTCTCTCTCTCTCTCTCTCTCTCTCTCTCTCTCTCTCTATCTCTCCTTCCTCCTTGCGCCCTAAGACGACTTGACTTGAATTGAATGAATGAAAATCAGCCCCTTAGGGCTTTATTTATAGCCTTCATTCCTTAGCTATTCTAGGTAAGAAAGTCTTTCTAAATCTAAATCCAATTATCTAAAGGCTTAAAGATAAATAAATGCAAATAAAGGAATTAAACCCAAATAGGAAATTATATCTAAAATAGGTAAATCTTCCATATGTTGATAGGTCTTGATAGATGTTGATAGATCTCGGCCAAACTCGGATTCCTTCGGCTCCAAGGATTCCCAAACCGCATAGGACAGCAAACCGCGTAACGCGGCTCCGGGACACGGCTCCTCGAGATCGAGTAGGCCTACTCGAGATCGAGTAACGTGGTCGTCGACTATGGCTCGGTTGGGCGTCTCGGGTAGCTGGTGCTCGATCCGGCTCGGTCAGGTGCTGCTGGGTTGTCGAGATCGAGAAAGTTTCTCGAGATCGAGTAAGAGTGATGCTCGGCGTCTTCAGTCCTCGGCTTCTCGACTTGGCACATCTCCTCGACTCCGGACATGGCATCAGGGGTTGGTCGATCTCGACTAGTTTACTCGAGATCGAGTAAAGCTCCGGAGTCGGGTTGATCTGGCTCTCATCTTCTCGATCATGCTCTGCTCGACCAGGTGTGCTCGGGCACCCTTTGTCGAGATCGAGTAAGTGAACTCGAGATCGAGTAAAGTTGGGCTCCGGCTTTCTGCTCTGTTCTTAAAACGCACTTTCCCGAGTCCTCGTTCGTCGGATTGACGCATATGACCATGCGTTGGAAAGCTCTTTTTGAGGGCTACAACTCTTCTAAAGACATCAAAGCTTGATTCAGAATGAAGAATGGTGAAAAATGGCATTTTCTCCAGCTGCACCATTCTTAGCTTCTCCATGAGTTTCCTTTAAGCTCCAAAGTGCGTCCGATTTCTGCGAAATATAACAAAAACTTGTGTAGACCTCCATATATTACAAATAAACATATACTACACATATTTTATATTATTTTAACCCAAATGTATGAAATGTATCCAGAAAACGATATAAAAGTAGATGTAAAACATGGCGAATTAGGCTCATAACAATAAGCAATTCAAGAAATAAACTTCAAATATGCACTCATAATGTCAAATATGTCAAATATGCACAAAGTAAGCCCTTCCCCACCCCATACTTAAACATTACAGTGTCCTCACTGTATAAAAAACAAGGGTAAAGAAAGAAACTCACTAGACAGGTGTGCAGATTGTCAGAATCGAGTGCTATGTTGTTGGGCCTAGTCCGATTTTAGTTTGATTCTATCCCCATGGTCCTGAAAAAAAAAATGTAGAAGAGAAATACACACAATAGAAAATAATGTCCAAAACAAAAAACAAACAAAAGCAACAATGTCCAAAAGTCCCAAAATAAATGTCTATTTACAAGCTCTAGATTTTATAGTCGCTAGGCCGACTTTCTCCATTAAGCATTAGCTAAACTCATCTTTGTCCGGAAGTATAGGTGGATCTGGTGGTTCCTCCGGTGGTGGGAAGCGTGAGATGTCATCCGGGGGCATCATGTGAAGAAGCTTAAACCTCCCCGAGTGGACGCTCCATGGCTCCACCCATTCATCTTCCCTGGCTCGAGCTAGCATGTATAAGGGAAGATATAAAGAAAATATATATACCTCATCATCATACCTCTTCCGCTTCATATGTTGATTTGTTTGCGCGTCTCCACCACAGCAAAACGGTGGAGTGGAAAGAGATATTTCCACCTCATCATGTGGAGCTTCATGCCACTTTCCTATGACCCTATACTTGAATATGAACATCGGTTGCTAAAAATCATCGGAGATAGCCTTCACTTTGTAAGGTAAAAGCGATCTTGGAATGCCCTGGGCAACAATGTCCAACTTCTTCTCTTCTAGAACTTCTTCTTTTCGGGGTCCTTCAAATGGTTTTTCAAAGATAGATTGCAAAGGTGAAATCGAGATCGGGGAAGGACATACCTGGGTTTCTGTAATGAGGTCGACGTCGACTAGGGGTATTCAACATCGATTGGCGTTGTTTCTCTGATGTACCGTGGGAGTACCCATTGTTCGTTCTAATCTTCTTCTTCCTCGTCACTTTCCATATCTTCAATTTCCTCATAAGAAGGAGGCTCTAATCCTTTAGAACGATAGGAAGCCTCAAGTCTTCGGACTAAGTCCTCTAGAAGGGCTATTTCCTTAATCGTGACTCCTCCACTACGATCCTATTTCTCCGTCTCAAATCTTGAAACCATTCTTCCCATGCAGGATTCCCTTCGACAAAGTCTTCCATCTTTGTACCTAAGCTTTGAAATCACAATCAAGAACACAAATTAGTAGCAAAAGGTTGGCACCCAGTTGGTACCGATGAGGTAGATGGTGGTAGGGTAGGGTAAGAAAAAGGGATGGGCTTTTCTGAACCTTAAACACAATTAAACTAAGCACGATTGATATCTCCCCGGCAACGGCGCCAATTTGACGAGAGGGTTTCTCGACCAAATAAATTTATAGCCAAGACCCCGCTATAGGATAGTGGAGTCAGGTTCATCCTCAGGAGAGAAGTCAGCGGTTCTAGGTTTAGTGTGTTTTGGGGTTTAGGGATAGAAGGAAAAGGTGATGAGGGTGGCTGTCGACAAAGAATAGAGGGGTCGATGTCGAGGGATGGAGAGAGAATGGTGGTTTGATATCGAGTAGAAATAATAAAATAAAACATGTGCAGATCATAAGTCACATAAATATGCATGTTTTATATCAAAGAATCGACTTTCGCAAATTCAACCAATTTAGGTGATAGAGGCTCTCGCATAAAAACCTGATTTGTTTCTACTCTCCTACCCCTTTCGCCTCAAACTGTTTTGAAGGACCAGGTTCGCAAGAAATAACAGCAACACGCTCAGAAGGAAGCCCAAAGGAAGGAGAAGCTTCAAGGGAGCTCGGCACAGCAGGCCGCCCCCGCGGCCCAGACTGCTGCGCCGGCAGCCACCCCACCCGCGCCCTTGGACCCCTCGGCGCCAACTCCTTCCCACTCGACATCCACTCAGCCCTCTTCCTCTTCGCTCAAGGGCTCTGTTGAACGTCGTTCTTTGGTCTCTCAACCATAAAAGGAGACCATTACCTGGATTGCACATCGACCTCACATCCTATTGGTAATGAAAGAGGTATTGCTAAATGTTGTGGATTTGAGTCATATTCCTGCACCTATTTATGCTCTGTTGCAAGATTATATAGATGTCCTTCCAGCTGAACGACCACAAGGATTGCCTCCTATTCGAGGGATTAAGCATCGGATTGACTTCGTCCCTGGCGCCCCCTTGCCTAATCGCGCCGCCTATAGAGCTAGTCCTTAGGAGACAAAGGAGCTTCAACGCCAAGTCACGAAGCTGCTGGATAAAGGATTTGTGCGAGAAAGCCTCTCCCCCTGCGCAGTACCTGTCATATTGGTTCCAAAGAAGGATGGCTCTTGGCGCATGTGTGTTGATTGTCGTGCAATCAACCAAATAACGGTTAAGTATCGCCACCCTATTCCTCGTTTAAATGATATGCTTGATGAACTTCATGGTGCTTGTGTTTTTTCTAAAATTGACCTTAGAAGTGGATATCATCAAATTAGGATGAAAGAGGGTGATGAATGGAAAACTGCTTTCAAAACTATGTATGGCTTATATGACTGGTCAGTAATGCCTTTTGGTCTAACAAATGCTCCTTCTACTTTTATGAGGGTTATGAACCATGTGCTTAGACGTTACTTAGGAAAATCTGTTGTTGTCTATTTTGACGATATTTTAATCTATAGCAAGAACCTGCATGATCACATTTGTCAGTTAAAATTGGTTTTTGATTGTCTTAGAAAAGAGAAATTATATGCCAATTTGAAGAAATGTTCTTTTGCATCCGAGTCTACCATTTTCCTTGGTTTTGTAGTGTCTGCATCTGGATTAAAGGTGGATGAGGAGAAGGTTCGCGCTATTCAGGAGTGGTTCGCGCTATTCGAAAATGTGATTACACTTCATTGATGCATTACTCCACCTCACTTTAAGAGAGAAGATCTCACCATTTGAGCTAATATTAATGGGGCTATTAAGTAAGGTCTTAAACCACCACCTGCCATATCTCTGAATTGAAAAAATGGAAAAATATCGTACTGGATTACAAGCACACTCGGCTCTAGTAAAAGGCAAGATAATTGTCTATTAGTTCAAAAAACAGGTTGTGGGTGACATTAAAATCTCCTACCTTGTCTAGAGAATCTCTTACTGGAACAGGTATTTGCTTGTGTCTATGTCAAGCTTGTGAGCCAGGAGAGCTACCATCCCTCCATCTAGTTGATAATGCATATTTTAGATAGACATTGTAGATAGGTTTAGATGCATTTGGAGTAGGTTTTTTGCATATTTTATAGTTAATTGTCATGATTACTCATTTGGGCATTCAAGTTTGAAATCTATGCTATTTTGTGCTTATTCTGCAGTTTTACAATCCGAGCTTGAGAAGGGCTAAGGATGGCTAGAAGAGGCTAAGTTGGAACTTAAAAGTAATAAGGAAGGAGCGTAAGAGGAGGTAAGGAGAAGAGGATCGAGAACGAAGAAGAAAACTGAAACACAAAAAAAGCGGCGCCCGACGCTATTCTACTAACGCCCGCTTGTCAGCCAGGTCAACAAACGCCGATTTTATCTGAACAATTAATTATTTTATTATTATTATATTCTATAGGGTTAGGAAGGCGGACTCTTAGCCTTATTTAGTAAACTCTAATTAGGTTTTAGAGAGAGAACCAATCAAACACTTATCATCTCATACAATTTAGGATTTTCTCAAGTTGTGAGCAACTAAACTCATTATTTCGCGTGCGATTTGAAGACATGTTTGGTTGAATTATGAGGTCTTCATTTATATTGTTATTCAATAGTTATTTCATTACCTTTGTGCTCATAGGGTTAAGGGAGTGACAACCCTTGACATCTTACTAGTTTCTTAGGAGGGTTGGTATTGCTAAGTTGTTAAGACTATGGGAATTTTTGTTGCTTTATGTTTACATCCAAACAGCGTGAGGGTTGCATATTGTGTAACAAATGGGCATGTCTGTGAAGAGTGTCGGTCTAATTAAACAAAAGTCGGAATGACTAAATATTAATTGCATCTATTGCATTAGAATAACTAGAAAGCATGTCAAGGATCTTGAAAACCAACTATTGTTATGAATTGCATGTGAGGCGCTTCCATCGAATTGGTAACAAAGTCGCAATCATTTCCCTCTTTATTTCAATAGCATTACTTTACTTTTCTCAATCTTGTTATTTATTTGGTTTAGTTAGCATAAGAATATCGTCAAAGCAGGATCTCTCTGTGGGTTCGACCCCTTGTTTGCTCACTATACTAGTTTGCTAGTTAGAGTTATAAATATTATATTTGACATGATCAACGTCCGATTCCGCCTCATCAAATCTTGGCATCGTTGCCTGGGAGATCATTTAGTTTTGTTTGTGTTCTTAGGTTCCACACTGCATGGTCCATACCCGTCCTACTAATTCATCTCCTTTGCCTTTAGATCCAAAGATTGAAAGACCCCTTTCTAGGTTGAGAAGGAAACTTGACTTCAATCAAGAAGATAAATGAGAAGAGATGGATAACAATAACAATGAAGATTATGGAAATGTTGAAGCACCTCCCAAGAGGACCCTGAGAAGCTTAAAGGAGTCCAATCTGAAATCACAACTACTTCCGATCAGACTCCCTGCTCACCCTGAACGGTCAAGATTTATGTATAAGTTTAACTGTTCTACTATTTTGCCAGTTTTTCATGGAATATCTGAAAAAGAGCCCAACAAACATCTTATAGAGTTCACCAGTATCTGCAACAGACCAAGACCTCAAGGCCTAAATGATGATCAAATTATCCTCAAAGTGTTTGCCTTCACTATAAAGGATGCAACAAGTGATTGCCTCTATTACCTACCAGCAGAAAGCATTAATACTTGGGTAGGATTGATGAAAGCTTTCCTATAGAAATATTTCTTTGCTACTTGCCTCAGCAAGCTCAAGAAGAAGTTATCCATCATAGAGAAATCTCTTGTGGAAAGCCTTTATGAGTATGTTGAGACGTTCAAGAAGATCAAAGGAAGTTGCCCGCAACATGGCATACTAGAGGATGATCTAGTCATCTTTCGCTATAAAAGATTACTTGATCACCACTGCAGTATGATTAATGCTGCAATTGGAGAGGATGTCTTATACAAGACATCTGAGGAGGCAACGCAGATCTTTGGGGACTTAGCCAACGCTTCAGAGTAATATGGAAAGCATCAAGGCGTCAAAGAAGTCCACATATTGGACAATCTTGAAAGGGGTCGCCACAATGAACTTGACAAGCTTGCTGACATTGCCAAGAATATAGCTCTATAGATGAATCAGATGCAACAGCCTAGACCATGTGAAGTCTGCGGACACTCAACTTATCCTAATGATCATTGCCCGCTCATTCAAGAAGGAGTTGATGATGCAAATGCTATGGATTATGGACCTTTCCAAAACTTTGGTAGTAAATTTTATAATTCAAATTACAATTCAAATTATCAAAATGGTTTCAATGCCATCATGAATCAGTAGCAGCAGCAGCAGTAGCAACATGTGTCTTATCAATGAAGAGGCTAGTATGAGAATTGCTAAATGAATCTTCCATAGGATGATTCAAGAAGGGATGAGACTCTAAGACTCTTATTGAACAAGATGAATGTCCAAGAGAAATTGATGAGCAAGATGGCTCAAGAGATAGGAGAACTTAAAGTTAAGAATTCAGACAAGTTACCTCCAAAGTTGTAGTTAATCAAAAGGAGAATGTTAGTGTCATGATCCTTAGAGGAGGCAAGGAAGTTAAGGCTCCAAAAAGAATTTCAAGGGAAAAGCCTAAGGATAGCATAGGAATGGACGAGCAAGGCGAAAAAAAAAAAGCTCGCCAAAAAAATCGGTGCCCGCCGTTCTCCTAACCAAAAGAAACAACGCCCGCCGCTCTAAACCAACACCTGTCGTTCCCTTCTACACTAGAATCCGTCGTTCCTCCAGTGCCCAACACAACGGAACTTTTGAAAGAATGGCCCTTTGATGACTATAAGGCATAACCACCCTTTCCAAAGGCTTTGAAGGAACACAAAAAATGGGAAAGCGAGAGAGAGTTATTTAATACATTTGCAAGGAGTGAGGTGAATATTCTAATTCTGAATTTAATTAAATATGTACCTCACTATGCTAAGTTTTTTAAGGAAATATCCACTATTAAGAAAAAACAATAGATGAAAACTAAAGAACATGTAAATTTGGGTGAACACATCTTCGCTAATCTTGAAAAGCGACTGCTTGAAAAATGTGGAGATCCAAGTATGTTTACAACTCCATGCACAATTGGAAATACTAGATTTAAAAAAGCTATGTTAGATCTAGGAACTTCAATTAATGTGATGTCATACAATCTGTATAAGTTTTTGGGATTGGATGATCTAATGGAATCATGAGTGACAGTGCAGCTCGCTAATTGCTCACAAAATAAGCCAAGAGGCATTGTTGAAGATGTTTTGGTTATGGTTGATGATCTAATATTCCCTACAGATTTTTTTGTTCTAGATAAGGAACATGGAGTACCAAAAACACCAATCATCTTAGGAAGACCATTCTTGAGGAATGCGAAGACCAAAAGAGTTTGACGGAAGAAAGATTGAGTATTCTATTTTCAATCCTATAAAACTTTCTTCTGATCATCCTTTAGATATGTCAAATGCTAACAAAATTTATTGCAGCAATGGTCCACAAGATTTTTTAGAGTTTCCCAAGGTAGAGAATCCATTTGATTCTAATTTGTCTAGTAATCTACAACAGTTTTCACTAGAGAAAGAAGCCAAGCTGGATGTTGAACGCTCTAATGATCCACAACAGCCTATACTTTTGCCTATGAGAAATTATTTCTAAATAATATGCAATCTTTTGTGATTATAGGACAGCCTCCAGGATTATCTCAATATCAAGAGAAGAAGCTAATTGAAGAATTAGATGAACACTTGGATAACATGATGCATCTTACAAGGGTGCCTAGGCTTGTCAAGAAAAGGATATGTTTGGGTGACCCAGATGGAGGAACATAGCTAAAGAATGCAAGCACGGCGGTCCAACAACGTGAAAGAAAGATTCTTCTTGGGATTCAACCCAAGGTAATTAGTTAGATTTCAATTTTTTCATTTTCTTTTCAATTCAATAAAGTAGGATAGGTGTTTTGTTTGTTGTGTTTTGGTATATTCTCTTTAAAAACTAACTTACAGGAGAGTTTGGTTAAGAAAAGAATCAAAGAGGAAAATGCAGGATAAACGGCGCCCGCCGCTTGTGCTGATGTCCCATATCCGAATTTGGAATGAGGGGGAAACATGGGGACCACTTTATATTTTAATTTATCTATTATCCCATCCTCCCTTCAATATAAATAACTAAATTCATCTTCTTTCTTACCTTTATTCAAACTTTTTACAAAAGTAAACACAGCAACAAAAACATTCCCAGTTTGTCCCGCCAGAGCAGAGTCTGGAGGGCCAAAATGTACACACTCTTTCCCCGACGTCATGGAGAGAGTTTTTCCTAGTGACCTAGACACCTGCAACAAAAATAAACTCATTGGAAAAAAAAAATGAAAAATGCAACAAACGAAACTAAAAAAATGATGACATGGTGTGTGAATGGGGGATATGGTCTCTGTCACTCCTTTGATGTCCAGTCTAACCCTAAACCAAACCCAAAAGCCCTAATTTTCATATTTCCCATCCCCAGTTCACCCTATTTCCATTTTCAAATAATCACTTTCGCCCATCCTCCATTGAAATCAAATTCAAAACCACAACCCGCCGTTTGTCACCGGCATCTGCCACTCTCTACAGACAAATGTTTTCTCCGTTTTTTTGAGTTTTTCTTGATTTTTTCGATTTTCTTGTGCATTATGGAGGTTTGGCCAGATATGATCATGATGAAATACTTTGATGAGTTAGAGAAGACTTATTGGAATAGGCCAAGTTATTGACTTTACCCATCAACTAAGTTTTTCGACGTCAATACGTTGAAACGTCTTGATTTATTTGAGCATGTTTCTTCGTTGCTTGTGAATGGTGGTTTGAGTGAGTTTGTGAGCAAGAGTGCCCCCACTTACCCGTATTTGGTCAAAGAATTTCTGGCAACATTGGAGATATAATCTTACAAGGATATTCATTTCCCATTGATGGGGGACGAGTGCTATGCATCAAAAAGCACTCAGGGTTACGCTTTTGGCATGAGGAAGTAGACCTTAGTTTGGAAACATGATATGGCTTCACCGTCATCATCAGAAATCTGGGATGCCTTGGTTGAGATCCCAAAGGGATATGATGGTGGAGAGTTTGATGATATGATTATACACTCCGCTCTCCGACTTTGTTACAGAGTATTGAGTTCTGCTTTTTATGGCACGGTGGATTCTCGATGTGTTGAGATGGGGATGGTGACTTGGTTGTATTGTTTGACTCTAGAGTTGACAGTTATACCTGGCCGATCTTAGCTATTTCTTGGAGCCTGTGAGGATGTACTCAGAACTCACTGTAATATTCATCCCCACACTATTCCATTTGGAGGCTTGATTACATTGTTGGCATATAACTTGGGGATTGATTTGAGCTCATTGCGTCCTGAGGATTCCTCATACACATTTGATTTGGATGCACTGATTAGAGAGGGCCTGATAGAGAGAGTCCAGATTCCACACTCCATCGAGGGATTCCATTGGTTGTTAGGACCTCATGGGATGCACCATTAGTATCTCCCTATCGTGTTGCCGATAGGCCCTACCTTGGCTACTTTTCGCATACGACATGTAGTGCCTAAAAAGGATGTGATGCAATTTTTGTTGCAGGAGGATGTGTCAAGTATGAAATATAAATAGAATATAAAGCAAACTGACTCCCTGTGTAAGCAAATAAATACAAGACTTCCTCCCATTGTAGTAGAAGGCAATCAGGATCGATCCACGAGGAAGCATATCAGCGCCCGCCTTTTCAGTTCCAAATCTCAGCAGAAAATCAACCAGACAAACAGAAATAACAGAGAAAAGCATAAACAGAACAAAAAGCAAGAACTTTGGTCGATATCGACCTGGGCTAACTCTATATCGAGTAGAAATATCGACTGCAAACAACTAAATATCGACAAACAGAAACTTTAAAGGCATGTAAAGCTTAGCATCCACAGGCTCTAGGGCACCTATCTTAATATTGGACCAGATTGATAAAGGCATTATACTCACACTGGCTCCCAAGTCACATAAAGCATTAAATCGATATTGACCAAATCCAATGGTTATAGTAAACTTACCTGTATCTGGCCTTTTCTCTAGAACGTCCACTTGGCTGCACTCCGCTGCGATCTCAGCCATTGATCGATTTTTGCATAGAATCTCTTTGAGGAACTTGCCGTTGGATGGCGTCTCATTAAGAGCTTATGTGAAGGGTATTGTGATGTTGAGCCTTTGAAGCATCTTTATGAAACGCTGGAATTTCTTCTCTGCTGGGTCCTTTGGAGATTTTGTCGGGAAAGGCAGTTTTTTTTATTTGGCGGAGGTGCTGATCTCAAGTGGGGAGGGTCGAAATCGACTGGTGTTTGGTCTATATCGACCTGTGTCTGGTCGATATTGAGTGGATTGGCTGGCCTTGGGATCTGGGGAGAAATTGGGTCGATTTCGACTTGTGGGGGGTCGATATCGACTGGGGACTGGTCGATATCGACTGGGTTGGTTGATATCGACTGGTCTCTAGTGCCCATTTCCTCCGTTGCTTTCATATGTCGTCCACTCCTTAGATTCATAGCAGCTACTTGTCTAGTAGATTTACCCTTAGGGTTAGGTTCAGAGGTTCCAGGGAGCGTACGTGATTGTCTGGGGACGGATGCTGCTAGTTTACCCATCTTAGTTTCAGTTGATTTCCGCCATATATCAATTTCCCGAAGCCTAGAGTTGACACCATGCATCTGAGCGTAGATGGAATTGATGGACTACTTGGTGTCTGAATGATTCCTCTGCATTTCCTCAAGGATGGTCTGCAAGTCATCCTTCTTACCTTCTTTGTCAGGGTGACCAGGGGCTCTGTAGGGAGGGGGATTCTGATGTTGGGGCTGGCGATAGTAGCTCCAGTTTTGATTCTGATGCGGCCTTGAGTAGTGTCCCCCAGCATACCTTACCTCCTCGTGGGTCTCTCCTTGATGTACTTGATCGACGTGTAGGCATGCAGTAGTGTTGTGCCTCACAGACCCACATTCCAAACAAGGTTTATCTGTAGAGAGGAAGTTAACTTGTTTGGTAAGACGGCGTACTTGATCGTTGTGGACCTGGTCCCTGGCGTCTGGATCAACTTCCTTGGGTGGCACATACAACGACATAGATGGGGCAGGCCTTTCATACCTTTCGTCAGAAGCGGCCTAGAAGTTCTAAATGTGTTGTCGTAGTTGGCCAGTGTCTCAAATACCTCCCATGCTCGGGGTGGAGTGTATCCAAGATACTCATAGTTGGTGTAGTTGTTGATCCGATCCTTAATAGGTGCATCTAGGCAATTGAAGATGATCTCATGGATGACGTAGGGCGGCTGGCCATGTGTAGGGCAGGATTTCAGAAGACTCTTGTAGCGCTCCCATACTTTTGCTAATGGTTCCCCTGGATTTTGTCTGAAGGCCGTGATTTGTTGTCTGAGGGAAGTTGTCTTTGCAAGAGGAAAGAACTTGTTGAGGAACAGGTCATGTAGTTCATTCCAAGTGCAAATTGATCGTGCAGGCAATCCTTCCAGCCATTGTTGGGATATTCTTGCAAGGGACCAACGAAAAGCCTTTAGTTTTAAATATTCCAAATTAGCACCATTAGTTATAGCTTCGCATAAGTCTATAAAAGTGGGGACATGTTCTAAAGGACATTCATTAATTCTTCCCGTAAATTGACTCCTTCTAATTTCATTAATAAAAGAAGGGAGAATTTCAAAATTAATAGCAGGAAGAACGATCGCCGATTCAGGAACTTCCAGAGTAGGATGCAAATATTCCTTTGCGTTGGCTGGGACATGCCCTATCCGCTCCTCAAGTTCCCTTCTGGCGTTGACTTCGCGATCTACCCTTGCCTCCCACCGCTGCTGGTTCTGTGCATATTCCGCCTCTCGTCGGGCGTTTTCAGCTTCTCTGGTGGTTAATGCCTCATTCTGTTGGCGGGGATGCTCAAGCTCCTGTGCAGGTGTGAGCGGGACCGCATTCTCATCATTGATTTGCGACATCCTCATGTACCTTTGTCGAAGGTGAAAGTATCGCTCTGGTTCTAGAAGCGGATCGATAGGTGTGCGATTAGTTCTTCGCATACACCTGAAAAGCAAAGACAAAAAGAAAAAGCAAGTAAAAAGGAACTAAAAATAAAAACAAATATAAAGAAAAGAAATAAAACTAAAAAGGGCGCGATTGATGGCTTCCCCGGCAACGGCGCCAATTTGTTGTTGCAAGAGGATGTTTCAAGTATGAAATATAAATAGAATATAAAGCAAACTGACTCCCTGTCTCAGCAAATAAATACAAGACTTCCTCCCGTTGTAGTAGAAGCCAGTCAGGATCGATCCACGAGGAAGCGTGTGAGCGCCCGCCTTTTCAGTTCCAAATCTCAGCAGAAAATCAACCAGACAAACTGAAATAACAGAGAAAAGCATAAACAGAACAAAAAGCAGGAACTTTGGTCGATATCGACCTGGGCTAACTCGATATCGAGTAGAAATATCGACTGCAAACAACTCAATATCGACGAACAGAAACTTTAAAATCCGAAATTTGTGAAATAAATCAATAAATAAAAACTTCTAAAATCAGGGTTTCAACACCACAACGATAACCATGCAAAATAACACATAAAGCCATAAAAGATCATGCTTTTCATCAAATAACTTTCGTTATTAACAAATAGGAAGATAGACGGTTTCGCTTAAACCCTAATTGTTACTAACCCTTTTTTCACATAATTAATCCAAGTTGCATTAAGATCACTTTCGCTTCAATAACACAAACAAGGATCACCTTCAACTTTCGCAAAAGAATCATGCTTGTAGGGATAGAAGATGAATTCGCATCTAAAGATTGTACCTTTACTGCATCACCTCACATGGCTACCGTCGGGCTCACCCCGACCCTAGAAGTTGGGTGACTACTCACTCTTCATCATCAAGAAAGACATTAATAATAAAAGGGAACTAAATTGCATAATATAAAACTAAAGAAAGCTTACAACCAATCGAAGCCAAATCGTCTCTCAACTCTCTTGCTCCTCCTCGCCACAAGCTCTCTCTCTCTCTCTCTCTCTCTATGTAACTAATTGTATCTAGCATCGAATTGGAATTGAATGAATAAAACTCAGCCCCTAAGGATCTATTTATAGGCTTCATTCCCTAGATAATTAGGAAAGAATCACCTATCTATATCTATATCTATATCTATATCTATATCTATATCTATCTATCTAATACTTATAGATTAAATAAAAGAAATAAAAGAAATAAATCTTAAAAGGAACTATATATAAAATAGGTAAATATCTATTCCATCTTGATAGATCTTCATAAAATTTGATCTTGTGGATATCTCCATTGGATTTTGGAAAGAACTTTGATTAGAACTCGGATACCCTCGAAATCGACCACTGAGCACAACTCGATATCGACTTCGGCTAGTCGATATCGACCTGCATTTTCTTCACTTCATCTCCTGACTCGATCTCGGCTCCAGGGATAAAAATCGACTTAGACTCAACTCGGTATCGACTAGGTTAAGTCGATATCGACCTACACTTTTCCTTTGCTCCAGCTCTGGTCGATTTCTGGATATCTTCCCGATTTGGGCAACTCGATATCGACCTGTTGTAGTCGATATCGACCTTTGTTCCTCCTCTTCACCCGATTCTGGCTTCTTCAGGTGGAAATCGACTGGACTCCTCGATATCGACTTAGGGTACTCGATATTGCCCAGATGGTGTCGAGTCGATTTTCTTGTTTCCAACTCGATTTGTCCTAGTTCCGCTACTCCTTGACCTCAAACTTTCTATAGTTGACTTCGAGCTTTTCTTCCTTTCTCTGAACTGCTATAAATTGCCTCGATTTCTGGGAAATTAAACAGAAACTGGAGTAAATTCCATAATTGGCAAATAAACATAAACTACATAGATTCTGAACTATTCTAGCCCAAATGTATGAAATGCATGTAGAAAACGATATAAAAGTAAGTATAAAACATGGCGAATTAGGCTCACAACAGCAATCGGCTAGGTTATTGACAGATTCTGAGAGTGAGCCTGAGCAGACGCGGATAGAGTTGCCATCAGATGACACATGTGTCGTGACTGCACGTATTGAGGATCTAGAGCGTTGATTGACAAATTTGGAGCGTTAGCAAGCGAATCGCTTCCAAGAGTTGGCCTAGTTGTAGAGCGTCCTCAGTGAGAAGATTGACGAGCTTCAGAGTATTCTCACTGGCTTCATTCGTCATTTCCCTTCGCAATCTAGATTCCACTCGCCCAGTGAGTAGTATGTTTCTACATTCCTTCACCTGATCTTTATCTTTGTTCTTTGTGTATTTTCATTGAATACAATGCAATATTTAAGTGTGGGGGAGGAGCAGTGGAGATTTAGTTTAGTTCAAGTTTAAATTCAGTTTCACGTTATTTTGCTCTAGTTTTCACATTATAGTTCTCTGTTATCATGCATCATGTTTATGTTTATGTTGTTTAAATTGAGAAAATCAAAATAAGAAAAATGAAAAATATCAAGAATCCAATAATATCATTCATGTGTGTGTGCTATTATTCAGACACCCATCTAACTTATTTTATCCTCTATTTTTAGCAAACTCATATAAATCCCATGGAATTTTGGATGAATTAGCATTGTCTTGTATCATTTTAGTTTTTATGTGAAGCATGATTTGACAAATATAGTTGAGCATATATGATCTAAATTCCTAGGCATGATTGAAATCCAACAAATACTTGTCCTAGTGAGAATTTTTGGCCTTATAGGGATTACATCTATTTTTCCCTCTACTGTTGTTGTGTGATTTACTCTTCTTATTCATTTACCTCTGAGTATTGACATGGTTATTATTATTTAGACCAATTGAAATACATAATCATTGCTTATGAGTTTCAAGTGATAGAGACACCTATTTCTTAGCCAATATTTATCCCTTTCAAACGGGTCATTCGTGTCGGGTTCTGGTCGGGTCATTTTGGGTCCATGGTAAAACAGGTCCCGGGTATATCCGGGTTGACTCAAACCCGGGTTTGACTGTCTTTTGGGTCATTTCGGGTCGATTTCAGGTTTGCCAATTTTTTCTTTTTTAAATTAAAAATTCATGTTTTGATAATTTTGCAATAATTTTAAATTTCTAAAATTAAAGACGTGGTTCATAAGTTCTAGTACTTGTAATTATATACTACATCTGATCTAAAATATTTGATTTTGATTATTTCTCATGATTTTTAATAAAATGTAATAATATATAAAATAAACAAAAATTTAATAATTTTTTAAAAATAACTTCATGCAATTATTAATAAGCATAAATTTTTTTTTATATTTTAATATTTTTTAGAATTTTTTTCTTCTTAAAAAAATGTGTTGAAAATTAAAAAAAATCAAATACTATCAATCGGAGGTATATTACACAATACAAATTAATATAAATGTTGATTTGAAAATGAAAGATCAAGTGATTGTAATTATAAAATGTAATAAATTGGAATCTCCATAAAAAAAATTAATCATATATAATTAATTAATTATAAATCAACCAAGTCATTTGGGTCGCTGGCTCAATCGGATAAATCGGGTCAAAATTACCGGGTCAATCGGGTCTAAACCCAAATTACTCGGAAAAATTCCGAGTTTTTCAGGTTCGGGTCGGAAAAAAAATTTGGGTAAAAATTTCCGGGTCTTGGCCTAAAATTTTCCAGGTGTTCGGGTCGGATCGGGTTGTGTTTTGACAGGTCTACCTTAAGGTAATGCCTAGATATTATTTTTAGAACAGTGACAATAGACAAATCGTAAACCATTCCGAAATGGCTCAACTGGAAAGGATTTCGGGTAGTACCCAAAGGTTCCTGGTTCGAACCCCGAATGACCGCTCTCTATTTCCCAAAACCAACATAATAGAAAAATCTTGTGTTTAAATAAACTACTTTTTACATCTAACCATGTCCTAACCAAACTCTACTCGAGATTCTTTCAATATAAAAAAAGGAGGAGAAAATAATTTGACGGTAATTGTTTAAAAATCGTTTTAGCAATAGCTAAAGTGTTCTGAAAAACGTTAGATGGATCCTAGACATTAAGACGTCGCTTAGGTTTAGGCGTCTCCCTAGCTTTAGGTGGAGGGAGTTGCCTAACACTTTTACGTAGACCTGTCAAATGGGTCATTCGGGTCGGGTTTGGGTTGGGTCACTTTGGATCCCGGGTAAAACGGGCCCCCGAGTATATCCTAGTTGACTCAAAACCGGGTTTGACCGGATTTCGGATCATTTCGGGTCGATTTCGAATTTGTCAATTTTTTCTTTTTGAAATGATTTGATAATTTTGCAATAATTTTAAAATTCTAAAATTAAAGACGCCTTTCATAAGTTCTAATGCTTGCAATTATATAATATATTTGATCTCAAATATTTGATTTTTATTATTTCTCGTGATTTTTAACAAAATATAATAATATATAAAATATCAAATTTTTAAATATTTAAATATTTTTTAAAAAATAATTTGATGTAATAAGCATAGAATTGTTTTAATATTTAATATTTTTTAGAATTTTTATCTTCTAAAAAAATGTTTTGAAAAAGCAAAAATCAAATACTATCGATCGGGGGGTATTACACAATACAAATAAATATCAAAGTTGATTTGAAAATGAAAGATCAAATGGGTATAATTGTAAAATACAATAAATTGGAATCTCCTTAAAAAAATTAACCATATATTGTTATAAAGCAACCAAGTCAATCGGGTCACTGAGTCGAACAGGTAAATCGGGTCAGAATTATCGGGTCAATTTGGTCACTGAGTCTAAACCTAGATTAGCCGGAAAATTTCGAGTTTTCGGGTTCGGGTCGAAAAAAATTTCCGTGTTAAAAGTTTCGGGTCTTGACCCAAGATTTTCCAAGCGTCCGGGTCTGGTCGATCGGATCGGGTTGTGTTTTGATAGGTCTACCTTTAGGTGATGCCTAGACGCTATTTCTAGAAAAACGATAATAGACAAGTCCTAAATCATTCCGGAATGGTTCAGTCGGAAAGGATTTGCGGGTAGTACCAAAATGTTCATGGTTCGAATCCCAGATGACCGCTCTTTATTTACCAAAACCAAGATAATAGACAAATCTTGTGTTTAAATAGACTACTACATACAGCTAACCATGTCCCAACAAAACTCTACTCGAGATTCTTTCAATAAAAAAAAGGAGGTGAAAATAATTTGACGGTAAATATTTAACATTCATTTTAGCAATAGTGAAAATGTTTTGAAAAACGTTAGATGGATCTGTGACGTTGAGAGGTTGCCTAGGTTTAGGTGTCCGTCTAACTTTAGGTGGAGGGGTCGCCTAACGCCTTTAGGTGATCCTTAGACGCTATTTTTAGAACAATCATAATAGACAAAGGCCATTTTGCAAACGTAGACCAATTTTTTGGCAACTTGGCAAAACTAGACCACAAGATGTGATTTTTACAAAAGTAGCACATGAGTTACTTTTGCAATTTTGTGGGGGTAACCCGCTGGGGAAGTGACGGGTCTCCAATTCGCATTGTTGCAAGTAGGGAGATTTTGGGGGTGCTTATAGACGATTGCAGTGGCGGAGTGTCAGAGCCAATTTGGCGCCAAAAAGCCAAAAGCCTTGGGGGAGGGGGGAGCATTAATGAGGGGAAAACGAAATGATTGCAATTAAGGGTGTCCCTCAAATACATATATAAGCTGCAATGATGGATGGGAAATACCATTAATTGTTATGTAAACATATAGACAAAATAGGAGAGGAGTGGAAATGTGAGGGGAAGAGCTACCCATTCATTTCTGGAAACTGTACAGTTCTCATCCTACCAAGAGGATACCGATCTTACCATTAGTATCAAATTGTTCTTCCGTACCTGGAAAAGTGCAAGCAATTTGTCTGGTGGCAGTGGCAGTGATGGGTAAGTAGTCTTGTACTTATTCTGCGTTGTTGTTCCTTTTTGTTATAATAGAACTACCCCTCCCCCCACCCCCACCCCCAAGGTTGATGTTATGTTCCCGTGTCATGCCACAAGTGATAGGGTATGTCTGAAGGTCGTCTTTGGTGGTTGGCGGGCTTCCGAGAGTGGAAGCTTGGGGTTCAAAGGAGAGGCATGTAGTGCAGCTATGGTGGTGCCACATAATATTGGGTACGACCAACTGAAGGAGGAGATCGTTTCCAAATTCGACGCTGACATGGTCTTATATGACATTGAGCTCACCCACCTCTCTCCTTTGATGGGGCGAGCCACTCCGATTCGGGTCTGGGACGACGATGACCTAGAAGCCTACAAGTTATACAATAATGAATCCAACGCACGAGCTTAGCCAATTGCACTGCACATTACCTTACGATTCAAACCCACAAGCCCATCCACTTCCTCATGGACATCAGTCGGAAGACTCCAAATGGGCGGACGACGTCTCGACTCCCACCCAAGGGGAAATACTCCTAATCGGGCCTTCCGCCACTCAGGATGACTTGGATGATGATCTTGATGGAGGAGGATGGGTGGATGAGAAGGAGCGAGGATCGGTCGAGGAGAAAGAGAAATGGGATGACCTTAATAGTGAAACTGAAGGGCCCTACCTATGTGATGAATGTCTAGTGAGAGAAGAAGACTATTATAGTACAGCAAATGAGAGTGTCAGTGGGAGGTAGGGGGCTTTCTGGTAGTGCTATACAATCTGGTTATGGTAGGATGAATTATAGCATAATGGTAGGATAGAATTACGCAGTTGGCAAGCTTGACAATCTGGATGCTCGACAAAAGGGCGAAAACCTAAGCAAGGCCGATGCCATCCGACGTGGAAAGCAAGTTTTGATTGTCGGAAGCAACGACGATGTCGATTTCGTACTCCCCCATGGATTTCGGGAAATAATAGATGTAGGAAGCTCCAATGATGACATGATTGCCGATGGTTTCTCAGTGAAAGTGGAAGAGGGGGACAAAGGAATCGGCGGACTCATGAGATGAGTAGGCTAAGGCGGCGGTAAAAGATGTAGAGTGTTCATATGAAGGAAAAAAAAGGCATTTGGCTACGTTGGAGCAAGTTGAAGAGAACGTGGCTCGGTTTTTGCCTCGACTCTGAGACCCTTGGGAGACTGTGAAGGTGTTTCGGGAGGGGGAGATCTTTGATAGCAAGGCTGATATTCAGGACAGGCTGAGGTGGGAAGCTTTGTGGAGGTGCTATGCGACCATAGTCAAGCGATCAACAAAGTCGGCGTACGTGGTTGTATGCCCCGAACCGAACTGCACCTGGTTCTATCGGGCTTCAAAGTTTTGGGAAACTAGAAAATGGTTGATTCGTAAGCTCGTGGACGAACACACCTACAAGGTAAGTGTCATGAGCAACTACAAATGATAGGCCAATTACAAGCTGATGGCGTAGAATATAATGTCTGAGAAAGTTCCTTAACTCCTCTCTTGTTCTCCGTTCATGCACTATGTTGTGAACGATACACAAGTAACCTGGTAAATGCACTGATTTAGATTCAGTGGTTCACGAAAAGAGCTCGTGCCGCATTAGATCAAGTCATTGATGAAGTCCCGATTGAGTGTGGACTGCAGCTACTGGAAGGCACGCATGGCGAAGTGCTCCGCACGGGAAGGCTTGTACGGGAACGATGAAGAGAACTACGATCGGATGGCCTCGTATCTTCACATGCTTGAGCAAGCAAACCCCGGGACCATAACCACATTAGAACATGATGAAAACCAGCAATTAAAGTATGCATTCGTTAGCTTGGGGGTTCGGAGGACGGCCATCCCACACTTGAGAGAGGTACAACCCTAACCCTTGATGCCTACCATATGTCTATACTTATCCTACCATATTTCAGAAGATATCCACCCATGAAATACATTGCCAAATGTGGAGCATTATTCTACCATTAGTACAACTCTATCCTACCTATAGTATGATCTCTCACTAGTTTACATACTGATTGGTTGACATTGGTAGGTATTCTCGGTGGATGGAAGTTTCTTAAATGGGAAGTACAGTGGATGCAAGATGTTTGCGACGGCCCAAGACCCTAACCACAGCATATACCCCGTTGCATTTGTCATTGTGGACGGGGAGAATGATGCATCTTGAGGGGGTTTTTTCTGTCAAATGCAACACGTCGTCCAGGATAAGAGCCATGTTGTGTGGGTCAGTGATGCGTTGTTATTCTCGATCCTTCACCTGTGGGTTTGGAATCAAGAATAACGACGTGTTGATATCCCGATCTTGCAATTATTCTTGATAAACTCTTGATTCTTGACGATTTGACCCGATCACACGCCGCACACGTTGAAGGACCTTCACCAATTCGCTCCCACGTAATAGACTATGGCGATGGAATAATTAATTAACAAGGTTGTTAATTATTCTTCCAATTGTCAATAGCGTGGACATGGCAAACTAGCTAGTCATCGACGGTAATGGCTACCACCGAAGTCAACTCCTTGGCATGAATTGAACACGGCTCGGTTTTGGCTTCACGTGAAATGAAATAATATTTTGTGAACGAGGTAAAGCTTAATTGATAAAACGTATTCGGTAATTTTCAATGGAGGCAGTGGATGATTATGAGAACGAACAAAAACTTGAATGTAAGGAAGCAAAGGTTTTTGATTGGTAATCGAAAAACTCTTTATCCAAAGAGTTTCTTCAATTCTATTTCCAATCTAAATTTTATTGAATGAAATGAACGTTTAAAAACAAGAAAAAATTTGCAAAATAGGCACTTTTTTGGACGAATTTGCAAAATGTCCACGTTTTTGGACAAATTAGCAAAATATCCACTATATAACCCTAAAGATCAGACGCTCTAACCTCCCTCTCTCTCTCGCCGCCTCCTACCGGTTCCAGATCCGTCGTTGCCTCATCCTCCCGGTCCCAGATCCACCTCCTCCTGGTGGATGGCGTTGATCTCCATCTCTCTTGATCTCTTGCTCTCTCGATCTCGAACCGACTCTCTGGTTTTCCTAACTTCACCAATCTGGATCTCCAAATCTGGATCTATTTTGTCGACGAGAGGAAGTAAGTTTAATTGATCAATTTTGCTTGCTTTTGTTGATTCAATTTTCATTGTCGATGAAGGAGATTCGGCAATCGGCGATGGCAACAGCTCGGATTTCCTCGTCTCCTCGGAGCGACGAGGGAGCGAGCGATGGCCGGAGATCTCCGTCGATTAGCCAGCGATTGAACGAGCGAAGCGAGCGATTGAGCCAGCGATTGAGCGAGGTCGAGCAAGGTGGACTCCGTCGATTAGCCAGGTCGAGCGAAATCGTTATTCCAGATCTGTGCGATTCCTCCGAAATCTCCAATTCCAACGGCCGGTGGAGTCAGACACGACCGTCAATGAGGTCGAGCAGTCAGAGCGGGCGAGCGGAGCGAGGAAGGTGGTCCTAGCGAGCGGAGCGAGTGAGGTGGCCGGAGCGAGATCTCCTTCGGGTTCATCGAGTTTACAAAGGTTAAAGAAGGAATTTTTGTTAGATTACAAAAATGACCTAATAAATATGGAAATTATAAAAAATATCTATATTTTATTACAAAAATCACCCTATAAATATGAGAAATTAAAAAAGGAAATTTTTTGCTAAACATGCACTTTTTTTTGACAAATTGGTGAAATGACCACTTTTTTGACAAATTAGCAAAATGTTCGCTACATATACTAATTCAATTAGATCCCAATTAACAAATAGATCCCCAATTCTATCTCCAACTCTCGACTCTCTTGATCTCTCCGGCTACCTCGATCTCTTCGGCCGCTTCCTCGAGCTCGCTCGCCCTCTTGCTCTCTCGTCCTCGCCCTCTCGCTCATTGTTGGATCTGGAGGCGAAGCTCCTTCGGCGTGGGATCTGAAGAACTGGAATGGATCGTCGTCGTTCTTGCTTTCAGATTCAATTCGAAGAACAGTTCCCCAAATCAGATCCCCAATTCTCTCTACAGTTCACCAGAATTAGATCTCTCTATCCCTCTCCCTTTCATCTTTCCCGTTTAGTTGTGTAATGAGTTGGGCCTTTTATGTACATAATTATATATGCAGTATGTAATCAATCAAAACTTGTAAAGGGCTCAAAACTCCGATCCGCTCAACTCGAAAAAGTTTACAAACTCGTCATTATGTCTAAACTAGACTTGGGTCATATTTGCACATCTTACGGTTATATTTGCACAACATACTCTTATATTTGCACGACAAAATATTTTAAAAAATAAAAAACAAAAAACTAGATTTGGGTCATATTTTCACAATTTATGGTTATATTTGCACAACGTCCTCTTATATTTGCGCAACATACTCTTATATTTGTACGACAAAATGTTAAAAAAAAACTAGACTTGGGTCATATTTGCACAACTTACGGTTATATTTGCACAACATACTTTTATTTTTTGCACGACAAAATGTTAAAAAAAACTAGACTTCGGTCATATTTGTACAACTTACGGTTATAATTTTTGCACATCGTACTCTTATATTTGCATGACAAAATGTTAAAAATAATAATAAACAAAAAAACTAGACCTGGGTCATATTTGCACAACTTACGGTTATATTTGCACAACATACTCTTATATTTGCACGACAAAATGTTAAAAAAATAATAAAAAAAAAACTAGACTTCGATAATATTTCCACAACGTACTCTTATATTTGCACGACAAAATGTAAAAAAAAACTAGACTTGGATCATATTTGCATAATTTACGGTTAAATTTGCACAAAGTACTCTTATATTTGCACGATAAAAAGTTTAAAAAAAAGTTAAGAAACCTAGACTAGGGTCATATTTGCACAACTTATGATCATATTTGCACAACGTCCTCTTATATTTGCACGATAAAATGTTAAAAAAAATTAAAAAAAAATAGAATGGGGTCATATTTGCACAACTTACGGTTATATTTGCACAACGTACTCTTATTTTTGCTCATCGATAGACAATAATTGCACAAGGGATTGGTGAAATTTTGCTCAACATCATCTTATTTTTGCTCAACTATATGTTATTTTTGCACAACAATTGAGACATGTGAATTTATTCTCAACGTGATGTTATTTTATCTCAATATAAGTTCATACTTTCTCAATAAATTATTGATCAACATGCTCTTATTCTTGCACAATATGGTCTTATTTTTGCTCATCAATAGACAATAATTGCACAACATGGGGGATTGGTGAAATTTTGCTCAACATCATCTTATTTTTGCTCAACTATATGTTACTTTTGCACAACAATTGAGACTTGTGAATTTATACTCAACATGATCTTATTTTATCTCAATGTAATTTCATACTTTCTCAATAAACTGTAAGCGATTTAGAATAAATTGAAGCAAGTTCAGTTTTTTTTTTTTTTAAACATTTTGTCGTGCAAATATAACCGTAAATTGTGTAAATATAATCGTATGTTGTGCAAATATAACATTTTGTTGTGCAAAAATAAAAATAAAAATATAGATTATGGATCACTTAATAAAATATAGATAGTTTTTTTTAATTTTTATATTTTGTAGGGTGATTTTTGTAATTTTCATAAAAAAAGCTTTCTTCTTCCTCCCGATTTCTGCGAAGAAGAAACCGCCACCTCCCTCCGGCGGCTCCGGCTCGCTCTGTCCTCGTTTGATCTGGCCTCCTTCGCTCCGGCGTCGCTCGCTCGCTCGGCCTCCGCCTCCACCTCTGACTTGCCGTTGCCTCGTTTGGAAATCCAGCGCATCAACCCCTCCGTCGTCCAGCTCTTCAGGCCATAGATCCGGCGATAGACGTCAATCAACAGAGGAATCAGAACCGGCGCAGATCTGGCCGCCTTCGGCTCCGCCTACGGATCTGCCTCCGCCTTGTCACTGCTCGCTCGATGTCCGGATCTTCCTCCTCTTTGATTCTTCGTCTTCTATTCTGCCGGTGCAGATCTGCCCGCCTACGGATCTGCCTCCGCCTTGCCACTGCTTGCTCAACGGCCGGATCTTCCTCCTCTTCGATTCCTCCTACTGAGTCGGATCTTCCTCCTCCTCTTCTTCGATAATTCGACGGGATTCAGATCTTCCAGTGGCGAGATGCGGCAACAGCGTAGGAGAGAGAGAGAGAGAGAGAGAGAGAGTAGGATAAATGCATAGGAGGAGCGCGTATGAAGGGTTTATATTGTGGACATTTTACAAATTTGTCCCAAAACGTGGACATTTCGCAAATTAGGCCTTATTTCGTGGCTATTTTGCAAATTGCCCCTAAATACAACTCATAATCTCTAAGAACCCTAGATAAAATAAACTAAATAAACTACTAGATAAATCCTAGATAAATATCTCCTACTTTGTTGCTAAGGAAAATATCTAAAGATAGACTTTCATTTTCCTTCTTTTATTCACCAAACTAAGAATTACTAAAAATAAGACGTTTCATAAATAGCTCCAACTAACATAGGAGTTACTAAATATAGATAGGACTAAAACTAATAATAATAATAATTAAATAATATCTTTTCTTCAACCCATGGTGGCGCCTTCTTCTTCCTCTTGAGGACAACACTCTTTGCCATTAATAGCCCTCGAATTGATCTCCATAGCTCGCCTAGATCAAGATCATTGTTTGACCCACATAAGGTCATCTTGATCCGCATCAGTCAGCGACAGACAGATGAGCATCACTAAGGGGATTCGAGGGAGCTACGACTTTGCAAAGCATGGGCGATACACTTAACATTTCATTGAGAATGTGAAGACATGTCATAAGTCGGAGGGATGCAATCCCTCTTCTTCCAAATGGAAAAGGCGTACACTGTGGCGGAGTTCAATGGGTACTACAATGCCTTCAAGATTCAGTCGGCTAGTAAGGCAGATTACATTAAGCAGGTGGGTTTCTCCAATTGGGTCTGGGCTTTCTATCCCGCCAATCGGTTTAACATCATCACGACAAACCATGTTGAGTGCTTGAATTCGATCTTCCTTGAACCTCGGGACCTACTTGTCACCGCCCTAATCGACTGCATACTCGAGATCGTGTTCAAGTGGTTCATTGAGCGATGAGACCTCAGTTCGAAGCCTAACAAGGTTGTGACTAACCACGTGGACACGAAGATTAGGGAGAATGCCATGCAATTTATATGTCTTCAGGTAACCACGATGAGCAACCACGAGTTTGGCGTCCGCAAATGGCTCTCCTCCTAGCTGGTCAACCTGTCTACGTAGACCTGCACTTGAAAGCAGTTCGATATTGACCAAATCGTGGCGGCCAAGGTCCTATAGATCAACGTCTACTCCCATGTCCATCATATGTACAAGGTTGGGGCTTGGCGCTAGTGTGGAGGGAAATCAAGTATGAAAATAAATCGAAATATAAAATCAAACCGACTTCCTATCTCAGCAAATAAAATACAAGAAACCATCCTGTTGTAGTAGTAGGGTATTCAGGATCGTATCCACTAGGAAGCTTGTCAGTGCTTGCCTTTCTTGTTCCAGAAACTCTCGAATTCGACCAGCAGAAGTCCTCGACGTCGAGTAAAGTACTGGATGTTGACTACCTTAGTCGAGTAAACTGCACAACAGAAGAAAAAGAAATGCAAAACAGGCAAAATCCAGTCGATGTCGAATAGATGTACTCGACGTCGACTACTATGCACTCGACGTCGACCAGTGTCGTCGAAATCGAGTAACGCAGAACCAAAAAAAAATCGTAACTTTGCAAAACGAAACAAAAGACAAAATCAAACACGAAATAGGTGGGAAATTCAATGATATGAAAGACTTCCAGAATCGGGGTATCAATGCCACAACGATAACCATATAAGATTCATGCTAAAGGTATAAAAGATAATGCTTTTCATCAAATAACTGTCGTTATTAACAAATAGGAAAATAGAGGCTTTCGCATAAACCCTAATTGTTACTAACCCTTTTTCACATAATTAATCCCAGTTGTATTAAGATCACTTTTGCTTCAATAACACAAACAAGGATCACCTTTGGCTGTCGCAAAAGAATCATGCTCATAGGGATAGTAGACGAAATCGCATCAAAAGATTGTACTTTTATTGCATTTACCTTACATGGCTACGGTTGAGCTCACCCCGGCCCTAGAAGTTGCGTGACTACTCGTTTTTCATCGTAAAGAAACTCATCAATAATAAAAGGGAAATAACTTACATTAAATAAAACTAAAACTTACAACCGATCGAAGCCAAAACGTCTCTCGACTACTCCAACTCAAATCGGCTCCTAGCTCTCTAAAAACTCTCTAACTCGCTATCTATGGTGTAATACAATTGCTTGTGGCTTGGATGATCCTAAAACTCAACCTATAGGGCCTTATTTATAGTATTTAATCCCCGATATCCAAGGAAAGAATATCCTATCTATATCTAAAATTATCTATCTAAAGACTTAAGATAAAACTTTAAAGCAAAAACAAATAAATCCATTAGCAAAAACAAATAAATCCCTAATGGAATTTATATCTAAAGTGGATAAGTCTTCCTTTGTATTGATAGATTCTCATGTGGATGGATAGAATTCCACATATCTTCTCTTGCAAGTAATCCTCATGGCTCGGACTCCACTCGATCTCGACTCGGAATGACTCTAGTGAGTACTCGACGTCAACCAAAGTACTCGATGACGAGTAGGTGTGTTCTCCTTGAATTGCACTCGAGCTCGGCTACCTTCTGGACGCTCGATGTGTGTACTCGACATCGAGTAGACTCCTCGATGTCGAGTAGTTCTCTTCCCCTCGAGTGTGGCTCTGCTCGTGCTCGACTTGCTGAATTCGACTGGATGTACTCGACATTGACTAAAGTACTCGACGTCGAGTAGAATTGTCAACTGTCGGATATATTATGGGAAAACTTGTAATTGCTACAATATTTTGTGTCAAGTGTCAGATATATAATGGGGAAACTTGTAATGGCTACAATATTTTGTGTCAAGTGTCGGATATATTATGGGGAAACTTGCAATGGCTACAATATTTTGTGTTCGGTTAAGTCTCCAATATATTGTGTTTTGCTAAAGCCAATTATGCATTTACATCTTTCCAATAGTACAAATATATCTTGTCATTAGTCAGCATCTATACTACCATTAGTGTGAAGTTATACATGGGAATTACAGGGTTTCCATTCTGATCCGATCAATATCGTATTTTTATCCTACCATTAGTGGGAAACTATTCTACCATTCTCATTTTATCATCCTACCATTAGAGCTACACTAAGGAATTACTTGGTTTCCATTTTGATCCAACCAATATCGTATTTTTTATCCAACCGTTAGTTTGAAACTATTCTACCATTATCATCCTATTATCCTATCATTATCATCCTACCATTAGGGATACACTTAAGAATTGCGGTGATTACATTATCATCCTACCAATAGCATATTTTTATCCTACCATTAATGTGAAACTACTCTACCATTATGGTATCTTTTCTACCAATTGTTATCCCACTGACAGTGCCAAGCAAGCATTGGTACGTAGGCATATATTGTGGTATTACAAAGATAACATTCTAGACTAACATAAAAACCAGTTCAAAGCATTACAAGCACAACACCTTCTTATAGTTCACACAAGAATTACAAGAATTAACAAAACATCTTCCAACAATAAACCATCACCATGCCGAATAATTGTTCCAAACTACCAGTTACTTCACAAATTTACAACTTCGTAATGTCAATTCACTGCTTTCCACCTTCCAGCCTCGGGGTGGGTAGCGCCTACAAACTGTTGCGATGTATGGCGACTCCTAAGAATTGGCGGTACGTCGCGATAAAAGAGTCGTTGATGGTTTCGAATGTGGAAACTCCCTCGGCCAATAGCTACAATGCCCTGATAGCATAGGATCCATAGTCACCCCTACTCAATAACACGTGTGTCAGTTGGAAAGTTCAATGTCCCAGACACGATACATTAAGGACGAGAGAATAAGATGCGTAAGATACTTACGATTGTTCTTTTCGAGGGATGTGGGTAGTGCGGCTAATGGCGAAAGGATGCGGGATGTTGATGGTATGCATAGCACGGAGTTCCACATTGAACTGCATCACCCACGGGATGACCTCGGCGACGGGCTGGAGGGTTTTCTGAAGCTCCTTATCCTTGATTTGGTAGCGTTCGCAATCTAAGACTTCGACTCTCCACCTGATAAGGTCTATTAGGGGGCCAATCCAGTGCATGTTCTTGTAATTCCGTAGTGCTAGGTTTTTGCCATTTGTTGCAACCCAACACCTTCCATTGTCCCCTAAAAGTCTCCCTGCAAAATAATGTAGCAATGGCCCCACAAGGTTTTTCTTGGTGAGGCGCTTCCGCTCCCCCCCCCCCCCCCGCAACCAGACCATTGTTTACCAACTTGCTCCTGCCAGTAGTGGTCCAGGACAACCACACCGGACTCGTTTTCACCCTCCCTGGTGACCAAGGCCTTTCGTATGAGAACCAAGGCTTGCCAGATGTATGCATTATGCCATCAGTTGGAAAACTCCATTAGTTTTGATGCCCGAGAAATAGATGTACATATCTCGGGTTAGATCTCTTACCTCGGTTGATATCCATATGCCGGGAGATATGAGGGTGTTGAAGAACTCCTTTCCTAAAAGGGTCCCATCAGGGCCCTTTACCTCTGCAAGGCCCTTCTCTTGCCAAGCAAAAAATTCATCTCTCATTGTAGGCACCACCAGCCCTACCCCGCTGCATCTTGTTGCGGCAGGATGGCCTTGGACTTCGTCCGAGCCTGCTTTAAGGGATGATCCACCTGGAAATCTACTAACTGAGGTGGTGGCTTCTAAGATCTCTTGGATTTCCTGAGCTCCTGGCCCTTTTTCCTATGAATCAAACAACACAGGTTATACCAAAGTTATTACCAACAGCCCAAAAACCTTCCTACCAAAACCACATAATTATCCTACCAAATGACCAGACATATCCTGCCAATTTTAGAATTGATTCCACCTTAATGCAAAATAACATGTCATACCAACTGACCAACCATGTCCTACCAAATGAACAAAATTATCCTACCAAATACAACGCATTACCTTTTCCTGTGTGGGCTCTGCATCACACTGAGTTGGTAACACAGTGTCTCCCTCTTACTTTTCTTCCTCCTTATCCTCCGCCCCGCCCTTCTCGGCATCCTTATTCTCATCCCCACCCTTCTTACCCTCCTTATTCTCTTCCCCAGCCATCATCCCCACCAGCCTTCACCTCCAACTTGTCATCATCCCCACCCTTAGCCATCTCCCCATCCTTGTCATCCTACACTGCCTTGTCACCATCCCCACCCTTAGCCATCTCCTCTCTCTCCCCTGCCTTGTCAGATTGAACTTTCCTTTCTAAGTCCCTTCTTTTCTCTTTCAACCCCTCCTTACTCTCAGCAACTACATTGTCAAACTTCCCATCCCTTTTTTGCTTCACGGTTTTCATTTCCTCATCATCTCTCAATGAAACATACTCCTACAATGCAATTCATCCATTCAGAGTCACACTTCACACCTAAAAGGTTCACAATTAAAATACCATACTTTCCATGACCGCCTTTCTCTAACAACACCTTCTTACAAGCTTCATACTTCACTGAGCCTGGCCTCCAGCACCGAGAACCGGATCCCCATCTCTGACATCATGCCATGCAAATGGCCTCCACCTTGGCCACAATCCGGGCCTCCAGTCCAGAGTTGGCCTTGTCGGACCCCAAATGAATAGTTCCCTGACTAGGTCCAGTCCTCTTCCTGGTGCTTGGCCCTTCGGGCCTTAGGGTTTTCATTCACAATTCTATCAAAGAACTTGTCTAGATGCTCTCTCTTTTACGAGGACATGCACAGGGGCTTTTTCTCTTTAGGATTGGGGTGCAGGATGGGGTCTGACTTGGCGAGGAGGATATGTTTCTCGTCATCATCGGCGTGCTGGTCCATGTATGCTTTCACATTCTCATATCATATATATGAGTCTCGGGTTTCCCATCGGAGACACCTCGAGGTGATAGTCTTATCGATGATAAAACCAAACTTATTCCCTGTCTAATGAAACGCTTCATAAAGTCGTAACTGCATGACAGAACAAATGGACCATTAGCAACGAACACCAAAATTAACAAGTGGGATGGCAGTTAACCAAGAGAACCTTTTAAACAAACACACATTTTGGCAGAATAAAAATAAATAGTTGGTATGACTGTTTAAAAGATTTAGTAGGACAAAATTGTACATTTCATAGGACAACATTATTGACTTGCGATGCATCCTAGGCTAACCACAATTGGCAAGATCAAAGTTCTCAATTGGCAGGACATCATTCAAGATTTGGCATCACATACCAACACAAATAATCACAAATGGAAACTTTCAAAGACATTTTTGTCAATGGTTTTTAAATATTTTAACTTTCCATTCACCTAGAAGGCCATCGGGAACATGTACATCATGTATGTAGGCCTCTTCCCTTTCTGCTTTCCAGCACCAACCATCTTCTACAATGTCCCCGTGAGCTTTCATGGATCTTCTCATACACCAGTCGACCCCAGCGAAAGTGGAGAAAACAGGTTGTGTACTCCAGCAGTAGGTTCACCACCCACCCCTGTATCTGTGTCTTCTTCTCCATTAAAAAAAATGTCATCCACTATGACTAGGAAGGCATACTTGTACTTGCACATTACTGAGCCCGTGTCAATTTTCTTTTCCCTCAACCAAGCATTCTTCACATCCTTTAACATGACATTCTCCATCCGAAACAACCGATACACATCGTTCTTGTGGTCGCCCTCCATGAGGTCTCTCGGGGGTGGTGAGCAGTGTAGGCCTGTGATGACCGCGAATTCTTGTAAAGAGAACCGCACATGATTCCCCTGCAGGGAGTGTTAAGTTGTTGAAGGAGGATGTGTCAAGTATGAAATATAAATATAGAATATGAAATCAAATCGACTCCCTGTCTCAGCAAATAAATACAAGACTTCCTCCCGTTATAGTAGAAGCCAGTCAGGATCGATCCACGAGGAAGCGTGTCAGCGCCCATATTTTCAGTTCCAGAAACAATGCGAATTCGACCAGAAGAGTCCTCGACTTCGAGTAAGGTACTCGACTTCGACCACTCTGTCGACTAAAACAGAAAGCAAAAATGAACAGAAAACGAAAACTAAAGCAAACTGGTCGATCTCGACTAACCAACTCGACTTCGACCAAATTTCCTCGACGTCGACCAAGCTTTGTCGATTTCGAGTAAAAACATAAACAAAATTCGCAACTTTTCGCAAGACATAACACGAAATTGATGAAATAAAATCAATAAACTAAAGACTTCCAAGATCAGGGTTTCAACACCACAACAGTAATCATGCAAAATAACACATTAAGGCATAAAAGATCATGCATTTTCATCAAATAACTGTCGTTATTAACAAATAGGAAGATAGATGCTTTCGCATAAACCCTAATTATTACTAACCCTTTTTCACATAATTAATCCAAGTTGTATTAAGATCACTTTCGCTTCAATAACACAAACAAGGATAACCTTCAACTTTTGCATAAGAATCATGCTCGTAGGGATAGAAGATGAAATCGCATCAAAAGATTGTACCTTTACCGCATCACCTTACATGACTCCCGTCGGGCTCACCCCGACCCTAGAATTTGGGTAACTACTCGCTCTTCATCATGAATAAACTCATCAAAGATTTCAAGAAAATAAATTGCATTGAATAAACTAAATAAGACTTACAACCAATTGAAGCCAACTCCGCTCTCGCAAAAATCCACTCCAAGCGCCCACAACTCTCTCTCTACTCGATATTTCTCTTTCTATGTGACTAATTGTAACTGAAATGGAATGCCTAGAAACAGCCACTAATGCTTTATTTATAGTGTTCATTCCCTAGATAATCTAGGAAAGAAATATATATCTATATCTAAACTTTCTATCTAAAACATTAAGATAAAACTTTGAAATAAAATAATTATATCTAAAAGGAAATAAAGCTAACGTGGATAAATCTTCCTTCTCTTGATAGATCTTGATGTCTCTTGATAGAATATCGCGAATCTTGGCTTGCAAGTAACCACAAATGCTCGGATTTCTCCTCGTATGCGACTCAGACTGCTTTGGAATGTCCTCGGCGTCGAGTAGAATTCTTCTCCCCTTGGATTGTACTCGAGCTCGGCTATCTTCTGGGCTCGTCGAGTTTCCTCGACATCGAGTAGAATCGGGCTCCTCGAGTGGCTCCTGCTCGACTTTTGGTTTTTTACTCGGATTACTCGACATTGACCAGACTGTGTCGAGTTGATCTTTCTCGTTCTTTGCTCGATTTGTCCTGGTTCCGCTACTACTTGACCTTAGACTTTCTGTAGTTGACTTCGAGCTTTTTGTCTTTTCTCTGAATTTGCTGTAAAATGCCTCGATTTCTGCGAAATTAAACAGAAACTAGTGTAGACTCCATAATTTAGCAAATAAGTATAAACTACATAGATTTTGTACTATTCTAACCCAAATGTATGAAATGCATGCAGAAATCGATATAAAAGTAAATGTAAAACATGAAAAATTAGGCTCACAACATGGAGTACCACGTCTCGTGATGCTTCCTTGTCTTCAGCTGCCAAAACAGGCAAAAGTGCACCAACTGTGCAAAAAACCTGTCTCTCGACCCCATCCTCACAATGCCCTCAGCTGGCTTTTCGTCAGCGCCTTAAAATCATCCTAGTCAAGCATGCGGTCTATCCCGTCCAGCAGCTCATAAGTGCCATGCGACATATTGCGCCCGTTGAAGTGATCGTCTTCAGCGACCGTCAGGATAACCCGAAATACATGCACGAACCTTGTCATTACCCTTTTTTTTGTCAACAACCTTACCTTAACCATGTAACAATATGAGTTTCCTTACCGCCTGATTTCTAGGTCCTGCACAGGCTTTATTCTTCCCTGTCTTGGCCTATTTTTTTTTTTTTATTACACAGTGGGTAGTTGCTTCTCAATCACCACCAACAAAGAATTTCTGACATTCAGGTCACCTAAACTGGCATACCAATTGTACAAAACTATCCTACCAATTTAATAAAACTGTCCCACCAATGCTGCAGTAACTTAACAAACTTAGGCCTTTCTTCCCTCCTACCACATGTGCAGTCTTCCCCTACCACAAGTCTCCCAGTTTATGCATTGCTTAGTATCTCTCCCCATCTCTGAACCCCTCCTTGCCCATTTGTCCTCATTTTCTTTTCCGACAGCCATTACCCCTAACCCATTCGATTTCCCTCCAATTTCTTCCCCGACACCCACTAGCTCTAAGCCATCCGAATGCCCTCCATTTTATTTCCCTTCTCCGACAGCCCCATGCTCTACCCCCGAAATCTGAAACCTATTTCCTTCCTCTACTGCCATGCAACCACCCTCAACTTGCATTTCTTCCAAAACCGCCCCAAATCGCACTCCCAAGTTCCCAATTTCGCAGTGAAAATTACACAGGCAGGGACTATGGATGACTTACCCTCCTTCGATCTAGTTCCTCCTAGGTCGAGATTTCTCTTCACTCCAGTCTTCTTCTCCTTCGCTCTTTCCTTTTCTCCACTGGGTTTCACTCTCCTCTCTCCCGCTTTCAAGCAGTTTATAACCCTTCCCCTCCTCTGATTGTGATTTTAAAACCCTCTCCCAACAGCAACAGTTATGAGCCCCCCATGTGACCTGTTCTGACTAGTGATAACTGTCAAGGAAACGGGCGAATTTTTGCAAAAATAAAATAAAATTGAGACCTAGCACTAGCAGTTTAGCAAATTTTGAGCCGGGTAGTCTAGTTTTGTAAAGGGCTAAAATTTTGATACTTACTACTATTTCTATTTCCTAATTGGCAAATCCCGTGTTTAAATACTCTACTATATGTGTTACAGCTGACTGTCATAACCAAAAACTTTACTCGATTTCCTAAAAAAAAAACTCTACTCGATATAGGGTTCGTATGGGACGGAGTTAATAAACTGACTAAAATTATAAACGGGGTAAAATTTATAAACTGTTGGTAAAAAGTAGTTAAAAATTTATGAAAAAATATAAACTCTGTATGGAGTGAAAAACAGTTTATTTGTAAAAAAATGTAGTTTATTTTGTTATTATTAGGGGTATTATAGTATTTTCAAATCAAATAAACCACATAAACTCCCAAAAAGCTATCAAAAGTAGCTTATTTTTTAAACCCCCAAATAAACTAAAATCTACTAAATAACCCCTCCCCATACAATGTTAAAATTTTCAACCCTCAATTTTACTAGTTTATTACCTACTAAAATTGCATCCATATTCTTTCCATAAAAAAAAAAAAAAAAGGCCTTGGCCGTGGCCGTGGCTCCAGGTCCAGTTGGAACTTAACAAGGCCTTGGCCGTGGGCGCCTCGCCCAGGCAAAACCCTCCGCTAATCGCCCACCTCGCCATGGTTGCCGGCAAATCCAACACACAAGATTATCCCACCGCCGAACCCCATTTTTGTCACTCCGCCACCAAGGTCGCCGTGGCCCAGATTTGCCGCTCCACCGGCTTCAAGCGCTGCCAGCCCTCCGCCCTCAACGCTCTAACCCTAATC
Source organism: Persicaria tinctoria (assembly GCA_037127255.1). NCBI lineage: Eukaryota > Viridiplantae > Streptophyta > Magnoliopsida > Caryophyllales > Polygonaceae > Persicaria > Persicaria tinctoria. The sequence continues at coordinate 36,100,159 of JBANSL010000015.1, read as the reverse complement.
TCCTCATTCTTCCTCCAATCCATCGCGCGGTCCGCCTCCTCTAGCGCCACCGTCGCTGGCCGGACCCAGTCGAACCTCCTCGACGTCGTCTGCGCCCTGGAGGAGCTCGCCTCTCTCACAGGCTTCCCCGGGGGTTCTCGGCCGTGCCGAAGCTTGCTGAGCTCTAGCACCTTGAGAGCGCTCCGATCGTTCGTGCGTATCAAGGAGGAGTTGCCTTTTGCCAAGCCTATTCGTTTTCGGCGGGCTGATCACGAGCCCATAGCATTGAAAGCCAATTTGAGACCTGGCAATGATCGTCGGAGGAGATTGGAGATTCCCCCGTGGCTGCCTGAGTTTCCCGATGGGTCTGAGGGGATTGAGGATCAAGTGAGGAGCGAATTGCACTGGGAGGATATGAGGGTTGAAAAAAAGGAATTGGGGAAAATGCAGGGTTTGTTGAAACTGGTGGATAAGAGGAAGAAGATGTTGCCACTCAACAGAAATAGAGTGAAATTCAGGGTTGTTGGGAAGGAGAAGGGGAAGATAAAGGTCAAAATTGAGTTCTTAGAGCCCTGAAACATGATCTGATATGTCTGTTTCTAAATGTCACTCCAGCAATTTTGTGTGATCCTGGTTTTGGCGATCACCTGATGAGGTGAAAAGGCACTGCATCTATCATCAAATTTATATTTTGGTAAAGCTTCAATATTTAACATTCGTACATTTTTATACTAATGAGTAATGACTAATGATGGCTATATTATTTTTGAAGACATAAATTTTATAGTAGAGCAGTCTCAATTGTTTCTGCCATTTCTTTTCTTTCCGTTGCTTGCTCAAATTTTTGGTAGGAGTTCTAATCAGAAAACCACTGCTATGTCTTATAGAATTTGGAATCAAGTCATGGAGTTTGGAAAAATGAAATGTTTGTTTCATCATGTAGATGGTATGTGGATGTGGCCCTATGATGTACCATGTATTTTTTTTTCCTTGAGGGCTTGGTGAGACTTCACTGGAGATCCTTTCTTTTTCTTCTAATCCACTATCTTGAGTTGTTTCTCTGATGATCATCCCACCTGTTGAATACTAGAAAACAATTAATTTCATTACAACTTCTCACCTCTTTTTGTTTCAAGTTCGAATTGACGGAACAGCTTGATACCCTGCTTTCTTTATTTTCATGGTTATTGGGCAATATCTTTGTAGAGGAAGAATTTCCAAGATAGTTGAGGAAACACTTGAGCTTGTATGTTGCATATTGGTTTAGCAAGTCAGTTGATTTTATCAAAGGCCATTACGGAGGAAGCTGGCGCTTCATGGTACTGGTGTCATTGCTGTTTTGTGAAAGTGGTACAATCCTTTGCCTTTGCCTAGCTGGGCAAAGTTAGTACTGCTCAAACGTTACCCTACTCTCTACTTCTCGTAAGTTCTATTCTCATCTAATAGTGCTGTAATGTCCAAATTAATCCGCATGCATGTAATATAGGGTACTTTAGAACTTGGGTAGTTATGGGATAATGGGAACTACTGCGTTTGCTCAATGTCTATTTGTTGGTAGTGTTAGATGTGTGGGTACTGGGTATATATTTATATCGGTGTACATTGATAGAGGTTTTAAGTAATAGATAAGAGAGATTTATTTAAGTTTAAAATCTTGTAAAAAAAATCTAGTAAACTGTTAGATGTTTGATATTGGAAGATTTTGGTTATGACACACCGATAGTAAACTGTCTATTTGTTGGTAGTAGATGTTGAAAACCCCAAATTGGGCTTGAAAATCAAAAAGGAAAAATAAATGTTTGGCAGTCACGTGATCAGCCTAACTTTTTCTATTCCATTTTAAATAAATTTAATATTAAAATACGTTTATTTAATTAATTAATTAATTTCATACTTATGATTTCTCATATCCGAATGAATTTATATTTTGTTATAGTAGTATAAAAACTAATTTCTCCTTACTTCTTAATTCTTGCTAGTATATATTAGTGGAAACAACGTATGGAAAGTTAATTTCTCAAATGTGAATGAATTTATACTTTATCGACATATGAAAACCTATAATCTATACTATATATATAAAGTTGGGTGAAGCCCAATTAATTAGGGGTGGAAATGGGTCGGGTGATGGATGGGTGGAGTCATGTTTCCACCCGACCCGTCACAAAAAACTTTCACTCGACCCATCACCCATCCGTCTAAAGTTTCACCCATCACCCGATCCGTCGGGTGAATCGGGTGGGTCGGATGGGTAATCGGGTGAAGTAAATTAAAAGAAAATGAGTCACGAGACATACTTAGAAATCGATCATATTCGATAATTTCACAAACCATATCAACGTGGAAATCTTATTAAATGTATAAAAGGTTTATTCATACAGTATGTCACTATCCTCATCTTACAAAGTTAACATTAAAAGTTTAATATCAAATCAAATGAAATGAATTTTAATCCGTAGCTAGACTCATAGTTAAAAGAAGAAAAAACAATTTGGCTAAATCATGCCTTAACACACTAAATGCTGACAAAGTCGCTGAAACGAGCGAAATTGCTAACACTCTAATAGTGTATGCAAAACAGATAAAATAATTTTTTTTTTTAAAGATGTGATATGGGGTTGAATAAAAATAAATTTATATTATTTTAGATTTTGTTTTTGGATAAAAACAATTAGCAAACAAAGAAGCTAGAATTAGAAAACGGAAAAATATGTAGTTATGTTAAGCTATATTTTTTAATAAACTAGGATTTTTTAAATAATCGGGTGGGTTAACGGGTGGTTAAGCGGGTCGGGTAATGGGTCGAGTGATGGGTCGGGTAATGGGTGAAAAACATATCACCCATCACCCGACCCATCACCCATTTCACCCATCCGCCACCCGGTTTTTTTCGGGTTTTTACCCGTATAATCGGGTCGGGTGGGTCGGGTGAATCGGTCACCCACGGGTGATTTCCAGCCCTACAATTAATTGCATATATTAAATGCTTACATATCTATCTAATATATATTTAAAATTAGCATATGAATCAAAATGTTGTTGTAGCTTATTGGTTTGTGGTGTAGTTATTATCCTTTAGATCATGGGTTCAAATCCCCCTAACTACACCACTTTTTTATTATTTTTTATGTCTTTTATCTACTCATTTTGTCCCATTTTTTAAACGGTTTCTTATATAATTGCAATAAATAAAAATAAGAGAGAACGTGAAAGCATGTATATCTTATGTTTAATATTATTTAATGGTTTCTTATATAAGTGCATCTAAATATAAAAAGATTAGATGTAGCTTATTGCTTTTAGGTATAGCTCTAACCCTTTATGTCAAGTGATTAAATCTCCTTAACTAAATCATTTTAACTTTTGTTATTTTTCATGCATTATCTCCTCCCTTCATCCCATTTTATTTATCGTTACATTAAAAATTTAATGGTGTTGCAATTAAAGAAAAATATTTTTAAAAAACACAAAAACATATTTTTTATGTTCAATATTATTTTACGATTTCTTATATAAGTGAAATTAAAAAATAGATATAAGTTCATTTAAATAAAAAGATTAGAGAGCACAAAAGCATGTATTATCTCTGTTTAATATCATTGGATGAATACAAATACTCAGTACCTAACTTTGTATTCGTCTAAAGCATTCATCTAATGAGAAATAAATTTTACTCTTATTATATCTCTTTTCTCCTTTTTGTAGGCAGGTTTTGTTTCAAATGATTTAAGCTTTAATATAAGGAATATGCTAATAGAATCTATAATTGTATGTTACTTTTCTTTTTCATTATTTACAAAATAAATATTATTTACATATTTTTTATGTTTAATATTATTTAACAGTTTCTTATATAAGTGAAATAAAAAAAATAGATATAAGTGCAGGTAAATAAAAAGATTAGAGAGCACAAAAAATGTATTATTTATGTTTAATATTATTGGATGATTACAAATATTGAGTACCTAACTTTGTAGTCATCTAAAAACAATCATCTAACAAGACATAAATTTTACTCTTTTTAATTTTTATACTTCTTTTCTCCTTTTCATAGGTAGGTTTTGTTTCAAGCTTTAATATTAAGAACATGCTAATAGAATCTATAATTATACGTTACCTTTTCTTTTTCATTATTTAAAAAAAAAAGACATGTCATTGTGATTAGATTAATGTTGTTAGAAAATATAAATCTATGCATATTAATTTAGTGGTCATCAATTCAATTAATTTAAGTTTTAATATAAGGAACACGCTAATAGAATCTATAATTATATCTTACTTTTCTTTTTCATTATTTAAATTTTATTTTAAAAATAAATACATGTCATTGTGACTATATTAATGTTGATACAATTAAGAAAAATATATAATTTCATGCACATTAATTTAGTGATCATCAATTTCCAAAATAAAATTTATATTTTTTGGAAGATTACAAAATATTTGAAATTTTAATAAATTGATCAATTCTTTTAAATAAAGTATAAAAATAAATTTGGGTAATATTAAAAATTATAAATCATTGATCATGATTATTTAACTTACCTATTAAAACTAATATTGGTATATCAAATATTACAAAATATGTCTAATAAAATGAATTGGTATAAAAAACAATGTCCCGCGCATAGCGCGGGATTGCCATCTAGTTATGCATATACTTTTGTCTTTAAATTAGTTAATATCTTATTAGTACAAATCCCCATAATTCTTCATATGTTTCTAGATATGCATAATTTATCCAGCACTAGTTAAACTCATTCACAAAAGCTCTCATTATATGCGTAGAAGTTGTTTTTATATGCTTAATATGCTTAATTCAAGGTGCGATGATATAAAATTAAGTCATAACATACATAATAAATGGGGGTCAATTCTTATATAATAGTGTTTAAAATTAGTTAATATTTTCTAAAAAATATATCCATATCTAATTAAATTAGGTCAAATTTTATCTTATTCATATATAGATATATTAATTAAAGAAAAAATTTGTAAAATAGGCACTTTATTTGGACGTATTTGCAAAATGGTCGTGTTTTTTTGACAATTTAAAAAAATGGTCAATATATACTTATATTTTCGATTTGTACGGACTTTTTTTTTTTGTGTAATATCCGAACTCTCTCTTCCTCTCTCTCTTTGCGCTTCTTCCTTCATCGGTTCTTCATTGGAAAACTCGTCCCCTCTCCCGAATTCCATCAGATCTGAAAGCCTGAGATTTGGATTCAAGCCGTCGACGACCTGGAACTTACTCGCTCGCCGTCGACCTAGAGCTTGCCTCGCCGGAGCGCTCTCTCTCTCCTTCTGGATTTCTCTTTCCCGTTCTCTCACACGCGTACACCCCTCAAGGTCGAGCAGCGATGACGGACAGGTTCGGCGGGGATGGATTTATCGGAGAGCTCGCAACCGCCTTATCCTTCATCTTCGGCGAGCGCAAATTATCGGGCAGCAAGGTCGGTCGAGCGAGCGAGCGAGGTCTTCCAGCAACAGGTCTCATTGTTGAAGCGATTTCTCTCATCGATCTGATTTTGATTGCCAATTTCTCATTGTCGAAGCAATTTCTCTCATTGTCTTCCAGTAACAGGTCTCAATTTTTTCCTTTTTCTTGTCAGAACAGCTATTCCTGGAGATATATGAGCTTCGACAACAAGCTAAGGTGAAGTTCTCCTATTTTCATTGTGTCTACTCTCTTTTGCAAAATTTCTATTCTTAATGCTAACGAGGTTTGTAGAACATCTGTGTATGTCCGATGTATTGTCTATTCACGTGAGATTGGTCAATGCCTATTGTGCATACTTTACACTATTCAAGTAATTTCACTATCTAACAGCAGAGGTTGATGTAGTGCAAATAAGCATGTATTTCATTCATTGTTGTACGAATTCTCCAAAATATAGAAATGTTATGTGTCGGTTTGGTCTAATTTATCCTATGCCGTGTTTGTGTTTTCTTGACTGAAGTACTTGGGTATAAATAGTCAAAAGATATGTAGGCAGAGGCTTCACATTAATAAGCAACATCAAGAATAGAAAGATACCATCTCATTTTTTAATAAGTTATATAGTTGCACAAGCAGATATTCCTTTGTATTTTCTATTTTGAGTGGAGTAATTGTTTATGCATTTTGACAGGCTGCTGCTGCTTTTTCTCGGACTTGGAAGGGCCATATGCAAAATATGCTTGGCTATGCATTATCGATCTATTGTGTATACAAAATGATTAAGGTATGGAATATTATGTGTTCTTCTTTATTGCTTTCCCTTCCATCCTTATCAATAACTATGTGTATGTTTGGCTATGCATCTAAAGTTCCCAACTTCCCCTACTAACTCCAATGAACAATCTCAACTAAAAGCTGACTTTGAGTTTCATCTTGGCTTATGATAGAAAAGTAAAAGTAATAGAGAAAAGGGTAATCTCTCCTTCACTTGGTTTTTGTATCTTTTTTGGATTTGGTTGTGTAATTTTGCTGTTAGTTGCTTTGAAGTGAACAGATGTTGTTGGCTCTTGAAAGTGGCATTTTGGTTGTGTATTTTTTTTAGCTCGGATGTACTACTACAGCTGTTGTGCAACTCTAAGAGAGAGTTGTGCAACTCTAAGAGAGAGTTGTGCAACTCTAAGAGAGAGTTGTGCAACTCTAAGAGAGAGTTGTGAAACTACTGAATCCAAGGCACTCAGAAAGCTGTCTTCTAGAGCACTAAGAGAGAGTTGTGAAACTATTGATATTGTTGGTTGATTTTAGCAGACGTGACTATTTGCTTTAATCTTATCCTTCCCGCTGCAGGTTAGAGGGGAAAGCTGGTTCCAAATTATCACAGGGCCAAATATGGGTGGAAAGTCCACATTCATTAGACAGGTTTGAATTGAACATTACCGGTTCAACTTCTAATTGCACTAGACTGATGACCATGATAAAAGAATCCTTGTTGCTCATATATCGTTTAACAATGTTAGATTTTGCACTCCAAGATAAGATACCTTTCTGTATTGTATTTTTCATCTTTTTACCTTTTTTTTCATGTATATCCAACTTTAATAGTTTAGATCTTAATTGTGCTCCTATTTTTTTTATTTTTTTTTTCAATATTAAGTATGAATGTATTAATGCCATTTTCTTATTGCCCTGTAGGTTGGCGTGAACGTTTTAATGGCACAAGTGGGTTCCTTTATTTCTTGTGACAAGGCCAGCATTTCTGTCCGTGACTGCATTTTTGCTCGTGGTGGTGCAGGTGATTGCCAAGTGAGTCCCAGTCCTATCCAGGACCTCTTTGATAATTCGGTGCTGCAAGAAATATATTATGCAGTTTACATGCTTCGTTGTTTATGTCCACCTGATTTGTTTGTGACAAGCCAGCCAGATATATCTCTATGATCCACATAAGCTATTGGGTATTTTGATCTGCTGAATTCTTTAGGTGTGACAAGTTGAGATATTCTGTTCAATGCATGTATGGTATTATGACAGCTATACTGGTGTCTGGATTGAGGAAATCTGTTCATCTCAGTTGTATGGTATTATGACAGCTATTCTGTTCAATGCTTGCAGGTTCGATAATATGAACAAAGGAAGGTGCTTTTTGGCCCTATAGTTATTCTCCAAGTGCTTGAGTCGCAGCTCTCGCCGAGTCTCTCCTCCTTCGCTCTGTCTCGCTGCTCGTCTCGCTGCTCGTCTCGCCTAGGTATACACTGAACCTCACCTCTAAGAGAGAGTTGTGCAACCTCTAAGAGAGAGTTGTGCAACATTGGCTTCATTAGGATGTCATCACACATTTCTAACATATAGAGAACCTAATTTATTCTGAACTAATTATGCTTATCTTCGAACCTGTTTTAAATTCTTTGGTTTTTGTGTTACAGATGCAACTCCAATCCTTGATGGAGACCTTAAGTGCAACAGAACCTCACTATATAAGATGTGTGAAGCCAAATAATGTCCTGAAACCTGCAATTTTCGAGAATGTAAATGTCATTCAGCAATTACGTTGTGGTGTAAGTTGATCGTCTCAGTCTCCATGTTGTTTTGTCTTTTGTGTGATTAGTGTAAGATTTTATCACATCTAATATATTATCAATTGAAACTGAATCTTAAGTTCTTAACTAATTAGGGTGTCCTTGAGGCTATAAGGATAAGTTGTGCTGGATATCCTACTAGAAAGACGTTTTACGAACTCAAATGAGATTTCCTGGAAGCAATTTCAACTGAGCCTGTTTCATTTTAGTCATTGCTACTTTTACGTTTCTCATCTGATGCTGACTTTCATTTGATTTTTCTTTTCAGTATATCCCAAATGTCAAGATTATACACATTCATTTCTAAAGAATACACTACCTCAAAGAAACAAATAATGGACGCTTTAAGTTAGAGGACCATTCATTTTTTTTCCTTGTGCTGCTGTCGTTAGCCAGGAAGATGTTGTAGTTGGTTTGCTTCTATCTCCCGAAGAAGTTAATTGGCACGACCGTTCTTGAGCTTTAGACAGTATGAAAAAACTCAGCTCCATAACACCTGTTGTCCCTGTAGGTAAAATATTATGTGATATATATCCTGGCCTTCATGAATTTTTTGTGGATGTTTGTGGGGTGAACAAGACTCCACCATTTCGCTCTTATCTGCACATCTTGAAGCAAATATCAATGAATACATTACCTATGGAGGCGGCTAATGTTGTAAGTTAAATTTTGGAATTTTGGAAATTGTTCTTGCTTCGTTGTATATCTATATAGTCATCTTGATCATCTTCTCTATGCAATTAGATATTCCAAGTTTTCCTTCGGTGGTCGGATGACATCAGATGTGGTGCAATGGTGGATGATGATATTGTTTACTTGAGAGACAACCTTCAAATGCTGGACTTTGCTGTGCTTTCAACAGTCCAAGATAAGTGGGTTTCTTTACATCCATCATTCGGCCTCGTATGTGGGGTTGATGGCAATTCATTAAAGAAACAATTTAAGCATTCAGACAACATTGAGTTCCTGTACTTTGGTGAACTAACTAGTGAAGAAGAAGAGATGCTCCAAACTAAGGTGTCTATCCTTATGGAAAAATTGGGCATACCATCTCTTTCATAGGTAAGATTAACTTTTTGTGTAGTTTCTGCAGTTCCTTTATGGCACCAGTGTGTTTGCATACAAGGCCAATGGGACGTATGCCTTGAATACCAATCTATAAAAGGTGCCTTGATAAAGGTTTATTTGACCGGTGTTTCTTAAAATCCTCATATTAGATTAAGACAAGCAATCTTTTTTTTAAAATAATGTTGAGAGGCAAATCTATGGGAGGGTTAACAGGGTAATTTTTTTTACTGAAAGTATCACTAAACATGATGCTAGTAGTATGCTAGAAAATCCTTTTCTAGATCAAGATTTCATGCAGGATACTGTGAGAGATCATCATACAGACGGTAAGTGACATGATACCTTCTGATGCATTTCCTCAGTCAGAGCCCAATCCTTCCTCTTTTATTTCTACGTAGCATTTATATTGTTCAGGTACATCTATTTTTTGGGAAATACGCACGCACCGCACGCACGCACCGCACGCACGCACGCACGCCCACACCCACACACCCACACACACACACACACACACACACACACCCCCCCACCCACCCCCACCCACACACCCCCACCCACCCACACACCCACCCACCCACCCCCACCCACCCACCCACACACACCCCCACACCCACACCCACCCACACACACACACACACACACACACACACAGAGAGACACACACACACACACACACCCACCCACCCACCCCCACCCACCCACCCACCCACACCCCCACACCCCCACACCCACACCCACCCACCCACACACACACACACACACACACACACACACCCACCCCCCCCCACACACACCCACACCCACCCCCACCCACCCACCCACACACACACACACACATTTGGCCTGAATAGTTGCTGATGTTATGATTTAACTATCTAATTGAGTGGTAGAAGGGTTTTTAAATCTGTTGGCTTTACAATGCAAGGAATTATGTCTTGATTTATATATCTCTCCTTCTTTTCAAATTTGGAATCAAATAGCTTTGCTTTGTTAACGCTAAAGTTGTGGCTTGAGTGTATGTGCTTTGGTATTTGTGGCATACATTCAGATCTTGAAGGCTTTTCCGGTGAGATGAATGTTATTCCATACATCAGAAGTGAGCCACCTAGCCTATTCATCTAGGTTATTGTTAGATCTGGGTGGATATGGCTACTCCTGGCTATAGGGGCTTATCTGCTCAATCTCTTCATAATCATTCATACTTGTATATATCCTATAATGATGAATCATATCCTAGGGGAATTTTATAGGTTTCTTTGAGGACCTAATCAACAGAGACTGAACATGTGGGTTTTAAAAGCTGAATTTTGTTTCTTTGAGGACTTAATCAGCAATCAAAGCCTTCAACTAGTTTCCGTTGGTTTCATTGTTTTGTTTATCACTGAAATGGGTTTTTTTGTGTTGTTTTATGTAAATTTTGTATGTAGGTTGTGAGTCGTGAAGCTATATACTATGGCCCTACAGATAGTAGCTTCAAGGTATCCTTGGTTTCTTGGTCTCTGCCTTTCGCTCAGCGTTACATATTTACTTTTCATTATGAGAAATATGCTCAGCTCAAGCTATCAGGATTGGAGAAAGTACATGGCTTAAAGATTGTTGTTGTGGAAAAGTTGTTCTATCGTAATGTTATAAAGAAGTGTAGTGCTTCATCTATGAAGCGGTCTGAATGCAGCTGTCTCCTTCAGGTATCTCATTGATGATCATGACTAGTCAATGTTTGGATTAATGGCTTGATCAACATTCAGGCTCTATATGAAAAAAGACTTCAGTAGTGGTGTTCATCTAGTTAATGTTGTTCAGTTAGTGAAGTTTTATGGTGGTACTAGTGTTTGCTTGTGCTCATCTCTTTGACCTTTCTCTTGAACAGGATACGGTTTTGTATGCCACACAAGATTCGGATGTCCACTCTCTCTTCCTGGAGCTATCTTGTTTGTTCTTTGATGGAGTTCCAGAGTTGAGGCTCGCTAATTTTCTCCATACGCTGACTTCTATGGCTGAATCTGGCTCTACTGAGCAGCAGATTGAGTTCATTCTCGGTAGCCAGAAAACACTGAAGATTCCTGATGATGAACCCATCTGGTCTATTTCTTCTCCACAATCCCCTGAGGAAAATGATCAGGCACTTCTGATGGATTTCATTTATACTGAAACTGATAAATTGAAATCACCGCCATGGCTTTCGGTGCTCAAGAGCATGGCTACCTCTTCCATGGACCGCCCACAAGACGAGCTCTATAACTCACTATCACTATTCTTTGGAGCAGCTGGTGGATCAAGTGTGTGATGAGATTGAAGCTTTGAGGCGCAGTGGAAAAGATGATGGCGGTGATCATTCAACTGATGCCCTTCTATTGCTAGTCAAGGGGGATTTGAGGAGCACTGGAATGGTTGGTGGAGTGTGGGACATGGGTTGGACCAGCACAGGATCTGCAGATCAACTTGAAGAGATCACTAGAGGAGTCAATGAGCTTCTCTTAGATGGATTAATAGACGAGATTCTTGTTGATCTTAGTCTCTAACACTACAACATATGTTCTTGTATAAGCAATCAGCACAATGAACCATTCCTGTATTCTTCATTATTATTATAGATAGTTGTTGATTCATGTAAACACTGTCAATATTAGCCTCTAACCATATCTATTGAAGCATTACATTTCTGAAGCTACAAGTTTGCTGATACATCAACCAACAACACATTGTACTAAACAACCCTACCAACAACTCATGGATTTCAGTTCTTTCTGCAGCTTTTCATGACACAACTGAGAAATGCTAACTCATGGAGTTCAGAGTTGTGTCATCAGAATGAAGTTAGCAAAAATATATGAGATAAGTCTATAGAACTACCACAAGCTAGATAAAGAAATTTTGCTCAACATCATCTTATTTTTGCTCAACTATAGGTTATTTTTGCACAACAATAAATAAATAAAAAGTGCTGACATGGGAAAAAAAAGTGTTGACACGAAAAAAAGTGCAACTCTAAACTAGACTTGGATCATATTTGCACAATTTACGGTTATATTTGCACATCTTACTCTTATATTTTGCACGACAAAATGTTAAAATAAATAAATAAATAAAATTAGATTTGATTCATATTTGCACAACTTACGGTTATATTTGAGCAACATGCTCTTATTTTTGCTCAACAATTCTTTATTTTTGCACAACAATCGAGACTTGTGAAATTGTGTCTCAACATGATCTTATTTTTTGTAAATATAATTTTATACTTTTATAATAGATTATTGCACAACACGGTCTTATTTTTGCTCATCAATAGAGTAAAATTGCACAACATGAGGAATTGGTCAAATTTTGCTCAACGTCATCTTATTTTTGCTCAACAATAGGTTATTTTTGCACAACAATCGAGACTTGTGAAATTGTGCTCAACATTATTTTATTTTCTCTCAATATAATTTCATACTTTCTCAATAAATTATTGCACAACATCATCTTATTTTTGCTCAACCATAGGTTATTTTTGCACAACAATCGAGACTTGTGAATTTGTTCTCAACATTATTTCATTTTCTCTCACCATAATTTCATATTTTCTCAATAAATTATTGCACAACATCTTCTTATTTTTGCTCATCAATACTATATTTTTGCACAACACTATGAAATTTTATAGTTGCACGACGCTATTGTAAGAGTTGCACGACTCTGTTGTAAGAGTTGCATGACTCTTGTTTTAATTGCACGACTCTCTTGTAAGAGTTGCACGATTCTGTTTTAAGAGTTGCACGACTTTCTTGTGAAATTGTGCTCAACATGATTTTTTCTCTCAATATAATTTCATACTTTCTCAATAAATTATTGCACAACATCATCTTATTTTTGCTCAACAATAGGTTATTTTTGCACAACAATCGAGACTTGTGAATTTGTTCTCACCCTCATTTTATTCTCTCAAGATAATTTCATATTTTCTCAATAAATTATTGCACAACATGTTCTTATTTTTGCTCATCAATACTTTATTTTTGCACAACATTTGAGAATTGTGAAATTGTGTCTCAACATGATCTTACTTTTTGTAAATATAATTTTATACTTTTTTATAGATTATTGCACAACATGATTTTATTTTTGCTCATCAATAGACAATAATTGCACAACATGGGAGATTGATGAAATTTTGCTCAATGTCATCTTATTTTTTATCAACTATAGGTTATTTTTGCACAACAATCGAGACTTGTGAATTTGTTCTCAAAATGATCTTATTTTCTCTCAATATAATTTCATACTTTCTCAATAAATTATTGCCCAACATGCTCTTATTTTTGCTCATCAATACTTTATTTTTGCACAACTAGTGGTGAAAATTAGTGCTGACACTGATATTAGTTACAATTAGTGCTGACACTGATATTAGTTACAATTAGTGTTGTCACTCGATCAAACACATAAAATGGTACTCCTTAGCTAGATTAATTACAAGTTAGCATTAATCAAATGTGACAAGTGAGATTAAGATGGAAGGAAGGAACAAAAAATTGCATTCTCTCTTGTTTAGGCATTTAAACTTGATTATCCATCGCCCGGGACCAAGAAATCCGCATTTTTTTTAACAACTTTCCGACATTGCAGAGCATAAGATAAAATTTGGTTAGTTTGATTCATTCAATCCAGCAATATATGAAGACACTGGATCATCCTCTAAATTCATTCAATTTGGTCTGTTGGCATACATTGATAAGAAATTAAGAACCCCGCCTGCGCTTGATCAATCAATCCCTAAAGAAACATCAATTATATATTCCTTAGCATCACAAAATCAATCCATATAAAGCAACATCAATAATCGGCTCTAGTAGACACGTACTGTTTCTGTTTCATACAAGTTGGAAGCAAATTCGAGGCATCTGAATTTTCAGGCTCAAGAAATTATAATCTCATTTCTCCTGGAGGCCTTTTTGTTACCTTCTGTGAGTATGAATCTGACAGTACCGAGCAGGTGTCAAAGCAGTAGATGATGAAGAAGCAGGAGCTGATGTCACACAACCCCCACCAGCACCAATTCATTCGCATTCAGCCAAGGGTCGATCAAACCGAAGAGCAACAAGTAGCAACTAGCAACAATTTAATCACCCAAAACCCAACAGGAGACTGATCATACAATGTATATAGCTCACTTAAGAACAACAGATGTTGGTCCGAGGCTTTGATGTATGAAACACCTTCACTCTCCGGATGCTGATCATACAGTCCTTTATTTTCATCTTTTTTGTCCCTGTCAAGAACTCTCTCAGTTACCTCCTTCTCTGGAATTTCTGCGCGCATCAGCCAATCCAGGTGCGTAAAGGGTCGCTACAGCCGAGAAGTAGCAATAGCTTACTTTCTGCCTAGAAAAAGCCAGTTGGTCTAGCTTGTTCTCCACAGCCCACCTGGTATATATGGTACACACGATTTGCTTTTGAATGCATCGAACCTAAAGAAGTAGAGATTAGAACCGAAAGAAGCACAAGTATTGTATACCGTTCAAGTTGCCTCAGCTCTTCACGGTGTATTGACTGGCAATAGTTGAAATCTTCTACTCCTAATCCCAATAGGACTTCATTTGAGAAGCTCTTGAAACTGATAAATAGTAATATAGTTACAACATATATGTATGTGAGTGATGACTCGCTCTTATAGATCGAAATTGCACAACTCTTACCAATATGTTGTTTTAAGAAACATTGTATTGCCCAAGTTGTAATGCTCTATGTATTTTCTAGTTGTTACGCGCTCCAAGCTTGACGAGTAAGGACTTGCTAGTGCATCTTGCACCTAAGCACACATGAAACTCGTTTCAACATGAGACGATTTGAAGAAGAATATATGACAAAAAGAAACACAATATATATATATATATATATATATATATATATATAGATTGAGCTTATAATACATACCTCTTTTGTGATGTTTTTATGAAATGAATCTGAATGGATCACAGACTGGTTAGACAACATCTGCCTAAGAAAACTTTGCTAAGATACGTGAATGTCTAAAGATCTTAGTGTGAGTAAGTATGCTCCCAAAGGGAAATTTGTTTCATTTGGCATTGCTGTGAAACCTGCTTTACCACTGTCAATATATATGTTCATACTAGAAAGGGATGGTACACAACAAGGCACTTTGGCCAGTCATCACATCTTCTCCAAATCATATTCAATCAAATCACGAAGCTTAACAAGCAAAAGAGGACAAAATTTACAAACTTTAAGAACAACAAGGACAAGATTTCAGATTTCATTCAGCAATTGCAATCCATCACAAACAAAATCGAGTTCCTTATCAATCGATCAAAGATCGATTGATAAGGAAACAAGTCGGAAGCAAAGATCGATTAGTCGGAAGCAAAATCTGTCACATGTATACTCAATTTCAAAGACTTCACGGTGCAATTTGATAAAGAAACATAAACACAAACACCTTGAGACTTCAAAATCGACTACAACACTTAAAAATTGAAGAAAATTTGCGCCGTTGCACTGATTAAATTTTTAGCATTCATTAACCTAAAACAAATCATCATTCACCTAATTCACACAGATCTCAGAAAAATATTCCAATTGAACACTTGAAATTGAGCACAATCAGACCACAAATAAACTTTGATATCTAGCGAACAAAGTAAATCGATGTAAAAATCCTACCTTGGAAGCGCTGTCAACGAGGAGAGGTTGATTGGCAAGGCGGAGGTAGAGCTGCTTCTCCCTGTCCTGGCGGCAAGCATCAGGCGGCGTCGTTAGCGTGACCATGGACGCGATGCATTCCTCTGGTACCGAGGAGGAGCGGCGCCGAATCCATAGATCTCGGCCTCGCTCACTCGCTCGCTCCGCTCGCCTCGATCGACGTCGACCACGCGATGAGGACGCAGGCTTCCAGGCCGTAGCCTCAGATCGGAGTGATTGCACGCTGACGACGAGCCGGAGGCAACGGAGGGGCTCCGCTTCTTCCAATTGGACCAACCGCCGCCGCCAGCAGCCCTGGAATAGTCGTCGCCGTCTTGATCGGGGCCCTCCCGGAGCAGCGATAGTGCCTCAGGGTGCTCTCCCGGAGCGGAGAGAGATTGAAAGGGAGGGTGCGGAGAGGGAGAGCGGAGGAGAGAGAAATGGCCGTGGGAGAGAGAGGTAGTAGGGTTTTATTTAGGACATTTTGCAAAATTGTCCCAAAACGCGGACATTTTGCAAAATAAGCCCTTTTTTGTGGCTATTTTGCAAAATCCCTCTTAATTAAATAGAGTTAGAATAAAAATTTATCTTATGCATATATTTGAAAATTAGTTAATATCTTCTAAAAATATATTAATATCTAATCAAATTGGGTCAAATTTTATCTTATGCATATATAGATATATTGATGAAATAGAGTTAGAATAAAATTTGATATTATAATTTTATCTTATGCATATATAGATATATTGATTAAATGGAGTTAGGATAAAATTTTATCTTATGCATATATTGATTATTTCAAAAATTTGTGAATGGTTTATACGACTACAATTAAGGAGATGTCTTCATGTGTCTCATGCGACTTCTCCTTTATTATATATAATAATTGATGGTCGACATCATTAACTTAGACCAAAATGGCTCCCAAACAGAGAGTTCTATTCCTTGTAAATGGAAAATAGTATTTCGAGAGTTCAAACAGTGGAATTTCGGCGTGGTCGCGAGGGAAAAGAAAATTAAATGAGAATATAAAATATTTATTAAAAGGAATGACCAAATAAAATATAAACAAATGTTTGGAAAGTCTAAAACAACAATATTGTTCTTGAACGACATATGTGTTTAGAAAAGGCACAGAGTTGGTGTTATAGGCTTCGTTCATGCAAATCTTGGAAAATAAAAATATTCATTAATATATACAAAGAGATAAATTTGTATGATGGATATCATTTATAGGTTATAATTTTTTTTTTTGAACAAGCGTTAATAATAAATGACATATAAACTAAACGGTAAATACAAAAAGTTGAATAATGAACCAAAATGTGTAACTAACATAAGGAAGACAATTCATTTATTATTTAGAATATACTAGTACTATCCCCGCGCCATGACGCGATTTTTTTATAAATAATATTTAGATATAGATAAATCATAGACATTAGATTTAATTCAATATTTTTAATTAAACCCATTGATTAGTAAATGTGTTAAAAATAATAGAAAAAAATACACTTGGGTTAAAGAGATAAAGAGAAAAATAAATAATAAATAGTGAAAGACAAAATTTTGAATTAATCCCATTGGTTAAAAAATGTAACATCAAACAATATTGGGTAATTAATATTAGAATATTTTTCAAAAAGAAATAATATTAAAAAAATATAGTTACCATAATAAAATGATATTATGTAAATAATATTTTCACAAATAACTTTCAACATGGAGAGGACATGTGACATAAATTAATATAGTATATAGATATAAATAGTTAGTAAATGAATTTGAGTTAAGCCCAATAGTATATTAGATTGAATTCAGTGTTTTGAATTAAACCCAATAGTTTGTAAGATTAAAGAAAAAAAAAAGAGAATTAAAAGAAAAATAAGAAAAAAGGAGAATTAAAAAAAAAGATTAAAGAGGAAAAATAAATTTATAATTGGTCAAAACCCCTAAAATCTCTCTAACGTTGACACATTAGCATAAACTCTTCTAAATTAAGAGTTTATATAGATATAGATAGTTTGTAATATTAAAGAAAAAAAAGAATTAAAAGAAAAATAAGAAAAAAGGAGAATTAAAAAAAAAAGATTAAAGAGAAAAAATAAATTTATAATTGGTCAAAATCCCTAAAATCTCTCTAATGTTGACTCATTAGCATAAACTCTTCTAAATTAAGAGTTTATATAGATATATAGATATAGATATTTTTGAATAAGAAAGTGAGAAAATTTGTCTAAATATACTCTTTTGACAATCTGCTTAGCTATCTATGCCCTCTCAAAAAATTATTGGTCGCACCCTACTCTCTCAAAAGTTTATTAGCCCCCCCTATACATCTCTCACGCTCTCTCACGGTCATGTGCTCCCTCTTTCTCTTGGAAGCTCCTCCTCCTCCCAAGTTCCAATGCTCCGGACTGGCCACCGCTCTTACTGCGACTCCGTGAGCCACCACCTGCGGACCGCCAGCCGCCGCCGGCATGGCATAGCAAAGCCACCCACGCGCAGCAACCCCTCCTCGATTTTCGTCAACCTCCTCCTCCCTTATTTGAACCCCTTTTGCCTTGATTTATGGTAAATCTCCTACCCTCTAATCTTTTTTCACATTGAATTTCATGTTGATTGATGGTTCAACTTGTTTATTTGAAGATTTTAATTGTTAGGGTTTGGGAGAAATTGATTTGGGGGATTTGTGATGTGGTTGACCTATTGGGTCTTAGGCCATGTTTATCAAGAGATACTAGGAATACTAATATTTTATTCTTCTCTTTCCGCCACATCATTCTAGCATCTCATTCTCATTTTTCTCACTTTATAAATAGCATTCCTAGTATCCTAAAATCCATCCTTTCATACCAACTCAATTTACAAATATACCCCTCTCCAACAATTATTTCAATTCTCGATTATAGTATTATATTCATTTATTAATATTAAAAAATTAATATTAAAAAATATTTTTTAATAATTAATTATTTTATTTCTTACATTATTAATTGTTTCAAATTCTTTCATAATTATAAGGCGAAACTAATTAAAATAACCCGACTTTTAAGGGTGTGTTAAAAATATATCCCAACCTTTCAAAGTGTAAGATAAATATCCCGATCTTTAAAGGGGTGTTAAAAATATATCTCAACCTTTCAAATGTAATATAAATATCTCGACCTTTATAGGTAATGTTAAAATAATATCTCAAAAAAAATTGTACAAAAAAAAAACTAACAGGACATGCATATATGACAAAAAAAAATTAATAAAAAAACTTTAAAAAATCTATATAAAAAAATTATAGATTTACATATCTTTCATCTTTTATATTTTATACACACTATTTTCTTATAACTCTATATTAAAAACCTTGTTTTATTAAACCACTTTTCTTTTTTCTTTTTTTTTATCAAGGGAAAGAAATAAATTAATAAATATATTAAAAAAATGATATATTTACAAGTGGTTAATATTTCATTTAGATTATTTTTATATTTGAGGGATAACATCCATATTCGTATAATGGACCATTTAACTAATTTCGCATTTTTTATGAAAATTTAAAATAGAAAGAAGAATAGTTAGAATTTTAGTAAATAAATTATGTAAAAAAAAATGGAACAATTGAACAAAGAATATGGCCTGTAAAATTGAAATATAAATAAAGTGTCTTGAATTTTTTTTTTAAATAATAAATGAAAAAACTTGTTTTCTTAAACCCTTCTATTAATTTTTTATATATTTTTTTAAAATTTTATTTTTTTATTAATTTAGGTTGCCACATATGTATGCCATGTTAGTTTTTTTTTGGTAGAGAATTATTTTATATATTATTTGAACATCACTTATAAAGGTTGATATATTTATCTTACATTTAAAAGGTAAGGATATATTTTTAACATATCCTTAAAGGTCGGGATATTTATCTTACATTTGAAAGGTTGAGATATATTTTTAACACACCCTTAAAGGTCGGGTTATTTTAATTAGTTTCGCCTAATTATAAATCAATTTTTCGGATAATATTTTGCATATTTATAACCCAAGAGAAATATTTTTAAAAAAAATATAGTAAAAAATATTCAAAATTGATGTCTACATGTAGATAAAAAAAGAATCTAGTATTATGATAATTTTTATTTTATTTTTTTTTACATTTTTATTACGGAAATATTGATTTTAATATGTAAAACAAATTCATTCCAGCTCAAATCTAGGCCGTCCATCAAGTCACACGTGTCAACCATGCATCCTCTCCTCCTACAAGCCAATCTCTGTGTGACACGTGTCGCATCATCGCATGTGATGCATAATGTTGCAGGTGCAGCAGGACATCTAGGCTAGAAATATTGATTTTTAATACCATGCAGCCTCTCCTCTTGTGTATTTTCACCCCAAGTATCGATACTATACAGGTATTGCCCAAGCATCCCTCAATCCACTATTTCATTTTTTTAATATTAAATTCTCAAGCATCCCTGCTTGTTTTTGCCCTGTTAAATATGCTCTTGTTTGTTTGACACTGAATTGCACCTCAGATCGTTGATTTGGACCCATTTGTGTTGTGCATTCATAAATTACATCATTCACATGCTTCTGTCAAATCGCTCACAAATTTACATACATGGATGGGTGGATGGACCTTGCATTGCATATATGCCCAAAATGATGTAAAATTCATTATAACTATTTAATAGTAAACCTTACTGATATTTGAAGTGTATGTGTGTGTGTTGTCTTCAAGGGTGAACAGCCAAACAGAAAAAGCAATAGGACATTTTGAAGTGTGGATGTTTGGAACTGATAATGAGGAAGAGAAGTTGTCATATATGGTTAATAGCCTCCAAACAATGACGAGGTGTTTCATTTTGGAAACAATTACTTTACTTTTTTATATTGTAAATGATGTGTGTCAATAACCAAAGATCCGAGTGCGAATCTTGGGCATAGAATGAGGGTTAGATGTAGTGAGAGCATTTGCATTAATTTTCTATTTTCATTAATAACATTTGGTTCCTTACTCTTTGTTTATTGCTTCCTAGCTAGGTAATAATATGTTTTTAACTCCGCTTGTGTTTTGGTACACAACCGGTTCCAAGCCCGGAAAAAAGGAGGAGGGGGACATGTTATGTGATATTTCATGTTATTAGATTCTTAAATGTAATCACAAATGTGTCATCATTAATAATGTCACCAATGAAGTGTAATTAAATTTTATGCTCATATGTTATCAATTGTATAAAAACGTTATCAATTGTATAAATAAAAATGTCATTAACAAACAATGTCATCACAAATGTCATCAATGAATAAAAGTCATCATTAAAACATTTTATTAATGAAGTTTAATCACATTTTATGCCATTTTTTCATCAATTGTATAAAAAATATAATAAAAAAGTCACCACAAAATCAATGAATTTTATGCCATTTTGTCATCAATTGTATAAAAAATATAATAAAAATGTCACCACAAATGATTGCAAAAATGAAGTGTAATAAAAAAAATGTGTCATCTGTAAATAAAAATAGAATCAATGAAAATATATCGATATACAATTGATTAAAAAGTGGCATCAAACGATTTGATTAAAAAAGTGGCATCAAATAATTACACATTAGAACAATGGCATCAAAACACTACTTTGAAAAAGTGGCATCACATTAAAATAAAATGTCCTTAAAAAATGGCATCAAAACACAACTTTGAAAATTGGCATCAAAACACTACTTTGAAAAAATTGCATCATGGTAAAAAAAAATTACATAAAAAAATTGGCATCGAAACACTACTTTGAAAAAATTGCATCATAGTAAAAAAATGACATACAAAAGTGTCATAAAAAAGTGGCATCAAATAATTACATTAGAAAAGCGGCATCAAATAATTACATTAGAAAAGCAGCATCAAAATACTACTTCGAAAAAGTGGGATAGATCAATTAGGTGTAATCACAAATTTCATCAATAAATAAACTTCATCATTAAAAAGATGTCATCAATGAAGTTTAATCACTTATATTTTATGCATGTCCTTGTGTCATCAATTGTATAAAAATGTAATAAAAATGTCACCACAAACGTTTGCATCAATGAAGTGTAATCACAAATGTGTCATCGATGAAAAAAAGTAGAATCAATGACACTATATCGATATACAATTGATTAATTAAAAAAAATGGTGTCAAACGATTTGATTAAGAAAGTGACATCAAATAATTACATTAGAACAATGACATCAAAACACAACTTTGAAAAATTTGCATCTCATTAAAGAAAAATAAATGTCATTAAATTTTTGACATCAAAACACTACTTTGAAAAATGGCATCAAACGTTAATTTGAAAAAATGACATCAACGGTAAAAAGTGGCACCAACCCTAAAAACAAAATATCTGAATGATTCGGTCAACGGTCAAAATTGACCGTTGACCACCAATGCTCCATGGGAAGGGATGGGGTACATCTAAAAACTAATTTTATTTTTGAGTGGGACAATTAGCTAATTGAATTTCACAAAATGAATAATTATCAAATTCACCCTAAAAAAGTCAATAAAAGAAAGATGGCATTTTAAGCACAAGAAAAGGATCCTTAAGCTTATCATTGTTATAACCGTTTTTTTGTTGATAACCCTCTAAGTAGTAATTTGCTGTAAGTAATTGAGGAAGGCAATGAAAAGGTCTCGACATTGTTTTCGCTTCGCAGCTAGCTGAATTAAGAATGCACTTTTCTTCCTCTCAGCATTTATATTGTCTTCACTTACTTGAAGCATGACCCTCAGCTTTCTTGCCAAAACAACGCACTCATATACTTTATCCATTGCTACAGATAGAGCTCGCAAGTCGGTCATTTGGGTCAGGTTCGGGTCAGGCTTGCTCGAGTCGGACCACTGACGGGCCGGGTCAGTTCAGGTATAATTTATGGTCGGCTACTGGTTGGGTCGGGCGGGTCGGGTTCAGTCATAATGAGTTTTAGATTGGTCGAGTTTCGGGATAAATCGGGTCGTACCCATTCGGGTTTGGGTCAAAGTGGGTAGAGTTTGTTTGAGTTTTTGGTCGAATCATATTCGAGCCGTTTGGATAATTAGGTTGATTTTGACTCGGTTGAATACTTAAATATGTAATTTACTTCAAATAAATGATTTTGACTCGGTTGAATACTTGAATATGTAATTTTGACTTGGTTGAATACACTCATTGTCATTGACTCATCGGTTGTCGACCGATTTTCAAAAAAGTCATAATCGGAAATCCGGTATTCGGCATTTTCGTCCTTTTTTAAACATTTAAACCAATTGATCGGTGCTATAATTAAATCAGATTAATTGTACATTTAGGATCTAACCTTATTTTTAACTATCAAGTTGCAAATGAACTTATTTGTGGTTTGACTATATCATTGGCCCATTTCATTTTCAATGTCAATTTCATTTTTAACTTTTTGGCCCATTAGTTTTTTTTTTCATTATTATTATTATTTTTTAACAAATCTAGATATAAATAATTAATTCTATCAAAATATAATAATATAGAGTCGGGTCGGGTTTAGAGTCGGGTCGGGTTTGGGTCGAGTTGGGTTTGTCTGTGTTCAGGTCTGTTTCGAGTTAGATCAGGTTCGGATCGGGACGGTCTCGGGTTCGGGTTACGGATAACTCCAGATTTTCGAGTTTCGGTCGGGTTCGGGTGAGTTGAGTCGGGTTTTCGGGTTGGGCCAGATTTTGCCAGCTCTAGCTACAGACAATACATAACCCATTTTCTTTGCTTACTCAGTGCATTGTAAAGAGAAACAATGTACACACCATTAGATGTGAGCAAATTCTTAAAACATAATACAGATTATGTGATTGGAAAAAACTATATAGCATGTAAAAGGAAGCTTTACCTCGGCTGGATTTCAGCATCAAGATTTGCTTCCCCAATTGCATGCAGGTTATCCCTAGCATGTTTGATCAGGGAATCATACAAAAGATTTTCGCCTTTTATTCTTGTAAAGGCTCGGATTTTTAAAATCCTAATTCTCGTAAAAATGAATTTAAATCGAATATTTTAAGAAAAACTCATCCTAAATTTAACTCGAAACTATTAAAGCGGATTCCGGCAAAATTTTAAAATTTATGCAAAGTAGACTTCATTCCGCTTTCATATGTCAAAAATTTGGAAAAATGATATTTGGATTTTATTAATTAAACTCGAATTTGGAAATTTAAAAATCGTTTTGAATTGATTCGGGATAAGGTCGAGAGAGCGGTTAAGAGATATTTTATTCGGGTATTTAAATATCTTTTGGGGACCACTTAGCTTGTTTTTATTTTATTTCTCTTTCCCATCCGATTGCTAGCAGTCTCTTTTGTCTGTTTCTTCTTCTTCCCTTTACAAATGGGACAACCCATCTGCTCCCACCTCTCCTCACATGTCTCCCCCTTCTTTTTCTGGCATCAAATTCGGACACCTCCCACGCCATTGCAGCACTCTCCTCCTCCCACTAATTCTATTCTCTTTTCCCTCCCAAAAGCAAACCCAGAAGCTCATCCTTCTTCCTTGTTAAGCCGCCTGAACCACCATCACCGTCTCCCCTTGCCTCCATTCCGCGCCCTACTTCGCGGAGCCAAAAACGAGCTGCAACAGCTCCTTCTTCATCCCTCCTTCAGCGACCAACACCAGCTGCATCTCCAGAGTCTCCCTCGACGTCGACGAGCCTGACGAAGCCGGTCACAGCCTCCATCCTCTCTCCCCTTCTTTGCCGAAAGCCAAACACCAAAGATTCACCCCTTGTTCTCCCTTCTTTCACCTCGAGACACCAGCATGGGTCTTCCTAAACTTCCTCGGATCCGCAAGAAGCAGCGACGCCGCCCAGGAGGAAACGGAGACCGAGAGCGCCGCCTTGAAGCTCTTCTCCCCCGTCTCGGATTTCAAACGGTGAGGCTCAAATTCTCCCTCCTTTCCCTCTTGAAAACCCAGCAAAGTTCCTCCTTTCTCACTCCCATCTCTAATCTAGGCCGAGGACGACACAGCCTCGCCTCCTACAATGCCTGGCGCGACTCCGACGACGTTCTCCGGCGAGAACAAGACCCCCCCTCGGTGAGCTCTCTTTCCTCCCCTCCTTCTGTGTCGTTTTGATGGGTGTGGTCGGGATAGTATGTCGATGAGGCTGGCGCGGGTTTGGGTTGATCGGAGCTCCGGCAAGCCTGGACTCTCCTCTTTTTCTTCTTCCGCTCTCCGTCGCTGTGAGCAGAGCTCTTCAGGGAGAGAGACGGGTTCTTTCCTTCATTGGGGATGGGCCTAATTTCCCGGGTTGTGGGCCGATCCGTTTCCCCTTCCGGGTCTTCTCCTCCTCTTCTTTCTCTGTCCGGGTTTGGGCATTCAGAAATGGGATCCGGATTCTGGGTATGTCTTGTGAGTATTCGGGCGGGCCTTCCCTTCTTTCTTTCTGATTTGGATCAAGTTTGGGCTTCCGGGTTGGGCTTCGGTGTTGGGCTGATGTTATGGGTTGTTGTTGTTATTTGTTATGTTTAAATGAGTGATTACTTATATTATGTTGTTATATATGTTGTGATTTTATTTAATTAGTGTTAGTTATTATCATTATTATAATATTCTGTTTTGGGGGAAAATAATATATATTTTCTGAAATTATGATTATCCGTTTAAAGGATTTTTTAAAATAATATAATTAAGATATGTATTTTGTGACGTTTAAATATGTACTTGTAGGGATTCTAAAATGATTTATTGCCTTGGATTATAATTATGATTTGTAAAGAGGATTTAAGGCTGATATTTTATTTAGTTAAGCATTGTTTGATAAATTATTTAAAGGAGATTTTGAGTTCGGAAATATCTTTTAAGGATTTGTTGTTTGGAAAGCGAAATGCCGGGACTATTTCTATAATATGATTTCGAGATATTGGTTTTGAGGTTTAAATGTTTAATGTCGGGATTTTGCCTTGGTTTGATGATGTTGGTTTTGAGAAGGAAATTGGAAGAATGATTTTGGTTGATTTTGGTTGATGTTGATCATATCGGAAAGGTTTTGGAAAATGGTTTTGCTATCGATTGATTTTGAGGATGTTGAGAACTTGGGTTTCGTGTGTGTGAATGTTGGTCCGATAGCTTATGGCAATGGCTTGATGATAGGTGTGTATTGCTTTTGGATTGCTTTGGACTTACATTGGGCCCTTGCTTGCGTTATCTTGCTGTTCTGCATCTTTAGGTAAGTTCCCTAGGGGGCTTACTCAGGTTGGACATTCATGCCTGTTGTTGCATTTTATGTTAGGTGTTGCATATGCATAAAAACATGCCATGTAGTATCCTGTTTAGGTTGCACTAATTGAATGAGCATCTGTTTACTTTATGCGTTTGAAACAAAACGGCCGTTATCTGTGATAGTCCTAGAGTCTTTGCTAGGGTCATAGGGTAGCCCAGCCTCATCGGGTACCCTGAGTCAATCGAGTCATGAACTTCCTTATATTATGATATGCCTGCGGGCTTTATTGTGGAGCGGGTTAGGCATGCGTGCCCCCCGATTATGATGGAATGCATTCACGAGCGGGCCAGTCTCCACCTATCGGAAGGGGTGGAGGTAGGAGAGGGATATGCCACTTGGCATTGTCTTGGGCCCTTTACAGTATTTCTGCACCTTATTATGAACTAGGAGCATGCTAGTGTGTTTGAATTTCGTACTGCATTAGAGCATCTTTATTAGGTATAGCACATACTATGTGGCCTCAGCGAGGACTGCCGGTCCCGCATGAGTGGCTCGATCTGATTCCTTTCCCCGTTCTTTTTTTAAAGGTATTCTCTGCAGATTTGAGTGCTCGATGTCTATATGACGGGGTTTCTTTTTGGCGAATCGAAGAATCTAGCTAATATCCTAATTTAGTAAAATGGTAATTACACACTTATGTTTTGGTTTGACCCGGCCCTGCCGTGGCGCTTTGTATCTGAATTTTGCTTCCGTCTTGCTTCCGTTCGAAATGAATTTCGCGAGTTAGTCCCTAGGACAGGTTAAGGGTACCCAATGGCCCTACCATATTTTCAGGGTTCGAAATCCCTCTTTATTTCTGACCATAAAAATGAGTTTGAAACCTCGACCCGTACCTGGATTGCAAGATCCGGACAAGGGGTTTCATCCCTTGAAACGTAACCCGGAAATCATAATTCCGGACCGTTACAATTCTGGCTATGTTGGCATATACCTTTTCCATTATGAGTTGATCAGGCATTAGTTTCACAATAGATTATGAATTCGAATTCTCATAGTTAGAGCTGGCAATTCGGGTCATCCGGTCGGGTTCGGGTCGATCACATTCGGATCGGGTCACTGATGAGTCGGGTCAACTCGGTCAAAATGAAATTCAGATTGGTCGGTTATAATGCATATCTTAGATAGGCATTATAGGCATTTTTAGTTTAGTTAGGTTGCATTTTGTTCATACTTTGTAGTAAATTTGCATCTTGTGATTATTCTAGAAGATTTCGAATTCTGCGCAAATTTGTGTTTATCTTGCAGATTGAATCGGAACACATTTGGGAGATGCAATACCTTGAAGAGGAGTACAAAAGACATTGGAGAGAAGCAAGGAAGAAAAAGAAGCAAGGAAACTTGGAGCTGCTCTCGGCATAGACAAGAAGACACGGCAACGAGACATGCCGCGGCCGCATCACGCGTGCCGCGGCCACAACTGAGCAAAGATGCAGCGGGTCGAAGATGCAGCCGATGCCGCGGCAGCAACATATGCCGCAGCCGCCGCATTTGTCGTCAGCGCGTCGTTTTGGTTAAGAAAACCCTAGTTTTGTGTTAGATGTTTTATGGCCGACTTAGATTCTTAAAAGGCCGAATGTTATTTTTATTCATTCACTTCTATTCTATTCTACATTCATCAGACAATTTAGAGATTTGACCGATGTCTTCCATGAGGAACTAAACTCATCTATTCTGCCTACAATTTGGCACTTTATTTGGATTGATTGTGAGTTTCTAATTCTCGTTCCTTGTTTCCTATACTGGAATGCTTCAACTTCTTCGTGCTTGATTGTTTATTGATTTGTTCTATCTTTCCTGATCAACTTGTTAGATCAATTCAATTGCTAAGGTTTTGCAGATTCATGATTGTGAACCTTAACCTAAGTAGCAAACTTGTCCCTTTAGGTCTGATTGAACTAATTGGATAAGTAGGAAGTTGGATGTGTTGTTAAATCCCTCTTTAGGGACTGCAAATACCTTGAATAATCTCTGGACTTAAAGCTATCAATTGGGTTAAATCCTTCTTTAGGGACTGTTCGATTGATAAGGGTTTCTAGGACTAATTGTACTAGTAACTATATTAGGTCGGGACAAGGGCATTCATAGGAAAATTAATAGGACGAGAAGAAGTAACAAGGATCGCTTCAACCAAATAAAGTGGAAAATTGTAGGTAGAATTACTTCTCATAATTGTCTGAACCAAATCCATTTACTTTGCTTTCTCCAATCCGCTTTGATAAAAGGTGGAACTTTCACACTTAAAAACCCCCCCATTTGGTTACTTTAGTTGACATCTAAATCATACTTGAATCATAAATTTCCTTGTGGATCGACCTCTTACTTATTGCTATACTAGTTATAGGTTTGAGTTTTCTTTGACGGATCAACGACAGGTTTTCCTTCCGTCAATCGGGTTTCGGTCAAAATCGGGTTAGACCTATTCGGGTGTTCGGTCTGAATCGGGTCGGTCTCATTCAGGTTTCAAGTAGAAGTGGCTCTACATCTGTTTCAAACATTTAATTTTTTGGGTTGAATTTGTTGAATCATGTTCGTTCGGGACTTTCGTGTAATCAATTTTATTAAATTGAATATGTAATTCATGTTTTTTATGTATTTCAAAAAGTATTTTTAGTAAAATTAAATATGAGTCAATATATAATCTACTCATTGGCTCGTAAGCTAACTAAACTCATTCTATTCATTATTAATTTCATTGAAATTTGGCAATATATTATTATCAAAATCATACTTGATTCCCTATCTAAAAGATAATTCACGTTATTTGTGTGATTGTACTCGTCTTTTATTAGTGAGAAATGAGTATTTTGAATTAAAGTCGATCATTCATCATTAAATGAGTAAACGAGTAATGATTTACATCAATCTATATGAATATACTATGAGTTGATGACTTTTGGAGTTTTGGGTAATCTAGTAAACCGACTCTTTTGTGAGTTAATCTTAAATACTGATAAAGTAAACAAATTATTGCCTATATGAAAATAGCTAAACAAGATTACCTTAATCCTCATATGTAAATTCATCTCCGATTATTCGATGAATTAGAATATTCGACGGATTTAAAGTATTCCCTTCAACCCTCATCAAATTTTGGAAAACAAGGTAATATAAAATTATGAATACAACTTATAAAACTATCATATATTCATAATTCACAATTTCATATTTTATTCATCACAAATCATTATCTTTTACGTCTAAATAAAGAAATTTTATTACATAAGTATGAATTTCATATTTTATTCATAATTCATAATACAACTTATAAAACTGTCACTTAATTTTTGTTAAATAGATTATTACATAAGTAAAATTTTATTTTTGTCTCGTCGAATTTTATTTTTGTTAATTAGATTATTCATTACAAAAGAAATTTCATAAACTATGAGGAAATGAAAATAAAAAAGAATGAAAATTTCTTGAGAGGGAATGAAATTTGAGGAGGGAATGAATGAAATTTATTGAGAGGGAATCAAATTTGAAGAGGGAAGGAAGAAAATATAGGAGGGATGAAATTTGAGGAAGGAAGAAATGAAATTTATAAATTTGAGGAGGGAAGGGAGAAAAATATAGGAGAGATGAAATTTGAGGAGGGAAGGAATGAAATTTATTGAGAGGGAATCAAATTTGAGAAGGGAAGAAATGAAATATATTGTGAGGTAATGCACTTTATGCACTAATGGTTTTAAGTTTCCATTTTGATCAATGAATTTTTTATTTTGTTTAGAAATAGCATTAACTACCAATAGCTCGATAATGGATTAGAGTAATTTTTTTTTGTTTTATAGTATTATATATATATATATATATATATATATATATATATATATATATATATATATATATATATATATATATAATTTTGATCAATGAAATTTTTATTTTGTTTAGAAATAGCATTAACTATCAATAACTCGATAATGGACTACAGTAAAAAAATTTTGTTTTATAGTATTATATATATATATATATATATAGGGGTGATTATCTTGTGCACACCTCTTAGGGTGTATGTTGTGCACATATATGAACCATTTTTTTTATAAGGTAAAGATTTAGATGAGGTCAGGCCCTGCTGGACCACAACCCAAGGGCATCCTGGCGGATGAGTACGCGCAAAACAGGATCAACGAGAAGGTCCCACGTGGGCGTTGTGTGGGTTAGACGCGTGATCCTGTCAGCTGCCAAGCTGACCTTCCGGAAGACATGGCCGAATTGCCTCCTATCAAAGTGTTGAAGTAGGAGCAGGGTGTAAGAAATCAGCATCTCGATCTCCCACGAGCAGCACCACAGACCTCACAAACAGTTGATGACGGTCAGGCTATCGCCTTCAATCCTTGTAAAGGCTTGGATTTTTTAAATAATAAATTTTAATAAATAATAAAATAAAAGGGAATTAGGTCCAAAAAAAATTCGGATATTTGAAAATCCTCATCTTCGCCTTAAAAATCGTATTTTAAAATCTTTCCGGCATCGTTTTAAAATTTTGATTTTGACGGAATTTGATTCCGCTTTCGAGTCACGAGTCTGGGTAGATTAATTTAATTCCGGTAATGATTTACAGATTCGATTTGAAATTTCGAGTTGGGATGAGGTCGAGAGAGAGGGTTCCGAGTTTTATTATCGGGTATTTCAAATGTAGTTTTTGGTACCATTTTGTGTGCCTCATTCCTCTCCCCTTTTTCGATCAGCAACACTAGTAGGCTAGTAGCCCCTCTTGTCTTCTCTCCTTAAACCTGAAATTGGTAGCAAGGGACCCTCTTCTCTATGCTATTTGACCAAGCTGTACTCATAAACAACTCATCCCTCTTGTATTGGGTAAAATTCTATCATAAACCTCTCTCCCTCTCTGGTTGATTCCACTCATTTTTGGCAAACAAACAACACTCTCCTACTGCATTTCTCTTCCTAATCAGCTTTAGAAATAAGACAAACTGTCAAAGACCAGCTTACCTTCCCTCTTCAAGGATCAAAAACGCAGCTCCCCACTTTCCCATTGTCTCCACCTTCCTTGGTACAACTGCCAAGGTCTGCAGCTCCCCTCTCCTCACCTTTATTTTGAAATCAAGCTGAACACAGCTCTCTCATTTTCCCCTTACCTTATCCTTCCCTGAAATCAGACCCAACAAGCTCCCCTCCTCCCCGTGGTTCTCGCAGCATTTGAGCAACACATCATCTCCTCTCTACCTTCCTTTCTTTCCCTCACAATTTCAAACACAAGAAAGAACCCTCCTCACCTCCTTTGTTTTCGCCGGCAACCTCCCTCCGTTCCGAGTCCGATCGCCAGCACCACTCCTGTCTCCGCTTTCACCGAAAAATCAAGTCGAGCGCCCTCGAGCGCCGCACCTCTGCTCCGGAGCCGAGGATTCGAGCCCAGCAGCAGCTCCTCCGACGCCGAGACGAAGCCCAGCGCGCCCACCTCCTCTTTCGCTCATTTTCTTCAAACCAGCGACAGTCCAGAATCTGTTGAGCCTCCAGGAGCCTCGTCAGAGCCCAGTCGCCGACCGCCGGAGCCGAGACGCGAGCCGCATCCGTCCCCGTTTCCGATTCGCAAGTTCGCTTTTCCGTCTTGTTTTCGATCTTGACTAATTATCTCGTAAAAGAGCACCTTTCACTTACTCCTCTCTCTCCCAAGGTCCAAAACGAAGTTTCCCCTTGACGACGCCGCCGAATCCAACGGATCGAGCATTCCGGCGAACCTTCGAGATGTCTCGGTGAGCTCGCTTTCCTCCCTCTTATCTTAATCGCGTTTGAGTCTTCTTGCTTGGGTTGTGGTCGGAGTCGGATTTCCGATCTGTCTGGAGTGGGTTGAATCGGGAACGGAGCCGCCGGCCGGCCTGGAGTTCTCCTTCTTTTCCTTCCGTGTTCAGTCGCCAAATCCGGCGCCTCTAAGCCCTGTTCTATCGCCTGAGGAAGACGAGCCCTTCCCTTTCTTTCCTTTCTTTTGTTGGCCGGGTTTGGGCCTTGAAACCGGGTAAGGGTTGGGGATGTGAGATTGGGCTTTTGTTAGTAGATGGTTATTGTTGTTGTGTTACTTATATTATACAATTGTGGAGTTAACATGTTATCACATATTTACTACTTGATTAACCTATTGTTATTATTATTAATGCATGTTATTTCTGGTTTTGTGATAAATACTGATTTTCTGAAATTATTATTATATATTATGAA
Organism: Persicaria tinctoria; assembly: GCA_037127255.1. Classification (NCBI taxonomy): domain Eukaryota; kingdom Viridiplantae; phylum Streptophyta; class Magnoliopsida; order Caryophyllales; family Polygonaceae; genus Persicaria; species Persicaria tinctoria. Next base: position 36,067,984 of record JBANSL010000015.1, on the reverse strand, counting down.
ATTATTTTAAAGTGATTTATTGAGGTCAATCGATAAAGTAATTTATTTTATAAAGATGGTTTATAAGGACGGATTTATTTTGGTGTTTAAATTAGATAAATATGGTTTGTTAAATTATTAAAAAGGGGTTTTTGGTTTTGAAATAAAAATGCCGGAATCAATTATATGATATGATTTTGAGGTATTGGTTTTAAGGGTTAAATGTTTAATGTCGGGATTCTTTGGATGATGTTGGTTTTGGAGAAGAAAGTTTGGAAATATGATTGGTACGATTTTATCAATGAGTTTGATTGAAAGTAAATGATTTTGGTTGATGTTGTTCGTATCGGAAAGGTTTTGGAAAACGGTTTTACTATTAGTTAGTTTTGAGTATGTTGAGAACTTGGGCTTCGTGTGTATATATATGAATGTTGGTCTGGTGGCTTATGGAAGTTGCTTGATGATAGGTGTATTGCTTTGGACTTGCATTTGGGCCCTTACTTGCGTTATTTTGCTGTTCTGCTTTTTCAGGTAAGTTCCCTAGGGGCTTACTCAGGTTGGACATTCATGCCTGTTGTTGCATTTTATGTTAGGTGTTGCATATGCATCAAAGCATGACATGTAGTATCCTGTTTAGGTTGCACTAATTGAATGAGCATCTGCTTACTTTATGCGTTTGAAACAGAACGGTCGTTATCTGTGATAGTCCTAGAGTCTTTGTTAGGGTCATAGGGTAGCCCAGCCTCATCGGGTACCCTGAGTCAATCGAGTCATGAACTTCCTTATATTATGAGATGCCTGCGGGCTTTATTGTGGAGCGGGTTAGGCATGCGTGCCGCCCGATTATGATGGAATGCATTCACGAGCTGGCCAGTCTCCGCCCTATCGGAAGGGGGTGGAGGTAGAAGAGGGATATGCCATTTAGTATTGTCTTGGGCCCTTTACAGTATTTTTACACATTATTACAACTAGGAGCATGCTAGTGTGTTTGACTTTCGTACTGCATTAGAGCATCTTTATTAGGTATAGCACATACTATGTGGCCTCAGCGAGGACTCCCGGTCCCGCATGAGTGGCTCGATCTGACTCCTTTCCCCGTTCTTTTTTAAAGATATTTCCTGCAGATTTTGAGTGCTCGATGTCTATATGACGGGGTTTCCTTTTGGCGAAACGAAGAACCTGGCTAATTCTCTAACTTGGTATAAATGGTAATAATTCGCTTACTTTTTGGTTTTGACCCAACTCTGTCGTGATTCCTTGTATCTTAACTTTGCTTCCGCTTTACTTTCATTCGAATTGAATTTCGCAACATAGTCTTAAGTTAGGTAAAGGGTACCCAACGACCCTTCGTGGCTTTTAGGGTTTGAAATTACTCTTTCTACTAATCTTAAAATGAGTTTGAAACCTCGACCCGTACCTGGATTGCAAGATCCGAACAAGGGGTTTTATCCCTTGAAACGTAACCCGGAAATCATGATTCTGGGCCATTACAATCATGATGATCGGAAGCCGAAGCTTCTTTGCCTTGGTGATGCCTCCTCTGATCCCCAGAGCCTCCGCAGCTAATGCTGAGATGTGTCCACATTTGAAGCTGCCACACTCGATGACTGCCCCATTGTGGTCCCTAATAATGAAACCTGCAGAAGCTTCACCTGAAGATAGTTTGGATCCATCGAAAATAATTTTGAAAGATCCCTCATCTGGCTTTCTCCATTTCAAATTTCTTCTTCTCCGTGGTTTGTCCGGGTTTTCTATTGGTGGCATGTGGCCTCCTCTTCAAAGGTCAATTTAGAGGCAGCCCAGTTCTGTATTTGTTGTTTGGTATAATTCTCCATAATATGGATGGATGTTGTATTGAGGTTTTCAAATATTTGCCGATTCCTGGTTGTCCATAGGCTCCACCATGTCGTTGCAAGTCTTCCTTTTTGCTCGTGGTTGAGTTTAGTAAAAATTTCACACACAATTTTTTTGATTGGTTTGTTTCTAATGTCAATTTCTCGAATCACTTTTTCAATGTTTGGGTCAATTTTGTGAATCAGATGTAGGGTGTTGTGCCATTCGGTAAAGAGATGGGTTGGACTTTCATCCGTCCAGTCACACAAAGTGCAAGATAGTGGAACATGAATGCCTTTGTTTGCTAGTCTGGTTCTCGTCGGAACTCCATCTAGTGTAAGTTTCCACATGAAGTTTTTGACTTTCGGGAATGTGTCTAGGTTCCATATCTATGTCGTGTCACAAGTTTCTTCCGTGTTTTTCTTTGTGATGTGTGCTAGGGCACTTGCTGTGCCGAACCAACCATTTTTACTTGGTTTCCAATATAGTCTGTCTTCTATTTCATGTTCTGGTATGTAGATGTCATCGATCTTGTTGACCACATCCATTGGAAGGATGCTGGATAGTTCATCAATATTCCATTTCTTGTTGATGTCGATGTATTTTTCCGCCTTGTCATTTTAGTTGATTGTGATGTTTGGGTGTTGTCGACCTTGTAGTGGTTTTCCATCTAGCCAGATGTTTTTCCAAAAATTTATCGTCTTTCCATTTCCTATTTGTCATATTAGTCCTTTGTAGAATTCTTCTTTTAGTTTCATTAATTTGGCCCATTGCCAAGATGAACTTCCTTTTCGCTGGTTTTCAAGGATGGGAGTTTCTTTCAAATATGTTTCTTTAATCACTTGGACCCATGGGTTACATGGCTCTGCTAAGATTTTCCAAAGCAATTTCATTTGTAGTGTTTGGTTCATATCTTTTGTTTTATGTATTCCTGCGCCTCCTAATCATTTCTGCTTGTAGACCTTGTCCCAACCAATAAGAGGGGAAAAGGATTGATCTTTGTTCCAGAAAATCATCTGTTTATTTGGTCAAGTTCTTTATGGATTGTTGTGGGGAGCATAAAGTTTTGCATAATATAATTTGTTTTAGGTGCTAGATTTGATCTTATTAGGGTCGCCCTTCCTTCTTGTGAAAGAGAGTTGGCTTTCCATTTTGTGAGTTGCTGCCTGGTTTTGGTTATTGTTTCTTCAAATGTGGCTCGGTTGACTCGACCATTGATAATGGGACAACCGAGGTATTTATCGAGTGCTATCTGATTTGTGATATGGATCGTACTTTGGATCAGTTGTTTTGTACTGTTCGGAACCTTTGGGGTAGTTTGAAAGGCCGATTTGTGGAAATTGACCTTTTGTCCCGATATGTCACAGTAGTCGTCAATAATATTCTTCACCACTCGACACGAGTCCTGGTTTGCCTTGGCGAACATCATCATATCATCCGCAAAGGATAGGAAGGGGATTTTCATGCCTGATCTAGATATTTTGAATCCGATGGATTTGTCTCACCGGTTTGAAGCAACTTGTAATTTCCTAGCAAGAATTTCTGATCCTATGATGAATAGATAGGGTGAGAGTGGGTCTACTTGTCTGATCCCTCTCCCTGGTTTGAAGGGGTCCGTGGGGCTATCATTAACCAAGACTGAGAAGGAGACGGTCTGGACACATTGCTCTATCCATGTTCGGAATTTTTGGCAAAAGCCAAATTTTTCTAAAACTTTAAATAGGAAGTCCCATTCTACTCTATCATATGTCTTTTCCATATCTAGTTTGACGGCAATCCATCCTTCTTTTCCGCGTCTACTTTTAAATGAGTGGAAGATTTCATGGGCTATTAAGACGTTGTTTTGGATAGCCTTGTCAGATACAAAGGCCCCTGGGAGGGGGTGGATAATTTTCTTTAAAATCGGTTTTATCCTTTCTGCAATGATTTTGGCTATAGCTTTATAAATCGTTGAGCAAAGGCTAAATGTATGGTTGATTTGTTTTAGGATTTGACCAGAGTGGAAAAAAATCCTTTAATTGCCTTTATGACCGATGGACCTACAATATCCCAGTATTCCTGGTAAAATTCCGCTGTCATTCCATCTGGTCCTGGGGATTTATCCTTTCCAATCGAGAAGAACGCATTTTTGATTTCCTGGTTTGATATCTTTTCGGTTAGCTTCAAATTATCATCATTAGTGATTTCTGTGTTGATGAGTGAGAGGTAATCATTGAGAAGGTTATGGTTGATGGGTTGCATCCTAAACCTTTTCTCAAAATCATTTTTTATTTCTCTTGTAATATTTTCTTCTCCTGTGGCTAGTGTGCCATCTATAGTCTGAATTTCCTTTATGATTTTTCTATTTCTTCTTCCTGATGCCATTCGATGGAAATACCCTGAATTTGTGTCAGTCAATTTCAGGTGTTTTGTTTTGGCTCGTTGGCTCCAATACATTTTATGGTATGATAAGATTTTCTCTCGTTTATTTATAATTCTGTTCTGCTTTTGGTTATCGTTTTCATTCTGGGGTATTCCGTTTCTGTTTTGTAAATCGATGAGTGAATCATCGATTTCTTTTACTTGACGGAATATATTTCCAAATGTTTTCTTATTCCATTATTTAGTTAATCTCTTAAGTATTTGTGTTTTTTTCACCAGATTGTACAAATGTGATCCTCCAACATTTGATCTCCAAGCCTGTTGGACCACATGTCGGTAATCTTTTCGTGTAGCCACATTTTTTCAAATTTAAATGGTTGGGCTTTGAACTATTCTTGGTTATCTAATTCTGTTACAATGGGACAATGATCTAATGATGTAAATGCATGATTTGTCATTGTAATGTTGGGGAACTAGGTGAGTATTTGCTCTTGTATTAAGGTTCTGTCAAGTTTTTCCATGATGTTATTGTTATTGGATCTATTTTTCCTCCATGTAAAAGAGTTTCCTATCGTAGACACTTCTTGTAAGAAACATATATCCTTGAATTCTATTAGTATTCTATATCTGTTCGAATGTGGTTCCATCCCTTCTTCTTTTTCTGGGCTATTTTGAATTTCATTTAGATCTCCCATGATCATGAATGGGCAGTCCAAGGATTGGACGTAATGTTGTAGTTCGGTCCAGAAGTTTGATTTTTCGTTCTCATGAGGTGCTCCGTATACAAATACGATATTGAAAGTAATGTTTCTATGCTTATTTTCATATCTGATTACTATGAATCTTTGATCCGTATGAACCATTTCTAGGGATTCGTCCCGAAGATTATGACATTTCCATAAAACACATAATCCTCCGGCCCTTCCTGTTGTCGGGGCCCAAATCATATGGTCAAACCCAGCTTTTTCCAATCTATCTCTTTTGGTTGGCGTTCAGTTTTTGTTTCTAGTAATGCAATTACTTGAATTTTCTCAATTTTACAGAATCAATCTATTTCCATCCATAGGTTTTTGCGACCTATCCCGCATATGTTCCATGAGCACAATCTCATATTAACCTATTTGATTTGGGGGTTTCTATTCCATAATCTTTTCGTGGGTCAAAGTATTTGTTCGTGATTCAAGTAAAAGGCTTCGCACCAAAGGTTTTTCCATGAGAGAGGTATTTAGAGTCGAACCACTTGATGATTCGGCTAGCGGAGTTCAAATCAAAACAATGACAGATAAATACATTTTGTTCAGCTAGATTCAAGTATCTCTTTCCTTTTTGTAAAATTTGTTTATTTCCTTTCTTATTCCAATTTTTAGTCTAATTCCACAACTTTCTATGAAGGAGCTTGTTTTTATATGGCGGATACACACATAAATTCCAACAAAAATGGAGTGATTTCTGTTCATGGTTACTGGTTGAAACTACCAACCTGTTCACATAGAAAATCAATTCGTAAGACAAACCAGCCTTTAGTGAACATCCGTTCAGGAGGCTGTCTCTAGACATAGATTCTCGTTGAAGGGATTTTTTCCAGAAAAGCCTCAATTGTTTCATCCACAAAGAGCAGAGAGATCTCAGTTTCGGCTAATGTGCAAGCAAGCCTCAATTGGTATAAAGAGGGTAGATCGGAAAGAAAGCAAATCATAAAATATTTAACGTACACACTTACCAGAAAAACAATTCGTGAATAATAGTCAGTCATTCCCATTACAGTCAGGTACGTATTCCACCATTTCAACAGTATTGGATCTTGGATCCATACATATAAATAGCATAATATTATGTCGGCTCTCATCTCATCACTTTGTTGTTGCAGATCTATTCTGGCGTTTATTCCTTTGAGGGATGTTCCTTTCATTTCCTTTCTATTATTTCTTATTCCTCTATTCGTAGATTCATTTCTTTTGATCTTCTTTTCCTGGTCAATGCTTAGGTTTCTGATGCTTGCTTGCTTGCTTTCTGTACTTAAATTCATTGTACAAATGTAGGGCTTCAAACCTTTGTTGCTACATGGAGAGACTTCTAACTACGTTGTTTTGTTGTTCATCTTCCCTTCTACTTTTGTCTTCTCTGAACATGTCCTTTTGTCCTGTCTCATGTACTCATAACAACTATAAATTATATAGATGATGAATTGGATCATCTTCATCAGGTCATGTTCATGGGTGTGTTTCAATAAACATCTATTCATCTGGGTTTCTATTCTACCATTTGCTAGGACTTGAGAACAATCAAGACAATACATCCAACAGATCACAAGAGTACAACCCATCCGTTTCTTATTTCTCATCAAGATGACCCACCCATAATAAGTAAGGCAAGTAGTAGAGTCAGGACCACTAATTGCAGTTCCAAATACTTATCTGATTTTGTTTATTTTTTCATGTTTCGAATCAGAGATTTTATTTTGTTCATTTGTACACGGTGTCGAGATCAAAGTTTCTAGTTGGTTATCATATTCATCATAACTGCTAACTAATAATGATAAGTTATAGCTCTCTCGATCAATGGTTGTTTTCAATATTTTCATATCATCTTTTACTTTCATTTTAAGATTTTTCCGTTTCAGGTCAGACAATATGCTCAGAAACCAATAGGGGTGCACCAATGTGTTCCATTCATTTCTCCACATCAAGTAATCCATATATTCAGAAGTTAATTTCCTTGTCTCATAGTAAGTAGTTGTCCGCTCCCAAGATTTTCCTAGCTCATGTCTTACCATGTTCTCATTTTCACAGGCAATTCTAGGTTTTCGTTTGTATTGCTTTTTTTACCCTTTCTTATACTCTGAATCAATAGACCATATCATCCAATTCACATATGTGGGGGTTTGTGATTTAGGTTGAGTTACCTAATGGTTAGGTCCTTCTCTTTTCTCTTCCCGGTTGTTTCTTTTGTCAGCCTTGTTTTTCCTTTGTCTTCCTTCCTTGTCTTTTCCATTTCTTTGTCTCGATTTGCTGGAGCACTTCAGTTGGGTATGGGGGTTCGTAAACCTGCACATTGAGTAAGGAGATTGAGATGGTTCATGAACTTTGACCCTTTCTTTAACAAAGCATTGAGTTCGATATAGTTTCTTTGCAGAGCAAGGAAATTCCACACCAAGAAGAAGATGACAGAATTCATGATTCATGTTATTTCTTTTCGGATTTGGAGTTGGTTCATCCAAGTTTGAGGAGAGGATCAATTTCCATCGTACCACCTTCTTTTCGATTCTTTTTTCTTTATCCTCTTTCCGAGAGGTGGGTTCATTTTGTTCACAAAGGTAGCATAAATTTTGGCTCGTTCCCATCTGATATTGGTTCATCCCCAACCAAAAGAAGGAAGGGAAAGGGAGGGGGAGAAGTAAGGATCGATGGTACCTGGGTCTCATATCAGCTTTCTTCATATCTCCAATATGTTTAGATTTTGTGGAAGAACCTTTCATCAATAGGATCAGGAAGACAAGATACCCAACGAGCCACGAGGATTGATAGCACAGACTAGAGGACGCCAGGAAGAAGCCGTCGATGCTCGGAAGAAGAGAGAACCACCTCGGGCCACGCCACCACCCCCGAATCCGCAAAGACCGAACTGACAATCCCAAACCAGATGCATTCTTTTACCTTTTTTGTGATTCTTTCTCTCTACTTTGCTTTCTTTCTCCCTTGTACTAGGATCTTTTTTTTCTTTTTTTTTGGATTTGAAATCTTTTGTGGTTGAGTATGGAGGATCTTGGTTTGGATTTCACAGATCTATGGATTTTTGTGCGATATTTAGCCGATCGAGGTCTTTTGCGGTTGAATATGGAGGTTCTTGGTTTGGATTTCACATATCGATGGGTTTTTGCGGGATATTTCGTAGATCGGAGCTCGTGCTTGCGGAGGAGTGTTGGTGTGGCGCCGGTGGCTGGGGTTTTCGAATTGGGATTGCTCTCTCTTCTCTCTTCCGTTCATTTTTTACATATATGATCATGATTAAAAGTGATTTTTTTTTTACTTTTTAATTTGTGGAACCCCCTTGCCAAAAAAACACCCACTCTCTCCCACTCTCTCCTTCCCCACCATATATGTATATGTTTTTTTTATATATATAAATAGCCTGATTTCGTTTGTCTTAAAAAAACATCAATTCAACCGAATAATATTTTACATTCCGCCGAATAATGGTTTTTTTGGTGAATAATAATGCTTTTTTTATATTTTTTTCAATCCATCTTAGATGAAAATTCACCAATTCCACTAAATAATTAGACACATACTATCGAATAATTTTTTTTTTGCGAATAATATTTCATAATTTTTTTTTCCGAATAATATTACATACACCGAATAATGCTTCAAAATTCACCAAATAATATTTCATATTTCATAAACCCCAAATTCATAAAAAAAAATCGATTTCTATGAATAATTATTCAATATCACCGAATAATATTCTATATCCAACCGAATAATTCCCCTATTCATAAAAAAAAACCTACTATCATCTTCACTTTTCCGATCGCGAGAGATCTGACTAGGAGAGTAAGAATCGCTCAAAGAACCTGCCTTCGCCATCGCCGATCGCGTTGGTTGACGAGAGGGTTTCTCGACCAAATAAATTTATAGTCAAGACCCCCGCTATAGTATAGGGGAGTCAGGTTCGTCCTCATGAGAGAAGTCATCGGTTCTAGGTTTAGTGTGTTTTGGGGTTCAGGGATAGCAGGAAAAGGTGATGAGGGTGGATGTCGACAAAGAATACATGGGTCGATGTCGAGGGATGGAGAGAGAATGTTGGTTTGATATCGAGTAGAATATGTGCCAAATAAAAATAATAAAATAAAACAAATAAAGATGCAAACTTCCAAGGTTAGGGATCACCACAACAATAAACATATGTGCAGATCATAAATCACATAAAGATTCATGCTTTATATCAAATAATCAACTTTCGCAAATTCCAACAATTTATGTGATAGAGGCTCTCGCATAAAAACCTAATTTGTTTCTACCTTTTCTTAATTAGGATTAGTCGGCTCTCGCAAATTAACCCTAATTACTATCCAATTCATAATAAGATCACTTTCGCTTCAATATCATGATTGAATAAGGAATTTCCTCAACTCTCGCAAAGGATTAAGCACATAGGTAGATGATGATAAAAACATATAAATTCATGGATTTATAAATCAAACACACATATCTATGTTGGGATCACCCCAACCCTAAAAGAAGGAAATTAGAAACAAACCATAATAAAAGAAATTAACTTTAACATAAAATAAACTAAAACTTACAAAACCTTCCAAACGTTCCTCCGGCCTCTCTCTCCTCCTTGCGTCCTAAAACGGCTTGTCTTGAATCAATGAAAATCAGCCCCCTAAGGCTTTATTTATAGGCTTCATTCCAAGCTAATCTAGTAAAGAAACTCTATCTATATATATATATATATCTATCTATCTACTTACTTAAGATAAAAACTTGATAAACAAAGGAAATAAATCTAATAATTAAATAAGGAAAATATCTAATGTGGATAAATCTTCCTTGAACTTGATAGCGCTTGATAGATGTGGATAGAATTTGGTCTCGAAAATATCACCATCGGCTTCGGGATAGAAACTTAACAAGATATTCGGATAGCTCGGAATCCGCCACTGAGACGTCCTCGACATCGAGTAGGAGTCCTCGATATCGACTAGCATTTTCTTCGTCTTGTGCTCAGCAACTCCATGTCGGCCAACATAACACATGTCGACTTGGGTTGTCCTCGATATCGAGTAAAGTTACTCGATATCGACTAACTTCTGCTCGGCTCCCCAGTGCTCTTGTCGATTTCTGGGGTCTTTACTCGATCTGGGTTACTCGATATCGAGTAAAACAACTCAATATCGACTAAGTCTCTCAGCTTTCTGATCCGTTCTTGAAATGCACTTTCCTGAGTCTTCGTTTCTCAGATTGACGCATATGACCATGCGTTGGAAAGCTCTTTCCGAGGGCTACAACTCTTATGAAGACATCAAAGCTTGATTCATAACGAAGAATGGTGAAAATTGGTCTGTTCTCCAGCTGCACCATTCTTAGCTTCTCCATGAATTTCCTTTAAGCTCCAAAATGCGTCCGATTTCTGCGAAATATAACAAAAACTTGTGTAGACTCCATAATTTGGAAAATAAGTGTAAAATACATAGATTCTGTATTAATCTAACCCAAATGCATGAAATGGATGCAGAAATCGATATCAAAGTAGATATAAAACATGGCAAAATAGGCTCACAACATTAGTGTATTCGGAGGGTGGCGCTGGTGGCTAGGGTTTTCGGTATGGGATTGCTCTCTCTTCTCTCTTCCGTTCATTATTTTACATATATGGACCATTGATTGAGAGGAAATTGAGGGCCATGATTAAAAGTGATTTTTTTTTTACTTTTTAATTTGTGGAACCCCCTTTCCAAAAAACACTCACTCTCTCCCACTCTCTCATTCCCTCCTACGTGATCTTCACCCATCCCATTCTTTTTTTTAAGCTGTTTTTTTAAGCAAATCATTCCCCACCATATATGTATATATTTTTTATATATATAAAAATAGCCTGATTTCGTTTGTCTTAAAAAAACATCAATTCAACCGAATAATATTTTACATTCCGGCGAATAATGTTTTTTTTGGTGAATAATAATGTTTTTTTTATATCTTTTTCAATCCATCTTAGATGAAAATTCACCAATTCCACTAAATAATTAGACACATACTACGGAATAAATTTTTTTTTTTAGCGAATAATATTTCATAATGTTTTTTTTTTCCGAATAATATTACATATTTCACCGAATAATGAATCAAAATTCACCAAATAATATTTCATAATTCATAAACCCCAAATTCATAAAAAAAAAACCCGATTTCTATGAATAATTATTCAATATCACCGAATAATATTCTATATCCCACCGAATAATCCCCCTATTCATAAAAAAAAACCTACTATCATCTTCACTTTTCCAATCGCGAGAGATCTGGGTAGGACTGTAAGAATCGCTCCAAGAACCTGCCTTCGCCATCGCTGATCGCGTTGGTGTATTCGGAGAGTGGTGCTGGTGGCTAGGGTTTTCGGTCTGGGATTGCTCTCTCTTCTCTCTTCCGTTCATTTTTTACATATATGAACCATTGATTGAGAGAAAATTGAGGGTTATGATTAAAAGTGATTTTTTTTTTACTTTTTAATTTGTGGAACCCCCTTGCCAAAAAACACTCACTCTCTACCACTCTCTCCTTCCCTCCTAGGTGATCTTCACCCATCCTTTTTTTTAAGCTGCTTTTTTAAACAAATCATTCCCCACCATTTATGTATATATTTTTTATATATATAAAAATAGCCTGATTTCATTTGTCTTAAAAAAAATCAATTCAACCGAATAATATTTTACATTCCGCAGAATAATGTTTTTTTTATATCTTTTTCAATCCATCTTAGATGAAAATTCACCAATTCCACAGAATAATTAGACACATACTACCGAATAATTTTATTTTTGCGAATAATATTTCATAATGTATTTTTTTTCCAAATAATATTACATATTTCACCGAATAATGATTCAAAATTCAACAAATAATATTTCATATTTTATAAACCCCAAATTCATAAAAAAAAACCCGATTTCTATGAATAATTATTAAATATCACTGAATAATATTCTATATCCCACCGAATAATCCCCCTATTCATAAAAAAAAAAACCCTACTATCATCTTCACTTTTCCGATCGCGAGAGATCTGGCTAGGAGAGTAAAAATCGCTCCAACAACCTGCCTTCGCCATCGCTGATCGCGTTGGTGTATTCGGAGGGTGGCGCTGGTGGCTAGGGTTTTCGGTCTGGGATTGCTCTCTCTTCTCTCTTCCGTTCATTTTTTACATATATGAACCATTGATTGAGAGAAAATTGAGGGTTGACAGGCCTTAGGTCGTTATGCCTAATCAAAGTAAATTCCTAAGATGCAAACTATAACAAGTATAGTAGGTAAGTTAGGGTCGAACCCACAGGGAAACAGAATCAATTGTAAGAGCAAGTATTATTACCCAAAAGTAACCAATTCAAGGGGAGTTTTGTGTGTAAGCAAATGGTGACAGAACAAGTTGCAATAAGAGGTTGCGAATATATGATGGAAAAGTATCACACCAGGTAATTATCCGCACAACAATTGAGATGGTTCATCATCGCATTCTATGAATCTCAAGTTCTAATGTCCAGTAATTGTTCTCAATTCAGATCGTGTAATAGCTTTTAGTCCTACCAGTCCTAAAAGCACTTATCACCAAATTACAAGGGAAAACCTTCACCGAATAATAAAGCGATAGCATTCAAACATGAATTATAATGAGATACAAGCGATTCTAACAACCCGTTAAAATAGCCTGTAATCGAATCTCCTTCACAATCTACCACAAGCAACCCGCGTATGGTGATTGTGTTTGCTACAGTGAATCTACAACCCCAAACCTGGAATTGGAAACCCTAGCAATATGACTAGTATCGATAAACCTAGGTGATCAATCCAGATTAACCAATAATAAGCAATCAAGCAATAAGCTCAGGAGATCGAAACAATTAACAAAGGACAAACAAGAGTAGAATACTCACAACCAAATCAATTGAAGGCTTCAAAGAACCAAGTGCAACAACGGAGAGTTAGTTCTCCATAGGGTTTGTGAGATGAAGAAAAGGAAACTACGTCTCTGGAAAATAACCTAATCCTCTCTCCTGCCTTCTCGGCCATAATATATAACCTAATAAAATCGGGTTTAACATCCCGTAAAAATATAAAATATAATATTAAAACTAATAAGATAGGGAAAATCGGATAAGAATCCGTCTTCAGGGACCGACGCGGGCGCGCCATGTAGCAGCGCGGGCGCGTCTGCCTTTGACTTGCTTCTTGTCTGGTGAATCGACGCGGCCACTTCCTCCTAGCAGCGTGGGCGCTCCGGGTAGCAGCGCGGGCGCGTCGAGTGCCGCGCGGGCGCGCCAGACTCACCAGCCTTCCAGCTGCTTCCGAACTTCTTTACTTCAGCTCTTCTGTAACTTGCCTGATTTCTTCAACTTCTTCAACAGGTTCCGAATCACCAAGTTCACACAAATACCTCTCACAATGACATGTAAATGATGACAAAAACTACTAAATGCGCTATAGAATATATCGCCTATCAAATTCCCCCATACTTAAACCTTTACTCGTCCCGAGTAAGCATAGAAGTTAAGCCTACTCTCACCATAAATCTCAAAGGTTCACAGACAGTACAAGGAAAAAGAACACTAAGTACTAGTAGTTTTCACCATCTCAACAATCAGCCCAAAAGACAATCAAAATAGAAAATGAGATCTATAATTGTATCTCAACCATCTACACCTTATGGCTCCCAGTGGCCTACCCGAAAACCTCCTTATCACTCCACTTCTTATGTCGCCTTCGCCAAGAGATCAATCCTAAACACTCAAAGTAAACGCTCATCTTGCCAAGGCGCCCTTTCGGGTTTTCACCAAGCCACTCATTTTTTTTTTCAAAGATGGTACTCACATAAACATTCTCACTTTCCTCAAGTCTCATATTGCCAAAGCCTAAGGCTCGCCAGACTACCTGCTTTTTGCCTGAGTCGCCCTTTCGGGTTTTCAACTCATCCCAGGATTTTGATTGCTTTTTTTTTTTCTTTTTTTTTTCTTTCTTTTTTTTTTTTTTTTTTTTTGTTTTTGAATAACAAGTGCAGAATCTGTACAAAAATAATGCGGAAATGAAATATGTACAAGATATGTAAATCCTTTCCCTCCCCCATACTTGAATGAAGCATTGTCCTCAATGTGAAAGAAGACAGATATAAGTAGGGAGAAAGGAAACAGAAGGACTCACTAAGGGGGTGGATAGTGGCGAGAGTAATCCTCTCGCATGCGGCGCAGCTCTTCCCTCATCTCTCTGAACTCGCCAAAGCCTTCTAGGATGTCGGCCTGCTGGTGGAGAATCTGGTTCGTCACTGTCGTCAAACTCCCCACGTCTTGGCGCAGAAGGCCAATCTGATCAACCAGGTAGCCCCACTGGTGAGGCTGCTGATGGGCATCCTGAAAAGCTTGTGGGGGCCAAGGGGCCCACTGATGTGAATCCTGCTGGCTCTGATATGTCGGTTGAGAATCCCAACCGTGAGAGGGGGTCTGATAAGCAGGCATCTCCTGCTGTGGGTTCTGTGCGAAACCCTGTGTATCTGTCTGAACAAACGCCTGCAGAGCCACAGGCGCATCCTCATCCGTGGCAGCTCCAGCTGTGCCACTACTGCTACCCACCTCAAGGCGACGCCGTCTACCTAGAACTGACGTCGGAAAGTAGTCGGCCTCAATGTACCAATCAACCCAAGTCTCAGACCAAGGAAGGGGCTTAGGGAGCCTGAACTGATGCTCTTTCTTCTTGCCTGTACACCAAATGGCTCCCCCATCCGGTGCAGTATCAAGCATCAAACACCTTCGCAGATACTCCTCTGTATAGGTCCTCGCTATGACCTGCTCCTCCAGTGCCTGCAAACCATTTTGCCCAACGCCTGCAGCAATGGCTACCCGAGTAATAAGTCCGCTCTGGACCATTTCTGGTCCAGCGGCACTGCGATCCTTTCTGATCCTGTCGAGGCCATCGAAAAAGAGTCTAACCCAGTCAGGCGTATAATCTGCAGTAGGCACAGCGCTGTAAGCAAACCGCAGGTGCGTCATGGAAAGCTTTGTATCTGTGATCAGCCCATAATATGTTCCAGAAACGATCTTGCACAACATACGGAAGACAGGATGAGTAATCCTGCTGTTGTACTCGTTACTGGTCAAGAATTCCTCTCCAGACACCACTCTAAAGAATGCAACAAGGTCTGCGTCGGTCGCGGCTGTTACCCATCCATCAGTTGGGGCTTTAGTGACTCCCAAAGCTTTTCGCAACCTTGCTGCAGAAGCCCTGTAGGTAGTGCCATTGTATCTGAAAGCAACCCCTCTAATTCTGTTCTCCCCAAGGTAAAGCTGATATGTTGCGAGGAACTGCTTGCACAGTTCCGGGTATCCTACCGCTCTCAATTCCAAAAAGTCACTAATACCAGCGTGAGCTAGACACTTCTGCATACAATCTAGCATCTGAAGTCTCTGAAGTGTCTCTCTATGCAAATATTTGGTAGAACTGACACAGCTGACCTTATTATAAATAGCCCACTCCTCTTCAGACAATTCTAACCCATTATCAGATCGACTCGCCTCCTCCTCCGATGAATTCATACTCGATAGATAATAGGACTAAATCGGAATCGAAATAAGGACAGCGGGAGTAACTCACGAAGAACAGCGGAGTCTCGGCGCAGGGGGCAGACGCGGGCAAGTTGGAGCACAGAGCGGGCGCGTCGAGTAGCAGCGCGGGCGCGTCTGGTGGAAGCGCGGCCGCGTCGGTTGTGTCAGCTGTTTGGTGGTTTTCTCTGACAGGCGCGGGCGCGTTAGGGGTGGCGCGGCCGCGTCGGCGATTTCTGCAGATCCGGAAATTCGTCGAAAGCAGCTTGTCGATGTGGAGCCCGCCGATGTGTTGAAGGAAGGGAGGGGGACGGGGTGTGGGGACCCTGGTGGGGGGTGTTTGAGTGGAGTGTGGAGGAGATTGGGTGTGAGAGGAGAGGGTGTGGGGAAGGTGAGAGAGTGTGGGGGATGTAGGGTTTTGGTGGTATTTGAGGGGATGGTGATGGGTAGTGATGATGGGGCTTGAAAATGGCGGGCTGGCCCGAAGCGGGTTTTCCAGCCCGTGGGGCTTTTTTTTTTTTTTTTTTTTTTTTTTTTTTTTACGAAAATTAACACTGTGGAAGCAGTGGGTCCGAAATGCGGGTGCAATTCGTCGCTAAAAACTCCGTCTTTATTACCTACAAGTTACAATAAAATCGAGTTAAGGGAAAGAATGCAATACCTTGGGTTGCCTCCCAAGCAGCGCCTTTGTTTCATGTCGCTGGCTCGACTAAGCCTTTTCGATTATTCTAACTCTGCATTTGGCTCCTCCAAAGCTAACTCGTCCATAGCCTCCTTTGGGAACCCTTCATAGTATGTCTTAAGCCTTTGACCATTTACCTTAAACTTCTTGTGGCTATTCGGGTCATATAACTCTACAGCTCCATGTGGGAAAACTTCAGCAACAATGTATGGTCCCCCCCACTTTGACCTGAGCTTCCCAGCGAAGAGTTTCAGGCGAGACTGAAAGAGTAGGACTTTGTCACCAGCTTTAAAGTCCTTCCTATGGATGTGCTTGTCATGCCATGCCTTGGTCTTCGCCTTGTAGATTGCCGCATTATCATAGGCGTCCAACCGTAACTCCTCGAGCTCGCCTAACTGTAGCTTCCTGTGTTCTCCGACCCCGTCACTCTGCATATTGCATTGTTTCACTGCCCACCAAGCCTTGTGCTCCAGCTCAACAGGAAGATGACATGCTTTACCATAGACAAGTCTGAAAGGAGACATCCCAATTGGAGTTTTGTAAGCAGTGCGATAAGCCCACAACGCATCATCAAGTCTCAAACTCCAATCCTTCCTGTTAGGATTCACAGTCTTCTCGAGAATGGCTTTGATTTCTCTATTGGACACCTCTGCTTGGCCATTCGTCTGTGGATGGTATGCGGTGGAAACTCTATGTGTGACATGATATTTTTTTAGCACGGCAGTCACAGTTTTGTTGCAGAAATGGGTACCCCTGTCACTAATCAGCGCTCTAGGAATACCATGCCTGGCAAAAATATTGCTTTTCAAGAACCCTGCCACAACTTTAGAATCATCAGTTCTGGTGGCCTTCGCTTCCACCCACTTGGAAACGTAGTCCACCGCAAGTAAAATATACAAGTTCCCACAAGAACTAGGAAAAGGTCCCATAAAGTCAATGCCCCAAACATCAAAGATTTCGCAGAAAATCATTGGTGATTGTTGCATTTCATTCCTTTGAGAGATATTCCCTAATCTTTGACACCTATCACATGCCTTGCAGAAAGAGTAAGCATCTTTAAAAATATGTGGCCAATAAAATCCAGCTTCAAGTACCTTTCTAGCAGTTTTATTGGCACCAAAATGTCCCCCACATGCTTGAGAATGACAAAATTCAAGAACAGATCGTAATTCATTATCTGGAAGACAACGACGAATTACCTGATCAGCACAATGTTTCCAAAGGTATGGGTCATCCCAAACATAGTGGTTTGCTTCTCTTCGAATCTTCTCCGTCTGGGCCCTGGTATGATCCGGAGGAAATTCCCCACAAACTAAGTAGTTCACAATGTCCCGGTACCAAGGGCCTACAGAGTGGAGTCTCAGAACGGGCTGAGATGGGCTGAGAAGCAACAGCGTGGGCGCGTCAGGGGTCATCAGCGCGGGCGCGCCATGGAGCAGCGCGGGCGCGTCAGATGTCAGCGCGGGCGCGTCAGCTGTTGACGTGGGCACGCCAGACTCCGGCGTGCCTTTGTGCTCGATTCTGCATAATGTGTCATCCGGAAACGTGCCTAAGATGGGTTTCTGTGACTCCGGCTTGTCCTCCTCATTCACCAATCTGCTTAAGTGGTCAGCCACCAGATTCTCCGCTCCTTTCTTATCCTTAATCTCCACATCAAATTCGCTGAGCAACAAGACCCATCGAATTAATCTTGGCTTTGTCTCCTTCTTTGTCATCAAGTAGCGGAGAGCTGCGTGATCTGTGTAGATAATCACTTTGACCCCAAGCAGATACTGTCGAAACTTCTCTAGTGCAAACACCACAGCTAGCATTTCTTTCTCAGTGGTGGAGTAGTTGCGCTGCGCTCCATTCAGAGTCATGGAAGCATAATGGATCACATGAGAGGCTCTTCCCTCTTTTTGGCCTAGCACTGCTCCCACTGCATAGTCGCTCGCATCACACATGATCTCAAATGGGCGAGACCAGTCTGGTGCCTGAATGATTGGTGCACTAGTGAGGCGTCCTTTCAGCTGGTCGAACGCCTCTTTGCACTCTTGTGTGAGTGCAAAGGTCACATCTTTCTTCAGAAGGTCGCACAAGGGCGAGGATATCTTTGAAAAGTCTTTGATAAACCTGCGATAAAAACCTGCATGGCCTAGGAAAGAACGAACTTCGCGCACATTAGTAGGATAAGGCAGAGATTGAATTACATCAATCTTCGCCTTATCGACCTCAATACCCTTTGCAGAGACTATGTGACCTAAAACAATTCCCTGTTCTACCATAAAATGACACTTTTCAGAGTTTAAAACCAGATTAGTTTCAACACATCTTTTCAACACTAGTGCCAAATGGCTCAAACAAGTATCAAAGCTATCCCCATGTACTGTGAAATCATCCATGAATACTTCAATGAAATTCTCAATGTACTCAGAGAAGATACTAACCATACATCGTTGAAATGTCCCGGGTGCGTTACATAGTTCAAATGGCATTCTGCGATATGCAAAAGTACCGAAAGGACATGTGAATGTAGTCTTTTCCTGGTCCTCTGGCGCTATGGCCACCTGAAAATATCCAGAATATCCATCCAAAAAACAATAATAGGGGCGCCCAGCAAGGCGTTCTAGCATCTGATCAATAAAGGGGAGGGGGAAGTGATCCTTCCTGGTTACTGTATTCAGCTTGCGATAGTCTATGCATACCCTCCAACCTGTTTGTGTCCGGGTAGGGACCAACTCACCTTGTTGATTCTCCACGACTGTAATCCCTCCTTTCTTAGGGACAACTTGTGTAGGACTTACCCATTGACTGTCAGAAATTGGGAAAATCATGTTTGCTGATAGCAATTTCAGCACTTCCTTCTTCACCACATCCATCATGGGAGGATTGAGCCTTCTCTGTGGTTGGCGTGATGGCTTAGCTCCATCCTCCAGCAGGATCCTGTGCATGCATGTAGATGGACTAATTCCCTTGATGTCAGCGATGGTCCATCCCAATGCAGTTTTGTACTCCTTTAGAACCTCCACTAACTTTTCCTCCTGCTCCGCTGAGAGCTTACTTGACACAATAACTGGTAAAGTGTCATCAACTCCTAGGAAGGCATACTTGAGATGACTAGGGAGTTGTTTGAGTTCAATTTTAGGTGCCTGCACAACAGATGGAACAAGCACTTCGCTTGGAGTCAGTAGATTGGGGCCAATGCCCAAAAGAGTAGGGGAATTACCTTCTACATCCATCAGGGCTACTAATTCCTGCATGTTAGATGAAATTGAAAACTCTGTATAGGACTCGTCAATATCATTCTCAATAATTGACTGCAACTCATCTTCCCTAGAAATATCAAATAGATCTTGAGCTAATGGTTCAATCACATCAATAGAGCACAGAGAATGGTCATCAACAGGATGTTTCATAGCCTTGTATAAATCGAATTCAATCTTTTCTCCATCAAATTCCATTGTTAGTGTCTCAGAGACACAATCAATTTTTGTCCTAGCTGTTTTAATAAAAGGTCTACCTAACAGAATAGGCGCATCATGCTTATCATGTTCCATATCCAGGACAAAGAAATCTGCAGGAAAAATCAGTTTATCGACCATAACTAATACGTCTTCCACTACTCCTTTAGGGTATTTATTAGACCTGTCAGCTAGTTGCACAATTACTCCAGTTTCATGCAAAGGTCCTAAATCTAGCGATTTGTAAAGTGAGTAGGGAAGCACATTTATGGAAGCACCCAAATCAAGCATAGCTCTATCAAATTTGACATCTCCAATGACACAAGGGATAGTAACCATACCTGGGTCAGTGCACTTTTTCGGCATTCTCCTCTGAAACATAGCGGATACTTGCTCACTTACTTTCACTTTCTTTTTTCCTTTCAGCTTCTGATTCCTCTTCACTGTGCAAAGCTCCTTCAAGAACTTGGCGTACTTGGGCACAGTTTTTAACATTTTCAGCAGAGGAATGTTCACCTGACACTTGCTAAATGTCTCGAAAAGCTCTGAATCATCGATTATCCTCCTCTCTTTGAGTGCCTCAGGGAACGGAGGTTTTGGTTTCTCCGACCCGAGAGGGGGAAAATTCGGTCGTACATATGTATCGACATAGGGCTCAGATTCAGGCGAGATCGGACTCGCCGTGGGCGCGTCAGCAGGCAGCGCGGGCGCGTCAGAAGGCAGCGCGGGCGCGTCAGTGTTAGGCGTGGTTACGTCGGAGATTGGCGTGCTTTCCTCCTCATCTTCCTGACCTTTCAGCTCTTTTCCATTCCGAAGAGTTATAGCACTGACGTTTTCCTTTGGATTGACCACCGTTTGAGATGGTAGACCCCCTGACGTCCTTGCCTCCATTCTCGTGATTGCTTCAGCCATTTGCCCCATTTGTTTCTGTATATCCTTTATGCTCGATTCAGTTGTCTGAACATGCGCAGTAAAGTGCTGTGTCAGCGTATTGAGCATGGACTCAGTAGAGGGAGCGTTACCCTGCTGCCTCTGATTGTAGGGAGGTGGCTGTTGCTGATGTGGTTGGTTCGGTGGGTCCCTCCATCTGAAATTTGGGTGATCCCGCCAACCTGGGTTGTAGGAGTTTGAGTAGGGGTCATGTCTGGGTCTCTGAGGTCCATTTCCACCTATAGCACTTACTTCAGCGGTGTCTTCCTGGAGTGTAGGACACGCATCAGTTGGGTGGAAGTTATCATTGCAGATTCCACAAGCCTTGATTTGTTGAGGAGTCCCTTGCAGAGTGAGCCTCCTAACCATATCCTTCAATTCAGCAATATCCTTGGCTTGGTTAGAGTCTACCGAGTTGACCCCTTTCTTTCTGGTGGACTTCCCAAAATTTCTAGTCCCCTCGGCCATTTCCTGAATCTTCTCCATAGCTCCCTCTGGCGTGGCATTCAGAATATTTCCTCCGCAGGCGGCATCAATCATCCTTCTATCAGATTCCAGCAATCCCCCATAGATGTATAAGACTAGGTCCTTCGTGCTGTAGCCATGGAAAGGGCAATTAGCACAAAGCTTCTTGAACCTTTCATTGTAATCATAGAGGGTTTCATCATCTTCTTGCTCTATATTGCTGATTGCCTTCTTCAAGGTGTTCTCCTTCTTAGCAGGGAAGAATTTCTCCAGGAAGGCCTTGTGGAGCTTAGGCCAAGTATCGATGCTCCCTGTAGGAAGACTGTAGTACCAGTCATCCGCAGCATCGACCAGCGTGAACCCAAAAGCTCTCATCTTTATCTGTGCTTCGGATATATTGGCTGGTTTCATGCTCATGCACACATTATGAAACTTCCCCATGTGCTTGATGGGGTCTTCTCCAGCCAATCCATGGTATTTGGGCAGTTGATGAATCAGCCCAGACTTTAGCTCAAAATGGTTGTCATCCCCTATAGCAGGGATTGTCACAGCAGGTGCCTGCTGTGTGATGTTTGATGCTGTCAGCTGTCGCAGCGTCTGATTTACATTATCAGCCATTGGATCGGGTTGTTGGGAATGTTGGGGTTGTTCTCTAAGACGGCGGTGGTATGTCCTGTCAATTTCTCAATCAAAAACAACAAGATGGGGGTCAGTAGCACGAGTGCGAACCATGCAAGAGGTTCGCACCCAAACAGGTAATAAGACAAACAAGAACAAAGATAATCCGTTTCCCCGGCAACGGCGCCAAATTTGACAGGCCTTAGGTCGTTATGCCTAATCAAAGTAAATTCCTAAGATGCAAACTATAACAAGTATAGTAGGTAAGTTAGGATCGAACCCACAGGGAAACAGAATCAATTGTAAGAGCAAGTATTATTACCCAAAAGTAACCAATTCAAGGGGAGTTTTGTGTGTAAGCAAATGGTGACAGAACAAGTTGCAATAAGAGGTTGCGAATATATGATGGAAAAGTATCACACCAGGTAATTATCCGCACAACAATTGAGATGGTTCATCATCGCATTCTATGAATCTCAAGTTCTAATGTCCAGTAATTGTTCTCAATTCAGATCGTGTAATAGCTTTTAGTCCTACCAGTCCTAAAAGCACTTATCACCAAATTACAAGGGAAAACCTTCACCGAATAATAAAGCGATAGCATTCAAACATGAATTATAATGAGATACAAGCGATTCTAACAACCCGTTAAAATAGCCTGTAATCGAATCTCCTTCACAATCTACCACAAGCAACCCGCGTATGGTGATTGTGTTTGCTACAGTGAATCTACAACCCCAAACCTGGAATTGGAAACCCTAGCAATATGACTAGTATCGATAAACCTAGGTGATCAATCCAGATTAACCAATAATAAGCAATCAAGCAATAAGCTCAGGAGATCGAAACAATTAACAAAGGACAAACAAGAGTAGAATACTCACAACCAAATCAATTGAAGGCTTCAAAGAACCAAGTGCAACAACGGAGAGTTAGTTCTCCATAGGGTTTGTGAGATGAAGAAAAGGAAACTACGTCTCTGGAAAATAACCTAATCCTCTCTCCTGCCTTCTCGGCCATAATATATAACCTAATAAAATCGGGTTTAACATCCCGTAAAAATATAAAATATAATATTAAAACTAATAAGATAGGGAAAATCGGATAAGAATCCGTCTTCAGGGACCGACGCGGGCGCGCCATGTAGCAGCGCGGGCGCGTCTGCCTTTGACTTGCTTCTTGTCTGGTGAATCGACGCGGCCACTTCCTCCTAGCAGCGTGGGCGCTCCGGGTAGCAGCGCGGGCGCGTCGAGTGCCGCGCGGGCGCGCCAGACTCACCAGCCTTCCAGCTGCTTCCGAACTTCTTCACTTCAGCTCTTCTGTAACTTGCCTGATTTCTTCAACTTCTTCAACAGGTTCCGAATCACCAAGTTCACACAAATACCTCTCACAATGACATGTAAATGATGACAAAAACTACTAAATGCGCTATAGAATATATCGCCTATTAAGGGTCATGATTAAAAGTGATTTTTTTTTACTTTTTAATTTGTGGAACCCCTTGCCAAAAAATACACACTCTCTCTTACTCTCTTCTTCCCTCCTACGTGATCTTCACCCATCCCATTCTTTTTTGTAAGCCGCTTTTTAAAACAAATCATTCCCCACCATTTATGTAAATATTTTTTTTATATATATAAAAATAGCCTGATTTCATTTGTCTTAAAAAAACATCAATTCAACCGAATAATATTTTACATTCTGCCGAATAATGTTTTTTTTTGTGAATAATAATGTTTTTTATATCTTTTTCAATCCATCTTAGATGAAAATTCACCAATTCCACTGAATAATTAGACACATACTACTGAATAATGTTTTTTTTTGCGAATAATATTTCATAATGTTTTTTTTCCCGAATAATATTACATATTTCACCGAATAATGCTTCAAAATTCACCAAATAATATTTCATATTTCATAAACCCCAAATTCATAAAAAAAAACCGATTTCTATGAATAATTATTCAATATCACCGAATAATATTCAATATCCCACCGAATAATCTCCTTATTCATAAAAAAAAAAAAACCTACTATCATCTTCACTTTTCCGATCCCGAGAGATCTGGCTAGGAGAGTAAGAATCGCTCCAAGAACCTGCCTTCGCCATCGCCGATCGCGTCCAGTGGCTGCTCCACCCGCCCAATCACAAGAACAAAGAGATCGACGGATTCGGAGCTCTCTCCGACCGACGGAATTGACAAGGAGGAGGAATCGGAAAAGGGAGTGGAGGCGGCGGATTGCGGGATGCCTTGAAGCCATGGAGGAGTAATCGATAGATTGCGGGTTGCCTTGCCGGGGAGGAGGAATTAACAGGGAAGAATCGGAAAAGGGAATGGAGGAATTGATGGGTTGCCTTGTCGGGGAGGAGAAATTGACGGGGAGGAGGAATCCATTTGCCCTGAATCCATGGCGGCCGCGATCGTCCTGTGAGGCAACCTATAGCTTCGCAATCGCCACCGCCTTCCTCTCCCCCCTGTAGCCTCGCAATCGCCACCGCCGCCGAAATTGGAGCTCCACGAAGATGAATAAGGCATCGAGTGCCGACGTCACCAACACCGCGCTGCAACCGCCCCATAAATCGAATCCGATCAGAGCGCCGAATCGTCAATTCAACACCGAATCCGATAAGAAACACCACCACACCACACACCACCGCCTCGCCTCAGCGCCGATTCTCTCTGAAGCTTTGGATGATTTGGGGATCTGGAGATTGAAATACAGGAGAGGGGACTGTTTTGATTCGCTGGAGTTCTAATTACCTCTTCCGCCTTCTCTCTTATTTCACGCCTTCCTTCCTCTCGCCTCATTTCTGGTAAGAATTGAGATACTTCATCCTCAAAAGAAAGCCATTGACGGCAAGCTCCAAGCTTTAATTTCACGCATCCCGTTTCCACATCTACGTTGAAGTTATCTCTCTCTCTCTCTATCCGCGCTTGGTATGCTTGAAGTCGTCGGTGAACATCTGAAAGCCAAAGGGTGATCGATTGGGAGCGGAGGATGATTGGCGAGCTCTTTACATGGTTGTTCTACTTCTTTATTGCCATCGGTCTCATCGCCCTCGTCCTCGTCTTGTAGCAGGTCAAACTCATATTCTCCCCTCTTTCTAAACCCTAGATACCTATCAATTTCGTCAATCAATTGAGTTGTCTATCAATCTCTTACAATTCGATGAAATTGAATGATTTTTGTAAAGGATTGCGGGATTATATCTGAAAATTTATGCGGCTGAGGAGTTTTCTATTCGATTCATAAGCGTATTTTGAATGTGAAAGCTCTGTTGCAGCTTACGTCACTATAAAAAAAAACATATTAGGAAGGAGTTGGATCTTACCTCTCCTGATATCGTGACCAAGTACATTGCAAAAATTGTGAACGGTTAAAGTCTTCGCTCTATCTCTTTCAAGTTCATCGATGTTTCTTCATCTATTTCTGTAAACTGATTTGACTCTAATTGTGGATTTTTCTGTCATTTATTTCTGATGCGTAGAGGCTTTGCAAATTGCAGCTAGTTGTTTCATAATGTAAACCCAAGGCAAAGATTGTTGACTAATTGTGCCAGAAAGGAGACGCCTCTCTCGCAAAGTGAGTAACTATCCCACTGGAAGCATTAGTCTCTAGTTCTATGATTAGTATTACATGTTACTTTGTTGTTAGCCAGTGTTAGGGTTTCAAGAAATTGGGGAATAAGATTTTTGTAGTAGCTGAAGGATTTGTAACTAGTTATCTGTCCAAGAAATTTTCCATGGATGTTGGATTTTTTACTAGCTATGTTTCTTAATTGGACCGTGATACGTTTACACTGGTTGTAAATTTCACATTTTACACTACTAATAAAAAAATGACACATGGCAAGTTAAAAAATTTTTGAAATAAAATAAAGTAGGCAGTATTATAGCATGAACATTGGTGAAGCTAAAGGCCCTTACCAATGGCAGGTAAGCATAAATTTTTTTTGAAAAAGGAAAAAAGCTATGGGCCAAAGGACAGGGCATTTATATAAGTGATCCAGAAAAGTGGGCTCATAGCGTGAGTATCGAGAGTACGGACGAAACATGCGCTCGCTCTTCAACAGTCCAGCTCAAAATGTTGCCGTTTGGTCGCCTAGGCATGCAAAGCGTTGTGCCTCATATCCCCATATGCATTGCAAGTTCAAAAAAGTAAATATAGGCAATGGGTTTCGTTATTGATTTTTTTAAAAATTGATTTTTTTACATTTTACGAAACTAAAAAAAGTAATAAAAATTATTTTTGAATTTAATTTAATTTTATCTACCCATAGACACCCATATTGTATATGTTTAGGAGGAAAAATCAAATAAATTATACCAATATTATCTTTATCTAACGTTAAAAAAAATTGACTCACATTTTATTATTAAATAAATACATACTAATAATAATAATAATAATAATAGAGTAGTTTAAAAAACATAAATTTAAGTACATTAAGGGCCCAAGACTCGGGCTCACGGATGAGGTGTAAATAATAAAAAGTTGAAATGGGGTTCATAAGCTGACGTGACAGAGAAAAAGTAAGTTAAGGATCCGGATCCGGACTCACGAATGCTCGTGCTCTTAAACTCATCTTCTTTCTCTCCTAACCCAGTACTCCCTTTCCATCATGGAGACATGTCTAAATCAGCTAATTTCATCCAATTTCTTTATCAATCCCGTTCAATTACGTGAAGTCTTATTCTTCTACATACCTCTGATAGCAGAATTTGGACTCCCACTCTAATTTCAGAAAACCCCCAATTCAATTAATATGATTTTGGAATGGGATTAATTGGTTAAATCTCCCATTGATCAGATGGTTAGTTTCAAGCATTCAAGAGGGAAGATTATGACATATTCAATTGCTGGAATTGGTTTCGAAAACATTCTGACCAGTTTCAACATTTTCGAACCTCATATGTGTCGTTGCAGAAACATCTCCATCCATTTGATTTCTCAAATCAATTCCTAAAACCTCAAATTTCAGTTTTTCTTTTTCAAACCTGAAACCCGAAAGCTTTGAGTCGCGTCCCACAACTCGAGCTCCTATTCACTGTCTTCTTCATCGATGCAGCATCATCTTGAGAGCTTTCTCCTTCGAAATCCAGTTAGGGTCGGATGAGTCAGATCTGGTGCCAGAGAAGCTCTGAGAAGTGAAGGGGGCCGGGATGTTGTAGTTGTGAGGGTTTCTATGGTGGGGAGTTCTCATTGACAGGATTTGGGAGCCGAACAAGGAAGATCGAGCGCCTCTTCGACTTCAAGTTCTCTCTCATTGTTGTTACATTAATTAAAAAATTTCTCTCTCTTCATATGTGACCTCTTTCTATTGGAAGTGTAAAACTTTTATTTTACACTAGGTGTAAACCAACACTTTTCCTTCTTAATTTGTTCCATCAACTTGTGTTCACACGACAACCCATGTAGTCTTGGAAGGGTAAGTTGCGAATTAAGAGGAGTGCAAGGGTAGCACCCATTTAACTTTCATCCTTAAATGCTTTTTCTTGAGAAGTGCAATTTATGAATATATTTTCAAGTCTATTAGCTCAATGGAAGAGCAATGTGTTATTATACATATGATGCGGGTTCGAATTCCATATAGGCTTTCTATAAACAAATATGAATTTGAAGAGTATCATGGAATTAAAGTCATCTCTCGTTAATATTATGTTTTTAGTTGCATACCCAAGTAATCCCAATTTCATTTTAAGATCATTTGAATGAGGCGTTTTGTCGGGGAATTATGTTTCATGCTTTTGTTATTTCTTAGAATTTTAAAAAAAAAATAACAACAAAAAAGTATTATGTGCTAAAATAGGTGTACAATAAAAATAAACCATGGGTTCAAGATTTTAAAATTTTGAACCTACTTTAAATTCAGGCAATACATCATAATAAAAACTTGAACCTACTTAATAAATCATACTTAATAAACCAACATGACATGTAAGACAACAAGATATCACTTTAGGGCTAAATAGAACTAAGTTCAAATTTTAAAAATCATGAACCTACTTGAAATGAAGGCAATACACCATAATAAAAAACTTGAACCTCCTTAATAAACCAACATGAAAGGTTAGGCAGAAAGATGTCACTTTATACCTAAATATATATAACTATGAGTTCAAGATTTAAAAATCTTGAACCTACTTTAAATGAAGGCAATGCATCATAATAAAAACTTGAAGCTACTTAATAAATCAACATGCTAGATATAACTATGGGTTCAAGATTTTTAATATCTTGAACCTACTTTAAATGGAGGCAATACTTCATAATAAAAACTTGAACATACTTATTAAAGGCACAATTATAAAACATTATGTTTAAAATTTATTAAGTAGGACTAGATATAACTATAGGTTCAAGATTTAAAAATCATGAATTTACTTTAAATGGAGATAATATACCATAATAAAAACTAGAACCTCCTTAAACCAACATGAAATATAAGGCAACAAGATTTCACTTTATAGTTAGATATAACTATGGGTTCAAGATTTAAAAATCTTGAACCTACTTTAAATGGAGGCAATACATCATAATAAAAACATGAACCTACTTAATAAACCAACATGAAATGTAAGGCAACAAGATGTCCCTTTGTGGCTAGATATAACTATGGGTTCAGGATTTAAAAATCTTGAATCTACTTTAAATGGAGGCAATACATCATAATAAAAACATGAACCTACTTAATAAACTAAGATGAAATGTAAGGCAACAATGTTACTTTGTAGCTAGATATAACTATGGGTTCAAGATTTAAAAATCTTAAACTTACTTTAAATGGAGGCAATATACATCCTAATAAAAACTTCAACCTAGTTAATAAACCAATATTTTCAACGCAACAAGATGTCACTTTAGGGCTAGATATAACTATGGGTTCAAGATTTTTAATATCTTAAACCTACTTTAAATGCAGGCAATACATCATAATAAAAATTTGAACCTACTTAATAAATCATACTTAATAAACCAACATGACATGTAAGACAACAAGATATCACTTTAGGGCTAAATAGAACTGAGTTCAAATTTTAAAAATCATGAACCTACTTGAAATGAAGGCAATACACCATAATAAAAAACTTGAATCTCCTTAATAAACCAACATGAAAGGTTAGGCAGAAAGATGTCACTTTATAGCTAGATATATATAACTATGAGTTCAAGATTTAAAAATCTTGAACCTACTTTAAATGAAGGCGATGCATCATAATAAAAACTTGAAGCTACTTAATAAATCAACATGCTAGATATAACTACGGGTTCAAGATTTTTAATATCTTGAACCTACTTTAAATGGAGACAATACATCATAATAAAAACTTGAACTTACTTAATAAAGGCACAATTATAAAACATTATGTTTAAAATTTATTAAGTAGGACTAGATATAACTATAGGTTCAAGATTTAAAAATCATGAATTTACTTTAAATGGAGATAATATACCATAATAAAAACTTGAACCTCCTTATACCAACCTACTTTAAATGGAGGCAATACATCATAATAAAAACAAGAACCTGCTTAATAAACCAACATGAAATGTAAGGCAACAAAATGTCACTTTGTGGCTAGATATAACTATGGGTTCAGGATTTAAAAATCTTGAACCTACTTTAAATGGAGGCAATACATCATAATAAAAACATGAACCTACTTAATAAACTAAGATGAAATGTAAGGCAACAATGTCAGTTTGTAGCTAGATATAACTATGGGTTCAAGATTTAAAAATCTTGAACCTACTTTAAATGGAGGCAATACATCAAAATAAAAACTTCAACCTAGTTAATAAACCAATATGAAATTCAACGCAACAAGATGTCACTTTAGGGCTAGATATAACTATGGGTTCAAGATTTTTAATATCTTAAACCTACTTTAAATGCAGGCAATACATCATAATAAAAACTTGAACCTACTTAATAAATCATACTTAATAAACCAACATGACATGTAAGACAACAAGATATCACTTTAGGGCTAAATAGAACTGAGTTCAAATTTTAAAAATCATGAACCTACTTGAAATGAAGGCAATACACCATAATAAAAAACTTGAACCTCCTTAATAAACCAACATGAAAGGTTAGGTAGAAAGATGTCACTTTATAGCTAGATATATATAACTATGAGTTCAAGATTTAAAAATCTTGAACCTACTTTAAATGAAGGCAATGCATCATAATAAAAACTTGAAGCTACTTAATAAATCAACATGCTAGATATAACTACGGGTTCAAGATTTTTAATATTTTGAACCTACTTTAAATGGAGGCAATACATCATAATAAAAACTTGAACATACTTAATAAAGGCACAATTATAAAACATTATGTTTAAAATTTATTAAGTAGGACTAGATATAACTATAGGTTCAAGATTTAAAAATCATGAATTTACTTTAAATGGAGATAATATACCATAATAAAAACTTGAACCTCCTTAAACCAACATGAAATATAAGGCAACAAGATTTCACTTTATAGTTAGATATAACTATGGGTTCAAGATTTAAAAATCTTGAACCTACTTTAAATGGAGGCAATACATCATAATAAAAACATGAATCTGCTTAATAAACCAACATGAAATGTAAGGCAACAAGATGTCACTTTGTGGCTAGATATAACTATGGGTTCAGGATTTAAAAATCTTGAACCTACTTTAAATGGAGGCAATACATCATAATAAAAACATGAACCTACTTAATGAACTAAGATGAAATGTAAGGCAACAATGTCACTTTGTAGCTAGATATACTATGAGTTCAAAATTTAAAAATCTTGAACCTACTTTAAATGGAGGCAATACATCACAATAAAAACTTCAACCTAGTTAATAAACCAATATGAAATTCAACGCAAGAAGATGTCACTTTAGGGCTAGATATAACTATGAGTTCAAGATTTTTAATATCTTAAACCCACTTTAAATGCAGGCAATACATCATAATAAAAATTTAAACCTACTTAATAAACCCACGATTATAAAACATTATGTTTAAAATTTTATTAACTAGGTTCCAGATTTTAAAATAAAATATTATTGTTATTTTAAAATTTTATTAAGTAGGTTCAATATTTTAAAGTTTGAACTCAATATTATAAAATAGAATGTTCAAAATTTTATTAACCGTGTTCAAGAATTTAAAATAAAATATTATGTTTAAAATTTTATAATTTTATTAAGTATATAGATTGATTTTGGGAAATATAAACTATAATTGGTAGTTAATTAGGATAAATAAAAACGGATGAAAAGGGGTATAAATGCTTAATTTGATGTTTGTAATGAATTAAAATGGCTGCAGCTACTGACGTAAAATGCTCTAGTGCCTTGGTGGAAAGATATCCCCTTGTAATTTTTGGGGCCTGGGGGCGCAAGAGCCAAGAAGACTCTAGTTCGATTCCAGAAGCCGGC
The DNA here is from genome assembly GCA_037127255.1 of Persicaria tinctoria. Taxonomy (NCBI): domain Eukaryota; kingdom Viridiplantae; phylum Streptophyta; class Magnoliopsida; order Caryophyllales; family Polygonaceae; genus Persicaria; species Persicaria tinctoria. The sequence goes on along the minus strand of JBANSL010000015.1, from coordinate 36,036,937 downwards.
GCGCGTCTCTAAATTTTTTTTTCCAGGAAATAGTAGTAAATACCACAATTTCTAAAATCTTTGCAAAAATGCCATCATTTTGGGAAAATTTGCAAGAATGTCATTTTTTCCCAAAATTTGCAAAAATGCCAAAGTAAACCCTCCCCCAAAACCTGCTATCCTAGGTTATTATTATGCCAAAAAAAAAAAAATTACAGGCATTGTCAAGGTTCCCGGATCTGAGTGGTTGCCGATGGTGTTCGCCGGGGGGCTTGGTGGAGGGGGTGTGTGGTGGTCGGTCTCGGCCTGGATCTGGCCGGAGGTGGGCTCTGGCGTTCTGGGCTGTTGCTGTTCTCTCTCCTCTCCCTCGCTCTTGCCTTTTTCTCAGATCTGGGCGTTGGTAAGGGTTTCTTCGCCGCCGCTTGTCCGAGGTTGGTTGTCAGGCTGATAGGGGGTGGTCTTGGGTGTGAGTCAGGCGAGATGGAGCTAGTAATGTCGGCCTTCCTGGTTCGACGGATCGCTGCAGCGGGATGGCTGTTCCTCGGCGGTGGTGTGATGGGTGGAAGGCCGGCCCCAGGGTGAGGCCGGCGGCGGTGGAAGGCGTGGGCGCCGCTTGCTCTCTCGGTCCCTACTTCGTCTTCTTCGTCCCTGTTCTCTCTCACCTGCCGCTTGCTCTCTCTCTAAATCTTTCTTCGTCCCTGTTCGTCTTCTTCGTCCCTGGTTTGAGGTTCGAATTAGGTGACAGGGGTTTCCATTTTGTAGAGAAGGGTTCCGAAATGGGGTGACAGGAGTTTGAAATTGGGTGACAGGGGTTTACATTTTGTAGAGAAGGGTTCCGAAATGGGGTGACAGGGGTTTGACATTGGGTGACAGGGGTTTACATTTTGTAGAGAAGGGTTCCGAAATGGGGTGACAGGGGTTTGACATTGGGTGACAGGGGTTTCCATTTTGGAGAGAAGGGTTCCGAAATTGGGTGACAGGGGTTTGACATTGGGTGACAGGGGTTTCCATTTTGGAGAGAAGGGTTCCGAAATTGGGTGACAGGGGTTTGAAATTGGGTGACAGGGGTTTCCATTATGAAATTGGGTGACGAGGTGTGGAAATTGGGATATGTGGATGTCGTAGGTGGCCGATTGAAGGAGGTTTGAGGTATTGGTTATAGGCTTCCGATTCATAAGGGGTGACATGGGTTTCACGTTGAGTGACAGGGGTACAGTGACATGGGTTAGTCTGTTAGGTGACAGAGGGAGATGAATATAATTTGTAAACTGACTCTGTTCGTTTGATGGAAATTGCATGAAACAAATGGTGAGGACAAAATACACAGAGGAAAGAGAGTGGCTGAGAGAGAGAAGATGAGTCAAATCGTGAGGAAGAAGAAAGGCAGGCCGTGAAGATAGATCTGGCAGCTAGGGCGGCGGCTGTAAAGACCCGGATTTTCAAATCTTAATTTTTAGAAAAATGAATTTAAATCAGATATTTTAAGGAACACTCGTCCTCAATTTAATCGAACTCGAAACTCTTAAAGCGGATTCCAACCAAATTTGAAATTTATGCAAAATAGATTATTTTTTTTCCTTCCCGCTTTCATAAGTCGAGAATTGAAAAATGATGTTTGGATTTCATTATTTAATTCGAATTGGAAAATTTAAAACGTTAATCCGATCAAGTCGAAATAGGATCGAGTGAGCGAGTTTTGAGATAAAATTTTGGGTATTTTAAAATTTGTTTGGGAGCACTCTTTTCTCTTCCTTTTCCCCTCAATTCTTGTCTCTTTCTTCCCTCTCACTGTCGATTGCAGCCTTGCAGAGCTGCATACCAACACCTCCCATTTTTGTTTAATCAACACCCTCCTCCCTCCTTTCTTTTCCATGCTTGCTCCCCATTTTTGGAAGGTGCCAGCCTTCTCCCAGCTCATAGGCCTCTCTCCTCCTTGTTTTAAATCTGAAGACAACCCACATCCCTAGACACCCACAAACACAAACCCTCCCATTGGAGCCCTGCCCGAATCGGTCTCGCCTCTTACCGGTCCGACACCACCCAAGCCACCGTCGTCGTCGTTAAGCCTCCACCGCCTCTCCTCCGTCACTACCACAGTTCACCTTCACCCTCCTCCTCGTCAATCGCAGCCGCCGCCACCTCGTCGTCGCCGTCGATTGAGAAGCCGGAATCACCCCGCCCCGTCTGTCGAGAAAGGAAGAAGAAGAAAACAGCCCTGCTCGCCGAGCTCGAAGCCGCCAGCAACCATTTCAGCATCTCCTTCGGTTTCCAGAAGGTAGGAGGAGCAGCCAACGGCCGAGCAAACCTTCATCAGAGCCGTCCCAGCCGCTCCCGTCCCTGTTTTTCCGATTTCTAGGTCCGTCACGATTTCTTCCCGTTTTCGAATTCCAATCTCCGTCCAAGCACTATTTATTCATCTCTATCCTCCCCGTTCTCAGAGCACCCAATCGGCCTCGGAGACGCCTCCCTGAGCATAGTCGCCGGAGTTAACTCGTCGATCGGTAAATTCTCTCTTTCCTCCCTCCTTATTTCTCGCGCTTAGCTCTCTTTGCTTGGGTTGGGGTCGGGATTGGAATTCAATCAGATTGGGTCAGTCTTGGGTCGAAAACCATGGTCGCCGGCAAGGCCTTCCCCTTCCTCCCCTCCTCGCGTTTCTTCCGTCGCTGAGAGCAGCGTCCTGTTATGTGGATTTGGGGAAGGAGATAAGGGATTGGGTTTGGGCCGGATCCGGGTTTAGTATAAGGGTTATATCATTTTCTAACCGGGTTTCAGAATTGGGAGAGGGTTGGATCCAGTTTCTGTTCCGGGTTGTGTTTTGTGAGGGGAAACCGGTTTGGGCTAAGTTTTGGGCTGAGAACCGGGTTAAGTTTGGGCCTGTTGGGTTGGGTTGGGTTGTTTTGTTATTAATGTTAATTGTTACTTGTTTCACAAAGATAAATATGTTACGTGTATTATTTTATGATAGTATTATATTATCCGAGGGTTGGAAATATTATATTCTGAAATTATTATATATATATTTAAGTTGTTTTAGAAATAGTATTATTTGGAAATAATATTATTGTGATAAGTATTGTGTAATGATTTAAATATGTGATTTTGGAAGTTATGAGATTATTTATTGTTATTAATATATAAAAATAGTTGGTGTTATTTTAAGTTGTACATTGTTTGATAAATTATTCAAAGGGTTTTCAAGTTCAGAAAATGTCCTCAAGGTTATTGTTTGAAAACCAAATGCCGGAATATTTTGATAAAACAAGATTTGGGGTTGACTTAGAGAATTGATACTCCCTCTTGACTTGGACAAGTATGATTTGAAATTATTTGAATATGAGTTGACTTAACTTGAGATTTATGAGTTTGGAAATATTGTTGGTAAGATTTATCGATGGATTTGATTGGAAATGAAATGATTTTGGTTGATGTTGATCACACCGGAAAGGTTTTGGAAAATGGTTTTACTATCGGTTGGTTTTGAGCATGTTGAGAACTTGGAGTTCGTGTGTATGAATGATGGACCGGTAGCTTATAAAAATGGCTTGATGATAGGTGTGTATTGCTTCTGGATTGCTTTGGACTTGCATTTGGGCCCTTGCTTGTATTATCTTGCTGTTCTGCATCTTCAGGTAAGTTCCCTAGGGGGCTTACTCAGGTTGGACATTCATGCCTGTTGTTGCATTTTATGTTAGGTGTTGCATATGCATAAAAGCATGCCATGTAGTATCCTGTTTAGGTTGCACTAATTGAATGAGCATCTGCTTACTTATTGCGTTTGAAACAGAACGACCGTTATCTGTGATAGTCCTAGAGTCTTTGCTAGGGTCACAAGGTAGCCCAGCCTCATCGGGTACCCTGAGTCAATCGAGTCATGAACTTCCTTATATTATGAGATGCCTGCGGGCTTTATTGTGGAGCGGGTTAGGCATGCGTGCCGCCCGATTATGATGGAATGCATTCACGAGCTGGCCAGTCTCCGCCCTATCGGAAGGGGGTGGAGGTAGGAGAGGGATATGCCACTTGGCATTGTCTTGGGCCCTTTACAGTATTTTTACACCTTATTATACCTAGGGGCATGCTAGTGTGTTTGACTTTCGTACTACATTAGAGCATCTTTATTAGGTATAGCACATACTATGTAGCCTCAGCGAGGACTGCCGGTCCCGCATGAGTGGATCGATCTGACTCCTTTCCCTGTTCTTTTTTTTAAGGTATTCTCTACAGATTTTGAGTGCTCGATGTCTATATGACGGGGTTCCCTTCTGGCGAATCGAAGAATCTGGCTAATATCCTAACTTAGTAAAATGGTAATTACCCACTAATGATTTGGTTTTGACCGGCTCTGCCGTGGCACTTGTATCTTTACTTTGCTTCCGCTTTACTTTCGTTTGAAATGGATTCTGCGACATAGTCTTAGGACAGATTAAGGGTACCCAACGGCCCTTCGAGGTTTTGAAGGTTTGAAATCCTTCTTTCTACTAATCTTAAAATGAGTTTGAAACCTCGACCCGTACCTGGATTGCAAGATCCGAACAAGGGGTTTTATCCCTTGAAACGTAACCCGGAAATCATAATTCTGGGCCGTTACAGCGGCTGAGTCGAACTCCGGCCACCGCAGCCATCATCGGCGGGATACTGAGGAGGAGGAGCGGCGAGAAGCTTGTCGGAGCCTCCGGCGACGGAGTTTTGTCAGGTACGACCTCATCGACTACGACGACGAAGACTACTTAGATGACGACGATGACGAGTTCGACGAGGATGACAATACCGACGCGGAGGACGGCGACCGAAAGAGAGAGAAGAAGCTCAAGTTTGTGCTCAAGCTTCCAAATTGTTTCAGACTCTGAAGGTGAAGGGGACGAAGAAGATGAAGAAGAGGAGGAAGAAATTAGGGTTGTGAAAATCCCCCACCAAAACTCTCTCTCTCTCCTTTCTCTCTCTCTCCTTGTGACAACCTGTAACCGATTTAGCCCTTCCCTAGTTTTATTTGCAAAAATACCACCAATGGTAGTTGTGCAAATTTTCCAAAAAAGTGGTATTTTTGCAAACCCACAAACAAAAAGTGGTATTTGTGCAAATAGCCCTTTTTTTTAAAGCCCAACACAACGTGCCGCGCGCTTTTAAATTGAGTTATTTTTATACCATCCAATCAAATCACTCCTCACGGTTTCTATCGTAATATTAGTTTTCACCGGAGCGCAACCCTATATATATATATAGGGGAGATATCTAATGAGAAGTAACATTTAAATGAGAAGATGAGAAGTAAGCTTTATACCCTTTAGATTAAAATAATTTTTTTTATATGGATATAGGGGACATATCTAATGATAAATATATCAATGTTTTTTTAAAATTAATTTTTATGCTAGTTTTTTAGATGATGAATGAAAAAGCTAATTTAAATTAGCATAAAAACCCTAAAATGAACCTTAAATCACCCTCTAGATAAATAGCGTAAAAAATAATTTTTTTAAAAAAACATTGATATATTTCTCATTAGATATGTCCTATATATCCATATAAAAAAAATGCCGCGCGCTTTTAAATTGAGTTATTTTTATACCATCCAATCAAATCACTCCTCACGGTTTCTATCGTAATATTAGTTTTCACCGGAGCGCAACCCTATATATAAGCATAAAAACCCTAAAATGAACCTTAAATCACCCTCTAGATAAATAGCGTAAAAAATTATTTTTTTAAAAAAACATTGATATATTTCTCATTAGATATGTCCTATATATCCATATAAAAAAAATTATTTTAATCTAAGGGGTATAAGGTTTACTTCTCATCTTCTCATTTAAATGTTACTTCTCATTAGATATCTCCCCTATATATATATATATATATATATATATATATATATATATATATATATATATATATATATATATATATATATATATATATATATATATATATATATATATATATATATATATATATATATATATATATATATATATATATATATATATATATATATATATATATATATATATATATATATATATATAGTGTGGATCAGATGAGAACACCCCTTAGGGTGGGAACGTAGGAACAGATCTGGATCGTCAAATTAAATAAAATGGACGGCGTAGATTCAACATAAATATCAGGCTTTTTAATAAATAAAAGAGTGGGGCCCACAGCGGAATTTATGTACTCTTCATTTGTACGCGTGTGATACAAATACAACCGAATGAAAGCTTCTTCCACGGTTCCACCATTTGAATTTCGGAGTACGTTGTACAGTAGTAGTGTGGGGCATAAATGTTTTAATTTTTAAATGATAAAATATATACACACTACCACTAGCTAGCACACTAATATAATAAAATATATACACACTAATAATATTTCTTTTTATATACAAATAATCATTCTCTTACATTTTTTTAATATTTCAAAATAACTGTTTAAATAATAATGATTTTATACAAATAATGATTCTATATCTATGAATAATCATTTCCGATTTAACGAATAATGATTCTCGGCTCACCGAATAACATATAAATTTCTTCAAAAACCACTAATTAAATAATGCATGATTTTTATAGATACCTTTTTCAAACTTACTCTTACATATAAATACTCTTTTTGATCTCATCAAATAATTTATATTTTTTTTATACTTTTAACCTCCTTAAAATTAATGAACTCGTAAATAATTGTCTTCTTACATACTAATAATTGTTCTCTTACGTATGTTTTGTATTTGTTTATAAACATATCAAATTTTGTGTATTTGTTTCTAAACCGGTGAACATATCACCTTTTTTTTTTTTTTATAATGCTTTGTAATTTTTAACGTCATTTTATAACCTCCCACTTTAGTTGTTGTACCAGTCAATAATATGTATTGTACATATGAATAACCTAGCGTATACGTACGAATAATCTTAACTAACACATACAGATACATATTGTTAACTATCACTATACATATAAATAATCTGTACCGTACTTACGAATAACCTTTCAAATACATACGAATAATCTTATTTTCCTTCAGATGCTCCACCTTTTTTTCTACTCCCGAATAAACTATCACATACCTTCGAATTGTCCTACCTATACCTACGAATATTTATATCAAAAGGTATAACGAATAATAGTCACTCGAATTAGTTACACTTCACTCTTCGATTGATTCATGAATAATAATAAGATATAATAATTAATTATTATACTATACGAATGATAATTCTATTTATATATGAATAATGATTCTAAATTTACCAAATAATAATATGATATAATAATTTATTTATGTTTTAATAATTTAATTGTTTCACCAAGAATACATATTTTTTTTTAAAATAATTGACAGGATAACAAACAAGACAAATCATACGAATAATTTGTCAAATAATAACAAATGCTTGATTACTTCTCTATACAAAAAAATGGATTTTAATCTACGGATAATGATTCTCGATTCATTGAATAATGCATAAATTTCTTCAAAAAGCTCTCATCGAATAATGCATAATATATATAGTTATTTGAAACTCCCTTTTACATACGAATACTCTTTTTAATTATTATTTTAATCTCTCAAAACTAATAAATCTATATAAAAAAAATTGTCATCTTACCTATGAATAATCTCTCAAATTTATCGAATAATCATTCAAATTTAACCGTATAATATATGAAGTTAATGGTCTCCTTAAATAGAAATAATATTTTTAATTTAACCAAATGATCTTGGTACTAACTGTAACGACCCGAAATTTAAGTACCCGAATTAACCTCCATAAACCTACTTAGAAGGTAAATAAGCTTCGGAATACTAGATTATCGAGGAACGTTATAGAAGAAGTTTGATCTTCTTCCGTGAGCTTTGGATCTTACGACCGAGTATGAGTTATTATTAGGTTCATTTAAGCGGAAGATTTAGTTGTCAAAAGATGGGGATTGCGAACCCCGAAAAGATCGTAAGCCCGTTGGAGGCTTTACCTGTCCTAGGCTATCGCGAAAACGTTTCGAACAGAAATAAAAGCGGAAATCATAAATACAACAAAATGCCACGGCCACGCCGGGTCAAAACGATAAAACGTATGAGCAAAAGAGTACGAATGTCAAGCGCCTCCCTCACTCTAATCGTCCAAAAGGTCTGTCCCGACAACCATTCACATAAGTAAATCATATCGGGTAAGGGGTACCTGAATCTAAAAACAAGAAATAAATCGGGGTCAATCATCGGAAATATACACACTCAATGCCATATAAAGAGGCATACTTAAACTACATGAATGTTAAAATGTAACACATAAGCAAGTGTATAGATATATATAAATGCGAAATAAACACACAAGGGCCCGTATCATCATCATAATCATCATCATAATATCTTCTCAAACGTACTCATCCTTCTCAAACATACTCCTCCTTCTCAAACATACTCATTCTTTCTCATCATAAGTCTTTCATCATTTCATTCGTGTTCCATCGAGTATAAGTCCTTTATTCAGATTTTGACGGCCGTCCTACCATAGACACATAGCATACATATGGATTGTTGGATTTACTAAGTTCATCCTACGTCATATTACCGGTTTATATTCCTAAACATGTTGCTAGGTCGCGTGATGCATGAAGACTCTCGATAAGACAAAGAGTATCACATAAATCCATCATGAGTAAGTCCAGGGGACTTACCTGGAGTCCGGAGAATAAGCAAGCAATAAAGTGCACAACCAAGGATCCAATCAACAAGAGCCTATTAATTTCATTAAGCTTTTATTAGGTGGTATTCTAATGCATGGTACCCAAACTAATAATCAACATATATCCACACGAAGTTCACGATTCTATAGATTACGCACTTTGGTTAAGTGATCCGGACTTAACCAGTTATAATCTATATCGTATTATCACATAATCGATTTTCTTCTTATCGGATCATAAGCCAAGTTATGAGTATACTTCATTTCTGTATTTTATATGCTCTAATTTTCGGTTATGCCATCTTATATTTAACCATATTCTTAGCATTCCCTTAACCAAGTTTTTTAACCGAGTCATTATAAACACTGGTTACTAAAATTATAATAACTATTGATCCAACCGTTGAATTACCGTAATTTTTGAAGGGGAGTTAGATAACATTTCCATGAACAATATATTAAGATTTCAGCCAAATCAGACCGTTGGATTGGAAATAAAGTCCAAATTACATAGGAACATATATCCATTTTGTTTTGTGACGTTTGCTACAAAACGCAACCAAAAACACATAGAGGCTCCACTTCCTAAGCCCTTTACAAGCACACAAGACCTATTCCTAGAGAGGGGGAGGCGGATGAGGGATTACCTTCGAAGAATCCCACACAAACAACTCAAGAACACCCTCGGGAGTCCTTCGGAACACCTTTCAAACACCTTGCCATTTTGTCACCAAAAATCCCAAAACATGATTTAGATTCTTACTCAAAGTTGAATAAAATGAGTTAAAACACATGTTGGAACTCAGTTTTGGAAGAAAGGAAGGGTTCTTACCAAGAAATCAAGTCAAACTCTCAAGACCCTTCAAAAACAGTTTTCTGCAGCTCCAAAGATGGATGATTTTGGATGAGCAAACGACCTTGGATTTTTGTGTTTGAGATATGTATGGAAAGATGGGTTCAAGACGGATCCATGTCCACCGAGTTTGCTCAATTTGGATGAGAATGGAGAGAGTTATGCTATTTCTTGTGAAGGCTGTCCAAAATGGACCTAAAATGGAGCAAGGCTCTCCTTCTCTCTCTCTCCTCTCAAGTGACGGTGGGGCTTCTTTGGATGATCTCCACATGAGTGTTGGGGTCAGGATTATAGAGGAGAGGGGTGGTTGGCTTCATGAGTCAAAGCATGGGTGGTGATGGGATGAAGAGATGTGAGTGGTTGAATGTCTACATTCACAAGCAAGCCACAAGTCAAGGGTTTGGTGGCTCAATGTTGGGCAATTTGGGTGGATGACCTCTTTAACATAATGTAAAACCCGAGCTCGCGAAGCTTTAAAATCCGTTACGCTTATAAGATACGAGAAAAGTGGCTTGGGTATATTTTTCCCGTCATTAAATCCATGTAAAGCTAGGCATAAAATTTTTAAATTTTCTGGGTTTTCATAATCATAAGGGAGGATAATATTCGGATTATCCTACGGATATTTTATAAATATTAATTAAATTCCGGTCCTTACACTAACGGCAAAAAAAAAACCAATAATCATCACACCCACCTAATTTTTCAATCACGTATTTTTAATTTAATGATATATTTTTACAGATGTGGTGGGAATTCAAATCTAAGATTGTGATGCGCGTGAATTAGTGTGGATGCGGGAGTGGGATGCACGTTGGTGAGTGTGGACCCACCTAATTTTTCCTTTTTATAAAAACTGAAAATCATTATTAATCTCAACCCTTGATTTCTTCAAATTTTGTGATCCAGATCTGTTCCTACGTTCCTATCCTAAGGGGTGTTCTCACCGGAACCGTATATATATATATATATATATATATATATATATATATAGTGGTTCCCTTGTGCACACTCTTTAGAGTGTATCTAATGCACGATTTCTGGCCGTAGATATGGATGGATCGGATGGCCTATACCACGCCACGTGGAATTGTTAAAAAAAATAGAAAAAAAGAATGAGGCCGGCCTTCCCCTTGCTTGCTGGTGGGCGCGTGCATTCCCTCTCTATTAAAACCTAAAAACCCTAATCCCCAATTTCATTATGAAACAACGCTTCTTGCTTCCACCATCCTCGCCCATTCTCTTCTTCACCGACCAACAAAGGATTTGCTTTTGGCGAATCCGGCGGTGATTCAAGGAGGAGATCGAAGACCGGAGTCTAGTCAACGGCTCCACTAGGTTGCTCTTGCCCCCTCCCTCACCACCTCCGACATCCTCACCCACCGTACGACCCCCTAACTGCCGGTAAGTCCAAGATACGGGATCTGAGAATCGTCGTCGTCGTCACTCCCGGATCCGCTTGCTGTAACGGCCCAGAATTATGATTTCCGGGTTACGTTTCAGGGGATGAAACCCCTTGTTCGGATCTTGCAATCCAGGTACGGGTCGAGGTTTCAAACTCATTTTAAGATTAGTAGAAAGAGGGATTCCAAACCCTAAAAAAATCGAAGGGCCGTTGGGTACCCTTAACCTGTCCTAAGACTATGTCGCAAAATCCATTTCAAACGGAAGTAAGGCGAAAGCAAAGTAAATACACAAGTGTCATGGCAGAACCGGTCAAAACCAAATCATGAGTGTGTAATTACCATTTTACTAAATTAGGATATTAGCCAGATTCTTCGATTCGCCAAAAGGGAACCCCGTCATATAGACATCGAGCACTCAAATCTGCAAAAAAATACCTTTAAAAGAAGAACGGGGAAAGGAGTCAGATCGAGCCACTCATGCGGGACCGGCAGTCCTCGCTGAGGCCACATAGTATGTGCTATACCTAATAAAGATGCTCTAATGCAGTACGAAAGTCAAACACACTAGCATGCTCCTAGTTCATAATAATGTGCAGAAAGTAAAGGGCCCAAGACAGTGCCTAATGGCATATCCCTCTCCTACCTCCACCCCCTTCCGATAGGGAGGAGTCTGGCCAGCTCGTGAATGCATTCCATCATAATCGGGCGGCACGCATGCCTAACCCGCTCCACAATAAAGCCCGCAGGCATTTCATAATATAAGGAAGTTCATGACTCGATTGACTCAGGGTACCCGATGAGGCTAGGCTACCCTATGACCCTAGCAAAGACTCTAGGACTATCACAAATAACGGCCGTTCTATTTCAAACGCATAAAGTAAGCAGATGCTCATTCAATCAGTGCAACCTAAACAGGATACTACATGCCATGCTTTTATGCATATGCAACACCTAACATAAAATGCAACAACAGGCATGAATGTCCAACCTGAGTAAGCCCCCTAAGGAACTTACCTGAAGATGCAGAATAGCAGAATAACGCAAGCAAGGGCCCAAATGCAAGTCCAAAGCAATCCAAAAGCAATACACACCTATCATCACGCCATTTCATCTCCAATCAAACCCATCGATAAATCTTACCAATAATATTCCCAAACTCATTTCCCAAAGTTTTCCAACTCTTAAATCTCAAGTCAAGCCAACTCATAAAATCAACAATTCTTTTAAAACCATAATTAGTCAAATTCCGACATTAGACATTTAAACCTTAAAACCAATACCTTAAAATCATGTTATAGAAATAATTCCGGCATTTTGGTTTTAACACATCAAATCTTTTAAGAATCATTTTCGGAAGACTTAAATCCTTTCCTAAATAATTTAACAACCAATATTGATCTAAAATAAACACTAGAATAATTCCATCTTCATAAACCCCATTTATAAATTATAGCTAACAAATCACTTTTAAAATTCCTAATCACATGTTAAATACATATTCCAAATAATACTATTCTTTTTTTTTGTTTAAAATAAATTACAATATATATAATATTATCAGAAATTATATTTATTACCCAAACTCAGAATAATAATATATCACAATAAAATACAATAATTTAATACTAATCATATCATATAACAAATAATATAACACGTAACATATACTTTAAAACAACACTCAACCCACAACCCAAAGGGAACCAGCAGCCCAAAACCTGAAACCCGGACTCGGATCCAATAGTCCAGCCCAACCCGGAGGCCAAAGAAGCCAAAAAAAATGTGGGAGAAAAAGGGAACCGGATTAGGGATCCGGATCCGGACCTCGACCCGGTAAAATAGGCCCAACCCAACACAAAAAGAAAGATACCCGATTCCCCGTCCCCTACCTCAAACAGAACAGAGCTCTGGACAGGACAGCGCTCGGACAACGGGAGGAAGAAGAACTCAGGCCTACCGGCGGTACCCCTTTCCGACCACTAACTCACGCCCTCCCGACCCCAAACAAGATAGAGGCACAAGAAAATAGCACAGAAGGGAGGGAGAGGACGAAGCTTACCGGGGTGGAAGCTCTCGCCGGAAAGAGGGTCGTCGGGGGCACTCCGAGCTTCGATTGAGGTGGTTCAGCGCTGAGTTTGCCTAGGAGGAAAGAAAAGATTAGAAAAGAGGAGCTTGAAGGGGTAATCGATCGGAAATCAAAGGAAACCCTTTTTCAACCTCGTGGGGACGAACAGCAAAGGCGGAGGAAGGAGGGAGAGGATGGCGCTCGACGGCTCGGCTCCGGCTGCTCCGAGGAGGAGGACGACGAGGCCTCTGGCGTCTCGGTTCGAATCAGGGAAGAGCGAGGTTGGGTTTCCCTGGAGGTGACAGTGGCGGCTGAGCAGGAGACTTCCGGTGGAAAGCGAAACGTAGGAAGGTGGTGCTGGTGGGTGGTGGTTCACGGCGGTTTGGTGGTGCTGCAATAGGCGAGAAGAGGTGGCTCGGTTTGGTGCTTGGACGGGAATCACAAGCTTAAAGGGCTGAGTTTTTAATTACAAAATAAGGGGGATTGGGTTTGTTCGGATTCAATTTAAAAGGGGTACTGATTTTGAATTCAACAAGGAGAGTGGTGTTTTGGCGTGGGATTTGAGGATTGTAAGAGAGAGCACTTGAAGACAAATGGGAGAGGACAATGAGGGTAGCTTCCAGTTGTAAGAGGGGAGGTATTGGTATGCTGGACAATAGACTCTATATACAGAGAGGGGAAAGGAAGAAAGAAAAGAAAGAAATATAACGTGGTCCCAAGTCCCAATTCATAAATGCAAAAATATACCCGATATCAAAATTCGAACCCGTTAATTCTGACTCTATTAAATATAAATCGAACTGGCAAATCATTACCGAAATTAAATTAATTTATAAAGGCTTGCAACTCGGAAGCGGAATCAAATTCCGTCAAAATCAAAATTCTAAAACGATGCCGGAAGGATTTTTAAAATCAAAACTGATGCTCAAGGACGAGTTTTTCCAAATCTCTCAAATTTTAGAGATCGGGGTGATTATAAATCACTATTTTAATAATTTAATATTCTAAAATTTCCCGGTCTTTACACTTGCGCCGTCGCCGGTAAGTCTAAGATCCGCTGGTGTCGTCTTCACCAGCCTTCCTCGCCGTCGATTGCCCACGGATCGCCAGTCTTCGCCGCCGTCGCTCCCGGATCTGAGAATCGCCATCGCCGGCTCCTCCTCGACCATCGCCGCCGTCGATCTTCGCCTCCTCGACTCGCCTCGTGTCCGATCCAACTCGCCTCCGCCTTGCCTCACCGCATCGCTCCCAGATCTGAGACGGTCATCTCCTATGTATGTGTCGATTTTTTGTTATTGGTGGTAATGATTTGGTCAATTATTCGGTGAAATTTGATTCATTATTCGTTAGGATATGAAGTTGATCTTTGGTTTAAGGAACAACTAAACATTATTCAATGAAATATGAAGGATTATTCGTTGAAATACGAAGCATTATTCGTATAAATAGTAAGTATTGTTTAGGGATTTGAGGTTGTTTTATTTCAAGTTGATAGAAAAAAATAAAACATTATTCGGTAACATGTGACAAATTATTCATTAGAATTGGTAAATTTTGATTTGATCTTGATGAAAAAAAGATACATAACATTATTCGGTGGAATTCAAAAAATTATTCGGTAGAATTGGTAAATTTTAATATGAAAAAAGATAACATAATATTATTCGGTGGAATTCAAAATATTATTCGGTGTAATTATTTATTTTTTTTATCTAAATCACAATCTTTATAAATAAAAAAGATATGCATATACTACTTTGTACATTAAAAAGGAAAAAAAAAAACAAAAAGCCTGATCAGGTGGGAGTTATTTTTTTACAATAAAAAAGATATGGATAAATTATATAAAAAATGATATGAATTCAAATAAATAAAAAAATGGAAGAGATGAGATTTGGCCTGATCGGATGCAATTCAATTAAAGAAAAAATGTTAATCAACCACGGAAGGCATGGGATTTTTTTTTAATAGAGTTTACATTAATCTTAAAATTTATCATCTTAATGGATTATTTTAAACCAACCCAAAATCTTTTATTAAAAAAAAAGATATTCATTGGATGATTTATGGGATAAGTAATGGGTTCTTTTCCATTCATATAATCATTAATATTTAATTGTCAAAAATTCCAATTCCACAAAGCAAGTACGACAAGAATTATGGAGGGCCCCACCATGAACAAAAATCTCAACAGATGATTTCCATCAACAACACACGCGCCCACACACATGAAACAAAGAGAGTAAGTCCAGATTTTTTAATTAGTGCGCGGGCCCCACCATTTTTTATATTAAAAAAAAAACCTTTTAATCTCAGCCATCCGTTTACCCCAAATCAATGGCCAGGAATCGTGCACAAAGTACACCCTAAAGAGTGTGCAATTTATACCCATTATATATATATATATATATATATATATATATATATATATATATATATATATATATATATATATAAATATATATATATATATATATATATATATATATATATATATATATATATTCAAGGATATTCGGGTCGGGTTCGGAGTCGGGTCAGGTTGGAGTTCGGGTCGGGTCCGGGTTGAGTCGGGTTTGTCTGTATTCGGGTCACTTCGGGTTTCGGGTCAACATCGGTCGGGCTCGATTTCGGGTTCGGGTTATGCATAACGCCAAATTTTCGGGTTTGGTCGGGTTTCGGTTCAGGTGAGTCGGTCGGGTTTCTCGGGTCGAATCAAGAATTGCCAGCTCTACTCATAGTCTCTCCTACAAATGCTATATTTACCACTGACTGTGGTGTGTAGTGAGTTGCAATGTTCAATGGTAGCTAATTGCATCTGTTTATCCACCTCCTTGTCTTCCTTGATAAGTTCTTTCGCCCGAAGTTGCCTTCTTTGTCATCACAATTTCTGAAAGAAAAATAAACAAATATAATGGACCCAATAACTAACACGACAAGGAACCAAAATAAAGCAAGGGGTTGCTAGGTGGGTAGAGAAAAAGACATTCTCAAACATTAACTTAAGGTACACATTCCTCATTTGCTCAAATTCTTACAGCTATAGATTATATATCAAGGGTATCAAATGAGAGAAACTTACCAATGGTTGGAATAGTCATGACTCTTCACAATCTCTCCCAGATTCAACTTCTAGCATGAGATTCCAAGATGCTGAATTGTAGTCCATGCAGTAAAGGAACATGAATTTAGAAATACAACCGCCGAATTTCAAAAATACTACATCTATATTATACCACCTACGACATGTGACAGCTTCTCCTTTAATGTAGGAACTAGCTTCGTACCCAGTGCATTGCACGGATCTTTGTTTTAAAATATATGTTTATATAATGTCGTTCATTATTTTTGACATAAATATTATAAGTATCACAATGTAATAAAAAAATAAACATATTGAATACTAAAATAAATAAATATGCTAAATAATACATAAGAAACTTTAAGCATTAGAATAAAGTATAAGCATAAAGTTATGCATGTAACGGCCCGGGATTATGATTCCCGGGTTACGTTTCGAGGGATGAAACCCCTCGTTAGGATCTTGCGCCCCGAGTACAGGTTGAAGGTTTGAAATTCTACTCTAACATTTTCAAGTGGGATTTCATACCCAAAATTCGAAGGGATCGTTGGAATCCCCGGAGAAGTCCCCTGTACCTGTCATAAGTCTAAGCGTGGAAAACCGACAGTCGTGCAAATAGTAGAATCAAGGTTTAAGACAAGAGGGTGCCACGGCAGAGCCGGGTCAAAACCAAATCAATAAGCGAATTTATCAAAATCTAAGATTAGACAATTTCTGTGCAATCGCCCAAGAGAGTTCCCACGACACGAAAGCAAGGAATAATCAAGCTGCAAAGCAAACCTAAAAAAAAATGTATGCGGGGCGGTGTCAGATCGAAGCCATCGAAGCCCTACGCAATATAATCCCAAACAAGCAGACACATACACACGCTAGTCCTAATAAAGATGCTTCTAGATGCAAGGCGGAATATTTACACACTAACATGCTCCTAAGACCAAGTGCATAAATATAATAAGGCCTTAGCACCGAATACCAAGTGGTATATCCCTCTCCTACCTCCACCCCCTTCCGATAGGGCGGAGACTGGCCAGCTCGTGAATGCATTCCATATAATCGGGTGGCACGCATGCCCAACCCGTATCCACAATAAGCCCGCAGGCATCTCATAATATAAGGAAGTTCATGACTCGATTGACTCAGGACGGGACCCGATGAGACTAGGTCGTCCTATAACCCTAGCAATGACTCTAGTTACTTCACAGATAACGGCCGTTCTGTTTACATAAGCAATGAGTAAACGAATGCTCAATCATGAGTGCAATCCTAGCAGGATACTACATGGCATGCTTTATTATGAATGCAAGCACCTAGTATGCACATGGCTACAAGCAGGGAGATCTCTTTTTCGAATCTGAGTGAGCTCATATAGGAACTCACCTGGAAGTGCAGAACAGCAAAAGGCAACAACTAGGTATACAGAAAGCCAACATGCCACAAATGATCACCTAACACATATAGAAGTAATATAAATAGGTCTACTACTAATGTTACCTAAGCATATAATATCATACACAAGTCATCCAATTTATTCCTCATTTTCCCAAGATTTCCCAAAACTCTTTTAAAAGCGATCAAATCACCACTCAAAACGCTTTCTCAATCATCCATAAATCCATTTATAAAACATTACCCTTTCATCAACTTATTTTATTATTATTTCAAGGCAAATCCGACAAGGTTAGTATATTTCCAAAATCCTCTTCAAGTTTCCATAACTCATCTTTACTCATATCAAATCCCTTTTCAAATCCGATAATACCTTTTTTTTTTTAAATCTTCAAGTCTCATAATATTATATTTTTAAATCATTATAATATTATATCTTTAAATCTCAATACTAATGTTTTATATTTTAAATCTCAAATAATATTATATAATATTTTAAATGCTATTTATTAAACACTTTCACAAATATTTCCAAATCCCTACCATTTTGTTTATTAAAATCAGTCTTTTATATAATTATCAAAACCGCCCTTATATTTGCAAAATCCCAAACTTATCCCCTTTATTTTGTTAGAACCCAAAACCGAACCCATATTTGTTTGATTAAAATCAGTTTTATTTTGCAAAACAAGCCCAACCCATTCTCCATTGACTAAACGATTTGGCCCAGAAAAAAAATAGGCCCAGCTGAACATGTCTCATTCTTTATTCTGTAAAACCGAATTAGAAGGGAAGAAAGAAGAGGTGGGGCCGGCTGAGGTGGCTGCCAAGTTGGAAGCGGGGCCCACGCCTTCTCCTTCCCTATTCTGATCGAATGAAGGAAGAACAGGGGCTCCATTGTGCCCGGAAACCGAATGAGGGAGAGGAAAGGGAGGCTCCGGCGGCGGTGGAGCTGGGCTCCGGCCACTCGACCCGGCCACTCCGGCACGCATACATACACAGGAAGGGAAAGGAAGAAGGAGGAGAAAGGGGGCTCACCGAGGGGGTCTTCGTCGCCGGAAAGCTTGGAGCTTCTGGGAGGCGCGTCCGGGTTGCGACAGAGGCGGATCTTGCCGGAATCCACCTAGGAGGGGCGGAGGAGATTAAAGGTGGGAGCTTTAGGTCGATAGGAGGTGAAAGGAAGAAGGACGAGAGGAATCGAGCCTTACCGAGGCGAGTCGGGAAAATAGGGCGCAAGGAGGCTTCGAAGGTGCTCCTGCCGCTGCTTCTCGACGGAAAGAGAGTGAGAAGGAGCTGCTAGATGGGGGCTCCGAAACGGGGGAGCGATGGGCTCGGTGGCGGTTCCTGGCGGCGCTGGCCGCTACTGGTGGCGACGGTGGTTCAGTGGAGAGGTGGGCAGCGGCGATTGAGGCGGGAGGGCCTCGCTCTCGGCAAACTCAAAGGGTTGAAAGGTAAGGGGTTGTTTGTTTGTTTTTGTGAAATTAATATGGGATGGGGATGGGTAGTTCCTGATTTTTGAAGGGGAGAAAGTGAATAAGTGATAGGTCATAGGTGTTGAATTGGTCTTTGGTCTTCGGCAAAACAGAGAGGTAGGGGTGCAAGTCTACTGTTTGTTCTCTAAAAGAGGTGCAATAAAAGTAGAGATGGAGAACTATAGATAAGATTTTACCCAAAAGAGATGGTATGAGTTGGAAAGGATAAGGATGTGAGAAGATGACGTAACTGTGGTCCTGAGTCAGAAATTTGAATTTCCGTCGATCAGTCTTTTAAATCTCGCTCCCTCGGTCGATTAGATATTAAAATTTTGAATAGGATATCGCCGACGGAAGAAATTTTTGAATCCCGAAATGAATGACGGATTCGATCTTTAAATTTAAAAATTGGGCCGGAATTCACTTTAAATTCAGTTTTAATTTCCTTTTTTTTTCCAAAAATTAATAATTAAAAATTCGGGCCTTTACAATGCAATATTGGTAAAACTTGTAAATATTATTAGTATCAATATAATGCTAATAATATTAGAATAATAAATATTTAAATATCATGCCGATGATATGATGATGATGATTTATATATATATAGTTTTAATTTCGTAGTTGACTTTCCATGACGGGTACCAAAAAAAAAATCAATATTTAAATATAAATACCTTTTCATCGATCAAAATAATGTCAATCGAATGAACTATTCCAGGATCAATGTAGCTTAGGGTTTTCGACATTCTTAAAACACGAACAATTATATTCCATCGAATTCTTGAGGTGTTTTCTTCTTGTGGTAGTAACTCGTCCAGGTAATGAAATTGCACATCGCCTAAAAATCAGTTTTATCATACATCAATGAAGTGAAGAAGATGATTGCGGTGTTAATAAATTAAATACTTAACGATAATAGATTAAATATCTAACGTACCTCTCCTTTTCACATTACCGCTGTTCTCTTTGGGAGTCTTGCCTTTGTTTTTTGACATCGCGTGATTCTCTGCATAAAGCCGCAATTAGATCAAAGATACAAATGGAAAAAATCTCAGCATGAACACATATTGAGAAAATAGCTAGTCCCAAAGAAGGAAGATAGCATAGAAAGAAGATTGACATCACCTCAGACAACCGGAAGAGAGCACAGAAAGTAGATTAATCTTCAAAATAAATTAAAAACTACCGATAGCCGGCTGGCTGATGGGATAAAAATCAAGAGTATATATTTACATCAAGTTGACTTTTAAAGATTTGGTTAGGATCTCAACTAAATTAGATAAGTTTAGATTTTAACAATAATTTAACAAACAAATAAAACAAATCGATTAAAAATTAACAACAAATTAAAATAAATAAATTAATCTTCAAATTAAAAAAAAAACCTACGCCGGAAGGGATTTAGGGGATCCAAAATCTTTAGTATATACTTTGGTTAACATACTCCGACATTATAGGTTCATTTATTAACAATTTTAAGATTAGATCTAAATTAACATAATTCGTTGATTTTTAAGATTTTTTTTTTATTCAAATTTTTAAGATTTTGTTAACATACTCCGTAAATTAACATACTTCGTTCAAACATACTCCGTAAATTTTAAGATTTGGTTAACCAAATCTTTGATTAGATAAGTTTAGATCAAAATCAATTAAAATAAATCAATTAACATTAAAAACTATTAAAATAATAAAAAAAAAACCTACATTAAAGGAGAAGTCGCCACATGTCGTAGGCGACTTCTCCTTTAGTATTATAACTAGTTTAGTACCCGCACTTTTGTGCGGTCTATTTTTTTAAATTAATATATTTAGTATTTAAAAAATGTATAAAAAAAAATCTAATCTAGCTCGGTTGAAAAAAGTTTTTCATAGACATATCATGAGAATATTCAGAGAAGAGATATATGGTAGATATTTAGCAAATCGAAACAAATCCTAACAGATATATGACATATATTTGTGGATTTGGATTTAGTTCTTATCAATTAATAACTAACAAATTCTTATCACTTTATAACAAACAAATCCTACATGATTAATTTTATGATTAATACTAATTACTAATTAAAATCAATATATCTAATTAACAAATCCTATATATAAAAAATCCTAACAAACAAATCCTATGGAATTAATTCTATGATTAATATTAGTTACTAATTACTGATTAACAAATCCTATATATAAAAAAAAATCCTAACCAAAAAATCCTACAATATTGGCTCCATAACCATGAGATTCAGTTGTATGTCCAACCATCCTTAGCACCCCAATGACATCTAATAAAAATGTTAATGATCTTAGAAAATACGGAGAACTAAATTAATATATAAAGTTAGCTAATTAAATCACGTACCAACCATACGACTATAATCGACATTTAATTTGGACTCAAAATTAACTCGAACTCGACAAATTGAAATCCGTGCATCGGAATAGATGGTTGCTCAATCTGAGTGATAAAGGTATTACTGAATAGTAAAATACGATGTTTGAATGGACTACATCGGACTTTAACAGTGTGTTTGTAGACTCCAAAATCCTTGATGGAATACATAAGCCCTTCTACCATGTGTTCGAGCATGGTTAAATATTTCTTTGTAGCGGGCGCTTGTATCTTCGAACCCTGCACATAAATTGTAAATGTAAATGTTTATGGGTGCCCAATACCCAATTTCAATAAATCGAAATGTTACTGATAAAAAAAAGAGATAAATCGAAATATTTAGAGGTAAGTTGTAAATGTTTATGGGTGTACAAATATGATGATTGTAAATGTAAATGTTTAGGAGTAAGTTGTAAATGTTTATGTGTGTACAGATATGATGATGATGATTTTTTTATATATATTTTTGATTTCGTAGTTGGACTTTCCGTGACGGGTGACTACTGAATTTGAAATATAACAAATCTAAAAACAAACAATAAACACACTAATCAATCTCACTACAAAAAAAAAATCAATATTTAAACATAAATACCTTTTCATCGATCAAAATAATGTCAATCGAATGAACTGTTCCAGGATTAGTGTAGCTTAGGGTTTTCAACATTCTTAAAACACGGACAATTATATTTCATCGAATTCTTGAGGTGTTTTGTTCTTGTGATAGTAACTCGTCCAGGTAATGAAATTGCACATTGCCTACAAAAATCAGTTTTATCATACATCAATGAAGTGAAGAAGATGATTGCAGTGTTAATAAATCAAATACTTAACGATAATAGATTATAGGGATATATATAACCAATTGTCCCTATAAATTAAATATCTAACGTAGCTCTCCTTTTCACATTAATTACCGTTGTTCTCTATGGGCGTCTTGCCTTTGTTTTTTGACATCGCGTGATTCTCTGCATATAGCCGCAATTAGATCAAAGATACAAATGCCAAAAATCTCAGCATGAACACATATTAGGATAATAGCTAGTCCCAAAGAATGAAGAGAGCACAGAAAAGATATTGATAGCCGGTTGATGGGATCAAAATCAATAGTATATATTTACATCAAGTTCACTTTATAAAGATTTGGTTAGGAATTCAACTAAATTAGATAAGTTTAGATTTTAACAACAATTTAACAAACAATTAAAACAAATCGATTAAAAATTATCAAAAAATTAAAATAAATTAATTAATCTATATTATAATATTAAAGGAGAAGTCCCCTAATCTTCAAATTAAAAAAAAAGCTACGCCGGATGAGTGATTTAGGGGATCCAAATCAATCATGTATATTAAGATTAGGCAGGTAGACTACGATACTAACCAAATCTTTGATTAGATAAGTTTAGATCAAAATCAATACGTAGTAGTATATGTTTAAATCGTTGATTGTTAAGATTTGGTTTAAATCGTTGATTGTTAAGATTTGGTTATGATCTAAACTTATCTAATTAAAAATTAAAATAACAAACAATTAAAATAAATCAATTAAAATTAAAAAACCATTAAAATAATTCGATTAATCTAAAAAAAAGCTACATTAAAGGAGAAGCCGCCACATGTCGTAGGCAACTTCTCCTTTAGTATTATAATATAGATATAGATATAGATTTTTAGTCTAGTAATGAATTAATTTATTTATTTCACAAATCCAATTAACATATTAGTTATTAAAGATAACAATTAATAACAAATCCACTAATTTCAATATTAAGGATAACAAATTAACAACTCATAACAAATTGAGATCGATATACACAAATTCAAGCCTATCTGATTGCAAATGATTTTTAATCTGCTTAACTAATTAATTAACAAGCTATTTAAGATCTTATTGAAAGTGATGGGTCAGATCCGAATCCATTAATAACGGCATATGAATATGGGCGAGATCTAATTAGTAACCGCATATCTAATGGGCGAGATCTAATTGCAAATGATTTTTACGTCGTATCTTAACTAACTAACCAAATCCAATTAATTATCTATTTTATTATTTGGATTCTATTGGAATTTCTTATCTATATATTGACTTGGTGGTATGTCATATAAATTGTTTCAACCGAGTTAAATCAGATCGCCCATAACAACCATAGAGAAGAACATTAAGAAGGTTCCACACAGAGGTACGTATGCTAGTTCAACCGAGTTAGATAAGATCGTCCATGACAACCATAAACAATAGAAATGTTCAAAAGAGAGGTATGCTAGATATTTAATTTATTGCATGTGTTTTGCACATATGATCTTTTTGTTACCGAACATTACAATGATTCATCTTTTTATTCTATTTTTTGTAGCCAATGAAAACATTGATGGTAGCAACCGAAAATTCCATTACTTGGACGAGTTACTACCACAAAACCTAAACATCACACGAATCCGATGGAATATTATTGTTCGTGTATTGAGAATATCGAGATCACTAAACTACAATGATCTTGAACACGTTAATTCGATTGACATGATTTCAATAGATGAAAAGGTAATTGTGTTTGATTAGTTTATTTACACTATAATTTTTTTTCCCGCATTTACATTTGAATTTACAACATATATGTAGGGTTCGAAATACAAATGTCCTTACAAAGAACTATTTTAACAAAGTAGAGCACGTACATGAAAGAAGGGCTTACCTATTCCATCAAAGATTTTGGAGTCTACGAATATACTATTATGGAGGTACAATGCAGTTCATTCACACATTGTATTTTACTATTGAATAATGCTTCTATCACTCAGCTTGGCCAATCATCTATTCCGATTCACGGATTTCAATTTATTTGTCGAGTTCGATTCGATTTTGAGTCCAAATATCGATCATACTCATATGGTCGGTAAGTAATTTAATTAATTAATGTTATATATATATATATATTGATTTAGGTATTCATCTTTTCTAATTAATTAATATTATTGTTATTATTATTATTATTATTATTTAATTTTACTGTTTATGTAACCTTTACTTTAATTTTCAATAATAACTAGTACTTCTAATTTTAATTTAGGCTTGTGAAGGATCATGAACCAACCAATCAAAAGGCGTATCAATCGAAAGTCTTATTTCACAATGGGAATAAAGACATTGTTCTTCAGGGGAACGACTGATCGAAAATAAAGAAAGGCAGAAAACTTTGCGGCGTCCAATGCTATAATTTTCATGCTATATCACAAATGCTTTGTCCCGGTTAATTGGATCATTTTACTTTTTTTGACTGTTAAACATAAATTTCTTTAGGTTGTATTATCTTATATTAAACTTTCGGATACAGATATGATTATTGTCATGATTGGCTATTAATTTACAATATAATCTATATTTTTAAATAAATTAAGTTATGACGCGTTTATATACTAACATCAAAACTTTTTTTTTTTGATAAAACATCAAAACTAATTATACTAATATATGTCTATAAATATTATTTCCTATTATAAGCTTCTCTAGCTATATTATTAACGAAACTCTAAAAATAAGATCAATTTTAACATTTTACGTAGGAGGATTGTATGAATATTATGAGATTAAATTGATAGAGATTTCCTTACATATAAATTGAAACTCAAGAAAAAAGGGATGAAGATATGGACTTTTTTTAATATTTGTGTGTAGTTCATGTTTTATTAAATCATGTATATATAGTTCAAGTTTGATTGAATTTATACAGTTTGCGAAGGAAAATAATGTATTATCTCAGGTAAATTATTAAAGAAACCGCATTGTCAATGCAATTCATAAGAATATTAGCATGTGACGTATTGACCCAATGCAGCTACACGTTCAAGCGTTATTTATAACCTTTAACAAAATCACTTGAAAGATAAGTGCCCGAGTACACAATGTAGTACTCATTTTGCCATTACACAGTTTAAGGAAATAGTACGTGGAGCAATCTACTTGAAGTTACTCATCTAAGTGAATGTGAAAGGAATGAATGATAATGCACACACTTAAAAAAAGGCACACTTTGACAATTATAGAATTTGGTTTAGTTATCTAATTGAAGATATATGTGAAAGGAATGAATGACAATTCAACGCGCACACAAAAAAAAACTTAATAAATATTAATTAAATATAAAGTATTCCAAGATAAAGATTAAGTATATGGTAACCTCATATCTAATTGTTTGGATTCTACCCTATTAATCCGATGATATTGGGATATAACCAAATCCAATTAACCTAACGAGATCTAATTAATTCATTAACTAATTAGAAAAACCAATTAAGTAATTAACTACCTTATGTATTACTATATCCAATCGAAAATATTTGATGTTTTAACTTTCTGCATGTATTTTAAGAAGCTAAAAACTATATAAAATATTAATCTTTTAATTAATTTTTTTTTCATAATTTAATACTTATTACTAATAAATATTAAACTATGAAAAAAATTAATCAAAATAAATAAGATTTTATATAGTTTTTAGCTCCTAAAACTACACGCACAAATGTCAAACATTAAATATTTCCGACCGGAGAGAGTAATTAACTATCATATCTTAGTGCAAGCACATATTTGGATTCTATCTTATCTAATTAACTAAACAAATCTAATTAATTAATTAACTAATAAGAAAATCAAACTAACGACATATTGATCTGATTATTTGATTCGACCTTTGCAATCTCTTATCTATATATTAATTATTCAATACTAAATGAAATATATGCATTTTTGCATTTTAAAATGAATTATATTAGTATAAATGTTGAAGGATTTAATTTTATTTTCATCTCTGTCATACATTCATATCCCCCAAGTATTTTAATTATCCTTATTATGTGAATCATTTGCAATGCAATTATGCAATCGTAATAAAACAAAAGGTACAACTTCCAACCACACACATTTTTTAGGAACATCAATGTATTTATTCCTTTATCTTGCATTGTTTTCCACCACTTATATTTTTCCTCTCATTTCTCCCATGTAGGTGATGATTTTCTAATCATAGGTGGTGAAGTGGATGTTCACCGCGAATTATAAGACATTATCAACATTGTTATTTTATATTTCTCATATTTACTGTTTTTTAAATTATTTCAATTGTTTCTCAAACATTTCGTCAGTTTTAGTTTTTTCATATATTCTCTTATTCATGCATTTTGATTGAAGTCGTTATATTTTTTGGAATTATATTAATGATATTTTTTTATTGTAATGCTTTAGTTTTCTTTA
The DNA here is from genome assembly GCA_037127255.1 of Persicaria tinctoria. NCBI lineage: Eukaryota > Viridiplantae > Streptophyta > Magnoliopsida > Caryophyllales > Polygonaceae > Persicaria > Persicaria tinctoria. Next base: position 36,010,367 of record JBANSL010000015.1, on the reverse strand, counting down.
TCATTCAATATGTTAGAAAATGTTCACTTTTTAATTGGTACATAATATTTATATTATTATATTGTAAATAATTAATGATATTATATGCAGTATATTACTTTTGAAATAGGAAGATATTGGAATAGGAATTACTACTCATTCGCTTGCTAGTTTGTAGTCTGATGGGATGAAGAGTAATAGAGATACATCATTTGTAACTTATATTTAGTCTCAGCCATTTTTTGCATCAGTTGGAAACTCTGAACTTGCATTGTAGTTGTTGGATCTGATCACCACTGCAATATATTTTTGTCGAAACAAATATGAAGTGAAGATACGGTCTTTATAAAATCTTGTTACAAAATTACCTAGATGAATGGTTTTTTTTTTTTATAATTGTAATGAAGCTGCTTTCATCTTAGGCTTACACCATGGATCTGGATCAAGAAGTAGCAAAGCTTAAGGAGGAAAAATGCATAATTAAAGAAGAAACAGATATTATGTGTAGTTTTTCACCTTTTAAGTTGGTTTATCAGTAGTTTTTGCCTTCAGTTCGTTTCACATTTATTTATAGTGTCCATTGACTAATCAGGTACCAATTTAAGAAATAGAATGAAAGAAGTGAAAATTTTAAAAAACAAGTTTGGATTTCTTCTTCCATCTTTAGATATACCTCATCGTCATCTGAGTAAGATAAGGCTGTTGGAAAGGGAATAAACAAAAGCAAGGTACAAATTTCAAGTTTGATGGAAGAATTAGCTACGGTTTGATAGCCGAATGGAGAAAAACTCATACATAAAAAACTCACACATCGGTTAATAAGAAACACTTTGATGACTCCAAATTTCCACATTCACTCCAGCATATTCACATATTAGACGCTAATACCAATAGGATAATTACAACTAAGATAATTTGCACTCGAATGTAAAACAAATCAACTCGTTTCAATCACACGAGGTCACATCATTGGATTTTAATGTTTGAACATTACAAAGAGGATCAATGACAAACATAGAAATATGATGGAAGATTGAATGCATCAAACACAATGGAGCTTCCATTGAAGCTTTCTCTAGAGAAGCCATCCAAAAATATAAAAAAAGGCATCATGAACTACATGCAATGAGAAGAAGTCTAACAACAAAAATCTCAAATTGAAGAATTAAAAAATGCATACCTTCCATTGGAGCTTTCTCCACAGAAGTCGTCAAATATGAAGGCTTTAGCGACCCTCCCAATTCCGGCGCCGGCGAGCAACCTCCATCCAGGATCCATAACATCCCCCCGCCGTCTCAGTTTGCTTATCTGTCTCCATTCTCAACACTGAATTGTCTTCGCCGTTGTCTTTGGGAATATTAGACCCTCCCGATTGCTCCTTCGCCCCCAGATTCTGCTTCTCAACCTTCTCTTCCCTTTCTTTGCCTCCCATAGAGCATTGCATCGCCAGGTGCCCGAATCTTCCGCATTTGAAACAAATTCTGTTTAAACCTTCGTATTCAAGGAACTACACGTGATCGTTAAATGTCACAATCCCTTTGAGCGGCTTGGAGAGATCAACTTCAACACACACCCGTGCATAGCGACCACGGTTAGTGAAAAGCGTACTGGTATCCACCTTGAGGGGTTTGCCTATTCCGGATGCGATCTTCCTCAAAATTCTCTCCTTGTATAACACGATGGGAAGGTTAGCGATTTTGAGTTTCTGACCCATGTCGGCGAGGTTGATATCGTATCTCTTAAGGGATCGAAACATGGCGTCCACGCCTTGATGATGACGAGATAGCGGTCAAACAGAGACCACGCCCCCCCGTTAGAGCTTTTAGGTAATCACCTTCATTACCGGATCGTGTCACATAATATCCTTTTGGAAGATCCGCCAGAAAGAACTTTCCTACCGGCCTCTAGATTTTACGAAGTTTCCTATCCATGGTCGCGTACGGAATGAAGCCATCCAACACCTTGATTATCAACGATGATTGCCAGACTGCCTCCAGAACTGTCATGACCTCCCTTGGAATGTTCACCATCGGGTCGTTGTCTTCCCCGCTCGAAAACGAAACCGTAACATTATCCTCCGCATAGCACACCTCTGTCATACCAACGCCAAAACTAGCATCGCCCATTAGCTTGTCTTTTCAAGATTGCGTCTTATCTGGTGGGTGACCAAATTGGCCTAATCCATACACTCGTCATCTCCGCCAAAGAAACCCGGATAGAATTTCCCGGAGAGCGTTTTTCAGAGCGTCTCCGTGGTTTTCCGGAGGGGGACTTGCAACTTTTTAGTGCACTATCTCTAAGATGGATTTCTCTTTAAAAGGGGCAAGCGATGTGTTGGAGGGTGAAATTTCATGTATTTTTTTTTTTAATTCACGATTTTATGTCATCACATTCATTACATATTTCAAAAAAAAATGTGTGATGGGTTTGCATAAAGCTTTGCAGTAAAAAAAGGCCAATACATGTCAAAAAGGCCCAACAAGCCCAATCTAAATTAAAGATGTTGAAACTGGATTAGGAAGTTACACATGTAACTATTCTCTATTGTGGTTGACAACAAGGAAGAGAAAAAAATATATACAAAAAAAAAAACTAAATTAAATGGGAGGTGGTTCTGCAGTTGTACAGAACGTGGGGTGAAAAGGAGTTTTACTTAACTTCCCCCATCCATCCTTTCTATAAAAGGCAACTGGCTCCTCTCCCTACCGGTTGGCTTCTTCTTCTCTTCATGCTATTCAACTGTAAAACCAAAGAAAGCAGTTTGCTCTCCTTCCTAGCTTCCTTTTCTTCCCAACATCAGCAAAAGCTTCTTCCTCCTCGTACTTTCGTTTGCAGGACAGAATTAAAAAAGCACACACATCCCTTTCTTCTAAAAAAGTTCACCTGCATACAACACAAACAAACAAACAAAGCTGGGAGAAAATAAAGAGATACATAACACCAGGCAAGAAACAGTGTTGTGTGTGTGATTGTTGTTCAAGACTACTGTTCAGACGAAGGAAGACTCTTCCTCCCTTTCTCTATGTTTGTTTTGCAGGTACAAAAGCAAAACTGGAAATCAAATGGGTCCTAGCGGCTCGAGAGTTTAGTCTCTCGTCGCGACCTTCGATCCTGGCTCAGCGGCTCGAGAGTTTAGTCTCTCGTCGCTAGCCCATCCTCGCTCAGCGGCTCGAGATTTTAGTCTCTCGTCGCTACCCCCGATCCCGGTGTGGATCGACTCATAGCGCCGAAACGCTGCCGGAATCATTGCAAAGGAATACAAACATTCAAGGCAAAACTTAGCGGCTCGAGAGTTTAGTCTCTCGTCGCTACTTTCGATCCCGGCGTGGATCAGCATATAACAACGAAGTGCTGCTGATTTTTCTACTAAAGGGCATTGGATATGAAGCAGTTCAGGAAGCTTAACAAACAGATGCCTAAAAGCAAAAAGAAAACAGGAGAAGACAAGTAGCCCTTACTCTCCATCAAATTGACAAAAAGAAGCTAAACAGTAAAAATGCTAAGTCTAAACTTGATGCTGAGTGGCAATATACCAGAGCACAGCAGTACAACAGTTGCAAAGAAAAAAATGCATTTGGATTTCAATCGATCTAGCCCAAATTCAACTAGAGAGCACATTGTATCTCAAAAACAGTTGAGGAAACCTAATGAATGGGTTTTTATCTTGAAATCCTGATTGAAGCAAAAATCAATCTCATAAGCTGAGAGTAAAATGGGTATGTAATGTTCACCTAAGTTCGAACATACCTAGGGTATCCACCAGTTGGCCTTGACCCTCCTCAACTCCTCAAGGGCTCTCTGTCCTCCCTCTCGGTTGGTCTGTAGAAAGGTCGACGAACCGAAATTGCAAGTCGAAAGCTCCAGCCACGCCACCGGTTGCAAGAGATTATTGTCCTTCCCTTCAGACTTGTCAGGATTGTGATTCCCGTTACATAGCCTGCCACTAAATTCAATCGTTACAGACTGCCAATTTAGACCTAAATCAAATGAAATCAAAGCACAAGGTGCTCTCAGAAAAAAAGGTGTATTTCAATGAAGTACCAAATCCCATGGCAAAAGAGAAATCGACATATTCTAATAAATTGAATCTCAAATTCAGAATTAAATACAAATTTGGAGGGTTCAAAGGGGGATGAAGAGGGATTTCAACTAGCCATAGCAAAAGAAAAGCAAGCCCTAAATTGGGCAAAGCTAGGACCGAAATCAACAAGGATTTTGTAAAACAAACCTGGGAGATCAAATTCCCTTCCTTCCTAATTGAGTTCGAGGCTTGATTCTGAACTACGGTGACTTGCTTTAGATCCCGAACTATGGTGACTTGATTCCGCAAAACAAGTGGATACGTAGGAAACCCGGTGTAAATCAAATTCTCACCGAGTCCAGTCACATCCAAACTTTCAAATCAAATCTCCTCAAATTTATTTATCGACTCTAAGTCGACTCAAATACCAAAGTTTCATCAAATCCAAAGTGTCTCATCCGACTCGATACAAAGCTTCCGCTCGTCGAGTTCGGTCACGACCAAAACTTCAAAAACCCAAATATCAAATTTGTCATTTTAAAGAACTACGTACATACTTGATACTCTTTTACGAGTTACGTAGGAAATTCGATATTAAAATTCAATATATATCGGATTCAGTCGTCTACCTCTAAATTCACTTCTAAATGAATATGAGGTCAAACCCAATTAAATTAAATTGGTTCTTAAAGAATTGCGGGTGATTTGATCCCGTTCAAACGGGTACGTAGGTAGCTCGACATAAAGCTTAAGCTCGTCGAGTACAATCGCCAATCCCCAATTCAATCAGTTCGTTTAGAACTACGTAAAGACTTGACGCCGAAAAAACGGCTACGTAGGTAACCCGATATTAAATCTCAAAATATGTCGGGTACAGTCGCTAACCTCTAAATTCACTTTAAATGAGAACGGGGTTAAAATTAAATTTAAACTAAATACACATGATTTTCCATGTAAGTGATAGCTGTTGAGTTGGGAAACCCTTCCGAGAAGGTGTGCTCAATTTATTCGGGTGATACATGAGAAAATCTCATGCATATGATAGTGTGATTTATGTTAGGGCTACCCTTCCGAGAAGGTGGGTCCTAATACGATCCAATGATGCATGAAAATCTTAAAGATGCTAAAATACACAAACTCAAACATTCGGAACTACGTGAGGCTTGATTCTCTTCCAAGAGATACGTAGGCAACCCGCTAAAATTCGGGTGCAGCCCAAATCACCAAAACCATTCATATCTTGGTATCGATACGACTTCGAATCAAGAGGATAACCAAAAGGGGTCGAACTCAAATATTAAAAAATCAAATAAAATGTGTTGTACAATTGTTCGCGCATTTTTGTCCAACATATTTTTGGCACGCCCAGTGGGACCCTTTTTGCCTTTTCATCTCTTAGTTTTCTTTATACTAATACATGGTTATATGCTTTTGAAAGGTACAAATGGCACCTAAAGTGATTGTCAGCTTCAACGAGCTTCCATCAACCTTTATTATCAAAGGAGGTCGTTGGATCAAGAAGGGATCGTTCGAAGAACAAATTGACATCACTCGAGACTCGTTATTTGCAAAGGTCCCGATCAACAACGTCTTTGGGGCTCTTCAAGCTCCAGAGAACCAGACTGTCGCCAAGTGGGTGTCCAGTTCTCCCGCAACGATTTCAGGGGAAAGGGGCATGAAGCCTACAACCCTTCCAAGCCATGGGGGCAGGAAGCTCAAGATCACCCAACTCGACGACAACAAGTTCAGCAACCAACCTATCTACAACAAGCTCAAAGTGCATGAGGGTGGTTACAATGGCATGAAGCCCACTATTAAAGTCATTCAAAGGACCATCATTCATGTCATAAAAAAGAATGAGGGAGCAGTCGCAAATTCCGCATCACCCGTCTCTATTGCCAAGAAGGCAAACAAATTCATGAAGAGGAGGGGACACAAGTGCGGATCTCAACGCAACAAGAAAAGACCTCTTCTTGTGCTAGCTTGTTCATCAACTTTAGAGCGAGCGAGTGCAACCTTTGCAAAAGATCTTCCTAGACCGCAAGGGGCAAATGAAACTCTAGTGGCTTCTCCAAGAGAGATCCTCGTCGGGTCTATACCTGTCTATCCGAAAGAGGTTGTACAAGTCAACATGACCTCATACTCGGAAGAGACGGGACCCATAGCCACGAAGGCTAAACTTTCAAGATCCAAGAAGGGCAAGAAGGTTCAACAGATATGTTCAGTCTTCAAAGAGGATGCAAGAGAGAAAGACCGGTTGGAGATAACAAGTTCAAATGCTTCAATGGTCGAATCTCAAGCAAACATCTCACAAGATGGACCAAATGTGATGTTGGTATTAACTACTAGCACGCAAAGTGTCGAAGAGCAGCTTCAAGAGTTGCAAAGAAAGCTTGATGAGAAGGATGCTCAAATAGCAGTACTTCTCGCTCAATTAAATATTCAAGCTCAAGCAAATAGACAAGAGCAATCAAGGCCAAATGGTGAAGGGTCAAGCGGTAGCACATCGATCACTCCACAAGAAATCAAAGAGATGATCGCTCAAGGGATAAAAGAAGCTTATGCATCACAAAATCTAAAAGTGCTTGGGTATAAAAGGCCATATCCAACACGTTACGATTTGATGCCATTTCCCCAGGCTACCAAAGACCGAACTTTGAGAAGTTCGATGGCCTTCACGGTTCACCCCACGAGCACCTAGCTCATTTTTATTCTACTTGTGGTGAAACTACCTTGAATGATGCCTTATTAATTAGGCAATTTGTCCAATCTTTGAAGGGATCGGCATTCACCTGGTATACTCAACTTCAGCCAGGGACGATTCAAACATGGGACGATCTATAAAGAGAGTTCCTAGCTCAGTTTGTGAGCTCGAAAGCAAGAGTTTCCATTCTGGACCTCGCAAATACCTATCAAAGGTCTAACGAGCCCGCCAATGACTTCATCGCCAGGTGGAGAAGCTTAAGACTTCAATGCCATGAAAGATTAAGTGAACAAGCATGCGTTCAAATATGCACCAACAACCTATTGCCGGAATTAGCGGTACATGTTGGAAGTGCCGAACCTCGTTCATTTAATGAATTGGTTTCTAAAGCGTGCAATGTTGAAAAGCAACTCACACGAGGATCCAATTGGCCTAAAGATAGTGAGGCTAACAAAAATGATAGCGATGAGCTACAAAATGAAGAGGAGTCTATGGCGACTTTCGTCAAACATGATCGAGAGTTCGTTACTAAAAATGGTTCCCAAACTCAAATAAAAGAGAAAGCCCAGGAGCCAGCCAATAGACTCACCCTTCATGAAAGAAGGCAAAAGAAATATCCTTTTGACGATGATGATATACAAGGGATATTTGATGAATTGGTGAGTGCTAAACTTTTAACACTCCCGGAGGCAAAAGGCCTAAAACGGGTTGGCAAGACGAATGATCCACAATATTGCTCGTATCACCAGCTCGTTGGCCATCCAATCAAAGATTGCTATGTCTTCAAAGACATTGTAGAGAAGATGATTAACAAAGGAGAAGTTGAAATCGAGGGGGCAACATCCTCAACTCAAGAAGCTTCATCAAATACCATTTCAGTGGTAGACGTTGCAGAGTCCACTCCCTCAATCCAAGTGTCTTCTCAAACAGAAAAGACATTAGCTATGGCTATTGAAGTTGGGGACATCCCCACAGTTTCATTGCCTTTTAAAGCATTGGTCAAAGATGACACTTCAAAAGAAGAGTTCTTGAAAGCCAAAGACATCGCTCAATGTTGTATGGTCTCATGGGCCGATGACATGTGAGAAAAGGACGCAAGAGTTAAAAAGATTGCTCTTCGGTCCAAGCATCAAATTCCCTCATCAAAATCAAAAGAGAAATCAAAGGGAAAGAAATTAAAATTCGGTGAAGCTTCAAAAGCACGCAAGAAGCATAAAGTTCAAGTGCAGAAGCTAAAACCCTGTTTCAAGGGTAAAACGCCAAAAAAAATCGTCGAGGAGGCTTGTGTCAAAAATTTCCAAATCTCATACGAAGAGGGTGTTCTAACTGCAAGTGTGTTAGAGCCTAGAGTGTCCGCATTTGAAAGGCTCGGGATGGCTTCGAGTGGAACTCCTAAATCTTCGGTGTTTAAAAGGCTTGATCCAGCCCCTGCATGGGAGACACCGAAATCTTCCGTATTTGAAAGACTCGAGCTAGCCTCAACAAATGAAGCATCAAAACCTTCGGTGTTTCAAAGACTTAATATAGCCTCGACAAGTGGAGAATTTAAAGCTTCGATATTTGAAAGACTCGAAAAAGTTGATGAGTCTAAAAGCAAGAAGGTCCAAATGAAAAGCACTAAAAGCAAGAGCGCCGGAAGAGACAGTCAAAAGTTCTCGTCCATAAGCTCAACCAAATCATGGACACCTAAAGCCAAGTAAGGGTGTCAAAATCATCAAGTATCTTTCTAGGCGGATAAAATAAATAGTTCTGCCTAGAACTACGTGCAGACTTGATCTCCAACAAGGAGTACGTAGGAAATTTGGCATAAAAAAGATATGTGTCAAATTCAGTCGCACAAAAAAAAAAAAAAAAAAAAAAAGATTTCCGGGTTCGCATATGATAGTCAGGTTATTCGGGAAACCCTTCCTAGAAGGTGGGCCCGAGTGATCTGAATGATGCGGTAAAAAAAAAAATAAAAGAAAGAAAAAGGAAAAGAAATCCCGGTATGCAAATGATAGTCGAGTTTTGGGAAAACCTTCCTCGAAGGTGTACTCAAGTAACTCGAGTGATGCATATATAAAAAAAAAGGACTCGAGATTAGTCCTAAATCCAAACAACCCGGAAGCATACATGAAAAAAGGGTTCTCAAAGAACTACGAGCGGCTTGATCCCTCACAAAGGGGGTACGTAGGCAGTCTAGCTAGTCAAAGTGCTAGATGCAGCCACAAAAACAAACAAAACGTCTTCTTTTCTCAACAAAGAAGAAAATAAAGTCAAATCCTCTGCTTATCTAGTCAAATGAGCGTTGTCTCAACTGCAAGGAGAAAAATCAAATATAGTCCGAAGACTAGCACATTTTGTGCCTATATTGAAAATGAGGCAAAGGGAAAAGCGAGAGAGAAAATTTTGTCTTTCAAAGACATTCTCACAAAAAGAGATAAACAAAAGGCCTATGCCTAAATTTTTTTGACTTTGATTATCACGTCCAAATGTGGTAGTCAATTCATGTCGTATAAATCAAAATTTCATTCCAAGGAACCCTAAACCAAAAGTTGCTTCGAAACTTGACTAATCAAATGGTCAAAGTTTTCCGCTCTCTCAAAAGCCAAAATGCCTAAGCCTCCCAAAACCCTCTCAAACGAAAATTGGCCTACATCATCTATATATGTATGGTCATTCAAAGCCCCACAAAGTCAAAACAAAAGCTCAAAGGAAAAAAACCACCAAATGCCTGGGCTTCCAATGGTATGGGTATCAAATTTTAAAATCATCTCCTGTGGTGTTTTCATCACAAAGCTTCAACCACAAAGGTTACTAAAGTCCAAATATACGACATCAAGTCGTCAAAACCACATTTAGTCTAAGACCGAAAATCAAAATGAAATCGGTTAAAAGACAAAAGCTCAAACCTACGACACCAAGTCGTCAAAGCCAAATTCTTGTCCCTCACAAGAAAATTTTTAAATCCAAATTCAAGCTTAAAGTCGAAAATCTCCGACCAAAAGCGAAAAAAAATCCAAATTAGCCAAAAAGCCAAATGGGCAAAAAGTCAAAACGAAATTGACTCAAAGCCAAAGATTCAATCAGCTCGAAAGCTCAAAAGCCAGACTGGTTGAAAAGCTAGAAGAGCAAAAAAATCAAGATTAGAGAAGGAAAATTATTCCGCCTCTCACCTACCCATACCAGATTGTATCGTATTGGTCATAAGCAAGTTCTAAGTAGAATTGCTTTTCTTATTTGATCAATTTTAATCGGTACAATTTAAGCTCAAATTTTCTTCGGACTACAAATCAAACAGAAAGCTTTCTTAAGCAAATGTCCGCTTGAAACACAATGGCGTATAAACAACACAATATCGAACTTTGAACGTGTTCAAGATCTCACACGCACAAAGTTCGGGAGGCAACTGTTGGAGGGTGAAATTTCATGAATTTTTTTTTTTTAATTCATGATTTTATGTCATCACATTCATTACATATTTCAAAAAAAATTGTGTGAAGGGTTTGCATAAAGCTTTGCAGTAAAAAAAGGCCAATACATGTCAAAAAGGCCCAACAAGCCCAATCTAAATTAAAGATGTTGAAACTGGATTAGGAAGTTACACATGTAACTATTCTCTATTGCGGTTGACAACAAGGAAGAGAAAAAAATATAGACAAAAAAAAAAACTAAATTAAATGGGAGGTGGTTCTGCAGTTGTACAGAACGTGGGGTGGAAAGGAGTTTTACTTAACTTCCCCCATCCATCCTTTCTATAAAAGGCAACTGGCTCCTCTCCCTACCGGTTGGCTTCTTCTTCTCTTCATGCTATTCAACTGTAAAACCAAAGAAAGCAGTTTGCTCTCCTTCCTAGCTTCCTTTTCTTCCCAACTTCAGCAAAAGCTTCTTCCTCCTCGTACTTTCGTTTGCAGGACAGAATTAAGAAAGCACACACATCCCTTTCTTCTAAAAAAGTTCACCTGCATACAACACAAACAAACAAACAAAGCTGGGAGAAAATAAAGAGATACATAACACCAGGCAAGAAACAGTGTTGTGTGTGTGATTGTTGTTCAAGACTACTGTTCAGACGAAGGTAGACTCTTCCTCCCTTTCTCTATGTTTGTTTTGCAGGTACAAAAGCAAAACTGGAAATCAAATGGATCCTAGCGGCTCGAGAGTTTAGTCTCTCGTCGCGACCTTCGATCCCGGCTCAGCGGCTCGAGAGTTTAGTCTCTCGTCGCTAGCCCATCCTCGCTCAGCGGCTCGAGAGTTTAGTTTCTCGTCGCTACCCCCGATCCCGGTCTGGATCGACTCATAGCGCCGAAACGCTGCCGGAATCATTGCAAAGGAATACAAACATTCAAGGCAAAACTTAGCGGCTCGAGAGTTTAGTCTCTCGTCGCTACTTTCGATCCCGGCGTGGATCGGCATATAGCAACGAAGTGCTGCTGATTTTTCTACTAAAGGGCATTGAAAATGAAGCAGTTCAGGAAGCTTAACAAACAGATGCCTAAAAGCAAAAAGAATACAGGAGAAGACAAGTAGCCCTTACTGTCCATCAAATTGACAAAAAGAAGCTAAACAGTAAAAATGCTAAGTCTAAACTTGATGCTGAGTGGCAATATACCAGAGCACAGCAGTACAACAGTTGCAAAGAAAAAAATGCATTTGGATTTCAATCGATCTAGCCCAAATTCAACTAGAGAGCACATTGTATCTCAAAAACAGTTGAGGAAACCTAATGAATGGGTTTTTATCTTGAAATCCTGATTGAAGCAAAAATCAATCTCATAAGCTGAGAGTAAAATGGGTATGTAATGTTCACCTAAGTTCGAACATACCTAGGGTATCCACCAGTTGGCCTTGACCCTCCTCAACTCCTCAAGGGCTCTCTGTCCTCCCTCTCGGTTGGTCTGTAGAAAGGTCGACGAACCGAAATTGCAAGTCGAAAGCTCCAGCCACGCCACCGGTTGCAAGAGATTATTGTCCTTCCCTTCAGACTTGTCAGGATTGTGATTCCCGTTACATAGCCTGCCACTAAATTCGATCGTTTCAGACTGCCAATTTAGACCTAAATCAAATGAAATCAAAGCACAAGGTGCTCTCAGAAAAAAGGGTGTATTTCAATGAAGTACCAAATCCCATGGCAAAAGAGAAATCGACATATTCTAATAAATTGAATCTCAAATTCAGAATTAAATACAAATTTGGAGGGTTCAAAGGGGGATGAAGAGGGATTTCAACTAGCCATAGCAAAAGAAAAGCAAGCCCTAAATTGGGCAAAGCTAGGACCGAAATCAACAAGGATTTTGTAAAACAAACCTGGGAGATCAAATTCCCTTCCTTCCTAATTGAGTTCGAGGCTCCTGCCCACTCCTATTTCCTTGATTGAAGACCAAAACCTTCAATTCAGCCCCGAGGGAACTCAAATTTTCCCGAGCGCAGTCGAACATTGGCGGTCGCTGCCTCTTTGCTGTTTCTCCAGGCAATAGCCCCTGTCTTCGAAGCTCCCTCGCGCGGAGACGGCTAAACAAAGCCTTCCCAAACTGTCAATTGAATCTCCCCCAAATTTTCTAGTGTTTGGAGCCCCAAATGCTCGGCTATGGTGGTGGCTCTTGACCTTGAGTTCCGTTGCTCTGTACAGATATCTCCAATTAACAAAAACAAGAGGGAGGGAGAGAGAGCAATGCAAGCAGGGCCCACTTCCACCAATTTACATTTCTAAATTAAAATATAAATAAGAGAAAGAGAAAAAGAAAAAGATAAACAAGAAAATGTGCGGTGTGTATGTTATGTGTGTGTAAACTTTACAATACATATAATATGCCACTTTGGAAGACATAAGAAATTTAACACGTACAGTGTTTATGTCATGGCACAGAGGAAACGAATTTGGTGATCAAATTTAATTAATTGCGAAACTGACCCACTAAAATATACGAATTATAATTGACACAAATTAAGAATTCGAGTTTGATCAAAGCATAAAATTAAACTCGTCAAATATTCTTTGTCAATTCATTCGAGTGGGTCAATCTCAAGTCGGCTCCTAAACAAAAACGGAGTCAAAACCTCAAATCAAGTTTCACCAAATATAAACTTGGTTTGTCCAAAAAGAACTACGTAAAGACTTGATACTCTTTTATGAGTTACGTAGGAAATTCGATATTAAAATTCAATATATATCGGATTCAGTCGGCTGCCTCTAAATTCACTCCTAAATGAATATGAGGTCAAAACCAAACAAATTAAATTGGTTCGTTAAACGAACTACGAGTGATTTGATTCTCTTCTAAGAGATACGTAGGAAACCCGATACAAAGCTATAGCTCATCGAGTTCAATCACGATCCTCAAACGATCAAAATTTTTAAAGGCAGATCAAACTTGGTTTCAAAAAGAACTACGTAAAGACTTGATACTCGTTTACGATTTACGTAGGAAATTCGATATTAAAAATTAATATATATCGGATTCAGTCGCCCCGCTCAAATTAAATCAAATTTGTCCTTAGGTAGAACTACGTAAAGACTTGACGCCTCCTATCGGCTACGTAGGTAAACCGATATTAAATTCTGAAAAATATATCGGGTATAGTCGTCAACCTCTAAATTCCCTTTAAATGAATATGAGGTCAAAATCAAACAAATTGAAATTGTCCATGTTGACTCGATACAAAGCTTCTGCTCGTCGAGTTCAATCATCACCCTCAAATGATCTCACGATCAAACCTAAATACCAAATTGCTTTAGATCCCGAACTACGGTGACTTGATTCCGCAAAACAAGTGGATACGTAGGAAACCCGGTGTAAATCAAATTCTCACCGAGTCCAGTCACATCCAAACTTTCAAATCAAATCTCCTCAAATTTATTTATCGACTCTAAGTCGACTCAAATACCAAAGTTTCATCAAATCCAAAGTGTCTCATCCGACTCGATACAAAGCTTCCGCTCGTCGAGTTCAGTCACGACCAAAACTTCAAAAACCCAAATATCAAATTTGTCATTTTAAAGAACTACGTATAGACTTGATACTCTTTTACGAGTTACGTAGGAAATTCGATATTAAAATTCAATATATATCGGATTCAGTCGTCTACCTCTAAATTCACTTCTAAATGAATATGAGGTCAAACCCAATTAAATTAAATTGGTTCTTAAAGAACTGCGGGTGATTTGATCCCGTTCAAACGGGTACGTAGGTAGCTCGACATAAAGCTTAAGCTCGTCGAGTACAATCGCCAATCCCCAATTCAATCAGTTCGTTTAGAACTACGTAAAGACTTGATGCCGAAAAAACGGCTACGTAGGTAACCCGATATTAAATCTCAAAATATGTCGGGTACAGTCGCTAACCTCTAAATTCACTTTAAATGAGAACGGGGTTAAAATTAAATTTAAACTAAATACACATGATTTTCCGTGTAAGTGATAGCCGTTGAGTTGGGAAACCCTTCCGAGAAGGTGTGCTCAATTTATTCGGGTGATACATGAGAAAATCTCATGCATATGATAGTGTGATTTATGTTAGAGCTACCCTTCCGAGAAGGTGGGTCCTAATACGATTCAATGATGCATGAAAATCTTAAAGATGCTAAAATACACAAACTCAAACATTCGGAACTACGTGAGGCTTGATTCTCTTCCAAGAGATACGTAGGCAACCCGCTAAAATTCGGGTGCAGCCCAAATCACCAAAACCATTCCAATCTTGGTATCGATACGACTTCGAATCAAGAGGATAACCAAAAGGGGTCGAACTCAAATATTAAAAAATCAAATAAAATGTGTTGTACAATTTTTCGCGCATTTTTGTCCAACACGATGTATTGCCAATAGTAATTTGAGAATTTCTTATTAAAGAAGCTCATGGAGGAGGATTAATTAGTTGGTCAGTTTGGCATAAAATAAAAGGACCTTGGAGATCTTATTCGATCACTTTTATTGGCCTAGGATGAATGGTGATATTAAGGTTATTATCTCTTGGTATGCTACATGCCATCAAGCTCAATCTTACTCCGTTTGTTTTTGGGTAGAGAAAGGTAATGATTACCATTATTAATATAGTCCATATTTAAGTTAATCTTCATTGATCATTATTCTAATCATTCCCCTTCTTCTTCCATTTTTCATACAAATTTGTTATCCTTATATTCCCTAATTTGTAGAAGGGTAACTAATACCTCTATGATGGGCTAATAATCTCCTCCACCCTCTCCTCCTAACTCACAAAAAATGATGATCATATATATTTTATATCTAAAATTTAATACCTTACATTTTCATTCCTCTCTTATATAAATAAACAAGCCCTTAATTTCTTCACGGTGTGTACACTCCTCTTCCTGTTCCAAACCGACTTTGGGATTTCATTGTGGTTCTCGCAAGAACATAGCCTAGAGAAGGGGAGAGGTTAATAGTTAGAGCATTCCTAGGGGATATGGTTACCCTATGCTCAAAGTAGATAATCAAATGGGGAGAAAGGAGATAGATTTGTATGTAAAATGAGGAAAGGAGGGTAATGATTAGAATAATTATCAATGAATTTTAAAGTAAAAATGGACTAGATTCGAAAGGATAATCATTACCTTTCCTTACCTAGAAACAAACGAGGGTTAATTTATTCCATGATATGAGACCGATGATGCATCCCATACTGTTGAGCTCTATTTCAAGGAAATTAGTTGCCTTCATGGGCCCCCAAAATCCATTGCTTTTTTTTTACAAAGATAATAAGTTCATGACTGAGATATTTTTAGAAGGCCTTAATTATATAGAGTGTGTTGAGGACTCAACTACTTTTCAACACTAAATGGCATCCGCAAAGTGATGGTCAAAAGTGGCGGATGGCTTAGGGAGCAATCCCAGCCATTGCTGGGTTAAAAAAATTCAGAATTAGGGAAGAATTTTTTTTTGTTGGGTAATATTTTGTTTAGGTGGGCTAATTTGATTTGAGCCTAATTTTTTTTTTCCATGTTTAGTAGTCACCCTCGTTCGTTGAATTTGGTAAATAAAGATCGGCCATCCAGGGTTCGAAACGATCGAGGACCTTTGGATACTACCCACAAGTCCTTTCCGGTTGAGTCATTTCGGAATGTTTTAGTCACCCTCCTTCCACATACATAACAAAAAGTTTCAATATTCAATTCAATTAATGCGTATCATGCAACATCGGCAGCATGTAGCACGTTTCTTTTTCCCTTGAATTTGTAAATAAAGAACGGTCATTCGGGGTTCGAACCGGGAGCTTTGAGTAATGCTCGCAAGTCCTTTCCAGTTGAGCCATTCTGGAATGGTTTTTTCCCATTTATCATTTTCGAACCCCTTTACCACTTCTTTGTCATGACTAAAACTTTTTCGCTCACCTAGTTTTGATACACTAGATCCGCCAGTGGTCAAACTGAAGTTATCAATCACACTCTTTCCCCCCTATTTCATATATATATATATAGCTTGATCAAGAAGTCCCTAAGGAGTGGGATTTGAAGTTAGCTCATTCTGAATTTGTCTAAAACCAGTCGCCATGCGATCAACCGAGAAGTCTCCATTTGAGGTACGTAAACTTAATTTGGACTGAATCCTCTCTCTCTCTCTATCCTATATATATATTGATGTTAGCTTTGAAACTGAAAATCGAGATTTAGAGATGGAGAAAGCAAGTCCGAGCAAGGATTGATAGGGTTAATGAGAAGTACAAGCAACGGGAAAACAAGTATATAGCAAGAAACCTATATTTGAGCCTGGTGACCTGGTGTGGCGCCATCTTCAATTCATAAGGAGAGATTTCCATCCAGTCAAACAAAATAGCAAGTTAATGCCCAGATCAGAAGATCCTTTTAAGATCGTCCGGCCTTGAGCGTATTGGTGATAATGCTTATTAACAAGCTAGCTCGTTTATGAGCGAACCTAATCAATCCAGGCCATTAAGCATGTGGTAATATTCCTATCGAATTTACTTGCATGCGATAGCATTCGTAGGCTATGGAATATTCAGATTGGTTGCACACATCTACAATGGTTCAAGGTGCCGGACGGATCGATCGAGTATTAATTTGTGACATTGAATCCGAAGATAATAAGCCTTGGAAGTGCATTTTCCATCGTTTGCTTTCCATAGTGTTCTCTTCTAGGATTTATTTTGTAATCTTGCTGGTATGGAGGCTCCTCTTTATAGGAAGACCTATTTCTTGGATTTCTAGTAGATTTTGAATGAATTTGGGTGAACACCTTGGTATTATTAGAAAATAGATGTTTCTACACAAATCTTGTGCGATTTATTAAGTTTAGCTTGTGGTGTGGTGAGGCAAGTAGAGGCGACAAGCGAACTAATTGGGTCAGATATATATACCCATTCGGGTTCCACTACAAAAAAAAATTCCTTTTGCTACCACAAGTTAGAAACGGCTATGATTTGTCGTCGCAAATGATAGGTTTTTGTGACGGCTTTACTACGGCATTGGTCCCACCGTAGTTTTTGGAGAGGACACCCTCAATATTAGCGACGGAAAAGAGGCGCCGTTGCTAGCCATTACAAAAAAAACCCAGTTAGCTACGCCAAATTGTCACAGCTGTCATTTGCCGTAGCCATTGGCTTTTTTTTCCATTAAATAATCTAAACCTAATTGAACCCGTATAAAAGGGCCCTTTGTTTACCCAGCGCCACCCACTGATTTTTCAGACCCCTCTCATCCCCAAGTCCCAACCTCTCGTCCTCTGCTCTCCTCTTTCAAACACCTCCGTCAGATCTCGTCTACCCTCTGAGCTTCTATGGCTACATCTCTTCTTTCCCCACCCAGGTCCTTCTCCCCGTCTCAATACCACTCGAAAGTATCACCTCTCTTCAGATCTCGCCTCGTTTGGCATGGTCAGGAGCCAGGAGCGCTCCAACGACTTCCCTCGCCCATGGTGCCCAGATCCAAAGCTCGGACGCCGATGAGCCGCCTAGATCCTTCTCCCCATCTCAATACCACTCAAAAGTCTTACCATTCTCTGGATCTCTCATTGTCTGCCGTGGTCGGAGCCATGAGCGCTTCGACGACTTCCCTTGCCATGGTGCCCAGATCCAAAGCTCGAAGGTCGAGCTCTCCCTCTCGTTGACAATAATTTTCGACGCTGAACCTCCCTCACTTGTCATACTCCATCAACTCGGCTTCGCTTCCATCAACGTCGAAGCCTAGAGTCGATTACAAACCCTCGGATCTAGCATCCTCGGGGACGAACATAACCCCTTTCCCCTCTGTCGATCCTCAAATCTGAATGAGGTATGTGGCTCAAAAGCATTCCTATTACTATTTATTTGAATGAGTGATATGCGATATATTCTATAGCGCATTTAGTAGTTTTTGTCATCATTTACATGTCATTGTGAGGGATATTTGTATGAACTTGGTGATTTGGAACTTGTTGAAGAAGTTGAAGAAATCATAGGATCATGCAAGTTATAGAAGAGTTGAAGTGAAGAAATTCGGAAGCAGCTGGAATCAGGCGAGCTTGGCGCGGCCGCGCTGCTACTGACGCGCCCGCGCTGCTAGGAGGGAGTACCTGCGTCGTTGCCTCAGAGAGAAGTAGCAAGACATTCACTGGCGTGCCCGCGCTGCTACATGGCGCGCCCGCGTCAGTCCCTGGAGACGGATTCTTATCCGATTTTCCCCGATCGTATTAGTTGTTAATTTATATTTTTACGGGATTTTAAAACCCTTTAATTAGGTTATATTATTTCCGAAGGGAGAGTTTAGTTTTATTAGGTTATTTTCCAGAGACGTATTTTCTTTTTTTCATCTCACAAACCATATGGAGAACTAACTCTCCTTTGTTACACTTGGTTCTTTGAAGCCCTCGATTGAATTGGTTGTGAGTATTCTACTCTAGTTCGTCCTTTGTTAATTGTTTCGATCTCTTGAGCTTATTGCTTGATTGCTTATTATTGGTTAATCTGGATTGATCACCTAGGTTTATCGATACTAGTCATATTGCTAGGGTTTCCAATTCCAGGTTTGGGGTTGTAGACCTATTGTAGCAAACACAATCGTCATAAGTAGGTTGCTTGTGTTAGATTGTGAAGGAGATTCGATTACAGGTTATTTTAACGGGTTGTTATAATCGCTTGTATCTCATTATAATTCATGTTTGAATGCTATTGCTTTATTATTCGGTGAAGGTTTCCCCTTGTAATTTGGTGATAAGCGCTTTTAGGACTGGTAGGACTAAAAGTCAGTACACGATCTGAATTGAGAACAATTACTTGGACATTAGAACTTGAGAATTATAGAATTCGATGATAAACCATCTCAATTGTTGTGCGGATAATTACCTGGTGTAATACTTTTCCATCATATATTCGCAACATCTATTTGCAACTTGTTCTGTCACTATTGCTTACACACAAAACTCCCCCTTGAATTGGTTACTTTTGGGTAATAATACTTGCTCTTACAATTGATTCTGTTTCCCTGTGGGTTCGACCCTAACTTACCTACTATACTTGTTATAGTTTGCACTTTAGGAATTTACTTTGATTTGGCATAACGACATTAGGCCTGTCAATGAGTTTACTAAATTTTGTTGTTGTTGTGAGTTTAGATTTTAGGGTTTTATCTGATTTGGTTGCGTTAGGGTTTCACTTTGATGTGGAGCAACATGTCAATTAACAACCTGCCCCATTCTAGGTTATTTGGGTTTCGATTTTATTTTTTATTCTCCATGCTATTTATTTGATTTTCATCCGGTAGTTTTGGTTTTTCCACTTACGATTTATGTACTCTTATAGTTATCTCACTTGCTAGTTACACTTTTTATTATACTTTTTAAGCATTCATTATATATCATTGTAGAAATCAAACCATAAACCTAATATTCTTCTGGTTATTGCTTGATTATTTTAATATATGATCTATATTCTTTTAGTTGTTGATTGTAAACATTCTTGTTGTTGTTCATTTCATTATAATTAATGATTAAAGATAATGATTAATGATGATACTTTAGAAATAAAGACTGCATACAAACATGCACTTCTGTAAACTTTAAGATTTCAGTTTGAGCAGGCCATTCCTGTTGGAAACCTTTAATGTTAGTTGGTTGGTTCTCTATGACATCTTCAAGGTTTTCTCCTTCAAACTTGCTGATTAAAAGTATAATAGTTATAACTAATGGACTTTTTTTTATCAACAAGTTTAATTGAAGTTAAGTTTATTTAGTTTAAACTGATTTGATTTTTACTATAAAAAGAAAGCATTAAGATATTTCTTTTCTTTTATGTTGTCCATAAAGTCATAATTTTACTGTATTTGTTAACATTTGGCAGCTTGCTCCCCAATTTTACTCCATTCTCGTGTGGTACAAGCTTTAAATTTCAACTTGCAAGCTTTGGGATTACAAATCGACCAGTCTAAATTCAGGTTGGGAAAAGAATCATTTTTCCATTCAATGACCTTGATCTTATTACTATTGTCAAGTTGCAATAATACGCTATATTGTGTACTTTGATCAAGGAGCTTGATATAATCAAATCAAGTAGGTCAGGTTTTGTAGGTATAGATTTAAATAATTTAATAGGTTACTTAATTGTAAATTATTGAATAGCTAAAATTATCACTTAGTTCCAAATCCTGATTCATTTGAATATTAAAAACATATTTTTTTTCCTTTTATGTCAATTCACCACTCAGAACGTTAAAAAATTAAACCTACCATGCATAAATTGCATCTTAAAAAGAACACATTTTATATTCACCACTCAGAACATTAAAAAATTAATGTGTTGGGTGATCATGGGTGTGTAGATTTTATTTAGTTCACTGTGCTCATACTCATTTTTTCAGGGTATTGTCCATCAAAAAAGAAATGAACAGTTTGAGAAGGTTTGTTGGGTGTTTTACGAAGAATACTGAACTCTAACAAGCTTGTGCAAGAACTACATGTTCAGCATTTGCGACAATGGAAGAGGTGCCCACCCATAATTTTAATCTGCCATTATAAATTTTAGCATTTTTTGAGATTTTAATATATAACTTGAAAATTTCAAGACGTTGCTGAAGAATTAGCACCGAGATTGGAAATTATTTTGCAGCATTTAATGTGTGCATTAGGAAAATCTTAGGTATATTTTAGGCATATTTTTTGTTCTCCCTGTGCTCTCGGGATATTTATGATAATATTTGACGACTGAGTTTTTTTTTATGCACTAATAAACTTCTCCTTGCACTTTTTGTTAATACTTTGTGTAGAGGAAGAATCTGAGAATTATCTATGATGCTATTGGTACTTTAGCAGATGTTGTTGGTGCAGAGTTTAATAAGGTGATGATCTATGATGCTATATATATGTATATAATACATTATACATTGAGGCATAAATAATTAGTTCAATTGTTGTTCTTTGCAGCCTGCATACATGGAAATCCTCATGCCCCCCTTCATTGCCAAGTGGCAGCAACTTTCGGATTCAGATAAAGATATATTTTCGTTGCTGGAGTGTTACACTTCTATAGCCCAGGTATCTCTTCCATTCGTAGTTGGAGTCATTTTTGCAATTTTGTGAAAATGTCAAAATGGCAATGGAGTTTATTTGAAGTCATGTAGATAAATGTTAACTGAATAGTGGATTGATGATTGGCTTTGCCATTCTTATCACTATCTTTGCCATTAATTACATAGAAAATTTGGTGTGTATATATATATATATATATATATATATATATATATATATATATATATATATATATATATATATATATATATATATATATATATATATATATATATATATTTTGGTGCCATAACTTCAAATGTTTGGTTGCAAACCTTCACCACTTGTAAACCATGGTTTATAAATTATACATATGGCATTATGTCCTGTTCCATCCTATTAATCATATGGCATTTGTACTTGTTTATAGCTTGTACTCAAATTTGTATTTATTCTTTGATTGAGTTTCTATTATATGTAGGATAGGTCAAGTGTTTATTGCAAGGACTTAATTGGAGATGTAGCACTGTTACTATGGGATGAGGAAGCTAACAAGGAAATTGGTCAAGAAGATTCACCTGGACAGCTGGACTAGTAAGGAGCTTAAGCTTGGTAGTATATGCTTTTGGTCATCCGAAACATCATAAGTATATTACATATTCTTATGTTCCTAGTGAACTTGAGGATTACTTGATATTTTTGGTGTATGTAAGGTGATGATAATAGGTTGAATGCAGTGTGGATTATGGACCTTTGTATATTGTATCGTAATGTAACGATAGTCAATTCGACTTGGTATTCATTTTGGTTTTTGAATGTTGTTACACTGATCTAGCAAGTGAAACCAGACAGGTGCTATAGGGGCAAATTATAGCAAAAACTGAATTATTGCTCTTTTTCCATGGCGTATACCATCGCAAAAAAATATTTGGCACATGAATAAAAATGGCGGGAATAAAGGGCGGGAATAATTTGCCACGACACATGGGGTCACAAAATGACATATTTTTTGTGGGAAAGGCATATTATTTGCGACGACATCTAGGGTTGCAAAATGCAGTTGCAAACTCTGCGACCTTATGACCACGACAATCTTCTGTCGCTACCACTATTTGCTACCCTAGGGCTAGCGACCCCCAATTTGCCGTCGCATAGCCGTAGCTAATAGTTTTTTGCGACGACAAACCTATTTTTTGCGACGGTTTTGAGCCGTTTCTAATACAATTTTTTTTGTAGTGTTCGATTATATTTCGGATCGGGTCAGGTCATATGACACTACATTTACGGGTTTCGGTTGGATTCTCGAGTCTGGTCAGTTTTGCCAGCTGTAGAGGCAAGTGAACCCTTTATCCTTGAACTAGTGCATTGGCCTTTACGTTCTTGGCTAGTATAGAACCCGCACCTTGTGCGGAATGTCTTTAAATAAAAGTATTTTTTTTAACTTTCTATCACCGACTATAGTAGATTAAATTGTCATATTTCAATTATTTGCTTTATTGCTTTTTCATTTGTGTGAAATGAGTTCGTTTGTCATTTGCATCAAACAATCGATGAATTGATTATCACTTATTTGATTTCGTGCCTCTACTCATTATGATCCATAATTAATCAAGTAACTCCAACAACCAATCACCCAATTACTTAAAGTGAAATTTTGATTCTCATGTGTGATCGTAACCCAATGTACATCGTTCAACTATTCCGTCTTCATTCATTGAAAATTAAGATATTTAAGTAATATATTTGTGGATGATATTTCATCTCACAAAGCTGATCAAACGTATAATGAACTGGTTCAAATAAAATAGTATCAATTATTCATGAACTGATAAACTATGAGTGTCAACTAAAACTAAAGGGATTAAATAATAATTTATATATATATTTAACCAAATAAATTACATTATAGAGTTATAAATATAAATAAAGAAGTACTATATGCGTACAAACAAATCTCACATTGAGAATGTGAAATTGAAATTAAAAAAAAAATACAAAAAAAATAAAAGACAGCAAGAAATCAAATTGATTCTCATCATTAATTTCAAAAATTGTTCATTTTTATCATCAGTATGATTGTACGAATTTTGTAACGGCCCAGGATTATGATTCCCAGGTTACGTTTCGAGGGATAAAATCCCTCGTTAGGACCTTGCGCCCCGAGTACAGGTTGAAGGTTTCGAAACCTACTTTAATGTTTTCAAAGGGGGATTTCGTACCCAAAATCGAAGGGATCGTTGGAATCCCCGGGGAAGTCCCCTGTACCTGTCGTAAGTCTAAGCGTGGAAATCAGAAATAGTGCGACTAGCGGAAATAAGTGTAATACAAGAGGGTGCCACGGCAGAGCCGGGTCAAAACGGAGTCTAAAGTGAAAATCCAAAAATGTAATCAGAGTCTGGTGAAGTCTATAACTCCAGCGTTCACTCTCCGCCGATAAAATGACCCGCGCAATAAGCAAACAACACCGATAGGATGAACATAAATAATACCTAAAAAAATTGATATGGGGCGGGATCAGATCGATGCCCACTTAACTCTGCATCCCAACCATAAGCACACATATACGCTATACCTAATAAAGATGCTTCTAGATGCATGGCGGAATATTAACACACTAACATGCTCCTAAGATCAAGTGCATAATAATAATAATAAGGCCTTAGCACAGAATACCAAGTGGTATATCCCTCTCCTACCTCCACCCCTTCCGACAGGCGGAGACTGGCCAGCTCGTGAATGCATTCATTCATAATAGGGCGGCACGCATGCCCAACCCGCTCCACAATAAAGCCCGCAGGCATATCATAATATAAGGAAGTACTCGATTGACTCAGGGTACCCGATGAAGCTGGGCTACCCTATGACCCTAGCAAAGACTTCTAGGACTATCACAGATAACGGCCGTTCTGTTTACATACACATAGAGAAATAGAATGCTCAACGATCAATGCAACCTAGCATGGTACTACATGGCATGCTGATCATGAATGCAACACCTAGTATATCATGCACCTAAAGCAGGGAATAGCTCTATTCAATCTGAGTAAGCTCCGAAGAGACTTACCTGGCGGTGCAGAACAGCAAGGCAAGCATTATAATAGATTAAAGATCACCTAGATACATATCAGAACGCACATATATAAGTCTACGTCTAATCATCCAAGCACTCAAGCATATCATTCAACGAGAATAGCAACCATATCGCAATCATCGTTCCATCATGTTCAACCATTCATCACATTGCCACATTCCACAAGACCATATCATTCTCATCATTCCATTCAGCCACATTCATGTATTTGCCATAACATATCCGCAAAATAATCCGCATATCACATATATCAAGTCCATCATATTCATCATATTTCGAAAGCATAAATTAACGCTACCCAAGTCTAACACTTCACCATGCCATTAGTCAATCAATCATGCCATTAGTACACACCAATCATGATATTAGTCAACCATCCACATCAATCATGCTAGTTAGTCACCGATCGCAAAATTCCCGAGTTAGTCCCGAAACCCGTTTTGAAAACTGAGTTGACTAGTTAGAAATTCCGTCATTGGGAGATGTTCATCAAATTCCTTTTTCTAAAATCCAAGTCTCATAAGATTATTTCTGTTTTAATCACCATAGTATTATACCTTTAAATCTCAATAATAATATCTTATATTCTAAATCTCAATTTATATTATATAATATTTTAAATACCATTTTATAAACACTTTCATAAAATATTTCCAAATCCCTTAAATTTCCCAACCATTTTTATTAAATATATTTTACTAAATCGAAAATCCCTTTTATAATCTTAACTCTTAAGACATAATATTATTTGACTCATCTTATAAAAATCAGGCCCAATTGGAATTAGGCCCAAATTTTATCTTTTAAATTTCGGATCCACAACCCAACCCATTCCCTTTAGTGAACCGGTTTCATTTTTATTTAAAGAAAACCGAACCGAACCCATCCTTTTTAAATCAAAAGAAAAACCGGACCAAAATTGGAGCTGTTCACCATCTCCCCCAAACGTCCCACAGCGTTCGAAAAAACCAGGAAGGAGGAGGAGAAGGGAAAGGCTGCCGGCGACACCCGGACTCCGGCCACCCAATCCCGACACCGACACACACACACTCACGGAAAGGGAAAGGAGAAGAAGAGGGAAGACGCTCACCGCGGTTTCGGAGCTTCGCCGGAGATCTGTCGAGGTTATTCGGGCTCGTCGGTGGCGCAATTGAGCTCGCTGGAGGCGAATCCGAGCGATTCGGGACCTAGGACGACGGTGAGAGGCTTAAGGGCGGAGTTTTATGGCATTTAGAGCGGAGAAGTGAAGAGGAGGGAGGCTTACCGCTTGGTTTCGGGGGAAAACAGGTGCACAGAGGGTGCTCGGAGACGGCGTCGGGTTCGGTGCCGGCCTCCTGGGCTGCCTGGGCGCTCGTGGTCGCCGGAGAGGATGAAAGAGGGCAGCTTCAGCTTGTATTCGCAGCGGAAGGCGGTGGATCTGCTGGTGTTGCTTCTCGGCAAAACAGGGAGGTGGAGCTCGCGGCTGGCTCCGTCTCGGCCTGGGCGGCGGTGGGAAGGAGGTGACGGTGACCAGGTGGTGGCGGAATGGAGGTGTTGCTGCTGGCGGCGCAGCTGGGAGGAGGAGAGATGGAGGTATGGAGGTGGTGTTTGGGTTGTGTACGCAGCGGAAGAAGACAGAGGAGAACACCAGGGATTTGTTCCAAAATTAAAAGTGGGGAAGGAGAGAGGCTCTGATTTCTTGAAAGGGGGAACACTTGCGGTCTTCAGACATTTCAGAGGAGGAATTGTTTGTTTTCTAAATAAAGGTGAATCAAGGAAGGGAGTGAGGGGGAAGAGGATAAGATTTGCCAAGAAGGGGTGAGATGAGTTGGAATTGGTCAAATATGAGACAAGTCTTAGAGATTTGATAAGAATTAGTTTTCAATTTTTTGATTTTAGGTTGAAAATTCGTTTCATGAGTTCTAAAATTCGAGTTAGCAAGTTTTCCGTTAAATTCCGCTTTTAAATTCATTTTTAATTATTATTATTTTTTGAAAAATTAGGATTTAAAATTCCGAGCCTTTACATCATCCACCTCTAAAAACAAGTCTCGTCCCCGAGACTAAAACCAAAACAAGGCAGGGGATGAAGTTGGAATAGGTGAGTCCAAGGATCATTCCGTTGATCCCGTAAGTGCCTCATAAGTGCCCCTATGAGATTCTCACAGTATCGTCGTTATGATCATAATATCCCTAATAGGTCGTAGTGAGAGTGTGATATGGGCCCTTACCACATCCTTACCCCGACTTCTCGGTCATATCATAACTCAAAAAGCACTATGACATCTTCACTAGGTCTTAGCAAGCAGTCTATAAGGGCCCCTATAAATGCATGTATCCACTTTGTGGGACGTCATAACGCAAGCTCGGCTAGAAAATTTCAAGGGGGATCTCAGTTTGAAAGGTTTGTTTCAAAATCATTGACATTCTCAATCGCATTAAATTTCCCAAAGTCCAAGTTAGTTCTTTTTAAACATCATTCAAATCCCTTAACCCGATGTTAGTCAAGCAAGTTTCAACTTCAGGAGGTGGAATCATCCACCTCTAAGAGCTAATCCCATATCTTCTCCCTAGATTCCAAGTCAAAATCAAATTCCATCAATTAAGTCCTAACATCCTCTCAATTCCAGTTCACGACATCATATAACATAGCACTCGTATCATACATTCATAAACAAATCATATCCATGTCAAGGATAGTCACATATCATAACAGATCTAGCATAGTATCGTATATAGTAGCATTTATCATAACATATGAGGGGTTGCACATTGTATCAATCAGATAATCACATAATACCCTTACTAACTACCAAGCATCATCACCTTTAGAGGCATCAAGGACCTCCGCACATTAGCAATTCATCATGTTCAAGGGATAACTATTGTTAGTACTAAAAGCTCGCTATTGCCCACGACAATACACCAGGGAATCAACATCGTCTAAAGCATCGCACTCACACATCACTCAACCCCAAATAAAGAATACACTAGATCACATCCCCAAGAGAATTTGCCTACAACTATCACCCACAATAAGACACAACAACTACTTCATCATCTCTCGCATCAAGATCAACCTCATCATGGTCTACCAACTCAATCCGATACTAGTTCTAATTACCATTGCATTCTGCTTAGCATACAACCTTTCTAGCCTCTTAGTTATCCGCCATTCAAGGTCTACATCCCAAGCCAATTACTAAGTACCCAAACTCTTATGCTATCAAGCCATCTAAGGATAAATATACTTCAATGACCAATCTCAAGTCTTACCTTTCACGCAACCATCTAAAATCATATCTCGGAGTTCCCAATCGCACAATTCCCTTATTCCGACAAGCTTAACAACTCGACCAACAACCAGGACTCTCTATAAAGCACACCCTCATCCTAGGAGTCCTCTACCAGTCCCATCTCGCCTACAAGAGAAATCTCAAGCTCTCGACTAAACCACTCTCACGATCGATCTAGGTGCTCCTTAACAATCTCGCTCACTCTCCCTAGGTTCTCAAGACTCTGCCTGACCATTATCCCCAAAAGAGACATCTCGAATACTCTTGTTAACATGATCACACTTCCTGTACCACTAATCACTCTCACTGGCCATCCACCTCTAAGAACCCAACTCATACCGACCATCTCACACCTCACACTCCTATCCTTATTCTCCACATTACCAACACAAGCACCCTACCTTGCTAGAACCCACTCAACCACCTACTCTCGACAGCTCTAACACAGAAAATTGTCTAGTGCTAACTCATAACCACGTATCACCGAATTCCTCATCACCCGCGCCTATCCTCAATGACCAATCACAACTTCCACCTACTTGTCTCATTTCAATTCTTATGAAACCTGAACATCCACGATTCCTCGACCGACCTATTCTAGATCCCCGTCTTAGCATGTTCCCGAATTTTCTCATTCCAAATCTTGCTAAACCTTAACCATTCGAAATCCACAATTTGTCCTATTCTGGTTCCTCATCTCTTCATATTCATAAATTGCCTCAAACTCATACTTCTTAACCATGAGACATTACTGCCCAAAGCCCTCTTTTACCGATCATCATTCCCGTAAATCCCTAAATCATCCTCATCCGAATTTCTCAAGTACCGCAACTTCGCCAAACCTTCTAAAACCAATTCCCCTAACGTTCTCAATGCATTATGCCTTGCCTAGTACAGTAGTACCCAAATCCATGCTCAAGATCTCCCTATCTCAATCTCAAGCCCACAGTCTTACTATAATCTCAACGACATCCTTGCCTAACTACCAGCCTTCTCTCGAACAATCATCTCACATCCCCAAATACCTCAACAGCCCAAAACAATCTCCACACATCAACCTCGATTCTTTTCCTATACTAAAATCCTCCAACAAAGCATCTAGAAATCCTTCCCTCAGAAATCCTCTAAGCATCACTAACCCTATTTAAGCAACCCCAAGCACTCATCCCAGGTACAACCTGCTACTACTCTTTCTTAGCGATTCCTCAATCTCATCCTTTACCATAAACAGTTCCCAATCACCGCACATAGAACCTAGTTCCTAATTCTGCAATTCCTTAGACATTCCTCAACCAATCATCCTCGATGTCGCCCACGATCCGCTCCTAGACTATCTAGACACCTTCCTTAGCTCACCAATCCGTCTAATAACACTTCCCTTTGAGAAACCCTCCGATCCATTCTTAGCTCACTCATCCACCTCTAGAACTACACTAACCACCTATACTTGCACCCACTACCTACCGACACTTCTAGCTAGGACCTCTTCCTCGAAATCTCACCATGCTAACTCCACTCTTCACCTAAGACCTACCTGGAAGCTCAAATATACTCACTGGACACTATCTCTGACAAGCCATACCTCACTCGACTCTACCCAAGCTAACACATCCTTCATGCATTCCATCTCGCATAACCAATGACCACTCGAAGACCTCAATCTACCTGTGATTCCCGATCCGTCTCACCAAGGAAAATACTCGACTCATTCCCAAGAAGAATACACCACCACATATATAACCCATAACCGATTTACTAGCAGGTCAGTACACTTAAGCACATAGGCACATCATCACAAACACAAGTTAGTCAGACAATCATTCACTACCAGTTCAGCTTATCAGTCATCACACCTCAATTTAGTTAGTTCCAAGCCTATCGCACGACACCGATTCCAGATCGCATAGGAGAGATCACAATTCGGACGAAGAACGTCATTCCTTGAGTCATCTAGGAGGATTACGTCTGCAACCACCATCTTCGAAAGGCGTCCTTCCTCTGGCGACGTCGATCCTAGGGTCCATGGGCCATGGGCCCACCCCACTTCCGTTGCGCCACTCTGGTGCCACTTGATCGCTCGTTTTCTCCTCTACGTCGACGTCCATCAAGGGGATCACGAGGGGTTAGAAGTCACGTAGATAGGGAAGGGCAAGGGAGGACAATACGACTTTCTTAAGAATTCAGACCCAAACCAGGACTAGAGATGACGAGACTCAAGACAAGACACAGACTCGAGAGTTACAGCAATCCCCTTAAGGTATTCTATAAGGTTACAGGTGCACATGGAAATCACAAAATATTTCAATCATATCACTTCACACTATCATGTACCTATTAAAGGAATAGCGTCCTATGCATCCATAACATTTCACATAATCAACTTTACATGCACACGGGACAGGCTAAAACTTATCATCTCATGCACTAATCATGCTTGACATATTAATATCATGTATGAACAAACCGACATTAGACATATGCAACATAAGTTAAGTACGACATAGCGAGCTTTATAGAATGTCACGGGTATGATTCACCACTCATCTTAGGAACACCTATAAGCAGATTGAGACAATGCGAAGTCAATTACGAGCATGTTGAGATGCACCATAATAATCATGCTAGAGGATATAGTAAGGTCATATAGGCATATTAACTATCGCATCAAATACAACCATGTTCATATAACAAGACAAGATGGCACACAATCATGCGAGGGCCAATGATTAGAAGGCATACGTCCTACATGGTACTAGAAACACTCATTAAGCATATACACATTCAACGAGGTTCAATTTGATTAACTTAACATGCTAAGAGTTTATTTCATATGTTAATCATTCAACGAGGGTTGACCACACTATCATGGACCTAATTCAAGGGAGACCAACAATCATGGAAATTCATACATACAGTACATATATCCATTCACAATTTCAATCATGCAAGATATTAGACAAAGCATGCTGAAATATATCAATGCATTATGTCATGCAATTTGGGGGGTTACTATTATAACCAGACAGAATTCTACAAGGACAATCACCGACTCATTACCATGTTTCTCGTGGGAACTAGTATGACTCACTCGGTATGACACAAGGACATTCACACTGTTCACAAGAGGTGAGAGTAGAACTCGTGTTTAGAATCTTATGGAAAGAAGACATGGCTAACCATTACGAGGATCAAAGGGGTGACTCCATGAGACAACTCACTCCTAACCCGAAACTACTTCAGTCGTCATTACCACTAACATACTCAAGTAACACTCACATCCGACACGATTTCCAAAGGTAATTGGTTAACCAACCCAAATTTCCCGTGGAAGACACCAACCTCCGGTACAAGACCCGACAGAAGCATTGGTGGTGGGATACAAAACAGGACTCGAAACGGGGAGAGCGGATGCTCTTCGACCCTTGCTAACATGCCTAAACGTGTTGGTGGGATGGTTGACGGAGTCAGAATCATCAGGGGTTTGAATTATGGGAGAGATATTCCGACAAGACAGGAGTTCCAATGACATAAGAACAAGGTATTCTCCCGCTATCCGTTTGCACAGTTATTCAATACATGATTGAAGTCAAGGCATACTGATTAGTTATCTATCCTAAGCACAATAGCACTCAGCATGGAAGCAATCAACGAGATTAATATGATCCCCTTCGAGGAGGAACGCCCTCGGGCCCGATTGGATATAATGCATATAATCCTAGAGACGATCTATGCCGTCCTTCGAGGGACGGCCGACCGGAGGGGCAAATACCTCACGGCTTCCTAACCCATGTCACCCCAACCTTCGGGTTCCTTGGAGCCTTCAAGTCCACCTGTAAAAGAACAAGCTATATTTTGTCTACCCGTTCCCAACTACATCCAATAGGGACTGTCTAGCGCCTTCACTACCCATTCGTTTCCCTTGTTTGATTACCGGGTTTATAGAGTCAAGTTCGTATTTAGTCCATTTGAGTTAGCCATAATAAATTCATTTTGCCCTTTCTAAAACATTTTGGAAAACCATTTGGAAATCTTGGGCCATTTTCAAAACCACTTCAACCTATCATACTCGGATTGCAAAACCTCAGCTCTGATACCCCTTTGTAACGGCCCAGGATTATGATTCCCAGGTTACGTTTCGAGGGATAAAATCCCTCGTTAGGACCTTGCGCCCCGAGTACAGGTTGAAGGTTTCGAAACCTACTTTAATGTTTTCAAAGGGGGATTTCGTACCCAAAATCGAAGGGATCGTTGGAATCCCCGGGGAAGTCCCCTGTACCTGTCGTAAGTCTAAGCGTGGAAATCAGAAATAGTGCGACTAGCGGAAATAAGTGTAATACAAGAGGGTGCCACGGCAGAGCCGGGTCAAAACGGAGTCTAAAGTGAAAATCCAAAAATGTAATCAGAGTCTGGTGAAGTCTATAACTCCAGCGTTCACTCTCCGCCGATAAAATGACCCGCGCAATAAGCAAACAACACCGATAGGATGAACATAAATAATACCTAAAAAAATTGATATGGGGCGGGATCAGATCGATGCCCACTTAACTCTGCATCCCAACCATAAGCACACATATACGCTATACCTAATAAAGATGCTTCTAGATGCATGGCGGAATATTAACACACTAACATGCTCCTAAGATCAAGTGCATAATAATAATAATAAGGCCTTAGCACAGAATACCAAGTGGTATATCCCTCTCCTACCTCCACCCCTTCCGACAGGCGGAGACTGGCCAGCTCGTGAATGCATTCATTCATAATAGGGCGGCACGCATGCCCAACCCGCTCCACAATAAAGCCCGCAGGCATATCATAATATAAGGAAGTACTCGATTGACTCAGGGTACCCGATGAAGCTGGGCTACCCTATGACCCTAGCAAAGACTTCTAGGACTATCACAGATAACGGCCGTTCTGTTTACATACACATAGAGAAATAGAATGCTCAACGATCAATGCAACCTAGCATGGTACTACATGGCATGCTGATCATGAATGCAACACCTAGTATATCATGCACCTAAAGCAGGGAATAGCTCTATTCAATCTGAGTAAGCTCCGAAGAGACTTACCTGGCGGTGCAGAACAGCAAGGCAAGCATTATAATAGATTAAAGATCACCTAGATACATATCAGAACGCACATATATAAGTCTACGTCTAATCATCCAAGCACTCAAGCATATCATTCAACGAGAATAGCAACCATATCGCAATCATCGTTCCATCATGTTCAACCATTCATCACATTGCCACATTCCACAAGACCATATCATTCTCATCATTCCATTCAGCCACATTCATGTATTTGCCATAACATATCCGCAAAATAATCCGCATATCACATATATCAAGTCCATCATATTCATCATATTTCGAAAGCATAAATTAACGCTACCCAAGTCTAACACTTCACCATGCCATTAGTCAATCAATCATGCCATTAGTACACACCAATCATGATATTAGTCAACCATCCACATCAATCATGCTAGTTAGTCACCGATCGCAAAATTCCCGAGTTAGTCCCGAAACCCGTTTTGAAAACTGAGTTGACTAGTTAGAAATTCCGTCATTGGGAGATGTTCATCAAATTCCTTTTTCTAAAATCCAAGTCTCATAAGATTATTTCTGTTTTAATCACCATAGTATTATACCTTTAAATCTCAATAATAATATCTTATATTCTAAATCTCAATTTATATTATATAATATTTTAAATACCATTTTATAAACACTTTCATAAAATATTTCCAAATCCCTTAAATTTCCCAACCATTTTTATTAAATATATTTTACTAAATCGAAAATCCCTTTTATAATCTTAACTCTTAAGACATAATATTATTTGACTCATCTTATAAAAATCAGGCCCAATTGGAATTAGGCCCAAATTTTATCTTTTAAATTTCGGATCCACAACCCAACCCATTCCCTTTAGTGAACCGGTTTCATTTTTATTTAAAGAAAACCGAACCGAACCCATCCTTTTTAAATCAAAAGAAAAACCGGACCAAAATTGGAGCTGTTCACCATCTCCCCCAAACGTCCCACAGCGTTCGAAAAAACCAGGAAGGAGGAGGAGAAGGGAAAGGCTGCCGGCGACACCCGGACTCCGGCCACCCAATCCCGACACCGACACACACACACTCACGGAAAGGGAAAGGAGAAGAAGAGGGAAGACGCTCACCGCGGTTTCGGAGCTTCGCCGGAGATCTGTCGAGGTTATTCGGGCTCGTCGGTGGCGCAATTGAGCTCGCTGGAGGCGAATCCGAGCGATTCGGGACCTAGGACGACGGTGAGAGGCTTAAGGGCGGAGTTTTATGGCATTTAGAGCGGAGAAGTGAAGAGGAGGGAGGCTTACCGCTTGGTTTCGGGGGAAAACAGGTGCACAGAGGGTGCTCGGAGACGGCGTCGGGTTCGGTGCCGGCCTCCTGGGCTGCCTGGGCGCTCGTGGTCGCCGGAGAGGATGAAAGAGGGCAGCTTCAGCTTGTATTCGCAGCGGAAGGCGGTGGATCTGCTGGTGTTGCTTCTCGGCAAAACAGGGAGGTGGAGCTCGCGGCTGGCTCCGTCTCGGCCTGGGCGGCGGTGGGAAGGAGGTGACGGTGACCAGGTGGTGGCGGAATGGAGGTGTTGCTGCTGGCGGCGCAGCTGGGAGGAGGAGAGATGGAGGTATGGAGGTGGTGTTTGGGTTGTGTACGCAGCGGAAGAAGACAGAGGAGAACACCAGGGATTTGTTCCAAAATTAAAAGTGGGGAAGGAGAGAGGCTCTGATTTCTTGAAAGGGGGAACACTTGCGGTCTTCAGACATTTCAGAGGAGGAATTGTTTGTTTTCTAAATAAAGGTGAATCAAGGAAGGGAGTGAGGGGGAAGAGGATAAGATTTGCCAAGAAGGGGTGAGATGAGTTGGAATTGGTCAAATATGAGACAAGTCTTAGAGATTTGATAAGAATTAGTTTTCAATTTTTTGATTTTAGGTTGAAAATTCGTTTCATGAGTTCTAAAATTCGAGTTAGCAAGTTTTCCGTTAAATTCCGCTTTTAAATTCATTTTTAATTATTATTATTTTTTGAAAAATTAGGATTTAAAATTCCGAGCCTTTACAAATTTATCCTTCAACGGATACAACAAACTTGAGGTAGAGATAAGAGAAAGAAAAAATGAAAAGGAAGTGAGAAGAATTAGTAAATGACGGTGTACATAGGAAGACACATAGTTAAAAATCTAAACAAATAAATAAGAAAATCATATTTGATTTGTTAGAATAAATATAATTTTATTTTAATCTTATCCTGTGGATATCTAAACTAACCAACCAAAATATCAAAAATATCTCAACTCATTTTGTAATCAAATCCTAACTGAATTAAATTTATTTAATTCATTAATTAGATTTGTTTAGTTATCCATACAATTCGATATGCAGTTGACATATCTTAATTGATTTCTTATTCCAATCTTAACTGAATTAGATTTGTGAAACAACTTAATAAATAAATAAATTAAAATACCTACATTAAAGGAGAATGCACCACATGACTTAGGCGACTTCTCCTTTAGTATTATACTAGTGCAGTACCCGTGCCCGAGACACGGGAGTATATGAACACATTGTAATCAATATGTATATGATGTAATTAGTTTTTCTAACTTGCGATCATGTGACATAAATTTATAACATTTGTTGAATTCATAAAATATTATATGAGATTAAGTAATTTAGTATTTTTAGGCAATTTATTTTTCATATCTAGATTATTAACCATAATTGTGTCGATTGATATTGTCATTCCTCATTCCCGTCTTGATTTTCATCATCCTCTTCATCACTTCCATATTTTATTTAATATATCCAGAGTATTATATTCCCCTTATAATTCTCTTTATCCCCATCTACATGCTTGTACACACCAAATATTGCAGGTTTGCCTTCTACATGCTTATAATAGTATAGTAGATCTTATTATATAACTTTCAATTAATTCATAAGTTCAAAGGTTTTTATTCCAAAAAAATACACATTATTGTTTTATTTTTATGTGCAAAGATTGTTTTTTTTTTTAATTATCTTCTAATCTTTTAGAGTTTGTTAGTTCTTCGCCGTAATAAAGGTCATTCATTATTGATTATGTAAAAAAAATACTCTAGATAAAACAACATTTTACTAATGAAAGAAGAAAATATAGATATATTGATACATGTAGAGAAAATGAGAAGAAAGAAATTGGAAGTACAAATATGATAGAAATAACATGCTTATTGTATACATATATACATGTAAATGTATTGAGTTATTGTTTTCTAAAAAAAAATGGAAAAAGTTATAGTTTGTTGTTATTTGATGAATGGTAAATTAAAATTGATCAATCTAGAGAATTCAGTACGTTACTATCAAATGAGATGATTGGAAGAAATTAGATTACATATTAACACATTATAAATAGGATTTTAATTATTTTATTTTGAGTAAGTATTTATTAGGATCAAAATTGATGAATAAAATAAACATGCATATGTACAAATAAATTTGTGAACATACCCACCAAGATTTAATGAACATGTTTCAAAACTAATATGGATGTGTGTGTGCGCGCATGTGTTCAGATTAAACATAAATTTAGGTGGTAAATCAAAATTTAAATTATAACTTAATTTTTTTTTAAAAAGAAATGATTAAATTATAACTAAAGAATTATATTTTAAATATAATGAATAAAATTAATAACACCAAATATATTGGAGTATCAAATAACCTAATAAAGAAGTTTATGAAATCTCTTGATTTTATCCTTTTGTTAAATTTATTTATTTTTAAATAATTGTAAATGATTAATTTTAATGAATAATTAGACATTATAACATTTCTAATATTTTCATTATTTATTTAAATCAAATTGGATTAATTGAACGCACTGAAATGAAATCAAGCATTAGTTTTTTTTGATCTCAGTCTAGTTCAATCGAGCTTCATGTCGACTCGACATATAGATCATGTATTGTATCATTGTATGTCCTATTTGTTTAACCGACAAATGTTAATTAGAAATAATGTCACAGTATAAGGTAAAGCCACATATGTTTAGTGAAATTGAACCCATATTAATTAATTAGGAATTTACATAGTTGGTAAAGCCACAAATGTTGATTAGATTTTTTATTATAAAAATGAAAATATATTTTACCTATAAAATATCAAATCAAATCGTAGGGAAATGACCTTTGAATTTAACAAGCATATATATGATTGATGGCTCGATTCTATAACAACACAAACAAAGAGAAATCCGGATAAGTAGAAAAACTATTATTTCATTTAAAATGAAAAAAAATATTTTACCTCAAATTATATTTACCACTTCAATTTTGCAAAAATAAAAAAACCAACCTGAATTAAAGTTTTAAAAAAAATATTTTACCTCAAATTATATGTACCATGGATAGAAGACTTCTCACCAGACGCTTAGCTCCATCCCTTTATAAGCTTACGAGCCCCACTGTTCACTGTGTGTTCTCTCTCTGGATGGTAAGTTCCACAAAACCCTAAAACAGCGTTCTCCAGAAGATACCTCTCTCTGGTGGCCGAGGTTGGTGGCTTGAAGATCCTTGCTACTCAAGGACTTCTGACCTGAGGAGCTCCATTGCTTGTGCTGAAGGCGGCGCTTCGAGACTCAACCCTTGAAGGATCAGATTGGTGATGTCCATGGAGATCAGAAGGGAGTTTCCTTATTTATTTTGATCTTTGTTGCTTGTTGCCTTACTTATTGTACTCCTTAGGATTTAGACTTCGATTGCCCTTCTTGTACCCAGATTGATCTTATATAGTGGATTTAGGGTCTCGACTCATGAGGCCCCACGGATGTAGGTGCAATACCCGAACCGTGTAAACAATCTCCTCTGTCCCTTTCGTTTTTCGTTTGGTTTTGATTTTTGTTTCATTTCTGCTGTGCTTCAATCGTTCGTATTTGTTACTCAAACTCGTTAAAACGATTTCAAATTGGTATCAGAGCATGGTTTTGAGTTAAGGTGTTTGTTCTCTGCGTCTGGCTAGCTAACTTCTTAGTCAGAAAATGGGATGAAACCCTAGAAACTCTTACTTATGATATTTTTTGCTCTTCAAAACCTTACTTGGGACAGTATTATTTACGTTTCTGGGACTGCATGCTTTAGATCCACTTTAGATCTGTTGTTTTCTTTCAGTTTTCTGCTTTATAGCTTTACTTGAACCATGTCTGAATCTTCTATTCGCATAAAACCTTATGATGGTAACTCTAACTTTGCTATGTAGCAGCTTAAGATGAAGGCAGTGCTAATAAAGGAAAAATGTTGGACTGTAGTGACTGGAAGCTACCCTGAGAAGATGTCAAAAGAAGAGAAGACTGAGCTGGATCAAGTTGCCCACAGTGAGATCCTCATAAGACTCACAGACGAAGTGTTAAGGCAGGTTATGACTGAGAAGACTTCTCAAGACCTATGGAAGGCTCTTGATAAGCTCTACTTGGTGAAATCTCTCCCTAGTAGAATTAACTTGCTTTGTAGATTATTTAACTACAAAATGGATGTCTCTGTGTCTTTACCTGATAACCTGGATAGATTCTTAGCTATGACTCAAGACTTTGCTAGATGCGGTGATAACATAAATGAAACTCATCAATGTGTTTTATTATTGAATGCTTTGCCTGCTCAATTTGACACATTCAAGGATGTTATTCAGTTCAGTCATGAAAGATTGAGTAACGTTAAGATTATAGAGTCTATTGCTCAGAAAAATGAGGTTTTGAAGGTTTTTAAGACTAAACAAGAGGCTAAAAATGAAGCTCTTATGGCAAAGGCTAGGTATAAAAACCAGCAACAAAATAAGAACTTCTCTAGGAAATCTGAGTAGAAAGATAATGCTTCTTCATCTGGTGATAAATCAGTTTCTGATAAGAAAAATGCTACATGCCATTATTGCTCTAAAACTGGTCATTATGAAAAGGACTGTTATAAAAGGAAAAGAGATGAGGCTAAAAAGGCTAAAAAGAATGCATCTAAAACACACCAACCTTTTTCTGCTGTGCTTGATTCCAGTCAGTACTTCACACATGAATTGCTTGTTGTTTCTGCCTGTTATGACTGTGAAAATGCTTGGATTTTGGATTCTGGCTGCACCATGCATTCTACACCTCATAAAAACTGGTTTTGTGATTTGAAATTGATAAATGAGGGTGATGTGCTTCTGGGTGATCATTCTGCAGTGTCTATTAAAGGAATAGTTTCAATTGCTCTTAAAATGTTTGATGGAAAAATTAGAGTCTTGCAAAATGTTAGATGGGTTCCAAATCTTAAGAGAAACTTGTTATCTGAAAGTGTGTTCGATGATCTTGGCTATCACATTGATGTTTTCCATGGCATGAGGCATGTTAGTAAAAATGGTAGAGTCCTATTGAAGAGTGTTAAAAGAAATGGCTTGTACTATGTTACCTGTCAGACTGAGTGCAATTTTGTTGCTTCTCCTGTGCTTGCTGTATGTGATAAACCTATGAATTATGAGTTAACCACCACCTGGCACAATAGGTAATTAGGTCATATTGGCAATTCTGGTTTGCATCACTTGCATAAGTCTGGTATTCTTAGCTGTCAGCCTGCTGCTCTTGATGTTTGTGACAATTGCTTGCTTGGTAAACAAACTAGGCTGAGTTTTAAAGAGTCATCTTACATTGCTGCTTCTCCTCTTGAGTATATTCACTCTGACTTAAGGGGGCCTTCTCAGATAGATACTGTAGGTGGTAAGAGATATTTTATATCTATTATTGATCATTACAGTAGGAAAATCTGGGTTTACCTCCTTAAACATAAGAGTGATGCATTTGATGCTTTTAAAACCTGGAAAGCTAGAGCTGAAAATGAGTATGCTTGTAGAGTTAAGTGTCTAAAAACTGACAATGGCTTGAATTTTGCAACTCTGAGTTTGATAGTTATTGTAAAGAACATGGTATTAAAAGGCATTTAACTGTTCCTGGCACACCACAACAAAATGGTGTTGCTGAAAGGATGAATAGGACTTTACTAGATAAAACCAGATGCATGCTTATATCTGTTGGATTGAAACATTCTTTGTGGGGTGAAGCACTTGTTACTGCTGCTTATCTCATAAATAGATCTCCTTGCTATGCTGTTGAATTTAAGACACCTAATGAGTTGTGGCACAAGAAAAAAACCTGACCTTAGCCATCTTAGGACATTTGGTTGCACTGCTTATGCTCATCAAAATACTAGAAAATTGAATCCTAGATCTCTTAAGTGTGTTTTCCTTGGTTATCATGATGGTGTGAAAGGTTACAAATTGCTTGCTTTACAACCTGGTGCTTATAAAGTTTTTGTTAGTAGAGATGTGGTGTTTAAAGAAAATGAGTTCCATTTTAAGTCTCTTCTAACCCCTACTTCATCCAGGGATGATAGTACTGAAAAAGGTGCAGGTAATGTGACTCCTCATTTCTATGATCCACCACCCCTTCCCCCTGAAACCTCTCAGCATACACAAGGATATTCCGATGATGAAGCTGATGAGAACAGGGATCCTATTGTGGATGAAGAGCAAACCCATCAAGTGGGTGAGGGTACAACTTCTTCCTCATCTTCTTCTCCTAGCTCTTCTTCTTCTACTTCTGCTGCTTCTGATATGAGTGCTTCTTCTTCTTCTTCTGGATCTGTGCCTTTCTCTTTGTTTGATTCTGATGCTCACTTACCTGATTCTGATGCTCATAACTTGCAAAGTAGGCATAACTTGTGTGATTATCAGTTAACCAAAGATAGAGAGCCTAGGACTAAGATTCCAAATAAGAAGTTTGCTAATTATATTGCTGAGTTTGCTCTTGTTGTGTCTGATGTGATTAAACATTATACTCCTGACACCTTTGAACAAGCTTTAAGATGTGCTAATCATGATAATTGGATGGCTGCAAAGAAAGAAGAAATTGACTCTATGAAGCTTAATAATACCTGGAAGTTGGTTGAGAAACCTAAAAATGCTAGGATTATTGGCAGTAAGTGGATTTATAAACTGAAAGAGAGTGTGAACCCTAAAGAATTACCCAGATTTAAAGCTAGGTTAGTTGCTAAGGGATTCACTCAAAGAGAAGGGGAAGACTACACTGAGATTTTTGCTCCGGTTGTCAAATATAAAACTTTAAGGTTGCTTCTGGCCATGGTTGTCTATAATCTTGAAATTGAATAGATGGATGTGAAAACGGCTTTCTTGCATGGTGTGTTAAATGAAACCATTTATATGAGTCAACCTAAAGGTTTTGTTGATAACCTCAATCCAAATTATGTATGCTTGCTTAAAAAATCTATATATGGTCTTAAGCAATCTCCAAGACAATGGAATATCAAGTTTGATTCATGCATGAAAGGCTTAGGTTTTAAGAGAAGCTGCTATGACTCTTGTCTCTATATCAGTAGAGTTAGAGGTAGAGAACCCCTGTTTGTGCTATTGTATGTGGATGATTTGTTGCTTATCTGCAAAACCATGGATAGAATATCACAACTGAAAAGGGATCTCTATAAAAACTTTGACATGAAAGACTTGGGTACTGCTAAAAGAATTTTGGGTATTCAGATTAAAAGGGATAGGTCTAAAAATCTGATTTGGTTGTCTCCAAAGGACTATTTGATCAAAGTGCTTGATAGATTTCATGCTTCATCTACTAAACCCTCTCCTATACCATTAGGAGGGCACTTTGACTTAACCAAAGTTAAGACTCCCTTATCTGTGAAAGAAGTTGAGCTCATGAAAAACATACCTTATGATGCCGCTGTTGGCTCTGTCATGTATGCTATGATTTGCTCTAGACTTGATATTGCTTTTGCTGTGAGTGCCCTTAGTCGTTTCATGTCACAACCTGGAGAAAAACATTGGGCAGCCATGAAGTATCTCTTCAGATACTTAGATGGAAGCATTAATGTTGGTCTCAAATACACTAACCATGCTTCTAGCACTGCTTTGCTTGGATATGTAGACTCAGACTATTCAGGTAACAAGGATAATAGGAAGTCCACCACTTCCTATATGTTCACATGGGCTGGAAATTGTATATCTTGGAAAGCTCAACAACAACCTATATTTGCTCTTTCTTCTACAGAAGCAGAGTATATAGCTGCTACAGAGGCTTGCAAAGAAGCTATTTGGTTACAAGGATTGCTGAAAGAGATTGGGAGAAAATCTTATACATTAGTGATCAACATTGACAGCCAGAGTGCACTCTACTTGTGTAGAGATCCCATGTACCACGAGAGAACCAAGCACATTGATGTTCGTTTCCATTTCATCAGAAACAAAGTTGAGAAGGGAGTGGTACATGTGAAGAAAATGGATGGTTGTCAAAATCTCAAGCATTTCCAATCGCACAGGTATGGCCGCTTAATGAGTTTGGATCTCTAGACTGATCGATCTACGACCCTTCGGCTTACATCAGGACTTCTTTTCTTGACTTTCTTCAGTATGATGGTCTCAATCTTACAGCTTAGCAGAGTAGTCAGAAAATACATGTAGTCTTTGTGTGCATGATTGTGTGATTCTCTCACTCAAATCAAAGCTCGGTCTTGTTTTTTTTCACATTATTGTAACATTTTTGATAAATTTATCATTAGTTGTTATCCGGACGGGGGATTGTCTTATAATCCATTAGTTATAGGATTAGTTTTGTCATTGCTCCAAACATCCTTATGCCTGATGTAATGTTATGTTGAAATACCTCACTCCTTTTATTCTTTTTTTTTTTTTTTCTGTGAGAGCAGAAATCTCACTCCTGAAATCCTGTGAATAAACACACTTCAACACACGAAGCTCAGTTTATGTACAAAGTAGTCTAACTAA
Organism: Persicaria tinctoria; assembly: GCA_037127255.1. Classification (NCBI taxonomy): domain Eukaryota; kingdom Viridiplantae; phylum Streptophyta; class Magnoliopsida; order Caryophyllales; family Polygonaceae; genus Persicaria; species Persicaria tinctoria. The sequence goes on along the minus strand of JBANSL010000015.1, from coordinate 35,968,010 downwards.
CTACCTACCTAACTATATATAGAGAAAGAGGTTGGGTTCTATGTGAGCAAGACTTACCATGTAAAATGTGAGAAAAACCTGATCTTTATATAATAGAGAATTGATGGATGAGATTCATTCCAATTTTTAATGTAATTTAAATTAATTATAATGGGGTCCATACCAAATTCTAGTTCACTCTACTCTAAAGGTAGTCGTGAGATTATTCATATGTAATATTATTGAGATCATATAAAAATTTCACCATTGATGTACTTTTGTTTGGTCAAATCACCATTGATGTACTTGAGATTATACGAACGAATAATATATATATATATATATATATATATATATATATATATATATATATATATATATATATATTATTCGTTCGTATAATCTCAAGTACATCAATGGTGATTTGACCAAACAAAAGTACATCAATGGTGAAATTTTGTGCACAAGGCTTAGGGTGTACCTTGTGCACAAATTTGGACCATTCATTGAGTTATGATAGATGGTGGAGATTAATCTAATTTTTTTCCTATTTTTTAATTAAAAAAATGTGGGTCCTGTAAAAAAACCAACTTACCTCCGTAGTCAAGCGCGTGTGGAGTGTGGAACTGTGGAAGGCAATTTCAATTGATGAACTTCATCAATTACGCACAATTTTCAAATGTATGTCCAAAAAGTCATTCCATTATTTTTTTTAATTGAAAATAATGGTCAACTCTTTTGTAATTAGGCAATGATAATTTACTGTTTTGATTTTTTTAGAGTAATTTTTTTGAGGGTATTTTCATAGTATTCTCATACAGATAATGAATCAACTAAAATTTAGGTGAATAATATTTCAAAATTTCTATTTTAAAATTTAAAAACCCTAAATATCTAAAAGAAATATTTGTGATTATACAAATAATTGTGACAAATTTCTATGAATAATAATCAAACCCCAAATCCTTAAATAATCAAAACTCAAATACTTCAATTTCTACGAATAATAATTAAACCCCAAATTTCTACAAATAATATTAAGACAAATTTGGGAAAATATTTTAACGAATAATGTTGGAGATGGTGTTCCTAAACATTGATTTCTAACGAATATATATTTAAATTTAGATCAAAATAAAAAATTAAATTTTATTATAGTTTATTCGAATGGGATGGTGGTGGATTTGTGAAGTAACACTTTTCTTATGGGTTTTTCTTTTTTTTTTTAAAAAAAATAAATCGTTAATGTATTCCCAAATTTAAAAAAAAATCTTTACTGTATCCATATCTTTTATTTTTTATTTATTTATGAAGATATATTTGGCATTTTTTGTTATTATCAATCTAAATCAATTTTTAAAATTTAGCAATTCCACCGTATAATTGTTTTGGATTCTACTGAATAATGTCATGTTACCTTTTTACATCCAGTTCAGATCAAAATTTACCAATTCCAATGAATAATTTCTCACATGCTACCTGTAAAGACTCGGATTTTCAAATCCTAATTTTTCGGAAAAAAGGAAATTAAAAATGAATTTAAATCGAATTAAAAGCTCGTTTAGCGGATTCCGACCAGAATGTAAAATTCGACGAACAATTTCCATCCTTTGACCTCGAAAATTCAAAATAATTATCAGATGGCGATATCCTTGTCTATTTTAAAAATCTAACCGACCGAGAAAGCGAGAGTCAGAGAAACTAACATTCGAGAACTAATTTCTGGGTTCAAAATTCGGGTATCCGAAATAGATTACGGGTATTGGTTTAACCACTTCCAGACACTACCCTAACCAACTCGCTCACCATACCTCTTCAAAGGTCATCCCTCACCCCGTCATTCACTCATTCATCATCACCCTCACCTGCTCCCTTCAATCAGTTCGCCACCGGTCATCACCATCATGTCTTCACCGTCCCACGCCATGACCTTCTTCACCATCTGTTCACCATCACCAACTCTTCCTTCACTCTCTCCCCATCTTCATCCATCTCAACACCACCCAAACGCCACCATCGCCTGCTCCATCATCAGCTTCACCTCCATCCCCATTTTTCCTCATGGCCACCCCTTCGTTTCCTTCTTGTTACGAAGAGCAGCCGCTTCGGCCGTGCTCCCTCCGTTCCACCTGAAGCCAGCGACCCTAAGGCGCCCCTCGGAGCCACCTCCACCAGCAGTGGAGCCACCAGGAGCAACCCACGAGCCACCGCAGCTCCGACGACCTCCCATGTCCCCTATTTCCACAACCAAGGTCTTTGCCCGATTCGTTCTCGAAACAAACTTCCGGTAAGCCGTTCTCACTCGTTTTTGATCGGAATCACCCTCGAGCTCCTCAATCACACTCACCCATGTCCGGCGCAGGTCCGACGAGCCATCGCGAGCCACCGACGACGCCCCGACCTCCGATCGAGAGCTCCGAAGTCGCGAAATCCATCGGTGAGCTCCCGCCTTTCCTTCCTTTGTTTCATTTCGAGTGTGGGGAGTCGGGTGGGCTCGTGAACCCCGGTGAGACCTCCGGCGAACTCGTACTGGCGATGAGCAGAGGTGAGCGAGCTCGGGAGCAGGGGCGATGAGCGCGGGTGAGCAGAGCACGCGAGCAGCGAGCGCGGGAGGAGCAACCCAATGGAGGCAAGCTCGAGGAGCCCAGGAGAGCAAGGCGGAGCTGGCGGGTGCGGGTGCAAGGAGCCGGCGAGCGACGGGTGAGCAGGCGCGGGAGCGGGACATTCCTCCATTTGAAATCAAAGGAAGAAGAAGGCTGACGTGGCCTTTGGTGGGCCCCAATTGCTAACATATATATATATATATATATATATATATATATATATATATATATATATATATATATATATATATATATATATATATATATATATATATATATATATATATATATATATATATATATATATATATATATATATATATATTTGTTATTTATTAAACCGGGTTGGGATTTTATAACCGGTTCGGTTCGGTTCGGGTTATGCGTTTATTATTTAACTAATTAATGGTAATTAAAATATATTATTGGGACTTCAAGATTTATAAAGAATTTGGAAAAGAATTTCAAGGTTGGGAAGTAATCTAATAAATAAATTTAAAAGGGCATTTGACGAGTATTTTCAAGGGTCGGAATACTTAATTATTTAACTGGATTTGAAACGGTTCTGAAACTAACCTGGGAATAAGACTTATTCGATGACTAACTTGCATGATAATATGATCGTTTGACTAACAGTATGATATGTATGAATAATAACATGACTTGTGGTGAATTATTATATGAGATTAAATGTTGGACAATTACGGCGATCTAGTAGGATTTTATATCACACAAATTATGTCTTATGATTTTGATGAACCGTTGAGGTATATGTGGAAATGACGTATATGAACATGCAGAATTGGTTGAATGATTTATGGAGAACGATGTGGTCTTGAGGAGTGGATGATGCGATGAAATGACTTTCATAATATGTTACTTGTTCTATTGTTTGAGGTGTGCTTGAGTGCTTAATAGTTGAATGTAGACTTATATATATTCCATTATGTACTAGGTGATACTCTGTCGTTGTGAATACTGTGTGATGGATTGTTCTGTTGCCGGTCTACTAGCCAGGTAAGTACCTCCAGGGCTTACTCAGTAACCAGTACCTCCTGCCTGATGTGTCATATAGTATGTAGGTGTTTCATATGCATAAGAGCATGCCATGTAGTATCATGCTTAGAAATTGCACTTACGAATGAGCATTCTTATTCTGTATGCGTTTGAATACAGAACGGCCGTTATCTGCGAGTCCTAGAGTCCTTGCTAGGGTCATAGGGCAGCCCAGTTTCATCGGGTGTTGTCCTCCTTGAGTTATATATATATATCACGAGATACGAGATGAGAATGAGATACGAGATGAGCATGAGATGCGATATGATGATGAGATTTGATATGATATAGTATCGAACTGGCCAGTCTCCACCCTATCTGGAAGAGGGGTGGTGGTAGAAGAGGGATATACCACTTGGTATTCTTTGTTAAGGCCTTACTTAATATTCTACATATATGAATTAGGAGCATGATAGTGTGGTTAAGATTTCAGTACTGCATGAAGACATCCTTTATTCTAGGTATAGGCGTATTATATGTCCTCAGCGCGGTCAGAGGACCCGCGGGCGGACTCTTGGCCTGACTTGGTGGTATAGTTTCAGGTACCCGATACACTGCTTGATTTTGTGCTGTTATGACGGGGTCTATTCTTATGGCGGAGAGTGAGTGTTTGAAACCTGACTTCACCAGATTCATGCATTTGGGATTCTCCCTAATTGTACTCTATTTTGACCCGGCTCTGCCGTGGCACTGGTTGTATCATTTTCAGAACGTATGCCCGGGCCCCCAACGGACCTTTCGGATTTGGGTGCGAAATTCCACTTTAAACTGCACATCTTCGATTTCAAACCTTCAACCTGTACTCGGGGCACAAGATTCTAACGAGGGATTTCATCCCTCGAAACGTAACTCGGGAATCATAATCCCGGGCCGTTACACTACCGAATAATGTTTTATTGTTTTCCATCAATTTCAAATAAAAGAAACCCAAAATCCTCAAACAATAATTACGATTTATACGAATAATACTCGTATTTCAACGAATAATGTTTCATATTTTATCGAATAATGTTTAGTTGTGTAATTATACTCGTATGATAAATGTTTTTTATGTGTTGTTGCGCAAACCAAATACCTCTTATCCTGACGAATAATGAAGCAAATTTTACCGAATAATTAACTAAATCATTACCATCAGTAACAAAAACTCGACACATACACATGAATAATTGAAAAATTGTGAATCAAATTATACATCTAGAAAACCTTACACTAAATGCCTCGAGAAAACCCTACCCACAGCCCCAAATTCCCAATCAATTCAAGTGCCTCGAGTTGACTTAGGATTTCAATTTGGAAAGCGGAGGCCGAGATCTCCGAATTGTCTTGATCTGCAAATTTCAATCCTTCACGTAGACTTTGGATTCCATTGCAATCGGTGGCCTGACTTCCAAATTCAACTAATTAGCAAGTGCTAATTAGCTAATTAGTGTCTCCCAACATCGCATTCAACACCAAACCTTTGGTTTTGACGAAGAACGAAGGCGACAATGATGCTGGATACTGGATGCATACCGAAATTGCTTCGCGGCGGTGAGTGTGGCGAAACTGGTCGATCTTTATGCCGAAGGCGGACACCACAGTGGCGACGCCGAGCACCGAGTTGAGGAGGAGGGGGACATCAACGCCGGGAGGTCACTGCACGGGCGGTGCTCAACCAATCCTCCAATCGGCCCCGACCACCGCCGGAACTGGCCACGCACTCGAAATAGCCTGCCGGAGAAGACGATTCATCGCTGTGCGACTCCGCCCCGACGCCGATGCTCCTCGGATACCCTGGCTGCCAGAATTGCCGCGCACAAGGCCTTCGTCGCCGGTGATGCTTCGATTAGGGCGTTATATGGTGATTTGCAATGGTGATTGAACGTGAGGAAGAAGACTAACGATGCCTGGGTTTTAATTTATGCCAATCACACGCGCCTCAATCTCCTGAATTTGTGATGCAGGATGAGTTTTTTTTTAATTATTTTAAACACCCGTACACGTGGAGGGATGTAAACCCTCCATTCCACTAAAATCTATGACTATTACTTGTGCACAAGGTACACTATCGGGGTGTGCACAAGGGAACCACTCCCTATATCCACTCCCTATATATATATGTTCACCATTGGTATACTTGAATATATGAACGAAAAATTTATGACATATATACGAATAATCTCCATATATATTAGTCCGTATATACATAAACAAAGCCCCCAAAAATATCCTACATACATACGAATAATAAACTATATATAGATGAATAATCTAGTCAAAACTCTAAAATCTTTCATCCCATTCCATCTCTTCAATGGAACTCAACAGCTTCTTGTGCAGTACGTGTAGATCCAACCTTTTTTTTTTTTTTTTTTTTTTTTTTGATAAGGAAAGAATTCGGGTGGGCTGACCCTACTCGGCAGCATCCTTGCGGATGAGGTCAAGGAGACCTGGATCGTTTTTAATATCGACTCCTCGGGCAGAGTGGCTAAGGTGTGCAACCTTATCCGCCACTCTATTGCCCATGCGAGGAACATGGAAGAAAACTACTTCTTCCATAGTCGATAGCAGGACTTGAACATCCGACAATATTAGTTCGATCTCCCAAGGGCATTTGGATTTCTTATTTAAGTGATCGATGATAATCTTGTTGTCGCTTTCAATCTGGATCTTTCCTATATGTAGTTGCCGCACCTGTTGGATCCCTATTTTAAGAGCTAAGGCTTCCGCTTTGAGTGGATTTTGCTTGCCCAGGCGTTGGTGGTGTATTGAAATCGGGTGACCAACCCAGTCCCTAATAATGGTACCTGCCGAGCTTTCGCCGTTAGAAAGCGTTGAACCGTCGAAGTTTAGTTTAAAAGTGCCTAGGGGAGGCTTCCGCCAGGAAATTGTTTTGTGATTCTTACTTTGTTTTTTGACAAGGTATTGTCGAAGCGGGCGAAAGTCTTCCTCAAAGTCAGCCTCAGCAACCGATGTCTTATTCCAGTTATCTATATGGGATTTGATCAGTCGTAAGTCTATTTCTTTTTGTGGGATAGCAGCCTGTTGAAACAGATGTTTGTTCCTGACACACCATGTCGTCCACCATGAGAAAGCGAGGTTGGTTAGAGCGGAAGGAGGAAGGCTCTTCCCAAGGGTAGATAGGATGGGTTTAATATCTCGGGACTGTGCAAACAGACAGACAATTTGTTGCTGGTTCTGCGGCGGAAGCTGATGTATATCTTGGATGAAGGAACACTCCAAAAACAGATGGACCTCATCCTCAGGTGCCGCATTACACATCGAGCAGGTAGGTGGGACCGAAGCACCCCTGTTGGACAGCCTGCAAGCGGTTGGGAGGCCATCCTGAGCAATCTTCCAAAGAAAGTTTTTAACTTTCGGAGGTGTGTTAATCTTCCAAATCCAGTCATTGTGGTCTGGAAGTGGTGCCGACTGAGCTGTAATCAATTTGTATGCACTAGCCGTAGTAAACCAGCCTTCCCTGTCCGGCCACCAGTATAAGCGGTCTTGCATAGTCGAGGTAGGTAGGGGGATATCCTGGATCTCCTGCACTATATCAATTGGGAGAGCTTCTTGAAGCTTTTCTGTCCACCACTTACCCCCCAGAATATAATCACTAACAGTTTCGTGTAGATCCAACCTAACCTACATACACAATAAACTAAAAAAATTAGCATTAATGGTACGTGTTTCAAAGAAATGGTATGTGTTGCAAACTAAAAAAAAATTCATGTGCAGGGCTGGCCTCTGGCATAGGCCAAAGAGATCGCCGCCTCGAACCCCCGATTCAAGAAGGGCCCCGTAAAAAATATATAATGTAAATAATTAAGATAATATGTATATAAATATTTTGTATATATGAGTAAAAAAACCTATTAATGTTAGGATATAAACAAAATACATACTTTGTCACATAACTTTATAACTTATTTAATCTTCAATCTAAGTGAATAAAGGACCGATATAGCCTAAGATAACCTTATCTTAATTTCGATTCTTACAAATAATATAAGGTGATTTTTTAGTAAAAAGATTTTATTTGTATGGCCAATTTTGATACTGCTACATGTTAAGTTTAACTTTAATTACAATCGAAAAACGAAGACATTATAAAAAAAATACTTTTCGAACTTTATTTATCACTAGCAAAGTCTCTCATTCTTTTTATACCTCTAATAGGGAAATCTATTAACCTCAAGTAAATAAGTACAATGGCATAAAATCGTTGCTTTGAATCGTATAATGACAATGTATAACATTAGATGTATACTAAAAATCATTAATTAGTGATGAAAAATATATATAACTCAAGTTTACTAGTGTTAAATTAAGTTTAAATTTTATAATTTAAAATAATTTATTTAAAAATATAATTTGTGACTAAATTTATAGTAAAAGACCCTTTTTCCGCCTATAGCCCAAAAAACACTAGGGTCGACCCTGTTCATGTGACTCATCTAAACTTATTAATTGATTCATCAAAATAGATAACCTTTTTTTTTACAAGCAAGTACATATACTTAATTTCAAATAAAAGATGGTAGAAAATAGTAGTAGAAACTAATTCATGGATCCAAATGTTGACATAATTTGAGAAAATTAATTTATGATCCCCTAAACTTAAAACCCTACCATAATTTGAATTGTTGCCCCGAAAATAGATCTATTTGTTTGAAGGATAAACCGCAAAAAACCACCCTTTAAATATAGCATATTACCCATAACCACCCCATAAATGCGAAATTGCGACAAACAACCCCTTATATGTAGTCTGTTAGCAAAACACCACCCATTCCATATATTCCGTTTGCTTACCGTTAAAATTGATCAAAATTACCATTTTATCCCTAAGTTTTTATTATATTCATTTAAGTCTCAACCTACCCACTATTTATCATCTTCATCATGTGCAACCCACCATAATACCATTATACTCCGTAGCTTTTATTCTTCAGGCTCTTCATCTTCATGCTAATAATTATTGTTGCCTTTGATCTCCCTTGATGATTGGTGATCTGAATTGAGGTAAATTGCATCAAACCTTTGAATTCGAACCTTAATCTTTTGAATTCGACCCTTAATCATTGTTCATTGGGAAGAACCCTAAAATTTGGGTCTTTTATTTTTTGGCATTTTTTCTGGAACTTCGATTGAGGAATTCACTACATGAGGCATGGAGAAAAGGATCAAAGAGTTGTGGCAAACCTAAAAGGCCACTTGAAATTGAAAGTCTTCGCCGCCTCCGAAGCCAAACCCTTGGTTTCCAAAATTTTCCCATTGGGCGCCCCCAAACCGTCACCGGATCCATACTCCCGGCCTTAGATCTGCAATCGGCAGTCCGACATTTCTTCGGTTAAGGTTTCTATCCGTAGATTTGTAGGAAGGGGTGAGGGAAACAGGCGATTTGAGAGGGTTTTCTTTCGAGATCTAGCAAACTTCTATTCCAGTCCAATCCAGGTTGTCTCGATGCTTTCCCTACCGCCGCCAAGCTATGCCGGCAAGCTCGCTAGCAACGACCGAACGACGCCTTGATCTTGACGATTATATATGGTTTGTCCGAGCAATTCTATTCAGATTGCATGATACGGAGTACATCGTATCGTATGTTGATGTCTTGATGATGAAGATACATAGTATTGTGTCCCATCCCAGATGAACAAGGCAGTGGAAGATGAATAAAAAATTCATGGTTTTGTTACTTTTGTATTTTTGGATTTAAAATATAATAAAGTTTTAGGGTCAAAATGGTAACTTTGAATAATTTTAACAGCAGTTAGATGGAATACATAAATGGGTGGCTTTTTGCAATCGGACTAAATATAAAGGGTGGTTTGCCGCAATTTCGAATTTAAAGGGTGGTTATGAGCAATACCTCGTATTTAAGGGGTGGTTTTCTGCTGTTTACCCTTGTTTGAATTGCAATCAATTAATAATAAATTAAAAAAGAAGAATTATATCTTACCATATTCAATTTCATGTACTGAATCGAAAGATGTATAATCCATGGTGTTCGAGTGTTCAACATATCCGAACCTAGCCTCAAGCAAGAGGACAAAGGAAACAGTGAATGTCGTCTTCTTCATCTTCTCTAGTAGGGGATCACGATCCGATGAACGAGATCTATAACATTGTCATGGGAGAGACATCGAGCGATAGAGAGAGAAAATTAAGAGGCGAGAGAGAGCGGATGTTTGACAAAGTGGAGTGGAGGTTAGGGTTAACCAGGAAGCCTGTTTTAACGGGTTAATTTGATTGCAAATGTAACGGCTCGGATATAAATACTTGAGTTACGTTTCGAATGTCGGATACCTTCGTTCGTATTTTTCAATCTAGGTACGGTTTGAGGTTTCAAACCTCTTTAAGCATTATTAATTAAAACGGGGATTTTGAACCCCAAACCATCGTAGGGGTTTTGGGTACCCTTATCCTGTCTTAAGGACTAAGTCGCGGAAATTTGTTTAAGAAAGCAGGACAAAAGCAAAAGTAAAGTACAACTTGCCACGACGGAGCCGGGTCAAAACCAAAACCATAAATTAAATAATACTTATCCAAGTTAGCGGGTTAGGCCATTTCTTCGCTTTTGCCCAGGAGGGTTCCCCGTCATAGAAGCATGGAGAAAGCAATGAGCAAATACCTAACACTATCCACGAAGTCAGGCCTAGAATTTGCATGTGGGTCATAAAGACCGCGCTGAGGTCATATAATACGCATATACCTAGAATAAAGGATGATCTAGTGTAGTACATAATTTAAACACACAAGACATGCTTTTATCAGGATATAAGATAATGTAGAAAGTAGGGGTGGGCACGGGACGGGACGGGACTCGTCCCGCGAAATTTTTACGGGACGGGATTGGGACGGGATTGACACTTTTTTTTCGGGACGGGATGGTGTTTGGACGGGACGGGATCGGGACGGGACGGGCCTTGTCCCGCATATAAAAATAATAAAATATTATATAAATTTGCAAAGTGAAAAATGCTTTCATAATTCATTATTTTGTATAATATGTTGAATACGGTATTCTTCTCAACTATATTATTCAATAATAATAATAATAATATTATTATTATTATTATTATTATACTATTATTAATTCATACAATGATTGTATAATTAATTATAATGTTCAACACATTTGGCAAAATTATCTTACTAGATCAGGACGGAAAGGAATTGAGACGAGATTCACTAGATATTGTCTCATTATCGATTGATAGTTGGGAAGAATACCGTATTTAGCTATTTGCCTCTTGTAACTCTAAATGGGTATAATAATAATAATAATAATAATAATAATAATAATAATAATAATAATAATAATAATAATAATAATAATAATAATAATAATAATAATTGGATAATAATAATAATAATAATAACAAAAAAAAATAATAATAATAATAATAATAATCCCACGTTATAATTAAAAATAAAATAAAATAATATTACTTATTTTTATTGTTATTATTATAAAATAATTATACTTTACAAGAAAAAAATATAATATGATATAATAATAATATAATAATAATAATAATAATTTTATTATAAATTAATATTATTATTAAATTATATTATAATATTATATAATATTATTATTATTATTATTATAAATTGAAAATTATTATTATAGTTATAAATAATATTTGCTCAAATAATAATAATATTATTATTATAAACAAATATTATTATTATTATTATAAATGGAAGATTATGATTATAATTATAATTATAATATTTTCTCAAAATAATAATGCTAATAATATATTATTATTATTCTATAATATTATATTATTATTATTATTATTATTATTATATGCGGGACGAGACGGGATTTGCGGGATCCCACCGGGATCGTCCCGCATTTCGTCCCGCATAATTTTTGTGGGACGAGATCGGGACGGGATTCGCTATTTTGTCCCAAATCCCACCGGGATCGGGACGGGATCGGGACGGGACCGGGACGGGATCGGGATTTGCGGGATTTGTGCCCACCCCTAGTAGAAAGATTGTAAAGGCGCCCAAAGAATGTCAAGTGGCATATCCCTCTCCTACTCCACCCCCTTTATCATGAGCAGACCTAGCCAGTATGGTACCCATTTCATTATATGTGTGCACATATCATATCATATCATCATGCTCATGTCCGATGGTGCTGGACTATGATATCATCCCATATAACGACACAACGACTCAGGATACCCGATGGTGCTGGCCTATCCTATGACCTTAGAAAAGATTCTAGGACTCATAGGTAACGAGCGTTCTGTTCACAAACACACCAATTAACCGAATGCTCATTCACAAGTGCAATCCTAGCATGATACTACATGGCATGCTCTTATACATATGCAACACCTACATACTATATGACACATCAGGCAAGAGGTCCGAGTTACTGAGTAAGCTCTCGTAGGAAACTTACATGTAAGCGTGCAAAATCCAAGCAATCAACACCAATAACATTTTGAGGAAAAGGTCCCCTTTTAACATCAATTTAAAATCCCGACGCTCGACGTCAATCATGTTTACTAAAACAAAATCCCGACATTAGGAATTTAATCGAATTTTAAATCATTATCGGAATTAAAATAAATTTATCAGTACTCGAAAGCGGAATTAAAATCCGCTAAAATCCCAAATTTTAAAACGATGCCAGAATGACTTTAAAATCGAAACTGGTGCTCGAGAACGAGTTTTCTCCTATTTTTACAGATCTAATAAAATAATAATTTATTTAATCAAAATAATAATAAAATTATATTAAATTATATTCGGTCTTTACAGCAAAACTGTATTACATGCACAATTAACAAGAGCGAGGAAAATTAGTAGGTGGACCCCACTATACTTAATTAGAAAAAAATAATTGATCAAGCTTTTCAACCTTTTGTAGTAATCAAGCTTTTCTCATATAGTAATCAAGCTTTTCAACCTTTTGTATTATTATAAGGGATATATGGTGTCTCTCATGGTTCTTTATAACACTAAATGTCTAGTTTTATATCTCATGGTTCCTTTTAATGATGGATGTCAATTTTTTTGTAATAGGATTTCTTTCCATACATTTTTTATATCAAATTATCACGACTCCATTCGCTAAAAAAACGTAAGTCTTGATTTTTCGGCATATTTGAGTCTTGATTGTTCAGCATGTTTAAGTCCTGATTTTTCGGCATGTTTTTCATGGAACTATAAACTATACTCCATCCGATCTAAAAAGATAAGCCTTTTTATTTTTTAACACATAGTTTAAGGAGTTAAAAAATATATAAATAATTTTTTATACGTTAATACTTATTACTGATAATAAGTATTAAATTGTATAAAAATAATTAATAAAAAATTAAATTTTTAGGTCATTTTTAACTCGTTAAAATGTGTCAAATGTATTGTAATTAAATATTAGATAACGAACAAATCCATCAACTTTCGTTTCAACTCACTTTAGGATATATTGTGGATTCCTCAAGCTCAATCATATGATAATCATTCTTAATAATTCAAAAGTTGGTTTGATTAGGGATGGAAAGTAAGTTCTTGTGATAGTAGATACACCCTTCTTCAAACTTTGTGGTGAAAAAAGGAGCGACATCGCTTCTGTCTTTACAATGGATTGCATTTCCCTTTAAAAACACACCAAATGTATTTCGATTAGGTGGCATTCTAGAACCAGAAAATATAAATAATTAGATGTATAAGAATAATAGAGAATAGATACATAACATATCACCGGACATGATGAACTCTATATTTTTATACCATTCTCTAACAAGATTGGCAGGGGCGGCCGCGGAGGAGGGGGGGGGGGGGGGGCGACCGCCTGATGAACTCTATATTTTTATACCATACTCTAACAAGGTTGAAGCTACGACCGATGATGTTGATATCGAGGATGAAATTGTTGATGGAGATGGTGTAATTGTTGGAGTTGATGTTAGTGATGATGTTGTTAGAGATGATGCTACGAGTCGGAAGAAAGCTCGACTTGATGAGGTTACCATTATTAGTGATCCTGCCTTGCGGAAGCCTATAAAGGATTATGAACCTTCGGTTAGAGATATAATTAGAAGAGAATATGTGGCTAAAGGTCCTTGTCAACCTTTAGCCCATAAGTTTCCTCGAGACAAGACAAATAGAGGTTTTGTGGAAAAGTGGTTTGAGGAATGGAAGTGGTTGGAATATAGTGTTTCTCAGGATGCCGCCTTCTGTTTTTGGTGTTATCTTTTTAAAGGGTCAACGAAAAACATATACTTAAATGATGCATTTGTGAAGACTGGATTCCGTAATTGGAACAAAGGACCTGAGAAATTTAGGGAGCATGCCGGACCTGTTGGTGGTGCACATAATGAAACTCGGGGATTTTACTTTGATTTCGTTAATCAGAAACAATGTCTGACAAGATGTGTGGAAAGTGCAGAAATTTCCCTAAAAGCTGATTATCGCATTCGCTTAACTTTCTCTTTAGACGTTACTAGGCAACTGCTTTTTACAGGGTCAGCATTTCGGGGACACGATGAGTCGAAGGACTCACTAAATAGAGGTAATTTGAAATCGTGGCATGGTTGGAGTTGTAAGCGGATGGTTGAGCTTGAGAAAGTGATGGGAAGATCACCTTTGAATCTCCAACTCACTAGTCATCGCACTCAAACGGATCTTGTTGCTTCATGTGGAGCATTGACAAGAAGATTCATTGTTAGTGATATTGGAGCCAAATTCTTATCTCTATTGATTGATGAGGCCCGTGATTCTTCGATCAAAGAACAAATGGCCATTGTTGTTAGATATGTAAACAATAAAGGTGAATTGGTGGAGTGGTTTCTAAGGGTTGTTCATGTAACTGACACCAAATCCATTTCTTTGAAGAGTGCAATTGATGCCTTTTTTGCCGAGCATTCTTTGTCAATCTCCCAACTAAGAGGTCAAGGGTATGATTGAGCATCTAATATGGCAGGTGAGTTTAATGGCTTGAAGAGCCTTATATTGGGTGAAAACCCATCTGCCAAGTTTATACATTGCTTTGCTCATCAGTTGCAATTGGTTGTTGTTGCAATTGCAAAAGATAATCAGTATGTGAGTGATTTCTGTAGTCATATGGTTATGATTACTAACATGTGTGGATCTTCTTGCAAAAGAAAGGATCAGTTGCGACAGAGTCAACATGACAAGCTGGTTGACAAGTTATAGAAAGGGGAACTTCCCCGCGAGAGATGATTAAATCAAGAAACCTCTTTGACTCATCCAGGAGCTACACGATGGGGTTCTCACTATACAACCATTGTCCGTCTTCTACATTTGTGGTCTTCGGCTATTGAGGTGCTTCGAAACGTGTTTGATGATGGAGGTGAAAGGGAAACTCGAGGACTAGCATTTGTCTTTATTGAGAAGATGCATCACTATCAGTTTGTTTTCATTGCTCACTTTATGAGGCTTTTATTGTGGATGACAAATGCTTTGTCGCAATTCTTGCAAAAAAAAGGATCAAAACGTTCTTGAAGCTGTGAATCTTGTTCAGAGCTGTAAAAGACGGATTCAACAATTGAGGGACAACGGATGGGATGACCTCTTGAGGGATGTCAATGATTTATGTGATGCAAATAACATTGTAATATGCAAGATGGAGGATAACATTATTGGTCCATTCCATTGCAGATGTGCTCCCAAAACAAACAAATACTTCTTGCGAGTTGAAATATTCTACCAGGTAATTCTTGATTCTTTCTTTGTATTTTTTTTTGTAAACTATTACCATTAGTTTCTTCATGTTGTAGTAAGATAATTGCTTCTAAGCTACATTTGTAGGTTATTGATAGAATTCGTCAAGAGATGGACAACCGTTTCAGTGAGTCAAATACAGAACTACTCACATGTATAGGATGCCTTGATCCCACAAATTCATTCGCCAGTTTTAGTAGGTCGAATGCACTCCGGCTTGCAAAATTGTATCCACAAGACTTCACTGATATACAGCTTGATGAACTTCGAGATCAACTAGATGCTTGGATTGTTCACATGAGGGATGCCAAGAACTTCAATGAGTTGCAAGGTATTGGAGATGTTGTTAAATTGATGGTTCAAGTAGGAATTGACAGTGTTTTCCCTTGGTTTATTGGCTTTTAGAGTTGATTTTGGTGTTACCAGTTGCAACTGCATCAGTTGAAAGGGCATTTTCTACAATGAATATTGTGAAGACAGATTTGCGTAATAGGATGTCGGATGATCACCTATCCGATAATCTTGTTTGCTACATCGAGAGAGAGATCTTTAACAGCATTGACAATGAACCTATTCTGCAACATTACCAAGCTATGAGGATGTCATCGGTCTAAACTTGAATTATGTACCATTAAACCTCTTAATATGCATTTTATTTCAAAATTTGAACTTATTTGTAAACTTGTATTGTATGCTATTTTGTGGTTATGAACAATGTTGTTTTAATTGGCGTGTTTGACTATCGTTTTTTATCCTCTATTTGTAAGTGCTAAGTCCCCCCCCCCTCCTCCAGGGAATCCTGCGGCCGTCACTGGAGGTTGGTACAACATGCATATAAAACTGACTTTAGCGAGCGTGTTATATAAAAGGAGGGAGTGTGGATGACATTTATTTCAGGCTTTAGGCGGGAGATGGAACATCGATCATGGTTGAGAACGACAATAGTATAGGCGTTACAATATTTGATAGCATTATAAACTGAATTTGAAAAGAATGTCAGGGGTTATTATGCTCGGGTGTTACAAACATAATTTATTTTAGTATTGACAACATAATTTTAAAGGGTTTTAAAGACTATTTTGGATATTTATATTGTTATTTTTGGTTTGGGTTTGGTGTTTAACTTGTGCATATACGTAACCCTTGTTTTGGATATTTAATAGTTGTGCTGGTGATGACATTAATTGATAAAATGCAATAATTAAATGATTGCCAGTGAATATAGAGAGTTTTGAAGACTTACCGAAGAAAACCAAAAATTAAGGAAAAAAAACATTATGGGGGAGAGTCATTAAGGGCGTTGATAATAGATAGATAGATAGATAGATAGATAGATAGATAGATAGATAGAGACAGAGAGAGAGAGAGAGAGAGAGTCAGATAGATAGATAGATAGATAGATATAAATAGAAATATATCCACCCCTTATCTATACACATATACTAAAACTGATGCATTGGTGCCTACGTGGCAGCGTGTGAGTGCATCTGCATACGTGACGACACGTGAAGCATCTCGCAAAGCTTTCTCCTATCAAAAAGGAAATCTAAT
Source organism: Persicaria tinctoria (assembly GCA_037127255.1). Taxonomy (NCBI): domain Eukaryota; kingdom Viridiplantae; phylum Streptophyta; class Magnoliopsida; order Caryophyllales; family Polygonaceae; genus Persicaria; species Persicaria tinctoria. The sequence goes on along the minus strand of JBANSL010000015.1, from coordinate 35,951,118 downwards.
AAAAATAATTATTTTACTTTACCATAAGGATGTTTTGCATGGATATACCAAATATTGGCCCACTTTGCAAAAATGACCAAGACCCAAAAAATTGGCAAGAGAATGACATAATGTCATTTTTGCAATTAAATTGGACACCTTCACAACTGGTGGAAGGTAAAGGCTTTAGGGGGAGAGAGAGACAGGGGAGAGAAAGAGACCCGTTTAATTGTTTTAAACTAAATTTCAGCCATTTTTATTTGTTAAAATTAAAAAATAAATTTATTTTTGAACTTAATTTAATTTTATCTATCTATAGATACCCACTTTATATATGTTTATGGAAAAAATATTTCGAAGTAAACTTGGGTCTACATCGTATCTTGATCTCAATTTGGAGTACAGCATGGATAATCATTTGGATGGCAAAGACAACAATTCAGCCGGCACATAAATTCACACAACTGGCAAGATAAACTAGAAAACCTGGGCACAACCGAGAATCGTTGCTCCGGAGATGAAAGGCAAAGTTGTCGTGGACATGGAGGAGGGGGGAATACTAACTAGGTGCTGAAACACAAAAAAATTCCATTCTACCCTATATATGGTTTCACTTGGCCTAAAAAAAAAATTGCGATTTACGCTTACTAGCCAGTAACTACTGTTGCCTAGCCAGTGGCCACGATCTTTTAGCCAATATAAGAATAACCCTTGTGGGATCTCATCTACCTCAGGAACTTCCCACCTCAAGGATAGCTAGGATAGATGACATTCTTTGAGTTATCGAAGGTTGGTTTTTGTTATTTTGCATATATGTACGTCAGTTACAATATATGGTTCCGTCTTGGTTGCCTGATATGCGAACCCTAAATATATTCGATTTACGCTTACTAGCCAATAACTATTGTTGTCTAGCCAATAAAACCGATGTCTCAGCCAATTAAAGACTAAGCCCTGCCAGGTATTATTAATCTCATAAACTTCCAACAATATTTACATAAACAAAGAAATGAGTAAGTGTTCAAACAAAGATGCAATTAGAAGAAGATGAATGAGTGCACATTCACCCATTTTTTTTTTTAAAAGCTTGCCTCACTGTCTACCTCTCGACCGGATCTGGCAGGTTCAATTCGATTCAACATTGAAACATTGAAACCCTCTCGTTCTACTTCAATTCGTTATCGGAATTGTTGAATTCGGAGCCGAGGTCACCGATTTGCGGTCGAGAGGAGGGGAAGGGGTGGGGAGGCGTCAGGCTTGGAGTCGGCGAGAGTGGGATGTCGAGAAGAGGGGAAGGGACAGGGCGGTGAAAGAGGATCTAGATCCGGACAACGTCGTCACCCTCCGCAGGACCCCTAGCGCCGCCGACGCCTTCGTCGGACAACCTCGTCGCCCTCTGTAGAACCACCAGCGCCGCCAATTGGATCTGGACAACTTCGTCACCCTCCGCAGGACCCCTATCACCGCCGACGCCTTTGCTAAGACAACCTCTTCGCCCTCCGTAGAACCACTAGCGCCGCCAATTAGGACAACCTCGTCGCGGCTCGCTCTCGCTGCTCGTCTTCTTGCACTCTCCTCCCGACTCTTCTTTTCGGGTCACTCTCGTACCGCCCTGACCTGGAACTCTATCTCCTTTCCTAATCCCTTAAATCCCGCCCAAATATTTCCAAAATTTCAAAAGCCCGCCCAAATTTTTTTAACCCAAAACAAAAGGTCACCTTGAGATGTTAGTTTTGAAAAAAATATGCACCTTTTGACATTTAGCACATTTTAGAGGGAGGAGTGACATTTTTGCAAAGGGGGGAATAAAGTGGTATATTGGGTACCATTTACTCTTACAATAAACACATATAATTGGATAGATGGAATATCTTATAAAACTATAAAAGAGTAAATATTATGTAAGGAAAAAACTATATCAATATAATTGAATGTAATAGTAGTAATAATAAAAATAATTAATAAAACTAATTTTCATGGTCATACTTACGAAAAATATTAATATATAAATATGTAATATTTGATCGGTGCTATTTTATTTATATTTAGACTAATTTTTTGTGGGAATAATTATTTATATCAAAATCAATCATTTAATAATTGTTATTTTATATCTATCTATATTATTTTTTGAGGCCAAAATAAATAATTAAAAGAGGGAATTGCACAAGGTAACCCAAAAACCGAAAAGTGTTGCAAGGTTAACCCAACCTGGATTAAAATGGGGTGAAACCGGTTATCCGGCAAACCTGCCCAGTAGGTAACAGGTTGGGAAAGTGGGGGCCAACCGTGACACCTCGGAGAGGGAGAGAAAAGGAAGGCGAGAGAGAGAAAAGGAAGGAGAGAGAGAGACGTCCATTGAGAGGAGAGAGGCAAGAGAGGGAGCTTTTGATTTTGATTAGACAAAGAGAGAGAAAGCTAATTGAGTTTGACAGGGACTCTCTCAACAGTCCGGGGAAGGAAAATTCCCGCCAAAAATTTGCGCCAAAAAATCCTGAAGAGGAAGAGGAGGGAGGAGGGAAGAGGGAGAGAGTATATAAGCATTGAAGCTCCACCTCAGTCCAATGATTATTCCACATTAATGCACTGCAGTAGGAGAATTAAAAGGAGGAAGGAGAAGCGCCGGCAAAGAGGGAAGGAGGAGGGTTGGTGGCCAATGATATGGGGATCTATATAAGGATATGGGAGAGAATGATGGGGGTGACATTTAATGGGTACCAGGTGGAAAAAAATCTGAAGATTCACAGAGTAGCCAATGTAGAAGAAGCAAGTGGGCCGGGGTTTATCTTAAAGTTGAAACGTTACGAGTTAATATTAACTGGACAACCGGGAGAGAACAACGTGACAACCAATAGCAAACAACGTGACAGCTGGTGGAATAGACTGGACCGAGTTGCGACCGCCTGCAGATACAAAATGGGTAAGTAGTCTCTCAAGGAAGATGAAGAGAAAAAAACTTTGCTACAGCTTAATGTAAACTTAATGTATACCCTCTCTATGTAAATGAACAGGGGAGAAGACAATCGTATGTCTGACTGTGGTGTTCGGAGGATGGTGGGCTTGCGAAGAAGGCGGTTGGGTCTTCAAGGGGTCACGGAGCCAGAAGGCTCTGCTGGTGGATGAACGTATCGACTACGTTGCACTAAAGAAACTCGTGATGGAAAAGTTTAACGTCGATGAGAGAAGGTATGAGGTGGAGCTCACATATGGGAAGTTGAAGAAGGGCGGGTGCAGGCCATATGCAATAGGAGATGACGAAGACCTGCAGGCCTTCAAGTTTGTAAACGGACTCACTGGAGAACGATCGTGGCCTGTCGACCTCCATGTCTCCCTGCGAACCAAGCTATGTGGCAGCACTGTGGCACCTACACAAGGATCGTCAACGGGTGGCTCCGGAGGGTGGGGTATCTCAGTGGCGGGAGGTGAGGAATTTATACTGCCATTAACTGGGCCGCTTGTGACCCAAGAAGATCACGCACATACGGGCATCCAATTGGCTGGTGGTGAAGAAGACGCAGTCCTGGTAGCCGGATGTATCCAGGCAAAACAAATTGGCGTCCAGTTAGATGCCCAATGCGTCCAGTTAGAAAACGAATGTGTCCAGTTACATAATAGTACCGACGAGTACAGGCGACCTGAGGAGTTGGAGTTTGAGTTGCGAAAGAAGGCAAAGAAAGCCGAGGAAATAAGACGTGGGAAGCAAGTCATTTCTGTCAGCAGTGATCCGGAAGATGAAGTTATTCCACCGGGTGGAGATGGAAGGGTGCCCATTGACATCGGGAGCTCCTCCTCCGACGATGAGGTACTACCAAATGCGGTGAAGATGGAGCTCGGGTGCGCAGTTCCGACCAAGTCGTGGTCATGGGATACTGAGGCCGAGCAGGCTGTGGGGGAAATAGAGGAAGCATACGCACGTGGAAAACAGAAGTTGGGACCGAATACGGAGGGTGTGGAAAGTGAACCAATGGTTGCGGTGAACCCATTGGGTCCCCGTCAGCACACGGGTGAGCTCCGGGAGGGAACAGTGTTTTTGTCGAATGAGGAGGTCCAACAGACAATCAAGTGGGCGGCCCTGTCTAGGTGTTTCACGACGAAGGTGAACAAGTCAACGAAGAGCTTGTATGTTGTGCGCTGCGGTGGTCCCAATTGCAAGTGGCTTTGTCGGGTTTCCACATACAAGAAAACGCGGATTTGGATTATCTCCAAGCTTGTGGACGAGCACACGTGCGACCTGACCAACATGATGACACAAAAGCGTCGTGCGACATACACCCAGGTTGGGCAACACATAGTGGACAGGTATCTCCTTCGCTCTAACCAACCGAAATGGACATTATGTTGTTTATAACTGGATGCTTGTTAAATATAACTGGACAGGAAATGTTACAAAACTGGAAAGGTACTTCGATAAACACTAACCCAATGCGCTTGTCCATGTGCAGTTTCGTTGGTTCAAAGAAGGCCCTTGTGCCGGAGCAAGTGCAGGCTCTGACGAAATCCCAGCTGGGGGTGCCGTCCAGTTACTGGAAGACGCGACGAGCCGCAATGAAGGCGAGGGACACCACCTATGGGACAGACGAGGAAAGCTACCAGAGGATGTACTCGTACATGTACATGCTGGAGCAGTCCAACCCTGGCACGTACACCAGGATAGAACGCGACACAGAAGGACGATTCAAGTATGTGTTTGTCAGCCTTGGAGTGTGGCGCAGGGCGGTCCCCTATCTAAGAAAGGTCAGCCTTGGAGTGTGTGTCCTTTACTGCAAAGCCGTTAAACTTATACAACTACTACCATTACAGCGACCAATTACCTCGCATGTCGTCCTCAAGAAATAACATGACATATGCACATGGCACTTATGGCAGAAGATGCCATAAGTGCCTCCTGTTCGCGACTACACAAGATGACAAACTTATATGACATGACATTAGTCAATAACGACATGACAACGGTAACCATTAAGGTTGTTGAATTTGCAGGTGGTGTCAGTGGACGGGGGGTTCCTGAAGAGGAAGTTCCGAGGGTGCCTCCTGTTCGCGAATGCATAAGATGCCGACCACTCTGTCTACCCAATTGCATTCGCAATGGTTGACGGAGAGAATGATGGATCGTGGGGGTTCTTCTTCAGGCAGATGCTGCATGTTGTTGAAGACACGACTGATCTCATGTGGGTATTTGACCGCCATATTAGCATCGATAAGGGAATACGGGACAGCTACGTCTTCGCCAAGCACGACATATGCACATGGCACTTATGGCAGAACGCCCGATTTCAGTTCAAAATCAGCTCTATGAAGGACTAGAGAACGAGGAAGGTGATGATGCTGCCACCAAGAACACAGAGAAGAGGAACATGCAGGAACAGATTCTCAACAATGAAGAATTGACCCAAGGTGTTGAAGATTCTTCCAAAGCCCTTGGTGTCCAATCCAATAGTGTTGAAGCGTCAGAAACTGTTGTAACTGTACCTAACAGGACCACGGCGTCAAATGTACCACAAGTCAATCCTACCGGTGTGACGAATCAAGGAGTTGAGACTAGCAAAAGGAAATTCAAATACTCCTCATCACACTCATTAAAGGATATCATTTCTAACCCTACTTCTAGTGTTCAAACTCGTTCTAAACTTAAAGATCTTTGTGCTTTTCATGCGTTTGTTTCTCTTATTGAACCAAAGAAGGTAGATAAGGCACTTCAAGAGCCAGACTGGATCATTGCCATGCAAAGTGAGCTTAACGAATTTGAAAGGAACAAAGTCTGGACCTTGAAGCCTAGGCCAAATCATAAATCAGTCATTGGAACACGATGGGTATTTCGAAACAAGCTAGATGAGAATGGTAAGATCGTGAGGAACAAGGCAAGGCTTGTTGCTCAAGGCTACAATCAAGAGGAAGGTATTGACTACGAGGAGACCTTTGCTCCCGTAGCCAGGCTTGAAGCCATTCGCATTTTATTAGTATTTGCATCTTTTATGAGTATAAAGTTATACTCCCTCCGTTCAACAAAACTTGACGTTTTACTATTCATGCACGTTTTTTTAGGAGCTAAAAACTATATAAAATATCGACTTTTTAAATAATTTTTTTAACAATTTCGTAGTTATTATTAATAAGTACAAACTTGTTAAAAAATATTTAAAAATGAATATTTTATATAGTTTTTATCATTCTAAAAAAGCGTGCGCGAATAGTAAACGACAAGTTTTGTTGAACGGAGGGAGTATCAAATGGATGTCAAGTGTGCTTTTCTTAATGGTTTCTTACAGGAAGAAGTATATGTAGCTCAACCCCCAGGATTTGAAAGTTTGGAATATCCTAATCATGTTTATAAACTTGACAAAACACTTTATGGTTTGAAACAAGCCCCAAGAGCTTGGTACGAGTGCTTGTCAAAATATCTTTTAGAAAATGATTTTAAAAGGGGGTTGATCGACAAGACTCTTTTTATCAAGACCAAAGGAATGGACATTTTGGTTATTCATATTTATGTAGATGATATATTATTTGGTGCTACTAACACATCTTTGTGCAAGGAATTTTCTGACATCATGTGCAGTGAATTCGAGATGAGTTTGATGGGTGAACTCAACTTCTTTTTGGGATTACAAGTTCATCAATCCAAGAAAGGGATCTTTGTCAACCAAAGCAAATACACTAAGGATCTCTTGAAGAAGTTCAAAATGGATAAATCCAAAGCAGCCAAGACTCCCATGAGCTCAACATTATCTCTAGATCAAGACAAGACTAGGAAAAGTGTCAATCAAAAGGAGTATCGAGGAATGATTGGATCTTTATTATATCTCACGGCTAGTAGACCTGACATCATGTTTAGTGTTTGCATGTGTGATAGGTTTCAAGATGATCCTAAAGAATCTCACCTCGTGGTTGTGAAGAGGATCTTTCGATATCTCAATGGCACTAAGGAGCTTGGACTATGGTACCCAAAGCAAAAGGATTTCACATTAATTGGATATTTTGATGCAGATTTTGCAAGCTATAAGGTGGATAGGAAGAGCACATCAGGATGTTGCCAATTCTTAGGAGCATCCTTAATCAGTTGGCACTCAAAGAAACAAAACTCAGTCGCTCTATCCACTGCAGAAGCCAAATACATTGCAGCTGGAGCCTGTTGCTCCCAAATCCTTTGGATAGCTCAACAAATGCGAGATCTTGACATCAACCTCAAAGGCATTCCCATTAAGTGTGACAATACAAGTGCCATCTCCATCACTAAGAATCTTGTTCAGCATTCAAGGACCAAACATATTGATGTAAGACATCATTTCATTAGAGACCATATCGAAAAAGGTGATGTGTACATATCCTTTATTTCAACTGATTATCAATGGGCTGACATTTTTACTAAGCCTTTGGCAGAGGACAGGTTCACCTTCATTAGACGTGAGATCGGAATGCTTAACAGGGATGCACTTTCGTAGGGGGAGCTTTCCCTTTACGAATGATAAATTCTACTCAGTGTCAATATCCTTGAACCTCATTTCAAAGGTTGTGAACTGAACAGTAGAGCACATATAACGGATCATATATTTGGTTAATATCTTTTTAGATATTTGATCAAATATAGTTTTAATGGTTTTTTAACCTTCTTTATTTGTTACCGATTTTATTTTATCCGAGTATAGTTTATTTGTGGAAATTATTTTAAAATCGGATAAATCTTTTCTTGCCTTTAAGATTTGAAAGGATTTTTTTTTGAATTTTGAATTGTTTTGGTAAGTCTGATTTTGGTGACTTTTTTTTCACGCTCCTCCCTTTGTTGAAAGACAAAAAGGGGAAGATGATCTGTGGTGTTAGACTTTTTAAACGTGTTAGACTTTTTAAACTGTTGCGATTCAAAGGTCTTGGAAGACCTTGGTTTTGTTTTTGGTTGGATATTTTCACGTTTTAAAATTACGATCCAACATTCGTCTAACCCATGCAGGTACTTAGTCCGATGCTGATTATATTATAAATATTTGACTAAGTTGCAGGAATGCACAGGTTTTGTCTTTCATCAAGGGGGAGATTGATAACTCCACTCCCTTTGATGAAAATCGAAATTAGTTTCAAAGGCTTTGCCGGACAGTTTTTGTCAAAGGTCTTGAAGCGACAGCTGTGTTGATGAAACACAAAACCTGTATTTTATGTTATTATTATCTTATATTATATATGTATGGTTTCCGAATATTATTATATACATTATATACTAACCATACAACAAGGTTTTCGAAGATATCTCCTTCCTTAAGCTAAAAGACGTGAAGATCAAATCTGGTGGATCATGGCTTCGGAGTTTCCCAGAATAGAAGATTGTGAAGATTGCCATGATCTCTAATAGCCGTTGGAGAAGATTCCTTCCTCAAGTGGCGCCGATGATCTTCACTATATAAAGGAGATGAAGAAGAGAGAGAGGGATGTACATTCACGAAGATCATTGCACAATCAGCCCTCAAGTTTACGATCTCTCTTCAGCGTGTTCTCTCTGCTTGTTCTTAAGAGTCTTATATTTTGTTTCAAAGCATTTGAGAGATACACAGTGAGCTTATAGGATATATTCTGAGAGAGTGTTATACTCGAGAGTTTATAACTCAGGAAGTGGGCACTAGGCTATTGATTCTCGAGAGTGAGAGGATTGTACTAGATAGCTGAGAGAGGTGGAGCTCTTCTAGATTGGTCTAGGACTCCAAGGGAATGTGAGTTGACTAGATTGCAATTGTATAGAAGAGAGGCTTCTCGGTGAGCTATTAGGATCCTAAGCTTTGTGAATCAATAAAGCCTGTTGAATCCTAGGGTTGTGGAAGAACCCTAGGCGGGGACGTAGGCCAAGTTCGTGCCGAACCTCGTTAACAATTCGTTGCGTCCTTTACTTACTGTTTTACCTTATTTCCGCACTTGGTTCGAATTGTTTAATTTTGTGATTCAGGTTTTCAGAGAAAAGACTAAGTCTAATATCAAAGGGTTTTGCATGAGCTTCAAAAGTGCTGAGACTATCTGCGAAAAACCGACATACTCTATTCAACCCCCCTTCTAGAGTATTTCTATATTACTTAGTTTTACATTATCGAACCTTCAGTGACGGACTCTAGCTTCCGGATACGACAACCTTCCCTCGAGATTAGCCAGTGCCCTGTCAAGCCTTTTTTGAAATAATCTTGCTGTCGACGTACTTCTTGCTCCAGGTGAACAGCTGCCCTGAGAAGCCCAGGTCAATCAGGCCTTGCCTATCAATGATGCCTCTGAAGAGAGCGGCATCTCTGTGCAAAAGGCCAGTGCCTCCGTGGGTTTCATCCGGATTAATAATAACGTTGAAATCACCTCCCACAAAAAGCGGACCAGAAATCGCCCCGATACAAGCATCAAGATCACTCCAAAAAGGGCCCCTTCTAGCAACCGTAGGAGGAGCATAAGCAGCAATAATATGGTTTCTGGTGGTTCCGGACAGCCAGGAGCCATGGATGAAATGCCTAACCTTATTATGAATCGTAATATTGCACTTATCGGTGTTCCACAGAAGCCAAACACCACCCGCAAAGCCCACGACCTCAATACGAGCAAAATTGGAAAAATTCAGCTTAGCGCACACCTTCTCAGCAGCATCACCCGAGATGCGAGTCTCAAAAAGAGCAAGAATATCAATGGAGCAGTGTTTCATGATGTAGCTGATGGCTCTACGAAAACTCTTCTTGCCTTCACCGAAACAATTCCAGAATAAGATATTAATTTGATTATCCATAGAGGTGTACACTAAAGGGAAGTAAAGTGAGGGCAAGCAAAATGACAAATTAATTAGCGTCCAGAGAAACCCCCTGTTCATTGTCATTAATAATATCCTCAACAATGCAACCATCCAGAGGCACGGATCCCTCCGCGCCCGGCATCCTGAACTTCCCAATCAAAGGGGGCGGCGCCGCAACAGGGGGCATATCCAAGGATTGCACTCATGATTGAGCATTCGTTTACTCATTGCTTTTGCAAATAGAACGGTCATTATCTGTGAAGTAACTAGAGTCATTGCTAGGGTTATAGGACGACCTGGTCCCATCGGGTCCCGTCCTGGGTCCATCGAGTCATGAAACTTCCTTATATTATGAGATGCCTGCAGGCTTTATTGTGGAGCGGGTTGGGCATGCATGCTGCCCGATTATAATGGAATGCATTCACGAGCTGGCCAATCTCCGCCCTATCGGAAGGGGGTGGAGGTAGGAGAGAGATATACCACTAGGTATTCGGTGATAAGGCCTTATTATATTTATGCACTTGATCTTAGGAGCATGTTAGTGTGTAAATGTTCCACCTTGCATCTAGAAGCATCTTTATTAAGACTAGCGTGTGTATGTGTTTGCTTGTTTGAGATTATATTGCGTAGGGCTTCGATCTGACACCTCCACGCATACATATTTTTTTAGGTTTGTTTTGCAGCATGATTATTCCTTGCTTTCGTGACGTGGGAACTCTCTTGGGCGATTGCAAAGAAATGGTCTAACCTCACTAACCTCGCCAATTAGATTTCGATAAATACGCTTATTGATTTGGTTTTGACTCGGCTATGCCGTGTCACCCTCTTGTATTACACCTTGATTCCATTATTTGCATGACTATTGGTTCTTCACCCTTAGACTTATGACAGGTATAGGGGACTTCCCTGGGGATTCCAACGATCCCTTTGAATTTTGGGTATGAAATCCCACATGAAAACGTTAGAGTAGAATTTCAAACATTCAACCTGTACTCGGGGCGCAAGATCCTGACGAGGGGTTTTATCCCTCAAAACGTAACCTGGGAATCATAATCCCGGGTCGTTACAAAGTTGGTATCAGAGCCAGGTTTTGCAAACCGAGTATGATAGGTTGAAGTGGTTTTGAAAGTGGCCCAAGGTTTTCAAATGGTTTTTCAAAATGGTTTAGAAAGGGCAAAATGAATTTAATATGGCTAACTCAAATTGACTAAATATGAACTCGACTCAATAAATTCGGTAGTCAAACAAAGGGAAACGAATGGGTAGTAAAGGCGCTAGACCATCCCTATTGGATGTAGTTGGTAACGGGTAGGCAAAATATAGCTTGTTCTTACAGATGGGCCTACAAGACTCCAAGGGATTGCAATGTAGTGGTTGGAGTGGCGAGTTAGGTAGAGACCGTGAGGTTTTGCCCCTCCGGTCAGTCGCCCCTCGAAGGGAGGCCATAGGATAGCTTGATTGTTGATTGTTCTGTGCTGAGTGATGTATGCTTAAATTGAAGACTTGGTTGATATTATTGATAGTGAATCATGTGTTAAATGCCTTGTGAATGGAATAGCGGGGGAGACCTTCTTCCATTATAGGTTCGGGATTCTAGCTCTCGTGGGATCACCTTTGACCTCTTAAGCTTGACTACTCTCTTCTTCGGTCTTCTTTCCCGGCCTTACTAAACGTCTTTATTGAGCTTTTCTTGCGATGTCGGTGTGATATACTAGAAATTGGGAGGAATAACCACATTTGAGGTTGTATTAGATTACGTGGTGTACTTGAACCCTTTGCTACCCTACTCGAGAGTTACACGAATATTTCACGGGAAATGAGTCATGGAGTCAATGGGAGTGAGTCAGAGTCGCCCTTGTAGATCTCTGTCGGGTTACTCTAGTTGCTTCATCCATGATTGCATGATTCTATACGTACTACCCTTAGACCTACAAGTTAATCTTTAGTGTGAAATTATGCCTACATGTCGGGATGTCCATGTTTAGCCATTGCTTAGATTCGTGTTACGTTTTATGCCTATATATCCCCCCATAATCTATGTGGTATATCGTATTGTCATATTAGTGCATGAATGTGTGTGTCATATGTTAGAAAACCGCACGATTGATGTCCTCTCTACAATTGGGTTTATGATAGTGTGATCGTTCCATTCTAGTATCCTGAAAGAGTGAGTTCTTTACTTGATGGGTGTGTGTTACAACTCGATGTTCAACTTGATTCATATGATGCCTAATTTCAACATGCTTACCCAACTGTCATGCCATGATGCCCTCCATGCTTCTCAAATACTTTCATGAATATATGACCTGGCACGCTGCACGAGCACACACCACTATAATTCCTGGTGTCGTTATGACCACTAAACTATAGCATGCTTAACTTCCTGATTTCTGTGATGTTTTCTCCTGCTCGGTGGTATTCTCTTGTATTTCCCTAAACGCATGACTTGATATTTTATGCATGTACCGTTTAGATATTTGCATGGACCCATAACTGTCTATCATCCTATCCATGCTTAGCTATCTTGCTTTAGACCCATGTTATACTCCATTGTATGCTTGTCATGCTTCTAGATCATTACGGTGTGGCTTATTTGTCTCTTTGCAAACTGTTGTGCTAATCGAATGAACGTATGTATGACTTATGAGTTAGGATCATGTTTTCGTATATAAATGACACATGAATGCTAAGGTGAGTCTAGTCGAAGTACCTTGATTGTATTCATGTTCGATATGTGTCGGTAGTATCTTATAGGGCTTATGAATTCCAATATGACTCGTCGAGTGGTAACTTGTCATGCTTGCTTCATCATGTGAATATGATTGTTCCATGATGTGATAGTACTCTACCATTCCATTTACTCCTATAACGGTTCATTCCTAGCATGATTATAATCTATTGTCCGTGATTTTCTCTTGTTCACTCTGTAAAGATACCCATGTCCTATCATGTGTCGCTAGCATCATGTATGATCAAGATGTGATTTGATATACCCTTATGTTAAATACATGCCCTGGTTGTCTACTGTCAATCTATACATGTGTACTTGCATGCTTTATATTCATGTGAAACCGTACTATCTTAGGCTCATGTTGTCGTTTCCGTCATATTTCCCCCTTGTCCTCATATGATCACGTTACGATTGGTTGACTCCTTAAATGCATTCGTGCTAGTTCTTAAATGAACATGTAACCTATGTTGCATAGCTGCACCTCTTATCATGTTAAACTATATCTTATAGGACCCATGAATTATGACTTGTGTGTATTCATGCTCTACCTACTTTATGACCTGCTCTTCTGTAGGATAGACTTCGCGAAGTCTTGTATTCTTCCCAACATCTCTGATGTGTGATCCTTTAACTGTTTAGGAATTGATAGATCCAGTTGTAGAGTTAGTGCCTATTTTCGACGCATGTTAAGTATTAGGTGATTATCAATGTGCGTCTATCATCTCATCACTTGATGTTGTTTCTGCATGCCCCTGACATTTTTTAGGCTTCCGTAAATGAATAATCCGACACCTCGCATGACCATATACACATCACGATAGCTATAATGCACTTGCATGATTACCCTTGCATATATAATGTAGCATACCTCTCCCTTGAAGCATGATACCTTAGGAGCATTGTTCTATTTCGCACTATGATATGCGTGTGACCCCTTCATCACAATCGCTTATATTCCTTTTATATGTGCTAATGTTTTGGTGCAATAGTAATCCTGCTTAAACTTCTATGACTCGTCCCACTATTATGTGGAGTTGCTCGATGCATCCTATTCATATACATCTGTGACTATCATGTAGTACCTTGTAAAATCTATGTCTGCGGAGATATGACTTATACGATCGCATGCTCAACTTGCATCTCATGTAGCCACTCTTGTCATAGGTTGTGATAGCCTTGCTATACTCTCTCTACATGATCTTATGACTGTCCAAGCATGTTAGATATTGTTAGTCCAGTTAGAATGCTATGCCTCCACAGAGTTGTCTCATGCTAAGTATGATTAGTGGCATGCTTATGAGTGTTCTCATCTGAATTGTTGTCCTTATCACATGATGCCCTTCCGATGCTTAATTGGATAAATTCATATTTTGGTGGGATATGTGTTAATTAGCAATTGAGTATCTAGTTGTGTGTTATACCCAACGACATGGTAGATGCATATATACGTCAAATGTGATTTTGGTATTAAATTATTCTTCAGCGATTATCCTTGATTGCGCTCATTCCTTGATAATATATTACTAGTATCATGGAGGACTGCTTTCTAACCATAGCTCATTATATGCTAACATCCCGCATTTATCCTATCATAAGAACGTTGTTGTTACATGACATGGTTTCTATATGGTTTTATATGATCCTTTCATGACATTAGTCCGATTGATAGGAAACATTTCGATAGGTCTGCATATGATCCCACACTGATTATGACCTGCTTATGTGTACCTGTCACGAACAATTTACCCTACATGTAATACTATGTGTTGTTTACGAGATTTTGCATGAGCTTTATGATATAAAGGCCCGGATTTTCAAATCTTAATTTTCCAAAATATGAATTTAAATCGGATATTTCATGAAACACTCGTCCTCAATTTAATAAATCGAACTCGAAACTCTTAAAGCGGATTCCGACCAAAACATGAAATTTATGCAAATATATTTTTCTTCCCGCGTTCTTATGCCGAGAATTGAAAAATGATTTCGGATTTTATTATTTAATTCGAATCAAAAAATTTAAAATTTACTTTGAATGAGTTGGGATAAGGTCGAGAGAGCGGATTTCGTGATTTAGTATTTGGGTATTTGAATTTGTGTTTAGGACCACTTGAGACCTTTGTCTCTTCCTCCTCTACCTTACACGGATTGCAGCCCATACCTCTCTCTCTCTCTCTTGCTTTGGCAGTCAACAGACCACAATTCCCCAGCCTGCTCATTCCCTATTCTGGGCAAACAGTAATCACAAATAGCTCTCCCCTCATCCTTTTTTTTTAATTTCAATCAAAGCCCCCTCCTTTCACTTTCCATTTCCCCTTCCTTTTGATTGTCGAGATGACCAACGTCTCTTTCTTCTTCCTTGCTCACCGAGCAGCGCCAACACCATTAGCCCTCATCACCACCTCCATCTCTCCACCACCATCCTCTGTTTTCCGAGAGCCAGCGCCAGCAGCAACCCCCTCGGTACCCTCCAGGCGCAGCCAGCAACCACTAGAGCCTCTTCCTCGCTCCTCCATTTCTAAAGAAGAATCCGAGCACGTCCGAGCCTCCAAACACTCTGTTTGCCTCCTCCCTCTATGAGCAGCAACCCAACACCCTCCTTAGTTTCCTCCGACGCGGACGAGCCAAGGGATCAGCCCCAGGGAAGCTGGAATCGTCGAGCGTAGCCCCCACCGCATTCCTCTCATCCATTTTCGTTCTGAGCGCGGTAAGGGCCTCGTTTCTACTCCCTTTTGTCCTTAAACCGAGTAAAGATCAATTTTTAACCCTCCTTGATCCTCCCTAGGCCCCCTCTAACGGGAATCCATCTCCGGCGAAGCCGAATCGAGCCCTCGACAACGAAGCTTCGAAACCCCCTCGGTGAGCTTCTTCCTTTCCTTTCGGTCTCTGTGTGTCGGGTAGTCGGTTCGAGTGGCCGGAGCCCAACGCCGTTGCCGGCGAGCTCCCCTCGTCCTGTCTCCTTTCCAGATTTCGAATGGGACTTTTGGAAGTTGATGAGCAGTGTTCATCTCATCCCCCATTTCTCTTACTCGTGGGCCCTCACTTGCCACATCAGCAACATGGGCCTACCTCTTCTTTCTAACTCTTATTTCAAACAAATGAGAATGAGAGATTTGGGCCTAATATTCGGGCCTAATTCTTCCAAATTAAATGAAGTTGCTTTGGGCCTATTTTATCAATGTATTTGAGTTGGGTTTTGGGTTGTGTTTTATTGTAGATATATTATGGGTTATGAATATACTATCATATATATGATTGGAATATATTTTGGTTATTTATTAATATAGTTATTATATTATGAGATTTTGTGAGATAAATATACTTTTGGAAATTCGTTTATATTTTAAAAAGGGGTTTTATGTTTTGAAATAAAAATGCCAGAATTACTTCCATTATATGCTTTTGAGAAATTGTTTTTAAGGTTTAAATGTTTAATGTCGGGATTTCTTAACCTCGCCACCTGATTGGGACTTAATAAATTGATGCCTTGATGTCTTACAAACCTTGTTGATCGACTTAACCTAACTTGTCAGATTTCGAACTCTTATAACTTATACCGTTTATGGATATTAGGCTTTGGTTTTGAAATGGGGATTTGACATGAGTAAAGATGAGTTATGGAAACTCGATGAAGATTTGGGAATCTCAAATAGCTTGACTTTCAGGTATTTCTCGTATTGGAAAATGGGTTTTGAAATTGTTTAACTTCTGAATGGTTTTGGAAATGGGTTGGGAACATGGTATCTATGTGTGTGATTAGTAACATTGTAGCTTACCACATTCTTTATAATTATAATAGGTGCTTGGCGATTGTTTGGACTCTGCTCTTTGGTATATTTTGTTGTTCGACTTCCCAAGTGAGTTCCTATATGAGCTCACTCAGATTCCAAAAGAGATCTCCCTACTTGCAGCCATGTGCATACTAGGTGCTTTCATTCATAATAAAGTATGACATATAGTATCTTGCTAGGATTGCACTCATGATTGAGCATTCGTTTACTCATTGCTTTTGCAAACAGAACGGTCGATATCTGTGAAGTAACTAGAGTCATTGCTAGGGTTATAGGACGACCTAGTCCCATCGGGTCCCATCCTGAGTCCATCGAGTCATGAAACTTCCTTATATTATGAGATGCATGCGGGCTTTATTGTGGAGCGGGTTCGGCTTGCGTGCCGCCCAATTATAATGGAATGCATTCAAGATCTGGCCAGTCTCCACCCTGTCGAAAGGAGGTGGAGGTAGGAGAGGGATATACCACTTGGTATTCGGTGCTAAGGCCTCTTGTATTACACCTTGATTCCATTATTTGCATGACTATTGGCTATTCATGCTTAGACTTATGACAGGTATAGGGGACTTCCCCGGGGATTCCAACGATCCCTTCGAATTTTGGGTATGAAATCCCACTTGAAAACGTTAGAGTAGAATTTCAAACCTTCAACCTGTACTCGGGGCGCAAGATCCTAACGAGGGGTTTTATCCCTCAAAACGTAACCCGGGAATCATAATCCCGGGATGTTACAAGGATGATCACTGGAATGAAGGAAAAGAGGATCTGTGGGGTCGATTGTAAGCTTTGCTGATGTGTTTGTCATCATTTTTGCTTCTGGAGCTAAGGAAGACTTCAAGAGAGACTTTGAGAGAATTGTGGAACAAGAAATGGTGCAACTGCAAGAGAGAGAGAGAGAGAGAGAGAGAGAGAGAGAGAGAGAGAGAGAGAGAGCGAGGAGGAAGAAGAAAATAAAATGGAGGGAAAATATGTGTGTTCTGTATTCAGAGGCCAATCTGTACATTTATATCCCTTACATGAGATTGGGCCTAATCCTATACAGAATGACTAAGGCCCACACAAAAATAAGCCCAACCAATACAACATAGCTCGGAGATCTTGATGAGCTACCTGAACCTGCTCACAAAGGAATCTTCGAAAAGAGAACGATTTGGAGGATCCAGAAGCCCGAATTAAATCAGGAAATGAAAACCTTACCCATCCAAAGGAACCGCATGAGCACTTGAGCAACGGCGTCGTCACAACGTCACCATGGAGGCATCGACGTGGAGGGAGAGACCGGTTTGGAGGTGTTAGGAGAAAAATCAAGTGTGAAATAAATATAAAATATAAATCTCAAACCGAATCCCTGAACCACGCAAATAAAAATTACAATACTTTCTCCCGTTGTAGTGGAAGGGAATCAAGATCATGTCCACAAGGACGCGTGTCAGCGCTCGCCTTTCAAGTCCCAAGATGCTTTTGAGATCGACCAGAAGCTACTTGATGTCAAGTAAAAGAACTCGATATCAACTAAAGCAGTCGACTTTCCTGCAAATCTGCACAACAGAAGACGAATCAAGGCAATGTCGAGCACAAAAGTGCTCGACGTCGATTGTAGTACTCGAGATCGACGAAAAGTGGTCGAGATCGAGTTGTCTGTGCAGAATAAAAACATACCTTTTGATGAAATAAAAACACAAAGCAAACACGAAATTGGTGGGATTGAATTCAATAATATAAAAGCTTCCAGAATCGAGGTTTCAACACCACAACGATAACCATATAAGAATAATGCTAACCATATAAGAATAACTTTCGTCATTAACAAATAGGAAGATAGAGGCTTTCGCATAAACCCTAATTGTTACTAACCCTTTTCACATAATTAATCAAAGTTTGAATTAAGATCACTTTCTCTTCAATAACACAAATAATGATCACCTTCGACTATCACAGAAGAATCATGCAATTTAGAGATAGAAGATGAAATCGCAATAAAACTTGTACCTTCGATGCATTACCATACATGGCTACCGTCGGGCTCACCCCGACCCTAGAAGTTGGGTGACTACTCGCTCTTCATCATCAAAACACAAATCAATATCATAAAGAAACTAACTTGCATTAATATAAAAGAAAGCTTACAACCGAACAATGCCAAAACGTCTCTCGACAATCTTCACCTTACTCGGCCAAAGCTCCCAAAAAAAAACTCTTCTCTACTCACTATCTATGGGTAAACACAATTGCTTGTGGCTTGGATGATCCTAAAACTCAGCCCCTAGGGCTTTATGTATAGTGTTCAATCCCCGCTAATCAAGGAAAGAACAGTTCTATCTATATCTAAATCCTACTCATCTCTTTCCTAAGACATAACTTTGTAAATAAAAAAAATAAAATTCCATTAAGTAAAGATGGAAAGTTACTAATATGGATAAATCATCCTTTGACGTGATAAATCTTCATGCCTTGCATGGTAAGTAATTCACGCATCCGAATTTGTGTTCGACTTCGACTCAAATTGCTGCTAGATGTACTCGACATCGAGTAAACTCCTCGATATCGAGTAGAATTGTGCTCTGCTCTCCTCTCGTGTACTCGACCTCGATCTCGGCTAGGATTCGGACTCGACGAGTACCAGACTGGGTGATTTCGACCAGGAGGTACTCGACATCGACTAGGTTAGTTGAGTACATTCTTCCTTGTTTTCTGCTCGATGTGTCCTAGCTCAGCTCCTTCTTGACCTTGGACTTTCTGTAGTTGACCTTGAGCTCTTCCATGGTTTTCTACCTTCTCCGAATTGCTGTAAAATGTCTCAATTTCTGTGAAATTAAACAGAAACTAGCGTAGACCTTCATAATTGGCAAACAAGCATAAACTACATAGATTATGTATAATTCTAACCCAGTGATATGAAATGCATGCGGATTCGATGATGAAAAGGCGAGAGAAGAAGGCGAGGAGGAGGGAAATGATGGAGGAGAGGGCAGAGATTCGATAGGAGACGGAGTCAAGCCTGGCCTCGAGGGAGGAGGAGGAGGAAGGAGGCGGAGGAGTGACGGAGATCTGAGAGAGAGCAGCGTTCGTTCTCAGGTCTGGAGAAGTGAGGGAGAGGGAAGAAGAGTGGTATAAACACCAGCATCTAAGCCCGGTTCATGAGACCCGCGTGTCGGGTGTTCACTAAAAATAAAATTTTACACTTTAAGCATTTTACGCCCTATGACAATTTTATATTTTAACTCATATATATATATATATATATATATATATATATATATATATATATATATATATATATATATATATATATATATATATATATATATATATATATATATATATATAGCTATTCATCGTGAAACCAAAAATAACACAAACTTTTAAATTGACACTTTCATGTAAGAACTATCACCATATTAACCAAAAATAATAGGAAATTTTGCAAGGATATACCAAAAATAAAATGGATTGGCAAAAATGGCATTCTCATGTGAAAATTTGCAAGGGGGCTATTTTTGTAAAAAAAATTGTTACCCTATGCATCGGTTACAAGTTAGGAGGGAGAGGGATAGATAAACACACACTTTAATTATCTTAAACTAATTTTAAGCCATTTTCATTTGTTAAAATTAAAAAATAAATTTATTTTTGAACTTAATTTAATTTTATCTATCTATAGACATCCACTTTATATATGTTTATGGAAAAAAAATATTCTGAAGTGAGATTTAGCATGGTTCTTTCCATTGTACGTTTCGGTGAACGAAATTGGAACACAAATTGGGCTCGTTCGATGATGGTGGATTTGTCTACAACAAAAAAGTCACCCAGAGGAGACCTGTCAGGGAGCCAAAGTTCCTGATGGTTTCTTACGTGCCAGTCAATTCGTTCTTCGTGCCACTAACGTCTATTTATGTGCCAGTATAGATAAACTTCATGCCAACTTTTTTGACTCCGATAGATAAACCCAAGTCCGAATATAACAAAGACCAACTCTCTCCCTTGCGAATGAAATAGAAGAAGATGGTCTGATCACTTTCGATTGGGAATATATGAAGAGGGTGGATAATAGTTAATGGCGCAAAACGAAAATCGTAAGCAAACTTACCCATATTCGTTATTATATATTTTGTATGATGATGACACAGTCTAACTTTTGGTTGTCACGGAATATTAATTTGCTGTCACGTATTTCGCATTGTCTGGCATGTAACCGATCACGAGTCGTTTGTAATTCGAAAAGTTGGTTCTCCGTGTCTCTTTCCCATCTCTCCTTAGTCTTTTCCCATTCCTCTCTCTCCTCTGATCCTCTGAAAAGTTGTCAGCACCCCCCTCCCTCTCTTCTCTAAAAAGTTGGTAATCCCCTCCCTCTCTCCTGTGAAAATTTGCAAGGGGGCTATTTTTGTAAAAAAAATTGTTACCCTATGCATCGGTTACAAGTTAGGAGGGAGAGGGATAGATAAACACACACTTTAATTATCTTAAACTAATTTTAAGCCATTTTCATTTGTTAAAATTAAAAAATAAATTTATTTTTGAACTTAATTTAATTTTATCTATCGATAGACATCCACTTTATATATGTTTATGGAAAAAAAATATTCTGAAGTGAGATTTAGCATGGTTCTTTCCGTTGTACGTTTCGGTGAACGAAATTGGAACACAAATTGGGCTCGTTCGATGGTGGTGGATTTGTCTACAACAAAAAAGTCACCCAGAGGAGACCTGTCAGGGAGCCAAAGTTCCTGATGGTTTCTTACGTGCCAGTCAATTCGTTCTTCGTGCCACTAACGTCTATTTATGTGCCAGTATAGATAAACTTCATGCCAACTTTTTTGACTCCGATAGATAAACCCAAGTCCGAATATAATAAAGACCAACTCTCTCCCTTGCGAATGAAATAGAAGAAGATGGTCTGATCACTTTTGATTGGGAATATATGAAGAGGGTGGATAATAGTTAATGGCGCAAAACGAAAATCGTAAGCAAACTTACCCATATTCGTTATTATATATTTTGTATGATGATGACACAGTCTAACTTTTGGTTGTCACGGAATATTGATTTGTTGTCACGTATTTCGCATTGTCTGGCATGTAACCGATCACGAGTCGTTTGTAATTCGAAAAGTTGGTTCTCCGTCTCTCTTTCACATCTCTCCTTAGTCTTTTCCCCTTCCTCTCTCTCCTCTGATCCTCTGAAAAGCTGTCAGCACCCCACTCCCTCTCTTCTCTAAAAAGTTGGTAATCCCCTCCTTCTCTCCTCTACAAAGTTGTTCCCCCTCTCTCTCTTCATTTTGATTGCATTTAATGCTCTATCCTTTTACTCCCAATCTTAGGTTAGTGTCACCGGTTGTTTTTGCAAAAAATTGAACCAATATGCTACTTTTGCAAAAAATTGAACCAATATGTTACTTTTGCAAATTTGAATAGAGGGGGGTTACTTTTGCCAACACTCAATCTTTTTGGTATATTGAGTATTATTTACTCAAAATAATATAGATTTTATTTCCGATGTAATTTTCGGCAATTTTGGCCAGTTAATTGTCGGAGATCCAGTATGCAAAAATTTTGTTGCCACGTGTACGTCGGAAATGCCTACTGTGAAAAAAAAAATTGACACATCATACCTATATCGCAACCACCCTCTCTAGCTTTTGGGCAAAACAATACCGTTTTAAAGATAAAAAAAAAGGAACTTAAAAAATTAAAGGGTTGAAATTTTGGGATTTTGTTCTTGGATACTTAGACAGACTAAAGATGAAAAATTTGGGCAAAAGAAAGGTAAATTAGTGGGTTGAAAATTTGGATTTATGTTTTCTTCTAACGGGTTGTTGATTTTTTTTTTTGTCAATGGGGCTGAGTTTTATGAAATAAGAATTATGGTTCTTCAATCTTCAACCTTAATCAACGAGATTAACCCAGATCTAAAATTTGTGTTGTTGTGATTCGAATCTATATCTATATATCTATATAATAACTTAATTCAGAATACTTTACGCTTACGTGATAGTCTTCCCATGTTTCACTCCTTTTTGTCCAATCAGATTTTATTTTTTTTTCCTCTTCACATTTTCCATTATTCCCTTTATCTCTTTAAACCAATTACAATTTTTCTTTGAGTGATTTAGCTAATTAGGCTATTTAGAATCTTCAATTAGCTAATTAGATAAGAAACTTTTTTAATTAGATTAGGTAATCCATTCCCCAAATGGGGTATTAAAGTTAAGGGTCAACTGTTTGACCATCGACTGGTCAAGGAGTTGACCGTTGATGACAGAGGTAAAACATATCGTTGATTCCGCCAAAGAAAACTCAAACCTAAAGCAAGTATAGCGATAAGCAAGAGGTCGATCCACATGGAAAGTTATAACTGAAGTGTAATTTAGGTGTCAATCAAAGTAACCAGATTGGGGGTTTTTATGTGGGAAAGTTTCGCCTTTTATCAAAGCAAAGTAAGCAAGTAAAGTAAATGAATTTGGTTTTAGACAATTTGGAGAAGCAATTCTACCTACAATTTTCCACTTTATTGGATTGAAGCGATTCTTGTAACTTCTTCTCGTCCTATTAAGTTTCCTAAGAATGTCCTTGTCCCAACCTAATATAGTTACTAGTCCAACCAGTCCTAGCAACCCTTATCAATCGAACAGTCTCTAAGGAAGGATTTAACCCAATTGATAGCTTTAAGTTCAGAGATTAACCAAGGTATTTGCAGTCCCTAAAAAAGGATTTAACAACACATTCAACTTCCTACTTATTCAATTAGTTCAACCAGCCCTAAAGGAAAAAGTTTGTCACTTAGGTTAAGGTTCACAATCAGGAATCTACAAAACCTTAACAATTGAATTGATCTAACAAGTTGGCCAGACAAGATAGAACAAAACAATAAACAATCAAGCACAAAGAAGTTGAAGCATTCAAATATAGGAAACAAGGAACGAGAATTAGAAACTCACAATCAATCCAAATAAAGCTTCAAATTGCAGGCAGAATAGATGAGTTTAGTTTCTCATGGAAGACATCGCTCAAAATCTCTAAAGTGTCTGATGAATAGAATAGAAGTAATGAAAATAACATAAAACTTGGCCTTTTAAAACATCAAAGTCAGCCATGAAAGAAATAAATAAGTTCTAGGGTTTTCATTAATCAAAACGCTGCGAATTAACGCTAACGACCAATGCTGCGGGCGCAGTATAGGTGTTGCGCCCGCCGCACACTGTTTCCTCCAACCCTTTGCAAATTGATTGGCCGCGGGCGCCGCAAGGTTGCTGCGGCCGCAGCCAGGGGCTTTTCACGGAAAATCTATCATGAATTCGCTCTTCTTGTCAACAGAAAAGTTGTAGTTCTCTGAAATAGCTTTCCAACGCATGGTCATAATAGTCAATCGGACAACCGAGGCCTCCAGAAAGTGCAAAACAAGTTCAGCATGTCTGGCGATCTTCATGTAAGCTTCTTCTTCTCAGGACCTCTTGAGATCTTCATGTAAGCTTCTCCGATCAACTAGACATTCTCATCTAATGCATTAACGACTCTTGTCTCATCATCGGATCCACGATTACCTGAAATAATCAATAAAAGTGTGTAGATTCCGACTCCACTAACATAGAGAGCAAATATGCAAATTGCACTTAATCATCCATGAAATGCATCTTAACTAAGCTAAATGCAACCTATTATGCCTACCTAAATGCATGCTATCAGTTGACCATTGACCGGTCAACGTTGACCAACTCATGTGGAATTTTTTTTTTAATTACATTTTATTTTCGCTTTGATGCCACTTTTTAATGACATTTTTTTCAAACTTTAATGACATTTTTTGTGTACTGTGATGCCACGTCGACCATAGATGCCAAATTTTTTTACTGTTGACTACTGATGACACTTTTTTAAAGTAAAATTTTTGATGATATTTTTTTTTACTGTGATGCCATATTTTTCAAAGTACTGTTTTGATGACATTTTTTTTCTTTAATGTGATGCAACTTTTTCAAATTAGTGTTTTGATGCCATTTTTCTAATGTAATCATTTGATGTCACTTTTTTAATCGAATCATTTGATGTCACTTTTTTTTAATTTAATTAATTGTATATTGATAAATTTTCATCCATTCTACTTTTATTCACTGATGACACGTTTGTGATTACATTTCATTGATGCAATCATTTGTGACGACATTTTTACCACTTGCTACCCAGTGTTGTCACCAATATTACATTAACCAAAAACAACATTTGAGTGATTGGTTTACTCACACTAAACAAGTGCAAATGATTACACAATGAAAATTTAAAATGACATACCAAGAGTCCAAGACCAACCACGACCAATCAAGCCAAGCCTTTTTTTTCTTTTTAATCTTCCCAAGGAATCAGAACAAAGCATTTCACAAAAGCATCCACCACTAGTTCAGAAGCTGTGTAAAACAGACATTTCGGCATTCCGTCAAATTAATCACTACATATTGTAAAGATTGAAAAATACAAGCAAAATACACAAGCGTTACGAGAGTATTATTTTATACATTTTGAAACTATTTACTATAAACCCTTGCTATTTTTCTAAACTATTTACAAGAAAATGGAAGCAAATAAAGGGTATTACTTTATTAGAGAACTAAAACCAGTGTCATCATCACACTTCAATACAAGGCATCAAGAGCTCGAGCCTAATTTGGCATCAAGAGCGCAGCACAACAACAGCAACAACATGAGCACGGCAACATCAAGAGTGCAACACTCCAACAACAATAATCAGAATTGATTTCAAATTATAAAAAACACTAAAAGAGAGATTACAAGGAGTTCATGTGTATATATTTAAAGAACTCCACAGGGATTTCAGAAGTATGTGTTTCACTCATATGTTTAGGCTTTAAGGTAAAACTCTCAACTCAATCCAAAATGCACTAAGCTCATAGACAATGACCACCATATCACCAAATATCTACCGAAATGTCATTACTTGCGGGACACAATAAAGACAACTAAATAAAATGTGACACTTTTTTTTTCTTTTGTTTTCTTTTTTTTTCTTCTTTTTTTTTCTTGTCTTGGTGCTTTCCTTACGCGAGACGCAAACATGGGTGTCATGAATGGCCCCGGTCTATCAACACCTCAACCTACTAATATGAATTCCACTTGAACATCTTTTGACGCAAGTTGCAAACATGGGTGTCATGAATGAATCTGGTTACTCAATGATCAAGCTTTCTTTCCTAGTGGATAGTTTTCAACACTTTTTTGCGCGAATCATACCCATGATTGTCATGCATAGATCTGGTTACTAAGTGCATCAACCATTGCCACCTTATTCACTAAATATTCACAAATTCAGCAAAAGACTCAAAATATAAACATAAACTCCGCAAGCAATCAAACATGTGCATCGGTCTCTAGAAATAGATACTGCAGTCAATGCCAAGAGGTAGCAACACAAGGAGAGTAATTCACACAATTGAGCAAAAGAATTCAAATAAGGCCAAACATTCTCACATGGTCATGTTTTGAGAACGTCAATCATACTTTAGCTCAATCATACATGCTTAATTATATTTGCTAGCTCATGTTCCACAAAAGTCAAATACAAACAATAATCGAAACATCTAGAACTCCATGGGATTTTTATGAATCATGCTTGAAATTTAAAATAGAGGACAAACTAAGCAAGATGGGTATTTGAATAACACATATGTATGCAATGCATGCTTATTTTTGGGATTTTTGAATTGAATTTTTTTTTAATTACGAAAATAAACAAGAAATTAATTAAAAAAAATGAAATAAATTAAACATGGTGCAGAAATTTAAATATGATCTCCTATATGCATCTATATACAGAGTTCTTCTCCCCCACACTTAAAGTTTTCATTGTCCTCAATGAAACAATAAACACAACAAAAGTAAATCAAATATAATCAGAGTGAAGGAAAAGAAAAAGGAAAAAAAAAAAAACTTACCTCGGGTTGCCTTCCGAGAAGCGCCTTTGTTTCAAGTCGTTGGCTCGACGTAATAGCCCTTGATTGGCCTAGGTTCCTCCACCAGGGTCACCTACACCTGTCATTTCGTTGACAAATGCGGGCACCCTTGGAAGGTGTAGCTCTCTATCCAAACATTCATCCATTACCCTTTGCTTCTCTCCTTGAGCTATGCCTGGGGGTTGTCCTGGAATCACAAAAGGTTTCAATTTGTTAGGATGTTCAAATTTCCATAAACTATGTTCCTTAGGTGTCTCTAACAAATCATGAAAACTATTGTTGCGATCAATATTGTCAGCAATAGGTATATCTAAAGAATTTTCAGGAGAAAGCTTAGCATGATTAAAGAGAGAGAATTCTATCTTTCTTCCATCAAACTCCATAGTCAATAAACCCTCACAACAATCAATTTTCGTTTTCGCAGTTTTCAGGAATGATCTTCCTAGTATAATGGGTGTTTCTGGGGCTCCCTGCTCCATATCCAAAACAAAGAAATCAACAGGGAAAAACAAATCATCTACCATAACCAAAACATCTTCAATAATGCCTCTTGGCCTGATTTGTGATCGATCAGCAAGTTGCACTGTAACCACAGTCTCATTCAAAGCACCCAAACCCAAAGACATGTACATGTTATAGGAAATAACATTAATTGAGGCTCCTAGATCTAACATGGCTTGTTTGAATCTAGTATTCCCAATTGCACATGGAATTGTAAACATACCTGGGTCTCCACATTTTTCAGGCAATTTCCTTTGCAACATAGTAAAGACATTTTCATTCAAACTTACCTTTTCCTTCTTTTTTAATCGTTGCTTCTTCTTGATGGTGCACAATTCCTTCAAAAATTTAGCATATCTAGGAATGCTCTTAATCAATTTGAGTAAAGGAATATTTACCTCGCACTTGTTGAACGTCTCAAAAATCTCCTTATCGGTCTCATACCTTCTTGTATCCTTCAAAGCTTCCGGAAATGGTGGAACCGGCTTTGGAGTTTCCATAGGTAAGGAAGAAGAAGAAGGAGAAGAAGAAGAAGGAGAAGGAGGAAGAGGGGAAGAACGAGAAGAAGGGGAACAAGACGAAGAAAACGTACCTAGCACCGATAGGTCGATAGGGGCACTGGCGGCGGGCGCCGCAAATTGCTGCGGGCGCAGCTCCATTGTTATGTCGCGGGCGCCGCAAGGGTGCTGCGGGCGCCGCACGCTGTGAGTTCCGTCTTCTTCTTCTAGCACTTCTATCTCCTCATCCATTATTTCTTCATTGTTCTTTTGAGGTGTGACAACCAGTTCCTTGCCACTCCTAAGCGTTATTGCACTGACATTCTCCTTAGGATTCTCAACCGTTTGCGATGGAAGCTTCCCTGAATCGTTTGCCTCCTTCGCACTTAAGACCTGAATGAGCTGACTCAGTTGATTCTCCAAATTTGTGATCCGATCTGATTGTTGTTTCTCAACCTTTAAGACCAACCGTGACAATTTTTGTATTGGATCCTCAATAGCCTCATTGGATTATGGTTGGCCTCCCTGTCGAGGTTCAAATTGTTGGTGGGGCCTTGCCTGTTGCCCCCCTTGCGGATTGAAAGATTCTTGGTAGTTGCCATAACCATTACCCTGCTGATAGCCTCCATTGTAGTTATTATTGTTGAAGTACCCAAGATTACCAAAGTTGCCCTGTCTAAGCCTTTGTGGAGCAAAATTCCCAATTGCATTCAACTCAACACTAGGATCTTGCAAAGTTGAGTACATATCCATAGGGTGGGATGGATCGTTGTAGGATTCACATGCTTTCAACTGTTGAGATGCTCTGTCAACTACCAGCCTCTTGAGCATCTCTTTCATCTCTGCCATATTAGTCTGTAATGCAGCCACTGGGGCATCAATAGCAAGTACACCTCTAGCACGAGTGCTCTTGTTGAACTGCCTAGAGCCCTCAGAGAGCTCCTTAAACACTTCCCAAGCTGCAGCAGGCGTCTTATTCAGCATGTTTCCCCCACAACAGGAATTCACCGTTTTGCGCTCTCCATCAGTAAGCCCATTGAACAAGAAGAGAACCATATCCTTCTGAGAGTACCCATGGCATGGGCAGCTAGCGCAAAGTTTCTTGAAACAGTCAAAGTACTCATGAATAGACTCCATCGCGTACTGCTCAATGCTGCTGATTGACCTTTTCAAGGCATTTAGCTTTGTTGCAGGGAAGTACATCTCTAGGAAGACTCTCTTCATCTCAGCCCAATTAGTAATAGATCCAGGCGGTAAATAGAAGAACCACTCATTCGCATCATCCTTCAAAGAGAAGGGAAAAACTCTCAGTTTGATTTGCTCTGCAGTGACGTCCTCAGGTTTCATCCCAACTACCACAGTATGGAACTCAGACAGATGCTTGTAGGGGTCCTCCCCACTCAACCCATGGAACTTGGCTAGAAGATGAATTACCCCAGACTTAAGCTCAAAGTTGACTCCTTCCCCCAGCGCAGGAAATTGGATTGCTAAGGGTTGTTGTGCCAGATCAGGAGCAGTAAGCTCCTTTAGAGTACGATTTGCGTCGTTTTCCATCTCTGCAATGCTTTCTACAAAGAAGAATTAGTAGCACAGGTAGGGCTGTTACTTGAGCCGAGTAGCTCGAGCTCGGCTCGAAAAAAACTCGACTCGGGCTCGCTCGAATTAAATATGAGCCAAGCTTGAGCAGAATTCTAAGCTTGAGCTCGGCTCGAGTAGCTCGTATAGCTCATTTTATGGGTGAAATTACAGTTCTCCCCTATGTTTTATTTAACCCCATGTAAATAAGTTTTATTTAACCCCTTGTAAATAGGGTGTATATCTCGTTTCGTAGGTGAAATTACAGTTCTGTCCCTAGATTTTATTTAACCTCTTCTTCTAAAGAGTCTGTCAGCCGTTTTGCCTTTTGGACTCCATTCACTATGAATCACAGATCTACATTTTGTGAGTAGCTCGAGCTCGACTCGGCTCGGCTCGAAAAAATGAGGCTCGAGCTCGAGCTCGGCTCGTTTGTAAACGAGCCGAGCTTGAACACCCACTACTCGAGCTCGTTAGCTCGTATATCAGCCCTAAGCACAGGTATGGACCCTATAAGACGGTCCACACCAAAATCAAAACCAAAAACACACAAGAATTAATAAAAATTCCCCGGCAACGGCGCCAAATTTGACGAAGGTAAAACCTATCGTTGATTCCGCCAAAGAAAACTCAAACCTAAAGCAAGTATAGTGATAAGCAGGAGGTCGATCCACAGGGAAAGTTATAACTGAAGTGTAATTCAGGTGTCAATCAAAGTAACCAGATTGGGGGTTTTTATGTGGGAAAGTTTTGCCTTTTATCAAAGCAAAGTAAGCAAGTAAAGTAAATGAATTTGGTTTTAGACAATTTGGAGAAGCAATTCTACCTACAATTTTCCACTTTATTGGATTGAAGCGATCCTTGTAACTTCTTCTCGTCCTATTAAGTTTCCTAAGAATGCCCTTGTCCCAACCTAATATAGTTACTAGTCCACCCAGTCCTAGCAACCCTTATCAATCGAACAGTCCCTAAGGAAGGATTTAACCCAATTGATAGCTTTAAGTTCAGAGATTAACCAAGGTATTTGCAGTCCCTAAAAAAGGATTTAACAACACATTCAACTTCCTACTCATTCAATTAGTTCAACCAGCCCTAAAGGAACAAGCTTGCCACTTAGGTTAAGGTTCACAACCAAGAATCTACAAAACCTTAGCAATTGAATTGATCTAACAAGTTGGCCAGACAAGATAGAACAAAACAATAAACAATCAAGCACAAAGAAGTTGAAGCATTCAAATATATGAAACAAGGAACGAGAATTAGAAACTCACAATCAATCCGAATAAAGCTTCAAATTGCAGGCAGAATAGATGAGTTTAGTTTCTCATGAAAGACATCGCTCAAAATCTCTAAAGTGTCTGATGAATAGAATATAAGTAATGAAAATAACATAAAACTTGGCCTTTTAAAACATCAAAGTCGGCCATGAAAGAAATAAATAAGTTCTAGGGTTTTCATTAATCAAAACGCTGCGAATTAACGCTGACGACCAATGCTGCGGGCGCAGCATAGGTGCTGCGCCCGCCGCACACTGTTTCCTCCAACCCTTTGCAAATTGATTGGCCGCGGGCGCCGCAAAGTCGCTGCGGCCGCAGCCAGGGGCTTTTCACGGAAAATCTATCACGAATTCGCTCTTCTTGTCAACAGGAAATTTGTAGTTCTCTGAAAGAGCTTTCCAACGCATAGTTATAATAGTCAATCGGACAATCGAGGCTTCTAGAAAGTGCAAAACAAGTTCAGCATGTCTGGCGACAACTTCTGCAGACTTGTTCTTCGTTTAGGTTTGCTTCTTCTTCTCAGGACCTCTTGAGACCTTCATGGTAAGCTTCTCCGATCAACTAGACATTCTCATCTAATGCGTTAACGACTCCTGTCTCATCATCGGATCCACGATTACTTGAAATAATCAATAAAAGTGTGTAGATTCCGACTCCACTAACATAGAGAGCAAAT
This sequence comes from Persicaria tinctoria, assembly GCA_037127255.1. Classification (NCBI taxonomy): domain Eukaryota; kingdom Viridiplantae; phylum Streptophyta; class Magnoliopsida; order Caryophyllales; family Polygonaceae; genus Persicaria; species Persicaria tinctoria. Next base: position 35,920,397 of record JBANSL010000015.1, on the reverse strand, counting down.
ATGCAAATTGTACTTAATCATCCATGAAATGCATCTTAACTAAGCTAAATGCAACCTATTATGCCTACCTAAATGCATGCTATCAGTTGACCATTGACCGGTCAACGTTGACCAACTCATGTGGAATTTTTTTTTTTAATTACATTTTATTTTCGCTTTGATGCCACTTTTTAATGACATTTTTTTCAAACTTTAATGACATTTTTTGTGTACTGTGATGCCACGTCGACCATAGATGCCAAATTTTTTTACTGTTGACTACTGATGACACTTTTTTAAAGTAAAATTTTTGATGATATTTTTTTTTACTGTGATGCCATATTTTTCAAAGTACTGTTTTGATAACATTTTTTTTCTTTAATGTGATGCAACTTTTTCAAATTAGTGTTTTGATGCCATTTTTCTAATGTAATTATTTGATGTCACTTTTTTAATCGAATCATTTGATGTCACTTTTTTTTTAATTTAATTAATTGTATATTGATAAATTTTCATCCATTCTACTTTTATTCACTGATGACACGTTTGTGATTACATTTCATTGATGCAATCATTTGTGACGACATTTTTACCACTAGCTACCCAGTGTTGTCACCAATACTACATTAACCAAAAACAACATTTGAGTGATTGGTTTACTCACACTAAACAAGTGCAAATGATTACACAATGAAAATTTAAAATGACATACCAAGAGTCCAAGACCAACCACGACCAATCAAGCCAAGCCTTTTTTTTCTTTTTAATCTTCCCTAGGAATCAGAACAAAGCATTTCACAAAAGCATCCACCACTAGTTCAGAAGCTGTAAAACAGACATTTCGGCATTCCATCAAATTAATCACTACATATTGTAAAGATTGAAAAATACAAGCAAAATACACAAGCGTTACGAGAGTATTATTTTATACTTTTTGAAACTATTTACTATAAACCCTTGCTATTTTTCTAAACTATTTACAAGAAAATGGAAGCAAATAAAGGGTATTACTTTATTAGAGAATTAAAACCAGTGTCATCATCACACTTCAATACAAGGCATCAAGAGCTCGAGCCTAATTTGGCATCAAGAGCGCAGCACAACAACAGCAACAAAATGAGCACGACAACATCAAGAGTGCAACACTGCAACAACAAAAATCAGAATTGATTTCAAATTATAAAAAACACTAAAAGAGAGATTACAAGGAGTTCATGTGTATATATTTAAAGAACACCACGGGGATTTCAGATTATACAAACTAAACTAAAAGAACAAAGAATACATATGGCATTGTCACAAATATATTAGTTGTACCAAACAGAAACAATAATATAATAGATGTACCAAACAAAAATAAAGTAGCAGTATCAAACAGAAACACACATAATTAACTGTTGCAGAAACTAAATAAAACCGAACAGAAACACACAGAAATATAGTAGTTGTACCAATCAAAAGCACAACAGCTGCAGCAGTAGCAAACCAAATAGAAACCAAACAGAAAATGCTGACATGTTCAAAGAATTTGAACACAATTCAAATAACTTTTCATAAAAATGATGACATGTTCTTCAGTTGTCTTGATGCTTTGTAGAGAAACACCTTGATGCTTTGTAGAGAAAAATGATGACATGTTCTTCGGTTGTCTTCAATTTTTTAATATGAATCTCAGTATATCATCTTCGTATATTGATCATATCCTTTAAAAAGATGTAGTTCTTTGTGTATTTGGGTTGAGTTACTGATTTTGATGATTCTAGAATGTCAACCTTAATAAACACATGAGAGTAATTGTTGTCATCTTATTGAATAAATCAATCATTCAATGGAGCGTAGAAACATCATAATTCACTCACATGGAAAATCTAAACCTTCAATCAAATAAAAGAAAAGATCCAACTGAATAAAATACACAAGATCTGTCAAATGTAGTAAATGAGAGAGTAGAATAACACAAAAAATCCCAGCATAAAACTTCTTTTTTGCCTTAATAACCTTATATATGTAACAGGTCAATACCAACCTGCCGACATTCCAACCACAGGCTTAAAACTCAACTCACACAAAAGCTTAAACAATAACCAGCAGAGGGAAGTTAGAAACATATACTATCTCAATCAGGAGCATTTCATCAAACACCTTGCTTGCAAATCAATGAAACAAACAAAAAAACAAAAAACAAATCCGAACTCACCTTTCAAATGGCGATTCATGTGTAGAGGGAGAAACTCCATGACTGCAAACATCAAATTAGAATCCCAATTGAGACGGCCTTGACTCTCCATGAAGCGGCGATGGTTCTGGAAGAGCATGAGCCTTTGCCGAATTGGATATAGATTTAGGGTTTTTTAGCGTGAGACCTCGAATGGTGAGATTTAGAATCAGGATTGGATGCGAACTTGGTTTCTAACAAGAAGATGGCAGAGGAAGTGAATTGAGAGTAGATGATGCAGGCTATGAGCCAAAACTCTAATCAACCACAACTCCTTCAGTCGACAACAACATCGTCGATCCCTTGCATTCGTCGCGCCTCCGCCGCACTCAATGGAATCTTCATCTTCCTTCTTCCTCTCTTCCGGCTTCAGAATCGGCGAGGAGGAGGAACTCTTCCGACTTCAGAATCGGCGAGGAGGAGGATGAGGAGGAGGAGGCAAAACGGGTGGGAGAAGAGGGCGAGAAGGGGGAGGGCGATAAATCGCCGTCAGAGGAGAAGGGTGAGGGGAGAATGAAGGAAGAGATCTAATTGACCTAAAAATATTTAATAATAGTTATAACGCCTAAAAAAATATTTAAAGTAGTTAATCATCTAATCAAAAGGTTGTAAGTGTACAAAATACCAAATTTTCTCTTTTTCTTTTATTCTTAACATATTTACTAACTATCTATATAATAACTTAATTCAGAATACGCTTATGTGGAAGCCTCCGCACGTCTCACTCATTGCCCAATCATATTTTTTATTTTTATTTTTTTCCCTCTTCACATTTTCCATTATTCCCTTTATCTTTTTAAACCAATTACAATTTTTCTTTTATTCTTAACACATTTACTAACTATCTATATATCTATATCTATATCTATATAAACTCTTCAAATAGAAAAGTTTGCGCCTACGTGTCACATCCACCTTAATTTTCTCATTTTCAACTAATCATTTTTTTCTCCTTTTTAGAATTTTTCAATTGACTTTCATCTTGAAAATAATCATCTATATCTATATCTATATAATCTATATCTATATCTATCGATCTATATCTAACATAATACTAAAACAATTGCTTCTCATGCCACATGACAATTTTTCCTTAAGAATTGGCTTATGTGGCAACTTAACATCAATCACGGGCCCACTTTAATTACTTTTTCAATTTTATTGGTTGAAGATTATAGGGTTTTTTTGCTAAGTGGCCATTTGAGGTTCAAATTTTAAGTCATAGGGCACAAGGGTTACAATATTAGATAAGTGTCCACAATTTCCAATTTTACCCCTGTCCCTATTTCCCCACAATTACACGCGTTTCATTTGGACAAAAACAGATCTAGCTTTCATTCTCGAGCCACCACCGCACCACCACCGATCGTCGGCGCCGCCACCACCGCACCGTCGCCAGCGCCATCCGCCCCTGCTGCTGTTGCGCTCTCCCAAGACTCACAACCGAGCCCTCCTCCATTGAAGGCCGAATCGAAGCTCCTCGTGCACCCTAAATCACGTTCGACCCTAAATCCAAGCCTTCTACCCGCTCAATCACGTTCTACATCTCTCAAGGATGGTTTTCGTGCAAAAAACCCTCTCAAATTTATACAAAATCGCTAACCGCCATTGTCAGACACCTTGGAGCTTCGTTAAACAACCGCTTAGCAGCCCCTGTTCAAGCACTCGTCTCGGTGTGTCAGATCATTCTTTGACAAAATAAACACAACGATGCTGAAGTACAGATTGCACTCGTCAGTTTGATAGGTCATACGCGTCAAACGGAGCTTTGTGTAAGGAGAACGAGCCGTCGGAAGATCGGAGAAAATCACTGTTGAAGCTGCTCGAGATGGGGGAAGAAGAAGAGTAATTATGCCAAACCTCCCAGACTTTATGTTTTTTATAAAATATGCCCCTGTGTTAATTTCTAAAATTTCAGAAATTATCCCGCAATTATAGAAGTTGTTCTAACTCGCATAATCTCCGTTAAAAAATTAAAAATGTAACTATTATTGTCACCATAATAAAAATAAAGTCATAGATACTGTCACCACTATAAAAACGTGGTCGTAGACACTGTAATCAAAAGAAAATCTTATAGGGGCTAATGAGAAACCAAAATGCATATGGTGACAATTCTCTTATAACATATGAATTGTTAGAGGGTCATAGATGTTGTAAGAAAAATAAAAATAGGATCATAGACATTGTAACCACTATAAAAACACGGTCAAATACACTGTAATCAAAATAAAAACCCTATAGATGATGTAACCAAAATAAAAACCGGGTCATAGACACTGTCAACACAATAAAAAATAAAAAATGTAAATATTGTTGTCACCACTATCAAAATAAAGTCATAGATATTGTCACCACTATAAAAACAAGGTCATAAACACTGTAATCAAAGGGAAATCATATGATAAGGAAATCACAAACCCTATAGAGGCTAATGAGAAGCCAAAATAAATAGGTTGATAGTTCTCCTCTAATATATGAATGGGTAAGATGGTCATAGACACTGTCACCACTATAAAAACAGGGTCATAGACATTGTAATAAAAAAAACCCTATAGACGTTGTAACCAAAATAAAAACAACTTTATAGACACTATCACCACTATGAAAAAAGGGTCATAGACACTGTAATCAAAGGAAAACCCTAGGAAAAGGGAAGCACAAACCCTATATGGGCTAATGAGAAGCCAAAATACATGTAGTGATAGTTCTTTTCTAATTTCTAATTTATAGCTTTCTAGATTTTTTTAAAGTAGTGTCACCACAATTAAAAAAAATAAAAATTTAACTACTATTGTAAACATTATAAAAAATTAAAGTCATAGATATTGTCACCACTATAAAAACATGGTCAGAGACACTGTAATCAAAGGGAAATCATATGATAAGTGAAGCACAAACACTATAGGGGCTAGTGAGAAGCCAAAATAAATGTGGTGACAGTTCTCCTATAATAAATGAATGGGTAAGAGGGTCATAGACACTGTAATCAAAATAAAAAGTGTCATAGCCACTGTCACCACTATAAAAATAAAGTCAGAGACACTGTAATCAAAAGGAAAATTCTATAGACGCTTTAACCAAAATAAAAACAAGGTTATAGACATTGTCACCACTATGAAAAAAGGGTCATAGACACTGTAATCAAAGGAAAACCCTAGGACAAGGGAAGCACAAACCCTATAGGGCTAATGAGAAGCATATATTCATGTGGTGACAATTTTCCTCTAATATATGAATGGGTACGATGGACATAGACGTTGTAAGCAAAATAAAAATAGGGTCATAGACATTGTCACCACTATAAAAACAAAGTCATAGACACTGTAATCAAAAGGAAAACCCTAGAGCTTTATAAACATTGTCACCACTATGAAAAAAGGTTCATAGACACTGTAATCAAAGGAAAACCCTAGGAAAAGGGAAGCACAAACTCTAAAAGGGCTAATGAGAAGCCAAAAGAACATGTGATGTACAGTATGGTTTAGGGTTTAGGGTTAAGTCTTTAGGGTTTAGGGCCAAGACCTTAAACCCTAAACCCTAAAATGTTAAGTACAGTACGTTGTTAAGAGATGATTGTTGTCATCAAATGAAAAACCCTAGGACAAGGTAAGCAAAAACCCTAAAGGGGCTAATGAGAAGAACAAAGACATATGATGGACAATTCTCATTCAATATATAAATGGTTAAGATGGACATAGACGTTGTAACCACTGTTAAAACAGGGTCATATATACTGTAACCACTATAGAAAGAAGGGCGTAGACACTGTAATCAAAGGAAACTCTATAGACTCTATAACCAAGATTAAAAAAAAGGGGCCATATGTACTGTCACCACTATGAAAAAGGGTCATAGACACTGTAATCAAAGGAAAATCCTACGACAGGAGAGGCACAAACCCTATAGGGGCTAATGAGAAGCCAAAATACATGTGGTGAAAGTTCTCCTCTAATAAATGAATGGGTAAGGGGATTATAGACGTTGTAATCAAAATAAAAACAATGTCATAGTAACTTTAATCGCTATAAAAACAATGTCATAAACATTGTCACCACTATAAAAAAAAAAGAAATAGATACTTTAACCAAAGGAAAGCCCTTCCAATATATGAATGAATAAGAGGGTCATAGACGCTGTCACCACTATTAAAATAGGGTCATAGACATTGTCACAACTATAAAAACATGGTCATAGACACTGTCATCACTATAAAAACAGGGTCATAGACACTGTAATCAATGAAAATTAAACCCTATAACAATAGAAGCACAAACCCTATGAGGCTAAACCTAGGTAATATAGTAGTTTAATATGGAGACCGAAGCTAGGTAATATACTTGTTGGTAATTTAATCTTAAAATGGAAGCACAAGCCTGTTGGTAATTTAATCTTAAAATGTGAAAGACATGGACCAAGGAATAAGGATTGTGAATGTGTCACGTGAAGGCACGTGGAGATGCCTTGGGGCCTCGTGTGCCGGGCGTGCTTTCCATCTTCGTCTTCTTCGACATTGCAATGTGTATAAACACCAATAAAAATGAAATTGCAGTATGTATCACAAAAAAAAAAATGGAATAAGTACTGCATCTTGTATTAAATATTAAGCATCAAACATCCTACCAGTGAGACCACATACACAAATTTAATCAACAGCCCCTTCATCTATATCTAATATAATACTAAAACAGCTGCGAAAAATACACGTGGTAACTTCACATTGAAAGTGACATGTGGCAGCCTCACATTGAAAGTGACACGTGGCAGTCATTCACTTAATCTACCCCATATATATTTAAAATAAATATACTTAAAATCATTTTTTATTAAATAAAATACTGAATTTGTTAACAAAATCATAACAACTTCTCCAAATTTACAGATTATTTTTTTATCCAAGATTTTTTGAAGCAAGAAAATAATAAATCAATATATTATTAATAAATTTAAATTAATTTATCCAATACTTTTTAACCAATGATTTGAAAACACATAACAACGAGATTTGTTTGAATTAATAAATTAATAATATTTAAACAATTTGTTTATTATTTTTTTGGTCAAGATATTTGAGGATTCCATGATACTCGGATATTTAAAAATTAAAACTAATTAACATAAGTTGGAATGATATTATATTAATAAAATAACAATACGTGAAAATTTTATTATTGTATTTAATTTATGTATTTATTTTGTTTTTTTAGTTAAAGTTGTCGAGTGATATTTAATTTATCCTCTTATAATTAATAATCAATAGACTATTAAAAAAAATCCTTTGGATTACTGAATATGCAAAACCATGTAGGATCCTAACCTCCTTATCTTAATCAATATTTTTTTTAATCAATAAATTGATGATAAGATCAAGTCGATCTTCTTGAGATGATTCGTGATCTTGGTATATATGTGATCCATTAATTACTGCAGGAAACTTTAAAGCTTTAATCCGGGTTGGTTTTTTTATTTTTGCAAAATTGAAGTGGTATATATAATTTGAGGTAAAATATTATTATTTTTTATTTTAAATGAAATAATAGTTTTTCTACTTATCCGGATTTCTCTTTGTTTGTGTTGTTATAGAATCGAGCCATCGATCATATATATGCTTGGTAAATTCAAAGGTCATTACCCTACGATTTGATTTGATATTTTATAGGTAAAATATATTTTCATTTTTATAATAAAAAAATCTTAGAAATACTAACCAATTTAGTAATAAAAAATCTAATCAACATTTGTGGCTTTACCAACTATGTAAATTCCTAATTAATATGGGTTCAATTTCACTAAACATATGTCAACTCTCTTCTCATCCACACGTCTCCCTCTCTCTCCTCCATCAATGCAGCCGGTCTCTCCCTCTATTGTAACCAGTTGAGCTGCAAATTTTAAAGGGTTTAGGCTAACTTTTTGCAAATAATATGGATAGGGGATATGGGTTGCAACCCAACCGGGTTTTTAGGTTACTTTTGCAAATACCCCTAATTTTTATTCCTTTTCATTTCTTAAAATTTATTTTATCATTTAATTAACCATTAACTAATTGGATTAATTCAAAATATAATAAAAAAACATTTTTAGCAACCACTAGATTAATTTAAAATGTAATTTTTTAAATAAAATTATGAAGATATTAATTCTTTTTCTACCAACCAATTAGATTAATTCAAAACAACTTAAGAATGAAAAATAAATAATGAAAATATTAGAAATGTTATAATGTCTAATTATTCATTAAAATTCATCATTTACAATTATTTAAAAATAAAAAAAAATTAAAAAAAGGAGAAAATCAATAGATTTCATAAACTTCTTTATTTGGTTAGTTGATACTCCGATAGATTTGGTGTTATTAATTTTATTCATTTTATTTAAAATATAATTCTTTAGTTATAATTTAATCATTTCTTTTTAAAACAAAATTAAGTTATAATTTAAATTTTGATTTACCACCTAAATTTATGTTTAATTTGAACACATGCACACACATCCATATTAGTTTTGAAACATGTTCATTAAATCTTGGTGGGTATGTTCACACATTTATTTGTACATATGCATGTTTATTTTATTCATTAATTTTGATCCTAACAAATACTTACTCAAAATAAAATAATTAAAATTCTATTTATAACGTGTTAATATATGTAATCTAATTTCTTCCAATCATCTCGTTTGATAGTGAGTGAATTCTCTAGATTGATCAATTTTAATTTACCATTCATCAAATAACAACAAACTATAACTTTTTCAATTTTTTTTAGAAAACAATAACGCAATACATTTACATGTATACATGTATATAATAAGCATGTTATTTCTATCATAGTGTACTTCCAATTTCTTTCTTCTCATTTTCTCTCCATGTATCAATATATCTATATTTTACTCTTTCATTAGTAAAATGTTGTTTTATCTAGGGTATTTTTTTTATCTAATCAATAATGAATGACCTTTATTACGGCGAAGAGCTAACAAACCCTAAAAGATTAGAAGATAATTTAAAAAAATTAAAAACAATCTTTGCACATAAAAATAAAACAATAATGTGTATTTTTTTGGGAAAAAAAACCTTGGAAGTTATGAATTAATTGAAAGTTATATAATAAGATCCACTATACTATTATAAACATGTAGAAGGCAAACCTGCAATATTTGCAATTGGTGTGTACAAGCATGTAGATAGGGATAAAGAGGATTATAAGGGGAATATAATACTCTGGATATATTAAATAAAATATGAAAGTGATGAAGAGGATGATTAAAATCAAGACGGGAATGAGGAATGACAATATCAATCGAAACAATTATGGTTAATAATCTAGATATGAGAATAAATTGCCTAAAAATACTAAATTACTTAATCTCATATAATATTTTATGAATTTGACAAATTTTATAAATTTATGTCACAAGATCGCAAGTTAGAAAAACTAATTACATCATATACATATTGATTACAATGTGTTCTTAGATATTAATCACTAAGCCAGTTGGCTCTTTCTCAAAAAAAAAAAACAATGTGTTCATATACTCCCGTGCCCCGGGCACGGGTACTGCACTAGTTATAATACTAAAGGAGAAGTCGCCTACGACATGTGGCGGCTTCTCCTTAAAGTAGGTTTTTTTTTAATTTGTTAATTAAATAATTGGATATTTAATTAATTAGAATAATTATTAATTAAAGTTTAAAATTTATCGATAGGATTTTGTCGAATCTCTGGGTGGTTATGATTTTAGATAAGGTCAAGTGATTAATTAATTAATTAATTAATTTTCCGATCGGTTACGATTGGATCACGTTTTTTACGATTTCAATTCATTTAATTAATTAATTAATTTTCCCATCGGTTACGATTGGATCACGTTGTTACGATTTCATTTCATTTACATACACCCCCCAATACGTAATTGATTGCAAATGAATTTAGCTGATTGTAATTGATTCTCTAATTGAAAGATACTCCGTATAAAGGAAGGTAAGATTGACCACTTGACGTTAAGGTATATTTTATTTTCAACTGAGTTACTCATAATGACAAATACTAAAAGTAAGGCTTCCATAGAGAATAATAATATGAAGCATTGAAAAAAAAGGTACGTACGTTAAATATTATTTTAGTTTATGCGTTTGTGAGATACATTTCGGTTTGACTGAGCTAAATTAATTGATGATGGAGTTCTTTAATCACGTTTGTGTGGATTAGTTTCATTTTGATTAAATTCCTTAATCACGTTTTTTTATTTAGTTTATTTGTTTGTGTGGATTAGTTTCGATCGTTATGGAGTTCATTCTGGAGTTTATGCGTTTGAATTAATCTTTTTTTTTCCAGACGATGAAAAAGAGTGTACCACTAAAAAATTTCATTACTTGGACGAGTTATTACCACAACACCTAAACACCACACGAATCTGATAGAATATTACTCCGTATTGTTCGCGTATTAAGAATGTCTAGGTCCCTAAGCTACAATGATCTTGGAAAACTTCATTCGATTGACATGATTTTGATAGATAAAAAGGTAATTGTTTACACTGACCGATCTAATCATGTATTCGAAATTGAAGGTGTCAATTAGGTTTTGGTCTCGATTGGATTTTATATGTTAATGTGACGCCTTCTCCTTTAGCATAGGAATATTAACCAATTAGGTATTTTTCAATTTTTAAATAAACTATTATTTATTATAAATCAAATTACTTATTTAAATACGTAATTAATTCATTAATTCATTTTTCCCTAAATCTTAACCGATTGATTTTATTTTTAAAATTCTTTTTATTAATTTCATTAAAATTATTTTGAATTGGATATTATTGCAATTTTGAATTTGAGTAACAATTCAGATGAACTTAAATAACTAACAAAATCTAATTTTGGTTTTATTTTTATTATTTATTATAAATCAAATTACTTATTTAAATACGTAATAAATTAATTAATTCCTTTTTCCCTAAATCTTAACCGATTGATTTTCTTTTTAATTTTTTTTATTAATTTCATTGAAATTATTTTGAATTGGATATTACTGCAATTTTGAATTTGAATAACAATTCGGATAAACTTAAATAACTTTAAAAATCTAATTGGGTTTCTTTTTATTATTTATTATAAATCAAATTACTTATTTAAATACGCAATTAATTAATTCATTCATTTTTCCCTAAATCTTAACCGATTGATTTTCTTTTTTAAATTTCTTTTTTATTAATTTCATTAAAATTATTTTGAATTGGATATTATTGCAATTTTGAATTTGAATAACAATTCGGATAAACATAAATAACTAACAAAATCTATATTGAATCTTTTCAATAAGATTCGTATACAAAAATACACTTGTGTCTTCAATTCTATAAATTAGATCATCTCTCCATCAATGTGTCTTCTTCACTGTAAGTTTTTATTGATCATTATAATTTATTTTAAATTTCTTGCAATCTTGTCATCGATCTAATTTTTAGCATTTTATCTTTCTACTTTGTTTGTTTATTTATAATTTATTCGAATTGGCTCTTAATTAGTATGTGCATGCAATTGTTTGTTTATAAGATAGTATAAAAGCAAAACTTTGAGAATCGACTTGATATAGTTCAATTTGTGTTTTTCTACCCCCACTCAAACGTTATAGTTTCCGAGATGAGTAATGTACAAATTTCTATTCTATAATTATAATTTACAAATTAACTATTAATGTCTTTCTAGAGTTTAGAGTTTATTTAGAATTTTTTTTTAATATATTTACTAATATTAAATAATAAATATATTGATTTAAAAAAACCCGCACAAAAGTGCGGGTACTAAACTAGTAGATTCACGAAACAACTAACTCAAAGTGTAAATCAAATCCACTAAATTGATCCCTAATTAACAAGCATATTAACTGAATTCAATCCAGATCTGAACGAATTTGAACAAATAAATCCTCTTGAGCTCCACCACGGTCATCTCCTCGTCGGAGATGCTGCGGAAGAAGCTAGGCGGAGGGGACACCTTTGCAACCTTCGTAGCGCCGCCGTGGACGGCGGGAGCAGCTAGGGGGATCGGCGAACGAGGAGGGAGGGGGCGCGGGATCGATCTCTCTCTGAATCTCCACATCGCCTCCTCTAATAGCAACCTTCGCAGCGCCGCCGGTCATCTCCTCGTCGGAGCTGCTGCGGAAGAAGCTAGGCGGAGGGGACAGCTTTGCAACCATCGCAGCGCCGCCGTGGACGGCAGGAGCAACTAAGCGGATCGGCGAACGAGGAGGGAGGGGCGCGGGATCTCTCTCTCTCTCTGAAGCAGATCAATGGAGGAGGCGAGGCATTGGCGTACTCAAATCAGGTGAAGCGGCTAGGTTTTAATTAGAACGAGGGCAGTTTGGGCATTTACTTCAAGATTATAACCTCATTTTAAATTAATTAATTATTTTACGTTTCGGCTATATACACCGCAAATCCCCACGTCCTTAAGGACGTGCAAGTTGGGTGAGAGTCACCCAAACCCGGACGTGCAAGCACGTTTTTTTTTTTTTAATAACGTGCAATAGGGCACGTGCTTAAGGACGTGTTGCACGTCCTTAAGGACGTGCAAGCCCGTCCCTTAAACACGAAGAGGACGTGCCTCTTCTTCGTCTTCGTCTTCGTCTTCATCGTCAGAGAGAGAGCGTCGGAGCACCTGAGAGAGAGAGACCGAGACCGAGAGAGAGAGAGAGACCGAGACCGAGAGAGAGAGACCCAGAAAGAGAGAGAGGGACCCAGAGAGAGAGAGAGAGCGAGAGATGGAGACAGGAAGAGAGAGAGAGAGCTCGAGGCGGCGGTAGCGGCCTTGGAGGCGGAGGCGACAGCGATGGAGGTGGAGGGCGGTGGTGGGGGTGGAGCATCGGGGGAGGCGGTGGCGGCGGCGGTGGAGCCGGTGGCTGAGGGCCTGGTGGTGCTGGCGACTATGGCGGCGGAGGAGGGTGGTGGTGGTGGGGCGGCGTGTGGCGGCGGCGTTGGAGCCCGAACAGTGGCCGAGAAGGAGGGTAGTGGTGGTGGGGCGGCGTCTGGCGCCGGCGACGGAGGCCGAGCAGTGGCCGAGGAGGAGGCGGAACCGCCGCGGAAGCGTCGGACCATTGATGTGTCCCCGATCCCGACTCCACCGGTATGTTATTTGAATTACTTTTTGTTTGATTTATTTTTAGAGTTTTAAAATATAATTTGATAGATAATATAGTTTTATAATAGAAGTTTATAGAATATATGATTGATAATATATATTGTTTGATAGAATATAATGAAAAATATATTTTTTGATTTATTTATATATTATAATATTTTTTTATAGTATATAGTTTGATAGAAAAGAATATAATTGTAATTTGATAGAATATAATACATAGAAAAAAATTACAATTGAAAGACAATAAAAAACATTAAAATATATTATAATACTTCAAAACTATTTAATTAACATTAAAATATATTTGAATATATTAAAATATATTCAAATACATAAAAATAAATTTATATTGAAAGATAATAAAAAACATTAAAAAATATTAAAATACTTCAAAATTATTTCATTTACATTAAAATATATTCAAATACATAAAAATAAATTTATATTGAAAGATAATAAAAAACATTAAAAAATATAATAAATTATAATAAACTACATAGAAATAAATTTAAATTGAAAGAAAATAAATACATTAAAATATAATAAATTATAATAAAATACATAAAAATAAATTGAAATTGAAAGAAAATAAAAACATTAAAATATAATAAATTATAATAAAATACATAGAAATAAATTTAAATTGAAAGAAAATAAAAACATTAAAATATATTAAATTATAATATAATAAATTATAATAAAATATATTTCATAATAACAGGCAGGGAGGCTCATGGGGGGTGGGGGCGGTACCCTCCGGCCTGTTATGTTCGCCGACTGGGCAACGGTCAGCCAGATTGCAGAGAGGACGGTACCCGACAGTTCTACAGCCACAGTCGACGATCTGCTCGCGTCTGCAGAGCGGTACCAGCAGTCGATGGGGACCCCCCCGCCCGACGAGCACGACACCTTCTGGTCGGGTATGCCAGGTTGGGATCCTTCTGGCGATGCGATGATGGGGTTGCAGCCTTCTTTAGAGCCCCCTGAGGTCTTGAGTAGCTGCATCACCGACGTAGTCGCTGGGCGACGGGCCGACATGGGTAGACCTCCTACTCGTGTTCCACCCACCATCCCGGAGGCATCTTCTTCAGCCGTTTCGGAGACTTTTGCTTCGGCCGTCCCAGAGGCTTCTACATCCGGCACACACGAGCCTGAGCCTTCGACATCCGCCACACCAGCGGCGATCTCCTTGGGCTCTACAGATGATGTGATCCCTGACGTCGTTGAGGAGGCTGACGACGGTCAGGAGGGGCAGGCTCAGGGCCAGGGGGGCCCACAGGTAGAGCTCGAGCCCATCCCTGCGCAGGCTGCCGCACCGGCTGTGCAGGTCGACCCTTTGTTGCCGCCGGGAGAGCTGCTTGTGTCTTACAGGCATCACCGTGCGTACCAGGTGTGGAGAGATCCTACGGTGGAGCTGCCGCTGCTGAAGTTCCACCACCGGGCGACTCATCTGCAGCCTTTCGAGCCGTATATATTTGAGGGCCCGGGGACCTGGGTGCAGGATCTGCTCCCATCCGGCATCCCACAGCTGCGGTCCCTCCACTGGCAGTGTGTGGACGAGTTCACCTACACGGGCTTCTTGGAGCATTGGCACCCGGAGACGAACTCCTTCCACTTTCCATGGGGCGAGATGACCATCACGCTCCACGATGTTGCGTGTCTGATGGGACTTCCGATTGATGGCCACCCCTGCACGTCACATCTGCCCGCGGGCGGTTTGGTCCCCGCCATCGCGGAGTACTACCAGCTCACCCATGCGGCTCTCAAGTCGTACAGACACGCCGGCGGCCCTCCGGTGACTGGGTTTACTACCCTGTGGCAGCAGAGACACGGGCCGCTCATCGATCCCGCCCCCGAGGATGACCCAGAGGCCGCGGCTGATCCTGAGCAGATTCGGCTGCGCACGCATGTGGGAGGGGGGCAGCCCGATGATGACCCTGCACGCCGATCCTACAGGTACGAGACCGTTGAATTAGAGTTTTAGTTCACAGTTATTTAAACTATATGCTAACAACATATTTTTTTTTTGTACAGGCTTGGATATGGGCGTACTTCCCTCGCTTCCGAGGTGATTTCTCCAGTGACCCGGCTAGGAAGGATGACCCTCGCTTC
The DNA here is from genome assembly GCA_037127255.1 of Persicaria tinctoria. Lineage (NCBI taxonomy): Eukaryota > Viridiplantae > Streptophyta > Magnoliopsida > Caryophyllales > Polygonaceae > Persicaria > Persicaria tinctoria. The sequence continues at coordinate 35,904,948 of JBANSL010000015.1, read as the reverse complement.
TACGCGAAATTCATCGGTCCGAAGCAGCCAACGCGCATGAAGGACGATGCGAAGCTGAAGAAGATGCGGGAGCTGCGGGACGAGGTGGACCGTCTTACCGTCGATGATGTATGTATTCGAAACTCTATCTATATCACTTATAATTCTTAGCTGTGAATTACATCTGATTTGTTTAATTGTAGGTCCGGTGGATGCCTTTTGGGCGTGATCTGGATTTTGACGGCCAGTACCGTCAGTCCACCTACCGGGGCACCATCACTTTTTGCGGGGAGGAGGAGCCGTACATGCCCGATAGGTGCCTCCGTCAGTTCGGACGGGTCCAGGGGATCCCGCAGGCTGTCATCGCGCCGAATCAGGTCTGCCGCGGCACGACCCTGAAGAACGCGCGGTACATCGCCGTGTTTGCCCCGAGCCACAACAGGTGGCGGGACCTGCAGGACGAGGGTCGCTTCTATAGGCTGGCCGAGAACAGCCGCACCAGCGAGGATTGCGAGGCCGGTGTCACTGCAGATTACTTGCCTTGGTACGCGTCGCAGAGCCGCCCGTACGTGTTGCCGATCACGCCACCCCATCCCGGCCCGCCGGCGCCCGTCCACCCGATCGGCATGGACCCATGGGTGGACCTCCCTCAGCCTCCCGTCATCCCTCCGACGTTGGCGGCCCGCTTGCACTAGATGGAGGGCTATTGGAGGGCCCTGTCTACCGACCCTCGCCTTGAGGAGCTATTAGACGAGGTGACGGGTATTTTGGATCATGATGTACGCCATCCTGTAGACCAGTGATGTACTTTTGCAGTTTGTAGCTTGATATTATACTTTTATATTACGGATTTTGTATATATCTTTATATTTCTATTAGACTCTTCTCATTTCTTCAGAGTCATATTGAACGTAAACATCAAAAACGAAAACGTTAATATGATAAGGTTGCCCGATAACGAAAACGAAAACGTTAATATGATAAGGTCGAGGGTTTTAGCTAGGGTTTTAGGGTAAGGAAAACATTATAATGTTGTTTATAATGTTTTCCTGCATAGGTAGGCTAGGGTTTTAGGGTAAGGAAACTGCACGTCCTTAATGTTTTCCTGCATAGGTAGGCTAGGGTTTTAGGGTAAGGAAACTGCACGTCCTTAAGGACGTGCAGTTTCCTTACTCTAAAACCCTAGCCTACCCAAACCCTAAAACCCTAGCCAAACCCTAAACCCTAGCACGTCCTTAAGGACGTGCTAGGGTTCTGCTTACAATTAACGCAACAGTGCCTATTTGAAGCGATGAAGGACAGCTTCATTCCGCACTCCAAAACAAAGTCCGACTTCTTTAGATATATTCTTTCGCCTTTAGAATCGTTATGGCCGAGCCGCAAAGCAGTCATCGTCTCCAAGTAGCCCAGGTACAAATAGGTTTCGTAGAGTCAACATATTTCGTATTTCTTCCGTTTTGTTCATATTTCCAATTATGTGAATACAGTTTCGAGACTTTACATCCGAGTTCTCAGACCCAAGGGTTTGGAATGAACGTGACGAAATGGTTACGCATTTCAAGGACTTGGGTCGGAGACACTGCATGATTTTAGTAATCAAGCGGTCTTGGACGGGGGCGTCGAATCGTCCAGGCGGGGTTCTCCTTGCTTGCGAGCAGTTTGGGGAGTACCGACCACGCGGGAGGAAGCTCCGGAGCACACAGTCGAAGATAAGTGGTTGTCCATTCTCTCTACACGGACACGAAGCTCCGCCGGGTCAGTGGCGCATGACGGTAACCCATGGTGTTCATAACCCATGGTGGATGAAGGAAGTTGGCACTCCTCCAAAATCCATTGGGTACGGATTGAGGAAGTTGGATGAGACCAGCGTCACGTCAAGGAAGAGTCTTACCAACACGCTCGCCATGATGGTCGCCGAAGAAAGAGGTAGTCGGACGATGACCCAGGATACCTTGCACCATCTGCGGGAAAGAAGGTACTACTACGACTTCAGACGACATCCGGATGACGACAGCGTCTTGAGCGACCTCTTCCTGGCGCATCCCGACGGGATACGCCTTCTCCGAAGGTTCCATTACGTCATCATAATGGACAGCACATACAAAACAAATGTGTAAGTTACTTAATTACGGTTACATTATTGCACATATAGCTAATTATAAAGTATTTTATATGTAACATATTTACACTTGCAGATATGGGACTCCTTTGTGCGAGGTGGTCGGGTTCACACCCTCAGGCAATAATTACTGCATCGCCTATGCCTTCATGTCGCAAGAGAACGAAGACACATACGCCTAGGTGTTGCGACAACTTCAGATCTTGCTTGGGACGGTTCAGCCTCAAGCTATCATGACTGATCGAGAGCTAGGTCTCTTGGCGGCGCTGAATGTTGTCTTCCCCGACGTCCAGCATCTCCTTTGTTGGTTACACGTGACGAGAAGATGCGAGGAAGCAGCTCTGAAGATCACGAAGAATTTAAGCCACGCTGGCATCTTTAAGGGCAACTGTTGAGGGCTGTTCGAATCGAGGTCGGAGGAATCATTCAACCGACGTCGTCGGGCGCTACGAGCTGCAGGGCACCCATTCCCAGGTGTGGTGGCGTATTTGGAGTCGGTTTGGCTTCCATACAACAGGAACATAGTACGGTGCTACGTAGATAATGTCTTCCATCTCGACACCCGTACGACAAACAGGTACAACCTTACTTCATATCTCCCATTACAATATGATATAATATCGAATATTTAGCGGTATGCACTTCAATGTGTATAGAGTTGAGGGTCAACACAAGGTTCTGAAGGAGGCACTTCACTCATCGACTGGTGACTTCCGCATCGTGATCGATGCAATCCATAGAGTCAACGATTGTCAACTGCATGAGCTGCAAACTGCTTTGGAGATCGACCGCTTCAAATGGCCAACAGCGGCGTATAAAGTCAACCTTTTCGATGAGGTAAAGACTTTAATCTCCAAAAAGTGCTTCGATTATCTGTACAAGATGTGGCAGGACGTCGTGAACCAAAAGGTTCCTCCTGTATGCACGGACCGACATTGGAGGGTTTGTTACGGGATCCCTTGTGTCCATGAGATTCAGGCATACGTCAACTCCGGTACTCCGATACCCGCCGAGGACATCCACCCGTTCTGGATGGATTTGACATGGACTGACTTCGAGGACACCCCACTACCGTATGAGCTGTCATCTTCATACACGGCTTCCAACGATGTATGCGAGGATGAGCTGCACCCACCCTCATCAGCAAGCGTCCGAAGAAAGGGGAGGCCTCGGGGGTCGAGGAATGCCTGCAGAACCAACCCGTTGCCATACGAGGAGGTAAGGGAAAGGTTTGAGAGAGAAGAAGCGCGTGCTGCTCGAAATGCTGCTCGGCCTCGTCCACAAGCGACCTCAGCTCGACGTGGACGTGATGATGTGTTCGGAGGGTTCAACTGGGGTCGAAACAATGTTGATCCCTTCATGCTCGGTCATATTGAGACGGTGAGGGACACTGTTGGAGATGGTCATTGTGGCTACCGTGCTTTGGCGGCTTTGACATCACCGATCGGCGACACTGCTTTCCCGGAACTCAAAACGTTACTATGCAATCACTTGGAGGATCACGCCGTTCTGTACGCCGGTTGTTATATGGGACAGTACCCATTCCAGCAGTTCGTCGACTACCAGAGATGGGCCGGAGCCACACATGGTGATAGGAGACGGTGGATAGAGCTACCCATCATGGGTTTAGTATTTGCGACGGTATATCAGATTCCTCTCGTCGTCCTAGCTTGGCATCACCCGTTCACATGTCTCCCCATGATCTCGCCAACATCTGCTAACAACCCTCCCCAATCAGCACCTCTTGGTGTAGCCTGCATCGGAAACCAAGACCATTTTGCCGCGGTACGACTTCAAACGTCTTTTTTATTACCTATTCATGCTTTTCATACATATGTTAATACTCTAACTCTAAATTTTTGTTCTCATAGATCTGGTTGCGTCCTAACCCTCCTCTTCCGCCGCCTCCACTAGAATGGGTCGAACATCATCATCCGAGCGTCGAAGGATGGGATGCTCCATTTCAAGCTCAGATTGAGAGATTTAGAGCCTTGCGTGCCGAGTCCGGCCGTCCTTTACTATTTTCCTAGATTGTATTCCACAACTGTATTAAAATTATGAATGTAAACCTTTTTTTTGCCGTTCCTTGTAACGTTATTCGCATATTATCCGAATGAAAACCTTAACAATTCTTATGTTTTGTTTAATTTGACCCTAAATCCATCAAATCCACTAGCTAAACACAATTTTATCAATTAACATTACAAAACCGTCGGAAAACCTAAACCCTAACCCTAAACCCTAAACCCTGCAAAACCCTAACTAGGGTTTGCACGTCCTTAAGGATGTGCTTGCACATTGTTAAGGACGTGCAAGGCGTTTTTAGCGGACGTGCACCGTCCCAGACTTGCACGTCCTTAAGGACGTGCAAATCCGTAATCCAGATTTGCGGTGTATATAGTGACACCCTTATTTTATTTGACTCTACTCTAATATCTAATATCTAATATCTAATATATCTAATATTTTAATATCTAATATCTAATATAATATCTAATATAATACTAAAACAATTGTTTCTCATGCCACATGGCAATTTTTCTTGAAGAATTGGCTTATGTGGCAACTTAACATCAATCATGGGCCCACTTTAATTAATTTTTCAATTTTATTGGTTGAAGATTATAACCTCGTTTTAAATTAATCAATTATTTTATTTGACTCTACTCTAATATCTAATATCTAATATATCTAATATTCTAATATCTAATATCTAATATATCTAATATCTAATATAATACTAAAAAAATTGCTTCTCATGCCACATGGCAATTTTTCCTTAAGAATTGTCTTATGTGGCAACTTAACATCAATTATGGGCCCACTTTAATTAATTTTTCAATTTTATTGGTTGAAGATTATAACCTCATTTTAACTTAATTAATTATTTTATTTGACTCTACTCTAATATCTAATATCTAATATATCTAATATTCTAATATCTAATATCTAATATCTAATATAATACTAAAACAATTGCTTCTCATGCCACATGACAATTTTTCCTTAAGAATTGGCTTATGTAGCAACTTAACATCAATCATGGGCCCACGTTAATTAATTTTTCAATTTTATTGGTTGAAGATTATAACCTCATTTTAAATTAATTAATTATTATTTTTGACTCTACTCTAATATCTAATATCTAATATCTAATATCTAATATCTAATATATAATATATCTAATATTCTAATATTTCTAATATCTAATATCTAATATAATACTTAAACAGATGTTGTAAATGCCACATGGCAGCAATTCCTTAAAAATAGGCTATGTGGCAGCTTTAAATTTAACATGGCCCCACTTTTGTTTAAATGATAAATTAATTATATCTTTTCCCTAATTGTCAAATATTCTTATTGGTTGAAATTTATTTATGTGTTTGTTTAAATTAATCAATTATCGATAATTGTTAAACATTAAAAAAAAATTAAAAATTTCTTTTCCTTCTAATATGTGTTAAATTTGTTTAATCTTCTTTAAGAAGCTTTTCATCCAAATAGTTATTCTTACAATTTTTTTTAATCAAATAATTTATTTTATGAGTGGATTTGCAAAAAAAAATTGACGTTATGTGAGGGTGCCTTTGGATTCCAATATATTTTAATTATAATGCATAAATGCTTGAATAGTGTTTGGTTAACAATTTTTATAATTTTTAAAATAATGTAAACTTTAAATTAAATGCATAGTAAATTATGTTTATATAATGTAATTAAAAAATTTACACAATAGTGGTTGTTTATTGACACAATTTAGAAGGTATTTTATTTAAAAGATATATCATTTTAAGCACATTATAAAATGTGTTAACCAAATACTACTCAAGTGTTGTAGTTTATAAGTACACTATGATTAAAATGCAATTGGAATCCAAACACACCCTGATTATCACTTATTTATATGACCAATATCAATGCCTTAATTATTTTTTACTTTTGTTAAAATATCATTTAAATCTAAACATATTTTGAATATATATTAAGATCCTTATAAAATATACTTTCATTAGCAAATACATTATGTTGAATCTTCTAATTTAATAAAGGACCAGATATACATATATATAAAAAAGGAAAATTTTCATTCGTATCTTTAACAAAAAAATTAGCATACATTAAAGACATAGCTTACTTTTTATTTTGTTTTTTAATTGTGAAAACATTTAAAGTCAAATAAATGAAATATTAAAATGAATCATGTATAGGTGAATCTTTAAAAATGTTCTTCTTGAATCTCCTTCGTAACTTTAAGTTATTTGATCACTTTTCAACTCTCTTTTCTTCCATATATTTTTTTAAATTATTTTAGAGCTTTAATCTTGGTTCTTTAATATGAATGTGAAGCTTTAACTCTTTTCTTTTTGTATCGTGAGGGGGTTCCGAGATTGTTAACTAATCCCCCACAGGCTCGAGAACTAGCCTGTAAAGGACTTAAATCGGTAAGCCCGATGAGAATCCACCGGATAGGCTCACCCAAGCCAATAAAAGCCTGAGCATCCACTAATTACACAAAGTGTAAGTGGTGAGATTTGAACCCTTTACCTCTTGCAAGAGCCACCTCTCCTTTACCATTAAAGCAAGGGGTCATTGGTTCGAATCTTTAACTATTTATCTTGAATCTCCCTTATATATAACTTTTGCTTATTTTCTCACTTTTAACTCTTTTTTTTCCATATGTTTTATTTTTAATTTTATTTATTTTAAAGGTATAATCTTGATTATTTAATGCACGTTATTGTTTTCTTTCGAAGTGTTTTCCATAACTAATCAATTATTTAATGCACCTTTGTATAAATATGCATCAACAACCAAGGGTGGTTTAGGTAAGTAGTTTTGAATTCCACGTTGATCATATATAATGATTAAAATTTATCATTTATCCAGATGTTTGTAGAGAGGTTGCATCCGACCTCATAATGATATACTTACGTTATATTTGATAGGAATGTAGTTTTGCATAATATATGTCAAAATAGGTGAAAACAGATTAAACTAGACTTTTTTTTTTAAATCATATGAAGTGAAAGATATTACAGGAAATATAAAAAAGTTCAAATACAAATACGAATTAATTCAAACCTAAAGATAAAAATAATTTTTAGTACTTTAACATATGTTATGAGCTCGATTCCCAATCTGCATTTTGTTTAATGGTTCTTCTTCTTCTTCTTTTACAAATGAATTGAAAGTACAAGCTTGAGATCCAAAAGATTTTCATTCATTTTTTTTATTTGTCATATGTTTTATGACACTAAGCTAACTATCCATGCTTTGACCTAATATATAATAATAAAGGTTCTATTTAGAAATTGCAAATCATATAACATGCTCAAATAAAACTAATAAAAAAATAATATTTGATAGAATTTTTAGCTTCTTAAAAAACATATCAAAAAAATAAAATGACCTATATTTTGAGACGAATGAAGCATTTTTTTTTACTTTTAAGTTTATTACAAGAATATTTCTTCTCTCATTTTTATGTGATCTCCATCTAGAAGTTCTTAAAACTCCATTCACCTAGACTTTGTGTAATATGTAGTCGAACTACCAAATTATTGGGTATTACCTTCCAATCCATTAACACAACAAAAAAATAATAGTAGAAGGCCACATTTTAATATCCCGCCTCAGGCATTGAAAATCTCAAACCCGACTCTGCTAGGAAGGTGAGAAATTGACGTTTTGTCACATATATTATATATTTATATAATTTAAGCATTATTTTTTTATCCAAATTTATTTTATTTTGTTATATCATTTTCTTATTTTTATAATAGTATAATAGGTCTAATATATAATAATATAAATATATTATGGTAATATTTTCTATAAAATATAATATACTTTACAAATCCCGTGCGTAACGCATGGGTACTACGCTAGTCTATATCTATATAATTACTTCAAATCAAAGACTTTTCGCTGATGTGTCGCCTCCTCCTTAACCCACTCCTCCTTATCCAATGAGATTTTTTTCTTCTAATTATTCGTTTTTCCTTTTCCTTTTTCCCTTTTTATTTTTTTTACCTATTTACTAACCATCTATATAATTTATTCTTAAATCAGCCCAACTAGAGACTCTTAGCTAATCTAATTTCCATCAATTCAATAAAAAACCTAACCAATCTATATCTATATAATCTATATTCTATATAATTACTTAAAACCAAAGACTTTTCGCTGATGTGTCGCCTCCTCCTTAACTCACTCCTCCTTATCCAATGAGATTTTTTTCTTCTAATTATTCTTTTTGCCTGTTTTCCTTCCCATTTTTTCCATTTTATTTTTTTACCAATTTACTAACTATCTACATCTATATATCTATATCTATATAATTACTTAAAATCAAAGACTTTTCGCTGATGTGTCGCCTCCTCCTTAACTCACTCCTCCTTATTCAATGAGATTTTTTCTTCTAATTATTCTTTTTGCCCTTTTTCATTTAAAATATTGAATTAAATTTAATCTATACTATTAATACATATATATTTATATATTATAATAATAATTTATATCAATATAATATCTTAATTTAAAAATATTTTTGATGAAGCCTAACTTTATGGTAAATATTTTTACCATTTTCTTAAAATTTTTAAGTCTACCTTCATTATTTTATCCTAACTTTTATTAATATTTAATAATATTAATTTGTTATGTTATCAAAAATTTATTTATTAAAAATCGCGTCGTGGCGCGAGAATTGCACTAGTAAACTCTTAAAACAGAAGAGTTTGCGCCTACGTGTCACACTCACCTTAATTTTCTCATTTTTAACTAATCATTTTTTTTCTTTTTCCCCTTTTTAGAATTTTTCAATTGACTTTCATCTTGAAAATATTCATCTATATCTGTATAAACTCTTAAAATAGAAGAGTTTGCGCATACATGTCACATTCACCTTAATTTTCCCATTTCAACTAATCATCCCCCCCCCCCTTTAGAATTTTTCAATTGACTTTCATCTTGAAAATAATCATTTATATCTGTATCTGTATCTATACAATAACTTAATTAAGAATATTTTACGCTTACGTGGCATCCTTCTCACGTTTCACTCATTCTTGCTGATAGCATGCATTTAGGTAGCCATAATAGGTTGCATTTAGCTTAGTTATGATGCATTTCATGCATGTATTAAGTACAATTTGCATATATGCTCTCTATGTTGGTGGAATCGGAATCTACACACTTTTATTGATTATTTCAGGTAATCGTGGATCCGATGATGAGACATGGGTTGATAACGCATTAGATGAGAATGTCTAGTTGATCAAAGAAGCTTACATGAAGATCTCAAGAGGTCTTGAGAAGAAGAAGCAAACATAAACGAAGAACAAGTCTGTAGAAGTTGTCGCCAGACATGCTGAACTTGTTTTGCACTTTCTGGAGGCCTCGGTTGTCCGATTGACTATTATGACCATGCGTTGGAAAGATCTTTTAGAGAGCTACACCTTTCCTATTGACGAGAAGAGCAAATTCGAGACAAATTTTCCGTGAAAGACCGATGCAGCGGCCGCCGCATTCCCGCAGCCAGAGACGTCTAAGTAGCAGCCATATGCCGCAGACGTGGCATTATTCGTCGGCAATCAGACACTGTGTTTTGATTACTAAACCTAGTTGGAGATCCTCTTTGGCCGACTTTGGTTTTAAGAGGTCGGTTTTTACCATAGTTGGGGAGACTTCATTTTCTATTCCACGTTCTATCAGACGATTAGAGAGTGAGCGATATTTTCCATGAGGAACTAAACTCATATATTATGTCTGCAGTGTGAATCTTTATTTGGATTGATTGTGAGTTTCTAATTCTCGTTTCTTGTTTTCTATATTTGAATGCTTCAACTTCTTTGTGCTTGATTGTTTATTGTTTTGTTCTATCTTGTCTGGCCAACTTGTTAGATCAATTCAATTGCTAAGGTTTTGTAGATTCCTGATTGTGAACCTTAACTTAAGTAGCAAACTTGTCCATTTAGGGGTGGTTGAAGTAATTGGATAAGTAGGAAGTTGGATGTGTTGTTAAATCCCTCTATAGGGGCTCCGTCACTTGCCTAATCAGATTTTTTTCTTTTTATTTTTTTCCTTTTCACATTTTTCATTATTCCCTTTATCTCTTTAAACCAATTACAATTTTTCTTTTATTCTTAACATATTTACTAACTAGCTATATAATAACTTAATTCAGAATACGCTTACGTGACAGCCTCCCCACGTTTCACTCCTTACCCAATCATATTTTTTTCTTTTTATTTTTTCATGTTTTCCCATTTTTCATTATTCCCTTTATCTCTTTAAACCAATTACAATGTTTCTTTTATTCTTAACATATTTACTAACTATCTATATCTATATCTATATCTAATATAATACTAAAACAGCTGTGAAAGATACACGTGCCAGTCTCACATTGAAAGTGACACGTGGCAACCATTCACTTAACAACCCCATATATATTTAAAATAAATATACTTAAAATCATTTTTTATTAATTAAAATATTGAATTTGTTGACAAAATCATAACAACTTCTCCCAATTTGCAGATTATTTTTTATCCAATATTTTTTGAAACCAGAAAATAATAAATCAATATATTATTAATAAATTTAAATTAATTTATCCAATACTTTTTAACCAATGATTTGAAAACACATAACAACGAGATTTATTTGAATTAATAAATTAATAATATTTAAACAATTTATTTATTATTTTTTTGATCAAGATATTTGAGGATTTCATTATACTCGGATATTTCAAATTTTAAACTAATTAACATAAGTTGGAATGATATTATATTTAATAAAATAACAATACGTGAAGATTTTATTATTGTATTTAATTTATCTATTTTTTTTAGTTAAAGTTGTCGAATGATATTTAATTTATACTCTTATAATCAATAATCAATAGACTATTAAAAAATCATTTGGATGATTGGATATGCAAAACCATGCAGGATCCTAACCTCCTTAAATATCTTAATCAATATATTTGTTTAATCAATAAATTGATGATAAGATCAAGTCCATCTTCTTGAGATGATTCGTGATCTTGGTATATATGTGATCCATTAATTACAACAGGAAACTTTAAAGGTTTAACTCGGGTTGGTTTTTTTATTTTTGTAAAATTGAAGTGGTACATATAATTTAAGGTAAAATATTTTTTTTTTCATTTTAAATGAAATAATAGTTTTTCTACTTATCGGGATTTCTCTTTGTTTGTGTTGTTATAGAATCGAGCCATCGATCATATATATGCTTGGTAAATTCAAAGGTCATTGCCCTACAATTTGATTTATTTTATATGTAAAATGTATTTTCAGTTTTATAATAAAAAAAATCTTAGAAATACTAAGCAATTTAGTAAAAAAAAATTAATCTAATCAACATTTGTGGCTTTACCTTAAACTATGTAAATTCCTAATTAATATGGGTTCAACTTCACTAAACATATGTGACTTTACCTTATATTGTGACATTATTTATAATTAACATTTTTCGGTTAAACAAATAGGACATACAACGATACAATACATGATCTATATGTCGAGTCGACATGAAGCTCGATTGAACTAGACTAAGATGAAAAAAAAAACTAATGCTTGATTTGATTTCATTGCGTTCAATTAATCCAGTTTGATTTAAATGAATAATGAAAATATTGGAAATGTTATAATGTCTAATTATTCATTAAAATTAATCATTTACAATTATTTAAAAATAAATAAATTTAACAAAAGGAGAAAATCAAGAGATTTCATAAACTTCTTTATTTGGTTAGCTGATACTCCGATATATTTGATGTTATTAATTTTATTCATTATATTTAAAATATAATTCTTTAGTTATAATTTAATCTTTTCTTTAAAAAAATCAAGTTATAATTTAAATTTTGATTTACCACCTAAATTTATGTTTAATCTGAACACAAGCACACACACATCCATATTAGTTTTGAAACATGTTCATTAAATCTTGGTGGGTATTTTCCCAAATTTATTTGTACATATGCATGTTTATTTTATTCATCAATTTTGATCCTAACAAATACTTACTCAAAATAAAATTAATTAAAATCCTATTTATAATGTGTTAATATGTAATCTAATTTCTTCCAATCATCTCATTTGATAGTGATTGAATTCTCTAGATTGATCAATTTTAATTTACCATTCATCAAATAACAACAAACTATAACTTTTTCAAAAAAAATTTAGAAAACAATAACTCAAAACATTTACATATGTATATATGTATACAATAAGCATGTTATTTCTATCATATTTGTACTTCCAATTTCTTTCTTCTCATTTTCTCTACATGTATCAATATATCTATATTTCCTTCTTTCATTAGTAAAATGTTGTTTTATCTAGAGTATTTTTTTTTACATAATGAATAATGAATGACCTTTATTAAGGCGAAGAACTAACAAACTCTAAAAGATTAGAAGATAATTAAAAAAAAAAAAGTAAAAACAATCTTTGCATATAAAAATAAAACAATAATGTGTATTTTTTTGGAATAAAAACCTTTGAACTTATGAATTAATTGAAAGTTATATAATCAGATTTACTATACTATTACCAGCGTTTAGAAACATGCAATATTTGGTGTGTACAAGCATGTAGATGGGGATAAAGATGATTATAAGAGAAATATAATACTCTGGATATATTAAATAAAATATGGAAGTGATGAAGAGGATGATGAAAATCAAGACGGGAATGAGGAATGACAATATCAATCGAAAAAAATATGGTTAATAATCTAGATATGAAAATAGATTGCCTTAAAATACTAAATTACTTAATCTCATATAATATTTTTTGAATTCGACAAATTTCATAAATTTATGTCACAAGATCGCAAGTTAGAAAAACTAATTATATCATATACATATGGATTACAATGTGTTCATATACTCTCGTGCCTCGGGCACGGGCACTGCACTAGTAAACTCTTAAAACATAAGAGTTTGCATCTACGTGTCACATCCACCTTAATTTTCTCATTTTCAACTAATCATTTTTTTTTCTTTTTTCCCCTTTCACTCCTTAAGAATACGCTTATGTGGCAGCCTCCCTACATTTCACTCCTTGCCCAATCATATTTTTTTCTTTTTATTTTTTTTCCCTCTTCACATTTTCCATTATTCCCTTTGTCTCTTTAAACCAATTACAATTTTTCTTTTATTCTTAACATATTTACTAACTATTGAGCTTAATTAAAAACATTGAATTCAATCTAATATAACTATTGGACTTAATTCAAATTTATTTACTAACTATTAGGCTTAATTCAAATTTATTTACTAACTATTGGGTTTAATTCAAAACATTGAATATAACGGTTGTTTATGACATATCACATTTGAACAATGTTACAATGATATTAATATTTTTACTACTTAGTAATTTAAAATATTTATATTTATGTCTTATACAATTATACTTTACATGAGATTTAAAAAAAAAAAACCCTGAGAGAATTATAAGATAAATTTATTGTAATGTATTTGATGACTTTTATCTTAACTTTTGTTAATATTTTATAATATATATTATTAACATTTTAGTTTTAAAAAACGGCGTGATGACACGGGAATTATACTAGTTGAGCTTACACAACAATGGTATAATAAAATTGAACTGCGAATTTGTACCAATTAAAGCCTCATCTTAATTTGATGTTTCGTTTGGATTTCAAGTGACTCACAAATTGGGGCTCTTTCCATTATTGTTCGTCATCTACTTTCATGATTTGGACGGTGGAAAGGAAGAAGACAATGTCGTAAATCAAGCTGAGATGGAGAGCCTAGGGTTGGAGGAGAATGCACCGACAGAGTAGAGATTGAGGGTGGTATTAGGGACACCGACGGGCGACGAAGAGGAGTTACCATAGCCGCAACTGCGGCGTTAGCGGTGGAAGAGGTTGCTTTGGGGAAGTGTCGACGACTTATGGAGCACCAGGTTGTCTTAGATTCGACTTCGTACACAGTGTTTCACTTGGCATCTGGATTTGTCGTCACTCAACCATCATTGTCCAGCCTTCGTGGGTTTTATGGTGATGATCGAGAAGGTTGAAGATGATCTACAGTAACGAGGCAAGTGTTTTTGCCAACAAATTTAAAATCGAACATTTTGACCCAAAAACATTAAAACCTAACATTTTTGCCCCAAAATTAGAAAGGATGGTTGTATGTAAATAATTATATGAAATTGTGAATTTAAAAGTTATGAAATGGCAAGTATTTATACAATGAAGCACGTTATCTGGCACGTGGCTCGGGACAAAAGTAAGGGGACCCCACTCTAAATTTCAACACCAACTCAGCACCCTCCCCCTTTCAGTTTCAACTCTCCCTCTCTTCCCTGTTCCTTCCCCCCGTTTCTCTCTCTCCCACGATCTCGCTGCTCAGATTCTACTCGTCTCTCCTTTTACACTGTTGAATCAGAAGTTGAAGAAATCGATCAAGCTGTGGAAGCAGCTACAATTTCACAGCAGACCAAGTCCAATTTGCTATGCCGATTACGGAGATTTCCATCATTCATCATGTCGCCATTGTTTTCTTTCTTCTCTGGTTCCTCAACGCCTTCGGCTATGGTCGCCTTATCTTCTATTTCCTCGCTTTGGTTTATTTGTTCCAGGTTCTACTAATCCTCCTCCTTTTTTCCTTTTGCTTTTATTTATGAGGAAATGGAAAGTCGTGTTTTCACAACTGTTTATGTTGACCGATCCAATATCTTGAGCTTAGTTTGCCTGGATCTTATGGATTTTTTTTTTCAGGTTAATGAAAGGTATGTTATGAGGTTGAGTAGAAAATTGCAGCACGAGCAAAGAAGATATGCTAATCGAAGAAGAGTTAGTTGATTTCACTCCCCTTGCTCCTATGTACATCAAACCAATATATATGTATGGAAGGTATGTTTTGTTTGATCCAAATCAATTTTACGCGTTCAGGTACTGCTTGAATCGGAGACTGTGAGGTGGTTGAATCTCGCGATTGAAAAGATTTGGCCTGTTTGTATGGAAGAGATTGCTTCTCAGAAGATTTTCCTGCCGATTATACCTTGGTTTCTAGACAAGTACAAACCTTGGACTGTTGTATGGTTTCATTTACCTTCTCAGTTTCCTCTGGCTAGTTCATTTCAACTTTCACGTCTTTAGCGCCTTGCTTGTTGTTCACCCGTAAGGGATGCCAGTTCATAAAAAAGTCGTCTCCAATCATTGCTGGTTTGTGATAATTTTTTTAGAAATTATCATTTTAATCTTTTTCTCAAATAGGCAAAGTGGGTAGAAAAGACATAAACATTGGGATTTTGCCTCAAGTTTGTATGGTTTTCGTGACCATTCAGATTTAGTTGTTGCAAATAAGTATGATGCTTTGTGCGTTATGGAGAATCAGATTTATGGGAATTTGAAGAGATTATCAGCCTGCAGTTCGTAGGGAACCAAACCTATGTGCTTTATAATTTAATTAGTTAAATCATTCCGTCTGTATATATCTGAAAGAAGCTTTTGTTGATATTCTGTTGTAGATCACATGCATATTTTTATCTGGGGCATGTGGGAGATTAATGTGAATGTAGAATAAAATACTCCCATATGCATTTGTCTCAGGATGAATTATCATGATGCTATCTATTACTTTGGCTTCCAATGTCTAAGCTAATGATAACTTCTTGCAAATCTTCAGAAAAAAGCTACAGTTGAACATCTTTATTTGGGACGAAAGCCCCCAATATTAACAGAAATGAGGGTCGTTCGTGAATCTTCAGATGACGATCACTTGGTATGTGATGCCATTTATGCGTTTTATTGAGCTTTTTTTTCCTGTTCATCATTAGTTACCAGAAACTCTTTCCTAGCATTTAGATGCATGAAAACTTTTCCAATGTAGGTGCTGGAACTTGGACTCAATTTTTTAACAGCGGATGATATGAGTGCAGTTCTAGCTGCAAAACTTCAAGAGGCAATAGGATTTGGGATTGTGACCAAGATGCACATAACAAGTATGCACGTTGAAGGGAAGGTGTGTAATTAGCTGTTCTAATTTTCATGGAAATTGAATGTAGTATCTCCTACTCCTATGATATGTGACCTACTGGACATACATAACAAAATTGCCAACAACAACAAGCCCAGTGTACCCCGCTTAGAGCAGGGTGTGGATTGTCGAGGTGTACAAACCCTTTCCTTGACTATGTTAAGAAGTTGTTTCCAATTGACCCAATTACTGCAAATAGGCCTACAGAAAGGAAAAAAAAAAGCAGCAAAAGTGCCAATACACCTGAATTCCATGTTGAGTTGTGCCAATAATTTATTAATGCTAATCGAAGAGGGAAATATTATGGAAGTTTTAGCTTTTTAAATGTTACGAAGTAGTAATTTCCAATGTTTGATGGGCCATGAGTCCATGACCGTGTTTCCTTCATCTGGTCGGGTAGTTTGAATTGAGATTACACTTACATTCAGATAAGCAAGCCTTAGTTGCTTTCCGTATCTATTTTTTGTGTTCTGCAATAATGAATTCAGTAGCTGGAAAATGAAAAAACTAGAAATGAAAGAGGTTATGATTGTTGCAATCTTCCTCCTTTCCAATTTTAGGTGCTTGTTGGGGTGAAGTTTATTCGAGACTGGCCTTATATTAGCCGTTTACGCGTTTGTTTCGCCGAGCCTCCATACTTTCAGATGACTGTCAAACCACTTTTTAATCGCGGTGTTGATGTGACAGAGATACCTGGGATCGCTGGATGGCTGGTAATTCTTCTTTCATCTGTAACTCACTTTCTTTCTTCTTCTCATTTATTTAAAATTGTGATTTCTCATTCCTTTTGTGGAGCAGGACAACCTTCTGGCTGTAGCATTTGAGCAAACACTTGTTGAGGTAAGTTATTTCCTTTGTGTATATATCCTCAGAAATGAAATTCAATGGTACTAGTACTGTTGAGTTGTTGTGAGTTGTGACTAGGCATTTAAATCCCAAGACCTGTAATTTTTGCAGCCTAATATGTTGGTTGTGGATATGGAAAAGTTCGTCGCCCCACAGCCATCTCCACAAACAGGTAATGAATAAGCAATCATCTTTAAGCTTTTTAGAGGACATAATGTAGGATTGTAAAGCTGTTTTCCTGTCTGAAGGAAATTGTAAAGCTTACTACGTAATTTTAATTTTTATCTTATAGAGGAAAATGAAAAATCAACGATGCTTATATAGTTAATTATGCTGTACAGTATTATGTTAACATTTTTTTTTTTTGGTATTGCATGTGTCGCTCTCTGTATCCATACATCCAATTTATTTTTATTTTTTATATTCACATGCCCTATATCAAAGATGGTAGATTTTGATCTTCTTTTATTTATCAGTACTAATCTAACTTCCTGTGTTGGTTATATGTTACTTAACTAATCAATTTACTTTCGATGTAGAAAAATGGTTTACTATGTCAGTCAAGGATCCTATTGCTTGTGCAAGAGTGGAAGTTATAGAAGGATCAGATATGAAACCATCAGATCCAAATGGTTAGTAGTGACTAGCAGGACCATTCATTGATATGCTCACCACTTGGTAATTCCTTCAGTTCATTTACACTTTCTGGTGTTCGTGTAGGGTTGGCAGATCCCTACGTGAAAGGGCAACTTGGTCCATACAAATTTAAGACTAAGATTCAAAGGAAGACACTTGCACCAAAGTGGGCAGAGGAGTTCAAAATCCCTATATGCTCCTGGGAATCTGAAAATGTTCTGAATATTGAAGTTCGTGACAAGGACCCTTTCTTGGATGACAGTCTTGGGTTTGTCTTCAATTTCTACCATGCAACTCATAGATAGCTTGCAGTGATGTATTGATTGATGCTAAGATATAATATAGTTTGGTGCCGTACCTGAAATCAATCTGGTTTTTCTGTCTGTTTAAAAGCTTCTCATTTTTGTTCGTTTTTTTTTTTTGGCTGGTTTGAATTTCCCTACTATCTCCCAATATGTATTATTGACAGTCCTTATTGGTTTCTGTAGGGATTGTTCTGTTGATATCAGCCAGTTTAGGGATGGCCAAAGGCATGACATGTGGATACCTTTAAAGAACATCAAAATGGGAAGACTGCATCTGGCTATAACCGTGCTTGGAGCCAATTCAAAGGTATATTTATGCATTTCCTTTTGTTTGGACACATTTAATGCAGATAAAAGCAGCTATGGATTTGGTAGCTTTTAATATTTTCATCTAATCAAAGATCCGTACAGGGTGTGCACGGACCAGCCAAGGATACGAATCTAGGCAGGGAAGAAAAAGCAGATCCTCTGCCTGAAACTGAGATGACTGAGAAAGGTTCTGGTTCAACTGGATCGTCGAAATCATCCCACAAGTTTGCTGATACCTTTGAAGCAATTGATATACAAGGTCAGAAGGAGACAGGGATATGGATTCATCACCCAGGAAGTGATACTTCTAAAACATGGGAACCTAGGAAGAGGTTGAGTCGACGTCAATTAGATACCGAAATCCAAAGGGAGGTTGAGAGTGTTGTCTCCACCCCTAAAGGATTTTCCAAGGTATCACAGGAGGATGATGATAGTTTAGATGGTAGCGAGAAGCCTCGTCGTACAAACATATTTGGCAAGGGGCTTCAGATGCTTAATGGCGCCTTCCGCAAGAGCCAGAAGAGAGAGGACATGTCAGTGAGCTTCAGGGACCCTTCCCCTTCACCCCATGCCAACATCAAATCTGTCGATTCTCAGAGAATCGGGGTAAGACTCGTGGTGGAGGACGGTCTCTCTGAGCATCAAGGCACCAAGGCTGCAGCCACTGATAGAGAAATCCCTAATGTTGATAGCGAGTCTTCTAATGAGGATTCTCCATCGTCGCCTCCTTCTGAAACCAACCTTGACGGCATACCAATCACATCTGATCAAGCCATTGCCCGTGAGTCAAAGTAATGTCCATGAATGCATAACATCGATAACCTTCAGCAGAAAGCATTTTCCGAGTGTTCAGAAAGTAAAATAATGTACATAGCGCAGATAATAAATCTCCATGTGCAATCTCCCATTGTAGATTGGATCATGTGTGCTTTTGGGAATGCAAAAAACCACGAGTGGTGAACGTGAATCAAGGGTATGAGTACGTTAAGAACACAAGACATAGCCTATATTAATCACTTCCAAGATTAATATGCTCCTTTCTGTCCTTAGCTTTTTCGGGTATTTATAGGCTGCCACAGTCGTATCGGGCGTGGCCATGAAGATCCCGAAACACCAAGATCATGAGCAGCACACATATCACACGAACTACCAATGTTGTTGCTGGATCAATTAGTCTTCCTATGACATGAGCCCTCAGAGCCAGAGAAAGCAGCCTTGGTCGCCTCTCTTTAACATACTGATCAAGTGCCTCCCCGGTTCTGTTCCACATCAACATCTTTTGGCTTCTCTTCTCAGTACCACGCTCGACTCTCATTGCTCGTGCCACACACCGACCCAGTACGATAGCGTCTTCAAGAGCCGAGGCCCCTCCTTGGCCAAAATATGGACCCATCACATGCATTGCGTCACCTGCTACTGTTACATTGCCTTTTCTGAAGCTGTGCAGCATCACTTCCATTATAGACCTCTGTTTTAAACGTGCTAAGTTGAGTGAATCAATGTCACATCGTTCCACTGTCTGGATCATGTCTGAGGGGAAATCCACCACTGCCTCTAGTGTTGATGCTTGGATCAGACGTGTACTTTTCGAGATGACCACGTCTGTTTTGGGAGAAATATATCGTCAATTCAACAATAACATGTCAGATCGATCACTTGGAGTTCAACTCAAAATCATTCATTGTAATCCTACTACACTTACCTTGTGAGACCCAAAGTCTAGCTACAAACCAACAGACGAGCTTCTCACTTATTGGAGCTCTACCCATGGTGACATTGCCTTTTCGCATCTCCACAAACTCATTGTCGAGTCCATGTCCCTCTCCGTAGGTTGTAAATCCCCTGACCGAACCATAAGAGCTCAAGAGTGCAGGCTTAAGGCCTAGATACTTGCTCACATTCGAGTTCACTCCATCACATCCAATGACCATCTTTGCTAGCACAAAATTTTGAACAATAAATATATTATATTATACGTGGAAAGTTGAAGTACATATATATATATATATATATATATATATATATATATATATATATTGTTGGATGCGCACTTGAGAACATAACATGGTATACCTTGGCCTTAATGACAGTACCATCACGAAGGTGAAGCATAGGATAAGAATTGCTTGTGTCTAACTCGATCCCGAGCACTTGCTGTCCAAAACGGATGGTTCCTGGAGGCAACTCATTAGCCATGGTTTCGACAAGATCTCTCCTTCTCAAGCATCTTACTTCTTCTTTCCTGTAAAAAAAACAAAAGATGAATATATGCCATCTTCGATCTAGACTGCGAATGCGATAGCAGATAGTAACAGGAAATTAACACAGTCAGGTACCCTAAAGGTAAACGTACAATAGGATTTATAAACAGATCGATCTACGTGTATATATACTACTAGCTAGCCTAGCCGGTAAGTGTAAGAATACAACGAGGAATATACATTCTATATATATGAAACTGAAAGCATTACCCAGTAGGTGTGCATTTCTCTTGATGATCATCAAGTGATATTTGGCGCCATCTGCTCAGATTAATTGTTGAGGTGTGTTAATAAACCATACAATACAAATCAATATTGAATGTAGATCAAGAATGTGAATTTCAACAGAAAAGAATTGAAATGTGGAAGAGAAAGAGGGATGGATAGGAAGGCCTAACGAAAGGATAGGGAGGGCGGTGGATCGGAGGAGGGAGGCGACACCGAGCTGATGGAGAGCGCGCCAGCCATTGGAGTAGATGGTGATGTTAACACCACTCACTCTTATTTCATCCCCTCTCTCAATGACTCTACTCTTAATCCCCTTTCTGCATCAAACACAGTTTCAATCCCTTTATGATCAATCATCATATATACAACCTACATACACGAGAAACATATTTTTTTTTATATATATATATAAATAATTAGAACAAATTAAACTAACCTGTGAAGAGCCAAAGCAGTGGCAAGGCCAGCAATGCCGCCACCAACTATGGTTATATCTTCTTCGTCTTCGTCTTTCTGTCTCATCGATCTTTTAATTTTTCCTAGATTTGGTCGATCGAATCGAGGGATTAATTAGAAGATGGTGGCTAAGACCTAATTAAGATTGAAAGAGTTTTCTTGTGTTTTTTTATGGGGGCTCGTCACTTTGTTAATAAGCTCCTGATTTTCAGACAATCATAACTGAATCTCAACAAATTGTGATCGAATTTTGTCCCGGCCGATTATCAGTCCGGATCCCCTGTAACACCGATGTAACATCTAACTATTTTGGGTATAAATTCACTTTAAAAAATTTATAAAATTTATATTTATATTCTATACACTTATATTAACATGTTTATAAAATTTTATAATGAAAAAATATTATTAAAAATTATAGATAATTAAAAGATTGATTATTTTAGAAAATATTTTTTATATTTTTTTGAAACATATATTTTAATAATAAAATTTTATAGACATGTTAATATAAGTGTCTAGAGTATAAATATAATTTTTAAATTTTTTTAATGTGAATTTATATTCGAAATAATTAAGTGTAACGTCGAGTGTAACACAAAAGTGTTATAGGTGATCTAAATTGGCCGATTATGGCTATCCCCAATAAAAAAATTTTTATAAAAAAATAGAGAAAATTTGGTTAATTGTACCCTTTTCAAGATTTAATTAGGTGTTTATTCCCTTTAAAAATTTTACGCGGAAGCTAAATACACCGCTAGTTTTTGCTGGATATAGCGCTTAGCTTTACAACCCCCTACAGAACAAGCTCTTCAACCCCTTGCGGACCTCCCCGAACAATGGGCCAAACACGCCCTAAAAGGCCCTAGACAAACATTCCGCTAAGCCTTGCGGAACTAGTTATGCGTCTGATTGCGGAGCAGTTTGGAAATGTAACCAAACACGGAATAAGAGAAATATGAAAGGACTCCGCATCGGGTTGCGTATTTCCAAATTTGAAAAGACTGTGCATCGGGTTGCGGAGTTATCCGGTGTATTAAGTACGATTCGTAACCGTTCACAGTCGGTGGTAAGTCTTTCGAACTTCGATTCCGACGAGAGCGACGACGGTGAGTGATTCCCACAAAGAGAGCGAGTGAGAGTGTTTGGAGAAAAAAAATGGCGGATGAAAGGCGTAGCAGAGAGAGGACGTCCGGAGGCGAGGGCGGTGGTAGCGTGCTGCTTGATTCGGTGGCGGCGGTGGTAGATGCTGGTGAGCCGACGGTGGAGGACCTGTTGACGGAGTTGGTATGGGCATCGGGGGAGAGGGAACAGATGGAGATGGCGGAGATGGAGAGGGCGGAGGAGCAGGCGTGGGCGATGGCGGCGGTGTCAATATCGGTAGAAATTGAGAGGCCGACGGAAGCGGGGCAGGTGGAGGATAGGGAGGAGCCGGCATGGGCGAGGTCTTCAGTTGGCGGGGCGGTGGTCAATGATGGAGAGTTAAAAACCATTTCTCTATCTATCCTTTTTTTTTGGCGGTTTGCGAGTTAAAAGCCATTTCTCTATCTATCCTTTTTTTTTTCACGATACATCAAAAACACTGAATGAAATTGTACGAGACAACTTTCTTCAATTTCTCTGTGTTTTTATGAAATCGTCGTCACTTTAGTTTCCATGCGAACTCATGCATAAACAACTATATTGTAAGAGCCGTGTCGCAATATGTTATAAGTGGAGCCGTGTCGCAATATGTTACGAGTACTTCGCATTAAATAGCGGAGAACTCAACATCACATTGTGTATATCTCCGCGAGGCCATGCAGATATGTCCACTAGTTGTAAATAGTTACGCAATCGACTGCGCCTATGGTCTACGGGTGCGGTCCTCAGAAGTCTATAAATACCCATGGGAAGCCGCATTGGATCCAGGTGCAATGGAGAATGTCTAAATCCCATATAAACGATCCTTAACAAACACTCTGAAGGTCATGGAAGCACTTTGATTGTGTTTTTGCGGAGTGGGCAGAAGGCGGTGGGGTATCTGTAACCTACAATAGGTGTTTCCTCAAACTAATAATCTGGGAAATACCGCATATGTCCTGCTGGATGAAGAAAACCCCAGAAGGTTCTCAACCAGATGAAGTCGATGTCCGAAGGTGGTCACGTTCGACAACATTTTCATCGGTAGAAAAGGGTATGACAGAGTAATGCGTCCCGGATCAACAATAGCGGTTCAACAACGACTGGAAGAACTTGCTTACCCACAGAAACGCTTGTTGAAGCTGAATTATTTGAAATTGATGCATGTTTGTTACATTTTGAGTTTTATTGAGAATGTGTTGTAAAATTTAGTTGTACGACGATTTGATGTAAATGCAAACCAACATTGTAAAGGCACATCAAATTTACTAAATGAAAAATTATCTACTATGCGAAATGTTGTTGTATCTCTCGTCCGAATTGTGTTGCATTATCGAGGGCCGAAGAGCCATGTCGCATTGTCCATGGGAGAGGAGCAATTCGTCATAGATACGTACATGTGAGTGACAACAAACTGCCTCGCAATCTTGTTCCTTCACCTGAAGAATCGATCACATGGACCCGCCAATCTGGTACTTGTATAACCCACTTCTGCCCCGATTCATGATTGACGGAGGAAAAACCTGTCGTTGATCCGCCAAAGAAAACTCAAACCTATAGCAAGTATAACAATAAGCAAGAGGTCGATCCCACATGGAAAGTTATAATTCAAGTGTGATTTAAGTGTCAATCAAAGTAACCAATTTGGGGGGGGGGGGGGGGGTTTGTATGTGAAAGTTCCGCCTTTTATCAAAGCGGATTGAAGAAAGCAAGAGTAAATGATTGTAATTTAGACAATTAGGAGAAGCAATTCTACCTACAATTTTCTACTTTAATTGATTGAAGCGATCCTTGTATGTGAAAGTTCCGCCTTTTATCAAAGCGGATTGAAGAAAGCAAGAGTAAATGATTGTAATTTAGACAATTAGGAGAAGCAATTCTACCTACAATTTTCTACTTTATTTGATTGAAGCGATCCTTGTATGTGAAAGTTCCGCCTTTTATCAAAGCGGATTGAAGAAAGCAAGAGTAAATGATTGTAATTTAGACAATTAGGAGAAGCAATTCTACCTACAATTTTCTACTTTATTTGATTGAAGCGATCCTTGTAACTTCTTCTCGTCCTATTAAGTTTCCTATAAAAATGCCCTTGTCCCGACCTAATATAGTTACTAGTCCAATAAGTCTTAGAAACCCTTATCAATCGAACAGTCCCTAAAGAAGGATTTAAGCCAATTGATAGGTTTAAGTTCAGAGATTAGCCAAGGTATGTGCAGTCCCTAAAGAGGGATTTAACAACACATCCAACTTCCTACTTGTTCAATTAGTTCAATCAACCCTAAAGGAACAAGTTTTCTACTTAGGTTAAGGTTCACAATCAGGAATCTACAAAACCTTAACAATTGAATTGATCTAACAAGTTGCCCAGACAAGATAGAACAAAACAATAAACAATCAAGCACAAAGAAGTTGAAGCATTCAAATATAGGAAACAAGGAACAAGAATTAGAAACTTACAATCAATCCAAATAAAGCTTCAAATTGCATGTAGAATAGATGAGTTTAGTTCCTCATGGAAGACATCGCTTAAATCTCTAAAGTGTCTGATGAACGAAAGGATCGAATAGATGTTTTGAAAATAACATAAAACTGGCCTTATAAAAGATCCAAAGTCGGCCACCAAACAACTAGAATAAAACTAGGGTTTTTATTAAATTAAAACGCAGCGTTCATTCGCTGACGCCAAATGCTGCGGCCGCGGCATCAGTTGTTCTCCTGGATCCCGCTGCAGCGGCCCTGGCGGCGGCCACGACATGCATTCTGCGGCCGCTGCATATTTTCTTTCACGGAAAATCTGTTTCGAGTTTGCTCTTCTTCTCAACATGAAAGTTGTAGTTCTTTGAAAAAGCTTTCCAACGCATGGTCATAATAGCCAATCGGACAACCGAGGCCTCCAGAAAATGGAAAACAAGTTCAGCATGTCTGGCGACAACTTCTGCAGACTTGTTCTTCGCTTAGGTCCGCTTCTTCTTCTCAGGACCTCTTGAGATTTTCATGTAAGCTTCTTCGATCAACTAGACATTCTCATCTAATGCGTTAATAACTCATGTCTCATCATCAGATCCACGATTACATGAAATAATCAATAAAAGTGTGTAGATTCCGACTCAACTAACATAAAGAGCAAATATGCAAATTGTACTTAATCCATCCATGAAATGCATCTTAACTAAGCTAAATGCAACCTATTATGCCTACCTAAATGCATGCTATCAAACTCCCCCACACTTAACCTTTGCTTGTTCTCAAGCAATGATAGAATGAACATGAATCAACGCATCCCACAGGAAATCCCTTCAAGTTTCAACTTCATCAAAAAGCAACATCATAGCAAGTGAAAACATAAGCCAAGTAAACAAACGTCCTAGCATGTATTCCACTGATCAAAGCTTAGAAGTAGACATCATCCAACCTCACCAGAAATATGTGTTTCACTCATGTGTTTAGGCTTTAAGGTACAACTCTCAACTCAATCCAAAATGCACTAAGCTCATAGACATTGACCACCATATCACCAAATATCTACCGAAATGTCATTACTTGTGGGACAAAATAAAGAGAACTAAATAAAATGTGACACTTTTTTTTTTTTCTTTTGTTTTCTTTTCTTCTCTTTTTTTTTCTTTTTTCTTGTCTTGGTGCTTTCCTTACGCGAGGCGCAAACATGGGTGTCATGAATGAACCTGGTTACTCAATGATCAAGTTTTCTTTCCTAGTGGATAGTTTTCAACACCTTTTTGTGAGAATCATACCCATGGGTGTCATGCATAGATCCGGTTACTAAGCGCATCAACCATTGCCACATTATTCACTAAATATGTACAAATTCAAACAAAAGACTCAAAATATAACATAAACTCTGCAAGCAATCAAACATGTGAGTCGGTCTTGAAAAATAGATACTGCAGTCAATGCCAAGAGGTAGCAACACAAGGAGAGTAATTCACACAATTGAGCAAAAGATTTCAAATAAGGCTAAACATTCTCACAAGGTCATGTTTTGAGGACTTCAATCATACTTTAGCTCAATCATACATGCTCAATTACATTTGCTAGCTCATGTTCCACAAAAATCAAATATAGACAAGCCAAGACATCCAAAACTCCATGGGATTTATATGATCATGCTTGAAATTTAAATAAGAGGACCAACTAAGCTAGATGGGTGTTTGAATAACACATATGTATGCAATGCATGCTTATTTTTGGGATTTTCGATTTTTTTTAATTACGAAAATAAACAAAATTTAATAAAACTGATTACAGAAATTAAACATGATGCATAAATTTAAATATGATCTCCTATATGCCTCTATGTACATAATTCCTCTCCCCCACACTTATAGTTTTCATTGTCCTCAATGAAACAGTAAAGACAACAAAGCTGAATCAAATATAATCAGGGTGAAGGAAAAGGAAAGGGAAAAGAAAGAAAAACTTACCTCGGGTTGCCTCCCGAGAAGTGCCTTTGTTTCAAGTCGTTGGCTCGACGTAATGTTGAAGCTCAAAACACTAATCAGACATAGTCAAAACCCTCGTCAACCTGTCAAACTCTTGTGCACAACTAACAAACAAACATGCACTACATACAAATAAATTGAAAATAAATATTAATACATTTAAGAACCATTTCAACTTATTGTATTCATTAGCTTGACAACCCACAGAGGGTATATAATACCACCAAATTAGTTCTATTGGTGGCTTGTCAAAGTAGCAGTCAAATGGATCAACGTATCCACCAATATTCTCTTTAGTGCAGGAGACAACCTTTACTTGCTCTGTAGCCTCAGCAATAGGCTCTAGATCAGATTCATCAATAGGAGAGCTAGGGATGATCTCGTCAGATGGAGTGTGGTCTTTCTCTACCTTCTCGATGTGATTTTCCACCATGACCTCAAGAGGTGCAACAGATGTCTCAACTATTTGAGATACTGGAGGAAGTGACTCGTTCTGCGCACATTGATGATCCATGTAGCAGAAAAATTCCCACATCTCCGAGAGTCCCATATCTAATAAACCTCCATCACTCACGGGCCAGCAAGACTCAGTGTCTCAGAATTCATGCCATTAAAGATGCATAGAAGCACTTCCCTTATACTAGCTTGATATCCTCGTGAATAAACATCGTTAATGTACTCCTACAGTCTGATGAAGTATTGATGAAAACTCTATCTGTCTAACTGCAGTAATCTCACCTTCAACATATGTCAGTAGCACGAGTGCGGACCATGTAAGTGGTCCACACCAAAAATCAGCACCAAAAAACACACACGAATTAATAAAAATTCCCCAGCAATAACGCCAAATTTGACGAAGGGAAAACCTGTCGTTGATCCGCCAAAGAAAACTCAAACCTATAGCAAGTATAGCAATAAGCAAGAGGTCGATCCCACAGGGAAAGTTATAATTCAAGTGTGATTTAAGTGTCAATCAATGTAACCAATTTGTGGGGTTTTTGTATGTGAAAGTTCCTCCTTTTATCAAAGGGGATTGAAGAAAGCAAGAGTAAATGATTGTAATTTAGACAATTAGGAGAAGCAATTCTACCCACAATTTTCTACTTTATTTGATTGAAGCGATCCTTGTAACTTCTTCTCGTCCTATTAAGTTTCCTATGAATGCCCTTGTCCCGACCTAATATAGTTACTAGTCCAATCAGTCCTAGAAACCCTTATCAATCGAACAGTCCCTAAAGAGGGATTTAAGCCAATTGATAGCTTTAAGTTCAGAGATTAGCCAAGGTATGTGCAGTCCCTAAAGAGGGATTTAACAACACATCCAACTTCCTACTTGTTCAATTAGTTCAATCAGCCCTACAGGAACAAGTTTCCTACTTAGGTTAAGGTTCACAATCAGGAATTTACAAAACCTTAGCAATTGAATTAATCTAACAAGTTGGCCAAACAAGATAGAACAAAACAATAAACAATCAAGCACAAAGAAGTTGAAGCATTCAAATATAGGAAACAAGGAACAAGAATTAGAAACTCACAATCAATCCAAATAAAGCTTCAAATTGCATGTAGAATAGATGAGTTTAGTTCCTCATGGAAGAGATCGCTCAAATCTCTAAAGTGTCTGATGAACGAAAGAATCGAATAGAAGTTTTGAAAATAACATAAAACTGGCCTTATGAAAGATCCAAAGTCGGTCACCAAACAACTAGAATAAAACTAGGGTTTTTATTAAATTAAAACGCAGCGTTCATTCGCTGACGCCAAATGCTGCAGCCGCGGCATCAGTCGTTCTCCTGGATCCCGCTGCAGCGGCCCTGGCGGCGGCCACGACATGCATGCTGCGGCCGCGGCATATTTTCTTTAACGGAAAATCTGTTTCGAATTTGCTCTTCTTGTCAACATGAAAGTTGTAGTTCTTTGAAAAAATTTTCCAACACATGGTCATAATAGCCAATCAAACAATCGAGGCCTTCAGAAAATGCAAAACAATTTCAGCATGTCTGGCGACAACTTCTGCAGACTTGTTCTTCGCTTAGGTCCGCTTCTTCTTCTCAGGACCTCTTGAGATTTTCATGCAAGCTTCTTCGATCAACTAGACATTCTCATCTAATGCGTTAATAACTCCTGTCTCATCATCATATCCACGATTACTTGAAATAATCAATAAAAGTGTGTAGATTCCGACTCCACTAACATAGAGAGCAAATATGCAAATTGTACTTAATCCATCCATGAAATGCATCTTAACTAAGCTAAATGCAACCTATTATGCCTACCTAAATGCATGCTATCAATGATCGACACAACCACGACGGGGCGGGAGTCGGAGGTTACACGATCGACGGTGTATTTTCATCACTCCTAGCTCAAAGTGCTTCCATGATCTTTACTCTGGTTGATATGACTTTAGAATGTCGAATATAGGAGTGCAGTACATTAAAATGTCTTTTAGAACAAATGCTCGGGATGAATGATGATGGATATATAAACACATAAGGGACCCACAATAAAGTGGACATGGTCCGCATCAAATAGCATAGCTCTCCGCAAAATGTGGCAAATAGGTACACAATTTATAGCGGATAGTTCCGCAATTAGATGCAGATATATCTGTAAAATGTCGTGAATATATCCACCATTTGATGTGGATATATCCGCAATGTGTGGTGACGGAGAGATCGGCGAACCATTTTGCTATGAAAAAGCACTATACAACCAATTGTACGAAGGTGACATTTCCTCATCTCAAGAGACAAAAACCAAAAGGGGTAGAGACCGATGTAACACTTTGATTTCGGATATCATCTTTCAAGTGGGTACTCAACCACTAAAGGGCTTTCAGTTCAGGTGGGTACTCAATCTTTCAGTTGAGGACGAAGGTGGCAGGCAAAATGGTGGTTAGGTTCCAGTTGGTTCCAGTTGACGGAGAATGATCGCCATTTCAAATGTGTGTGTATTCATATGAAATCATGTTAAGCGTAGTTTCCATGCTATCTAATGCATACAAAACTACATTGTAAGGGTACATCAAATACGCTGAATGAAAAAATATCTACTTTGCAATATGATGTTGCATCTCCCGGTCGAATTGTGTCGCATTATCGAGGACCAAAGAGTCTATGTCGATGATTGTAAGTTCCCACCGATCTAGTATATATGCCCACAAACAAATCGTCACGCTCCCACCGTAGGGAATGTTGTGAGTTGAAACCGCGTTCTCCATCTTCGCCGTCCAAGAAGTATGCTTGCAGGTAAATGAACAGTCGGAGGATTAGCGACAACCGTATATGTGTTGTAGAGTACGTGCTCCTCACAAAGCGAGACCATATTTCTTATCTCGCATAAAAATCAAAGTGCTTCACCGATCGTTAAACAACTTGTTAAAACTTCGTAACATATTGATGGTGAAACTTGTGAAACAAATGCGTTCTATGTAAGAACAATGAATACAATATCAAAATGACAATTGTGTATTCGTATTTATAGAGAAGGTGCGGGAGTAACATGATATGGGAGACCCTCCCCTACAAAGGGTCCGCTCCTACGTGCATAACAGCTATGCCGCTAGTTGCGTAATAAATACGCATTTACTTGTGCAGATGTTCCGCAAAACGGTGCGTACCATTCGAGAGGACTATAAAAACTCGCACTGACATACCTACACTTCATCAACAACAAAATGACAGACCTACTCGCAATGGAAAATACATGTGATTGCGTAGAGATCGGCGAATCACTTTGCTCGGCAAATCGCTCTACAACAAATTGTACGAAGGTGAAATTCCATCGTCTCCAACGATCAACAAGGGTAAAGATCGGTGTAACACTTTAATTTTGGAGGTCTTTCAAGTGGGTACTCTGTTTTTCGATAATTGATAGTTAGTTAATATAACTTCGTTTCATGTATCGGTAAACTAAGTTATTTGATTTCTATAGGTATGGTATGTAGAACAAAATCCATGATCCATATGAAGACCGCCTCACTACTTCTACCAACAATCAACGGAATATTGGTGGGATTGATCGTGGAAGTGGACACACACTTTAACAAACAATCACAATTAGCGGATTGACATATCGCAGACTGGAGGAAGTGGACAGTTGCAGATCGTCATTCGAACTCGTCATTCAAACCACGAGAGGCAAAACCACATAGTGTATTACATTGTATTGTAACCTTATGTGTGAAGTTCGTATTGTGACCTTAGTTTTAAATAGCACAAGGCGCAAAGGGCCTCAGACCCTAGGCGCAAGGCGCATGGCGAAGGCGCTCGCCTTTTGTATAGAGTATGTAGTTTTATCCAACAAGCATTTTAAAACAGTTCAAGACGTACAATAATTTATACTCAAAATTACATGATAATCATATTATATATGCTTAAGGATAAGTACATTCAATAATACCCTACCAATGATGCATGAAATCAACTATAATCTATATAATATCCTAGAAAGAAAGCGTAGATCATGAGGCGATCACTTCAAGTTCATCAGAAGAGTTATCATCCATTCTCCCAAGTAGCCACTCATTACTTTCATCAATATCATCCAAGATAATGGGATCGGTGGTGTCACTCCTTTTGTATCGGCGTTTCAAAGCATAATTATATTTCACAAAGACTAGATCATTCAATCAACCTTGTCCCAATCTGTTCCTCTTCTTTGTGTGAAGATGCAAAAGGCAAATATATATATATATATATATATATATATAGGCATAAGTTGTAGAAATATATATGGTTGCCAAAAAAACATATAAAAACAGTAAAAGACAACTTACATGCTGGAAAACACTCCAATTCCTCTCACAACCAGTAGTACTACAAGTGAGGCTAAGA
Organism: Persicaria tinctoria; assembly: GCA_037127255.1. Lineage (NCBI taxonomy): Eukaryota > Viridiplantae > Streptophyta > Magnoliopsida > Caryophyllales > Polygonaceae > Persicaria > Persicaria tinctoria. The sequence continues at coordinate 35,873,330 of JBANSL010000015.1, read as the reverse complement.
TCCTTTATTGTAAACTTCTGAAGGTTGAGTGTTGAAGACCCACATGTAAACCACCAATCCGCTGTTTTAGGAAAGAAAAACATTATAAGCTAAAGAGACAAGATGGAATGTTGTGGCATTTTGATATATATCTAGTTTACAAAACAACGAAGCTGAACAAACATACAAAAAAAGATACCCGAGGATTTTGTTGCCCTATGTCTAATGGCCATTGGTAAGACAAAAAGACCCGATGAACTTTGATATCCATATAATTAAGATGTGATCTTATCTTGAGTTTCCACATCGGAAGTGAGTCTTGCAATGCAATCAAATAAACCCTTCATAACTTCTTCACAACTTGTTAACTCGGTATCATTGTAGTAGATTTCCGGGTTAAGAAAACATCCAGCAACATGCAAGAGGCGATGAAGTTGACACTCCCATCTTTTATCAATAAACTCAAAGGCCTTCTTGTACTCTTCTTCCTTCATTGCAAAACTCTTGGCAATTGTCTCCTTAGTCTTGTCCATAGCCTCATAAATATACCCCATTGGCGGTTTCCTCTCTCCATCAACAATCCTCAAAACCTTCACAAAAGGTCATGACAACTTAAGGGCATACACAATATTCCTCCAGAAGGTGTCTTGCAAAATATAGGCAACTATCTTCTTTCCTCTAGCTTCTTTTGACCACTTGGAATCTATCCATTCTTGGGAGGTAACCATCTTCCTTAAATTGTTTCTTTGCTTATGAAATTGTGCATGTGTGATGAAAGATGTTGCAAACCTCGTAACTGCGGGCCTGTGCAAATTTCTTTGATTTGTGAACCTCCTCATCATGTTCACAAGCGAGATGTGGTTGTATATGTAACCATTAATGAACATGCACTTCTTTAGTGCAATCTTCACTCTTGAAAGCTTTCCAATATCCTCCAACATAAGATCAATACAATGCACTGCGCATGGAGTACAATAAAGATGTGGTCGTTTGGCCTCCAGTAGCTTTCCTACAAGTATTCCAAACTGATCATTAGGTAATGAAATACAATCAAAATAGAAAAGAAAGAAAAGAAAATAAATTCCTTTTTTTCATAATTAACCATCGGTAACTCATCAAGTAATAAAATATAATCAAAATATAAAAGAAAGGAAAAAAAATTCTGATTTCTTAGTGCTTACTAGCCTTGACATAGTTAGATGCATTGTCCGTCGCCACTTGTACAACATTGGCCTCTCCAACTTTCTCAACTATATCATCAAGCACTTTAAACAACAAATTTGCATCTTTCATAACTTCTGAAACATCCATGGATTTTATGAATACGGATCCCTTTGGAGAATTCACAAGAATGTTCACAATCTCCTTTTGAGCAACTGAATCACGCCATCCATCAGACATGGTTGAACAACCTTTTTGCGCCCATTCCTTTTTGTTATCCTCCATTTTCTTCCGAGTTGCATCAACTTCCTTTTGCAAGAGAGGAACTCTAAGCTCATGCATGCTAGGTGCTTTCAAACCAGGGCCATATTGTCCAAATGCTTCGCACATTTCTAGAAAACTATCATAAGACGCTGCATTGAAAGCCATTCCAGCATCAAAGAAAAACCTAGAAATTGCCCTGCAAGTTTTCTCCCTTTGCTCCTTATCACAAGCTGCATGAATACTCCCTCACATTGGATTACCTTTTGATTTAGGACCAACAAACTTGTCCAATGGACCTTTAACTCTTGATTTTTAAGTGCAGATTTCACACTCTTTTGACTAGAGTAAGGGGTGTGCAGAAAAAACCCGAAACCGAAAACACGACACGAAAAAACCCAAAACCAAAAAAACACGAAACGAAAATGAAACGAACCGAGAAAACAGGGCTATAAACGGTTCGTGTTCAGATCGGGGAAATTGCCTTGTCGGATACCCGACACGAACCGATTAAATTTTTATTTTTTTTTATTTTTAGATTGGGTAAATAATACTAGTATTTAGAGAATCCCTTAAGTATCAACAAACCCCGCTAGCCCAATTGGTTCCAAAGAAACGCCTCTTCTTGGCTACTGCAAATAGCCCCGGGTTCGAATCCTCTCTGCTCTTTTTTTCCCTAAAATAGGCCAGGACTCCACGTCACCGATCCGGGATGCGCAATATGTGTTATACCCTTCTAAACAACTCTCCACCGTTGATAGCCTCCAATCTTCAATGGCCCAGATTTCGTCATCATATACCCTCTGCAAAAATCAATCTTCACAAGTTGTTTACTCCCGAGTCCTGCCAAATCCCTAAATTTAATTTATTTTTTAAATAAAAGTTTACTCCTGCTGAAACTGAAATCTGCAATTCCATCATCACAATTCACAAGTTGTTTACTCCTACCAAATTCCTAAATCTGCCGAAATCAAAATCTGCAATTCCATCATCGCAATTCATAAGTTGCTTACTCTTGCCAAATCCCTAAATATGCAATTCCAGTCTCCCCCTCTCTTTCCATCGTCGCAATTCATAAGCAGACAACGAGGAAGTCCACCGGAGGAAAGGCCCGAGGAAGCAGCTCGCCACCAAGCTGCCAGGAAGTCTGCCATTATATCCTTAAAATGCAATTCTCGAATATAAAATGTATTGTACTATTTAAAGTTGGTTCATCCCACCCCTCAAAATCATACTTACAATCAACATTAGAAAAAACTAAATCCCTAATTCTCATTGATACGCTGCATATCTGCAAATGTAAATTGCAATCTTTGAAATGCCAATTTTGCTTTTTTCCCAGTTTTCAACAGTTCAAAGAGATTGAAGATGGGATTTTATTATCAGATTTGCCTAGCTAAGCCTTCCAGGGCGATGATTATCCCAGTTCAGCGTCCGAAACGCAGGGTAGCCTGAAAATTAAACTGGTTCCTTGAGATTCGGCAAGGAAAGAAAGCGAAAGATGATAATTGGGAATACAAGTGGAGTCAGATCCCAAAAAAAAAATCGGTTCGTGTCGGGTACTCGGGTATCCGACACGAAACCGAATACCTTAACCGTGTCGGGTACTCGGGTTAAAACGATTCGGATACGGTTCAGCCATTTTGAGCTTAACGGTTTCGGGTACCCGACACGATTAATAGGTTCATGTCGCGGACCTGGATATGCACAACCCTAAATAGAGTTACCAAGCTAATCCCCCAAAAGCTAACCCTCTTCGTCAAATTCATCAACACTATCTTGAGGAAGTAGTTGATCTCCAATTTTCAGATCTGCCTTTTTTATCACAAAGGCCTTCACTTCCTCAGTTACATGTGCAGGAACATTGGCACATTTGGTCACATTTCTAAATCCTCAAACTAAGTGTTGTTTCATTCTAGTTGCTTCTCCCTTCAATAATCTAGAACAAAAGTTGCACAAAAAGTTTGTATTGCTATTAGGTTGTGGTGTTCCATATTTCCTACCCAAATCTAAAGTTTGGGATGAAGCCATAATCTGTCTAGAAGGAGATAAAGAAGAAGTTGAGTGAATAAAAAAAAAGATAAGAGAGGACCAAGAAGATGGGAGAATAAAACAGTAAACAACTTGGAAGAAAGGAGAAGTAGAAGTCAACGCAAGAAAGGCATCATACCTCGAGAACAATGAAGAAGAATGTTCTTGAATAGGGCGGGAGTTGACAGAAGAGTTAGACCATTTTCCCTCTCATAAAATAGGGTTTGAGCGGGAGTTAGCATAAAAATGGAACATTTCCCTTAATAAAATAGGATTTGTAGAAAGTTTGATAAGTAGTTGGGCTCAAAAGGCCAATATAAGGCATATTACTAATGACCCAAATTAAATTAGGGGTTAGAAAACGTTAAAATTAGCCGTCACTTTAAAGCGACAAAAGCATGTGCCATGCTCTTGGGGAAAAACGCTCGCCTAAGCGTGCTATGCCACGCCTTTGGGAATTACAAGGCTTTTCATGGTGAAAGCCCCAGCAGCCGCGCTAACCTGCACCATGCGCCTAGGCGTGCTAAAGGTGCGCTTTTTAAAACTAATATTGTGACATTATCACCTAGTGTCATTAATGAGTGAAATCATTACGATAGTTGTCTGTAACAACAATAATGAGAACCAATATTTGAAACATAACAACCTACAAAATAAACTACATTCTTTTATTAAATGATTACAAATGCCTCTCTTTAAACACAAACAATAATATAACTATGACCTTTCTCCTGAAAAGTGCTTCCAGGATCGCAACACTTCCTACTGATTACTCATGGCTCAATGTTGCGGTTCTGTGTCGTCGATGACAGGTAAAACACCTCATTGTCGTCTTGGGTAGTAGTATGCGGGGGCTAATTGTCGTGGAGGGGTGCTATTAGTCAGAAAAGAGTTCGCGACATTAACGTGCTTCCATGACCCTTACATAACTTATATTTTGGGAATTATATCAACTGACGAACGATTGAAAAACCACATTGAACAGAACTGTATCAAATCTATGATCCGGACAATGGCAGACTCCGTCACCCCACGATATGCAGGGTTTTTGTAGTGGGCTAACAATGTGGTTGAGAGATTGAAGCGCCCCTATAACAGGTCTGCATCATCTCGCGTACAGCTCCACAACACTTTGCGGGAATGTCCGCAATTTGTGGCGAATGTATACGCAATGTCATGCGGACATAGTCAGTCCCCTTGATGCATAGTTCTCATCCACGTCAAACCCTTCCGCGTGCTTTATATACACCGCATTTGAAAACCCAACTCAACAACTCCACATTTTCATTCCTTCCATGGAGCCGGTTCCAACTGAACACTGCGGTTCAAACCAACGCATTGATTTTATAATCAAATGGGTTCGGTACCCAATGTCGTCGGAGGAGTCTGATTGTGCTTGCCGCAATCCAGAATACAGTGGCATTCATCCTTGCGCGTTGTTTCGATTCAAGTGTGAAAATGACACTCACATATCCGCACCCTTGCAGTTCGGGTGCGTGTACTGCAATCGTTTTCATCAGGGCATTCATGGACCATATTACTGGAGGGTTGGGGACCTTATCCTTCAATGTATTCGGTCATTCTTCCCTGATTTAAGCCCACATGACAACGTTGACATGGCTCAACATGCAGGGATACTTGTGAGGGAAGGAAACATGGAGGTCCGAAGCTTTACATTCAATGAGTTAAAGATTGAACTCATTCCGAAGACGAATTAAATAGAGCCTAGTCGTGTGTCAAATAAAATTATTTGGTTATCCGTGCTGTATTTGTTTGTTTTAGTGACCTTGTTGTGTTATCTAATCATTATATATGAAGTGAAGGGTTATTGTCAAAATGTTTATTGTTGTCCATAGGTAGACACCATAAAAAAATGCAAACCAAAATATACTATATCGAATGAAAATATCTATTCTAACAAAATTACATTACCGTAACTACATTCTATTCTATTTGCATCTCCGCTGACTTCAACTCGGTTATCTAATCATATATTATAATCCGTTGTATGTTGCGGACATTGTGCAGTGACAGCTACGTGGCGGGCTGCGTAATCGTACACAAGGAATCGCATAGATCTACGCAAGGACATGCGTACATCTACGCAAGGAATTGCGGATATTTACGCAATGACGTGCGTACCTGTAAGCTACGCCTTGCGGGGCTAATGATCCCGTAGACTGATTCCCTATAAATACCTGTCCATTTGTTCTCGATCCACACATTCACAATAATGTAACAATGCCAATGATATTTCATTATATGTATGGTCAAAATCAAATTATGTTTCGAAGTATGTAAAGATCGGTGGAACACTTTGATTGGAAATAGTGCGCCCTCCTCTTCAAAAAGAGTAGGTTGTGCAGAATGTTAGAGTAGGTTGGTCGTATGGTCAGTGACGCTACGGGTTTTGGCAGTTTGAGAGCAAAAATAGTGTGGACGCCGATTTTGGCTACACACCCAAATAGGGGTGGCAATCTCACCCGCATCCGACGGGTACCCGCTTCAGCCGATCTAAAAAAATGGGTGAAAATCTGATTCAAGGTGGATATTAAACGGGTGACGGGTGAACGGGTGGTGGATCGGATCAGATTCGGGTGGTAGTAATTTCACCCGTCACCCGACCCGTGAATCACCCGACATATTTTTAATATATATATATATATATAGAGTATGGGTATATTGTGCACAAGGCTTAGGGTGTACCTTGTGCACAATTGTGGACCCTTGATCTATATTAAATGGGTGGATAAGATGTTGCCATGTATCTTGGTGGTTTTAAAAAAAACTTGGAAAATTAATTCTAATCTCATCCTATTGAGCGTGGAGCGCGTGAGTTTGAAGGAATATAACCCTAAATCTGGGCGTTCTTCTTTGCAACCATATTTGGAGCCGATTCATTCCTAAATCTCAATCGGCGGCGAAGGCATTCTTCCATCTCAATCGTTGGAGCCGAAGAGCCGGAAACGATGGTGTGCGGTGGTGTTTCTGATCGGCGGAGAAGGCGGTGGTGTGTGGTGGTGTTTCTGAGCGGCGATGAATCGACGATTCGGCGGCGAAGGCGGAGGCGAATTGTTTCCTAGCGGAAGAAGGCGGACTGGAGGAAGAACAGCTATGGCGACTTTCCGATTGGCCTCCGACTTTCCTTTTCGTTCTTCTCCTTGGCTTTCGTTCCGAGTCGCCTCCGAGAGCAAGTTATAGCCTACGTTCGTTGCAATCTGTGAGGGCATGTTATGGCTTTCGTTCGGAGTCGCCTCCTGCAAGTTATGACTTTCCTTTCCGTTCTCTTCCTTGGCTTTCCCTTTTCTTGTTGTCCCAGTTTCAGGACGCTGGTCGAACTAACCACATGGATTTGAGCTGTTGAGGTAATTCTTTTTTGAAATCAGAGCAATTGCTCGATTATGTTAGAAAACAATGTTTTAGATTTCATGGATAGTTGGCCTGTTGACTGTTGGATTATTAGTGCAAAGTAATTTTACTTTTGAGATTGTAATGTGAAACACTTTCGTGTGCTTCTGTCTTCTTGATTTCTAGCATTGTTGTTTAGATATGCAAAGCTGCAGTTTCCTTCTTTCTTGCGGTTCTAAAGCTATTTCATTGGACCTTACCCAAGTAAATGGTTGATTTGTTCCTTGTCTTGGGTTAACTTTTAAAGTCAGCCCATGAGTAGGTAATATTTGATCAATTCTGAAATATTTTGTCAATTGTTCTCGTATTATTCGGAGAAAAATGACGAATTATTATGACGAATGTGTTTATTTTTAATCGAATTTAATGTTTGGTTTTTTAGATGCATAATTTGATTAATTATTTGTCATTTGTTCAGATGTATATGTCGAATTTTGTTTACTAGTGATAATGAGTTAGTAAATTATTCGGTGAAATCTGATTAATTATTCGTTAGAATATGGAGTCTATGGAGTCTTTGGTTTGACAAACAACATAAAACAAAATATTATTCGGTGAAATGTGAGATATTATTCGGTGAAATATAGAACATTATTCGTATTGATGGTAAGTATTGTTAAGGGATTTGAGGGTTTTTTTTATCAGAAATTGATTGACGAAAAAAACATTATTCGGTATAATGTGACAAATTATTCAATGGAATTGGCAATTTTTTGTTTGAACGAAATAAAAAAAAAACTGAACATTATTCGATAGCAAGTGAAATGTGCGTATTTTGTAATTTGAAACAAATGATTGGGATCTGATATTGTCGATCGATATTACTCGTTAAAGAATGTGTGTATTTTGTAATTCGAAATAAATTATTGGGATTTGATATTGTCGATCGATATTATTCGTTGAATTCTGAATAATTATTCAACGGAATGTGTGTATTTTGTAATTCGAAATAAATGATTGGGATATGAGATTGTCGATCGATATTATTCGTTGATTTCTAAATAATTATTCAATGGAATATTGGAATGTGTGCATTTTGTAATTCGAAATCAACGTGGGATTGAGTTCTGCGGTTTAGGAACACCATCCCCATCATTATTCGTTAAAATGTGATCGAAAGATAATGCAAAACTTTGATGGTTTTGTAATTCGAAATCAATTTATGATTGAGATTTGAGACTTTTGATATTATTCGGTGAATTCTGAATAATTATTGAATGAAATATGTGTATGAAAAAAGGGGGAAAATAAATAAAAAATAAAAAAATTACAAACTCGTCCAAATATGAAAAAGGGGAAAAAATTAAAAAGAAAAACAAAAAGAAAAAGAAAGCAAGCCTTGGTTGTAACTCACGCGCACTCAAGGAAGAAAATTGTGTGTAATATTGATGTGGGACCTACCCTTTTTTAATCAGCAAAAATCAGAAAATATGGATTAATCTCCACCTTTAATTTTTTTCAATCAATGATCTATAATTGTGCACAAGGTATACCCTAAGGGGTGTGCACAAGAGAACCACTCCCTATATATATATATATATATATATATATATATATATATACAATATTTTTCACATAAAACCTAATCAGTGTGTCGGCTCTTTCAGACTTTCACTCAGTCGCACAACTCAAAGCCTCCCTCTTCTCTTCCACTCCAACCGAATTACCTGTGCACTCGCAACCTCCAAGCTCGAGATGATGACCAGCTCCGGCGCCGACATCTCCATCTGACCACCAGCCGGCGCCGACATCTCCACCTGACCACCAGCCTTGGCCGACTCTACTGTTGGACTGATTCAGTGGGAACTGAGGACATTGAGTCTAAAATCGGTACCCTCTCTACTTCTCTAGCTCTCTCTCTCTCTATCTCTTTCTCGGTTTCTATTTATCTGATTCGCTGGGAACTGAGGACAATGAGTCCGAAATCAGTCTTTGCCCCTCAGGGGCTGTTCGTTACTTTTCTTAGACGAGTCTGACAGGGAGAGGAGATCTCTGGCTTCCTCACTGACGTCGGTGAGAAGGGCTAGTGTTGAAGAGTTTTGATTGCCAGTAGTATATAAGCTTGATAGTTGATGGTAGCTACTATTTCTCTTTCTTATACTGTCTGTGTACATAAATCGGTCATTGGTAAGTTCTTATTACTAATTGCAGCATTCGAACTCCTTGTAGGAAGCTCTCATTATGAATTCCCCTTGTTGGGATTACCGAAATAGCTTGCATATGTATGTATGAGATTATAACTACTCTTGATTTTTTTATTTAGTTGTTGAATTTTTAAATCTTTGAATGTAGCGAGGAGTAAGAGTTATGGCAACCTCATCTAGTGGCAAAAACTTGAAAGATAGATCTTCTTGCCCTCACACATCTATATCCACCGAACCTTCAAATGCTACACCTATTCCGGCAGAGGGATCTAATGTGCCTTTGTCTGATCCTACCTCTAAGTTTGATGGGCAGCAGGTTGAAGCTAAAAATAAAGGGAAGCTTAAATCGGAGGTATGGAATCATTTTGAGAAGAAGGTTATCAATGGTGTGCAAAAAGCAAAGTGTTAATGAAGGGCTGTTTTTAGCAGGTTGTTTATTGTTAAACGAAGGTTGTTTTTGGTTCAATGAAGGGCTGATTATTGTTAAATTATTAATGAAGTTTTTAGTTCAATGAAGGGTTGTTTTTCGTTAAATGAAGGGCTATTTTTTTAGTTTACAGTTTTTTTTTTCGAATTTAAACGATTAAGCTTTTCACCCGAATTTTCACCCGAACCGCCCGATAATCCGGTGGATGACGGGTGAAACGGATCGGGTGGTGGTTCTGGCGGGTGACGGGTCGGATCGGGTGATGGTTTATGGGTGGTGCATTTGGTGAAAATTTGGACCATCCACCCACCACCCGACCCATTGCCATCCCTACACCCAAATACAAGAGCAGATACGCAGCGAGTTCTAGCGTAAATCTCCACATGCCATTACGTATTATTCCACATCCCTTTTGTCGATGGCCTCGATGGCCTATAAATACCTCCACTCTCCACCACTATGTACTTGCATCCAAAACTTTTCCTCCCTTCCTATACGCCACAACCTATCTTCATTCGCCAATTACGGAAACCTGTAAACTATCAAAGTGCTTCTGTGATCTTTATTTAGTCTCTTTGAAGATTAGTCAAAGATCATGGAACACTTTGATAGATTATATCCGGTTATCCTGTTATACAATTGTGTAGGCAGTTTCCCCTAAACTAAAAATATCTATTCAAAATAGGCGTAGATTGTGGAATATCAATATATTATCAAAGTGTTTCACCGTTATTTTTATTAAAATTCCTACGAATTTAGGTAAAGATCGATGAGCATTTTGATGACATATTTGATTATTCATTCGCAATACCTCCCTATACCCCACAAACTTTCTTCATTTGCCTATTACGGATACCTGTAAACTATCAAAGTGTTTTTTCACGGTCTTTATTTAGTCTCCTCGAAGATTAGTTGAAGATCATGGAAAACACTTTGATAGATTATCCAGTTATCTGGTTATTCTATTGTGTGGGAAGTTTTACTTAAACTACAAATATTCAAATAAATTAGGCGTAACTTGTTGAATATTGATATATTATATAGCGATGTTTTTCACCGATCTTTTACTAAAATTTCTACAAATTTTGTTGAGATTGATGAACAATTTGATGACATATTTGATTATTCGTTCGCAATATCTGTATGAATGCAATATATAGTGCAACTAGAGCTGGCAAAAGCCGATCCAAACCCGAAAACCCGACATGGTCGACCCAGAATCGATTGTCTTAAACACCGACCTAAAGCCGACCCATTTTGGACCCGAATCCGAATAACCCATAACCGAAACTCACCGAAATCGAAATGAACCGAACCCGATTAAACCAAAACCCATTAGGACTCAAACCCGTTATAACCGAAACCCGAAATAACCCGAACTTTAAGATACATTCTAGTAAGATTTTCAAAATGAATATCGAAGAAAACATGAGACAATCCAAACCCGAAATAACCAAAAGCCGAGACAATCGAAACCCGATACAACCAAAACTCGAACCTGACCCAACCGAATGACCAAATTATTAGACATTACCCGAAATCCAAATGACCCGAAACCCGACTAATCGAACCCAAACTCGACCCAATCCGCCCGATTGCCACCTCTAAGTGCAACTATTTACATCGTCTCTTCAACCCATACTTTGATTGACATTTGTTCAAATTCGATGTACGACAAATTTATCCAACATATTGCTAATTCCCAAAAGGTTTGTCCACTTTGAAAACCGAAGAAGGGTATCAAAGGGTTTGTCCACTTTACCTATTACTAAAATGTACAACATACCACTTACCAAATTTGTATGAATGCGGTATCAAAGTGTTTATCCCATTATATTTATCCACTATCTTGCAGAATATAATAAATCCTTATTAATGACATATACCGACGTACCAATCACCAATTACCAATCAACATTTTTGTCAAATTTGTTAAGTTAACCACTATCCATTACTATTGTATCGATATTCACCATTGAGAATCTCCAACATTATTGTATAAACATTATATCTCAGTGTCACCGTATCTTTTGAAATGTGAACAATGAATTTTAGACCATATCTATCCCTTATTCAAAATGCAACTTATTGCGACACCCCTCAGTAGAAATGCCGAATTTCACAGATGTTTTTACCACCAACCGGTTGTGGGACAATCACGACGAGATGGTTCAGACATTCCAAGACGTCTCCACTAAGCATCTGAAAATGGTGCTGGTGATCAAGAGATCGTGACCATCATCTGAATGACAACTCAGTAGCGTACTTGATGCCGCTCAATTATCGATGACTTCTAGTGACATTGAGGACAACATGAAGGTTCCATTTGATGGCCCTGTCACTCGTGCAAGGGCCAAGAAGATTCGAAATGCAACTAAAGCCTTTCTTGTCCGTCACCATGGAACTTTAGAGCAAGGGTTCAGGCCACCCTGGATCACTTGGCTCAAGGTCACACCGCCAGCCCAGGAAGTGAGCCTACGTCCACACACGGAGCTCATGAAGACTCGTCTGCACCCGCCATGAATCAACTGAACTCGGCATCACCAAGAGAACACTCGGCCGAGTGGGCCTTTGGTCTTGTCGAGAAGATTGGGCCGAGTTGTCTTTGTGCTTGGGCCGAAATTAAGTTATTTAATTAGTTTGTTATTTTATGCAATTAGTTAAATAAGGTGGAAATTAAATATATCTCTTCTAGATATATTACTTACCCACCAAGTTAGTATATTTCTATCTTCTTAGGATTTATTTATCTTTAAGTTATTTCATTTATCTTAGATAGAATTAATCTATCCAAACCCCTTTCCTTTACAAGGAAGGATTGGTTAGATTTCTCATTAGTTTACTATAAATTCATGTTACACCTTTGAATTTAATTAGATTGAAATAGAATTGAAGTAACCCTTAACGGATCTAGGGTTCTTCGATTATCAATCCCAAAAAGCTCTTGTGTTCTTATTATTTTCGCCATTCACATCAACAACTCAAATCCTCACCTTGTTCTTGTCGAGATCGAGGAAGAACATCGACAACCCTACTCGACATAGGCGCAGCGCACCCGCAAGCCCAGTCCTTGGCGTCATCCGCGGGCAAGCCGCTTCCAGCGAGCGCGGACATCCGCTCCGCGCGCTCGCCCTCGCTCCCGCGCTCCTCGGCGTCTTGCGTCGCAGTCCCAGGCGCCTTCGTTCCCGCACCTGCGCTCGCCAGTCCTCTCGCTCCCAGCGAAGTCCTCCCGCGCCCCAGTACCGCACACCCTGAGGCGTAACGCCTGTGTGCCCGGACCCTTGCGCGCCAGTCGTCGCAAACGCCCTCGCTGTTCTTCGTTCTCTCTTTCTGTCGCTAATTCTGCTTTAAAGTTGCTGAATTTTACGAAGTATAATTCTGTCGCTAAACCAGAATTTTAATCACTTGTTTGAATTGTTCCAAATCAGGAGATATCAAAGAGCATTGCAAGATCGGAGCAAATATACGGCGTGGTTCTTGATCTGAAGCCCACAGGCGAAGGATCGGGTATCCCAAACGTATCAAGTGATATCCGATTTCAGGTTAATGCAAGTTCTTTACTCTCTTGATTTCTTTATTGTGTGATTTATTTTTCGTGCCTTATTTTTCACCATAGCCGCTACATAAAAGTTAAATCTTTGTTATTCACCCATAAAAATTGGCACTTTATTTTTGTTATTCTTTGTTTGGATCTATAATTTGGAAGATATTGAGTTCTTGTCTGCAAGTTGTGATCTTTTATTCCTAATTGCTACATATCATGCCTATGAATGATTGTGATTCTTGGATTAAAAGCATTATATGAACTTGCACCACTAAAGAACCCTAATTTTTTTCAGTTTCTAACCTAATTTGCCTATTTTCTTTATTTTTGCTTACTTTTAGATCATCGTAGCTTGTTATTTTATTTTTATTTTTATTTTTTCTCCCTTATTTCGGTTACTACAGCTCTTTACAGCAGCTATTCCATAGCCAAAAAAAAAAAAAAAGCCGAGAGCACAAGTTAAAAAATATATATATATATATATATATATATATATATATATATATATATATATATATATATATATATATATATATATATATATATATATATAGAGGAGAAACAAAGAAAAGTTTGGCATACATTACCTTGTTGAGTTAGTAACTCTTCTATTGTTAATTCTTTTCTTGCTACATGTTAGATGATCTAATCGGTTTTAAGCATTACAAAAGAACCCTACTTGTGTGATTTTGTGCTGTGCCGACACTGGAGCCTTGGTCACACCCCTCTTTCTCTGAACCGTGTTGCAACCGTCAGATAATAGTTGACGGAGTGTGTGCACTTGATTGCCCTTGTGATTGCTATTTTCGATACTTACACATTCATATTATTCAAGCATCACATTGTAGCTCTTTTTCTATACACAGTCAGCCGCTTGTTTATACTTGCTATCCTTGATATCCGACTTTGTGGCTGATTTAATTTGCAATTTGATTATTACTTGCTGTCTTCAATATTGCAAAATTCTGTGTCCAGGGGAATTGCTTGAATATTGTGCCTTGTTTTCTCGCTCTTTGATTTCTAAAACTTGAATCACTCTTAGGAATCACTAAAGCTTGCATTACTTGGTTTCTGGTCTTTGCTTCGATTACTTGTTGCTCTTCTGTTATTGTAGGAATATGGCAAACGATAGCGACCCCAACCCTTCCCCTACCCCACCTGCTGGCATTACTGATGAGACTTTGTAGTTTATTATTGACGCTGCTGTCCAAAAGTCTACTCTGGTGACACGGCAGGAACTGGCAGAGGCTGAAAATCGTCTAGCTATTGAACGCAAAGAGGACCTCCTACGGTTGTCTGACGTTGTCAAACAGGCAGTTGCTCGGCAATGGGAGGAGTCCAAACAGGCGGAGGCTTCTGGATCTACACCTCCTTCTGGAGGAAAACCGCCTCCACCGCCCCCAGATACTACACCACCTTCAGGTACTGTGCCCCCTACAAGTAATCAGCAACCTGCAGGTAACACCTTTTATTCGGGTCACCCTCCTCCTTCTGGTCAATTACATTATCAACTGAGATCTGCTACTACTAATCCTTTCCCTGGAGAGCATGACAACGATCCTTTAGCGGGTTTCAATGGCCACCAGGATCGCCCTGAACACCAACACCCACGGCAGCAGCAGGGCCGACCCAATCAGCGTCCACAGCAGCCGTTCTATACTCGTGCTAACTGGGATGATAGCCGTAGCAATGCTGATCTGAATGAGACACCACATTTGGAGGATGCTTACCATGAGGTAAATCCTAACTTTGATGATTTACCCCCTCCTAATTTTGGTCATCATAGATTTGATAATACTCAAGCTATTCAGAGACGAGATGTTAAGCTTAAATTAGAAACTTTTGATGGTAATACTGATCCTGAAGCTTATCTTGTCTGGGAAAATCATACTGACTATCTGCTTGAACATTTACGCTATGAGGAAATGGAGAAATTGGAAGTTGTTATATTGCATTTAGTAGGTAAAGCTCGCAACTGGTGGTTCCGCACTCGTGAGATGCGCCGCCGTCAGGACAAGCAACCTGTTGAAACTTGGCCACAACTTCGCTATCTCCTAAAGAAGAGACATGTGCCTGAGGAATACACGGATTCCATGAGGATGCAGCTCGCTTCCTGCCGACAAGGAACTCGCTCGCCGAATGACTTCAGGGATGAACTTGAACGACTCTCCCATCAGGCTAATGTTTATCTTACTGAACGTGCTTTGTGTACTCAATTTCTTGCTGGTCTTAATATTTCTATTAAAAATCCTTTATCTATCCATTCCATTAGAGATATTAACACTTTGACTCATAAAGCACAGCTTCTGTATGAGCAACAGCAGCAGCAGTTTCGGCAACAGAGGAATCGACTTGACCAGACCTCTCAAGGTCGCAGGTTTGTTCCCTTTAACCCTTCTAGTCAATCTAAGCCTTCTACTTCTAACCCTTCTATGCAGCAAAAGGGAGTTTCCAACTCACCTCAACAGGGTTATCAGGTTGAAACTAGAAGAGTTGCTGCACCATCTACAGATCGTAACAAAGATATCCGCTGCTTCACTTGTGGTGGGTCTGGGCATGTCTCTCGCAATTGCCCCCAGAAAAGAAAGGTCCTTCTCAATGATTTGGGAGACCATTACTACGACGAGGAGACTGCTGAGGACCTGGTAGTTTCGAGTGAAGTGGAGGAGGACCAGTCGACTGAGCCTATTGAGGAGATCGATACTTCACAGTACGACAACGTGCTTTGCATTGTCAATCGACGGGTCCTACACATTCAGGAATCTCCCGTGGCAGATCAAAGGGAGAACTTATTCCACACACGATGCTTGGTTCGCGAAGCTACCTTAACCCTTATCATCGACGGTGGGAGTTGCTGCAATCTCATCAGTGAAAAGGTAGTAAATTTCCTCCATTTACCTACTACTCCTAGAGCTACTCACTATGGTTTAAATGGTATTACTGATGATGGTTCTGATATATTAGTCACCAAACAATGTTTAGTCTCTATTTCTATTGGAACATATCATGATAGGATATTATGTGATGTTGCTCGCATGGATTGTAGTCATATATTATTAGGGCGTCCTTGGTTATATGATCGTAATGTCCTTCATGATGGTCGTGCAAATACATATGCTTTCACCTATGACGGGAGGAGAGTTACTCTCCTACCCCTTTCGCCACAAATTATTCTGAAGGACCAGGTTCGCAAGCAGCAACAAAGGAACGCCGACAGAGAAGCTGAACGATTGGAGAAGCTCAACAGGAGCTTGGCTGAGCAAGCCGCCCCCACGGCCCAGCACGCCGCGCCCGCGGCCCCAACGGCAGCCCCCTTGCCGCCTTCTCCTCCCCTTTCGACGCCACCTAAGCCCTCTTCTGCATCACTTAAAGGCTCTATGGAACGTCGATCTTTGGTCTCTCACCCTCAGCAAGGGACCATCACCTGGAACGCTCATCGACCTCATATTCTTCTGGTCATGAAACAGGTATTACTTAATGTTGAATTAAGTCATATTTCTGCACCTATTGCTGCTCTTCTGCAGGACTATTTGGTTGTGCTTCCAGCTGAACTACCCCAAGGCTTGCCTCCTATTAGAGGTATTGAGCATCAGATTGACTTTGTGCCTGGAGCAGCCTTGCCTAATCGCGCCGCTTATAGAGCTAGCCCTGAGGAAACAAAGGAGCTGCAACGACAAGTCACATAATTGATGGACAAGGGCTTTGTGCGAGAAAGCCTCTCTCCCTGTGCCGTGCCGGTCATTTTGGTTCCAAAGAAGGATGGCTCCTGGCGCATGTGTGTTGATTGTCGCGCGATCAACCAAATAACGGTTAAGTATCGCCACCCTATTCCTCGTTTAGATGATATGCTTGATGAACTTCATGGTGCTTCTATTTTTTCTAAAATTGACCTTAGAAGTGGATATCATCAAATTAGGATGAAACAGGGTGATGAATGGAAAACGGCTTTTAAAACTAAGTATGGTTTATATGAATGGTTAGTAATGCCTTTTGGATTAACTAATGCACCGTCTACATTTATGAGGCTTATGAACCATGGGCTTAGAAGACACTTAGGTAAATTTGTCGTTGTCTATTTTGACGATATCTTAATCTACAGTAAGAATATGCATGATCATTTAAGTCACTTAAAATTGGTTTTTGATTGTCTAAGGAAAGAGAAATTATATGCCAATTTAAAGAAATGTTCTTTTGCATCCGAGTCTACCATTTTTCTTGGTTTTGTAGTGACTGCATATGGATTAAAGGTGGATGAGGAGAAGATTCGTGCTATTCAGGAGTGGGCTAGGCCGACTACACCCACCCATGTCCGCTCATTTTTGGGCCTTGCTGGCTTCTATCGACGTTTTGTCAAGGATTTCAGCCTGATTGCCGCCCCCCTACATGAGCTGACAAAGAAAGATGTGACATTTCGCTGGGCTGACTCACATCAAAAGGCTTTCGACGCCCTAAAGGACCGCCTGACACACGCCCCAGTGCTGCAGTTACCTGACTTTGCTCAACCTTTTGAGCTCGAGTGTGACGCTTCTGGCACTCGCATTGGAGGGGTCCTGCTGCAGAACAAGCGTCCCATCGCCTACTTCAGCGAAAAGTTGGGCACCGCTGAGCTCAACTATTCTACCTACGACAAGGAGCTATTTGCACTGGTTCGCTGCTTACAGACTTGGCAACATTATCTCTGGCCTAAGGAGTTTGTGATTCATTCGGATCATGAAGCTCTAAAGTACCTCAAAGGACAAGCAGTGCTCAGCAGACGACTTGCTCGATGGGTGGAGTTTATAGAGACCTTTTCCTATGTGGTCCACCACAAGAAGGGAAAGGATAATGTGGTGGCTGACGCGCTATCACGAAGGTATGTCCTCTTAAACCATATGGATGCACATGTTTTGGGTTTTGCATTAATAAAGGAACTGTATGCTTCTGATAGTTTCTTTAAAACTATATATGCTCAATGTGTGTCCAAAGGTGAAGTAGATTCATTTTTTGTTGATAATGGGTATTTGTTCAAGATGGGCAAGCTTTGTATCCCATCTTCTTCTATTCGCCGATTGTTAACCCAAGAAATACATGAATCTAGGGGACATGGGGGTTTCGAAAAAACACTAGCTGGACTAAAGGAACATTACTTTTGGCCTAAAATGTCTAATTATGTGCTGAGATTTGTCAAAAGTTGTGTTACATGTGCTAAAGCTAAATCGAAATCCAATGCTAATGGTCTATACCAACCTTTGCCAATTGCTAATGCACCCTGGGAAGATGTTTCTATGGATTTTATTGTTGGATTGCCTAGAACTTCTAAGGGTCATGATTCCATATTTGTTGTTGTAGACAGATTTTCCAAAATGGCTCACTTTATACCTTGTCATAAAACTGATGATGCTATTCATGTTGCTCATTTATTCTTCAAAGATGTTGTTCGCTTACATGGATTGCCATTGTCTATAGTTTCTGACCGTGATCCTAAATTCTTAAGCTCTTTTTGGAAAACTTTATGGTCTAAATTGGGTACAAAATTGCTATTTTCTACTTCTTGTCACCCACAAACTGATGGCCAAACTGAGGTCACAAATAGAACTCTTGGGGCCCTCCTTAGAGTCATGCTGCGAACTAACCTCCGGAGATGGGAAGACTGTCTACCATTTGTAGAGTTTGCATATAACAGGTCTAGGCACTCTACAACAAAGATGACCCCCTTCGAGGTAGTATATGGCCGAAATCCATTAACTCCAGTGGACATGATGCCTCGGCCATATAAGGACAAGGAGAGCGTGGATGCAGCTAAGCAAGTGGACTTCATCAGAAGCTTGCATGAGCGTACCAAGGCGCAGCTCGAGAGGAAGAATGCGCAATACAAGGCCGCGAAGGACAAGCATCGCAAGGATGTGCAGTTCAACGTTGGTGATCTGGTCTGGCTGCATCTCAGGAAGGAAAGGTTTCCGCAACAACGGAAATCTAAGCTGGACCCCAGGGGAGATGGACCATTCAGAGTGGTTCAGAAGATGGGTCCTAATGCCTACAAGCTGGATCTCCCTGCCGATAAGTACAGCGTCCATTCTACATTCAACGTCGCCGATCTATCCTTGTTCGTGCCGGACGATGACTCTGACGACGATTTGAGGACAAATCGAAGTCAAGTGGAGGAGAATGATGCCGCTCAATTATCGATGACTCCTAGTGACATTGAGGACAACATGAAGGTTCCATTTGATGGCCCTGTCACTCGTGCAAGGGCCAAGAAGATTCGAAATGCAACTAAAGCCTTTCTTGTCCGTCACCATGGAACTTTAGAGCAAGGGTTCAGGCCACCCTGGATCACTTGGCTCAAGGTCACACCGCCAGCACAGGAAGTGAGCCTACGTCCACACACGGAGCTCATGAAGACTCGTCTGCACCCGCCATGAATCAACTGAACTCGGCATCACCAAGAGAACACTCGGCCGAGTGGGCCTTTGGTCTTGTCGAGAAGATTGGGCCGAGTTGTCCTTGTGCTTGGGCCGAAATTAAGTTATTTAATTAGTTTGTTATTTTATGCAATTAGTTAAATAAGGTGGAAATTAAATATATCTCTTCTAGATATATTACTTACCCACCAAGTTAGTATATTTCTATCTTCTTAGGATTTATTTATCTTTAAGTTATTTCATTTATCTTAGATAGAATTAATCTATCCAAACCCCTTTCCTTTACAAGGAAGGATTGGTTAGATTTCTCATTAGTTTACTATAAATTCATGTTACACCTTTGAATTTAATTAGATTGAAATAGAATTGAAGTAACCCTTAACGGATCTAGGGTTCTTCGATTATCAATCCCAAAAAGCTCTTGTGTTCTTATTATTTTCGCCATTCACATCAACAACTCAAATCCTCACCTTGTTCTTGTCGAGATCGAGGAAGAACATCGACAACCCTACTCGGCATAGGCGCAGCGCACCCGCAAGCCCAGTCCTTGGCGTCATCCGCGGGCAAGCCGCTTCCAGCGAGCGCGGACATCCGCTCTGCGCGCTCGCCCTCGCTCCCGCGCTCCTCGGCGTCTTGCGTCGCAGTCCCAGGCGCCTTCGTTCCCGCACCTGCGCTCGCCAGTCCTCTCGCTCCCAGCGAAGTCCTCCCGCGCCCCAGTACCGCACACCCTGAGGCGTAACGCCTGTGTGCCCGGACCCTTGCGCGCCAGTCGTCGCAAACGCCCTCGATGTTCTTCGTTCTCTCTTTCTGTCGCTAATTCTGCTTTAAAGTTGCTGAATTTTACTAAGTATAATTCTGTCGCTAAACCAGAATTTTAATCACTTGTTTGAATTGTTCCAAATCAGGAGATATCAAAGAGCATTGCAAGATTGGAGCAAATATATGGCGTGGTTCTTGATCTGAAGCCCACAGGCGAAGGATCGGGTATCCCAAACGTATCAGTACTTCTCGCATGTGAGAAGTTCGACGTCTATGCCTCGAGGAAGAAGGCGAGGGAACATAGAGAATACAGCGAGACAACGAAGAAAGCTATCACGAAACTCAAAAACTGTCCATTCTCCTTAGTGGGTCGGGAAAGCGAACGCAGAAAGTGGCAAATGTACGTTCTATCTGGAACGCACAACCACGACCTTCTAGATATTCTACTGTGTCACCCCTATCGTGCGCGTATCCACCCATGAGCATTGGAGGTCGTGAAGATGCTATCGACCCATAGGACACCGCCAAAGCCGATATATTCGTTGCTGCACTCAGAAGAGGGATGTGTTAAATCATGGCGTCAGCTATATAATGCCAAGGCTAAGCTTAAGTTAGATGCTCGAGGTGACAGAACTATCACTTAAGATGTTCTATGCTAGATGAAGGCCAAAAACTACTTTTAAGTTGTAAGGAGGAAGCATGACTCCGACGTGGTACACTAAAAAAAAAAAATTAAATTAGCAACGGCAAAATCCCATCGCTAAAACTCAATTTGCCGTCGCCAACCACTATTAGCGACGGCTTAGCGACGGCATAGCGACGGCAAATCAGCCGTGGCCAAAAGTGCCGTGGTAAATGATCTTTGGCGACGGCTAATGGCCATCGCTAAGTTATTTCTGGAAACTAAAAAAAAAGCTCTACCTTTTGCCCCGGATCCTTTAGCCCGGGCTAAAAGGTCTCATGTTTTTTAAAAATATATAATAAACCCTATTCTATTTTAAAAAATAGAATACATTATATTTAAAAAAAGATATAATACACAATATATTTTTTAAAAATAGAATATCTACACAATATATTGAAAGAAATATCTACACGAGACTTTTACTAATACATGGGTTTGAACATTGAACAGAACTTTGAAAAGAAATTTGGGTTACAAACTTTCATGTGTCAGACGATGAGCTTGAACTCTTGGTCTGAACGCTGGCGTCTTTTGTCAAGCATCTGCTGCACAGACGGACCTTCCAGGGACATTTGACTCGATGGGCTCGAACTCTGGCCCGAACAAGAACCAGTGGCTGCATACACCTAAGGGTCACAACAGCCTGCTTGATAATAATTGAACAAAATTGCTGCAAAAGTTTCAACAATAATTTGCCATTTGGAAAGTAATGTTGTGCGTCCAGGTTCAGCATCAAGAAAATGAAAGCGTGTCAGATGATGCAAAATCTAACAAACTGAAGTGATCACTTACTGGGCACACTCCGCGAGTTTTCCACAATTTTCATTATCCAGATTAGCGAGAATCAGCCTTTGGTTATCATCAAGGTACTGCATTCATGCAGTGACAGGGGTCAATAACACTCCTAACCAAATCAATGAAAACCTTCTAAAGAAATAAAAAATTTTAGAGGTAAAACTACCGAACTAAATGTTAAAAAGGGATGTGGTGCTTGTTTCTGCTTACCTCCTTTACCAGTCTTTAAGAATTCTTCTTGCTCCTTGGTCACTGACTGAAATAAAATGACAGAACCCAGTCAAGGTACAAATTGGATAAACTAGAAGACCATATGAACCAAAAAGCATTTTCACAACAAGATTATAATCGTCCTACAGATGATGAAACCAGAACTGCCAATTCACAACTGAGCACAGAAAGCTGATCCTGTCTCTCTAGCAGTATCATCCATCATCTCTTCCAAAGCCACATCCTTCCCTGAAAGGCTATGAAATTCTTTTCACGCTTCTGTGACATACGAACCTATTAACAATCAGTCAATCACTGCTACTGTCAATGAAAAAAAAAGAATCACATTTATTCATTATCCTTACCAAACTCATATGTCACATAGCAAATCAATATACATTCAATCAGGCAATGTTACTAAGAATGAAAAATCATTTATTAAGTTCCAATGGTTCCTAGATTCACATCAGTAGCTTCTTTGTGTCCAAAATTTTAAACACCAATACCAGAGGGAGTGATCAACATAATTCTGCAGAGTGAAAGATATAATTACAGATTTACAGCAATATATAAAGGCGTTAGTGCAACAAACCTAAAACTTAGCTTGGGGAATAGCAAATAGACATTCAATTACACTATGAGAACGGAAAAGATGCAGATTGAGTAATAGTTTGAACACTCACATTAACCTCAATGGTGTTATATCTCAGACAAAAAGA
The DNA here is from genome assembly GCA_037127255.1 of Persicaria tinctoria. NCBI lineage: Eukaryota > Viridiplantae > Streptophyta > Magnoliopsida > Caryophyllales > Polygonaceae > Persicaria > Persicaria tinctoria. The sequence goes on along the minus strand of JBANSL010000015.1, from coordinate 35,850,806 downwards.
GATCTTGCTAACTCCTTCCATCTGTGGAGATTTTTTGAAATTTCTATCAGATCAATCAAAATGCTTAAAATGGTACAAAGCCTGCAGGTTCAGGAAGAAAAGAGATCAATACACATTGAATTCATGCTAAGCAAAAAGGCATTTCAGACAATAAAAAGCAACCAGCTATGTCAATAATTTTTTGGTACAATAAGGCAAGTTGCTATCCAAGGAAAACAAAAAGGGGAAACATAGGCCAAGGAGTAAGAAAATCACCATAAACATGCACAGATCTTGATGGAACAATGTTCAAAACTCAAGTATGACAACATAAGTGTACCAATATATCGCCACACCAAACAGCAACAAGTGACTAATTGTATAGGTGAATAGTTTCTCAGTTAACTAACTAGAGACTAACTCTTTATCTAGATAGAGTAAGCTTGACTAGGTCAAAATTAACAAAAGTGTGTTTGCATGTATATATATAAGCGAATTCACCCATGTAAGTAATGCAAGCATCTTAACTACCAACTCATCATACAAGATAACACAGAAGGTAAAGGTCCTTAGAAAAATAACATCAACTACAAAAACATATATTTAGGTCAACTAAATTTTCATTTCATTGAATTCGTTGTGTATCAATTCGAAGCTTATAAGGAGACTCCTTAAAAGCACCAAGCAAGAAATGTGCAACTTTCCCCAAGTACGTAATTCACAATCGCCCACTAAATGATGCACACTTCAACTACTACATGAACACATTGAATGATCCCAAACTCCTCCGATCATCTCAGAAAACATTGTCCTTGACATGCCTCTATTGATTAGAAAATAAATCTTTTTGGTGAAGCTCCTCTATTATTTTTTCCTGGTGTAGAAGAGATATAAAGAGAAAGAGGCATCCACTAATATACTGCACATTTTTAACAAAGTGCTAGAATAGAGTCAAATTAAAGCACGAAAAAAAAATAAAAAGAGTTTCAGCAACAGTGAAAGGTTAAGAAACTAAAAGCTATGACAATTACCTTCAAAGCTAATCTTCAATTGACATCTTCGTTCTTTTTTAGATTTCACATTTTAACACCAATAAGATACACAGAAATGTTATGAATTTCCTAAAATTGTTGAAGAAAATGAACAGAAGCGAATATTCAGAACAATTCGAGCTTTACCTAGAAATACTCTTTTCAGAAAAATCAAACCCTAAATCGTAGCAGTGGCGACTATATGGATTTGCCTATTCAAATTGAAATTAAAATGGGAAACTTACATGAGGAGGTGTTGATGTTGTCTATTGCAATCGATGTTGAACATGGGAGGAGGCCGGAGGTGATGTTGTCTACAACTGCCGCCGGACAAAGTACAGATTCGAGAGAGCGTAAAATTTGGGGCTTTGTGAAGGTCAGGTATTAGAGAGATGAGAGAGACAGGGTCGAGATCTGAGAGAGCTATAGTAGAGATGTTAGAGATGGAGGCGTAGAGAAGAACGAGTTGAACTGAGAAAGGAGCGGCACATAGAACACAGGACTTCGGAGAACGGCTACGACGAACCACTTCTCGTGCTCGCACTCCGTCACCCTCTCTGCTGCTGCTCCCGGGGAGTCGAACACCACAATTTCATCTTCTCGAGTGGTTCTTGAAGCTTCCAGTGAGAGATTCGATGGATGCGAAGGTGAGGAATTGATTAAATAGCAACGACGGAGAGAGATAGGAATGAATTGCAGAGGCGGAGCCGGCCGCGGAGGGGAGGAGAGGAGGAAGAAGAGAAACGGAGAAAGGGAGCGACTGAGACTCTGAGAGGGAACGAGATGTTAGGGTTTTCGGGTTAGGAAAAAGATATATTGTGAATTCCCCCCCCCCCCCCCCCCCCCAAATTCTCTCTTATTTTGCGATGGCTGCATCTCCCGTAGCAAAAAACATCTCAATTGCGACACTAAAAATTCCGCCGTTGCTAATTGGGGTAGCTAATTGAAATTTTTTTTGTAGTGGTAGGAGGTCTTTTCTTCGCCCACCCGGACGCCATGGATTTGCTGAAACTATTTTCATACGTCGTCATTTCCAACAATACATACAAAACTAACCAGTACGTCTTCATGTCCTTCCTTTAACTGTTATCGTTGCATTTTTTTCGAAATTTCACCTAATATTTTTCGAATGAATTTCACCTAATATTGTTTTTGGAATTTCACCTTAAGGTACAAAATGCCTTTGGTTGAGTTCATCGGTTTCACATGCACGGGGATGAACTTCACCATGGGGCTTTCGCTTTTCTCTGTGATGAGAGCGCATCCTCTTACACGTGGGCCCTCACACAGCTCCGATACCTCTACGGAGACAAGACACCGAAGGCTATCGTCATTGACAAAGAGCTTGGTCTTATTGGTGTGATTGACACAATCTACCCCACTGTCAACCATATATTATGTCGGGTTCACGTTATGCGAGGGTGCGAGCAAGCGACCTTCGAAAGGACGCGTGATTTGGAAACAGCGTGAAAGTCCAAGAACGACCGTAGAGCTTTCACTACTACAAAAAAGGCTTTATAACCCGGACGTTTAAGGCTTTATAACCCGGATATGGTCTGTGTTAAAAGTCAGCGGCTTATATAGTCACAATACTATATAACCCGAACCAACAACCTGGGTTATTTGACTTGATGAATCCGGTTACCCACACACTTTATACACCTAAGGCTCCGGGTAATTTTGTGTAACAATATAACCCAGACATTGAAATATCCAGGTGATAGAGCATATTTAGTGTTGCATAATAGAGTGCATTTAGCATTATTTAGGTGTGAATATTGCATTTATTTAGTTGAATTTGCATTTTCACTGGTTGAGTTAGAAGAGGCGGAATCTACATGATTTTATGGTTTATTTTAGGAAAGTAGATTGGAGGTGAAATGATATTGAAAAGAGCGGAAACAAGTTACAGAAGGACTTAGGAGCTGCTGGAGACGAAGAGGAGGAAGCTCGGAAGAATCGCAGGCCGCCCCGCGACATTGCTGGCCGCCCCGCGGCTCGAAGGAAGAAACGAGGAACTTCGCTGATCGCCGGCCGCCCCGCGGCCTGGCCTGGCCGCCCCGCGGCCCGTGAAGTAGCCGATCATCAATTCCGGATTTTACTTAGGGTTTTATTATGTTGTTTTGGGCCGAATTTCTCTAGACTATTTAAGGCTTTTCTAGTTATTTCGTTCATTGACCGGAGGCACTTTACACCATTGTTGAGAGCGCCGTTGAGCATGAGCAACTAAACTCTCGAGGTTTCGCCTACAATTTGGATCTTTGATTGTTGAATTGTGAGTTTCTTAATCTAGTTCTTATTCCTATTGCAATGTTTTGACTTCCTTGTGCTTAATTGCTTGAATGTGTTTTATTCTCTCTGGCCTGGCCGACTAGTTAGAGTAGATTCATTCAATTGCTAGGGTTTTGTAGATTCCTCGTAGCGAACCTTAACCCAAGTGGCAATCATATCCCTTTAGGACTCGTAGGACTAATTGGATGTGTAGGAAGTTGAATACATGTTGAATATTGACTCGTAGCTTGATATTATGTGTACCTTGGTTAATTCATAATCTTAATGCTATCTCTAGGTTGAATCTTAACCGTGTTAGGGTTATTTAGAGATAAGGGTTGCTAGGACTCGTAGGACTAGTAATTTACCTAAGATCTGGACAAGGACATTGATAGGAAAAGACAAGAACTAGAGGCTGAAACAATGATCGAATTCATCAATCGAAGTGATAAATTGTAGGTGAACCTATTTTCCTCAACTGAATTTTACAATCAATTTATTTTGTTTGCTTGCTTCTGCTTTGCTAAAAGGCAGATCTTTTCACACTAAAAACTCCCCCTTTTCTCTCTTAGCAATTATAATTAGACTTGAATTTGATAGATGTCCCTGTGGATCAATCTCTTACTTGCACGCTATACTAGTTAGTGAGTTTGAGTATTCTTTGGCAAGAACAACGACAGGTTTTCCTCTTGTCAAATTTGGCGCCGTTGCCGGGGACTTTTTTGATTGAATTCTTGTGTTGTTTTAATTGTTAATTTTTGTGTGGACCACTTATATGGTCCACACTCGTGCTACTAACGCATCTCTATTGTCTTTAGATTCGGAGATTGGGAGGACTCTCTCTAGATTGAGGCGAGAAGCTCGTGATCGCTTTCGCGAGTTACCTTTCGATCAAGGAGAAGAAGAGAGTATAGAGATGGCTGGTAACGAGGAGAATCGAACATTGAAGGAGCTCACAACACCAAACTTAACCCAACAACCATTGGCTATCGAGTTCCCTGCACTTGATGCAGGTGTCAATTTTGAGCTGAAATCTGGGGTAGTTCACCTCTTACCCAAATTCCATGGGTTGAGTGGTGAGGACCCCCACAAGCACTTATCTGAGTTCCATACTGTCGTGGTAGGAATGAAACCAAGCAACGTCACAGAGGAGCAAATCAAGTTGAGGGCATTCCCCTTTTCGCTTAAGGACGATGCTAATGAGTGGTTCTACTACTTGCCACCAGGTAGTGCAGCAACATGGATACAATTGAAGCGTCTCTTTCTGGAAAAGTACTTTCCTGCAACCAAGTTGAATAGTCTAAAGAAGGAAATCAGCAGTATTGACCAGCAGGCTACAGAGACACTCTATGAGTACTTTGAGCGCTTCAAGAAGCTTTGCGCTAGTTGCCCTCACCATGGCTTTTCAAAGAAGGATTTAGTGCTCTTTCTATTCAATGGATTGCTTGACGAGGAGCGCAAGACGGTGAACTCTGCCTGTGGAGGCAACATCTTGAACAAAACACCCAATGCTGCTTGGGAGGTGTTTTCAAAGCTTGCTGATGGCTCTAGACAATTCAGCAAGGGACTTCATGCTAGAGGGGTACTCGCTGTTGACTCCTCAACTTCCGCTTTACATAGCGATGTGGCTGAATTGAAAGATATGATGAAAAGGTTCATGCTACAAGGAACCCCACAACAACTTAAGGCATGTGGCATTTGCGCTGATCCTTATCACCCGACGGACACTTGTCCAATGCTACAGGAGCCACGGGTAGAGCTGAATGCCATGGGGAACTTTGTTCCTCAGCGACCCAGGTATGGTAACTATGCTAATCTCAATCAATACAATAACAACTATAATGCAGGTTACCAGGGGTATGGCTATGGTAATAACCAAGCCCCTTTCGATCCACAAGGAGGACCCCATTTCAGACCTCAGCAACAATTTGATCAAAGACAAAGAGGACCTCCACCAACTAATGATCAATCCAATGAGGATCCTCTCAAAGCTCTCACAAAGATCGTCTTGGGTCAAGCTGAGCACCAAAAGAATTTGGAGAAGCAACTTAGCCAATTGGCTAAATCGCTGAGCGAACTCCAGGCGAAGGAGTCAAACCAGCTACCGTCTCAAACGGTGGTGAATCCCAAGGAGAACGTCAGCGTTGTGACGCTAAGAAGTGGTAAGGAACTGATTACCACTCCTCATAATGATACTAACATGGAGAATTTTGAAACAGGTGCGAACGACGAAGAAGAAGTGGTTCGAAATCGCCAGCCGCCCCGCGGCACCCCTGAGCCGCCCCGCGGCTCAGGCGATTCTGGCGACGCAGAAAATCGCCAGCCGCCCCGCGGCCAAGCTGAGCCGCCCCGCGGCCCCTCCAGTACCTCATCTGAAGGGTATGTTCGGCCTGATTTTCCTCCTCTTAATTCCTTTAAACCCGTTCCTCCCTTTCCTGAAGCACTCAGAGACACAAAAAGACCAGACAATGACAAAGAGATCTTTGAGACATTCAGTAAGTGCGAGGTAAACATCCCTTTACTCAATCTGATTAAAAGTATTCCTCGTTATGCCAAATTTCTCAAGGAACTTTGCACGATAAAGAGGAATCAAAAGTTGAAAGGGAAGCAGAAAATTAAGGGAAGCGAACATGTGTCTGCTGTGTTTCAGAAGCGTCTGCCTAAGAAATGTAGCGACCCTGGCATGTTTACAATTCCATGTGTGATAGGTGAAACTAAGTTTGATAAAGCTTTGTTAGACTTGGGTGCATCTATTAATGTTTTACCTTATTCTCTGTATGAATCATTGGGTTTAGGACCTTTGCATGAGACTAGAGTGGTGATCCAACTGGCGGATAGATCAAATGCTTTTCCTAGAGGCATAGTTGAGGATGTGTTAGTTATGGTTGACAATTTGATCTTTCCTGCTGATTTCTTTGTCTTGGATATGGAGCATGGTAACCAGGAGGCTCCTATTCTGCTAGTAAGGCCCTTTTTAAAGACTGCTAGAACAAAAATTGATGTGTATTCTGGTTCTTTGACTATGGAATTTGATGGTGAGAAGGTTGAATACAATATATATGATGCTATGAAATTCCCTTCTGATGATCATTCCTTATGCTTTATGGATACCATTGATACTTGTATGCAGGATACCTTTGACATGAGTTGTGTAGATGACCTGCAGGTAGCTTTAGAAACTCCTATTGAGGAGTTCTCCTTGAATTATGCTTTGACTACTAACCTGCAGGATACCATAAGAGACCTGTCTTCCCTCCCTTCCAAATCACAAGAAGAAACATTTATGACATTAACCATTCCAAATGACAAGCTCTTACCTTCTATCGTGCAGGCACCTGAAGTTGAGCTAAAGCCTCTTCCTGAGCATTTGAAATATGCATTTGTAGGGGAAGGTGACACCTTGCCTGTCATCATCTCTAACAAGCTTACCAGAGAGCAGGAAGATAGGTTGGTAGGAGTGCTCAAAGAGCATAAAACGGCTCTGGGATGGACCATAGCGGATATCAAAGGAATCAGCCCAGCTACTTGCATGCATCGGATCTTATTAGAAGAGGGAGCCAAACCTTCAAGGCAACCTCAACGGAGACTCAACCCACCTATGATGGATGTAGTGAAGAAGGAGGTTCTCAAACTCCTTCAGGCAGGTATGATCTATCCCATCTCTGATAGTCAATGGGTGAGTCCAACGCAGGTAGTACCAAAGAAGGGAGGCATTACAGTGGTTGAGAATCAAGAAGGTGAGTTGGTTCCTACCAGAGTCCAATCAGGCTGGAGAGTTTGCATCGATTACCGTAAGTTGAATGCGGTAACTCGAAAAGATCACTTTCCCTTACCTTTCATTGATCAAATGCTTGAAAGACTTGTTGGTCGTCCATATTACTGCTTTTCAGATGGATATTCAGGGTACTTTCAGATAGCCATCGCACCAGAGGATCAAGAGAAGACAACATTCACTTGTCCGTTTGGCACTTTTGCATATCGCAGAATGCCTTTTGGCTTGTGCAACGCTCCTGGGACATTCCAACGGTGTATGGTAAGTATCTTCTCTGAATATATAGAGCAATTCATTGAGGTTTTTATGGATGATTTTACAGTCCATGGTGATAGTTTTGATGCTTGCCTCAACCATTTGGCGCTTGTGCTTAGAAGATGTGTTGACACTAACTTAGTGCTCAATTCGGAAAAGTGTCACTTTATGGTTGAGGAAGGCATTGTTTTGGGTCACATTGTCTCCCATAAAGGGATTGAGGTTGATAAGGCAAAGATTGACATCATTCAATCATTGCCTTATCCTACTAATGTGCGTGAAGTTCGTTCCTTTTTAGGCCATGCAGGTTTCTACCGCAGGTTCATTAAGGACTTTTCAAAGATCACCTCACCCTTGTGCGAGCTGCTGAAGAAAGAGGTCACCTTTGCTTTTGATGAGCAGTGTAGAACGGCGTTTGATGAGTTAAAGACTTGTCTTACTAGTGCACCAATCATACAAGCACCAAATTGGTCTCAGCCGTTCGAATTGATGTGTGACGCAAGTGACTACGCTGTGGGAGCCGTGCTTGGGCAAAAAGAAGGGAGAAGCTCTCATGTCATATACTATGCATCTATGACTCTGAATGGAGCTCAAATGAACTACTCAACCACAGAAAAGGAACTCCTTGCTGTAGTTTTTGCACTTGAGAAATTTAGATCTTATTTACTTGGTACTAAAGTTGTTGTGTATACTGATCATGCAGCACTTCGTTACCTTTGACGAAGAAAGAGGCTAAGCCAAGACTGATTAGATGGATCTTGCTTTTAAGCGAGTTTGACATTGAAATTAGGGACAAAAAGGGTGCTGAGAACCTAGTTGCTGACCATCTAAGTCGTATTGTGCAGGAGGAGAATGGACAAGAAGGCATATTGGGGAGCTTTCCTGACGAAGAACTTTTACAGGTCTTCGCAATCGCCAGCCGCCCCGCGGCCGAATCCTCGGAGAACACCTCCTTCGCAATCGCCGGCCGCCCCGCGGCTAGCCCTGGCCACCCCGCGGCCCCTGCAGAGTCCGAAATTGAACAAATCTTAAAGGTTAGTTCTCTTCCACGCCCTTGGTTTGCTAACTTGGTCAACTTTCTAGTGTCGGAAGAGTTTCCACCCAACTTTTCAAAGGCTCAAAAGGACAAGATACGCCACGATGCTCGCTTCTACGTTTGGGATGACCCCTATCTATGGAAGCATTGCGCAGATCAGGTGATACGTCGGTGTCTTCCCGACGATGAGGTACAATCTGTCCTAAATTTTTGTCATTCCCATGAATGTGGTGGACACTTTGGACCACAAAAGACAGCTAGGAAGGTGCTAGATGCAGGATACTTTTGGCCACATATATTTCGTGATTCTTATGCTTTTTGCAAATCCTGCGATCGCTGTCAGAGAGTTGGGAATCTTTCTAAGAGGAATGAGATGCCACAAACTCGCATGATATTTTGTGAGATTTTTGATGTTTGGGGCATTGACTTCATGGGACCATTCCCTAACTCATTTGGGAACCTATATATTTTGCTTGCGGTGGACTACGTCTCCAAGTGGGTGGAGGCGAAGGCCACCAGAACTGATGATTCGAAAGTAGTTGCAGGTTTCCTCAAGGAGCTATTCTCTAGATTTGGAGTTCCAAAAGCGCTAAACAGTGATAAAGGGACCCATTTCTGCAACAAGACTGTGAGTGCGCTCTTAAAGAAATATCATGTGACTCAGAGGGTTTCTACTGCATACCACCCCCAGACAAATGGGCAAGCTGAGGTGTCTAATCGCGAGATAAAGACTATCTTGGAGAAGACTGTTGCCCCAAACAGGAAGGACTGGAGTGTCAGACTTGATGATGCTCTATAGGCTTATCGAACGGCTTACAAGACTCCCATTGGGATGTCTCCGTTTAGATTGGTCTATGGAAAGGCTTGCCATCTTCCTGTCGAGCTCGAACATAAAGCATATTGGGCGGTGAAGCAGTGCAACATGCAGATTGATGCAGTTGGGGAGTTCAGAAAACTACAGCTGCAGGAGTTGGAAGAGTTGAGATTGGATGCCTATGATAACTCCGTCACCTACAAGGAGAAGACTAAGGCATGGCACGATAAACATATCTTGCGAAAGGACCTCAAAGTTGGGGAAAAGGTCCTTCTATTTCAATCGCGCCTACAACTCTTCCCAGGTAAGCTTCGTTCTAGATGGGCAGGACCATATGTGATTACTAATGTCTTTTCTCATGGTGCAGTTGAGCTACTAAATGAGCGGAATGGAGACATCTTCAAGGTGAATGGTCATAGAGTTAAACCCTATTATGAGAATTTTGTCAAACAGGAAGGGGATGAGTTGGTTCTCACTGAACCAAATGCTGAGGATCAATAGGGTGTCATAACGTCGAGCTAACGACGTTAACTAAAGGCGCTGCTTGGGAGGCAACCCAAGGTAATGGTTTAGGTATTTTCTTTTTGCATTAAGTTTTTCTTTTATTTTATTTTTGGTTTGGTATGGGGGACTAACAGTGCAGGAAGGAAAAGAAAAGGAATTGGGCGAAAAAGGACCGGCCGCCCCGTCGCCAGCTAGGGACGCCCCACGGCCAAGGCGCCCAGCGAAATCCTTCGCAGAATCGCCGGCCGCCCCGTCGCCCACCCTGGCCGCCCCGCGGCCTAAGCCGGGATCCACATAAAAACCCTATCTCTATCTTTCTCTATCACCATATCCGCCGCCTCCACCACCTCAGCAGTGAGCATGTTAGCTGTTTCTCTTCTTTTCCCTTTTATTTTTATTTTGATGTCTTTGTTCTCTGTTCTACATTGAGGACAATGTTCAGTTTAAGTGTGGGGGAGAAGACTTGAAAACTCTCTGTATTTTGGTTCTGATTTGCACTGCATTTTAAATTTTAAGGTTGCATGTTTATTTCTATTGGTTGTTGCATAGTTAGTTTCTTCCATTATTTATTACTAAACAAAAAAAAAAAAAAAACAATTTTAGTTTTTGCATTATTAGGAATAGGTCTTACTTCCCCATATTGATGCCGTTTGTCCTCTATATTGCCTATTGAGATTTATGCCCCATGATGTGCTTGGATTGTTGAAGCCTTCGATATATGTTTTCTATATTATGTGGTGGGCATGATTGGTTAATAATTGAGCACGTAAAATCTTGAATTTTTGGGTGATCTTGAAGTTCTAGACATGACCCCGTGAGGATATTCGGCCTTATTTGGTTTCTTTTGCTCAGTTGTGTGAATTACTCACCTAGTGTTGCTACCTCTTGGCATTGACTGCAGTATCTATTTTTAAAAGACCGATGCACATGTCTGATTGCTTGCGGACTTTATGTTTATATTTTGAGTCTTTTGTTTAAATTGTGAATATGTAGTGAATAAGGTGGAAATGGTTGATGCACTTAGTAACCGGGTCTACGCATGACACCCGTGGGTATGATTCGCGCAAAAAAGGTGTTGAAAACTATCCACAAGGAAAGGAAGCTTGATCATTGAGTAACCAGGTTCATTCATGACACCCATGTTTGCAACTTGCGTCAAAAGATGTTCAAGTGGACTTCATTTTAGTGAGTTGAGGTGCTGATAGACCGGGGTCATTCATGACACCCATGTTTGCGCCTCGCGTAAGGAAAGCACTAAGACAAGAAAAAAAAAAAAGTGTCACATTTTATCTTCTTTATTGTGTCCCGCAAGTAATGACATTTCGGTAAAGAATTGGTGATATGGTGGTCAATGTCTATGAGATTAGTGCATGATTGGTTTGAGTTGAGAGTTGTATCTTAAAGCCTAAACACATGAGTGAAACACATTCCCTGTGAGGTCTAGAATGGATATGGTTGCCTGATTTCATTGATTATTCCAATTATGTGCTATGATGTTATTAATCTTTTGTTTTTGCTAGTTTTCATGCACTTAAAGAATATTGAGGTGTGGATACATGAATTGCTATTCTGTGGGGCTACAAAGTTGAGTTTTTCTATTGCTTGAGGACAAGCAAAGGTTCAAGTGTGGGGGAATTTGATAGAGCATATTTAGTGTTGCATAATAAAGTGCATTTAGCATTATTTAGGTGTGAATATTGCATTTATTTAGTTGAATTTGCATTTTCACTGGTTGAGTTAGAAGAGGCGGAATCTACATGATTTTATGGTTTATTTTAGGAAAGTAGATTGGAGGTGAAATGATATTGAAAAGAGCGGAAACAAGTTACAGAAGGACTTAGGAGCTGCTGGAGACGAAGAGGAGGAAGCTCGGAAGAATCGCAGGCCGCCCCGCGACATTGCTGGCCGCCCCGCGGCTCGAAGGAAGAAACGAGGAACTTCGCTGATCGCCGGCCGCCCCGCGGCCTGGCCTGGCCGCCCCGCGGCCCGTGAAGTAGCTGATCATCAATTCCGGATTTTACTTAGGGTTTTATTATGTTGTTTTGGGCCGAATTTCTCTAGACTATTTAAGGCTTTTCTAGTTATTTCGTTCATTGACCGGAGGCACTTTACACCATTGTTGAGAGCGCCGTTGAGCATGAGCAACTAAACTCTCGAGGTTTCGCCTACAATTTGGATCTTTGATTGTTGAATTGTGAGTTTCTTAATCTAGTTCTTATTCCTATTGCAATGTTTTGACTTCCTTGTGCTTAATTGCTTGAATGTGTTTTATTCTCTCTGGCCTGGCCGACTAGTTAGAGTAGATTCATTCAATTGCTAGGGTTTTGTAGATTCCTCGTAGCGAACCTTAACCCAAGTGGCAATCATATCCCTTTAGGACTCGTAGGACTAATTGGATGTGTAGGAAGTTGAATACATGTTGAATATTGACTCGTAGCTTGATATTATGTGTACCTTGGTTAATTCATAATCTTAATGCTATCTCTAGGTTGAATCTTAACCGTGTTAGGGTTATTTAGAGATAAGGGTTGCTAGGACTCGTAGGACTAGTAATTTACCTAAGATCTGGACAAGGACATTGATAGGAAAAGACAAAAACTAGAGGTTGAAACAATGATCGAATTCATCAATCGAAGTGATAAATTGTAGGTGAACCTATTTCCCTCAACTGAATTTTACAATCAATTTATTTTGTTTGCTTGCTTCTGCTTTGCTAAAAGGCAGATCTTTTCACACTAAAAACTCCCCCTTTTCTCTCTTAGCAATTATAATTAGACTTGAATTTGATAGATGTCCCTGTGGATCGATCTCTTACTTGCACGCTATACTAGTTAGTGAGTTTGAGTATTCTTTGGCAAGAACAACGACAGGTTTTCCTCTTGTCACCAGGTTATTTAGTACTCAATATATTTTCTAGATTAATGGAACTTCTGGGTTATATATCCCACATTATAACCCAGACATTTATATTTTTTTTATTTGTACATATATATTTGTGTAAGTGTGATCGTGGAACCATCCGGGCAGTAGATGAGGCATGCATTGTTGAGGTTAACTTAGGATTCTAGAAGTTCAAGATTCGTTCACTTTTACAACAAAGGAGATTGATAGTTTTTATTTTAGACATGTTTTAAGTATAGATTTGCAAATTAATTTAGAGCATTTTTACATATTTTTATACTTAACTTGTACTATTTGATTTTCGGAGCCTATACTAGTGCTTTTTATATATTTCAGATGTTTTTGGGCGGGATATATTGTACGTATGAATATAGAGGTTCCTTGTAATAAATGAGATTATTTTGCAAAATTCAAGAAAGGTGGGCCAGCTCGGATCGATACTTGGAAGCAAGTGGGAGGCTCCATCGGATTATTGATGAGCAGTTTTTAATTAGTCGCGTAAACCGTATCGAAATAAATTCGAACCTACCTAACTACTATAACGTGGTAAGCATGAGTCGATCCCACAGAGAATTAAGTTATTCCTAAGTAGTGTGTTTTACCAATTAGTATAAAAGGGGGTTTGGTGCAATTGAGAATAAGAAAGAAAAGAAAATAAACTATAAACAAATTAATGGAAACAATGAAAAGAAATAGTTTCACCTACAACTGTCTACTTTATTTGGTTAAATTGATTTTGTAACTTCCTTTTGTCCTTTTTGTGTTCCTATTAATATCCTTCTTTCGACCTAATTTAGTTACTAGTTCGCCTAGCGGTCCTAGAAATCCTTATTTCTTGAGCAATCCTGAAAGGAGGATTTAACAAAATCAATAGCGCGCTTTAATTTCAGAGATTAGCCAAGGTATATATCTGAAACCCCTAAAGAAGGATTTCACACACATTCAACTTCCTACCTATTCCATTAGTTCAACCAACCTTAGCCTAAAGAGATAAGTTTGCTACTGGAGTTAAGGTTCGCAACCAGAAATCTAAAAACCTTAGCAATTGCCAATTGAATTAACTTTAACTAGTTGATCACGCCAGATAGAATAAACCAATCAAATATTTAAGCACAAAGAAATCTAAACATTCAATATAGAAAATAAGAACAAGATTTAGAAACTCAAAACTTGGGTTGGCATGATACGATAACCACCAAAAAATGGTGATTACCATGTACCAGCCACAAAATGGTGGTACGCAAATTTTCATACCACGTACCAACCACAAGTCGTGGTTACCGCATATGTGGTAACCACGACTTGTGGTTACCATCAGTACATTACCATGGTTACCAAACTACAATTTTGTTTGTATTTTTTTTAAACCCATTGGCTACCTTTCGGTAAATCAAAGTTATCGAACGAAAAAATTTGGTTATAAAAAATAATATGGTTAACACCTATTACAAGTTTAAATAAATCAAGTTCACAACCTAAATTACAAACCAACTAAGTTCAAAGTCTTGAAACAAACAAAGTTCAATTGTTCAAACTAGGGCTGGGGAAAATTTCCCACGAAAACCGTACCAACACGTACCAACCGAACCAATTGTCAGAAGTCGGTACAGTAATGGTAATCGAAACGGAAAAGTTGGGATTACCATTACCAACCGATTTGCAATTGGTTGGTACGGTAATTACCAACCAACTACTACCAATATACATTTAGGTATTTTTTTAATTATATTTTAATTGTTTTAAGATTACATTAAGTTGGAGTATTTTTTTTGGGTTATAAGACCTGTTGTTTGTTATTCAAGTTGATAAGTACTTTGTATTTCCTATTTCTTTTTTATTTGTTATTTTATTTTTGGTACTGGTATTACCTATTAACTTGATTTCTTTTTATATTTGTTATTTTTATAAATTGTTTTTAATCAAGGGAGGAATACTAGCTCGGCTTCGGTTCAGACTAAAACCTAAATTTTATTCGGAAGCTAGTAGACATGTTATTTTAAATATTATCGGGACAATTTAAGTCTTTATATTGCTTTTGTGCGTAGATGTATGAAAATTTTACGTATTTATGTTTTTGCTACTTATAAATTTTAAATTTTATTTAAGTTGTATTGTCTTTGATTATTTGTATGCTTTTTTCACCAACACGCAAAACATGGTAAAATATCATTACCAACACGTACCAACCAACTTAATTGGTAACCAATTAAGTTGGTACAACCCCTCCGTTGGTTGGTAATGGTTTGGATTTTAGGATTACCAATTATAATTGGTTGGTACGTGGTAACGACAAAAACTAATTGGTATTGTACCAATTCCACCTCTAGTTCAAACATTCAAAATGTTCCTGCAAGTACAAACAAAACAAGTTCAAAATCTTCAAACATTCAAAATGTTCCTACTGTTTATAGTAGAAAAACGTAGAAAGGGCCAATTTAGGTCAAAATCAAAACACAAAATATAAATTAAAAACTTAAAACTTAAAGGTAATAACAATAAAACATTAAATAATAAAAATATTATATATACTTGGTAACCATGATATTCAGATTTCATTACCATTACCGTACCACCTTCACGTGGTTACCACCAAGATGGTTAGTGTGGTTACCAACATAGTCGGTTTGTGGTTGGTAAGTGGTTGGAATGGTAATTTTCGTACCATTTGCCAGCCCTACCTACTCAAAACTCGTCCAAACAAAGTTTCAAATTGTAGACAGAATGCAGAGAGTTTATATCTCCATAAAAATAAAACAAAACACTCCTCCCCTTTTGTCGTATGAATATATTTTGCAATTGTGATATCCAACCTAATATATCCCTAAATAATACTCTTTCCGCCTTTGCATTTTAATTATAATGCAATTATTTTACCTCGTTTATGTGAGCGTTTGGTTGTACAAATAAAAATCTCGTAAAACCGAGGTAAAAAAAAAGTAATTTAACCAAAAAATCACATAAATCGAGATAAAATAATCGTGGTATAATTAATACATTGTGGAAACCAAATACACATTTAATTTAAACACCTTAAAAAGTTGTGGGAACCAAACACCACCTTACCTATTTGCATTATAAACATAATACAATTATAATCCAAACACACCCAAAATGTAGGTCGTTTGACTTTGTAACACGTTTTTTAAGGAGCTAAAAACAATATATAAAATATTAACTTTTTTTTTTATTAATTTTTTAAAACAATATTGTACTTATAAACTACATAAAATGTTAAATTTTTTTATTAATTTTTTAAAATAATATCATACTTATTATTAAAAAGTATAATATTATTTTAAAAATTAATATTTTATAGTATAGTTTTTAGCTCCTAACACGATATCATTTATTTGTAAAAAAATCCCTAACGTATATAGTATTAAGATTAGAGATTAATTAAGTAAATGCAACCTAGTCTTCTATCAATCATTATATATATAAATACAATGTTAGAATTCCCTAATTGTTACAAAGAATGGTGGACAAAAACAATTAGGGGAATTAAAGTTAAATATGCTTCTTCTTCTTGGCAGCAAGAATGGGGTGAATTTGGAGCCTCCTATTGAAGGCTTGGTTGAAGAGGAAGCGGGTCTGGAAGGAGGAGATGATGGGGAGCCAAGCCAAGACCGCAATGGGGAAGAAGAGGGCGACTCCCATACCGTAGTCGTAAGCTCTGGCGAGGACGACGACGTAATTCCAGATCCCGGAAGTCCCTATGAGCGGCCTTCCCGCCTGCGATATCTGCAACAAACCCCAACCGGTTGGGAGGAAACCGAGACAGCAGACGATCAAGTCCATCAACGACAGATTGCAGATTACGGATAGAGTCACAATGCTGCCTATAACTGCGAGGAAGATAACCGCCTTGAAGAGTCTGAAGGCGAACTGGTGGTTTTCGCTGAGCCAATCCCTCCCAAGATTGACGACCTTGACGAGAATAAATACCACCAATATGACAATCCATGAAAGGACATACACTATGAAGGTCTTGCTATGGCGGGAAATGTCGAGGTGGTAAACCAGGCCGTACTGGTACATGAAGAACCTGATGGAAAGAAGCACTTCAAACAGCCTTGAGCTGAGATTGGAGCGGCGGAGATGTGCCTGCTGGTCATTCCACCAGGTCTCCCAGCTCTTGTCCTGTGGGATGCCGATCCCTCCCTGATGGTTGAGCCACTTGTTCCAGTCTTTCCAGTCGTCGACAATCCTGTCCCAGCTGAACCCAGAAGGATTGAACAAGAAAGGGGCAAACAGCCATGTGAGGGACATGAACCAGATGGCATAAGTGATGAGCACGTATGCCATGCTACTCTGGAAGGACCTTCTAAAGATACCATAAACTATGAGCAGAATCATGAGCTCGAAAGCCTTGACGAAGTGGCTTCTGGAGTAGAGGCGGTAGTTGTCAGCAAAGGCGGCGTGAGAGATGACGACTTTGCGACCGGTTGGCATGTACTTGGCCCCTCCGTGTAGGATGGTGCGCCCGTAGTAGTGGGATTTGGTCCCGAAAGAGAAGGTGAAGAAGACGGCAGCAAGCTGAAGCTGCATAAGGACAAAGTCTTTGAGTGCTGCGAGAAGCCCTTTCTCCAGGGCCAGCTCCATAATCATGGGTAGACCCGTTAGGAGTCCCAACTGGATGAACGACTGAGAGGCCAGAGCTGTTTCCAGTGATTGTATGTTGCTCAGTCGAGCTTCGATTATCAATGCTTTTAGAATCCCGCTGAGAACCAAGTAAAGCTGGCCGTACAAAAACACGTATATAGCAATCACCGATATGAGACTGTTAATGTAGAACCCAATGGTGGTGAAGTAGCAAGATAGCATCCGGAAAAAGTCAAATTGACGTCCAAGCCGTTGTATGTCCCGGCTTAGAGTCTGTTCGCTGTTTCCGTTGGCTATTTTGGCTTCGAACTTGGAGATCTGGTTGAGCCCAACATCACGCCCTTTGCCAACTTGCATGTACTCGCGGTACGTTACATATCCACGCCTAAGCACTGAATTAAATCCTGCAATTCAATTCAATTCAAGGATATATATGATGTATGTATGTAAACAATCAAGTTTCAAAGTAGTGCTATATCTAGGTACGTAGGTACCAGCAAAAACATCTTCGCTGAGGTTTATTGTCCGCGTAGCCTTGCTCACTCCGCCTCGTGTGATGTGAAATACCCTGTCAAATAAATCTGGATGGCCGTAGTGAAACCGTACCCTGCGCGCATCAAATTAGGATAGAGAATCCATAGCAAATTAATTAATTCTACTTTTTTATTTATTTATCATCAATATATATGTATCAATTAATGTGAAAAAGGAACACATGGTTTTAGTTTACCTGAGAGGAGTTGCCAAAAGCCTCTGCCCAATGGTCACAAAGCTGGTCTCCTGATAAGACATGAACCATGCCAGCGATGACACACTGCATATATATATATATATTGCGCAAATGAAAGAGAAAAAGAGGTTAGTAACAGGAATTGAATTTCACATATATATGCACACACTAGCTAGTACGTGGTTAGTTAGTACGTAGCAGACCTTCCAGTAAATATATGCTCCCTTAGACCAACTATTGTCGGGGCTCGCTGACCCTGATGCTGCAGAAACTCCTGCAACATATTTCTTATTTTCAGAGCTTCTTCCAAGTAGTTATCCTGTCATGGAAAACGTACGGTTACACAAGGAAATTAAAGCTAGGTGAAGATCGAGATAGGAAATGAATCACATATATACATTATATATATTAGTATTAATTAGAATACTGAATATATACAGTGCGTGCGTGAGTCTTAACTTAACAATAAGAAACATATATATATATATATATATATATATATATATATATATATATATATATATATATATATATATATTTACTTGGTTCATATCGATTGTTTGAAGTGCTTCTCCACGAGTGAAAATGATTGCGTGATTTTGGTTCTCTGGCTTTCCTTCTCCAATATTAGGTGCACCTGGAAGCTTTATTCGATAAATTTCCTACACCAAAATCAATTAACATATATATAATTATATATACGTAATTTTCATGACCGTTCACAGACTCGTTTTCAGTTTTAGGTGAAAATTACGTACCTCATCATGACCGTTGACAGCTTTTACTAATATAGATGAATAGATCTTCCCACACTCGTTTTCAGTTTTAGGTACTTCTTTCTCCTCAACATAAGCTAATCGTAGAGATGGGTGCCTTCATCATCATAAACAACACAAGCAAGTTATCGATCATTCAACTAACTGATTCATCCATTGAGTGAATATATATTCAACAAGCGAGTACGTACCTATTCATCAAATCTTGTATATCCTCTGCACGGGGGTCTCCACTAATTTTCTGTGCTCCATACATTTGACAAGAAACCACGTGACTGAATTTCATGTCTGCCAATGCATCCAACTGAGCAGCATACGTGTCGTTCCCGCATTCGAAAGCCTCATAACCTTGAAAAATATCTAAATAATCCACAAAGCCCAAGCAAGAGTAAACACAAATTAAAATTTGAGGTAACATTTTCATATCATGTTACTAGAAAAATACAGTATCCATCCAAACGAAACCTTCATCGCCAGCCATGTCAAGAAAAGCTTGCAATTTCAAGGCCCTTCTGTAATACATCATTCCTCTAACTGCAATGACCACCGGACAAGCTAAGTGCGTGTTTTAGAATGACAAGAACAATGGCTTGGAAGCAGTGATCAAGATCAAGAAGATTATAATCAAGAAATCACCTGTTCTACTCAACGTCTGCCCTCTGAAAGATGTCCAATCTCTTAGCTCTTCAATTTTCCCTTTAGCTTCTATATCTTCCAAATTTTCACAGCCCATGCGTTCCAAAAAGTTTTTCCATTCATCTAAGAGAAACATAACTGCATTAGCACATGACGATCTTGGATATATATATCACATATCAATCTCTACTTTCGGTACCTGGATAAATCTTTTGCATATAAAAGAGAATAGATACTTGATCGTCGCTGTACATGAGCTCCTCGGTTGAAAATTTAACTTCCTCAACATAGTGTGGAGTCAAAACACTGTACCAAAAGATCATGGCGGCGTTATGTGGTGGTTTGGCATCCAAACTACTATCAAGCTAGAGTTCTGCCTAATCTCATGCTCACTATAATACATACTACTGGATGATTATATATCTAAGTTGTGGGGCCAGAGCGATATTTATTGAGGCACTTCAACAAAATATAGACTATTTTTATCACTCTGTATCTTTGATAACCATGTGTTAACTATTGTAAAGACTTTTCCAGATGGTCCGGAAGGGGATCCGGCAATAACATTAGCGAGCGAGATCCCGGAAGCTATTGAGGCAGGGTGGAAGAAGTCGATTGTTTTCAAGGTGCTAGGGTACTCGATAGCCTTCTTAGTCATGTAAAGACCATGCAGCCCAACGAAGAAAGAAGCAAACGGGAAGTACAGGTAAGGTGGGAAATACGGATGGAAGGCTGGATCAAGATCAACACAGATGGTGCGGTGAGATGCAACGGACATGTGATGACGGCTGGGGTTATTAGGAATAATGTTGGCGAGTGACACCGGGGCTTTATTGTGAACATTGGTCCATGTATAATCCCTATGGTGGAGCTATGGGGAGTGTTACAGGGGTTGAAGCTTGCTTGGGAGGGAGGATATAGGCAAGTGATATGGGAAACAGAGTCACACCTTGTAATCTCCCTCCTAGGGAAGCAACTGCAGCGGTGCCACCCGCTAGCAAGTCTTGTTGCCAAGTGCTAAGACTTTTTAAGTAGAGACTGGATTATCCAGCCTCGATATGGTTACCGTTAAGCAAACTATGTAGCGAGGCATTTGGCTAGGTTAGCTTTTTCTTATGACATTGGTTTACATGTATTGTTTGACCCGCCTAATATCATTGCAAAAAAACTTACACTGTTTTTAGTTCTTTTGCAGAATGATATTAGAGTTCGGGCTATCCCCTTATGCTGACTACGTGGCCTTTTAAGTTATTAATAAAAGTGTGGTTAGATGCACGGAGAGAACCAACTCTTCTTTTGACCAAAAAAATAGAGAATATAAACAAAAGTAAAAAGTGTGCAGATAACTGAATATCCTGACATGTGACAGATTCAAACAGAGTTGATAAAATTCAGATAAGGTGTTCACACTACAAGCTATCAAACAAGAGATAGGGAGAGATAGTACGAAAGATTGGTGAATCTTTCTTCCTAGGAAACTGGAAAAGAAATGGTCTCAAAACAAATTAGAGACGCCCATAGAGCTAGAAATATAGCAGCTTTGGCTGAGGACTTTTTGCTTCTTTCTTTATGAAGAAAGTAAGTTAAATTTTTGTACAGGGAACAAAGGATATAAAAAAAATAAGCGCAAAGCTTCAATGATACTTTTACTAATATGAAACCAGTAAGTAACATTCTAATTTTGTCCAGCAACACAGTTAAAATGTCAAAAGAAAGCGAATACCAGGGGTGCCTAACCTGAAAGACAACATGTTGCGGACCTTTGGAGCATGAGGCATATCCATGAAAAGGGAAGTGGCAAAGAAAGATATGCGCCTTCTCGCCTCTATGTTTGTAGGAATATCCATGGCCGTATCTTTCACAGTAAGCAGCAGAAGAAATCGCTTCATCTGTCGTAGGACGTAACATATATTATTAGTGTACGTGTTCTATCTTCATCAACTACTAGACATAGACAGTAACTATTTAAACATGGATATGGTATCTCTAACAGTAACAGATGCTATGCTAAGTGAAATCATTTTGAGTAAAGAGAGCAAATACATTACCTGATCATTTAGAGGGCTACCATCCGGCAGTGGGAAATTAATAGAATCCCTTGATGCAAACAACTGCGGATGGATCTCTTGCCTGAAATATACTTCACTACTTTCGCCATTATCTGGGTAAGCAGTTATTACATCCAACACTCTGCATTTATGAAGACAATTAGAGTGGAATAAAGATGTGGCACTTACTTGTATTATATCTGGGCAAATTAAAAAGATAAAGCTGGCAAGTACTGACCTGGAACCCTTGATCATCATATCACTGGTCACCAGCTCAAACATATCTTGAAGTGCTTTTACTACTGCAGGATGGTGTTCCTCATTCCCCTCAACCTTAGATGACCACAAATTAAGATGGCTTTATTCAAAGGAAACATTAATTGGAAATTAAGTAAATAAAAGTCAAGCAATCACTTTTTTTTTTTTTTTTTTGCAATAATTACCAGTAGCTTAACAAACTGGACACATTTATCCAGCAAATGTGGCAGCTCAGCCAGTCGTATGTCCTCGACAAGGCTTGACCGTTTTATGCTTTCCTCAATATCGTTGAATATAGTAGAAATTATCCTGATCATCAATAAATGACGAGAAATTTAGATGGTAAAGAAGGTCATGAATGTAAACAAAGAAACCTAAACTTTATGATCCATTCAAGCATGCTCTATTTTTTGTTAATTTTTTATTTATTTACCTTTTCTCAACCTCCCCAGCAATGACAATATCAAGAATATACTTCAAAGAATCATAGCATTCCTTTACAGCACATGACATATGAATATCCTTCCCAATCTTCTTGAAAAGGTCTGCGTCCTTCCCGACAAAATCTGCTGCTATGCTCAATGCTGTCGAGAACTGGTATAAAAGTATAACAATGTGCTTAGACTTGAATATGAAGAAGATCACTACTAAGCTAATGTCCAAAAAAGATGATAACCAAACGCACGAAACTTGCCTTATTCGCCAGCTGAAAGACGGGCCAGCGGATTTGACCAGAAGAAGCTATTTCTAATGATACGGGTATTAGCATCAAATCCATCTCCCTGTTCATGAACGAATACATCTCTTGAGGGGTCTGCTTTCATGCAGCAATAAATAGCACCAAACACACATGACTTTACCGGTTGCTTATTAAGTCCTCTTCTCTGAAACTGCTGATGATTTGATTCCAGACAACGACAAACTTAACAGCGGCATTCTTGTCATTTCCAGGATCCTGGAACAAGAGAGAATATGATTTCAAGGGGAAGAGCAGTAAATTGCTGCTTGTAATTTCCACTACATGAACTTCTCAAAAGTATGCAGTACCTTCCTGAATGGATATGGAAAAGAATGTGTTGTCTTTCCTTGATCATTTTTATAAACTGGAGGGATCAAGTGAGCACTAAATCCAGACGGCAAAGAAGGAAGCCTACTTCTCAGCATGCCTAGTGTCCTTATCTGCGTAGAGAAAGGATGTCAGAAGCAGATGTCATATTGTATCTAAGGTACACCAACTAGCGATTGGAGATGAGAGTAGGCACAAGTACCAACCTCACCAAGATGATGCAGAATTCCGTAAAGTCCTCCAAATATCGTGCAGAAAACAGAATACCATATTTGTGTATCCATAAAATACACCTGAAAGATGAAAACAATCACACTTCATCTCAGCTCATGCAGATGGGGCGGCACTTTAAAAAAAGATCAAAGGATATGCCAACTTCCTTGAAATCTCACCAGTATGATGGGGGCCCAAACTGCCACCACAGCGCCAAAATTATCCTTCACTGAAATATCATGTGTTCTTTTCCCGGTTAGTAATACACCCAACCCAACAGATAGATGCAAACGAGGATCAGAATGTATTAAAATTACCTCCAGGAAGAAGGTCATGCCACTCGTACCTTTTCAACCCAATTTTCAGGATTATCTTTGTTGGTTGTATAAGAGGTTTTATCTGCACATTTCAGTAGCAGTGATTCAATCTATAGCTAGGTCTATAAGTATATATCATTTGAGGTATATATAAGACCTGGACTCATTTGGTATAAATACAATTGTTTTCAGTTCTTAGCTTTCAACTGTTTTCAATTTCCTATAATCACTAGAACAATTACTATTGTCACCATATTATAGCCTCAATTTTCAAAATTGTCAACTCAAAACTAAACAAAAAAAAGGGGGTTGTTTCAAAATCTGTTCTTAGTCCCAAAACTAGATACAGTCCCAAGCAAGCCCTATTTGCTTTCTCTCATATGTTACAATTTTCCCCTCACAGAAGAAATTTAATATTTACACACCTCGAAATAGTAACTGAAAGAAAGTTTGCTAATCAATAGTAGCACCCAAAACAACATGTACCTACAAAACATAGTCATAGTTCATTAATACACCAAGCAACTACAAAATGGATAGAAAGCATAAGGTAGAAAGAGTGTGTACTTGAAAATGGAAACTTGATCTTCCTGGATTCCTCGCCCCACGTATAATCTAGGCTAAAATGGCAGAAGAAAAAAAATCTCAGCAAGTGTCAATGCTAAAGTGCAATGGTAGCTTCATATCAATCAAAGATCCAAGAGAAGGTGTCAGTCAAAGATGTCACTATACAGTGATCATGTTGTACCTGACTCCACCAACCTAAAGTGGTAAACAGCTTGCAGTTTGAGGTTTCTATGTATCTATCGACTGCAGGAACAAAAAATAATACCATATCTACTGCATTTGTCATTAGGTAGATAGTCACGGCTACCATGTATGAAGAATAACACCATTCTCCAAGCCAGCTTCTTGAGTAAGATGAAAAACAAGTGTATTTCCTTCTAGAGCGAGAATAATATACAGGGAGGACTATGATCCATATCACAGAAAAAATCAGCCTTAACACGTATTTCCGCTTTTGGTGAAAGTCCATTGTTTGTCTAGCTTTCCAGGTAAATGTAATATCAAGTATAGCTGCAAGGAAAGGTCAAATATTAATTTTAGATAATAGACGGATATAACCAAATTCACTATAATATTTTGAGTCACTGAACTATCATTATTACATGAATATATATGTATAAAATCACTAATTTTGGCTTTTAACCTTGTATAAGTTTAAGGACTGCAGATGTAATAAAGATGCTCATAACATCTTCAAGTATTTTGGTCTCGAACAACTGAAAAGGGGAAGTAAGGTCATGGTATGCAATAATAACCAAAGCCTGTAAAGGGAAGAAAGAGAGTCAGTAACTCAAATGAGTGATATCAAGATATGCAAATATACAATGATCGAGATATGATAATCACCTGAAGTGCTAAAATCAGGAAGCTCCACATTCGGTCGAAACTCCTAAAAATCTGCAGAAAGGAACGTATTTCAACAAAATTTGTCTTCCCAAGCCACTTCTTTTGTTTCGTCTTCTCATCATCTTTTGGAATAGCTTGCTGAAACAAAAAGGAGAAAAAGTCACAATTCAATAATAAAAAAGAAAAGTGGGAGGAAACACTAAAAACGTACAATATGCTTAGTTATCAATGCAAATACAAACATCATTGGCAAATAAAAAAAAGGTTTAGACTTTAGAGATAGGTGTACAACGCCACCAGTCCATAACATACATACAATATCCATGATACCAAGATTTGACCCAATAGAATCACATTCCCGTATTTTGAAAAATATTTGCTATAAATTAACCCAATAAAAGTTGGTGATGTCTATTTTCCTCAATTTAGACAGGCATATGACCACTGAATTAATTTTACAAATGCAAGAAAAATTAAAAATTGACATACTCCCTGCTCCTCATCATTGCTCTTCT
Source organism: Persicaria tinctoria (assembly GCA_037127255.1). NCBI lineage: Eukaryota > Viridiplantae > Streptophyta > Magnoliopsida > Caryophyllales > Polygonaceae > Persicaria > Persicaria tinctoria. The sequence goes on along the minus strand of JBANSL010000015.1, from coordinate 35,825,669 downwards.
CTTTTCTGTTCTTTGATCTCCGCCTGGAAGTCGAAGGGTGGGTTTGATTGTCACCTTCATCTTTAAAAGGCGTCACAAAAAAGAAAGCGTGGTCCCGAGACATGGGCCAACCTAAGTCAAAAGATTCCGGAGACCTGTACCCATATGAGGAGAGGCGCCAATATATATAGTGAATGCTAAAACAAAGGTGTGAAGTACTTGTAGAACCAAACAAATTTAAGAATGAGTAATTCTCACCAGAAGAACTCATTCAAATCGTCATAGTTTCTCCAAGTAGAATGATCAGCTGTTCCATTCTTATTCTTCTCAGCTTCCTACAAAAATTGTAAGATTGTCAAACAAATGGCATCATGAAGTGAGAAGATAAACATTTGCTATCGAATTACCTTATATATCACAGTGTAAATCGGTGTAACAATGTTTTTGAGAAAAGACTCAGTTCCACCTCCATAGGCTGGCAGGACCTTTTCCCATGTTTCCGGACTAACAGCACCAGTCAGCATGCTATGTAATTCATCTGCCATCTAAAACAGAAGAACATGAGAGTGATCAGGTTCTCCAAGTATATGCCTATGTAAAGAAAAAAAAAAAAGGCGATAGATGTCCACAATCTTACACTCAACAACTAAAACATGAAAGACGCATTTCATAACTGCTGGTATAGAATCATATCTACTGAAGTTGTAACACAGAATGAGGCGGGATTACTGAACCACCCCCAATGAGTTTGCAACAAAAAGGTTTGCTCTCAGCAAGTCAGCAGATTTGAATGAAGTCTATAAAAAAATGAAGGGTCATGATTGGGAGGTGGAGCATCAGAAGCAAGAAAAGATCCCTTGAAATACAGTAAAACTGAGAGCCTTCTCATGGGTTCTGATCCAAGGGCATGTAACGGGAACATAAACCCTCTCTCCCTAACCAGTGCTTGACTAATCAAAGCGAGCAGTTTTCATCGAACCTGGTTTGTAAAGCTTTGCTAGTAACATGTTGTGGTATAAAATTTCACTACATTTATCCTTTCGAAGCTCAGAATTATAGAGCAGATCTCTCTGACAACGAGTTCATCGAAAACTTATCACATCTTTTATCAAATTAAATTAAATGATTTTTCTAGTAAAGAAATGAAAGAATTTCATCTTACATGGTGGTATATGTAACAAAGACACTCTGGCATTAACCGCAAGTTGGCAGCCTCCCCCCAAATTAGAAGATAAAGACCTATATACAAAATTTTATACTGTTGAGCTTCCTGCTTCAGATATGGCAACCTGTGGAAACCAAATTGTTACATATTAACACAAATCTAATACCAGTTTATAAGTTTGAAACTAAATTTTTAGTTTCGTGTTAAACTCATGTAGAAAAAATCAAAAAAAAAAAAAAAAACAGCAGCAACAACATATATGCATGCTGATAAGATGCTAATAATAAGCTCAAATCCAATTCTACTTGGTTCATTAGTTCATTCTGTTGTTTGCTATTATTTTGAGCGCATAAAATATATGAGAAAACGATGGAACACAAGATTTAAAGACTTAAAACGTTGATATTATGAGGATGAAGGCCATGACAAATGTACACAAAGATACCTTATGCTGCTTTTCTTGCCCAAAAACTTGCACCAGCTTGTATAATTTTTGAAGAACTTCCTCATTAGTCCATCAACAGCTAACTCTGATAGCTGAAAATGGAAAAAAAAATTGCTTAGCAAGCAGACTCCTGAGCTAAAAATTTTGAAGAGCTTAGATGACAACCTGCTGCGCTGATGTTTTCTTAACGCGTACTCGAATGTGAATGTTGGCAAGAAGCAGGACCAGGTGCTCCCTTTGATTGGCTACATTGCCTGTCTGGTTAAGAAAGAAAGAAAACGGAATGAGAATGTAAAGCAAGAACTAATGGATCGTAGGAGAAGACAACACATGTTTATATTATGAAAATAAACATGTTCATTACCTGAAATCCGAAGCAAAATTGAAGCCAGTCAAATATATCAAGAGAACCACGTCTGCTCTTCTTTATATCATCCACGAAAGGTAAGCCACGTATATTATGAACAGCTAAAACAGCAGCTTTGATCTGCATCAATCCATCAGTTAGGAACCTAAGCATTAAGAAAAAGAGTTTACAAGCCCTATGCACAGGCAACATTTCCACATAATACCATTATATAGTGAACCAATAGTATAAAAAGCATATTTCACACAACGTAATTGGATTATCAAGATGACAAAACTGAAATGATTTGGAAAGATAACAAGAATACAAACAAGATGAAGTCATTTGCTCAACAATCCAACCTCAGAAAGTTGCATAATTGCTTGATTAGCTCCCCCACGATTAAGTGGTAAAATATTGTAGAGTTCGGAGTTTGTGTCAATGCTGTCTCTGTCAGCAAGAGCCTGTTAAAGATGAAAACATTTTAAGAAAAATAACTCATTGAGAAATTTTGTCAAATTCTGAAAGACCCAAAACTGAAAAGCTCACATTCAGAAAGTAGGACATACCCGATGACCTGCTGCACTTGTAAGAGCTTGTAACACTTCAACCAAGACAAGAGCAATTGCACGTGCATTTGTCAACTTCTTACTCCTGCAACAATTTCAGATAAATCCACGTACAACCATTAGGTCGAATCAAACTAATATACTTAAAAGACGTACTGATAATTATTATTGAAGGTAGAATCCACAGTAAGATGAAGACTTTTACCTATATGGGAGATCATCAGGTCCAGTATGTTTGTTGATGTAATTTTGATACCCATTGTAAACACGTTTCAGTTCACGTACATCACTCTTTGCCTTGCGTCTCTCATGAGTAACTTCCATATCCTACTCATTTATAGAATGGAAAAACAGCAAAACAAAATCAACAAATTATCTAGATGTGTTTGAAAAGTAAGAACTACATAAAAAAAATTCGAGGGAGGGATAGAAGCAGAACTAGCAGAAAGCTAGGGAAAGAAAATAGAGCTTTAACACACACACTGGCATAGGCCAATCGCTTGGCATGTGTATAGATTAGCGTTTATTGTACTTTGTCAAACAAATACTTGAATTATATTTCATGTAACTATCAAATTCCGAAAGTACATATGCAAGAGTTGGATCAAATACAATAGATAAGAGATTCAGTGTCAAGGTATAAAATTTTATAGAAAATTTATATGACTAAATGGCAAAACAACAGATATATGCTAACGTTTTAAAATGCTATTGGAATCTGTTTAGTCTATCCAATTTAAATGACTAAACTATCCAGTCACATTAAAAGGGAAGCAAGAGAAGCCTTTCTTATCTCCTAAATATGGCCTCGTTCACAGGACATTTCTTAGATGGTTGATTTCTCATATAAAATCAACTCATGAAAATATAATCAGCCCAAAAAAATTTATGTACCCGTTCAAGCCGCTGAAGGAGAGCAGTTTTAAACTGTCGAACACCACGCCCGGTTGAATTCCGGTCCATGAAATGAGCTTTCACAAATGCATGAAAACGGCCTATTGAACAAAACGTCAAGTAAAGAGTTGGTAAGTGGTAACTTGTCAATAGCATGATGCATCCAGTTTTACCATTTGAAGTCGAGTACTAAATTCATTAACACAGACAAAAATAAACATATTATGAATCTTCTCAAGTGTCCTACATCATGACTACCAAAGTAGCTACTAGCTGCAGGGTGAGTTACATGACAGTCTAAATGCCCTTAAATGTGGCTGCGGTCAATAATTTACGAGAGCGAACATGCTAATTAACATAACTGCACATCAAAACTTCCACAAAAGATGGATGGCCATGAAGCATCAACACTACAATTTGGCTGAAAGGACCGGTGCCGTGTGCATGAAAAACAAATGAACTTATAATCAAAGTCTAACATCAAGAAAGAAATTCAGGGCCAGTTCAGCAAACTAGGGGAAATTGAAAATCGAAATTTTGACTTACATAGATAAGCAACTCGGGGCTCCTCGAATTCAAGTTGATTGGCAACGCGAAGAAACTTCCGGATATCCGATCCCAAGGTGACAGGCAGCCTTTCACTTTCAAAAAGCTCAGGCATATAGTCATGGCCATGGCCATGGCCCTCCCTATAAGTAAGAGACCTGGTAGCAAAGGGCACTTGATGGAGCTGATCTCTTTCCATATCCATATCCATATCATGGAAAGGTTCTGTTTCCACATCATGGAATTGCTCTCCTTCCTCTTCAATTTCAGTGTTCCTGTACGGAACATCATCATCTATAGGCTCTGCAGGAACAATCTCATAAGACATTTTGGGCCGACTGAGAAATGATACAGTCGCCCTGATTTAAGAAAGCGCAGCCACAGACTCAGACCAGTAAGCTATGAGTAGATGTGGTTGGTAATGGTATCCCTTTGCACACTCTTCATAAGATCATCCGGTCCGGGGTCTGTTTTTTTCCGCTCTTTGGTACAATTGGGAGACGGAATCAATGTAGTCTTTGAAAATCTTTCTTAATTGTCCACCTTATTTTCGGTTGAGGAGGATTCAGATGGATGGCTGGTGTATATGTACTACAAGTAAGTAGAACTAGAAGAGAAATGGAGGAATTAGGCATTGTTTACTTAACGCTGTTGTCTTTGAAACTGGTATGATTTTGGGGGTGTTCTACTTTATTGGGGGCTAAAAATTAAAAGCGGAGATTTGTGAGAGCTTTTGAAGCTTTTATGCTTTTGGTTTTATTAGTGAAAAGTGGGTGGAGGGGGTGATTGTTTTATAGTGATTTTGCCTTTTGGATGTGGAGAGGGGGAGAAGAAACTAAGAAATTGCTCAATCAAGTGGAAAGCCATGCTGGAGTGGAGGCTGCTTTTTTGAATTTGGCGGGGGTGTTAACTTAGAGGAAGCTTGCAAATCCAGAGGCAAGCCACCATGTTTGCATCACAAACGTCCTGCGATAATTGCCACGGTATTGAGCCTTTTGGATCGAGTTTACACACTACAGTACACATGGCAAAGGATCAGACTCGTGTCGTGGATCAACGGATTCGACCTGCTGGTTGGGATATCTCAACCTGAATCCTAACCTATGATGGCCACAGGTCGGCGGGCCTTTGACACAGCAAATTACGGATTGATACGCCCACCGATTTTCGTGTTTTTGACCATATTTTGTGCTTATTTTTATTCCAAATTATGTCTCTTATTTACTCCCTCCGTCTCAAATTAAATGTCATTTTATTTTTCGGCACGCTTTTTAAGGAGTGAAAAATTCTATGAAATATTATTTTTTTAATTAAATTTTTAATATAATTTGAGACTTATTACTAATAAGTATCAAATTATATAAAAAAATTAATTAAAAAAATAATATTTTATATAGTTTTTCGCTTCTTAAAAAGCGTGCAGAAAAAGACAAACGACATTTAATATGAGACAGAGGTGTTTTAAGTATGGAATGATAGGAAATTGTGTAGAATGTTATCAACTAGTCTATTCCCCGTGTTATGCACGGGCTTAATGTAAAAATATTATAAAATTATAATAATTATTTTCAAATTTAATTATAAAAAATATTAACCTTAAAAATAAATAATGTATGCTCCTCTACAAACAAAACAAATAAAAAAATCTACAAACCAAAAAAATTAATCTAGATATTATAATAATTTTTATATAATTTAATATTAAAAAATAAAAACTTATTTGAACACTAACAAAGGAAATTGTTTTTAATGACCACCCAGCGAATTTAACAATTCGACAATCACTCTCCACAATAATATCATGATATGTGTCAAACCATTCCCTCATGATAATTGGAAAACACAAATGATATGTCTCTGCCTCTGTCATATTCGACGTTGATACCATTAGAATAGCTCTTACACACAAGCAAGAGTTAGATGGGTATGGGGTGGCTTAAGCCCCTTCTGGTTGAGAAGGAAAAAAACTGCATGTTTTTTCAATATATTTTTTTTTACTAATTTTAGAACTAAAGTAATAATACAAAAAAATTTATAATAAATTACAAAGTGTATTTATCTTAGTTGATACAGAGTGAGTATTAAATCATGAAGCCATGTGTTCCAATTCCTTTGGCTAAATTTTTGTTTTTATTTAATTTTTCAATTAAAAATGAATAAAGAAAATTATTTTTAAAAAAATTGAGCCCCCTTATAAAATAATTCCTAACTTTATCATTGCTCACAGGCTCATAATTTTTATCATATTTTATGTTTTTTTTGGTAAGCAACAAATGAGGAAGATATCAGTTGAACATTATTTATGTTAATTAATTGAGACATAACATCTTTTCATGAGTTTGCGCTATTTGATTACCCCTCTAACCCCCCCCCCTCGAATATTCAACAATATATGGTGTGCGCCATATGACAATATTTTCTCTCGATATTCAACAATGGTGTATGTATGTGTGGCTTTACTTAGTTGATTAAATTTCTTACTTAGCTCATAGGCATCATGATAGACCTGTCAAACGGGTCATTCGGGTCGGGTCACTTCGGGTTTGGGGTAAAACGGGTCTCGGGTAAAATGGGTTCCAGGTTTTTCGGATTGACTCGAACCCGGGTTTGACTGGGTTTCGGGTCGATTTCGGGTTTGTCAATTTTTTCTTTTTTAAATTAAAAAAATCATGATTAGATAATTTTGTGATAAATTTTAATTATATATAAAAAAATTAATTATATATAATTATAAATCGGGTCAATTGGGTCTCCGGGTCAATTGGATAAATCGGGTAAAAAATACCGGGTCAATCGGGTCACCGGCCGGGTCGAAACCCAAATTACCCGGAAAATTTCGGGTTTTTCGGGTTCGGATCGAAAAAAAATTCGGGTCAAAATTTCCGGGTTCGGGTCGAAAAATTTTCGGGTCGTTCGGGTCGGGTTGTGTTTTGACAGGTCTAATCATGGATCACCCATTATGACGTATGGTTCACCCCTAATACTACATACCAAAGTTGTCCAAACATTTTGTATACTTAGTAATTAACAACATAATATAACCAATTATCTATCGTACCAGACTAAGGATCTCAAATCACCTTATCAAAAAAAATTAAAAAAAATCATTTGACGAAAGCTCTATTTTAATTTAATAATCTCAAGATTAAAATGTAAAAAGTACATGATTCTTATACAAACAACAATGAATTAAAAATGATTGAAATGTTATAACATGAAAAAAAGTTATTATTTTAGTATTGTATAGGATAGAATAGGATATATATGATGAAACTTTTCACTACAAAGTGACATGAATTGTCTTATAATACATTCATATTTATAACGTAATAACATTGCTAAAAAATATTTAAGATCGATCAAACTTATTTTTCAACTCATATAGATTTTATTTTATTTTTGTTTAAAATAAGATGATATGCAAATATTATTAAAATAAAATGAAAAAAGATGAAAAATATAAGTGTACGTAGTTTCCTATTTTAAAAGATATGCAAAGAAAATAAAATGATAAATATATGTAGTTGTCTATTTTAAAAGATTTGTATACAAAGATTATTAAAATAGAGATAATTGTGTGACATAATATGTGTCATTATGACATGGCAAAATGTGATTGGCTAAAATTTTGGGCGGGAAAGTTTTTAACCAGAAGCTGACACGTGGCAGTTCAGCTCCTGCTTTAGTATTGTTTAGGATTGCAAGATATGGAGGTCTACACGAATTTGGTTTGACTTTGCAGGATTTGGAGCTAATATGAAACAATTTCAAGAAGGAATCTACGGAAAGAAGCTGCTTGATATCGACTAAGAGTAGTCGACATCGACCATGCATTTAGAGGAATGGAAAAAGAGAAGCTAATGTAATGAAAAGAAGAGTGGTCGAAATTAATCCTTAACATCAACCAGTAGCCGACATCGACCACGTATGAAGAGCTCAACATCGACCACCTTATACTCGATGTCGACCAAGGCTGATTTTTTCTCAGGACCTAAGGAATAGAAGAAGTCGATGCTGACCAAAGTGGCACGGGACGAACGTCATTGATAATTTCGTCATTTGCCAAATAGTAATAATATTCTAACTCAAAGCTCAAAACCAATAGATTAGTAAATCAATGAATTGATAAACCAAAAACTAGTATAGCGATGAAGCCCGAAATCGAACCCACAAAGAACAACGGTTGCTATGCAATATTTCTAACAATGATTCTTATGGAAAAAACAATGGTTTGTAACAAACCGATGACAAAGTAAAGTAAAGAGAAATATAATTGCAAAGTGTTCATAATAAGATAGAGAAAATATCATAATAAAAGGCTATCTCATGGGTTGCAGAGAGCTCAAATCAATACCTAAATAGCGTGCTATGAGGGTGATCATCCCATCAAAAGTGACAACATGGACATGCTTTCCATCTCTCTGTCGAAGTGTCTCCTCATAAGTAACCAGAAACAACTGCACCCAATCTGGTATATATACACTCAGCCTCTGGTGTCAAACAATATAACCACATCCACATCCTCTTGGCAACAACCTTCATATTAGCCGAACCATATAATGCAGGGCTCAACACCTTGTGACACAGACAGACGGCAGGATGTGTAATCAAGTAATCGTGGTAGTTCTCAGGTCCTTTAGATAATCCAGACAATGTAGCCCAAGTCTTAGCAGAAGTAGTCAATGACATATTGCGACGCCAGGTAGTAAACCAAGGTAAATGCAAGCGAGAGAAAGGAACTTCTTCTTAATTGAACATTCAGTACCCAATAATAGGAAACAGATTTCCCTATCAGAACGCACATCAACAGTCGCAAGGAACTCGCGCACCAAAGCAGGATAAGTCGGCTCGGCTCTCGAAACAAAGTTTTCTAGACCTTCCTTTTCCAAGAAGGAGGATACAGGACAAAGAAGACCAAGCCTTTGCAGCGTTTGCAAATGAAAGAATCGAGTGGGTTGATAACTCACACTCCTTAGTTGAAACCAACGCTCCTTCTCAACTCCAGATAGATACTTAGGGACCTCCATAGCGAGAGCACGAGACATAACTCACAAAACCAAAGAAGAATGTGAAAAACACCACAAAACACTACTAGAATACTGCAATTAGACATCATACGATTTAAGTCTGTTAAAAAAGCAACAGATGTTAAATTAATCTATTACATCAATAAAAAAAATTGTGATTTTTAAAAAAAATTACACAATGGTCAAATATATCAACATATGTGAAATTATTGGTTCTAAAAAAAAATAAAAGCGCGCGCGTTTAGAGAAAAACGGCAGAATCAAACACTTAGAAAAAAATTGGAGCCCGGGTTTCAAATTTTGGAGGTAATGTTTAAAACTTCACAAAATTTGACCCACTTTTTGAAATAGGGAGGAAATGGTACTAAATACCACATTTCCAAAAATCTTTGCAAAAATGCCGGCATTTTGGGAAAAGTTGCAAAAATGTCATTTTTGCCCCAAATTTGCAAAAATTTCAAGGTAAACCCCCCCCCTAACCGGCTATCTTATGTTATTTTGCCCCCAAAAAAAAGAAAATTAAAATAGAGGCATCATTGCCTAGTGAAGAGAGACATGGCAGGAAGGAGAAATAGGGGGGTTAGTAAATGCAAATCCAATCACATATCTCTCTCCCGTTTCAAAACATACCGATAGCAAAGAGAGAGAGAGAGAGGGGGGGCTTCTTCATCGGGCAGTTGCAGCGACGCAATGGGTGAAGGGGTTAGCGCAATGGTGGCCTGAATGGTGGGTCGGGGTGGTGGTTTTCGTGTTTGGAGAATGGTGGGTGGTGGTGGCATGGGTGGTTTTCGGGTATGGAAAGGGGAAATCGGTGGTTAGGGTTTCCAATTGGGTGATAGCGGTTTTCGGAATGGGTTAGGGCAACGGTCGGGGAACTATGGATAGGGGAAATTGGTGGTTTGAGGTTCGAATTGGGTGACAAGGGTTTGAAATTGGGTGACAGGGGTTTCCATTTTGAAGAGAAGGGTTCCGAAATTTGTTGTGGTAGGCGGAAAAGGGGAAATGACGAGGTGTGGAAATTGGGATATGTGGATGTCGTAGGTGGCCGATTGAAGGAGGTTTGAGGTATTGGTTATAGGCTTCCGATTCATAAGGGGTGACATGGGTTTCACCTTGAGTGACAGGGGTACAGTGACATGGATTAGTCTGTTAGGTGACAGAGGGAGATGAATATAATTTGTAAACTGACTTTATTCGTCTGATGGAAATTGCAGGAAACAAATGGTGAGGACGAAGAATCTGAGGTCGAAGAAGCGGGAGCCTGAATACCTAGTCCCGGAAGAGAGGCACTTCCGGGCCCGGGTGAACCAGGGCTCAAGACTGTCGATGCTCAACAACATCGATGAATATGTTGACGTTGGCGACTGACAGAAGCTCCTTGACTCCCAACTGGGTGGGGTTGTGCAGTTGGCACACCACGTCAAAATTTCTTCACAAATGGTGCATTATGCACTCCAGCGCCAGCTTGAGACCGATAAGGAGTGGGAGACCTGGTACCGGATAAAGGGGAAGCTCCGGAGGTTCTCCCTCAAGGAGTTTGCTTTAGTTACCGGGCTGCGGTGCAGTCAACCAAGAGCGAGTGAGATGGAGGACGACGAGAAAGCTATCAAGGAGTTTTTTGGAAACGAGAAGATGACGGTCGGTGACCTGGAGAGCGAGCTGAAGAACTCATTGTTGGTGGTGCGGAGCCCGCGAAGACGATTCAAGCTAGTGCTTCTCTACATTGTGGAAGGCGTGTTGCTAGGGGAGGAACAGAGGAAGGGGCTGCGGAGCTGGATCGTCAGGTTGGTGGAGAGTGTGGATCGGTTTTTGGCATTCCCATGGGGGCGGGTCATCTATGCTGCAACACACGTCTCACTGGACGGCGCCATAAAGCGCCGGGAGGCTGAGGTGAAGGCAGAAGATCGAAAGAAGCGCAATGGTTATGGCATGATGGGTTATCCGCTATCCTTTGAGGTAACCTTCTCGACCACACCCGTGATTATTTTGTAATTCATATGCTGAAAATGTATTAATTTGAGTGAGGATGTGGTGCAGATTTGGTTGTTGGAATCCATGCCAAAATGGGGGGTCCGGTTTGCGTCGAAGGTGTCGACCACGGCTTTCCCTCGTTGCATGAGATGGACCCTCAACGACGAGAACCTAGCTTATACTAATATAGCCAGCCGCACTGAAGATGAGGGAGAGGCGGCCATTGAGATTGACGATAACCCAATATTCATACCAGAGGAGGCTGAGCTGGAGTTGATGGATGGTTGTGTCTACGATGATGAGAAGTCTGACCCCCTGTTCGACGACCTAGTGGCACCCTTCCTGACACATTTCGAAGCCCCTGGTGGGAGCTCCCCACAGACGCGAAGAGGAGGCAATGAGAAAGACGGCTGGGTGGAGGACGTGGCCAAGACTCTGGAAGCAGTTATGGACAAGCTTGAGACAATGTCAACAGGGATGGAGAAGATGGATGAAAAGGTACGCAATTAATTCCCATATATTCGTTTTGTGGAGACTCTGAAGAACTGTGGTGACAAGGGTAAATGGACTCCTAGCACGTGAAATTGGACAAGTGACACGTAGTGTAGATATTGAACGAATCTGCTATGAAATTGAGGGGGGCCTAGTCTGATATGTGTTTGTTTAGAAGTGAATTAGGTGACCTTAGTCTGATATGAAGTGTGAATTTGCATTTGTTGGGTATTTATTACTCATCACAGTTGTCACGTAGTAAAATGCTTGTGTTGAATTTTGTCACCTTATGGTGATATGAAGTACGAATTTGTTGACCTGCAGCTGAAATTGTTGGAGGTGGCCGTGACTGAGCTGCGGGATGGTAAAGGTAAGGGGACGGCCGGACAAGAAGCAACCCATAAAGAACAAGCTGCCGATGAGAAGAAACGGGATGAGTTTTTTGAAAGCTATGAGAATGTAAGTTTGTTTTTGCGTGACATGCATTTCGATGTTTAGTCCTGCTTGAAATCGGGGATCCAATATCAAACGTTAATTTGTTTTTTACAAGTCAAACTTGATGATTTGATTAAGTCAATTGCACCTGAAGGCGGTGAGAAGACCTTAGGTGGACAAGGTGGTAAGTTAAGTTGTTGGTAAACATCACAAGAATTTATTGATCCAGTGTGACAGGAAGAATGTAGTTGTGTGACATGATTTGTTATGCTAAGTGACACTGGAAAGTTTGAGGCCTAATTGAATGTTGATTTCATTTGCAGTTTGGAGCTGCTGTTGAGAAGGGAACTGAAGTGGATTATCGCGGGGATAAGCACGTTGAAGTTCAAACTGTGAAGGCAAGGGATGGGGGGCTAGAAGAGAGCAAGGAGGTAGGTGATGATGTCGGGGACAAGCATGATGAAGATGAATTTGTCAAGGCAGGGGATGGGGGGGGAAGGAAAGAGCAAGGAGGTAAGGTTTATTTATGAAAAAAAGGTGACAAGGAAAATTATCTCTGTGACATTAACGTTTATGACAACTGACACGAAAATTTTTCAGACCAAGGCAGGGGACAAGCAAGCTGATGTCGGGGACAAGCTAGCTGAAGGTGAATCCCTCAAGGCAGGGGATGGGCGGCAAGAGAGAGCAAGGATGTAAGTTTTTTCTATCAGTTAATGGTGACAAGGACAATGTAGTTGTACGGCATGAGTATATCTGTTATGTGACAAGGGATAGTGTCAATCTTAGATGAAGTTTGATATGTTTGCGGTTGGGAGAGGCTGGTGTCAAGGGGTCTGGTCCTAATGAAGGGGGAAAGAAAATTCAAGGTGATGATAGGGCAAAGCCCCGAGTAGCGCAGGTGTATGCATCTAAGGGGGCGAAGAAGATGAGGAAGGGTGTTGGAGAGGAGCTGGCTCCCCCGACCAAGAAATCGCGAGCCCAGAAGGTAGCCAGTGTTCCCGCTGATGTTGTTGAGCTAGGAATTGTGTCCGCGACGGACAAGGACGTCATGACAAGTTGGCTCGCAAGGTACGTAACTTATGTGTCTTACTCTCGAATAGATGACGAAGGTAGATAGTTGAACGTCCACTATACCTGACAGAAACTTACCGTGCAGTGGGGACGTGGAGGTGCGCAAGTCACCTTGCGGTGTGGATGTGACGAAGGAGTTACTCAGCTGCCTGATGAAACCCCAAGATTGGTTTGGCACAGTGGTATGAACACGTGTCACCTATCAAATTTCACGTGTCAGGATTTTAGATTGTAATTGCGGTTAACTTCATGCAGGAGATGGAGGAGTGTTGCTACCTTCTGCGCAAAGCGGTCGCAGACATGGCGGCTGACATTGGCAGTCGAGCCATGGTTGTGGATACATGCTTGACGGGAATTTATCTATCGCGGGAATGGAAGGAGTACAGCGCCAGCCCCGAAGCATACGACCCCAGTGATGCATTGATGGCGTACTTAGATGGCGGGTCCCCGAAGCCGTTGGGGCAACCGTGGTCAGGTACGGACCTCATCCTCCTCCCCTTCAACGTGAGGAACAAACATTGGGTTGCGCTTGCAATCGATCTGAAGAAGTGGGAGGTCAGGGTGTATGACTGCGACGTCCACATCGTGACGGAACGCCAGCTCCAGCCCCTCTTAATGCCTGTGACAAGCCTCATCCCTGTCGTCATGCGAGCACACCTCGATCTGAAGGTGAAGTATGCGGATAAGGTCCCCACCCCGTTTGCCATTCGCCGGGACAGAAGCCTTCCACAAAACAAGCAAACGTAAGTTGGTTCACATGGTTCAATTTCGTTTCATTGGATGTGGAATCGGTGTCCGCGTTCTGACCGATTGTTTCCCATTTCAGCGGTGATTGTGACCCGTACACCATTAGATTCATGCAGCTCATGCTAGAGACCGCCCCGACCTTCGATGGATTGGACGACACGGTACATTGAGGCATACCGCCAGATGCTAGCTGTTGGGGTATTCCATGGTCGACTCGGATGCTAGACTTTGGAGTGTCTGGTGAATGTTTGTTGTGAACACTTGCTTCCAATCATAACACCCCCTGTAATAGTTGAAGTAGAACATTTAGATATTTTACGAAACTTGGTAGTTGTCGAATGTGAACATTTGGATATTTTAGGTATGCGGACATGTTAAACTTGGCACTGTAGGTATATGTATCTATCCAATTTGGTGACAAGGTATATGTTGTTAGATGACACGAGGATTAAAAGGGGTGATATGGGTCATTTAGACTATACATAGGAATATGAGAGAGTGAATAGTGACACGAAAAAACCTGTGAGGTGACACGTGCATGCAAAGACGTGACCCGATACTAGGACAAAACAACAAAACGACAATAGAAAAGGAATCTTTCAGGGTGGCAGTTGGTTGCACAGTTACTTTGACCTACTTTAAAAAATAGAAAAAAGGAAAAAAAAAATACTGTGTCTCTCAAAAATAAAAGGTAAAGAAAAGAAAAGCAAAAGTAACTTTCACCAATCTGCATTCATTGCAGTTGGGGAATAAAACCACCAACACAAGAGAAGGAGAGAGAGAGAGAGAGAGAGAGAGAGAGAGAGAGAGCGAATATTAATAGAGGGCAAGAAGGGAGGCGGTTGTGAATTGAAGGGAAAGAGGAGAGCCCGTACCGGAGAGGGAGGAAGACGTCGAAGAAGGGAGGAAGACGTCGGAGAAGCCCATACCGGAGAGGAAGGCGCCGGAAAACCGGTACAACTCAATTGATTATTGAAATCCGTCCTCACCCATCTCTACTACTCCGAATCTTCACTTAATTTGCAATCTTCCCCACTTCATTTGCATTCTTTCATTGTTTCGTTCAAAGACATGCAATTTGGGAATGGAGAAAATTCGGAAATTGGGGATTTGGGTTAACGGTGATGTGGGGATTTGGGGGATACGGAGAAATAGAGATCTGGGGTAAAAGGGGTATGGGGATCTGAGGAATTGACAAAGAAGAGCGAGGGAGGTTGAAGATGAGCGTGGGAGGGTTGCGGGTCCTTTAACCCAGAATGTGAGAGTGGAGAATAACCCCTGTCATAAACGGGTACTGTAGGAGTATTGGGAGAAGCCAACTGACATTCATGACATGACTTATTCTGTTGGGTGACAAGGGTTACCCCCTAAGGTGACATGGGCCTTTTCTCGTGAAACACTCACAAACAGATTTACTAAGTAGGGGAGTGAATTTGTGTGGATATTGATTATGTTCATGTCCACCTAATTACAGGAAGAAGATGGTTCGGTCCCAGAAATTGAGGAGGAAGTGTGTCCGGCCACCGAAGAAGGTGGAGCCACGACTCGCAGTGCCGGAGGAGAAGCATTTCCGAGGGCGGGTCAACCATTATTCCAAAGTGTCGCTGCTCGTGAACTTGGACGACTGGGTCGACCCCGTCGATTGGGAGAAGCTGCTGCGAAGCCAATTTGGGGGTATTGTGCAAATGGCAAACCGGGTTCAATTCTCGTTGCAACTACTGCATTACATGTTACAATGGCAACTTGTGACAGAAAAGAAATGGGAGACTTGGTACATGCTTCAAGACAAGCTCCGATGATTCTCTATCAAGGAGTTTGCGCTCGTTACTGGGCTGCGGTGTTGTCGAGTTCGGGGGGAAGACACATAGACGGAGGATGACAAGAAGACAAAGAAGGCTCTCAAGGACTTATTCGGAACGGACAACATGAAGGTGGGTGAGCTAGAGAACGCCTTCAAGAACTCCATCTTGAAGAAGCCGAGTGCGAGAAGGTGTTTTAAGATCGCTCTCCTCCTCATCGTCGAAGGAGTTCTGCTGGGGGGGGGGGGGAGAACCCAGGAAAGCCATACGAGGGTGGATTGTGAAGCTTGTGGAGAACGTTGATCGATTTCTGGATTACCCCTGGGGCAGGATTGTGTACGAAGCCACCCACGAGTCCCTGTCAGGCGTCATATAACAACGTGTCGCTGACTTGAAGCCGAAGGCGAATGACAAGGACGACCGATATGGATATGGGCTTATGGGTTTTCCGTATGCGTTCCAGGTTACCTACTTGACCGAAGTTATACTTGAACTATTAAGTGCAATTGATGAACTCGAGTGTCATGTGTGGTTGTTGTAGATTTGGTTGTACGAAGCGGTCCCGGGGATTGGGAAGGCGTTTGCGAACCGGGTGTCAAAGACGGCGTTGCCTCGCATGCTGAGGTGGATAACCGATGACGACAATCTAATGTATGAGACGATCTAGTCCCGCATGGACCCTGAAAAATCGGCTAGCATAAAGGTCGAAGACAACCCGATACTAGTACCGAAGGCCGGCGAGTATGAATTGATGCTTGGGTGCTTCTACCAGCATGAGGAGCCTGACCTCTACTTTGATGACATTGAGGCTGAGTTGGCACCGAGTTATTACGGTGAAAGCTCTGGCAAGGCCGGCCCGAGTTCGGAGCAACGAGATGTGACAAGGGAATCCTGGGAAGATAAGTTGGGGAAGTCAGTAGAACTGATCTTGGAGAGGCTGGGAACCATGGCAACATGGATGTGGAGCATGGATGACAAGGTACGTGTAACGTTTCTCCCATAAGTGACACGGGTATGTTTTATAAGTGACACGGGTATTTTTCAAAGGTGACATGGGTTACTTTTCTCCCAATGCCGAATAACATTCGCGAACCAACCCTCATTTATGTACTCTGTGTATCAGATGAAGGTCTTGGAAGGTGTTGTGAATGGGATGTGAGATGGCTAGTCGAACGCAGGAGGTGAGCAGAAACCAATGGGCGATGTCCGTGAAGAGGATAACGACCAAAATATCGGGGGGACAGAGGGACCAACTAAGGTGGAAGACCAGCCACCAGAAGGACAAGAGAAGGTAAATTGGGTGTTACTTGACATGGTATTTTCTGAATCCATAGACAAGGGTTAATAGAATCAACATTTTTGAATATTTCAATATATTGTAGACAACTGACACGATTGTTAATGTCAAGCGATACGTTTTAATATGTAAAGTGACAAGGGAACAAATAAATTATCTGAATGACAGTTGAAATAACCATAACCAATTGCCAGATCTCAGAGGCTGTGAAAGACGAGACCGTTGGAGGAACTGGGAGAGATGTCAGTGGAGAGAATGACGGGAAACATAGGGAGGCTGAGGAGAACAACCTTAAGGCTGGTTCAACGGAGGTACCACCTACAGTGAATGACCAGGCAACGCTGGAAGGACAGGATGAGAAGGTAAATTGGTTGTTACTTCACATTGTCATTTGAATCTATAGTAGTACGTAAGTGACAAGTGTATCAGTGTTAGCCGACACGAGTAAATTTTTGGGTGACACGGGGGTAAAAACATTTTTGCCCTGACCGTTGAAACTGTCTAACCAATTGGCAGATCTCAGAGGCTGCAAGAGCGGAGCCCGTTCGAGACATGAAGAGTAAGAGAGGTCCAGGAGGTGAAGGAGAAGTGAAGTCCCCGCCTCAGAAGAAAACACGGTGCCGAAAAGGGAAGAACGTTGTCGAAGGCGTGGACGCGATTAAGCTGGGTCTTGTTTCAGTGTCAGACAACGATGGCTTCCTCCGCTGGATGGATAGGTGACACTCATCAGTAGACGTAACCAAGTGATTGCATACATGACTCCATTCTCCTAACATTGTGGTTGTGGGTGTGCAGCGGGGATGAGGACAGCTGGAAGACTGTGTACGACACGGTGCTAACTAAGGCGTTCTTCACCGCACTAAAAACGCCCACAGTTTGGCTAAACTCTGAGGTACGAAACCCGCCTAAGTGACTACCTTTGTTTAGTGAATGACACGGTATTTACTGTAATAGGTACTGCAATAGTTTTGGATTTTTACTAGGGTTGTAATCGATGCAGCACATGGAACAAGCATGCTATCTTCTTCGTAAAGGGGTAACGAAGAGGGCCGGTGACGTTGGCGGTCGAGTTGTGGTTGTGGACACATATTTCGGTCGCTATTTGCAGACCGAGTGGGACAAATACAAGAGCGATGCGGATAGCTACGAAGCCGACGAGAAGCTGCTTACCTACTTCGACGGGTAGTCCCCGGCGACGATAGGCCGGGCGTGGGAAGGGGCGAAACTCATCCTCCTACCGTTGAACGTGGACAATATTCACTGGATCGCCGTAGCGATAGATATGATCGGGTGGCATGTAAGGGTTTATGATTCGGACGTTTACATCGTGAGGGACCGCCATCTGCCGGCACACTTAAGCTGCATCACCCACCTTATCCCGGTACTGATGAATGCCGACCCCGCGTTGATGACCACCTACGCCGACAAGTTGCCAAAGTCGTTCGCCCTTAGTCGCGAGAAAAGGATGTCGCAGAACATGCAGAGGTAATTTATGTGGAACACTTAAATATCTCTTCATCTCATAGTGGCATCCGACTGTAATGAATCTGACTTCAGAATCCCTATTGCAGTGGAGACTGCGGTCCATACACGATCAGGTTCATGCAACTCCTCACGAAGGACGCCCCCACCTACGACGGTCTTGACGACACATTCATCGGGGCGTACAGGCACATGCTCGTTGTTGGCATCTTCAATGGTAGACGGTTATGATCGCAGTGTGATCACCATTGCCCAGTGTTATGAACTTTGATGTTATGGTAGAAGGTTGTTATGAACATCGTTTTTATTGTGTTTGATATTTATGAACATGGTTGCTGGTCGGAACATTTAGTTGTGGATGATAGTTTACTAGGTTGGTATTTTAGTACCTTGCTATGAACTATTTTGCTTTCTTTATCTTCAGTCGGTGGTTATGTGTTGTAGACTGTTAATTTAATTTTATGATATTTTTTAGGCAGTGATTGACGATGTTGGCATGGTGGAAACTTTGGTTATAAGTTGTAAGGAAATCACCCGTGTCACCAAAGTTGGAATCCCGTGTCAACTTACATAATTATCGTGTCACTAATGTCAATATGGTGACTAGGGTGATTTTCTAACACGACTAGCACAAACACTCAGGAATGTAAACATGAGCTGAAACAAGTGCCAATGCATGGGTGATTTCATTATCAAAGTGTCGCCTTCGGACCGTTAAACATGAAATTCAAACCAGTGACATGATAACCCCTTCAACCTAACACGGTAATACAAAGGGGGTGACAGGGGTTATTTACTGAATCCATCCCCATAAGTACTTCGAAGTTCTTTACCCCTTACCAGTAGAGTGTAACCCGTTCCCAAAAGTAATTGTATCCAAACAACCAAAGGACAAGATTAAGAGCAACGTTGTTCACAACAAACGACAACAATTCACTTCCATAACTACACCCAAACGACAATCAGATTATGCGTCCACCGAGTCGACCATTGAAGATGGCAGCCGCTAGCATCTGTCTGTACACCCCAATAAACGTGTCGTCTAGCCCATCGAAGGTGGGATCGGTCTCCATGAGGAGCTCCATGAATCTGATCGTGTAAGGGCCACAGTCACCACTGCAATGACGGAGATTTTGTCAAAACAGAGGAGGAGATATCATCTAGTGAAATGAAATACAGGGGTCGCACCAAATATACCTAAGGTTGTTTTGCGGAACACGCTTGTCGCGGTGTATGCGAAATGGGCCTGGCAGCTTCGATGCATACTTCACCTTCAACTCAGCGTGTGCATCCATGATGATGGGGAGGAGGTGGGTAACATGCATCAACAGGGGTGGGAGTTGGGCGTCTATCACACAGTTCACATTGCAGTCATACAACTTCACCTGTCACTCCTTCAGATCAAGAGCAACGACAACCCAATGTCTGCCTCTCAGGTTGAGGGGTAGGAGGACGAGGTCCACGCCTGCCCACGGACGGGCCATGGGCGCCGGGGCCCGGCCATCGAAGTATGAGAGGAGTATGCCACTCGCCTCATACCCCCCGACGTCTGAGTTGTACTCTTTCCACTCCCTCTCCAGATAGCTGGAGAAGTAGGAGTCCAAGACGATGACTCTACGCCCAATGTCGTAACCCCTCTCCGCGCTTTGTTTACGTAGCAGGAAGCATGACTGCTCGAAGTGCTACGACAAGTTAACCCCCATTACAACCCACAACATAGTCCAAGTGCAATCCAAATGCGTATGCAAGGCAAATCATAATCAAATGTGATAACTACAATATACCAGCTTCATACCTCTGAGTGGATCCAATAGCGGGGCGTCTGGAGGGTGGTAAAAAACTCCTTCGACAGGTCCTTGCCGTAAGCCGTTGACTGGTTCTCACCGTCCGCACTGGACCGTACAATGGAGTGGAATCAATGAAAGGGTAACTGTGTCGTATAATGAAGACTGAAATAAGACGATGGGTTACCTTGCGAGCCACCCCTGTAGGGCCTCATAGTCGGCCGTAGAAACTAGTCCCATGGCAACGGCTTCACCGGGAACGACGACGTCCTTCCCTTTAGAGGCCCGCGGTTTCGTATTCTTCGACGCCTTTCTCTCAAATTCCTGGTCAACGAACAACCTTTGAATTCCCAAACACATTTCCCATGTCACCAAACAAAACAACCCATGTCGCCTTGCTAACATCCCCATGCCACAATTGAAAACATAAAGGATGAATGGCACGGGCCACAGGGAGCGTACCTTAGCAACTTGTCAGGGCTTCTCCACAACTTTAGTACGAGTCCCTTTTGGTACGTCAACATCAACATCAACAACCTGCAAAACCGATCTACAAGTTACATGGATTCCAACATCTACAACCTCATTTTCACTATCCCTTACTCTTTGTTCCTTGCCTTTTCCAATCAATTTTCCATCCCGCAGTTCATTGA
This sequence comes from Persicaria tinctoria, assembly GCA_037127255.1. Taxonomy (NCBI): domain Eukaryota; kingdom Viridiplantae; phylum Streptophyta; class Magnoliopsida; order Caryophyllales; family Polygonaceae; genus Persicaria; species Persicaria tinctoria. The sequence continues at coordinate 35,804,964 of JBANSL010000015.1, read as the reverse complement.
CCTTCTCCTCCAACACTTTTATCTGCACACAATAAGTTGTTACAATAAATCCACCATCTCCTCCAACACTTTTATTTCCCGTGTCACCTACTGTATGTCCCATGTCATTACTCTTTTTACCCTAGTCACTGAACTTAATAAGAATATGAGAGAGTGAATAATGCGAAAGATTGAAGTACCTTATCATCCATCTTCTCCAAGGTATCCATAATCTTCTCGAGTGTCTTCACCACGATATCCCTAGCAGCGTCCGTCTCCTCGACGTAGTTGGCGATGTTGGCAAGCATCGCCACCCTTGACCCTTGGTTTACCCGTGCACGGAAGTGCTTTTCTTCCGGGACACAGTAACGGGGCTCCCGCTGTTTGTCACTCTTTGCTTTTTTTGTCCGAACCATTTGTTTCCTGTAGTTTAAGAGCAACAATAAGTTATTGAGAAATTTTATATTCAATGTCACTCACTTTGTAAACCCATGTCACTCAATTTCTAAACCCATGTCACCAATGTCAGACCGTTTCTAAACCACTGACGACATACATTCCACATCAACTCCCCAAATCTCAATTTCAAATTAATGGAAACCCCTAATATTCCCCATTCCCAATCAAACCCCTAATCTTTCCCATTCCCAATTTCGACCCCCACCATAGCCATCCTCTTCGGGCTTCGTAAACCCTAACCGCGGGTTCGCCCTATCCAATCCCCAAAACCGCGCTCCTTTTCCTTCATTCGCAACCACCATTGTCACCCCTCCACAATCCCCAAAACCGCGCTCCTTGACGTTCAATCCCTTACCACCATAGCAGGTTCATTCATCCACCCACCTCGAACCCCAGATTCAAAGAAAACGGACAACAGAGAAAGGGGGCGTAGCTTCTGACTTTCCTCCTGGCATTCTTCTCTTATCTGACAGTTCCCGACCGTCTCTTCTTGGACCCGTTGTTTCTCGTAGCCGACGTCTCTTCTTCCTCCCCCTTTCGAACACTTTTGAGTTTTGAAAATTTAGAGATGGAGTCCCGATGGAGAAAGAGAGTGTGTGTGTGGTGATATCCGGGACGCGTGTCAACTCACCCAAAAATATTCTTTTTTTTTTCTTTTCCCGCCCAAACCCAGCTAAAAAGGGTGAGGTAATGGGCAAATTTTTGCAAGTAAATGGGAAAGGGTCAATTTTTGCTAATTTTCCCCCATTGTGCTATTTTTGCAAGTTTGGCAAAAATTTGGTCTATTTTTTTTTTATTTTAAAGGTAAATATATTAAAATGGGAAGAAAATATTTACAAGCTGAGTTTGGACCATAGGCCTAATTAGTAGATTCCTAAGTTAGCCCTGTAGTGAGTAAGGCTCACATCCTAAAGTGACAATAGGGGTGTTTAGGACTAAGTCCTTGTGTGGATCCTATCTCTTCAAGCCACGGCCATCAGAAGTCGGACACACACCTCGAGTGTAGCATAATATACCTTCCCCTTCGGCTATGCCATCAAGGAGGCTATATTACATTACACTGAGCACCCCATTTCCATGTTCAACATGCCTTGATATAGTCCAATAGCCCTAAAGCAAAAAACAGTCTTACACTCCTTTCATATTAGGCAACAAGATACAAAAGGTTGCCTAGACATGTAAATCACGAGTCTATGATGCTGCTGCATTGCATCTAAAATGCAGGTTTCCTTCAAAAACTTGTGCCTGCATTGCCTTCATGCTCTTGTTGGGTTATGCCATTGAAATCTTCCTTTATCAGACCCTCTTGAAGGGTGATGGCCGAGTTGAAAAGAAGGGAGTGTGTGTAGCTCAGCGCTTTGTACACATGAAGCTTTATGAGGTGCACAATCTCATCCGGCCTCTTAGTAATGTTCTAAAAAATCTGCTCGTTCCTTGTTTTCCAAATGTGGTAAACCGTTGCTCCGAGTCCTATTCTTTTTGCCTTTGATATCCAGCTCCTTCCTTTTGCCTCCTTTTTCATCCACTTTAGTGTTCCTTGTAAGGTATTCATCTTCCTCCAAATGCCTAGCCATGATTTAACCTGTGACCAAATTTGTGAAAAGAAATTACAAGCAAAAAAAATATGTTCATGAGTTTCAGGAACTTGATTACAGAGTTTGCAAGTAAGGTCAACTTCCCTTGTTTTGATTTTGTCTTTCGTGGCCAGCCTCCTTCTTGCAGCCAGCCATAAGATGAAGGCATGTTTAGGGATGATGTTAGAGTCCTATACCACCGAGACCCATGGAGGTTTAGGCATCTTTCTTCTGAAATGGTCATATGCAGCGTCTATTTTGTACTTTCCTCCCTGACACCAAGAACTTAGAAGTAGGATAGCTTGCTCTCTTGAACCTGCAAATGTTAGTAACTGATTTTTGATGTCTAACACCTTTTTAATCAGAGGCGAGTCATTTGCTTTATGTGCTTCCCAGCTCCAAATGTCACATTCTTGAAGGTATTGGTGATGGATCCATCTGATCCACAAGGTGTCTTTTTTTTTGCCAAATATCCCATAGCAATCGAGAGAGGAAAGCTGTATTCCAAGACTTAAGATCTTTCAAGCCCAGTCCTCCTTCAGATTTTGGTACACACACATCCTTCCATCTGATCCTGTGAGATTTCCAAAGAAACTTTGCACACAAACTATTAATCTTATTAATTAGAGTCGACGAAGATGGCAAAATGGAGAACCAGAAAGCTTGAATTCCTTGCAAAACTGCTCGGATGAGTTCTACTTTCCCTGCATAGGAGAGAGTTTTGGAGTTCCAATAACTTATATTTGTAAGCATTTTATCAAGGAAAGGTGAGAATTGGGATATTGTCAACCTGCCAGAAGAGATGGGAATTCCCAAATATCTAAAAGGAAAGACACCTTGGGCAAAACCAGTCCGACCTACCAAATATGCTTTATCATAATCTTTTACTCCTGCTAGGAAAAAAGAAGACTTTGCTGCACTTACCTCTAGGCCTGACACTGCAGTGAAATGATCAAGAGCATCTAATAGAATTTTCATGGAGTTTGTGTCCCCTCTTGACATCAAAATTATGTCGTCTGCATAGGCTAGGTGAGAAATCTGGAGCGAAGAGCATTTAGGGTGAAATCTGAACGATGGTAGTCTTGTCCTGCATGTTAAGACTCTTGAGAGGTAATCAACAGATAGAACAAAAATAAGAGGGGAAAGGGGGTCCCCCTGTCTTAAGCCTCTCTTTCCTTTGAAAAAACCCTGCATGCTACCATTTACATTGATTGAAAAAGGAGGTTGTGCAGATGCATTCAATAATCCAAGAAACAAATTTATGAGGGAAGTTCAAAGCATAGAGCATTTGTTCAATAAATTTCCATGATATTGTGTCATAGGCTTTCCTGAGATCCAAGTTTAAGATGCATCTGGGACTAATTATTTTCCTAGTATATTTTCTAATAATCTCCTGGAGTAGCATGATGTTTTCACTCATTAATCTTCCTTCAATAAATCCTATCTGAAAAGGGGAGATCAGGGATACTAGTTCAGGCCTTAATCTAGACGCTAGGATCTTAGTGATAACTTTGTAAGTGACATTGCAACATGAGATAGGCATAAAGTCTCCTACTCTGTTAGCATTCGAGGATTTGGCTAATAAAGCAATACAAGTGTGGTTGATCTGCTTAAGGAGTTTGCCCGAAATAAAAAAATTCCTGGACCGCCTTGGTGAACTGATCTCCTATAATATCCCATGTGTCTTTGAAAAACTTGGAAGTGAATCCGTCTGGCCCTGGAGATTTCTCATCACCTATATCCCATAGAGCTTTTTTAACCTCTTCTGAAGTGACTTGTTGGATTAGTGCCTCATGTCTGTCGTCTTTCAACAGTATACCCCCATCTCTCACAAAACTTAGGTCTATGCAGTCTGTTTCTCTGTTGGACCCAAGCAAATCTATGTAAAATTCCTCAAACTGAGAAGCCACTTCTTCTACTGACATTGTTTCTAATCCATCATCCTTGATCAGTGCGCTGATGTGATTCCTCCTCATGTTTTTCTTCATCATACCATGGAAATATGAGTTACATTTATCCCCTTGGAAAGTATGTTTAGCCTTGGCAAGCTGTGAGTTGAATTTGTATTCTGCCTCTTTTAGTCTCATTGTGTTCTTTTTGGATGTCTCCATAGCCTGCAGTAGCTCATCTGATTGTGGATCCTCTCTCAAGGCTATAAAGTTCCTTTCATATTCTTCTTCAGCTCTTTTTGCCCTACTTGTAATATCTGAGAAATGTCTTTTGTTCAACTCTTTTAAAGGCTTTTTCAGATTCTTTAGCTTCTTGCATAAGATGTATTGCTCAACCCCTCTTCCTTGAAGTTCCCAGTTATCTCTGATTGTATCACTGAAATTTTCAGCCTGCCCCCACATATTAAAGTATTTGAAGGTGTAGCTTTTCATTTTTTGTTGCTCTAGGACTTCCACAACCACTTGGCCGTGATCACAAAATGCCTTTGGTACAAGATAGGTAGCCTTACAATAGAATTGAGATTCCTCCCAATCCTCATTTACCATAACTCTGTCTATCTTTGTGGATTTTTTACCTTGAAACCAAGTGTGTTCTTGCCCTGCCATCATAGCATCCTTTAGACCCATTTCTGTACAACAATCCCAGAGGTCTGATATTTCATAGGCAGTTACTGTTGACCCATTCTTCCTTTCACATGATCTCATTATTGCATTAAAATCCCCTTGAATCAACCATGGACCTTGTCTTGCATTAGCTTCTGATTTCAGGTCATTCCAAAGCTCTCTCCTTCTGATTATTGTGTGCAAACCATATACCTGAGCAAATTCAAAAACCTTCCCAGTTATCTTGCATTTCACCTGTCCGCTTATCATTTGATCAGTTGTCTTTCTATGCTGAAATTCTACCTTAGAAGGGTCCCAGATTAGCACAATCCTTCCTGCACTACTGTACTCAAAATTGTGTCTATAATGCCACAATCGAATCCCTTTCCCATAATCTCATCCAACTTTCTCTGGTCTAATTTTGTTTCCACTATTCCTAAAAGAGAAATGCAATTCTCTCTTAGGAAACACCTCACAGCTTTTTGTTTGGGGGAGCTGTTAAGACCCCTGATGTTCCAAGAGCCCAATATCATCTAGATTCCTTTGAAAGGGTGCTAGGCCCTTTGTTATGAGATGCACAGTCTGTTATATTGTTTCCCTCTGTTTTGGACTGATTAAGTGAGAGGCGCTTGCTTATCCTTTCACTTCTCCTTGCCTCAATCTGATCTTTCTCATTGTGACAATTCTCCTGTTTGATCTTATCATTACTGATCTCTAGTTCCTTTTCTTTTCCTTTTGCCATAGTGTTTCTCCGACTGTATATCTTCCCAGGAAACACTTGTTGTAAAGGTACAATTTGTAATTGAGGTTCCTTTTCTTGCTCCATCGGTGCATAGGTCATCTCAGTACTGCTGTCATCTAAATCTGATAGGATGTGGTACCTGTTTTCTTCTATGAAAGTCACTTTTTTCTTTTTCTGACTCTCTTTCCTCTGTTGGATTTTCCTCATATCCTCCTCATTCTTCCTGGATGTCTCGTTGTACATTCTCCGAGTATCCTCTAGATCTTTAACTCTAGCTGATGGAGGTGGGGAAGCCTTTTTCTTTTGGTAGGCCATGTTGATTCTATTGATAGGAGAGAAAAGAGAGGATTTAACATTGGACCTGGTTGTCCTAGAAATGGAGGGGGAGGCTCTGTGGGAGGAGTTATGGGAAGAGTGAGGTGGAGGAGGAGGAGGGGTTTGGTTGTGGGGTTGGGGATGGGGAGTGTGTTGAGTGGTTTGGTTTGAGCTTCCACCAATTTGTGTGTCTGAATTGGGTTCCATTTCAGAGGGGAAGGGGTAGGCTTGGCCTTGTGAGTGCACTGATTGGGGTTGGCCATTCACTCCCATTGTAGAGTTTGGGGAATGATTAGGAGGATCATGGGAGGACTGTTGGGCATTTTGAGGAGGAGGAGGGGGTGGGGGAGGAGGGGGAGTAGGCGCGGGATGAGTTGGTTGCATGGGAGGAGCTTGTTGTGTTCTAGAGGAGCCACCCTTCTCAAGAATAGGGCCTTTTCCTTTGTCTCTGACTCCTGACCTATTCACTGGACATTTAGATGTTTCATGTCCATATGTGAGACACCTATTACATCTCGGAGGTAAGTTTTCATACTCTATTAAGCAAGTATGATCAGGGGCATCTTCGAATTCTATGGTAATTTCTCCCTTCAACTCCTTTGAGCAATCCATATCCACTAGGACTCTTGCATAAAGCTGCTTCGTTCTATCTTCTGTGTAGGCGTCAGTCATTATAAGGTCACCTAGCTTAGAAGCAATCCTTCGTAGCATAACTGGTGTCCAAAACTCAGTTGGCAATTTGTGGATTCTCACCCAAATTGGGAGGCTGGAGAAAAGAGCCTTGTCGAAAGTGAACCTTTCTGGGACACATTTGAGAAGTAAGGTATAACCCGGGCCATTGTAAGGTCCCTTCATCAGCACTAAGTCTTTGTCTTCTTCCTTGTCGAACTTAAACATAAACCACCCACCCTGGGCGTTAAACTGATGCTTTGGCGAACCCTCTTTCATTTTCCCAATTGCTTGGAATCCTGGGAATCTTCCAATAACATATCCAACTAGAGAGAAACCCCAAGCCTCTTCTAAACTGAGACAATCTTCTTTCTTTGCCTTTACTATGTCACCCTCACCAGAGCTTTCATATTCAAGCTTAAAGCCTCTTGTCCTTGGAGGTCTTCCTGCAATACCTGATTTAGCAGCCCATGCTCCTTGCAGAGTAGTTGAATTCTGTCCAGCTTGGGGTTGGGAAGAGACTGGAGTGGGTTTGTTTTTGTAAGCTTCAGCTGGGGTTGGGTCAGAGGTTATGTCTTTTGTGTTGGGGATGGTTAGGGGGGGTGGTTTTGTATCTCCTGCAGAGGAGGGGGTGGATAGGTTGGAAGCATTTTGGTTGGGTTCAGTCTGGTTCACATGAGACAGGTTGCTTGCTTCAGCCTGATCCGAGTGACTTTCCTTATTCAGACTACTAGTTCTCTGCTCATTGCCTTGTGATTCTGTTTCCACACAAATACCCTCAGGCACATCATTTCTTTCATTCATGTTTGAGCTAGGTGTATGGGTAAGCTCAGCAGCAGGTTCAGAAGGAGCCTTAGTAGCAATTTGCATTTGCTTTAAGCCAAAACCATCAGATGCATTTTCATTGTTCAAATTCACAATAGATTGTAAAATATGTTGTCCCTCCATTGGGATCTTCTCAACATGTGATTGTAAAACAGAAGAATATGAATGAGAAACAACAATCATATCAGCTTGTCCCTCCTTAGGGATCTTCTCAGCATTATCATGAACATAAACCTCTGAATTTAAATAATGAAGATGTCCCTCCCTTGGGATCTTCTGCAAAACATTGTCTATCCTAGAGGACCCGGCTAGATCCGGGGGAAGGGGGGAAGAGTCACATACCTGTGTAATACGGAAAGGCTTGAACACAGAAGAGGGAGAAGAACCTGGAGTAAACTTTGGTGTATCTGATATTCTGTGCTCCGCTTGTAGCTGGATGGCTGATGTGTTTTTGAGGAGAGTACCTAGCACTGTCGTCTTAGAAGCAGAATTCGCATTCATTGCGTCTGTTATAGGAGTAGGAGTGAGACTGATTGCCCGTCGACCAGGCACAGGTGATTTCTCCTTGCTCATCTCAGGGTTGCAGGCGATCGCTCAATCGTGTTCTATCTTCATCCAGAACCAGCCCTGGCTTTTTGGGGGTTTTCCAATCCGACCACCTCACATCAAATTGGTAAGGTTGTAGGTTGCGTACTGGAAGGGAAGGTTAGGGATGAGGTCAATTTTTTAGTAGCTATGGTCAAGCCAACCTCGCAGGGTAAAACTTTTGAGCCCTTGTTCATTCGTCAGGAACCCTGGAATGTGGGAACTTTTGAATTTTGCCTTCACACGCGAAATTTGCAAGGTGTCTGCCCGAGGATGATGAGGTGAAGCCCAGAGAGCTTTCAATTTGAACAGGACACAGTCTGGATCCAAAATTTTCAGATACGAACCATACTATCAGAACCCTAGAATTTGGGGTTTTGCAGGAGTCAAATAAAAGGAAAAACCGTAAGGATTTAGGTTGTTGGGAGGTCAAGAAATGTAATCTGGGTGGCAATTTTAGCAGAAATGGCAGAAAACGACCCCTCGAAAGCTTTAAACTCCGTCAACACTGTTCATCTTCAAGCTCGAGAACACCAAATACCAGTCGGGCTCGCACCTTAGACCTGAGCTGAGATTCTAAGGAGGAGGGTGCGTTGGGGAGGTAGGAGTCTGGAACCGGAGTGCTTGGGTTTTTCCGGGCACCGGAAGCCTATCATCGAACAGTGAACCGGTCTTAGGAAAAGGTCGAAACTCTGGTCAGAGGGTTGCCATGGTCAAAAAGGATTTGAAAAATTCAAATATTCTGACCGTTGGGCACTCTAACGGCTACTTTGGGTTGTACGGACAGACAAGTTTGGACGCCGTGAGGCCTTTGAAGAGGGTATGTTTAGCTCCGGCGCCGAGCACCGCCGCCAAGGGCGGAGGAAAAAACCTGGGGACTTCTTTCTTTGCTATTCGATGAAATCTATAAAGAGGGATGATCTATTTAATTTAGTGGACAATAACAAACGTGGTCGGTGGAGAAGTGAATGAGTTGGTCGGTGGTGGAGTAAAAGAGGTGGTCGGTGTAATTAATGCACCTGGTTTCACTAACCCATCTTCACTTCATTCAGATCAAAGGAGGATCAGGTGGGTGTTTGGGAGCAAGTAGAGAGACACTCGGTGGTTCCAATGGGCTTGCTCGGAGGCACAAAGGCCACCGGGAAGCTAGGCACTAGGTGGTCGGAGCTCACGTGGTACAAGGGGGAAGGCAAGAAGGAAAACCTTCTTTGAGAGTTTCTCTCTCTAACCACCCGCTTGTGTATTCTCTACGGCAAAAATTTGGTCTATCTATGACCAGTGGTTGACTATGTTCTCATTCTCGAAACTTTGGTTACAAGTTGTCAGGAAATCACCCGTGTCACCAAAGTTGAAATCCCGTGTTAACTTACATAATAACCCCTTCAACATTTTTATAATGGTGATTTTAATATGGTCACAAGGGTGATTTCCTAACACGACTAGCACAAACACTCAGGAATGTAAACATGAGCTGAAACAAGTGCCAATGCATGGGTGAATTCATTATCATAGCGTCAACCACCGAAATGTCAAACATCAAATTGAAAGCTGTGACATGATAACCCCTTCAACCTGGCACGGGAATACAAAGAGGGTGACATGGGTTATTTTCTCAATCCATCCCCAAAAGTACTACGAAGTTCTTCACCACTTAACTGTAGTATGTAACCCGTTCCCAAAAGTACTGTAGCCTACTTAGAGTTTGTCATATGTACAAATAGCCTAATTACACTACCAAGTACTTAGCCCATTCACAAAATAACATAGACAGAGAATAGTCCAACCACTGACCCCAAACTGCAAATGCAAAAGAAGACCCAACTGTTGAGGTAAGGCGTTGGACCACCAATGGAGGAACACATCTACGAACGACGGCGCTTGAAACGGGTAAATTCTCCCCGAGATGGGTATCGACAAGTCTTAGGGCGACCAGGGCGCCGCTTCACATCCGAGGGGAGACACACTGCGCTGGACATGGTTGGGGGGATTCGCCAATCTGCTCTTGGAGGAAGCGGATATAGCACATTCTCGTAACACGCCTTTCATGCTGCGACTTTGTAGAAGTCATTCACGAGAGAGAAGAAATTGGTACCTCGAAACCTTGCAGCGGCTATGACGTGCTGGCATGGAAACTGGTCAATGTCGAACCGCTTGCATGTGCAAGTCCGGGCACTCAGGTTCACAACCCAGGTGGAGGACCCTCTGCGAACAGTGTACTCGTGTGCGCTGAGCGCTCTGACATCCATGAATGTTGCCAACGCATAGCTCGTTTTCAGCTCACCTTGAATGTAATCGCTCATCGGCGACCCCGATTTGGTGCTTTTTTCCCGACGCTCGTAAAATCACTTGGATACTGTTTTGATGACAGCATCAATCAGGGTTGTGATGGGTAGGTCGCGGGGCTCCTTGAACACGGAATTCAGACACTTGGAGTTGTTCGTCGTCAATATGTTGTAGCGCATCCCCAAGAAGTATGCCCGAGCCTAGTTCTGGAATCCAACCTCTTTCAGGTATTGGTCCGCAAGGGGTGACTGAGCGCAGAAATCAGTGAAGTGCTTCTCGAACTTTGCCCTCGTGTACGCCCTCGCCACCTTGAAGTACAACGTCTGCAGGCCCGTCACCCCCTTGTACTTCACCTTGGCATTCTGAAATAGATGCCATTGGCAGGCCCCTTACTTGGCAAACACATAGTGGTCCCTCAAACCTTTGATGATACTAAGATGCCGATCAGAGACAAACATTACGTCCGGTGCATCCTCGACGACATGTAGCATGTTCTTGAAGAAGAAGCCCCATGACCCGTGATTCTCACCATCGACAATCGCAAACGCAATCGGGTATACACTGTGGTCTGTGGCAAATAGAAGCGTGCCCCTGAACTTCCCTTTCAGGAAACTCTCATCCACTGAAATCACATGGACATGGATATCGACACTAGCTGGTTAGGTGACATGGATATTTATGTTAGGTGACATGTAATATTATAGTACTGACATGGGGTTTTACCTTTCGAAGGTAGGGGATCGCCTTGCGCCATACCCCGAAGCTAACAAAGGCGTACTTGAATCTTTGGGATGCGTCCAACTCTAACCTAGTATATGTCCCGGGGTTAGTCTGCTCCAACATGTGCAAGTATGGAATAATACCTCGGTAGCTGTCTTCGTCGGTCCCATGCTTCACCTCCCTCGCTGTCAGTCGTGCCCTTTGTGCCTTCTAGTAGCTACATGATACTCCATACTCGGACTTCGTCATTTTCTGCACTTGCTCGGGAACGAGGTCCTTTCGAGTCCCGGTGAACCTACATATAATGGTGTCATGGTGAGTTACATTATGTGACATGTGGAATAATGTTGTGTGACATAAATAGCCGTTCGCAACTAAAGTAACACTTACGTGGTCACGAGGTTGCGTCCAATCATGTTCGACGTAGGATGTCGGCTATGGTTGTGCATCATGCTCAGGTCACATGTATGCTCCTGGACATATTGTCGAATGGACCACATAGTCGTGCGCCAGTAAGTCGACGCCCTTAACATCCACGTGCACTTGGTGTCCACACAACCAACTAAATACGTCGATTTACACGACCTCTTCACTACAAACTCGAAGCACTTCTGCACTGCAATCCACTTAAGGCAACACTGCACTTCAGCCTTCGAGGTGAACAATTGTCCCTCCGAAATTTCTATCAGGTTGCGTCGTGGATCCTGGGTCCGAGGCGTTGCTCTGTCCACCATAGCTTCAACTTTCTCCATCGTAGATGGGGATGTGCTGGACCTAGGAACCCAATCTTCAAGTTCCCTCATCACCTCATCCTCAACTTCGTCCCCCTCCGTCGACACCCTCATACCCGGGTCTTCCTCAAAATCCTACCAGTCAAAATCATCCCAAACTTCTTCCCTCTTCACTCCGGAATTGAAGTCCTCCTCTTCCTCCTGACTACTAATGGGTATGACATCCAACCCCTTATACATGTCACCTTGACATTTTACCGTGTTATCGGAGGAGGAGTCTGTGTCACCCAAGTGGATAACATCTAAACCCTCACCCTTGTCACCCTCAAGAATGTTCTTGTCACCAGTTCCAAACCCCTTGTCAGCTGCTTGCTCCTGGCTCTTCCTTGTAACCCCACCCAACTGGATCAATTCCGGACCTCTACCCTTGTCACCTACACTCATAAGCTTTTCACTAGTTCCAAACCCCATGTCAGTAGCGTCCTCCTATCTTTTCCCTATCACATCACCCATGTGGTTCGACTCCAGACATTTACCCTTGTCACCTTCAAAAATAAGTCTGTCACCAGTTCCAAAACACATGTCAGTAACGTGATCCTGGCTCTTCCCTATCACCTCAGCCAAGAGGATCACCTCCGGACCCTTACCTTTGTCACCTGGACATATATCCTTGTTACCATTTCCAAACACCATGTCAACCTTGTTTTTCACCCTTACATTGTTGCTCTTCCCTATTGACTCGCTAACCCCTCCTCCACCGTATAACCCCACATCTACAAACATAGGGTTTGGTTGTGGCTTACCTTCTGCCTCCAGCTCGTCCACCTTTTGAGAGTTACGAGGCCCACTCAAGCATTCTTCCCCGACGCCGGGTTGTGGTACTTGAAGGCTCTCTTTCACCACTGGACCAACATATATCGCCATGGGCCATGGATGTTCCCCAGACTTCGAGTTCAGAAACTTAAAAGCCTCAAGGTCGTCATCGTCACCTATCGTTATCGGATGACCCGCTTCTTCCCCCTTTGGCATGTAAGACTACCGCCAATCTTCATATGAACAATCATGGCCGACCTTGAGCCTCAACAGTTGATTCAGAGAGGCGAAGTCGATGCCCTCTTCAATGATCTTTAAAAGAGTTTACACAATGGTCAAATATATCAACGGATGTGAAATTATTGATTCTGAAAAAAAAAAAAAAAGCGCGCGCGTTTAGAGAAAAAAGGCAGAATCAAACACTTACAAAAAAATTGGAGTCCGGGTTTCAAATTTTGGAGGTAATGTTTAAAACTTCACAAAATTTGACCCACTTTTTGAAATAGGTCCCAACACTTGAAAAAAAATCTGACCCCTTTTCGAAAATTTGTAATGGTAACACTTCAAACATTCAATTTCTCTCTCCCCCACATTCAATCACCTCTGCTCATCGTCTTCTTCGTCTGAGCCCGAGGGTTTCTCAAATTTCCCTTGGAGGCTACAGATTCCATGTCCTCCAATTTCTATCCTCTCCTTTCTCCCAACTCTTTGTCTTACCCTCGACTGGATGTCACCACCGTCCCTACTGCCGCTACCCACATATCTGAGATCTCTTTCTCCCTAAATCCCAAACCTCACCTCTCTGGCTCTCTCTCTCTCTCTCTCTCAAAAATACAGGCAAAAAAAGATAAAACATGAAGAGGAGCCCAACTTTTGACCTCTCCATCTCCTTGCCGTTGATGCCAGCAAGGAAGAACCGGACCAAATCCGCCGAGATCAAGGCCGCTGGTTAGATGTCGATGTTGGAGCTCGTCCTTTCCCCTTCCTCAGATCTCAGTTGATTCGTCCGTGTTCTCCTCGCCGGTCGCCACTTCCATGTGAATCCCTCCCCTTTCAATCAGCGAGCCATGTGAATACCTTCCGTCTCAGTGAAATTCAGGTAACCCCCATTTCAATTCGCGAGCCCTATAACTTGATTTGGAGTTCGATTAGGGTTTCATCTGGGGGCTCACTGTTAGGGTTCAACTTGGGATGTTTCATCTGGGGCTTACTGTCGGAGTTCGATTAGGGTTTGAGCACAATGTCAGGCACATTGCCCTAATTTTTTAAATGGATGTTTCTTTCAGACAAGTTACTCTTTATTTGCTGCTTGTCTAGTGTCTGGCAGGTGGTCTAGACAGACTAAAGGTGTTGTTTAGACTTCATAGTTAAAATTTATTCCTTGTTTTGTTTCCTTTTTTTTTGTTCTCAAAAGTGTACATTAATGCAAAGTTTCAGTTAATGGGCTAATGCAAAGTATCAGTTTTTTCAAAACTAAAAGTAAATGAATACTCATATGAGTATGGGATTGTCTTGGGCAGAACTAAAGGATCAATGAAGTTGAATGTATTCTTGTGGTCTCTGATCAGTTCACTCTCTTCTTAAACATTTTTTTACTTTACATAATTTCGAGTGCTAGTGCTTGATGATCTCCTCATTCTTCCCTTTTACTTAAATCATGTTGTATATTCAGGAGTTCATAGTTGTGAGGATAAAACAGCAAGGCTACTTTTAGCTCACAAGGATTTAGAACTCGTGTATTTTATTGTCATTCAGAACTTTATAATAAGGGTGCATTTAGAAATCATGTTGGGTGTTTGGTGTTTTAGATGGACCCATGATTCTTTTACTAAGGATTATAATGATAAAGTGATGTTGAATTTTTGCAGGACGTGTCCTGTGGCAGGTGTAGGGTTCGCGGACGTGGTCGTGGCACAACATATGATGGTCCAACTCAAGCTGCTGCTGTGTGAATGGATGCCAAGGTACCTTAACTATCTCTTGTTTATAGTTGAAATTATTATTTAACTGTCCTTTGCTGTGTATCATCTAGTGACGCAGCTCAACTCATTATATTGGTTTCAGAAAAAGATCTAATGAGTAGCTAATGTATCTTCTGGTGATGTAGCTCAACTCCTGCATATAATGGTATGTGAATCTGTCTTCTACCTTTTTTAATTAGTTTTAATAATAATGCTTTTGAAGGCATCATAAAATACGAATTGGGGAAAATATAAATGCCATATGCAAATGGAGAAAGAGGTAGCGTCTTAAGTGATGGACAAACTCACTGTTCCTGTACAGACTTTGAACATAGATAGGTTTTTCTTTGCTAAAGATATCCCTTATTGACCAATTTATAGTTGCTCTATTCTAGTGAATGTTTAAATATTTTTGCATAGTTATGCCTGCATACTTATTCATCCCAGTCTCCTAATTATAAGTATTCTTTCAGAATCTTCAATCTTCGTACCAACTTCCAAACGGGAGCTAGGAGCTTGCTAGAATTTTATCCACTTTGGGGTTTGAAAGCACCATTTCACCGCCTGACAGAAAGGTTAGTATCCTCATATTGATAGCATCCTTGCACACTTCTTTCATGAAAACATGTTCTAATCACCTGATCCATTTTCAAGTTATAAAGGTGCAAGCTGATTGTTTAATACCAGCAAATCATGATATCCTTGATGGTGTGGATGATCTGATGCAACTTAGTTATCTAAACGAGCCATCCGTCCTGTACAACTTTCAATATAGAATGAGCCAAGATACAATTTACGTATGTCCTACCATTTTCAATTTTTTTTACAAGTCATATAAAACCATGTTTGATGTTGACTTGATCACCCTTTTCTTTTTATGATCTATAGACTAAATACGGATCAGTGTTGGTTGCCATCAATCCTAAGTACTAAACGGAGATGGTGAATTGATTTTTTGTTTAGCCTTGATTTTCCCCCTACCATTTTTTTTTTTTTTTTTTTTTGCCTCAAATGGCCAAATGTCTATGAATAATTCATTTGAGCAACAATGATGTTTTTAGTAGAGGATATTTGTTTACTAATTTTGTTCATGGATCTACAACTCCAAGCTTCCCACTTTGAGTTAATTACTTATTTTCTTATGAGCTTTGCTAACTAGAAGGAATAAACTTTGCTAACTTGAAGGAATAAACTGAAATTCTTCCAAAATAAAGGAATTTCATAAGTTATGCTATAATCAACATTAACTAGCAGTTGAGTAGAAGTTGTTTTCTTCCTCCATGCCTTTATTTATAATAAGTGCATGATAAATTTACTAATTAATTTATAGAAATTTAATAAGCTATGCTATAATGAACACTCGTACAAGTCATCTTGTCAACATTGTCGTAAGTTTATTCTCCCTTCTGAATTTGTAGTTGGTTCACATTAAGATTTTAGATTCTAACTGAATCTTCTAGGATTTAATACTCTTTTGTTTTTCTTTTTGCATTTTACATGCTTTTAGAATCCTGATAAGCATTTGATAGACAAGACGTGTTTAAATGAAAGGGTGGTATAGAGTCAAATAGATTATTCCATCTTGTTGAGGCAGTGTTCTCTGATATCTGTCAAGTTGTTTTTCCAAGTCCTAAGTTACACTTTTTTTAGTATGAACTAGGAGGCACCAGGAGAGAACTCATGGAAAAAGAGAATCATGTCTTGCAAAATGAGGTCTTCTACTCTTCTATATTCTTCCTTGTCAATTTCTAAATGACTATCCTCGCCAAGTTAATAGTGATTATTAGGGGTGGGCACAAATCCCACAAATCCCGCAAATCCCGTCCCGCATCCCGTCCCGATCCCGTCCCGATCCCGGTGGGATTTAGGAAAAAAAATCTCAATCCCGTCCCGTAAAAATTGCGAGGGACGGGACGCGGGACGGAGAATTCTCGTCCCGCTAATCCCGTCCCGTCCCGCATATTTATATATAATTAAATATATTCTTATATTTAATTAAAATTAATAAAAAAAATATGTAAGAAAATATTTATATTATATATTAATATTTATTTAAACCAAAATTAAAAATAATAATAAAAGATTAAAAATACATAAGAAATAAGATTGGACATTCAATTACAGTAAGTGAAGAGGGGTGGAAGTCTGAAGATGATGGAACTTAGTACATGAGTACTCCTCTGTAATACATTAACATGGATAAAAGGTTTGTTTTAATATATCCCAGTAAGACAACAGTTGATTTATAAAACAATTTAAACGTTGAAATAGTGTAATTATAAAACAAACGACAATGTTTATAAATGATACGTAATATACTAATATGGTAATGCAAACGCAGCCTTAATGTAATGAGGAATGGCCTTCGTTTACTGATGGTGAGTACTAATTGCTATTTTTAGAGTTAATTGCATTGTTTTTGAATTTTTTTTTACGAGGGACAAATCCCGTCCCGATCCCGTCCCGTCCCGTGAGGGATAAGACCCGGCGGGATTTGAAAAAAAAATTCAATCCCGTCCCGATCCCATCCCGCAAAAAATACGAGGGACGGGACGCGGGATTACCCCAATCCCGTCCCGTCCCATGCCCACCCCTAGTGATTATGATTAGCTTGTAGACAAATATGAAAGCCGAACATGAGAAGCAAAAGAAGTTAGTTATGTATCTAAGGGTATATTATGGAACTAAATATTATCTTTAGTTATTGAACTCTTTCTAGTGTTCGATTGAAATTTAAGCTTGTTAATGGCTTTTCTAAAATTTGTAACACTTCATTAACCTATAGACCAGTGATGAATTTACTTTAAAAACACATGTTCTTTCCTTTTCAATACAAAGGAGGATTGATGCACTATCAAAGGAGAAGGAATCACTGTCAAAGGAGTAACTGATGGAGAAGGAATTGCTGTCTAAGGAGAATGAGGAGATGAGCAAAGAGATCCATGATCTGATGAAACAACTTGAGGGCAGTCGACAAGGTATATCTGTGTTTGATTTTGGCAATGGATAGTTCATTTGCAAAACATTTCTTATGCCTAAAATGTCCTTTGCAGAAAACAAGGTAACCGGGGATGTTGAATATCAGACCCTTGTGAATGAAAAGGACAAGAGGATACAGGTTTTTGCGACTCTAATTTTATAAATCTTCCCTACTTTAAGAAATCAACAATCTAATCAAGCTCTTCTCTTACAAATGCTATAAATCTAGACACTGGAGAAAGTTATTGAGAGGGAAAGAGAAGAGAAAAGGAAGGAAATTGATAGGCGTATGCAGACTGAGAAAGCAGCAACATTTAAAGTGACAAGTGTGGATCAAGTTTTTCATCTTTGCATTGTTTTCTTAGTACAATTTTGCTTATGCATTACTAACAATGGTTGGTGTACAACATACTTCTTGTTTGTATTTCTGCAAAATGAAAGTACACTATAATTAGATATGTAATGCCTTGTATCCTGCTTCAACTCTTGTTCCCTTGCGTTTTTTATTGGGAGGAAGTCCATGAACATCCAATTTTTAGGTGAAATGTTTTTTTATGATCTTATAAGATTCATATTTTTAAATTTTAAAATTCAAATGCATAAAATTCTTATCAAATTGAATTGACCTGATTATGATCTTCAATTGGCAGGTTCCATACGATAACACCACTGTAGGCAGCTGCTGGAGTAGTGAAAAGAGATGTCGGTGTGGTAAAAATAAATAGATTAAAGCTTATTATGACACCATTGATAGGAGTCATGTCTGGTCAATGTGATGCATCATTCCGATCATCCTGCTTTGCTTCGATTTTCTACTTGTTCTCATTTTGCTTTGCTTGAAAAGCTATGGTATTCTCTGGTGATGATATTGGATTTTTTTTTGTTCAGAAAATTAGGACCGGTGAGCAAGATGGGAAGACAAACAAGCTTCAGATTGTGAGTGCAAAAAACATTTTAATTTTATATGATTGTCTACTTCTTAATTGATGAAGCAAGAAAGAATTTTATCTCTGCGAAGGTATATAGCAAATGCCCTTCCTCATTCTATCTGATCTCTAAGATACTAGTAATAGGAAATTCATTTTTTCTAGTGAAACGTGATTTATTTTGTCTATGCATAGGTTTCTCTTTAGGCAAACTCTCATGGGTCATGTTTCTTACTAAAATCTAGATAAAGGTTGCATAACGATTGTCTTTATCTAATAATATTAGAAGAGGATTTATCTGTTCATAATGCTTAATAGGATTTGAAAGTTGGTTTGATGGAGGGATTTTCAATTATTGTGGTCCGATTCTAGACAATCTATTTGTAAAGTATTTGCTAGCAAATATTACAAGATCTAACACTTTTATGGTCACCTTATTGCTTTTCCATCATTAATATAGCATGCAGTTTTCATCCCTACATGCCTTAAATAAATATTTCAGATCCATATCTTGTGAAATATTGTGGTCCAATTCTAGACCGTCTATGTAATATTGTGTGTTTCTATTGTTGTTTGTTGCGTGATGTTTGCTGAAATTTCAGAGACGCTGTAGGTAGGCATGTGAAGTGGCCTAAAAAATGGGTCATTGTGAACCTTCGATCCAAACCACAGAGAAAGCCAAAGGAAGCGAAGAAGTTATTAATGCCTGATGAGTTACACCCTAGGTGCCAAGGTCTTGCCAACTCTTATACAAACACGCCAAGTTCATAATGAAAAGAAAATGTAGGTATTACTTGGTGTTGTTGATTGATAATGCAGGAGAACCACGTCTTTTGGGTCTTATCGTTTAAAACATTTATGGTATGAATGTTGGTGTATCATACCCTGATCGATATAGGTGTTCAGGTTAGCCTTACCTTTTTTTGAGATGTTGTGGCTAGCTAGGTAATGTATGTTGTAGACATGTGGGTTAGCCTTACCTTTTTTTTGAGATGTTGTGCCTAGCCAATTTTGTGGCTATGAATAGTGGCGGCGTATTTTGTAAATGTTACAATATGATGCTAGTATTTATGTAGATGTTTTCATTAAACAACCTATCATTTCGAAGAACAAACAATGCGATATTCTATCAACAAAAGCGTGTTGTGTATCCAAATAAAAGACATTAGATTATATATGAAAATAGCAGTGCGTTCATACCTTTAACATTAGATGAGGCTATTGAAACAGATGTCAATATAATTATACACATAAGGTGATTCATTTAAATCAATGTGCAACACCAGTTTGAATATTAAAATGATATATGAACTGATATATATTTGTCAAAGTAACATCGTTATTTGCCAAAGAAATTGATGTGTCATTGTAGCAACAACATCATTTTAATTTGAAAAAACTGATATAAATATGGAAAACGACATCTTTTGTGTATACAACCACAATAGTGCATTAGTTTAGAACAATATAATATCACATATAATGAACATGAAAATAATACAGAGAGATTGAATACTCTGAATATGATGCCGATAATATGGAAATACATCAGTTATGCCTATATTTCATGTGGTCGGTTAAATTAAAACAATATAAAATCATAAACTATACATCAGTTATGCCTATATTTCTAGTAGTGAAACGACCAAAAACACCCCCTCTGCATGCAACGACGGGCTCCAGTCTAGGAGCGGTGGGCGCCGATGTACACAAAACACGAATCCGAGCAAAAAAACATTGAGGAACAAACGTCTAAACTCTTCCAAACTCAAAATTGACGACCAAACATGGATTCAAAGGCTTTCTTTGATGGTAGGTATGAGAATGGTATGGAAAAGATTGAATTTGATGGATAAAGGTATTGATGAATGTGTTTGATGGGTAAGAAAACGTGATTGAAACACAAGTCGCTTTAGGTATTTGGAATGGACTCAAGTAGCATCTTGGGTTTTATGTGTTTTCTCGGAGACAAAGGCTTTGAATGATCAAATTAGGGAAATGGATTATATGGTGGGTTGGAAAGGAATGATCATCTATCAAAAAAAAAAAAGAAAAAATTAGAAATAGATAAAAATAATGAAAGAAATAAAAATAGGAAAAAATAAAATCTCTAATCCTAAAATAAATAAGATAAAACCATCTAACCTAAGATAGAAAATAATCTAATCCTAAAGATAGATAAAATAAATCAACCTAAAATAAAAAGATATACATATATCTAGCCTAAAGAAGATAGAAAATCAAATCTACCCTAAAAAACTCGGAAATAACATAAACAAATAGATAAAAAAGGATAGAAAATACTCCCTTCCAATGTTAACAAAAATCGGAAACGTGTCTGTGAACAGTAGAGCGGAGAGCGCCGGTTTTGGGGTGGCAGGCACCGTTATGTGCAGAACGCCAATCCGTCATCCAATTAAGCAAAATTCATCTACCAAAAAGGTTCTAACACATCACTACTCTAATGTACAGCAAAAGACTTGTCCTACTTTATTGAAGTGAAAATTAAATGCGAAATTGAAACAATATTACCTAATCTACCTTAGGTTGCCTCCCAAGAAGCGCATTTGTTTCACTCCTTTGACTCGACGTGATGCATTTCTTGATCAAGTTATCCCATCAAGGTTCTCCACACTTTTCTTTTTCTTGACAAGAGAGGGAACCTTAGGAATTTCTCCAATGTAATTATCCTTTGCACCAATCAATTCCATATTGAAATGAGTTTCTCCTGGAGGTTGCCCTGAAATTACAAAAACCTAAACATTCTTAGGAATCAATTTCTCATAGGGAAAAAGAATAGAATCATTTGAATTAGACACATTCTCATGTGGCTTAAACAAATTCTCAATTTTTTTTACAACCTCATATTTCCCTAAGTTAATTTTCCCTTTGTTAGAAGAGTCACTAAGCAATGATTCATTTTCAATAGAAGCATCTAGCAAATTATTTGATTCATTCCGGCAATCATTATCATTAGAATCAAGAACATCCATGGAATCATTAGGAGAAAGATTAATAGACTCAAATATAGAAAATTCAATCTTTCTACCGTCAAACTTCATGGTTAGGGAACCTTCAAAACAATCAATCTTAGTCTTGACCGTTCGCAAGAATGACATTCCCAAGATAATTGGGGTTTCAGGCGTACCTTGTTCCATATCCAATATGAAGAAATCAGCTGGAAATATCAAATCGTTAACCTTAACCAAAATATCCTCAACAACTCCTCTAGGCTTAATACTAGAACGAGCAGCGAGTTGTATAGTAAAGTGTAACACTAGTTTCAGACAAAACTTTGAGACCCAGAAACATGTACAAGTTGTATAACATCACATGATTGAAGCTCCCAAATCCATAAGATCCTTTGTGAAGCTAGCATTACCTATTGAACATAGGATAGTAAACGTACCTGTATCTCCTCACTTTTTAGGCAATCTTTTCAGTAGCAAAGCATAAACATTTTCATTCAAACTTACCTTTTCTTTCCTTCGCATCATTTGCTTGTGTTTCATCGTGCATAGTTCTTTCAAAAACTTTGCATAGTGAGGCACATTTTTAATCAAATTGAAAAGTGGAATATTTACCTCACAATGAGCAAATGTGTCATAAAAGATTTATTCATCCGCCCACTTATGATCAGGTCTTAAGGCATGAGGAAAGGTTAGTGTAGGTCTTGAAACCTTAGAAGACCACTCCTTGGATGATTTCCTTGGGGATTCCACAACATCAAAATTCAGACCAGATACTAGAGGGGGCGGCGGGCGTCGGTCTTAGAGGCGGCGGACACCGTCATCAACAGAACGTGACTTCGAGCTTTTGTTTTCTTCCTCACCCATATCAATCACTTCCTTAGACCTCTCTTCAACATTCCTAGTGGGTATACTCACTTGTTTTCCTTCTCTAAGGATCATGGCACTCACATTCTTTTTCGGTTTAACTACCACTTGTGATGGCAACTTCTTCCCCGAAACCTTCGCGTTCAACTCTTCAATCTTCTTAGCCATTTGACTCCAAAACTTCTCTTGAACACTCATCTTGTCCAACAATAACCTCAATGTATCATCTATATCCTCTTGTTGAGTGTTTCTTTGACGATTCTCAAATTGTCCTCTTCATTGATAAGGAACTTTTTGCTGCTGACATCTGCCATTGAATCTACTTTGATAATTCAAATTGTAGCCCTGATTGTAGACATTTTTACCAAAGTTGCGGCGAGGTTCATAATCCATAGTACTCAAATCAGCGACATCCTCTTGAATCAAAGGACACTTATCATTTAGTTAAGTTGGATCTCCACAGACACCACAAGGTCTAGGTTGCTGAGGTTGATTCATCTGCGCAGCCATCTTGTTCACCAGCTCAGTAAGCCTATCCAAATCATCCTTGCAACCATCTATATAACTATCCAACTTATGCACTCCTCTAGCTAACTTCTTGGTGTTTCCCATATTGTTGCGATGCATTAGCTAACCCTTCGAAAATCCGCATTGCTTCCTGAGGTGTCTTATCCAAAATATCTCCTCCATTAGTAG
This sequence comes from Persicaria tinctoria, assembly GCA_037127255.1. Taxonomy (NCBI): domain Eukaryota; kingdom Viridiplantae; phylum Streptophyta; class Magnoliopsida; order Caryophyllales; family Polygonaceae; genus Persicaria; species Persicaria tinctoria. The sequence continues at coordinate 35,782,319 of JBANSL010000015.1, read as the reverse complement.
CATTGATTAAACTCTTATCGGTATCAAGCAAGCCCTCATAAAGATATAACACTAGATCATCCTCGGGTATACCATGTTGTGGACAACTACCTTTTATCTTCTTGAACCGCTCTATACACTCATAAAGACTCTCCATAGGTGATTGCTCAATACTAGATAACTCCTTCTTGAGTTGTTGAGATGAGTAGCAGGAAAGTACTTTTGAAGGAAAGCTTTCTTCAATTCTACCCAAGCAGTAATGCTTTCGTGGAGGGGGGGGGGGGGGGGGGTTAGGTAATAAAGTCAATCGCTAGCCGAATCTTTCAAGGTAAAGGGGAACACTCTCAACATCAATTGGTCATCGGTAAGGCCTTGGGATCTATGTCTATCGCACACACTCACAAAGGTTGCAAGGTGTTTGTTTGATTCCTCTCCAGGCGATCCATGAAAGTAGGGTAAAATAGTAGACCAATTCAACCTATACTCAAATCTTGAACCCTCAGGGAGATTAGGAAGTCTAATTACAAGTGATTGAGCACTCAAATTAGGTTCCTTTAGGTTTCTCAGGGTCCTTTTTGGTGGATTATCAACTTCGTCTCCCATCTCCTTATGTGTGTCAAATTCGAGCCTCCTTTTCAACCTAAGAGATCTTTCAATCTCGGGATCAAAAGATAAAGGTAATGAGTTAGATGAATGAGTTTGACCATATAAGGACACAAAAAAACAAAAAGGAATCAATGATGGAAATAAGGAAAAGCAAACTCTTTTCTTCCCCGACAATGGCGCCAAGAATTTGGTGCGGGACGAACGTCGTTGGCAGTTTCGCCCTTTGCCAAATAGTAATAATATCCTAACTAAAAGCTCAAAACCGATTATTAAATCAATGAATTGATAAACCAACAACTAGTATAGCGATGAAGTTCATAGTCGAACCCACAGAGAAGAACGGTTGCTATCCAATGTTTCTAACAATGATTCTTATGACAAAAGAAATGTTTTTTTAGCAAATTGATGACAAAGTAAAGTAAAGAGAAATATAATTGCAAAGTGTTGATAATAAGATAGAGAAAATATTTCACCGCTATAGGAACGGCGGGCGCCGCCCTATGCAGTGACCAACTTTCTTCTTTTCTTTGATGTTGTGTTTCTTTGCTCCTTTGTTGCTCCTTTCTCACCCTTCATATACTCCAAAACATGTCTTCTAAGATCTTCCAAGATCTCTTCCAAGGTCGGAATGTAAAACTGCAGAATAAACATTAAAAAGACGTAGATTCCAAACTCAAATACTTCACAAGAAAGATATGAAACTAGAGTAAAACACATGTAAAACTCCTATCTAAATGCAATAAGAAATACATATAATGTGATACATAGCAATTGGCTAGGCGGGCCAATTGCTAAAAGAAACGTCGGGATTTCAATTCATGAGTCAAATTCCACAAATAATTCAAGTGGCTCGGGTTGACTTTGATATTGAGCTATGGTGGATAGTTTTGCAATCGGCTAATTTACCAAGTCCTAATTAATTAGGCCTTCAATTGCCGATCAATTTGCACCGTAGCCTATTTCGATCGGTTGACCTTTGATTCTGAATCGGCAACGGCAAACGATCAATTCAAAGAATAACGAGAGTGATTTGGCAACCGGAATTAACTTGGATCGGACGAATATGAAACGATAAGGATTGAATGCGAAATTAAATTCGACCGGAAGAACGTGAGTATAGAGAACACGAGGAAAGGCGTGAAGGCTAGGGTTGAACAAAGAAAAGAACGCTTAGCCAAGCGCTCTTCTATTCAATTCAACGTAGTTCTAAAAAGCCAAAATACAATTTAAATAAGTGAGATTGGTTCCTATGCAAAGGAAACCCTAGCTATCTCACATTTATCTAAAATAATTAATTTAAAACCTAAGATAAATACTACCACTTTTATCTACCTAAAAATAGCTAAAAATTAAAATAGATAAATGAGCAAGGAAAGAATTATTCCTCGCTTTTATTCTCCTAAATTAAAATAAAAGAAAGGAAATAAATGTCTTAAAAATACCAAGGTCATTCGGTCGTACCCTAAATTGGCTTCATCAAGGTAGAAGGGCCCCACGATCCATAGACCGAGCTCAACTCCATGGTGGCGCCTTCTTCTTTCTCGGGATGATCGGGTCCTCGAACCGTCTTGACCAGAGGGCCAATCTTGCTGGCATCATAATGCCTAAATGAAATATGCATTATCACAAAGCCCGGAGTTGACTGAAGCTTAGAGTGCTCGATATCGACCACTCTGGTCGATATAACCCGGAAGTCCACGTGCGGCAGACGCATCCAGATAAGTCTGTATCTTTGGAGGATTACTATCCCATGATTTTATATCTTTCCATCATTAGATAGACTTCTATAGTTAGATTAGATACTTTTCATTGGAGGTTAAATTTAGTTTTTATTATAAATGAAGTCGCTTGGGCTATGCTTTTATTATCTAATTTCATAGAGAACAAGAACGGTAGAGTTTTATTTTGAAGCTTTTGGTTTCTCGGCGTTCATATGAGAGTTTGAGCACGAAGATTGTATGTTGAGACTTTAGGGTTTTACTTCAATTTTAATGCAATTAGTTTATTTCCATAATATGATTTGTCTTTCGTCTACCATGAGCGAGTAGTCGCTTTTCTTATAGGGTCGGGGTGAGTCCGACGATAGCCATGTATGTGTGTTTGATGAGTTACTGATTTTTACATGTTTTCGTTTTCTTCTATCTTGCGCCTAATCCTTGAATGTGAATTTGAGGAATTCAAGTTGTGAAACTCGGAAAGTAATTAGGGGTTTTATTCAAAAGCTTATAAACTCTATTTATGAAAAAGGTAGAAATCCCTTAGGTTAATTTGTCATGAGATTTATTGATCTATGTGTGGATTTTGATGAGAATCTATCCCTTGGCTGAGAAAGCATGCTCTTTTCTATGTTCTTCATATGCACTTACATGGTTGTTGTCGTGGTAAACCCTAGCTTTGGAAGATCTATCATTGATTTGAACCCCGAAAATCTGAGCTTTTGTTGTGTTTTGTGAAACCCAACAACCCCCTGAACTTTTTTGATCATCACATCCTCACCCATCCTTATTTCTGTCAGCCCCTCTTGTCGTCGTTTACTGTCTCTATGTTTTGTTGCTCGATATTGACCACTCTAGTCGATATCGACTATGCTTGCTATTACTCTGATTTTGGTCGACGGTTTTCTGTGTCAACTAGTTTTTGCACTTACTCGATATTGACCACTTTTAGTTGATATCAACTGCTTTGTTTTATTGGTCTGTGTTGTTTAATTTGTAGGTTGTTGATCAAAGTCGGCTACATCCGCTCGATATCAATCACTGCTGTGACTTGTTATTGTTCTAGTGTTGAAGCATCGGCTGTCCATACTCGATATAGAGTGACTTCTAGTTGATACAGAGATGTTGTGCAACTACTAGGAAACGCTGACATTCTTCCTCGTGGATCGAACCTGATTCCTCTATACTCAATAGGGGAGTCTTGTAATTTTATTTTCTTGATCAAGTTGCTTGCTTGTGTGTGCTTATTCTACTTAATGCATAGCAAAAGTCCCTCGACAAATTTTGGCGTCGTTGACGGGGAAGGAATCAATCGCGCCCAAGTAGTTGATGTTTAGGGTTGGGACTAGCCCACCCCCATCTAGTTATCTAATGCTCTTTTCTAGTGTTTGTTTTATAGATGTATGTGACGCGGTGATCTCACGCTAGAGTGTGAACCATATATTAGACGAACCAGAGTGTTATTTACGTCTAAGAGAGAATCTAAAGAGAGCGATGGCCAATCAAGAGACCGTCTAATAGGAGCTGGAAAGGATCCAGAAGAAGATCCGAGACCATGATGCTAGAGAGGCCCAAATCACTCAGGCCCGTCAATAGGCAGAAGCAAGGGCTGATCGGGAAGCCCAAGCTGCAAGGTTTGCCTAGGACCAAATGAACCTAATTCCCCATAATGCCAAGCAGTATTTGCACCCGACACTAACGGAGCCACAATCTCCTATAGTCATCCCTAAAGTTAGTTTTGAGATCAAGACAAGTTTCATTGTTGAAATCCGGAGACACACTTTTGAGGGGAAGTCCATTGAATGTCATATGGCACATATTTCTACTTATCTTGATTTATATGAAACTATTGCTAACGGAGGAAACTTATAATATGTGCGTGGCTTTTAGGTGATCGCTTACAGGAAAGGCGTTGCAATGGTTGGCGAGCTTAACCCCATAATCCATCCGTACGTGGGTTGAGCTTAGGGACTGATATATGAGGAAATCAAATTGAAAATAAAAAAGATAAATTCAAACCGAAACCTAGTCCATGCAAATAAATACAAGACTTCATCCTGCTGTAGTGGAAGGGAATCAGGTTCGATCCACGAGGAAGCATGTCAGCGGATCCAAGATAGCCCGTGTTCACGTCCGATTTCGACTCCAAGAACTCACTCAATATCGACCAAGGGGACTCGATATCGACCAAGTCAGTCGATTTCTTGGTTTCTGAGGACAAGTCGATATCGATCAGGGGAACTCGATATCGACCGGGTTCTGTCAATTCTGAGTGGTCCAGTCGATTTCTACCTGTGACCCGCAGAGAAAAAAACAAGAAAAGGTCAATTTCGAGTGAAAGGACTCGATTTCGATCAGATCAGTACTCAATATCGATTGGCTCAGAATACCGCCAGTCGACCAGTTCACTCAATTTCGACTCAAAGAAGTCAATTTTGAGTGCTATGCAGTAACCTATTTGTTGGCAAAATAAGCCTGTAAGGATGGAAAAGAATGATGAACAGAAATAACCAAGGTTGACAAAATAACGATTGTAGATAATATATGAACTAAAACTTCCAAGATCGAGGCTTACCACAACGATAACCATGCAAGAGAATCAATAAATCACAAAAGATAGAAACTTTATTGATAAAGGAAAAGGCTTTCACCAAATCCGGCAAGTAGGAATATAAACCTTTCGATCAATAACCCTAATTGCGGCTATCCCTTTTCAATCCACCAGCATGGCTATCGTCAGGCTCACCCCGACCCTAGAAGTAGAGCGACTACTTGCTCATCGCAATAGAAGACATAATTGATGCAAAATAAACTTGCATAAATCTAAATTAAAAGTCTTTACAACCCCGACACTCCAACTTTCGTAAAAGTGCCAAAACCCTAAAACATTTTAATGCCTAAACTCTCTATTTGCTATTGGAACAAAGCTCTGAAATTGAATGACTAACTACTAGCCCCTAGGGCTTTATTTATAGACCCAAATCCTTGCTACCCAAGGAAGAGATTCTATCTCTATCTATCAAATGATAAAACTTTAGATAAAGGGGAAATATATCTAACATGGTAAAGTAGATAAATCCTATAGGGTAATTAATTGTTCAACCCTTAGGATAGAAAATAAGTAAAAAGATAAAATATCTCAAATCTTCACTTGCAAGAAGTCTTCATTCGGAATCGGATTAGGAATCGGATTCAGTTTGAGACTCGAAATCAGCGTCGGACTCGGAATAGAGGTCAGTCGATATCGACTAATATGGGTCGATATCGAGTCGTCCGGTCGGTTTCGAGTTGTGCTTCCACTCAACGTCAGTCTTCTCTGCATTTCGAGTGGCTCTCACTATCGACTGGGTAGGTCGATATCAACTCATCTTCAGCTCTTCGTGTTGTGCTCAACTTCGCTCGATGTCAAGTGCTCTTCAGTCAATTTTTAAACCTTCAGTAGGCATCAAGTGCATTTCCAACGCCTCTTAGTTTTGCTCTGAATTAGCTCCAAATTCTGCAATATTAAACAGAAACTTGTGTAGACCTCTATTTCTCGCTAATAAGCATAAACTACACAAATTCACTATATTGCCAACCCAGAATATATAAAATGATAGAAATAAGGAACTAAAATAAGTACAGAAACATGTTGTAAAACATGGACATCATATCACCCCATACTTAAGCTTGCTTGTTCCCAAGCAATAACTTGGATGGTAACTCAGGGGAATCTTGCAAAAACTCTCAACATAGTGAATGCATTTTCATATTACCAATAATACTCAATTTCCATCCTTGAAAAGGTACTAATGTCTCCATGCATGTGAATGAAAAGCAACATCTCACACAAAAGAAGGTTATTAAAACAATTTTTCCCTGCGACAAAGCATCAATAATCAAGATGACTTTATTTAATCTCAAACAGGAGTAGATGGGTAAAAGGCTAAAGATGGGATATATTTGGCCATGTGGTGCTAATAATCTGGGGAAATAGAGTAATTTCTAAATTTTCATACCACGTTCCTTCTTAATAAGATTTCTCACCTTTCTCTTATCCCTCAATGGTTTTTTCACTTATATGATTTTACCTCTCTAACCTCAGCACTGCCTTCTGAAAAGTCGCAAATATGGGTGTCATGAATGGCCCCGGATATTTAGTGCTTTGGACTCATCACCTTGGTGTCCAATCCTGCGGAACTAACATCTCAACGCAGACAGGGTTGATCTACCTTTATCTCATGAGGTGACCGGATTTCTTTTCTCTCATTAAATTTTTAATCAACTTTCAATTTCCTGCCAAACTTCAATAATGATAATATCAACACAAACACCATATAATATCTCCAAAAGTGATTTCCATTCTCAATATAATCCATGGATAAGGAAATAAGATAAGAAAGGGCAATATTTAGTACATGTAGAGTAAAAAAGATATAATGATAATATAAGGCTCATATATGGCTTTTGTGATGCAAATAGGTATATATATGACTAGGATTATAAAATGAGCATAATATGGAAAATATAAAGTCCTCCATCCTCTTATTGTGCAAAATGTCAAAAGCAACATCAAATTTACCTCACCTTTGTGGGTTTCTCAAGAAAAATTCGCACTTCATTGAGACTTCACTTTACTAGGCAATTTTGTGCAATATCTCTAATGAATCCACTCTAGCATCGTTGAGCCTTGCTTTAGCTTCCATGACACTATTTATTTGAACAATTTACAAGCTTTGGGAGATGTCTCATAAAACAAACCTTGGATTAAGCAATTAAGCATAAAAAACATAAAATTTACCTAAAGTTCACCATGTATAAGCAAAATCAAAAATATATGTATATAATATAAAAATGAGCTTTTCCCCCACCCCGTACAGAGAATATATAGTGTCCCCACAATATAAATAAAATAAAACAAGGGTAAAGGAAGGAACTCACCAAATAACATGTTGTAGAGTCGAAATCAGGGCTGCAGTCGATTGCTAGGAGTCCATATCGAGTGGACTATCTCGATTGTAGAGTCGAAATCAGGGCTGTAGTCAATTGCTAGGAGTCCATATCGAATGGACTATCTCGATATCAACTACAATCCTTCAGTGTCGAGTCTCAACTTTCTCGAAAGCTTGCTAGTGTATGGAACCTCTTAAAAGAAAGCTCGGCGAGAAAAGTAGTTAGGCAACTATATGCAGACATCGACTCTCTTCGTTTCTTCTGTTCTAGTTGGAATCCTTGGGAGTCGATATCGAGTTGTGTGACTCAATATCGACCAGGTTCGGTCTAAATTTCCACTCGATGTCAATTGCTGATTTGTCCTAAGTAAAAAAAAAAACCTTGCACGAAGTAAAAGAGACATGACAAATATAAAGTAAAGAAAAAGGGAAATAAAAATAGCGGGTTGCCTCCCGTAAGCGCTAGGGTTTAAGTTGCTAGCTCGACCTACTTTCCTCTTAGTTTAGCGCCAGGGTGGTGCAAATCTCTTCCTCATGGTCTTCCTTGTCGTAGTATTTCTTGACCTTGTGTCCATTTACTTTGAAGGTAGTGTCATCGTTTGCAAGCAACTCCATTGCTCCATGTGGGAAGATATGTTGAACCGTGAAGGGTCCACTCCATCATGTCCTTAGTTTCCCTGAAACAAGCGTAGTTTAGAGTTGTATAATAAAACTTTATCAGTTACCTCATATGTCTTGGGCACTAGCTTCCTATCATGCCATCTCTGTATGCGCTCCTTGTAGATTTTGGCATTATCATATGCCTTTAGGTGCCACTCCTCAAGTTCCTAGAAGTCAATAAAGTGTTTATTACTTGCCTCATCGAGATCCATGTCGAGCCCTTTAAGAGCCCACATCGCCTTATGCTCCAAGTCGACGGGCAAATGGCATGACTTGTCATAAACCAAGTTGTAAGGAGTTGTCCGCAGTGGTGTCTTATAGGTCATTAAATAGGCCAGAGCACGTCATCAAGCTTAGATGACCAATCCTACTTCGAGCGGGAAATTGTCTTCTCTATGATGGCTTTGATTTAACAATTAAAGACCTTCACTTGGCCACTAGTTTGGGGATGATAGGGTGTAGCCACCCTGTGCGTCACCCAATACTTAGCCAAAAGAGCCTCAAATTCTCTCTCGATGAAATGGGAGCCACCATCTGAAATAAGAACTCTAGAAAAACAAAAGCGAGGAAATATGTTAGTTTTAATAAACCTTGAAATTACCTTCGCGTTGTTGGTCCTAGTTGCCACAGCCTCAACCCATTTAGAGACCTAGTCGACCGCCACAAGGATGTATTTGTAGGGCCCTGACGGAGGGAATGGTCCCATAAAGTCAATGCCCCATACATCTAAAAGCTCCACCTCCAGGATCCCTGTCAGCGACGTCTCATTCTTCCAAGTAATGTTGCCCGCTCATTGGCATTCATCGCACGAAGTGACATAAGCTTGCACATCCCTGAAAAGATTAGCCCAATAAAAACCATATTGAAGTACCTTCGCTATAATTTTGAAGCCTTTTGCATGTCCGCTTGTAGGGAGGGTGTGACAATGGCGAATGACACTCTCTACTTCTTCCTCCGAGATACAACGTCTCAAGATATGGTCCTTCCCTTGCTTAAACAAGTAGGATTCATCCCAATAGTATTGCTTGACGTCATGAAGGAACTTCTTCTTTGCTTGCGAGGTTAGTCTTGCCGGGATCTCGTTTCCTACACGATAGTTAGCGAAATCCGCATACCAAGGAACCTTTGGTCCCTTTATAGCATAAAAATCACGAATAGGACTAAAGGGAGAGATAAAGAAGAAATCCTCATGTTATGGAGGGAAATCGAGTATGAAAATAAATCGAAATATAGAATCAAACTAACTCCCTATCTCAGCAAATAAAATACAAGAAACCCTTTCGTTGTAGTGGTAGGGTATTCAGAATCGTATCCACGAGGAAGCGTGTCAGCGCTCGCCTTTCTCATTTCAAAATCCTCTCGAAACTGACCAGTAGATTCCTCGATCTCGAGTAGAGTCTTCAATCTCGAGTAGAGTACTCGATATCCACCACTCAGTCGAGTAAACCTGTCAAGCTACACAACAGACGACGAAAACAGAGAAGTATCGAGTAAAACAGTACTCGATGTCGACCAGATTACTCAATGTCGAGTACTATTAGTCGATGTCGAGTGTACTGCAGAGAACAAAGGGAACCTTTGTGGATGAATAAAGACAGAATTGGTGGGATTGAATTTAATATTATAAAAGACTTCCAAGATCGGGGTTTCAATGCCACAATGATAACCATATAAGAATCATGCTAAAGGTATAAAAGATCATGCCTTTCATCAAATAACCTTCGTTATTAACAAGTAGGAAGATAGAGGCTTTCGCATAAACCCTAATTGTTACTAACCCTTTTCACATAATGTTGTGAGCCTAATTCGCCATGTTTTATATTGACTTTTATAATGATTTCTGTATGCATTTTATACATTTGGGTGAGAATAGTACAAATTCTATGTGGTTTATACTTATTTGCCAAATTATGGAGTCTACACTACTTTTTATTTAGTTTCGCATAAATCGAGGCAATTTATAGCAATTCGGATAAATGATGAAAAGCTCAAAGTCAACTAAAAAAAGCCCAAGGTCAAGGAGCAGCTGAGCAAGGACAAATCTAGCAGAAAACGAGAAAGAGCACTCAACACACTTCTAGTCGACGTCGACTACCCTAGACGATATCGAGTACATCAGGCCAGAATTTCACGAAGTTGAGCAGAGATCCACTCGTCGAGTAATCCTACTCGAAGTCGAGTACACAAGTCGAGTCCACCAAGGGCCCAAGCTCGAGTACAATCCATAAGAAGAAAGTGCTAGTCGACGTCGAGTAACACTACTCGAAGTCGAGTACCCCAGTGACGACTTCGCGTCCGAGATCGAGTGTGTGCCGAGAAGATAGATTACTTGCAAGAGAAGATATGTGGAATTCTATCCATCCACATGAAGATCTATCAAGTTCAAGAGGGGTTTATCCACCATAGTTACTTTCCTTATAGATTTATTTCCTTTATTCATTAAACTTTAGAGCATGTTACAACTTTTCTAGATTTATGCAAAGCTATTACAGATGATGCTAATCTAGAATATCTCAAACTAACGGCTTTAGTTTGAGATATTCTTGCAAGGGACCAACGAAAAGCCTTTAATTTGACATATTCTAAATTAGCATCATCTGCAATAGCTTCGCATAAATCTAAAAAAGTTGTAACATGCTCTAAAGGACATTCATTGGGTCTTTCCCTAAATTGAGTTCTCCTAATTTCAGTAATTGAAGAAGGACGAATTTCATAATTAATAGGGGGAAGAACGATCGGTGATTCTGGAACTTCCAGAGTAGGATGCAGATACTTCTTTGGGTTGGCTGGGACATGCCCAATCTGCTCCTCGAGTTACCTTCTCGCGTTGACCTCACGATCTACCCTTGCCTCCTACCTTTGTTGATTATGTGTATATTCTGCCTCTCATCGGGCGTGTTCTGCTTCTCTGGCGGTTAATTCCTCAATTCTTAGGCGGAGTTGCTCAAGCTCCTACGCTGGTGTAAGCTGGACCTCGTTCTCATTGTGTGTTTGCAACATCCTCCTTAACCTTTGTCGAAGATGGAAGTATCGCTCTGGCTCGAGAATAGGGTCGATAGGTGTGCGATCAGTTCTTCGTATGCACTTGCAAAACAAAAACAAAAAAGAAAGAGTAAAATTGAACTAAAAAGGGCGCGATTGATTGCTTCCCCGGCAACGGTGCCAATTTGTTTTTGTAGGAGGATATGTCAAGTATTAAAGTAAATAAAACTCATAAAAGCAAACCAACTCATGTCCATGCAAATAAATACAAGACTTCCTCCCGTTGTAGTAGAAGGCAGTTAGCATCGATCCATGAGGAAGCGTGTCAACGCCCGCCTTTTCAGTCCAGAGAACTCTCGAATTCGACTCAGGAAGTACTCGACGTCGACTAGAGTCCTCGACATCGACCACTCAGTCGAGTAAAATCTGCAAAACAGAGAACATAAACGCAAGAAAACAAAGCAGGACAGACGATCTCGAGTGATGGTACTCGATGTTGACTACTGTAGCACTCGACGTTGACCAGTGTCGTCGAAATTGAGTAGAACAGTATCAAAAACCGCAATGAAGAAAGACAGAACGAAACACGAAATAGGTGGATTTAATTCAATAAAGGACTTCCAAGATCGGAGTTTCGATGCCACAACGATAAACATATAAAATAATGTACAAGGTATAAAAGATCATGCCTTTTAATCAAATAACTGTCGTTATTAACAAATAGGAAGATAGAGGCTTTCGCATAAACCCTAATTGTTACTAACCATTTTCACATAATTAATCCAAGTTGTATTAAGATCACTTTTGCTTCAATAACACAAAGAAGGATCACCTTCAACTTTCTCAAAAGAATCATGCTCATAAGGATAGAAGATGAAATCGCATAAAAAGATTGTATCTTTACCGCATTACCTTACATGACTACCGTCGGGCTCACCCCGACCCTAAAAGTTGGGTGACTACTCGCTCTGCATCATCAAGAAACTCATCAATAACAAAAAGGAACTAAATTGCATTAATAAAATCAAATAGAGCTTACAACCGAACGAAGCCAAATCCCGCTATCGCTTTCTCCAATTCCACTCGGCTACAACTCTCTCTCTATTCGCTATATGTAACTAATTGTGACTGAAATTGAATGAATAAAACTCAGCCCCTAAGGCTTTATTTATAGTGTTCAACCTTAACTATTCTAGGGAGGAACAATCTATCTATATTTAAAACTTTCTATCCAAAAACATAAGATAAAGTTTAATGAATAAAGAAAATAAATCTATAAGGAAAGTAACTATGGTGGATAAACCCCTCTTGAACTTGATAGATCTTCATGTGGATGGATAAAATTCCAGATATCTTCTCTTGCAAATAATCTATCTTCTCGGCACACACTCGATCTCGGACTCGAATTCGTCATTGGGGTACTCGAATTCGAGTAGAGTTACTCGACGTCGACTAGCACTTTCTTCTTCTGGATTGTACTCGAGCTCGGGCACTTGGTGGACTCGACTTGTGTACTCGACTTCGAGTAGGGTTACTCGACGTCGAGTAGCCTTGGGCTCCTCGAGTGGATCTCTCCTGGACTTCATGAAATTCTGGCCTGATGTAATCGACATCGACTAGGGTAGTCGACATTGACTAGAAGTGTGTCGAGTGCTCTTTCTCGTTTTCTGCTCGATTTGTCCTTGCTCAATTGCTCCTTGACCCTGGGCTTTCTGTAGTTGACTTTGAGCTTTTCATCCTTTCTCCGAATTGAAGAAAATTGCATCGATTTCTGCGAACTAAATAAATACTAGTTTAGACTCCATAATTTGGCAAATAAGTATAAACCACTTAGAATATGTACTATTCTAACCCAAATGTATAAAATGCATACATAAATCGTTATAAAAGTGAATATAAAACATGGAGAATTAGGCTCACAACACATAATTAATCCAAGGTGTATTAAGATCACTTTGGCTTCAATAACACAAACAAGGATCACATTCGGCTGTCGCAAAAGAATCATACTCGTAGGGATAGAAGACGAAATCGCATCAAAAGATTGTACCTTTGTCGCATTACCTTACATGGTTACCGTCGGGCTCACCCCGACCCTAGAAGTTGGGTGACTACTCGTTCTTCATCATGAAAAGACACATCAATAATAAAAGGGAACTAAATTGCATCGAATTAAATTGAAGAAAGTACAAACCGAATAAAGCCAGATCACTTCCACTCTCCTACTCAACTCGGCCTCTCTCTCTCTCTCTCCAAAAGCTCTAGAAAACTCTATGAAACACAATTGTCTTGTGGCTTGGATGATCCCCAAAATCAGCCCCTAAAGCCTTATTTATAGTATTCACTCCTCGCTTTCCAAGGAAAGAATACTTTATCTATATCTAAAATTCTCTATTATCTAAAGATAAATGATAAAACTTTAAAGCAAAACAAATAAATCTCTAAGGCAAGTCTAACTAAAGTGGATAAATATCTTCCATCTTGATAGATCTTCTCTTAACTTGATAGAATATGTCGTGCCTTCACTTGCAAGTAATCCACATATCTCGGACTCCACTCAATTTCGACTCGGATTGGTTCTAGGGAGTACTCGACATCGAGTAGTGTACTCGACATTGAGTACATTCTTCTTCTCCTTGTAATTCTACTCGAGCTCGGGTGAAATTTTGGACTCGATGGGTACTCGACATCGAGTAAACTCCTCGACGTCGAGTAGATCTGGGACTCCTCGAGTAACTTTGCTGCTTGTGCACTCGACTTGGTGAATTTCGACCATGTTACTCTATATCGACTAGTGTAGTCGATATCGACCAGTTCCCGTTGAGGGCTTCTTCTTCTCTTTTCTGCTCGATGTGGCCTTGTTCAACTCTTGCTTGATCTTAGACTCTTTGTAATGGACCTAGAGAGTTTCCATGATTTTCTGCCTTTCTCCGAATTGCTGTCAAATGCCTCGATTTCTGCGAAATGAAACAGAAACTAGTGTAGAATTCATAATTGGGCAAATAAGCATAAACTACATAGATTCTGTATAGTTCTAACCTAATGATATGAAAGGCATGCAGAAAACGATATAAAATTAATATAAAAAATGGCAATTTAGGCTCACAACACCTCACTGGAATCCGTGCGTAATAACTCACCGTCCAATTTACTGTAACCAACTCGATATTGAGTAGTACCGACCGATATCGACTGAGATTCGTCGTGTTGTTGTGCACTCAATGTCGGGTGGGATTTCGAGTGGACATGACTCGATATCGGCTGAGGGTCATTCGATATCGAGTGCCCTTCGGCGCTCTGCTCAGCACTCGACTTCTAGTGGCATTCTGGGTGAGTGTGGCTCGATATCAACTGAGTGGCATTCTGGGTGAGTGCGAAATATGCTGAGGCATAGGTAATTGAGCATGTATGATCTAAGTTTGTGGGCATGCTTGATATTCAACAAAAAAAATTGTCCTTATGAGATATTTTTGGCCTCATAAGGGATACATCTATATTCCCTTTGCTTTTCTTGTGTGATTTACTCTTCCTATGCATTTATCATTCAGTATTGTCATGGTTATATATTTTCAAGACTGATTATATACATGTTCATTGCTTTATAAGTTCAAATGATAGAGGCAAATTTTTTGCCACATTTTATCCATGTCTACCTTATGTTATATCTTGCTTTGAAGCCAATTTGATCATTTAGCCTATTTTATTGATAGCTCCACAAAATTATATTATTCCTAGCCTATGATGAGCTTTACCCTCATTCCTGAGAAATTGAGATTTTGAGTGGGTTATGGAATCTATTTTGGAGTTGAGGAGAAAGAAGCTAAAGTGTGAGTTTTATGGTTTATGGTTTTGAGAAGATGTAATGTTATGTGTTTATTAGTTCCCTCATTTTTATGCATTTTTTCTTACATGTATTTTGGCTCAATTAAAAAAAACAGTTAAAAAAAAAAGAACAAATAGCCAACTTTATTTATTTTTGCATAATGAGGAAGAATTGGATTTATGTGGGTTAAAAGTTAGATTGGTTGAGTGTTGTAGATTACATGAGTGTGAGATGATAATGAGATAATGATATGAGTATGAGTTTATTGATATATTTTGAGAGTTGTGTTTATGGAGGATTTTTGGAGTTGTTATTATGTTTTGAGAGATGTTGTGTGTATGTGAGCTTGAGTATTATTGAGTTGGTTTGTGTTATGTTGGGAGTTGTTAGAATCTTATTATCCCGGAATTTATAGCACCACATGACCAAATACAATTCCTTGCCCTTATGTTTTTTTACCAAGCGCCATTACAACCCTGCCGAATGGAATCTTCTATGAAGGTTTCCATTGAGCGAAAGTCCTCTTGATGTCCTTATTTTTGCATTGACGTATCCGGTGGAGATTTTGTGATTTAAATGTCAATATTTGAGTTGATGCTTGTATATGAAATTGAGATTAGTGTAAGCTTAAAGCCTAAAAACATGAAAGTGAGAGATACACATTATCTTTGGTAAGGTTGGATTTTTGCGCATGCAAGAAACTTGATCTCATATATACATGTTATGACATTTATATGCCTTGATTATATTTGTACTATTTATGATGTTGCTTTTGATGAGTAAAATTGTGAAAGAATCTCCTGTGGGATGCATAGATGATGTTTTTGTCTTATGGTTGCTTGTGGATAAGTAAGAGTTAAGTGTGGGGGGATTTGATAATGCATATGTCGTATAGGCATTATAGGTGTTTCTTATTGCATTTAGATAGGAGTTTTGCATATGTTTGAGTCTAGTTTCATATATTTCTTGTGAAGTATTCGAGTTCGGAATCTACGCTTTTTTAGTGTTTATTCTGCAGAGTTACATTTCGACCTTTGAGGGATCGTAGAAGAGCTTAAGAGACATGTTTTGGAGCATATGGAGGCTGAGGAAGAGGATAGAGAGGAGAAAGGAAGAACAACATTGAAGACAGTCGAGGAAAAAGAGGGAATCCCGTCATTGAGATGTTGGCGTCTACCGCCTCTTGCACGACACCCACCGTGGGCTGATTTCTAGCGATTGCGATTTCGGATCCGAAGATTATATTTCCTATTATTATACTATTATATTTCTAGGGTTTTGCCAACTCCTTATGAGTCTTTATCAGGTTATTTCCATTATTTTCATAGGGGAGAAGATGAGGTTTTGTGAGACTAAGAACATAGTGAGAGAGAGAGAGAGAGATTTGGCATATGACTCGCTAAACTCATAGTTGATGTACATTGAATTTGCCATGTTTTCCATTAACATTTATATCAATTTCTATATACATTTTATATCTTCGGGTTAGAATAATGCAGGAATAGTGTAGTTTATGCTTATTTGTCAATTATGGAGATCTACACTAGTTCTTGTTTGATTTTGCAGAAATCGCGACACTTTACGAGCAATTCGGAGAAGAGAAGAAAACTTTTAAAGTCCTCGACATCGACTACAGCAACTCGAGGTCGAGTAGAAGCTAGTTCAGAAGACATCGAGCAGAGGAAGAGAAGAACGTCACTCGACACCTCTAGTCGACGTCGAGTACACTTACTCTACTTCGAGTACAAGACTGGTCGAAACCACCTCCTGAAGTAGAGATCGAGCACGGAATGGACCAAAGACACAAGACCTAGTCGACGTTGAGTACACATACTCTATGTCGAGTAGAACCCAGGAGCGAATCCGAGTCAAGACCGAGTCAAAGTCCGAGTGTTGATCACTTTCTTTGGCATGAAGGCACGAATCTTCTATCAAGTTTGAAGACTTATCCACATTAGTAATTCCCAATTTTACTTAGGGTAATTTCAATTATTTTATTTTACTTAATTGTTAAACATTTATCATTAAGGTTTTAGATAGATATATTTAGATAGAGATAGATTGTTCCTTCCCTGGATAGCAAGGATTGAACACTATATATAAAGCTCTAGGGGCTGGTTTTTAGGATCATCCAACAATTCCAATTTACACACAATTTCATACATTCGAAGGTAGAGAGAGAGAGAGAGAGAGGTCGAATAGGGTTTGGAGGCGAGAGTGTTCGATCTGGCTTTGTTTGGTTTGTACTTTCTCTATTTTGATTAATACAAGTAGTTTTTTATATTATTGATGTTTGTTACCGTGATGAAGAGCGAGTAGTCACCCAACTTCTAGGGTCGGGGTGAGCCCGACGGTAGATATGTAAGGTAATGCAACAAAGGTACAACTTTTATTGCGATTTCATCTTCTATCCCTATTCGTGATTCTTCTACGACAGTAGGAGGTGATCCTTATTTGTGTTATTGAAGCAAAATTCATCTTAATGCGAATTTGGATTAATTATGTGAAAAGAGTAGTAAGAATTAGGGTTTATGCGAAAGCCTCGATATTCTTAATTGTTAATGACGAAAGTTATTTGATGAAAAGACTTGAATTTTTATATCTTTAGCGTGATTCTTACATGGTTATTGTTGTGGCGTTGATACCCCGATCTTGGAAGCTTTTATATTATTGAATTAAATCATCTAAAATCTGTGTTTATTCCTGTCCAACGTTTATTTCATTGCAAAAGGTACGATTTTACTACACCGGCGAACTCGACATCGACTTCTGTTGGCCGACATCGAGTACCTCTAGTCGATATCGAGTACATTCTACTCGACATCGAGTTGGTTTTGTCTTATGTTGTGCAGTTTGCAGGTGAGATCGATTGTTTTAGTCGACATCGAGTACTTTTACTCGACGTCGAGTAGCTTCTGGTCGATTTCGAGGACGATTTGGAACTGATTAGGTGAGCGCTGACACACTTCCTCGCGGATACGATCCTGAAACCCTACCACTACAACATGAGGGATTCTTGTATTTTATTTGCTTGGACAGGGAGTTGGTTTATATTTATATTTCATATTTTATAACTAGTTTCCCTTCACGATAATTTTTGGCGCCGTTGCCGGGGAATCTATCAATCGCGCCCTTTCTAGTTCATTTTTACTCTTTTCTTTTTCTTTTTGTTTTACAGGTGCATGTGAAGAAATGATCGCACACCCATTGATCATATTCTCGAACCTGAACGCTTTTTCCATCTTCAGCAAAGGCAAAAAAGAAGACTACTAATGTCGATCGACAACGAGCACGAGGATCAGCTCACACCAGCATAGGAGCTTGAGCAACTCCGTAGACAAATAGAGGTGCTCACCACCAGGCAGGCAGAATACGCCCGACGAGAGGCGGAAAAGGCCCAAGCTAGGGAATCCCCAAGAAAATCATCCTAGGAGTGGTCTTTTTATGTTTCAAGACCTGCACCACCCTTTCCTCATGCATTAAGATTTGATCGTAAGTGGGAAGATGAAAAATTGTTTATGACACATTTGCTTGTTGTGAGGTAAATATTCCACTTTTCAATTTGATTAAAACTGGCCTCGCTATCTGAAGTTTTTGAAAGAATATTGATCGATGAAACGCAAGCAAAGGATGCGAAGGAAAGAAAATGTAAGTTTAAGTGAAAATGTTTCTGCTTTACTACAGAAAAGATTGCCTGAAAAATGCGGAGATCCAGGTATGTTTACTATCCCATG
Organism: Persicaria tinctoria; assembly: GCA_037127255.1. NCBI lineage: Eukaryota > Viridiplantae > Streptophyta > Magnoliopsida > Caryophyllales > Polygonaceae > Persicaria > Persicaria tinctoria. The sequence goes on along the minus strand of JBANSL010000015.1, from coordinate 35,763,889 downwards.
TGCAATAGGTAATGCTAGCTTCAACAAAACTATGTTAGACCTAGGTGCTTCAATTAATGTGATGTCGTATAATTTGTACATGTTTTTGGGTATCAAGGCATTATCCGAAACTGGTGTTACTATATAACTCGCTGATCGTTCTAGTATTAAACCCAGAGAAGTTGTTGAGGATGTTCTAGTAAAGGTAAATGATTTGATATTTCCGGCTGATTTCTTTATTCTACATATGGAACAAGGTACGCCTGAAACTCCAGTTATCTTGGGAAGGCCATTCTTGTCAATGGCTAAGACTAAGATTGATTGTTTTGAAGGTTCCCTAACTATGGAATTTGATGGTAGAAAGATTGAGTTTTCTATATTTGAGCCTATTTTAATGATTATGTAGATGTTCTTGACTCTAATGAAAGTGATCACAAGAATGAATCAAGTAGTTTATTAGATGCTTCTATTGAAAATGAATCATTGTATATTGAGTCTTCTAACAAAGAAAAAGTTGATTTAGGGAAAGATGACATTGAAAGAAAAATTAAGAATTTGTTTGAGTCACATGACAATGTGTCTAATTCAAATGATTCTATTGCTATTCCATATGAGAAATCGATTCCTAATAATGTTGAGGTTTTTGCAATTTCAGGGCAACCTCCAGGAGTAACTCATTTCAATAAGAATCTGATTGGTGCAATTGATGGATACATTGGAGAAATTCTTAAAGTTCCCCCTCTTGTTTTGAAAAAGACAAGTGTGGAGGATCCTGATGGGATAAGTTGATCAAGAAATGCATCACGTCGAGCCAAAGGCGTGAAACAAATGTGCTTCTTGGGAGGCAACCCAAGGTAGTTTAGGTAATATCATTTCGATTTCGCATTTAGTTTTTCAATTCAATAAAGTAGGATGAATCATTTCGCTGAATAATGGAGTGATGGTAACTTAGAACCTTTTTTGGAGTTGAATTTTGCTTGATTTGAATGCGGAATATCGCTCTGAGCACCACCGCGCCCGCCGTCGGTCCTGTTCACAGATGTGTCCAGATCTTTGGTAAGTAATTCTATCTTTTTATCTTTGTTAATTTCAGTTGTTTTAGGTTAGTTTTTATATTTTCTATATATTTAGGATTATATGTCATTCTTTCTATTTATTTATTTTAGGACTAGATTTATTTTATCCATTCTTAGGATTAGATATTATTTCCTATTGTGAGATCACGAGATTGATTGTAATGTCCTCCTTGGGCCTTTGGGCCCACTATACAATATAAGACCTATGTAATCTATCAAACCCCCGCAGTCGAAACTGGAGGGCCCCGTACAGTGAGACTAGACCGAAAATCAATGAACAACTATCGAGGTAAACCCTTGGTGAATATATCAGCGTACTGATATGAGGACGGGACATGTAGAACGCGGACATGTCCAATGGCAACCTTGTCCCGGACGAAGTGGAGATCGAGCTCAATGTGTTTCATGCGTTGATGCTGGACTGGTTTGCTAGCCAGATAGATGGCGGAGACGTTGTCAGTGTAGACCAGAGTGGCCTTCTGAAGAGGGCAACAAAGCTCAAGAAGGAGATTACGGAGCCAAAAGCACTCGGAGACAACGTTGGCAACACCTCTGGACTCTGCCTCAGCGCTGGAGCAAGACACGACAGACTGATGCTTTGCCGACAACGACACAAGGGTATCATTGAGGAAAACACAGTAACCAGACGTGGAGCGACGTGTGTCAGGACAACCACCCCAATCCGCATTAATGTAAGCAACAAGGTCCAGCTTAGAGGAAGGAGTGATCGTGATGCCTAGCTCGAGGGTGCCGCTGATGTATCGAATGATCCGCTTCAAGACCTGAAAGTGGGGTTCCCTGGGTGCATGCATGAACAAGCAGATCTGCTGAACGGCGTAACTGATATCAGGCATGGTGAAGGTAAGATACTGAAGTGCACTAGCGAGGCTCCTGTACAACGTCGGATCATCAACCAAAGGACCAGAATGAGAACTGACCTTGTTGGATGTATCGACAGGGGTGGCGACAGGATTACAGTTACCCATCTTGGTCTGAGCAACAATCTCAGCAGCATACTTACTCTGACAGAGAAACCGGCCAGACGCATGACGATGAACAACAACTCCAAAGAAGTAGGACAACTGACCTAGATCAGACATGACAAACTCCGCACTCAACTGTGAAATAATAGACATTTGAAGAGCATCAGAAAAGGCGGTGAGAATGATGTCGTCAACATATAGTAACAGGAAGGCCATGTTTGAGCCTTTGCGATAGATAAACAGACACGTATCTGAATGGCTACCAATGAAACCCAAGCGTAGCAGATGCGAAGCAAAGCGCTGGAACCAAGCCCGCAGATCCTGTTTCAGACCATAAAGAGAGCGCTTGAAAAGACAGATGTGCTTGGGACGATCAGCATCAGCAAACCCCGGCGATTAAAACATGTAGACTGTCTCATTTAGATGGCCATGCAGAAAAGCGTTCTTGACATCTAACTGATGGATGGCCCAGTTGCGCGACAATGCTAAACTCAATACCACTCGGATAGTGGTAGGCTTGACGATGGGACTGAACGTCTCATCACAATCAATACCTGCCTGCTGAGATCGACCCTTGACAACAAGACGGGCTTTATAGCGCTCAAATGTCCCATCAGAGCGGAACTTGTGACGGAAAAGCCACATACAGCGAATGAAGTTTGCCTCAGGAGGGCGAGGGACAAGAACCCAAGTACCATTCTTTGTAAGGGCCCTGTATTCGTCGAGCATAGCCGCCTGCCAATTTGGGTCGAGGGGGGCTGTTTTGTGGGAGGTGAGAATGGGGGAAAGGGAGGTCGGGGTGGAGGCAGGGGGATTGGGAATCGGGAAGGACGGATGCAGGGGGGGTGGAGGCTACGAGGAAGGCTGCGGGTGCTACAAGCCCACAACAGGTTGATAAGCCGCGGCCGCGGCATGATGCTGGGGCCGCCGCTAGTAGATTGGGCGAAGGGTGGGTTACGGGGTTTTGATTGGCTGCGGCCGCAGCATCTTGCTGCAGCCGCAGCATCACATCGTGGGGAGGGGATGACGGAAATGATGGATGGTAATTGAAAGCGGGGCGATGTGTGTTGTTCATGCAGACGATTTACCGGGGTCGGAAGACACCGGAGACGTTGCGGGTGTGTGGTCTGGTGGTGGTGGTGGAGGGGGAGAGACAGAAGCACCGGGAGAGCTCTGGGGAAGAAGAAAGTGAGGGAACGATGACTCTGACTCTGACTGAGACACATGAGGTGTAGGAGATGCAAAGGGGAAGCGAGATTCATCAAAGGTGACATGATGGGACATAATGATCTTGTGGGTGTTGATATTGAGGCAGAGGTAACCGCAATGATCAGACGGATAGCCAAGAAAGACACAAGGGGTGGAGTGTGGGTGAAGCTTGTGAGGGGCGTTGGATGACTGATTTGGGAGGCACAAGCACCCAAAGGTACGAAGGTGATCATACCTAGGCAAAGTGCAATAAAGTGCCTGAGTTAGTGAGCGATGGTGGAGGGTAGTGGAAGGGAGAATGTTTAGGAGGTAGCAGGTGGTGGCTAAGGCGTAAGGCCAATAGAGAAGGGGAATGGATGCGTGGAACAGGAGAGAGCGCATCATATTGGTGATGGTTCAGATGATTCGTTCGGCCTTGCCATTCTGTTGGGAGGTATATGGGCAAGACAAGCGATAGGAGATCCCATTGGTGTTGAAGAAAGTGTGAAATTCTTTGTTATCAAATTCACGACCATTGTCACATTGGAAATACTTGATAGAGGTGTGAAATTGTGTTTTGATGTAAGCATGGAATTTGGCAAAGAGAGGAAACACTTGAGATGTAAAATGCAACGGGAAAACCCATAAGAAATATGTATAATCATCCAGAAACAAAAGGTAATACTTATGACCCTCCTTGCTAGGAACATGAGATGTCCAAACGTTACTATGAATAATATCAAATGGGGTAAAAGTGGTGTTTAAAGACCGCTGAAAAAGAAGTCTGGCATGCTTGCCTAACTGACATGAAGAACATAAACTAGAGCGAAGCTCTTTATTACATTGGACTAGACTTTTAGAACGAAGCAAATCTAAAACTGCAGGACTAGGATGACCAAGGCGTGCATGCCAAAGACTGGATGACGATGCCGAGAGGGCGACTGGACTTGAAGGGCTGGATGGTGAGGGCGAAGACACAGGATAGAGCTCCACGGTGCTATTACATCTTAGGCGATTAACCCCCGTAGTAAGATCCTTCACAGAGAAACCAAACGGATCAAACACAAGAGAAACATTATTGTCAGTGGTGAACCGACGGACAGAGATAAGGTTTTTGACAAGTTTGGGGGCAATGAGGACATTGTTGAGGTGTAATGGGTTGGTCGGGGTTGGTAATGTGGCGTGGCCAATGCCCGAAGTAGCAAGGCGACCACCGTTGCCGACGATAATAGAATATGCAGGACCCTTAAAAGAAAGAGAAGATAGAGTACTTGAGGAGTTTGTCATATGAGAAGTGGCGCCGGTATCCATGTACCAAGCGGAGTTAGGAGGTGCCAGCTGCATGGAAGAGAAGGCGTGATGCACATAGTGTAGGCCTGATCAAATGAAGACGGGTAGACCTGGTGACCTGCGGGTCGAGGAGCAGGACCCAACAAGCCCGCTCCCTGCTGACGGTTGGGATACGAGGCTGGTGGGTGGTATGTCGCAGGTGGGTATCCAAAGGGCATCCAAGGCGGATAGCCGAGAGTGGGATACCGGGAGGGGCGAGAAGAATCGGACTACTGCGGCCGCCGACCATTGTCGCGGCCGCCGCCTCTCTGCGCTGGTTGATCGTTGTTGCGGCTGTGCTGCGGGGCATAGGTCTCGTCGATGTCGCTTGACGAGACCAATGTTGTCTTGTCCTTGGCGGCTTTAGTGGTTTGACGGTGAAGGCGAGTCTCCTCCAAGATCAATTGAGACCGGGTCTTTTCGAATGTAGGGAGAGGTTCCGTCTGCTGGATATGAGTAGCAGCAACATTGTATTCAGAGGGAAGACCCGAAAGTACCTGGAGGACAAGGCGAGTAGCGCTGGGTTTGGAGTCAACGACGCCTAGTTGATCAGAGAGGGTTTTGATGTGCTGACAATAGACGGATATCGACGGGAAAGAAGAAAGCTTGCAACTTGAGAATTCGTGCCCAAGATAGACAGCACATGTGGACTTGTTGTCTTGAAAGAGATTCTGAAGCTTTTTTCCAAGCATCCAAGGCACTGTCTTTGGGGTCGAGGATGGTTGTCAATAGATCTTTGGAGATGGTGTTGAAGATCCATTGGAGGACAATGGTCTCGAGTTGAGCGAAGAGATCTTTGTCTTCACTGGAAGGGCGATCGATGGAGGAATCGATATGGTGGAGGACCTTATGAGCGTTAACATGGGTCGTGAAGAGGTGTGACCACATGGTGTAGGAACTGGATTCATGATCAAGGATGATGGGGATGCAGTTTTTGATATTGGAGATCGTGAGAGCGGAGTAGAAGGGCAGTTTGGTGGTGGGTGGGTCGGCCATTGGGACGAGAGGGAGAGAGAGGTGCGAGATAGGGGGAGGGGTCGGCGGCAAAGGGGGGACGAGAAGGGGAGGAGGTCGGCGTCGGGGAGGGTGGCCGAGAGGGAAGGGGGTGGCAGCGGCAAGGTGGGTGTGGAGGCGGTGGGGGGGGGGGGGGGGGAGGGGTGGCGGCTAGGGTTTAGGAGAAGAGAAAAAGATTAGGGTTTGGGGATCTTAGGCTATAATACCATGTGAGATCACGAGATTGATTGTAATGTCCTCCTTGAGGGATTCCATTCATTGATAACCATATATATATGTTACAAATGTATTAGGCATTTGGGCCCACTATACAATATAAGACCTATGTAATCTATCACCTATCTTCTGTTAGTTTCTATCTATCTTTTATCTATTTCTATCTATCTTAGGGTTAGATTGTCTATCTAGGATTAGTTTCCCTTTATCTTAAGATTATGATAGAGCATAATTAGTATTGCATAATAGATTACATTTAGCATAGTTTAGTTGTGGATATTGCATATTTTAGTTACAATTACATGTTTACTTGTGGTGTTGGAAGAGTCGGAATCTACACGTGTTTATGGTTAATTTCATGTAAATGTGGATCCGACAAGGAATGAGGAGACTCTTGGATGAAGGAAGATTCAAGTTGAGAAAGAAAAGTGAAGAGCACGGGAGCGGAGTCGAATTTTGATAGCCTAAGTGAAGAACAAGTCAGCAGAAATTGTCGCCAGAGAAGCTGAACTTGTTTCGCATTTTCTGGAGGCCTCGGTAGTCCGATTAACTATTATAACCATGCGTTGAAAATCTCTCTTCGAAATCTACAACTTTCATTTTGACATCGAGACCAAATTCGAAACGGAAAAATTGTTGTGAACAGTAAAAGACGCCCCGCGGCCAATTTACTTTGTTTGCTTGCTTCCGCTTTGATAAAAGGCGGATCTTTTTCACACCAAAACCCCCATATTCTCTATTAGCGATTAGAATTGACACTCGAATTGAATAGATTTCCATGTGGATCGATCTCTTGCTTACACACTATACTGGTTGTGAGTTTGAGTATTCTTTGGCAAGAACAATGACAGGTTTTCCTCTTGTCAAATTTGGCGCCGTTGCTGGGGAAATTCTTATCAATTTCTTTTGGTTTTTTTATCGCTAACTTTTGTATATATATATATTTATATCTAACCCCGTCGTGGACCTATCTTACGGTTCACGACACCTTATTGCTAATATTTCTAGATGTTGAAGTTATGACAATTTCAGGGAGAGTATTTTCACAATTACCTCACAAGAGTGCAAAATTTATTTGACATCCGTTATTTACGGGGTTTTCGAGATAGTTTGTGAGATGTGGTGGTTTGCGTTTATGAGGGCATGACTCCTAAGACTCGATAACTTGCAAAGTCCATAAACAATGGAAGCTTTGCTGGTTTAGGAGTGTCGGGACTATGGGATCTTTTCTGCTACATGGGTGACCAATCGGAAGAGGAAGAATCCTACACTTCGATGTTTCAACCAATGGAGTACTCCGACCCGTCCATGGAGGATTCAACCAATTACGTTAGATGGTGAATCAAAATGGGGAAGCAATTATCCGACTCTCTCAAACATTGAAGGAGTTGGCAGTTGAGCAATGTTCTATTCCTCAAATTTATGAAAGCAAAGATGCAAGCAACGATGAATTCTACGATAATGAAGAAAAGCATCTAGTGGTTATCGACACAAAATATCAGGAGACGTCCCTAGGGATTGAGTATGTTTCGATGCTTCCTCCATTCGTAGAAATCATCCCCAACTCGCCTATCAAGGAGCCAAGTCCGGAACCAATTTCTATGGTTCCCGAACAAGAAACTGGTACTTTTTGCAAATTGAGAGATTTTGGTGAATATGTCGATCCATGGAGCCACTACTTCAACAAACCACCAGCAGAACTGTGTTGGTGGTCCTACATACCCTCGAGGGAGAATCAAGCTCGAATGACGGGTAAGTTGGTAATGGTTATCATTGCTATATTTTTAATTACCAATTGTTTCATCTTTAGCGTGCATTCGAATATCGGTTGAGCACGAGAGTTTGATTTGCTTTTGAGGGCGCTGACAATGTCTACTGGAGTCTTGAAAGAGTGGATGAATAAAATGTCGAGCCAATGACAGTAAACAAAGGCGCTACTTGAGAGGCAACCCAAGGTAAGTTTTAGGTTTTCCTCTGTGTCTTTTGTTTTATCAGATTAGTTTTGGTTCTGTTCGGTTGTAGGAAGCTAACACCGCAGGGAGAAAAGGCGTTGAAGAGCTAAATTTCGCAAGCCGCCCCGCGGCCTCTGACAGGACTGAAATGTTCCCTTTCCTCACTTTCCTCCACCGCAGTGAACAAGTCAGTTTTTCTTTCTTTCCTTCATATTTTGTTGTCTTTCTTTCCTCTGTGTCTTTTGTTGTCTTTTATGTCATTGAGGACAATTTCCGATTTAAAAGTGGGGGGAAGAATCGCATGGTATGATAGGATTGCATATTTATTTTTAGTTTGCACTTTCATTTTTTGTTTTTTGTTTATATTGCATATAAGCATGTTAGTTTTATAAAAAAATCCCCAAAAAAATAAAATCAGTTATTTATAAATTGCATTGTTAGGATTAGGTCTTATTTCCCCATATGGATGTCGTTTGTCCTCTATTCTATCTATTGAGACTTATGCCCCATGATGTGCTTGGATTGTTGAAGCCTTCGATATATATTTTCGATACTATTTGGTGAGCATGATTGATTAATGATTGAGCACATAATATCTTGGAATTATGGGTGATCTTGAAGTTCAAGACATGACCTGGTGAGCTTATTTTAGCCTATTTAGGACTGCACTTTATTTAGTCCTCTTCCTTGTTGAGTGTACTCTCTTCAATTGTTTCCTCTTTGGCTTACATTTAGATATCTTTTTCAAGGCTGCATATTATGATTTTTGCACATGACTTAAACATGATTGAGGCACCTTTATTAGCCCTATTTGACTCTATTCTCACCTTACATATTATCCTCTGCTTGAAGCCAATTTGGGCCTATTACCTATTCTTTTGTAGCTCCACAAAAATTTTCCATAGCCAATGATAGCCTGACCCCATCCGGGAATTAGGAATGGTTGGTGAATATTTATATTGTGGATGATGGTTTTTAGTGGTGGATTGTATGTTTGAGGTACATTTATGAGATATTTGATCCTTGCTAGTGCATTCATTACTTGGGACCTAAGGAGGATAAAATTCACTTAGGGGTAAAAGTTAAGGAAAATCATTTGATATAGCATGAAAAGAAAAAAAAAACAAAAAAACAAAAAAAAAGAGGAAAAAAAAGAAAGAAAGGAAGAAAAAAGAATAAAGGAATGAGTTGAGTATGGTTTGTAAAGTTTTATGCTTGAGATTGGTTTTGTGTGACATTATAGAGATATTGTATGAGGAGTTTATGAGTGGTTTTATGATTTGGTTGCTTCCTTAGTTCTCGGATTATGAGCACCACAAGGCCTAAATTGTTCCATACCTTATATGTTCTACCTTGGCCCCATTACAACCCAATTAAAAGACCTCATGATTTTTGTTGTGTGTAGAGTCACCAGCGGTGGAGAGCTAGAACACTGGTGCAAGACTATTGTAGCTAAGCTTTTGGAGATTGAGTTTTGAGCGTGAACATTTAACCCTAAACACTTGAGCGAGAGTGAAACACATATTCCCTGTGAGGTCTAGAATGGATATGGTTGCCTGATTTCATTGATTATTGCAATTATGTGCTATGATGTTGTTAATCTATTGTGTTTGCTAGTTTTTCATGCACTTGGAGATTTTTGAGGTGGATACATGAATTGCTATTCTGTGGGGCTACAGAGTTGAGTTTTTTATTGCTTGAGGACAAGCAAAGGTTCAAGTGTGGGGGAATTTGATAGAGCATAATTAGTATTGCATAATAGATTACATTTAGCATAGTTTAGTTGTGGATATTGCATATTTTAGTTACAATTACATGTTTACTTGTGGTGTTGGAAGAGTCAGAATCTACACGTGTTTATGGTTAATTTAAGGTAAATGTGGATCCGACGAGGAATAAGGAGACACTTGGATGAAGGAAGATTCAAGTTGAGGAAGAAAAGTGAAGAGCACGGGAGTCGAATTTCAAGAGCCTAAGTGAAGAACAAGACAACATAAATTGTCGCCAGACAAGCTTAACTTGTTTCGCACTTTCTAGAAGCCTCGGTACTCCGATTAACTATTATAACCATGCGTTGGAAAGCTCTCTTCAAGATCTACAACTTTCATGTTGACATCGAGACCAAATTCGAAACGGAAAAATTATTGTGAACGGTAAAAGACGGCCCGCGGCCAAGCTAGCCGCCCCGCGGCCCGAAGCTCTGACGAAGGATTTCGCAATCGCCTGGCCGCCCCGCGGCCTGGGTTGGCTGCCCCACGGCCTTCTCAGCAACGTCGAATCAGATCTGGACTTCAATTAGGGTTTTAGTTTAGTTGGTTGGCCGAGTTTCTAAATACTTTATAAGACTTCTCTAGTTTATTATTTCACTTACCTTATGCACTTTATTCCATTGTTGAGAACGCCGTTGAGCATGAGCAACTAAACTCTCAAGGTTTCTCCTACAGTTTGGATCTTTGATTGTTGAATTGTGAGTTTCTTAATCTAGTTCTTATTCCTATTCCAATGTTTTGACTGCTTTGCGCTTAATTGCTTCAATGTGTTTTATTCTCTCTTGCCTGATCAACTAGTTAGAGTAGATTCATTCAATTGCTAGGGTTTTGCAGATTCCTCGTAGCGAGCCTTAACCCAAGTGGCAATCATATCCCCTTAGGACTCGTAGGACTAATTGGATGTGTCGGAAGTTGAATACATGTTGAATATCGACTCGTAGCTTGATATTATATGTACCTTGGTTAATTCATATTCTTAATGCTATCTCTAGGTTGAATCTTAACCGTGTTAGGGTTATTTAGAGATAAGGGTTGCTAGGACTCGTAGGACTAGTAATATACATAAGATATGGACAAGGACATTTATAGGAAAAGACAAGAACTAGAGGCTGAAACAAGGATCGAATTCATCAATCGAAGTGATAAATTGTAGGTGAACTTATTTCTCTCCACTTCATTCTAAAACCAATTTACTTTGTTTGCTTGCTTCCGCTTTGATAAAAGGCGGATCTTTTTCACACCAAAAACCCCCATATTCTCTATTAGCGAATAGAATTGACACTCGAATTGAATAGATTTCCCTGTGGATCGATCTCTTGCATACACACATACTAGTTGTGAGTTTGAGTATTCTTTGGCAAGAACAACAACAAGTTTTCCTCTTGTCAGATTAGGATTTATCTTTTATCTTTTTCTATTTTCTATCTATTTCTAATTTATTTTATCTTCTTTTTTATAGATGGATCTCATTTCCAACTCACCATATATTTCCAATTCCCTATTGTATAATCAATCAAAGCTTTTCTCCAAGAAACCTATAAAACCCAAAGACCCTACTTGAATCCACTCCAAAAACCTAAAGCCTTGTGTTTCAATTGAGTTCTTGCCCATCAAAATACTTTCCACCACTAACCTACATCCATCAAATTCAATCTTTTTCCATACCATTCCTCTACCTATCACCGAAGAAGGCTATTGAAACCAAGTTGGTCGTCAAGTTTCAAGTTTGGAGTTTTGACGTCGTTCGTTCAACGTCTTTTCTCGAATTTGTGTTCTGTGATACACGACGCCCGCTGTCCCTTGCACGGCGCCCGGTGTCACTGCAGGAAGTTCGTTTTTGGTCGTTTTTGTGGTATCTTTCGATTTTCTTCTTGAGTTGTGCATCATGTCTTCAGTTCTTGTTATGGAGAAGCCTGGTCTTTTGTCATGGGAAGAGAAAGATTATTGGCTTAAGCTTGAGAAAATGTAGTATGTATCCACACTGTTCTTTCATCCCCCGACGTTGAAGCGTTTGGGACTGTTTGAGGAGGTCTCTCGACTCCTTGAGAGAGAAGGTTTGAGAGATTACATGGATTTGGCTGATTTTACCTCTCCGACATTGGTGAGAGAGTTCTTGGCTACCCAGGAATCGTTCTGATATGGAGATTTGTTTCAAGTTGAGGAATCGAAAGTTCCCGGTGACTAAGGATCTCATTGCACAAGCTTTTGGTGTCACCAAGATGTCTGCTGAAGCATATGGGTATGAGATGGCTGCTCCATATCCTCATGACACTTGGAAGGAGGCTACAGAACAATTCTTTGAGTTGAGAAAACGCCACTATGAGACCATGATTACTCATCCTGCGTTGAGGTTGTGTTATTTGGTGCTTTTTAGTTCTTTCTTGGGTGTGGAGAATTCTTCCTGTGTTACTATGAGAACCTGGAGCTATATTTATTGCTTGATCTCTGAGTTATGCATGTTCCTAACTGGGTTCAGCTATTTTTGGGGAGCTGTATGAAGGTGACTAGAGCTACTCAAGTGAAGCATGGGCGTCTTATTGTTTTTGGAGGTATGGTATCGTTGATTGCTCGCCGAGTGAGTGTTTGTCTTGATGATTTGCACTCTTTTGATGGTAAAAGGTTTGCAATATTGCCAACCTGAATTGGTGGGGAATTACTGAGTATATCCAGCGTCCGGACGGAACATGGTGTTTCAAATGGCTGGCAAGAGAGACTTCTGAGCATCACCTTTATCTGCCTGCGGAGCTACCATAGTACTATAGGATATCAGATTTTCATATCCGTCACAACATATTTCCCTTGGATCCGAGTGAAAATAGTATTGAGACTCGATGGCCTGAAGTTGTTGATGAGACATCTTAGGATGAGTGTTGTAGGAGGAAATCGAGTTCAATAAATAATAATATAAATCAAACCAGATTCGTGTCCACGCAAATAATTACAAGACTTCCTCCCGATGTAGCAAAAGGTAGTCAGGATCAATCCTCGAGGAAGCATGTGAGCGGATCTTAAGTAGCAGGCGAATTGCACGAACGGAAGTCGACTCTAGAGTACTCGACCTTGACCAGGTGTAGTCGACAGGGGTCAGGCACAGTCGAATTCGAGCAAGCAAGGGTCACTGGCGTAGTCGATGTCGACTAACCCTCATCGACGTTGAGTAGAAGTTGTAGTCGAGTAGCTTGGTCGAGTACCTGCAGAGACAAAAATGACAGCGATCTTCCGTGATCGAGTATTAGTGGTCGACGTCCACTAGGCTTAGTCGATGTCGAGTAGGTGCGCAAAAACGTAACGAAAACTAAAGTTCGCAGATTTCGAGATAAACAAATATATTAAAGAAAACTTCCAAGACCGGGTTTTGCAACAACGATAACCAAGCATGCATAAGGCAAGATAAAGAGAAATAATCATGCAATCACATCAAAGGAAAAAGCTTTCGCCCTTTCCAACAATTAGAGAACTTTCTCAAGAAATCCTAATTGTATCTACCAATCTTATGTTTATAATCCAAGTGGTTAATCTGGATCTATATTAATTAGGTAATAAACACATAAAAGGTAATGGATGATCAAAACACAATAAATGTCGAATCTTTACCTAAAACACACATGGCTATCGTGGGGCTCACCCCGACCCTAGAAATAGGTGGACTACTCGCTCTTCATCATAGCAAAACTCATCAATAATAAAAGAAAACTAAGTTGCATTAATAAAATAAAACAAAGCTTACAACCAATCGAAGCCAAAACGTCTATCAACACTCTTGCTCCACTCGGCCTCCACTCTCTCTCTCTCTCTCTCTCTACTCGATGTAACTAATGACTTGTCTTGGATGCCTCTAAAAACCAACCCCTAAAGCCTTATTTATAATGTTCCGTCTAGCTAATCTTGGAAGGAACATCTATCTATATCTAAAAACTTTCTATCTAAAATCATAAGATAAAACATTAATGATAAAGGAAATAAATCTATAAGCAAACTAGAACTAAAGTGGATAAATCCTTCTTGGACTTGATAGATCTTCATGTGGATGGATAGAATTCCACATATTTTTGTTGTGAGCTGAATTTTCCATATTTAACAGTAACTTTAATATCGTTTTCTGCATACTTTGCATACATTTGGGTTAGCTAGTACAGAATCTATGTAGTTTATGTTTATTTGCCAAATTATGGAATCTACACCAGTTTATGTTTAAATTCGCAGAATTCGAGACGTTTTACAGCAACTCTAAGAAAGGTCAGAAAAGCTCGGAAAACCACTACAGAAGTCCAAGGTCAAAGAAGCAGCGGAACCAGTCGAATCAAGCTGAAAGCCCAGGCTACTCGATCTCGAGTAGGCCTTACTCGATCTAGACGAGCATGTCCGAGCACAGGCCTTGTCGACTAGGAGCCAGACCAACCCAGCTCCGGAGCCCTACTCGATCTCGACAAGCCCTAGTCGAGATCGACGACGCCTCAGCGTCACACCCGGAGTCGGCGAGGAGAGGAGGCAAGCCGAGGACGAGGACGACCAGGCAGCACTCGCTGCCAATGACTCGACTCGCTGCAGCGGACCGCTCGCTGCCGCGGAAATCTTCGCTGCCAGCGGGATGCACCAAGACGACGAAGCTCGCCGACTCGCTCCAGCGGAAATGGGTTCTCGCACCTGCGGATCAACGCTCTCGCTGCAGTGGAAGAAGCTACTCGCTCCAGCGGAAGGGAAGTACGTAGTCGACATAGACAAAGCCTTGTCGAGGTCGACGACGCCTAGAAGCCATGTCCGAGCCTTGTCGAGCAGAGTCACCCGAGGAGCCAGTCGTCAACACTCCTACTCGATATCGACAAGGCCCTAGTCGACATCGACGACGAATCCAGAGCTGTGTGACGTGGCTTGACGAATCCTACTCGGAGTTGGAGTCCTTGGAGCCGAGGATAGCCTAGTCTATCCAAATTATCTACATCTATCATGAAGAAAGAGTTATATCCACTTTAAGACATTTAGATATATTTAGATTTAATTTCTTTATCGCTTTTATTTATCCTTAAGCATTTTAGATATAGTTTTAGATATAGATATAGATATTCTATCCTTGATTAGCAAGGAATAGAAGGCTATAAATAAAGCCCATGGGGCTCAGTTTTAGATTATTCAATTTCAGTTAGAGAGGTTGTTCCACAGAGACGGTTTAGGGAGTTCGGAGGTTTTAGGGTTTTGGCGTTCAACGAGAGTTGGATCGTCGGGATTGTAAAGTCTTTGAATTTAGTTTAATGCAAGTTTTTTTCATCAATCAATGTCTGAGGTTGCGATGAAGCGCGAGTAGTCCACCCACTTCTAGGGTTGGGGCGTGCCTGACGATAGTCATGCGTGTTTGAGGTAAAAGATCCGACCTTTATCATGTTTTGAGCATTTTCCTACTTGTTTATGTGTTTATTACCCATCTAATGGAGATCCATGTTAACAACTTGGATTATAAACATAAAATCGGTAGAGACAATTAGGGTTTCTTGAGAGAGTTGTCTAATTGTTGGAAAAGACGAAAGCTTAGTCCTTTAATGTGATTTACATGATAATTTGTTTGGTTCTGCCTTATGCATGCTTGGTTATCGTTGTTGCAAACCCCAGTCCTGGAAGCCTTTTACATACAGTTTATTTCAAGAGTCCCAAAGCGTTTTCCTTTACTTTATTTCTTTGTTTCGTTTAATTCTCTGTCTACTCGATCTCGACCAAGCCTGGTCGACCTCGAGTTACTGATCTTCGATCTAGCATCAATGTAGCTTCTGTGTGCAGGTACTCGACGAGACGAAGCAAAGTCGACGAGGACTGTACTCGACATCGAGTAGACTCTCATCGATATCGACGAGCCCCTGTGCTAGCTGCTGTGCTGTGTTCGACTGTCCGATCTTCTGTTGACTACCCTAGTCGAGATCGAGGGCCCTGTTGTCGACCTCTTTTCGTGAGACTCCATCGCTACCTAGGATCCGCTGACACGCTTCCTCGTGGATCGATCCTGACTTCCCGCTGCTGCATCAGGAAGAGGTCTTGTAATTATTTGCAAGGGACGGAATCTGGTTTGCTGTGATTTATTTATATTTTATATTTGCATTCTCGATTTCCTCCTAACAACAAATTGCCGCCGTTGCCGGGGAAGCTATCATTCGCGCCTTAAGTAGTTAAATCTCACATCTGCTTTGAGTTATTATACAGGTGTATGCGCCGTTCTGGTCTGCCACCTGAGTTTGACGCCTTAGAAAACCAGAGCGTTACCTACACATCCACTCTAAACTCAAAAGGATCATGGCGGCCGCTAAAACACAAGAGCAACTGATCGAAAGGCTTACAAGGGAACTAGCCGCTAAAGATGCTGCTATCGCCACTGAGAAAGCAGCAAGGGAGTAAGCAGAAGCTGGGCTTGCCCAATATCCAACTACTGCAGAGGATTATATGCATCCAGTTCTCGTCGTGCCTGAATCGGCGATTCTAATCCCTGATAACTCTTTTGAAATTCGCACTCAATTTTTGATAGAGCTTAAAAATAATGCTTTTTATGGCAAATTTAATGAGTGCCCTCTTAAACATATTACTAACTTTCATGATATGTGTCGTACTCTTGCAGAAGGTACAACTCTGGAATATGTCAAGATGAAATCTTTTCGCTGGTCGCTCGCTGGACCTGCACTGAAATGGCTTGAAGGGCTGAAGCCGAGATCTCTCACCACCTGGGCCCAAGTAGAACAAGGGTTCTTGAACAAATACTTCCCACCCGCCAAAACAGCACTTCTCCGTCAGAAAATCACCGCCTTCAAACAGAAGTAAGGGGAACCGCTGGCAAAGGCATGGGAACGCTACAAAGAACTACTGTGATCTTGCCCTACTCATGGACAGCCACCCTACGTCATCCAGGAGATCTTCTTCAACTCTCTGGATCAAATCACTAAGGATAGGATCAACCATTATACTCGCTATGAGTATCTAACGATGCCACCAAGCGACGCATGGGGTGTGCTAGAAAAGCTCACTAACTACTACAACAAATATGGGGCTCCTACAAACTATGAGGAGAACTCTTACGCCAGGCCAGCACCATCAATGCCACTATATGAGCCAGCAAAGGAGATTGACCCAGATGTCAGGGAGCAGTTCTACAGAGACCAGAATCGCAAGCTCCTCAAGCAAGTCAAATATCTATCTGTCAACCAGTCTTGCATTGAATACGGATCACAGAGGCACACCACTACTGAGTGCCCACACACCGAGCAAGTCAGGATGGCAGAAACACATGAGCAGGCAGCCTACGCTGGGGTCCAAATCGCTACATGGGAGACCAACGATCCTACCAACCACAGTGGAACCAAGGTCCTCCTAGGAATCCCCCACCCTACAGAGCTCCAGGACATCCAGAAAGGGATCAAAAGAAGGATGATCTGCAGCTGATCCTTGAGGAGATGCGTCAGAATCAGGGCACCATCAACAACCAATTCCAGAACATCACTACAAAATTTGGAGAATTAGACATCTGGAAAAGGGGAATAGAGACGCAGAT
This sequence comes from Persicaria tinctoria, assembly GCA_037127255.1. NCBI lineage: Eukaryota > Viridiplantae > Streptophyta > Magnoliopsida > Caryophyllales > Polygonaceae > Persicaria > Persicaria tinctoria. Next base: position 35,746,864 of record JBANSL010000015.1, on the reverse strand, counting down.
GGGTCAGATCGCTGCACAGATCCCACGACAGTCCGGACAACTCCCTGGGCAAACTGAACCAAATCCTTAAGGGAAAACCGGACACGTCGCAGCTATCAAACTCAGGAGTGGACATCAATTACACGAGCCAGAGGTCGGAAAACATCAAAGCAAGGCAGAGCAGCAACTCGACATAGAGCACAGCCAACTCGATCTCGAGGAAGGTGTACTCGACATCGACGAGCAGCTACTCGACAAAGACCAGAAGCTGAGCTCGGACTCCGCTGTGCAGACCAGCAACTCGAGGTCGACCACTGTACTCGATGTCGACAAGCCCGTTGTCGAGATCGACGAGCAGCGTCTAGCCGACGTCGACGAATCTGCAGCACCTCCGACAGCTAATCAGGCTCCGAAACTGAAAAAGCCACTGCCTTTCCCTTCAAAGGCACAGAAAGATCCCACTGCAGGTAGGTTTACCAGATTTGTTAATATGCTGCAAGAACTGAATGTTTCTATTCCTTTTACAGAAGCCCTGCAAGAGATGCCTGGATATGTCAAATTTCTCAAGGAAATCCTAAGCAAAAAGCGATCCATCTCAGAGATCGCAGGCGAATGCAAAGTACTCCACTTCCCTGAAAAGAGACCTGACCCTGGTAAGTTTTCTGTTACTGTGGGTTTTGGTCAATATAAATATGATTCTCTATGCGATTTAGGGGCAAGTGTGAGCATCATGCCTTTATCAATCTGGCGGAAAGTAAAGATAGGATGCATAGAACCTGTGGATGCTAAGCTATACATGGCAAACAAGACAGTAGTCATCCCTACAGGTATAGTTGAGAACGTCCCTGTCCAGGTTCGTAAATTCTTTGTTCCAGCTGATTTCCTTATCATTGACTGTGCTGAAGATCCTACTAGCCCTATTATTCTTGGTAGACCATTCTTAGCTACTGCAGATGCCAGAATTAGTGTCAAGAATAGATCGCTCACCTTCACCATAAGCGATGAAGTTTTGGATTTCTCTTTTGGCCCTGCAAAAGAGGAAATTTCATGGCTGGAGGTGAAAAGCATCAGCAACCACGGGACCAAGCAAACAACGGAGGAAGGTGCTGACACTGTACTCGAGATCGACAAGACCAACTCGATCTCGACAAGGGACCTACTCGACTTCGACAAGCCTTCGTCGATGTCGACAACTACTGCAGAGCTAGAAACTTTCCAGGAGCATAAGTATGGGGTCCCTGTACTCGAAATCGACAAGCCTTCATCGATGTCGACTAGCCCCAAGGCCAAAGATTCCTGCTTGGGGTCCGAAAAGGCAAGTTCAAGTATGAATCCTACCCCCCCTCAGTCCATAAAGAAAATTTTAAATGATTTAAGGGGAGATAAGACGCCGTGGCAAGAGAATCTGCGAAAACTGAGAGCTGAAAGGAAAAGGGAGAAGGCAAGGGGAGATGATGCAAGCAACAACCTATCAGCTGAGCTTGTATACTACCATCAGGACTTAGATGATCCAGGAGAAGGGCCAAGCATGAGCGGGCCCCACCATAATGGTCCTTGAGCACTTAACGGAGAAGTTGGCCTAGCGACTCTAAAATCTAGAGCATGTATATAAAACTTTATGATTTTGGGACTTTTGAACTTTTTGTTTTGTTTTTGGTTTTTGGTTTTAGGGTTTCATGTCTTTTAGAATGTTTTATGTGGATAGTCTTGTTTTGTGTGCAATCTAACACTTTTAGGTCGGCAAGCATATAAAGGATCGCGAAAAGTGGAATAAGAAGTCCTTGAAAAACAGTCAAAATCGACGAAGGCCAAGTCGACGACGACAAGGAGGAGAAGCCCAGAAGTTACTCGACCTCGAGTAGACGTACTCGACATGGACCAGCCAGACGCTCCTCGACTTCAGATTCCACCAGACGCTGAGAGCCTACTCGATATCGGGTACTGTACTCGATATCGACAAGAACATCTACTCGACATGCACTGATCCGCCTTCCTCGATGTTTTATCCTATGAGTTCCTTCCTTTACTCTTGTTTTTATTTAATTTTTCTACAGTGGGGACACTGTAAATTTTAAGTATGGGGTGGGGGAAGGGCTTACTTTATGCATATTTACTTTATATTTACTTTATATGTGCATTATTTCTTCGAATTGCTACATGACTATGTTGGAAGGCATTATTGATTTATGAGCGTATATGCATGTTTTCCATAAGTTTGAAAAATGACCCCCATTGAAAATTTTGAATAATGTCATGGAAGTTTTAATTGGACTCGACGATGCAAAATCGGATTCATTAGAGATATAGCATGAAATTGCCTAGTAAAGGGAAGTCATAATAAAGTGCATATTCTCATGAAAACCATAAAAGGAGGTAAAATTTGAAGTTGCTTTTGACATATTGCATGATAAGATGATGGAGGACTTTATATTTCCATATAATGCTCATTGTTTGAAATCCTAGCCATACCTATGCTTATGCATCATAAAAGCCATAATATGCCTTATTTTAATTATTGCTCCACATGATCTAAATATTTGTCATTCTTTACCCTATCCGGGGATTATGTTGAGAATGATGTTACATTATGGAGATGTCATATGGTGTTTGTGTTGTGATTATTATCATTATTGGAGTTTGGAAGGAAATTGTTTGAAATATATGGAAAATTTAATGAGTGAAAGAAAATCCAATCACCTCAGGAGATAAAGGTAGATTGACCCTGCTCTTTGAGATAATAGTTTGGAGAGATGGGACACATTTTGAGGAGTCCAAAGCACTAAGTATCCGGGGCCATTCATGACACCCATGTTTGCGACTCGCGAGAAGGCAGTGCTGAGGTTAGAGAGGTAAAAGCATTATTGTTGATAAAAGCATTATGAAAGGTGACGAATGTTATGGAAAAAGAATGTGGAAATTCAATTTGGAAATACTCCATTTCCCTGGATCAGTAGCACCACATTGCCAGAAATTGCCCACCTTTTAGCCTTTTACCAAATCTACTCCTTATTTGAGCTTAAATTGAAGTCCTCTTGATTATCAATGTTTTGTCACTAATGAATGTTTTTTTTTATCCTCCTTTTATGAGTAGCTGTTGCTCTTTAAATTTCACATGCATGGATTTGTGACACTAGTACCTTTTCGAGGATGGTAATTGACTGCTGGGTTATATAAGAATGAATCTGATATGTTGAGAGTTTTGATTTCTTCCCCTGAATGACAATTAAAAGTATTGCTTGAGGACAAGCAAGCTTAAGTATGGGGTGTTTGTTGTGAGCTGAATTTGCCATATTTAACAGTAACTTTAATATCGTTTTCTGCATACTTTGCATACATTTGGGTTAGCTAGTACAGAATCTATGTAGTTTATGTTTATTTGCCAAATTATGGAATCTACACCAGTTTATGTTTAAATTCGCAGAATTCGAGACGTTTTACAGCAACTCTAAGAAAGGTCAGAAAAGCTCGGAAAACCACTACAGAAGTCCAAGGTCAAAGAAGCAGCGGAACCAGTCGAATCAAGCTGAAAGCCCAGGCTACTCGATCTCGAGTAGGCCTTACTCGATCTAGACGAGCATGTCCGAGCACATGCCTTGTCGACTAGGAGCCAGACCAACCCAGCTCCGGAGCCCTACTCGATCTCAACAAGCCCTAGTCGAGATCGACGACGCCTCAGCACCACACCCGGAGTCGACGAGGAGAGGAGGCAAGCCGAGGACGAGGACGACCAGGCAGCACTCGCTGCCAGCGACTCGACTCGCTGCAGCGGACCGCTCGCTACCGCGGAAATCTTCGCTGCCAGGGGGATGCACCAAGACGACAAAGCTCGCCGACTCGCTCCAGCGGAAATGGGTTCTCGCACCTGCGGATCATCGCTCTCGCTGCAACGGAAGAAGCTACTCGCTCCAGCGGAAGGGAAGTACGTAGTCGACATAGACAAAGCCATGTCGAGGTCGACGACGCCTAGGAGCCATGTCCGAGCCTTGTCGAGCAGAGTCACCCGAGGAGCCAGTCGACAACACTCCTACTCGATATCGACAAGGCCCTAGTCGACATCGACGACGAATCCAGAGCTGTGTGACGTGGCTTGACGAATCCTACTCGGAGTTGGAGTCCTTGGAGCCGAGGATAGCCTAGTCTATCCAAATTATCTACATCTATCATGAAGAAAGAGTTTTATCCACTTTAAGACATTTAGATATATTTAGATTTAATTTCTTTATCGCTTTTATTTATCCTTAAGCATTTTAGATATAATTTTAGATATAGATATAGATATTCTATCCTTGATTAGCAAGGAATAGAAGGCTATAAATAAAGCCCATGAGGCTCAGTTTTAGATTATTCAATTTCAGTTAGAGAGGTAGTTCCACAGAGACGGTTTAGGGAGTTCGGAGGTTTTAGGGTTTTGGCGTTCAACGAGAGTTGGATCGCCGGGATTGTAAAGTCTTTGAATTTAGTTTAATGCAAGTTTCTTTTCATCAATCAATGTCTGAGGTTGCGATGAAGCGCGAGTAGTCCACCCAATTCTAGGGTTGGGGCGAGCCCGACGATAGTCATGCGTGTTTGAGGTAAAAGATCCGACCTTTATCATGTTTTGAGCATTTTCCTACTTGTTTATGTGTTTATTACCCGTCTAATGGAGATCCATGTTAACAACTTGGATTATAAACATAAAATCGGTAGAGACAATTAGGGTTTCTTGAGAGAGTTGTCTAATTGTTGGAAAAGGCGAAAGCTTAGTCCTTTAATCCGATTTACATGATATTTTGTTTGGTTCTGCCTTATGCATGCTTGGTTATCGTTGTTGCAAACCCCCGTCCTGAAAGCCTTTTACATACAGTTTATTTCAAGAGTCCCAAAGCGTTTGCCTTTACTTTATTTCTTTGTTTCGTTTAATTCTCTGTCTACTCGATCTCGACCAAGCCTGGTCGACCTCGAGTTACTGATCTTCGATCTAGCATCGTTGTAGCTTCTGTGTGTAGGTACTCGACGAGACGAAGCAAAGTAGACGAGGACTGTACTCGACATCGAGTAGACTCTCATCGATATCGACGAGCCCCTGTGCTAGCTGTTGTGCTGTGTTCGACTGTCCGATCTTCTGTCGACTACCCTAGTCGAGATCGAGGGCCCTGTTGTCGACCTCTTTTCGTGAGATTCCATCGCTACCTAGGATCCGCTGACATGCTTCCTCGTGGATCGATCCTGATTTCCCACTGCTGCATCAAGAGGAGGTCTTGTAATTATTTGCAAGGGACGGAATCTGGTTTGCTGTGATTTATTTATATTTTATATTTGCATTCTCGATTTCCTCCTAACAACAATTTTCACTTGCAAGTGGTCTTTCTTCTCAGCACACACTCGATCTCGGACTCGGATTCGTCACTGGGGTACTCGACATCGAGTAGAGTTACTCGACGTCGACTAGTGTTTTCTCTTCGGCTACACGGTGGTCTCGACATGGGTACTCGACGTCGACTAGGAGTACTCGACGTCGAGTAGATCTCTTCATCTCGAGTGATTGGCTGCTCGACTCCGTGTGGTTTTGTCGTCCAAAGTACTCGACGTCGAGTAGAATCATCAGCATCCAACATTCTACTCCGTTCTTGAAATGCACTTTCTAAAGGCCTCGTTCGTTGGATTGACGCATATGAGTATGCGTTGGAAAGCTCTTTTTGAGAGGTACAACTCTCATTCAGACATCAGAACTTGATTCAGAATGATGAATGGTGAAAAATGGGCTCTCCTCCAGCTGCATCATCTTTAGCTTCTTCATGACTTTCCTTTAAGCTCCAAAGTGCGACCGATTTCTGCGAAATTAAATGGAAACTAGTGTAGACTCCATAATTTGGCCAATAAGTGTAAACTACATAGAATCTGTACTATTCTAACCCAAATGCATGAAATGCTTACAAAAATCGATATAAGGGTTAAGGTTAAACATGGCAAATTAGGCTCACAACAAAGACCTCATACTTAAGCTTGCTTGTCCTCAAGCAATACTTTTAATGGTTATACAGGGGAAGAAATCAAAACTCTCAACATATTAGATCCATTTTTATATAGGGTCTTGCAATAAAAGCAACATCTACTCACAAAAAGAGGGTCTTGCAAAACAATTCATAAGTGATAAAACATTAATAATCAAGAGGAATTTAATTAAGCTCAATACGGAGTAGATTGGTAAAAGGCTTAAGGTGGGATGTATTTGGCCATGTGGTGCTAATAATCCGGGGAAATGGAGTACTTTCCAAACTTTCATACCACATTCCTCCTTCCTTTGATTTATCACCTTTCTCTCATCGCTCAATGCTTTTTTTTTTCAATAATATGCTTTTACCTCTCTAACCCCAGCACTTCCTTCTCGCGAGTCGGAAACATGGGTGTCATGAATGGCCCCGAATACTTAGTGCTTCGGACTCCTCACCTTGGTGTCCCATCTCGCTGAACTATTATCTCAACGAGTAGGGTCGATCTACCTTTATCTCCTAAGGTGACCGGATTTTCTTTCATTCGTTAAATTTTCCATATAGTTTTTTCAATTTCCCGTCAAACTTCAATAATGATAATAACAACACAATAACCATCTAATAATCTCCATAATGTGACATCATTCTCAACATAATCCCCGGATAGGAAATAAGGTAAAGAATGGGCAATATTTAGATCATGTGGAGCAAAATATGAAATAAGGCATAATATGGCTTTTGTGATGCATAAGCATAGGTAAGGCTAGGATTACAACAATATGAGCATTATATGGAAATATAAAGTCCTCCATCCTCTTATCATGCAACATGTCGAAAGCAATTTCAAATTTTACCTCCTTTCATGGTTTTCATAAAATTATGCACTTCATTGTGACTCCCCTTTACTAGGCAATTTAATGTTGTATCTCTAATGAATCTAATTTTGCATCGTCGGGTTCAATTAAAGCTTCCATGACACTAATAAGCAATTTCAATGGGGGTGATTTTTTTATGAACTTTGGAAAACATTCATATAAGCATATCAATAAATAATATGAATTCCAAAATAGCCATGTATAAGCAATTCAAGAAAAACTTTTAAAAGTATGCACACAAAATGTCAAATAATTCAAGTATGCGTAAAGTAAGCCCTTTCCGCACCCCATACTTAAACATTATAGTGTCCTCGCTGTATAAAAACAAGGGTAGAGAAAGGAACTCACTAGATAGGTGTGCAGAACGTCGGAATCAGCCTTTTCGTTCCCAAAACAACAATCTTTGGGTTGAGGGTTAGTCGACGTCGAGTAGAGGTGGTCGACATCGAGTACACGGACCTCATACTTAGGCTCTTGGCAGGTTTGGATCTTAACTGGGGAAGTCGATTTCGAGTGGGAGTGGTCGATGTAGAGTAATGTGGTCGACGTCGAGTAGACCTGGTCGATATCGAGTAGCTTTTTGGTGCTACTCGACCAAGTGCTGAATGTGTGCAGAAGTGGTCGAGTGTTGAATGTGCGCAGAAGTGGTCGACTTCGAGCAGACTAGTCGACGTCGACTAGGTCTACTCGATATCGAGTAACGTTCAACTCCAGGGTGGTTTTTCTCCTCGACTAGAGGTTTTGAGCTCGTGATGGTGGTCGAAGTCGAGTAGGTTACTCGACGTCGAGGACTTCTGCCGCTTCTTTTTACCTACAAGACTCGTTAGACGGAAAATATCAACAATAGAAAAACTTAAAAATGATGTCCAAAAACCAAAAACCAATGTCCAAAAATTAAAAAACTAAGTGTTTTATTTACAAGCTCTAGACTTTATAGTCGCTAGGCCGACTTCTTCATTATTGCTCAAGGACTTTTAATGTGGGGCCCTTCTATGCTTGGCCCTTCTCCTAGATCATCTAGGTCCTGATTGTAGTATGCTAGCTCTGTTGATAGGTGGTTCTCCACATAGAAACCTTTGCCTTCCTTCTTCTTCTTTCCAGTCCTAATCCTGCGCAGGTTAGCTCGCCACGGCGCAGGTTAGCTCGCCACAGGGACCCCATACTTAGGCTCTTGGCAGGTTCAGAGCTTAACAGGGGAAGTCGATTTCGAGTGGGAGTAGTCGATGTCGAGTAATGTGGTCGACATCAAATAGACCTGGTCGATATCGAGTAGCTTTTTGGTGCTTTCCTCCGTTGTTGTTTGCTTATGCCTATGCTCTTCACCTCCAGCCATGGAATTTCCTCATTTGTAGGGCCGAAAGAGAAGTCTAAGACCTCGGCGCCTATCGTGAAAGTGAGCAATCGCTTTCTAACGCTAATGTTGGCATCTGTTGTGGCTAGAAAAGGTCTACCAAGAACAATAGGGCAAGCGGGATCCTCCGTCATATCTATAATAAGGAAATCTGTAGGAATATAGAACTTACCAACCTGGACAGGGACATTATCAACCATACATGTAGGGATGACCACCGTATTGTTCTCCATGTATAGCTTGGCATCCACAGGCTCTATTGCTCCTATCTTTACCTTTGACCAGATTGATAAGGGCATGATGCTCACGCTTGCTCCTAGATCACAAAGTGCCTCATATTTATGTTGTCCAAATCTCACGGTAACGGAGAACTTACCAGGGTCAAGTCTCTTCTCAAGGAAATCCATCCTTTTGCTGTCGTTGGCAATTTCGGTGATTGATCGCTTGTTGCTAAGGATCACCTTAAGGAACTTGACATATGCAGACATCTCTTGAAGAGCTTCTGTAAAAGGAATTGAAACATTTAGTTCCTGCAGCATCTTAACAAAGCGTTTAAACTTACCTGCAGTGGGATCTTTCAGTGTCTTAGAAGGGAACGGATGCGTCTTCTTTCGTTTTGGAGCGGAATCAACCTTCGGAGGTTATGCAGAGTGGTCGAGGTTGACTGGAGGGGATTCGATATCGATTGACGGTCGCTCGATATCGACTACATGTTGGTCGATATCGACCTGTTATTGCTCGATATCGACTGGTGGGGTCGGAATCGAGTTGGCTGGTGCAGACGGGGTGATTTTGACTTGGCGTTGGTCGATATCGAGTTGATGTTGGTCAATATCGACCTGATGTTGGTCGATATTGACCTGGTGTTGGTCCATATCGACTTGTTGTCCAGTGATGTCGTTCGCTTCTCCGATTTCTGGTTCATGCAGTTTGTGGCCGCTCCTTAGTTGAACTATTGCGACTTGTCCGGATTGCCCCTTAGGATTTGGATATGTATGCCCAGGGAGCTTTCCGGATGGTCTTGGGATTTGTTGCGCGAGTTGACCCATTTGAGTCTCCATGTTCCGCTTCTAGATATCCATTTCTCCAAACCTTGTGTTGAGGCTCTCAAGTTGAGTGTGGATGGCACTGGTAGATTGCTGGTGTTGTGCCTGGTTCCTCCTCATCTCGTCGAGGACCATCTGTATATCATCTTTCCGCTGGTCCATTTCTGGATGTCTTGGAGCTCTGTATGGAGGAGGGTTCCTAGGGGCACCTTTTGGTTCCACTCTGGTTGATAAGACCTTTGGTCCCCCATATGGCGATTGGGACCCCCTGCGTAATCTACCTTCTCATGAGTTTCTACTAACCCGACTTGCTCTGTATGTGGGCACTCTGGTGTAGTGTGCCGATGTGAGCCGCATTCTATGCAAGGCTGGTTAACAGATAGAAATTTGACTTGCTTGAGGAGCTTGTGATTCTGATCTTTGTAGAACTACTCCTTGACATCAGGATCAATCTCCTTAGAAGGCTCATATAGGGGCATGGATGGGGCTGGCCTTGCATAGGTGTTTTCGTCGTAATTCGCAGGAGCCCCAGAGGTGTTGTCAAAGTTGGTGAGCCGTTCGATCGTTGCCCAAGCCTCTGCTGGTGTCTGCGTGAGGTATTCGTATTGGGTGAATTGATTGATCCTTTCCTTGCTGGCTAGATCAAGAGAATTGTAGAAAATCTCCTAAATGACGTATGGTGGCTGCCCATGAGTAGGGCAGGATCACAGCAGATCCTTGTATCGATCCCATGCTCGTGCTAGCGGCTCCCCGTGCTTTTGTTTGAAAGCAGTGAACTTTTGTGAGAGGAGCGCTATCTTGGCGGGAGGAAAGAACTTGTTGAGGAACGCATTCCTAACCTCTGCCCATGTTGTGAGGGATCGCATAGGTAGTCCTTCAAGCCACTTCAATGCTGGACATGCAAGAGACCAACGAAAAGCTTTCATTATTACATTATCAAGAGTAGCAACTTCAGCAATACTCTGACAAATGTCAGCAAAAGTAGTAATTTGAGCAAGAGGGCATTCATTAAATCTCTCTTCAAAAGCATTGTTTTTAATTTCAGTAAGGAAGGCAGTGCGAATTTCAAAATCATTAGGAGGGACTAGAATAGCCGATTTAGGCACTATCAGAGTTGGGTGCATGTAATCCTTAGCGCTGGTGGGATATAGGGCAAGTTCAGCTTCTGCCTGCCTCCTCAGTTCTGCTTCCCGCTCAGTGCGTGCTCTCTTAGCGGCGAGAGCAGCATTGTTGGCTGCTAGTTCCCTTTGATGCCTCTCGATCATTTGAGCTTGTGTTTCTGCGTCTGTCATGGCTTTCTTTAGTTTTGAATGGATGCGTATAAGGCGTTCCGGATTGTCTAAGGTGTCAAACTCAGATGGTTGACCAAAACGTCGCATACACCTGAAAAGTAACTCAAAGAAAACGTGAGATCTAACTACCTAAGGCACGAATGATTGCTTCCCCGACAACGGCGCCAATTTGTTGGAGGAAATCGAGTTCAATAAATAATAATATAAATCAAACCAGATTCGTGCCCACGCAAATAATTACAAGACTTCCTCCCGATGTAGCAAAAGGCAGTCAAGATCAATCCTCGAGGAAGCGTGTCAGCGGATCTCATGTAGCAGGTCAATCTCACGAACGGAAGTCGACTCCAGAGTACTCGACCTCGACCAGGTGTAGTCGATAGGGGTCAGGAACAGTCGAATTCGAGCAGGCAAGGGTCACTGGCGTAGTCGACATTGACTAACCCTCCTCGACATGGGGTAGAAGTCGTAGTCGAGTAGCTTGGTCGAGTACCTGCAGAGACAAAAACGAGAGCGATCTTGCTTGATCAAGTATTAGTGGTCGACGTCGACTAGGCTTAGCCGATGTCGAGTAGGTGCGCAGAAACGTAACGAAAACTAAAGTTCGCAGATTTCGAGATAAACAAATATATGAAAGAAAACTTCCAAGACCGGGGTTTGCAAAAACGATAACCAAGCATGCATAAGGCAAGATAAAGAGAAATAATCATACAATCTCATCAAAGGAACAAGATTTCGCCCTTTCCAACAATTAGACAACTTTCTCAAGAAATCCTAATTGTATCTACCAATCTTATGTTTATAATCTAAGTGGTTAACCTGGATCTCTATTAATTAGGTAATAAACATATAAAAGGTAATGGATGATCAAAACACAATAAAGGTCGAATCTTTACCTCAAACAAACATGGCTATCGTCGGGCTCACCCCGACCCTAGAAGTAGGTGGACTACTTACTCTTCATCATAGAAAAACTCATTAATAATAAAAGAAAACTAAATTGCATTAATAAAATAAAACAAAGCTTATAGCCGATCGAAGTCAAAACGTCTCTCAACACTTGATAGGCCAAAATCTACACCTACAAGTATATGGGGTTCGGTTGTAGTATATTGAGTGTCGTATTCACGAGGACCAGTGGAATATCGATTTCAATTCTAAACTAGTTCAACTAAGTTCGAAAATAACAAACAGTTTTGGGATAATTTGTGTATGGCACGTAACAAAATACCAAACAATTATTGAGAAATATATATTGGAAATCGTTCTAGGGAAAAGGATTTACCAACAATGGATCATCAATAGGCAAAATGCATTTTATTACTCGAACGATTCTGAAATCGAATGTGGAGGTAGGTCGTCTTAGGGTAATCGTGAATCCCTTTTCGGGTCTAACGCGAATGTACCTAAATCGGTTAGCAATTCTCCTTTCGGATTCAAACAACCGATTTAGGCCCTTTAAGTTCGTAGAGTTTTAGGCAGTAAGAGCACTAATGTCGCCTTTCGGCTTCAAATAATCTAAAAATTGTCTAAAACATCTATGACGACCAATGAATATATCCTCAAGAAGTTCAGTTTCACTTTCGATCAACTAAACCTCTAGTTTTAATCTTATGGTTCTGATGGATTCTAGTCTCCTTTTGGTCTTAAATCACCATCTATATTCCAATTTAGGGTTTTCGTCTCTCGATTTGAAACCCTAAATTAGCTCTAATCAATTCGCATCAATCAAAATAAGCACGATAGGATTAAATCGCAATCAATTTTAGAATCAATCGAGAGATGTGAAGAACAAGCCTATTTCCGCATTGTCGGTGCGATCCCGACCCTAGAACAAGAGATCTAGCCACTCATGGAGAAACTCATGCTTAAATCCATCAAATTAGGAAAGACAAACATGAATAACGGAAGTAGAAAATGAAAATTTACCGAAATCTGATGAATAGATCAAGGATTCTCCAACAATCTCTAATCTTCAAAAACTTCCCTATTCGGTCTCCCTATTCTGACCTAAAACCCGCCTTCCAAGTCATGAGAAAAGAAATCCCAAAGAAAACAAAAACAAAAAAAACGCGAAATAAAATTCCGGAATTAAAGTGACAGCAAAACCACTCGGCCGAGTGGTTTTTCACTCGGTTGAGTGGAAAAACAGTCCACTCGTCTCTAAAAATTCATACCGCTCGGCCGAGTGGTATTTCACTCAGCCGAGTGGTTTGGTCTTCCATGTATATTATCCCTTTCCGATCACAGTTCAAATCCATTGGCACATTTTCCAGATACGGCGCCTCCTAACTTGTCCTTGATGACTCTCTAGCGCACCTGAAGGCTTCGGAACGTCCCTCTCATCCTTAGCTTCATAATCGGCACCGAAACTGCTCCAAAATACCTGAAATCACAAAAACGAGTAGTAGACACCGATTCCACCAAACTAAACCAAAAAGGGCCAAAAATATATATAATACTTAACTCAAATGCCATAAACCCGATGGAAACATGCCCTGTAATAATCGCTAAATAGATGCTATCAACACTCTTGCTCCACTCGACCTCCACTCTCTCTCTCTCTCTCTCTCTCTCTCTCTCTCTCTCTCTCTCTACTCGATGTAACTAATGGCTTGTCTTGGATGCCTCTAAAAACCTACCCCTAAAGCCTTATTTATAGTGTTTCATCTAGCAAATCTTGGAAGGAATATTTATCTATATCTAAAAACTTTCTATCTGAAAGCATAAGATAAAACATTAATGATAAAGGAAATAAATCTATAAGGAAACTAGAACTAAAATGGATAAATCCTTCTTGGACTTGATAGATCTTCATGTGGATGGATAGAATTCCACATATTTTCACTTGCAAGTAGTCTATCTGCTCGGCACACACTCGATCTCGGACTCAGATTTGTCATTGGGGTACTGGACATCGAGTAGAGTTACTCGACGTCGACTAGCGTTTTCTCTTCGGCTACACAGTGGTCTCGACATGGGTACTCGAGGTCGGCTAGGAGTACTCGGCGTCGAGTAGATCTTGTCGTCTTGAGTGATTGGTTGCTCGACTCCGTGTGGTTTTGTCATCCAAAGTACTCGACGTCAACTAGAGGTACTCGACGTCGAGTAGAATCGTCAGCATCTAGCATTCTTCTCCGTTCTTGAAACGCACTTTCTCGAGGCCTCGTTCGTTGGATTGACGCATATGAGTATGCGTTGGAAAGCTCTTTTTGAGGGATACAACTCTCATGAAGACATAAGAACTTGATTCAGAATGATGAATGGTGAAAAATGGGCTTTCCTCCACCTGCATCATCCTTAGCTTCTTCATGACTTTCCTCTAAGCTCCAAAGTGTGTCCGATTTTTGTAAAATTATACATAAACTAGTATAGAATCCATAATTTGGAAAATAAGTGTAAACTACATAGAATATGTACTATTCTAACTCAAATGCATTAAATGCTTACAGAAATCGATATAAAGGTTAAGGTAAAACATGGCAAATTAGGCTCACAACAATGAGCCTGTTGAGAATGAAGAAGAAGAGATAGTAGAGAAGGAAGAAGTTTTTGTGGATGATGTTGGTCCTGTCTATGCTACTTTGGATGATCTTGAGCATCGATTTGCTGAGTTTGAGGCGAGCACTGCAAACAAGCTCGCTGGCATTGCGAATAAGCTCTCTGGTCTTCAAGATGCGTTATTGATCGCCCTAAAGGGTATCAATCAGCGGTTTGGAGCCCAGACCCCGCCTTCACAATAATTGGTTAGTCATTTGCTTCCTTCAAACTCATTATTTTATTTTTCATTGTTCATTTTTGTGTATGTTTATGCATTGAGGACAATGCAACATGTAAGTGGGGGAGGGGAGAAGTGAAGTGAATTAGTTAGTTAGTTTAGTTCATGTTTAATTTTTTGTTTCATATTTTGATTTTTAGTTGTTTTGTTTTATGTTTTTTTTATTATTATGTTATTTGTTATAGAAAATTTCAAAAATGAAAAAAAAATAGAAAATATCGAAAATCAAAAGAAAAAAGTTCGGTCTCATGCATTGCAAATTGTGTTATCAAAGATACCCATCTGATTTGAGTTTGTCCTATTTAACTTTATACGAGCATGATCTTATAAATCCCATGGAATTCTGGAATGATTTGACCTTGTCTTTAAAATTGGTTTTTATGTGAAATATGATTGGGCCTAGGTAATTGAGCATGTATGATCTAAATTTGTGAGCATGCTTGATATTCAACAAACATTTGTCCTTGTGAGATATTTTTGGCCTTATAAGGGATACATCTATATTCCGTTTTCTTTTCTTGTGTGATTTATTCTTTCTATGCATTTATCATTGATTATTTCCCAGGTTATCTATTTTCAAAATCGATTATATACATGCTCATTGCTTGATAAGTTCAAATGATAGAGGCAAATTTTTAGCCACATTTTATCCATGTCTACCTTATGTTATATCTTGCTTTGAAGCCAATTTGAGCATTTAGCCTATTTTATTGATAGCTCCACAAAATTATATTATTCCTAGCCTATGATGAGGATTACTCTCATTCCGGGGAAATTGAGATTTTGAGTGGGTTATGGAATCTATTTTTGAGGTGAGGAGAAAGAAGCTAAAGTGTGAGTTTTATGGTTTATGGTTTTGACAAGATGTAATGTTATGTGCTTATTAGTTCCCTCATTTTTATGCATTCGTTCTTACATGTATTTTGGCTCAATTAAAAAAAAATAGTTCGAAAAAAAAAAAAAAAGAAAAAAAAAAGAGAATAAAGAGCCAACTTTATTTATTTTTGCATAATGAGGAAGAATTGGATTTATGTGGGTTCAAAGTTAGATTGGTTGGGTGTTGTAAATTGCATGAGTATGAGATGATGATGATGAGATGATGATATGAGTAAGAGTTTATTGATATATTTTGAGAGTTGTGTTTATGGAGGATTTTTGGAGTTCTTATTCTGTTTTGAGAGATGTTGTGTACGTGTATCTGAGCTTGAGTTTTATTGAGTTGGTTTGTGTTATGTTGGGAGTTGTTGGAATCTTATTTTCCTGGATTTTATAGCACCTGTGAGTGCATAAATCTGCTCTCAATCATCGTTGATGGAGACAGATCTTGATCATCATCTCAGCAAGAACTCTAGCCTGTGAAACAAGAACAAACGAGGTCGGGGCGGGGTTGTCTCCCCCGGAGGACCCTCCGACGCACAAGTCAGTATCGTTCTCCTCCTCAATCCGAGTCTATCTTCTATTATTTATACTAGTCGAGTATTAAATGAAAGAAATCGTTACAATATTAAATAAAAGAAACTATTGCCGTATTTAATTCGGTCAACGCTCTTAATGCATGAAACCGCTATCGTAATCAATAGGTGAAACAGACGCATCAATGTTGTATTGAATACTCGAATTTATTGGTAAAAGACCAAAATGCCCTTGTGCTATGATGACGGGATTTTCCCTATCTCAATTGCCCCTCGGGTTTCTTCTTCATGTCTCGATGATGAAGGAAGCCGAAAAAAGTACATGGCTAAGTTTGTCGAGTTAGTGATGATTTTGCCGGAGATGGTAGTCGCTAGGCCCGTAGTTGGCTATTAGTTGTAAGTGGATATCGTTGGCCGCAATTGGCGATTCTTTGGCCGTAAGTGGCGATAGTTGGCCATAAGTGGCGATTCTTTTGGCCTTAAGTGGCGATAGTTGACCATAAGTGGCGATTCTTTTGGCCTTGAGTGGCGATTCGGATTGGCCGTAAGTGGCGATTTCTTTGGCCTTAAGTGGCGATTCGAATTGGCCGTGAGTTGCGATTTCCTTGGCCTTAAGTGGCGATTCGGATTGGCCGTAAGTGGCGATTTCTTTGGCCTTAAGTGGCGATTCGGATTGGCCTTAAGTGGCGATTCGGATTGGCCGTAAGTGGCGATTTCCTTGGCCTTAAGTGGCGATTTCCTTGGCCTTAAGTGGCGATTCGGATTGGCCGAAAGTGGCGATTTCTTTGACCTTAAGTGACGATTCGGATCGGCCGTAACTGGCAATTTTGTTGGCCTTAAGTGGCTATTCGGATTGGCCGTAAGTGGCGATTTCATTGGCCTTAAGTGGCGATTCGGATTGGCCGTAAGTGGCGATTTCGTTGGCCTTAAGTGGCGAATTTTTTTCCTTAACTGGCATTTGCTTGGCCATAAGTGGCGAGTCTTCTGCCTTAACGGGCATTTGCTTGGCCATAAGTGGCGAATCTTCACTTTTTCGAGTAACTATTGTAGCTTTGAAGACGTTGTTCATGACATCTACATTCGTTGGACCTGGTCAAAAACATTGTAGTTCTTTTGTGGATACATAATAAGCTAAAAATCTAGCTTGCAAGAGCTATATATTCATCTTTCAATAAACTTTTCTACTTTGGGTAAAATATCGAACCTCTAACTTGCTTTTTGTCTCTTTATAACTCTTGATGCCTCAAATCATTTTGGTTGCCCCATCGTACTTTGTAGTATCGAATCTTGCCCCGATTCGATTGTG
Source organism: Persicaria tinctoria (assembly GCA_037127255.1). Classification (NCBI taxonomy): domain Eukaryota; kingdom Viridiplantae; phylum Streptophyta; class Magnoliopsida; order Caryophyllales; family Polygonaceae; genus Persicaria; species Persicaria tinctoria. The sequence continues at coordinate 35,729,859 of JBANSL010000015.1, read as the reverse complement.
AGACTTGAATTCATGCTTCCCTTGGGGAGCACACTCGATGCTTGTTGCTCATACTCCCTCTATAAACACCTATTCAGGACTACAAAACGAGTAGAGCGGACAAAAACAAAAGCACAAGACACAATCCACTATCCAAGAAACAAGTGTGAGAACATGATCAATTCAACTCAACCACATAATCGATCGAACCAACAAAGATGTTTATATTTGTATATATAAGTCAAATTCATTCTTCTATTTGCAAGGTTAGATGATGAAAAACATATATATGGACTCAAAGACACTGGGCAAGTAGATGTTAACGAATAGAAACATAAAAAAACAATACTTTACCATATATGCATTCGTAAAGTATTGCTAAAATAAATATATGAGTTTCATAAATTAAAATTCTGCGGCTAAATCAATATAGTAGGACAAATATGTTGTACGCTTAGGCTTGTGAAGCTAAGATAATGAAAGTTGCGTAATGAAAATGTGTTACCTGAACCCACTGAAAGTCGAGCCTTTTTCTACCAAGATCTTAAATGTGCAACTCAAGCCGCGATTTTTGAGAACTTTAGGGTTGCTTTTGTAATTAATCCAAACTTGCCCATAAGCCATCTTCTTCCTAGATATGTAGAAGGCGGCGGCGCAGGACTTCAAAGCGGCCTCCTCGGCGTCGGTGACATCCATCTCGGTTCGATGGGTGAGCGCCCTTACAGATTTCTAACGAGATCTCGAATTCAAGCGTTAACAAGGTATCCTCGACCACTGTCCCGCCTTTGGTCTCGACCCCGATGGCGGCGAAGGATCCTTAACGGCGAATTTGGGTCGCACTGGCCTCCTCCATCGCTACCAATGTGTTCTCAAGGGAAAATTCAAGCGTGATCCGGGTATAAATATTAGGAAGTGAGCAAGAGCTAACCATAGTGAGATCAACTCGATGAATCAAAACAAATTGAACTCATGAAATCAACATAATCTGTCGCAATGAAAATCAAAGGATAGGGCACAAACCTGCACTTACCTGCACAGGAAGCGAGTCGAGGTCAGGGACTGCGAGACTGAAAAGCCAGAGGTGGATCCATCGCTTCAACTCTGGTAATGATATTCTCCTTGAATTGCTCAACAGCTTCATTCAAATCAACCTCCAAGGAGGGTTGCGAAGTCGACGACGATAACCTAAGAAGGATCTGGATCCGCCTGCCGATGATGCGTCGTCGGCGCCGAGGTGAGGGGAAGTTGCTCGGTTTTTTACAACGACCTTCGGCTTCTCCAGCGAGGGAGATGCGATGGTGCCGATGATGAAGCGGAGGCGGGTGTTGTGGAGGATCTGCTACCTCTCGATGCCAAAATGGTCGCCGAGGAGATCACCGGATCTACTTTCTTCTCTCTTCCGCCTTCACTGTAGATCGATTCTTTTGGGAGATCTGTGAATTGCGAGATGGGCCAGATGGCCGACCATGATGCGGAGGCGGAGGCGCGACTCTTCGATGTTGAATTGGAATCGTCATTGCTTCGACCATCGAAGATTAGGGTTTGGTGAGACACGGGGATTTCCTTGTTCTTCAGGGGTATCCGACTCCGATGGTGAAAATTGCTCCGACTGGAGACGGCCTCGAAGCCGTGACCCCTCCCCCAAGCGGTTGCTCCCTCCATGGATATGTTTTTTTTTTTTCTTTTCTCTTTTTTTTTTAGATCCGATCTTGTAGCTTTTTGATCGAATCCCCACGGACGGCGCCAATTGTGAGTGCATAAATCTGCTCTAAATCATCGTTGATGGAGACCGATCTTGATCATCATCTCAGCAAGAACCCTAGCCTGTGAAACAAGAACAAACGAGGTCGGGGCGAGGTTGTCTCCCCCGGAGGACCCTCCGACGCTCAAGTCAGTATCGTTCTCCTCCTCAATCCGAGTCTATCTTCTATTATTTATACTAGTCGAGTATTAAATGAAAGAAACCATTACAATATTAAATAAAAGAAACTGTTACCGTATTTAATTCGTCCAACGCCCTTAATGCACGAAACCGCTATCGTAATGAATAGGCGAAACGGACGCATCAATGTTGTATTGAATACTCGAATTTATTGGTAAAAGACCAAAACGCCCTTGTGCTATGATGACGGGATTTTCCCTATCTCGGCACCACATGACCAAATACAATTACTTGTCCTTATATTTCTTTACGAAGCCCCATTACAACCCCGATGAATGGAATATTCTATGAAGGTTTCCATTGAGCGAAAGTCCTCTTGATGTCCTTATTTTTGCATTGACGTATCCGGTGGAGATTTTTTGATATAAATGTCAATATTTGAGTTGATTCTTGTATTTGGAATTGAGGTGAGTGTATGCTTAAAGCCTAAAAACATGAGAGTGAGAGATACACATTATATTTGGTAAGGTTGGATTTTTGAGCATGCAAGCAATTTGATCCCATATATACATGTTATGACATTTATATGCCTTGATTATATTTTCACTATTTATGATGTTGCTTTTGATGAGTAAAATTGTGAAAGAATCTTCTGTGGGATGCATAGATGATGTTTTTGTCTTATGGTTGCTTGAGGACAAGCAAGAGTTAAGTGCGGGGGGGTTTGATAATGCATATTTCGTATAGGCATTATAGGTGTTTCTTATTGCATTAAGATTGTTTTAGTCTAGTTTCATATATTGCTTATGAAGTATTCGAGTTTGGAATCCACGCCTTTTTAATGTTTATTCTGTAGAGTTACATTCCGACCATGAAGGGATCGTAGAAGTGCTTAAGAGACATGTTTTGGAGCATATGGAGGCTGAGGAAGAGGCTAGAGAGGAGCAAGGAATCACAACATTGAAGACAATCTAGGAAAAAAAGGGAATCTCGTCACTGAGATGTCGGCGCCTACTGCCTCTTGCACGGCGCCTGCCATGGGCTGATTTCCAGCGATTGCGATTTCGTATCCGAAGATTCTATTTCCTATTATTATACTATTATATTTCTATGGTTTTGCCGACTCCTTATGAGTCTTTATTAGGTTATTTCCATTATTTTCATAGGGGAGAAGAGGAGGTTTTGTGAGACTATGAACACAATTAGAGAGAGAGATTTGGCCTATGAGTTGCTAAACTCATAGTTTCGCCTGTGATTCGAAGACATGGTTGTTTGGATTATGAGGATTTGATTCTATTTATTTATTCCTATTCCTATTTATCATCTTGTGCTTATTGATTATATTTGTGTTCCTTTATATGATTGATCACCATGTTAGGAATTGCATCTTAGCTATGAATTCGTTATTGTGTTCTTGATAGCAAACGAAGGTATTGAATTAGTGATATTTCTTTGTCTTTGTAGTGGATGATTTCAATTGATCTATGTTGGGAATATGTCGATTAAGGCTAATTTAGGGTTGTTCCGGTTTGTCTTAATTGCATTGAATCCATATGTCAATTGGCCTAATTACTTGAGTCTTTAATGCTATTCTCTAGTGATATTGAATAAGAGGATTGTATCCCTGTGGATCTCTCAACTTTAGTCAAGTAGACATATGTTTATGAGTAATTGATAGATCAATCATAGGACCATGAATCTCAACCGCTGTCAGAGAATTACAGGTGAAATATCTTCTCGACCTTATTATCTATTTACTTTGCAATCATAAAGTTGGTTACTTTACATCTTGGTTATTTGTCACAAATCATTATTTGATCACAAGAGTTCTTGTTAGGAGTTATTGAATAGTAAATCGCTTCTCCTTGTGGGTTCGATAGCGGACTTAATTGCTATACTAGTAGTTATTCGGTTGATCAAGTGATTGAATTGCTAATCTATTGGTTTTTTGTTTGAGTTTGGATTTTATTACTATTTGGTAAAGGGTGAAAGTGCCAACGATGTTCGTCCTACATCAAAAGTCATCCATAAATACCTCCACTATGTCTTCAATCATGTCGGAGAAGATGGCCATCATACGCCTTTGAAAGGTGGGAAAGGTGGAAGGGGCGTTGCAAAGCCCAAAAGGCATCCTCCTGTATGTGAAAGTCCTATAGGGACACGTGAAGGTGGTCTTCTCTTGGTCCTCAGGATGAATAGGGACCTTCCAAAAACCAAAATAGCCATCCAAGTAACAAAAATAGTCATGTTCAGCTAAGCGTTCAAGTACCTGGTCGTGTTGAGCTTCCTGTAGTCTATGCACATCCGCCAGCTAGTAGTAATCCGTTTGGGTACAAGCTCTCCTTTCTCATTCTCTTCGACGGGCATTTCACCTTTTTTGGGAACCACATGGACTGGACTCACCCACTTGCTATCAAAGATAGGGTAGATGATTCTTGCATCCAGCATACGCATGATCTCCTTCTTCACTACCTCTTTCATGTTGGGGTTGAGCTTCCGCTGATGCTCGATGGTTGCCCTGTGATTATCCTCCAAAAGGATTATGTGCATACAAGTAGCGGGTGAAATACCTTTTATGTCTTCCAAGGAGTACCCAATAGCCTTCCTATGGGTGCGGATGACTTCCATAAGCTTATCTACTTCATGCGAGGTTAGTGAAGCATTGATAATCACAGGAAAAGTAGAGTTAGGATAAAGTAATTCATACCTAAGGGTGTAGGGTAAAGGCTTCAGCACTGGGGAAGGGCTCTGTAGAATCAAGATGGGCTCTACTTCCTCTGTCTTCATGATTTCATCTAGGTAATCCATCACAATCCTCATAGCAAAAGTATCCAAGTCATCTACAGGAGTTGGAGTCGACCAAGCATACATCGACCTCAACGCTAAATCGAATACAAGGTTGTACTATTACAGAAAACTAGCTGAGACAGAAATCTCAAGCGAAAGATCAATACATACCAGGGCTAAGGATTCGGTCGAAATCGAGTGGAGGGGTTCGAAATCGACTGCATGAGTCGATATCGACTAGATTTGGTCAAAATTGTCTGATGCACTCGAAATCTGTTGAGTTGCGTTGATTTCGACTAGGGGCCTCGAAATCGAGTTTTTTGGGTCGATTTCGACTGATGAGGAGTCGATTTTGACTGATGAGGTTGTACCTGCTGAGAGAAGAGCACTCGATATCGGGTTAGTAGAGTGGATATTGACTGAGTTTAGGGTACTTACCTATTCTGGAGAAAAGATCAAAACCGAGTGGAGAGGGCACTGGATATCGAGTGGTACAGTCGATATCGATTGACCTGGCTCGAAATCGAGTGAGTCGCTCAGCTCTGCCAATATCGCGTTATGGAAAAATTCCTCTTCGCTTGAGTATACAGCTTGTAGTTCCTTTTCTAGCTCAGCCTTAGCCTTTGTTAGAGCTTCTTTTTATGTCAAAGCCCTTCATGTAGGTTCAGTGTATAAGATAACATTAGATTTAGAATAAATAGCTTTAATTTCCATTACCTCTTCCATGTTGGGGTTAAAGGAATATTCAATGATCTCATCACCTATCGTGAAGGTGACGAGTCCTCTTCTCACTCTAATGTTGGCATCTGTAGTGGCGAGGAAGGGCCTCCCAAGAATGTTGGGGAAAGTAGGGTCCTCCGTCATCTCTGTCACAAGAAAATCTACAAGGACAAAGAATTTACCAACTTTGACAGGGACATCATCAACTATACCTGTAGGGATTACCATTGTATTGTTTGCCATGTATAGTTTGGCATCCATAGGTTCTAGTGCGCCAATCTCCACCTTTGACCAAATAGAGAGGGGCATGATGATCACACATTCCCCTGAGTCACATAGTGCTTTGAAGCGATGTTGGCCAAGTCCCACGGTGATTGCGAACTTACCTGGGTCAGGTCTCTTCGCATGGAAATCCATTTTCTTGCACTCGCTGGCGATTTTCGTCATTGATCGCTTGCTGCTAAGGATCTCCTTGAGGAACTTGACGTAAGCAGACATTTCATGAAGAGCTTCTGTAAAAGGAATTGTAACGTTTAGTCCTTGAAGCAATTTCATAACACTCATAAACTTACCTTTTGTAGGGTCTTTCAGCGCATTGGAAGGGAATAGGAGCATCTTCTTTGGTTTTGGAACCAAAACAACTTTCGGAGGTGATGCAGAGGAGTTGACGTCGACTGGGGGCGACTCGATATCAACCGGTGGTGACTCGATATCGACTGGTGGAGTCGATGTCGAGTGCTCTAGTGCAGTCGATGGTGTAGAAGAGTCGAAACCAAGTGGTGAGGACTCGATATCGAGTGGTTCTCTAGTGTTGTCATCTACTTCTCTGATCTTTGGTTCTCGCAGTTTGTGACCGCTCCTTAGTTGTACGGCGGCGATGTGTCCGTTCTGCCCCTTGGGATTTGGATTTGTGTGCCCAAGGAGCTTTCCGGATTGTCATTGAATTTGAGTCGGTAGTTGACCCATTTAGGTCTCCATGTTCCTCTTCTAGATGTCCATCTCTCTAAATCTTGTGGTGAGGCTTTGGAGTTGAGATTGGATGGCGTCGTTGGCTTGCTTGTTTTCCGCTTGATTCTTTTCTTAGCTCATCAAGGACGAGTTGTAGATTGTCCTTTCGCTGGTCCCTTTCTGGATGTCCTGGAGCTTGATATGATGGGGGGGTTCCTACGGGTACCTTGGTTCCATTGAGGTTGATAGAACCGTTGGTCCCCCATATAGCGATTGGGACCCCCCATGTAGGCAGCTTCCTCGTGAGTCTCTGCTAGTAGTACTTGATCCGCATGTGGGCACTCAAGGGTGGTGTGCCACTGTGATTCACATTCAATGCAAGGTTGGTTAACATAAAGGAATTTAACTTTTTTACGGAGCTTACGATTTTGATCTTTGTAGAATTGCTCCTTGACGTCAGGATCTATCTCTCTGGAGGGCTCATACAGGAGCATGGATGGGGATGGCCTCGCATTTGTGTTTTCGGAAGCCATAGGAGTCACATATGTGTTGTCGAAGTTAGTCAACTTTTCAATGGTAGCATATGCCTCGGTTGGTGTGAACTCAATGTATTGATAGGTAGTGTATGAGTTGATCCGGTCCTTGCTGGGTATGTCAAGAGCATTGTAGAAGATCTCCTGAATCACGTAAGGTGGCTGCCCATGAGTATGGAAAGATCACAAGAGCTCTTTCTACTACTCTTATGCCTGCGCCAGCGTCTCACTAGGCTTTTGTCGAAAAGTTGTGATCTTCTGTCGCAGCATCGCCCTTTTTAGAAGAAAGAAAGAATTTATTAAGGAACACATCCTTAACCTCCGTCCATGTCGTAAGTGATCGTGGGGTCAGTCCTTCGAGCCATTTCAATGCATTCCCTATAAGAGAGCAACGAAACGTTTTCAGTTTGACATATTCAAGGTTTTTGCCATCGGCGATAGTTTCACATAAGTCAGCAAACATAGTTATATGAGTGAGAGGGCATTCATTTATTCCTCCTTCAAAAGTATGCTTTTTAATTTCAGAATGAAAGTAAGTGCGAATTTCAAAATCAGAAGGAGGGATAAGAATAGCCGATTCAGGAACAGTCAGGGTCAGATGCATGTACTCCTTTGTTGTCATGGGATATCGGGCGAGTTCAGCCTAGGCTCACCTCCTATCTTGCTCCTCGCGATCGGCGCTGGCCATCTCTGCAGCAGCTCGTGCCCTTTTTGTGGCTATAGTCGTGGTTTGTTCCTCTAACTTTTTCCTGAGCCTCTCGATAAGTCGAGCCTGAGTTTCAGCGGTTACCATGGTGCCTTTTAGTTTAGAGTGAATATGGAGATAACGCTCGGGATCTTCTAATCCTTCGAATTCTGGTGGTTGACCAGAGCGTCGCATACACCTATAAAGAAGCACTCCAAGTAGAACGTGAAGATAACAACCTAGGACGCGAATGATCGCTTCCCCGGAAACGGCGCCAAAATTTAATGTAGGAGGAAATCAAATTGAAAATATAAAAGATAAATTCAAACCGAAACCCAGTCAACACAAATAAATACAAGACTTCCTCCCGCTGTAGCGGAAGGGAATCAAGTTCGATTCACGAGGAAGCGTGTCAGCGGATCCAAGATAGCTCGTGTTCACGTTCGATTTCGACTCCAAGAACTCACTCGATATCGACCAAGGGGACTCGATATCAACCAAGTCAGTCGATTGTTGGGCTTTTGAGGACGCGTCGATGTCAACCAGGGGTACTCGATATCGACCGGGTTCTGTGGATTCCGAGTGGTCCAGTCAATTTCTACCTGTGACCCGTAGAGACAAAAGCAATCAAAGGTCAATTTCGAGTGAAAGGACTCAATTTCGTCCAGATCAGTACTCAATATCGACTGGCTCAAAATACTGCCAGTTGACTAGTTGACTCGATTTCGACTTAAAGAAGTCGATTTCGAGTGTTGTGCAGTAACCTGTTTGTTGGCAAAAGAAGCCGAAGAGTGTAAGGATGGAAAAGAGTGATGAACAGAAATAACCAAGTTTGATAGAATAATGATTTTACATAATATATGAAATAAAACTTCCAAGACCGAGGCATACCACAACGACAACCATGCAAGAGAATCAATAAATCGCAAAAGATAGAAACTTTATCGATAAAAGAAAAGGCTTTTACCAAATCCGGCAGGTAGGAATGTAAACCTTTCGATCAATAACCCTAATTGCGTTTATCCCTTTTCAAAATTAGAATTTATAAACATCCGAATAGAAACCCTAATTACTACCCAAGTTTCACAAACATGAGTTTCATAATTTTTCAATTAAAGACGAAGCACAAAGGATAAAGCGAGATAAAGTACCTTTATTTCGCGACTCATCAATCCACCGTCATGGCTGTCGTCGGGCTCATCCCGACCCTAAAGTAGGGTGACTACTCGTTCATCGCAATAAAAGACATAATTGATGGAAAATAAACTTGCATAAATCCAAATTCAAAGTCTTTACAATCCCGGCAATCCAACTTTCGTAAAAGCGCCAAAACCCTAAAACCTTTGAATGCCTAAACTCTCTATTTGCTATTGGGACAAAGCTCTGAAATTGAATGACTAACTAGTAGCCCCTAGGGCTTTATTTATAGACCCAAATCCTTGCTACCCAAGGAAGGGATTCTATCTTTATATATCTAATGATAAAACTTTAGATAAAAGGGAAATATATCTATCATGGTAAAGTATATAAATCCTATTGGGTAATTAATTGTTCAACCCTTAGGATAGAAAATAAGTAAAAAGATAAAAATATATCAAATCTTCACTTGCAATGAATCTTCACTTGGAATCGGAATCAGCTTGGGACTCGAAATCAGTGTCGGGCTCGGAATGGAGGTCAGTCGATATCGACCAATGTGGGTCGATATCGAGTCGTCTGGTCAATTCCGAGTTATGCTTCCACTCGGCGTCGGTCTTCTCTGCATTTCGGGTGGCTCTCACTCGATATGGATTGGGCAGGTCGATATCGAGTCATCTTCAGCTTCCATCTCTAGATCTGTGTTTTGTGTCGAGTCATTTGGTCCATTTCGACCGATCTTCGGTTGATATCGACTGAGTTAGGTCGATATCGATTCATCTTCAGCTCTTCGTGTTGTGCTCAGCTTCACTCGATGTCAGGTGCTCTTCGGGTAATGTTGAGACCTTCAGTAGACATCAAGTGCATTTCCAGTGCCTCTTGGTTTTGCTCCGAATTAGCTCCAAATTCTGCAATGTTAAACAGAAACTTGTGTAGACCTCTATTTCTCGCAAATAAGCATAAACTACACGAATTCGCTATATTCCTAACCCATAATATATAAAATGATAGAAATAAGGAACTAAAATAAGTACAGAAACATGGTGTAAAACATGGACATCAGGGACTTGTTCTTAAACAAGTTATTTCCTCCTTCAAAGACAGCGCAAATCAGGCAAAAGATCATGTCTTTCAAGCAGAACCCTAATGAGACTCTCGCACAAGTTTTGGGAGAGGTGCAAAGACTTGCTTAGATCATGCCCTACTCATGGGTAACCATCGTACGTAATTCAGGAGGTCATCTACAATGCTCTAGATGTGGCAAACAAGGAAAGGATCAACAAATATACTTCTTATATGCTTAATTTATGTGATCTAGGGGCAAGTGTGAGTCTTATACCTCTGTTGATATGGTCAAAAGTGAACATATATAGGCGTTTTGGAGCCAGTAGATATGAAGTTATACATGGCTGACAACTCATGGGTAAATCCCACAAGCATAATAGATTATATCCCGGTCCAGGTAGGAAAGTTCTTTGTGCCCACTGACTTCATTGTGTTGGACATGGCGAAGGATCCTATGTTGCCTATCATTCTTGGTAGGTCTTTCCTAGCCACAACAGATGCCAACATTAGCGTCAGGAATAGACTACTCACTTTCACCATCAGGAATGAGGTCATCGAGTTCTCCTTTAACGCCACCACAATCGCCAGAATTGAAGATGAAAGTGCTTCTACTAGCGCGAACAACCACTTGCTAGATCAATGTCGATCGCTAGTCAAAGCTGGGAGGTTAAGATCAAACACATTCGCCGCCATGCGAATGGGGTGGTTGATGCGCTCGCTAAACTTGCGTTTGAGATACCTGATGTCTTCTGTGTTTTCAATGCCTTGCCGGACTGAATCCGTGAGCTCTTGAAGGCAACATCTGATGTACAGAACTAGTTTTTGACCTTATTTGAATAAAGGCATTGCTCACCTTTAGCACAAAAAAAAAGTTTTAATAAGTTTATTTTTATTTATTTATTTTTAAAACAGTAAATTTTTTTTATTTTTTTTCAAAATATTCATTAAAAATATTTATTTATCAAAATATTCAGAAGTTCAAATATTTACAAAAATGTTAAAATCAGAGAAAACTGCGTTTCCTGTGCAAATCACCAATTTGAACATGACGCCGAAATAGAAATTATATTTTTTTCTAAAAAAAGGCGATTTCAGACTGTATTTTATTCTTATTTTTAGGTAAAATGCATTTTGAACCCATGTTTATTTCATTTTTTATTTCTAAAAAAAATGTGGTAAAATGCGGCCTAACAATAACTAGCCGTTGGGCATCTTCCCTATCCCATTCCTCCACTGCCTACAAGACCTTGGCCGACAAGATCTTCCCCATCCCATTCCTTTCCAACCTGTCATCCCAGTACTAGTCCATGAGTCGCACCTCCTTCGTCTTCTTCTCCTAGCTTATGCGTGGCTGTCGGCGATCAACAACGTCTTCGGTTACGCTGTCGGTAGCTTCCACCACCTCTACAAGTTCCTCCCTTTCACCCCTACCCTCGCACAATGACGTCTACTGCGCCAACTCCAAGTCCTGCTTCTTCATCTCCGTCACCCTTCTCCTCACCATCACAATCATCCCCTCTGTCATCGTCTCCAAGAAGCCTTTCATACCCCACCTCGTAGAAGACATCGACTCCAATTCCGACACCGTCATCTACACCCGCATGCCCTTCTTCGGCAAGCTAGTGCTTGTGCTCTGCCTGGGCCTCATGGTCATCGTTAATATGGCTAGCGGTGGAGGAACGAGATGGGAAAGAAGCCTAGCAAATGTTTTATGTAAAACGGAATAAACGCGGGGCCAAAATGTGTTTTACCGGAAAATAAGAATAAAACGCGATCTAAAACCGCGTTTTTTTTAATAAAAAATGAAATTTTCCTTTTGGCGTAAGATTCAAATTGATTATTTGCACAAAATCGCGGTTTTAAGTCCCTTTTCTCTTAAAAAAAATCAATAATTGAGTAAATAATTTGAAGTTGTGAATATTTTAATCAATAAATATTTTACAGTGAATATTTTTTTTAATCAAAAATTTTATTTTTTTTTTGTTAAACCAAAAAATTTTTTTTTTTTTTTGAGCACTTTAATCAAAATTTTCAAATGATAAGTTAGTTTGGTATTTTGGAAATTATTAAATAGAAACGATAGGCAATAATGGCGGTGGGGAAAGGATGGTGGACCCGTTGCTCCTCGCTCTAGTGGGCATAATAGTTTGAAACAAATCAGAGTCACGCTTCTCGAGAGTGAGAGTGCCCCCACACACACACACACTTACCACTGTCGTTACATTTTTTTAACCCAAATTGGCAGAAGCACACTACAAATTGAGTACAGTGGAGTGGTGCGGTGCGGTGCGGTGGTGGGCGTCCTCGTTGAGAATATGAAAATGAAAATGAAGATGATGATGTCTCCTCCGTCTTCAGCTGCGCTCCCCCTTGTTCTTCTGGCGAGAGGAGCAGCCATAGCAGTTGCTTCTCTTGTTCTCATTTGGTCCCTCCGCTTCAAACACACCCACTCTTCCTCTTCCCCACCCGACTCCTCCTTGTATTCTGTATGTACTCTCCCTCCCTGCATTTCTCTTTCTCCATCTTTTCGCTGCTTGTTTACTCATCTGCCGCGCTCTACTCTCTTCCTTTGTTTTACTTCCTTTTTTTTTTTTTTTTGGGTGGGAATTTATTTCAGCTTCTTCATCCTCTATTGATGGTGATAGGCCTCATAATCATCAGCGGCGAAGGTAACTCACTTAAAACCCCCCAAATCCCTAATTTAATTTTTGCAATTAATTCTACCTTCAATTTTTCCAAGTGTGGGTTTGGGTGTGGGCAGCCATTTTGATTCACCAATGGCTACCTGGCTCCACAAACTTGAAGAAATCAGTCCACTTATGTATGCAAGGAGTGGCCTTGTCTTGTGGGGTTTTTGGGATCTGGACAAAGTTCCACGGCGACGATGGCGTTGTCTCTAATTTCTACTCCCTCCATTCTTGGATGGGCTTATTTTGCATCTTCTTGTTCGCTGCCCAGGTCTGTCCCTCATTTCTTCTCCTTTTTCAGGCTTCCAATTTTGCCTTCTTTCTCAACACATTTCTGAATGGTGGATCCAGTTGCATTCATCTATCTTCAATGTTTTTTACTTCCTCCAGTGTCACATTCATGCCAATTCACCCATTATACTAAAATTACCATGAAAAAACGAACCAACGTACGTTTACCAACGGTTCCGAATCTTGTTACAGTAACGGTAATGAAAATGAAAAAGTTGGTATTACCAATTTACCATTAGCAATCATTACCAACCGATTTGAAATTGGTTGGTAATACTAATTTCTACCGAACCAATTATATTTATTTTTATTTTTATTTTTGTAATTATTTTAAGTTTTTAACTTTTATGTAATAAAAGTTGTATTACCCAAGTCTTTCGCTGTTTTTAATAAATTCTATTTTATTGTATCAATTATTTTTAAATTATAATTATTTTATTTTTATTTTTGTAATTTATTTTGTAATTGTTTTAAGTTTTTAACTTTTATGTAATAAAAGTTGTATTACCCACGTCTTTCGCGGTTTTTAATAAATTCTATTTTATTATATCAATTATTTTTAAATTATTATTATTATCATTCTTATTAAATTATAAAGATTAAGAAAATTTTCTTCAAAACTTTTATGGAAGCGGTCAAATAAGCATAAAGTAAATAAAAATCAAGTTGCTAAAATCAATATACAATAGTGGCCTTATGATTATAGTTATTCATATTTATTATACAAAAATACTGGTAGAATGAAATCATTCATAAATTATATATAAATAATTTTATTGTCTTAGTATTACAATGTTACCTTGAAATAAAAATGTATCATATTTGTAAATTGTTAACGAATGACAACAATGCTAGAATTAAGGTTTGAGATTCAATATTATTTGACATTTTTTTAGGATCATTTTGTTAAACGGCAACATATCCTATAGTTTTAAAATTTGTATAATGTTGTATTATAAATAGTTTTTTTAACTATATAAAATCCCAAGACTTTTGATAATATATTTTTTTTAATTGTTTATGTGTCTCATTTATTTTACTTAGTTTAATATTTAATTTTCTAAAAGAACTTTGAATCGTTATCAATTTATCGCTATTAATTTATACATAACAATTAAGTTTCTGCTATCATATTGGTGCAGCCTCTCATTTGCATAATTTCTACATAGCTGCTCAAAACAGTTCCTCTGAAAATGGAATTTATAAGACAAGCGAGAAATGTATGGAATAGCACATATATCCCTCAATTTGAGTAGTCTAAAAGATTATATCTTCCTTTTTTTTTTCTTTTTTTTTGAAAGCAACTATTATACCTGAAATGATTCAAACCCATAAATATCAAGTATGCTGATTACTCTCCCTATTGTTCTATTTTACTTTGTTTGGAAAAGGTCTTTACTTATATTAACTATTAAGTTCATTAGTTTTTGTACTTTGTTTGTTTGTTTGTTTTTTCATAAAATGCTTTTAATCAAGTGAGGAATAGTAAAGGAATAGTAGTTCGACCTTGATTCAGACGAAAACCTAAGCGTTAATCGGACTAGGACCTTCCTACTACTATGTTGTTTTTTCTTTAATGCTTAAACACTTTGTAATAACAAATAACAATAACAATATGATAATATGATAGCTAGTATGTTATGTATCAATCATTTAAAAAGTTACCTAATTTAGAAGATATTTATATAAACTTACTAAAGTAAATATAAATAGGTGACATCATTTATTGATGTGGCAAAAGCTAGTTGCACTTAGGAGGGAAAATCTTTAACCAAATAATGGCATGTGACAAAAAAAGATATTGTTTTAATACTCTGTATTGTATAAGATAAGATTATGTTACCTTCATCTTTTTCCCTATCTACATCATCTGTGTCCACATCTGAAAGTTCAGTTCAATTTTATTATCTCTTTTCACCTTTATCTACATGTTTGTTTTCCAGTTTTGGTCCAGACTCTTACTTATATTATATATGTGACTATGTCCTGAATGGATACACTAACTAGATTTTCAGGATTTTTTGGTTGGAATCAAACACATTCTAGCTAGAATTGTATACTAATGTCACAAAAATTGACCAGATTTGGATTTTTATGGTTATGAATTTTTCAAACCCAAAAATCTTTTGCAACTTTCTGTCCAATATTTCGTTTGCCTAACCCGTGAATCACCTAAAATAAACAAGGTTATATGTTTTCTTTGGACAACAAGCTGAAATGGGAGCTTCAGCATTTTTAGGAGGTTTACCTAAGCTATGGGAGTGTTATTTTTGCCCACTACGGCAAAATTAGCTTCTATATATGCTGAATCATTATGTGAAACATAGCCTAAATCCTAACATAGTCAATCTGATTGGAGATACAAGTTTTACAACTTTTTAACTGTACTTCCTCTCGGGGCCATGGACATAATCATAAACAGAACTATGAAATACGAATGTGATCTATATTTCGAATTCGTGTGTGCAGGACTCTCCTAACCTACTGTCAGTTTAGTCAATATTCCTTTTGATGTCAATTGGTGTAAAAGAGTGTTTGTCTACTGATCATGGAATGATCTCGTAACCCATTTGATCTAGTTGCATTATGATCTCTTGTTGTCCTATTTTACTCCTGCTTATAGTTTAACTAGGCTTTGACATAAATCCCGAGGAGCCGAACATTCTTTATTACCCTCTATTGTTTTGGGAGGGATTTAGAAGCTTTTGCTAGGAGTTATTTTCTTTTATTTTTTTTAAATAGAAATGTCATCTTAGAGTAGTCAATGAGGTATTTACACTCACAAGTCATTTATGTCTCTTTCAAATGTTTTGTATTGACTGAACACTACACCCAAATATCCCTTTCATCTTCGCCCAGGGATGGGATTATGATCACTTGGCTCTTCAGTTTCTGATGCTGGTGGAACTGAACTTAATAGGTATTAAACCCTTGAAACATATAGAACACCAACATGGAATTTGCACAGGTTATCCCTTCTAAAAAAAATGGCATCAGCAACCGTAGAGCTCCAGCCATAGGTTACCCGTGAAGTTCAGACATATTTTACATCATGTATATCATTTACCATGTGGTACAATCTTCTAAAGTCTTAGGTTATAATAATTTTACCTGTGGTTTTCCGTTTGGTTGTATTCTTGAATATGTGGATAATACCAATGGAAGGCCTTTGTAAAAGACACTTGTGGAACCTAATTTTGCATCAAATCAATTTTCAGATGTACTATTGCTAATCATTCACAAACATTGGCCTGGTTGTTTCTCAGTGGATGACTGGCTTCCTGAACTTCTGGCACCGAGGAGAGGCACGGTCAGTGCGTGCGCGCGTTTTGCCATGGCATGTCTTCATGGGGCTCTACACGTACGCTCTAGCAGTTGCAACAGCAGAAACCGGGCTCCTAGAGAAACTGACATTTATGCAATCACGACAAAATCTACCAAAGCACGGCTCTGAGTCAATCGTTGTCAACGGCCTTGGCTTGGGACTGGCGCTCCTCAGTGGCATTGTGATATTGGCTGCAGTTTGTCCTAGAGACCATAACCAGCCTTCCAAATTGGCATATTCGAATGCAAAGTGTGTGTCGTGCTGATCTTCATTTGCCTCTGACAACAACTTTTCTGGCTGCAACTGAAGAGAGAGCGCACACTAAAACAGTTTTCGTTTGGTTCTGACCTGAACATAAAAAGAAGCTCTGTTAGTAGAATGTACATTAATTGAAGATGTCTTTAATTACTTTTCAAGACAACAAAGCTATTCATTACACGTTTAGTTGATTGGTTCGGTAGTAGACTGGTGGAAGTGCAACTGCGACGATGATACTGTGGTAGGTGGTTGTTGGTGGTGTTCCGGTAGGGCTGTGCATCGGTCTAAAACCGAACCGAACCGAAAATCTTAAAATTTCAAAACCGAAAGCATTAGGTTCGGTTCGGTTATTTGCCGGTTCGGTTTGTGTTCGGTTCGGTTATAACATAGTTGAACCGAATTTCCATAAAAATAAATTTTTTAAAATAAATAAATAAATATATATATATGTAGTGTATAAAAAGTAATATATATATATATTAGAATATTTAAAAAAAAATCGGTTTAACACAAATCGAAAAATGAAAATTCTCGAAACGAAAAACTTCGGCTAGGTTCGGTTCGGTTTGTGTTGGTTCGGCCCAAAAATTCGGTTTGGACCGAATCATGCACATTGGGTCAAAGGATTGGAGTTTGGTTGATGCAGAAGCTCTTCCTCAATCCTCTTCCTTGACAGCGAAGATCATCTGGTCTATAGTCCATTTTATGGTCCACCTTCCGTGTTGGTTCTTGTTGAGTTCTAGTTGCCATTAAGTTATCGATTTTTTCTATCGGGCATAGGATAAGAATCCAAATTTAGAATTATATTTCAAATTTTTAATTAGTTTAGACTTTCTTTTAATTAGATTCTTATGGTCGATATTTTTTTTAGGGAATCTTTTCCAATTTAGGTTCTTATCCTATGCCATAATTAGTGCATATGATAGAAAGATCGGTAACTTATATTTCACATCAGTTTTTATTTGCTTTACTAATTTAGTAGTCCATATAATTTAATAATGGGAAATTCAGATAAATGTCCATATAATAATAGAAGTTAATTAGCTAATTGTCCACCAATCAATCCTAATTAGCTAATTGTTAATCTATAAAAAGGGTTTCCCAACCTCCTCCAATGACCTCTTACTGTCATTGCGTTTGATTTTTGTCTAATTTAATCCTATTGAGCGTTATAGCCTAATTAATAATCGATTAGATCCAATTAGGGGCTGAGACCGAGAGAAGATAGCCCTAATATGAAGATAGATGATTGCATGAGACTAAGAGGTGATTGTTGTCATTGGAGCTATAGGATTGAACTTGAGACATTGATGTTTGCTTATGAGTGACATAATAGCATGATTCAAGATCTCTTGAGGATTTATAGGGTGTCTTAGAAATTCTAGGTTTGTTTGTTCTAATTGAGACCGAAAGGAGACATTTGAATGAACTTGCTTAGATTCTAAGAGCGTAATGGACCTAACTTTAGTTTAACTTTACACGAGAGTGATTGTTAACCGGTTAGGTACAATTTGCTATGAGACCGAGAGGAGATTAGTGATGAACTTAGATAGCCTATCTTCATATATAATCAAATTCATTCGAGTGAGAAAAATCTTTTAAGTCTATCGACGACACATGATGGTTAATCCCCAATTTTAGAATGTTTTCTCCATATTTGCCCAACACTTCCATTTGCTTATTTTAATTTATTTTTGTTAGTTATATCATAAAACCTCATTTTCGATCTCTACTATTTTGGCTTAGTCAACTGGTTGCAAAGATTCGATTAATACTCCTATAGTCTCTGTGGTTCGACACCTTGATATACTACAACCGATCCCATACACTTGTGGGATTAGGTTTCAAGCCTATCAAGTTATTGGCACCGTTGCCGGGGACTATTGTTTGTATTGGTTGTTTATTTAGACTGATTTTTCCAAGTAATTCGTTTGCTTTTGATTTTTTTCCTTTTGTTTTTTATTTCAGGTTGTGCTCAAATGGATGGCATAAGCTATTGTGAGTTTTGTGGAGCTTTTGATCATGTAGCTAGTGATTGCCCGGTGTTGTTTGGGAACGAACAAGAGGTGTACTACTCGTTGCATCCTCACTTTTCTTACGAGAGGGATATCACCGAGGGATACGCACCGCCTAGGTGTCGAGATCAAGTTTAAGAAAATTCACAAAAATGGTCCAAGTTGATTTATATGGAAGAGTACTTCACTTTCTTGGAAACCCACCTCTCAAAGATCCAAGTTGTTTTTGAGGATGAGATGTTGCGGATCCAAGAGGCTCAACAAATGAATGTTCCATGTTTTCCCAAAGTTTTCTGTGTTGAAGGTGAGGTTAGTGACAATGACGATTGCACTATCGTCTTTCTTGACATGGAGGATTCCAAAGATGAGCTTGAGGAGAAAATTTTCATGGAGGGGTTTCCATTTGGATTTAGTGAAGATACGGAAGGACGAAAGAGGAGCACAATCCTTGGGAGTTTGAACTTCAACGGATCTCTACTATTATGCTCCAACAAGACTCTGCTTGATGGATGGATTGAGCCATGGACCATCCATTCAGGAAGGTTCAAGCGCTTTCGAAAATCCGTCAGAGGTAAATTTTTCGTATTTTATTTCTTTCATTCTAAATAATACATTCAAGGTTTATTCAGACTTTCACGAGTCGTAGTGAGTCTCCACGAGTCGTGGAGGCCACTCCAAAGCTTGGTGGACTTCTCTGTAAAGCGTCACGACCCGCGGGATGCTTCCCACAACTCGTGACACCTTGACTTAAAAAAAAAACAAAACAAAACAAAAAAGTCAGACCCTTTCTCTCTCTCCCAAACCCGTCTCGGCACCTCCTCCTACCCGACGGAACCCACGCCGCCTCCTTCCCATCACTACAAAAAAAAATTGCTTTAGAAACGGCTCTCTACCGTCGCAAAAACTAGTATTGCCGTCGCAAAAAACCATTTGCGACGGCAAATCATCGGTCGCTAGCCCTAGGGTAGCAAATAATCCTGAGCGACGGCATATACCGTTGCAAATTATTTGCGACGGTTATTTGCGACGGCATTGGCTACACCTGAAATTCGGCCAAATGGCTTAAAACACCTTTTCCCGCCCTTTTTCCCGCCTTTTCCTTTCTGACGCGGCATGGCTTTTTTGCAACGGCACACATGTCGTTGCTAATGGGTTTATCAAAATTTTTTTAGAAAAAATAAATGAGAAATGAATTTGTTATAATAGCCTATGCGGGACTTGAACCCGCATCTTTGTGCGTGAACACATCGCTCTACCATTTGAGCTAATAGGCTTAAAAATTAACAAGAGAAACTCTATTCCATCATTTATATCACTCGGCCCCTTTCCCCCTCATTCATCCAGCTAGTAAGTGAGTGATTAAAAAGAGCATGTATTTGACCAGCTGTTTAGTTGCTAACATCTAGAATAAATATTTTCTTGGGTAAGAAAACATATGGTTAAGCAATATTAATATCCAATGCAAGTGAATGAAATATTCAAGAATCAAGATACTTCCATAAGTAACATATTAAAGTTAAATTAGGACCTTTTTGGGTCCACAAAAGGAAATCTGTAGTATTTTTCTAAAGATTCAAACTGAAGACTAATAACAAGACTTTTCTAAAGATTTAAGACTTTGTGATATTTTTTGCTCATCTCTAACAAGACTTGGTGATGTATCTCATATATTTAAGACTTATTTTTAATCAGACTTTGTGTAACTTATGTTATCCTAGTATTGATGAGTTGTCCCATGGAAATGCTAGTCTTAGGCATGTGTTTCAGTTTAAACCGGAAGCCAACAAGAGAATTATAAGAAACCAAGCAGTAAAGTGAATTCATACCTGGCACTAACCCTTGTACCTTTTACACAATTTACAAATTACATTAAAGCGACTCATGCTAAGAGCAGCTTTTTCTTATTTGCTTCCAAAGAATTTGGTGGGAAGGGTCAAACAGACAAAGAGACTCACACTCTGTACTGTAGAAATTGCATTGGCTAAACACAATATTCACTAGTCTTAATTGATTACTGAACTTCTAGAGTCTCATGAACCACCTACTTCGCACTCATGTTTTTCTAAGGAATATAAAATGTATGAGATAGACTTACTTTCTTCACAATCTGAAGCAGAATCTTGTGTATTTCTTTGCTGCTGGCGACGCAAAGCCTTCCCTTGCTGCTGGCTACGCAAAGCAGAATCTTGTGTTTACCTTCTATCCACAACAATGGTATGAAGAGCAATACAATTCTAGATGATATAGGTTCTTCAGAAAACAAAGAAGACAAATCCCATCTGCACCACACGGATATATGTATGTTGAAACCTCACTATGCTTATGTGCTGGGCTGAAATTTAGCAAATATAAGTACCTGTAATACTCTACAGGCAGCCGCGGTTGCCTTCTCGTGGTTCTCCTCTGTCAATGCACTCGCTAAAATAATAGCCTATTCGCCACATTTCACAAACAAACAATTTTGATAAGAAGCTATATATATGTTAAGTATTAAACATAAAATGCATCTGATACCTACCTGACCAGCAACTGCTAACCCATCAGCAAGGAGTGAGGAAGTCATCCAGACCTGCAAACATATCTGGAATGCAGCCATGGGTGTAGTCCCCAGCCTTGCTGCCATTGATGTTGCAAATGTCACGCAGAACGTCACCGCTACCACTCTTGCCAACAGCAGCAGCCCTGTTTATGTAAATACTTAATAGTTAGCTATGACTCCTGATGCAATCATCGATCGATCAAGTCTTCGAGTTCTTAGCTATTTAGTACCATTTTTCAGAAATCTTTTGAATTGCAAGGCCTTGATGCTTGGAGGCACCAGATCAACTATCTTCATCAATCTCCACAGTAGTATCAGTGACATCAAGTACCTGTCATTGCCAACCAACAGTACAATTTCAATCTCATGGTTGAATTGAAGTGTAAATTAACTATCTTTTGAATTGCAAGGCCTTCATGCTTGGCGCTGGTCTGTAGCTGATGCAATGGCAAGAAGAAAAAAAGGTTAGATATTTTACATACTGTACCAACTAGCAATCAACACTTAAAATTCAGCCATAGGAAGGATTAAGGTGGTCACCAATCAACACTTAAAATTAAAAATGCATGTTTCAACTAGCAAATTACACAAAGGCACAAGCAAATCCAAAAGATTTAGAAATCCAAGCAATACAATAGCCAGATCCAGTCATGCAAACCACTCATGTGGCCAAATGATGAGCAAAAAACTAAAATTTCACAATTAAAATGAAACTACGACGCAACTCTAACCACAGAATACCAAACGAAACAACCAAATCAGAAGCATCATCAAGGAAAACGAAGACCAGATCTGAAAAATAAGAGACGTGAAGTGTTAAGGGAAACAATACCCCATTGTCAGTACTATCATTGCAAATTCGACCGAGTTTTTGAGCTTATAAGATCCGGCCACCATACCACTCCTTGAGAAATGAAAGGATGAAAAATCGGATACCGCCGGTTTGATTTCCACCAGTATTTGGCTTGAATCGCTTAAGTTCTGAACACCTTGGCCACCGTAACATCCGTCGGCGCCATCCTTGGCCACAAAATAATATAGTTGTAAATATGAATGATAACCTTATTTTGGATGCAAGACATGAGACTTGTATTTTAGTTTTTAGTGTCGGTTAGAAGCTATGGTCCAAATGCATAATGCTAAAGAAATGAAAATCACAATCACGTATGTAAACCAAAATATATTACCTTAGTTTATTAAACTAATAAATTCCAGAAGATCGTAAATATTCGATCGTAAATGTGATCAATTTATGATTATTTTATAAAAGATTTAATTTCCCCTAGATGGTTTCCGGTCCTTTATTTCATAGAAAGAAATAAAAGCAATGACTTGCAAAAGCTTAATCACATATGTAGACTAAAATATATTACTTTACAATCACCCAAAGCTTGAATAATTTCTTCTCGTACACCTTTGCAAATATCAAGGCTCTCTATTTCCCAACACCGTGCGGTTAATAGAAGCAACTACCTGCAACAATGAAGAAAGAATTGAAAGGGTTAAATCATCAAGCTTTTCTCAATTGTTTATGCAGATAAACTAGAAGCAATTTATGATGCAACAAAAGCAAATAAGCAATAATTAAATGTAAGTAACACTTTTTGACAATAAATGGGATAAGCTTAGAACATAACTGCGCCCAGAAATGCCAGAATCTGTACCCACAACCTTGCATCTGACCATATGAAAAAAGACCCATCTTTTATTCTCTCATTGAGTTTATTTAGCGTGAAAGGAATAAAAAAATATTGAGTATGTATTTCGGTTTCAACATCTTCAAGTTGATCAAGTAAGAAAAGTACAGGATCTTCAAGTTGCATATTTTGGTTTCAACATCTTCAAGTTGATCAAGTATGAAAAGTACAGGATAAGCACCTTCAAGATAATCAAGTATGCAATTTAGGGAGCATGACTTACTGACTTCAAAATGGAATCAATGATTTATAAATGCTTAGAGTTTCCTATGTCAAGGTATTAGATAATATACTATCTCTAGATGTTACAATTTCAACTGTATCTTAATGCAAGTCGCTACAAGGAATAGAGTCTATAACTATACCACAATGTTGGCTGACTTTTAAAAGGAAAAAACAAAGAAATGCTTTGATGTACAGTACCTTTAACATGCATTGTTATCTAAACTTTATGCAAAGAAGGAACATTTTGTGTCAATAGAAGCAAGTACATGCACCAATAAAGAATAAAGAAGAGCAATTCATGAATTAAATTGAGGAAACCAGAAATAGGGACATATACTTTACCGATGACAGAAATCGAAATAAAAAGACATTCGAAGAAACCCTTTACTCAACAAAATGAAAGAAATCGGTTTAGGGCTTTGCTACATCGCTTGCAAAACTCGATAGAATGAAAGATATCCTTTGAGGGTTTGCAACCTTGCTTGCAAAACTCGAGGGAATGAAAAAAGTCATTTGAGAGTTTTGCAAGCTCGACAGAAACCAAAAAACATATACTTTCAGGGTTTGCAACCCTTTACTCGACAGAATGAAAGAAACTGAAAGAAATGCTCGATAGAATAAAAGAAACCAAATCAAAACCCTAAATCGATTGCAAAACTCAAACATTACACAACATACCTCTTCAATTTAAGGGTCTGCAGCCGGAGATTTCAGTGAAGCAGCCGGAGACAGGGAGTGGAGCAACCGGAGAAGAGCAGTCGGAGATTTCAGATTTGCTAATGGAAAGGAAAGGAAAAAACAGGACGACAGGGGTTGGAGCAGCCGGAGATTTCAGCGCCGCCGAAGACGATGGACGGTCGGACGAAGGGGATTTCAGTGCTGGAGGCGAGGAGAGGGATTTCAATGGTCGATTAGAGGAGCGGGTTCAAGTTTTCGCCATTTTAGACGAAGGAGAAGCGTGTGGTTTCATAACTCGGGAGACTGAAAATTTGGGGGATTTCTAACCCTAAATGACTCCCGCTAGCCATGGCAAGGCAAAGCCGTGTCTAATTCAAGCTATAGAAAGTCAGGGTTAGCAACGGTGTCGACTTGTCGTCGCTAATGCCTAGGGCGTCGTCTCAAAATCCTGCTACAGGAACAATGCCATTGCTAATCCCGTCGCAAAAGGATATTATTTGCCACGGGATCTCTTTGCCGTTTCTAGCTGGTGTAGCAAAAGCAATTTTTTTTTGTAGTGCATCTTTGCTCATCACCACCAGCAGCCCTCCGTTTCTCCTTCTCTGTTCCCCTCCTTCACCGGGATTCCTCCGACCGCCGCTAAACCACCACCGCTCTCCCAGCACCAACCCTCTCTCCCATTCTGCAACCCTTCTCTCTCCATCGCACTCTTTCGCTTGCCACCATCCACACCCGACCTTCATCTCGCCGACGTTCACCATTAAGGCACCGCCGCTTTCCTCGCCGCTCTCTGCACAACCATCTTCTCTTGGTCCGGCCCCGACACCCAGCATCTCCATCTCCGCTTTCACCTCTGGAACCCTAGCCACTCACAATTCTCGAAGGCTCCGCTGCTGCTCTCGATTGGTCCTGATTCCCTCCTCTCGGCCCAGCTGCTACTCCAGGATGCAACTCGACCTCGACTTCGATGGTAAGTGCTGGTAACGTCGAAATTTGGGAAATTTGGGAGAAAATTTTTGGGTTTTGTGATTTGTCTAAGTTCATGAGACCTTTGTGCTTCATTTTTACCTATTGAATCTCATGATCCTTATTGTGGTTAATGTGATTGATTGGTTGAATTTGATGAATTATGATTTCATTGAGGCTTGTGGTTATTTTGATGATTGTGTTCTTGAGTTTTTGCAAGTTGTGCGTGATTATTGATAAATTTAGTGACTTGCTTAGATTTCGGATTTGTGGTCACTGGAAGTCGAATAAACACATGTGTTGGATTCATCAATTTAACCTTTTGGATTTGTGGGAACTATGCTTAGAAATTTTCAAGTTTGTGCTATATTGAATTGATTTTTGAACTTGCTAAATTTCTAAGCATGAGGTTGCTTGTGGTGGTGTTTCTGATCTGAATGTGTGATGGTTTAGGTGTGCTTCTAATTCTTGCTAGTTTTGCACTCTCTGAAGTCACTTGAATTCTATTGATTTTTATCGGCATGTGACTGAGTGCAACTGCAATATTTGTTTTGATTGAACCTTGGCTTTTGATCATTCTTCTGGGCTTGATTATTGATTCTACATGTTATGTTCATGAAGCTTGTTTGATGTAAAGTGATTATAGCCTACTATTGGTTTTGTTATGATGTGGTGCCCTTGGTGTTGGATAGAACTTGTGTTGCCTTGTTGGTTGTTTGCTTTGTTTTAATTGTCTTGGCTAGACTCGATTTCAAGGTGATGGAGCCGAATTTTTATGAGTTCTCAGTCGCACCCAAGTGAGGATGTTGCCTACTGGTTTGATGAGTTATCGACGCTTTTTTCTGTGGAGCTTAAAGATGGGACTGGTCTACTGAATTGTGTTGTCTTGATCTTGCTCATTTGCCTGATTTGTTTGGTGAGTTTCTTTACCCCTAACTATTCTTTCTTTTACTCTCCTTTGGGGACAAAATAGATTTTAAGCATGGGGTGGTAAAATTCTTGTGTGACTCCGTTTTTGCATATAATTTTTTTCATTTTTTTTTCTTTTTCATGTGTATTTCATGCATTGCATTTTCATTTGCATATAGATGTTTTGAGATGAACCCTTGCTAATAAAAATTCTTTGCTCTTCTTGAAGAACATGTCACTTCCTTGATTGAAATTGGTTGATGATATCCTCTAAGGCATGTTAAAAAGCTTGTGATGATCTTGATTGTTGGGTTTGTGCTATAATTTTTATCAAAAACTAATCATTGCTTGAGACTTGTTGAGATTGAGATTCTAAGACAAAAGCTGTGAGCTTCAGAGCCTAGGACTGACATTCATGAGTCCTCTTTTCTTTTGTGTGTGAATTGCTCATCTTGATTGCTCTATCTTCAGAACTTGCGTTAGAACCTCTCGAGGTCACATATATGACTTGTGTGCATTGCATAAACATGATTGAGGCAATTTTTGTTAGTCTATTATTCCCTTCCTACCCATTCATATATCCTTTGCTTGAAGCCCGTTGAGCCTATTTGCCTATTAATTTGTAGCTCCACAAGATTATCCTTAAGCCTATTTTAGCCTCGTTTACCCATCCGGGAATTAGGATGAAATAGATTTATGTGTCGTTTTGTGGACAAGAAAGAATACTTGACTTTGAGTGATTATATATTGAGTGAGGGATTTTGTGCTTCAATTGTAAGTTTCTTTTGATGAAGAAAAGAAAGAAAGAAAAAAAAAAGTGAAAAAAAAGGAAAAAAATAGAAAAGAAAAAGAAAAAAAGAGAATAAATTCTTCTTCATCACTAGAGAATATTTTGTAAAAAGGGAATGGGTTATCAAAAGTTGTGAGTCTTGAGCTTATTTGATTGTGTGATGTGGTTGTTGTGAGAAATTTGGTATGTGTGTTGAAAAAAAAAAAGATGAATTGTGGTTGAAGTTTAGGAAGTAGTTCTATTTCCCGGATTTTAGTACCACATGGCCAAAGAATCCATACCTTTTGTTTCTTACCTTGGCCCCATTACAACCCATGAAAAGACCTCATGATTTATGTTTATGTGCATAGTCCAAGTGGTGGAGAGTTAGGACGCTAATGCAAGCCTATGGTAGATGAGTTTTCAAGATTTGAGTTTAAGCGACATCTATAGCCTAAACACAAGAGTGAGAGCGTTCCACAAAATAATGTCCTATGTGAGGTCTTGAAATTGATGTCTTGACTTGTCTCTTGTATGATTTTCTTGTTCTTGTTTTGAACCCAATGTCTAGATCTAAATGGACAAACACATTGCTTGGATAGAAACCGAAATCTTTCTTGTGAATATTTACACTTGTTCTTGCTTGAGGAGAAGCAAGGTTTAAGCATGGGGTGATTTGATAGCATCTATTTTAGTCATATTTTAGGATTGCATTTGCATATTAGTTTAGGTCATTTTCATGCACATTTGTCATATTTTATATTTTATTTATTTTATTTTGCATTTTCGGAGTCTACACTTGGTTATGATTTGTTTCAGACATTTTGAGGCTAATATTGAGGAAAAAAAAGCTTTAATACGGAGCGTCGAGCATATTGGATCGGAAGCGATGAGCTAAAGTGCCAAGTGCAGAAGTTGTGGAATTTGGGGTTGTTTGGTGGAGTTAATTTATAATTGGGTGTTGGGATGTGATTTAGTTATTTAAGTTTGTGGGTCAAAATTGTAATTTTCCTAAAAATAAACTTATATACTCCCGTTTGTTTAGAATTCAAAGGGGGGAGTTCGGAGTCTTTAGCCGGCAGACAAGGCTTCGGCCAACTTCTACGGAGGTTTTAGTTTAGGTTTGGCTTTTCCTTATTTTCGGTATACACTTTGGATACCATTCCGAAATGGCTCAATCGAAAAGGACTTGTGGATAGTACCCACAGGTCCTCGGTTCGAACTCCGGATGACTGCTCTTTATTTACCAATTCAAGGTATACACTTTGGATCGAAGACGAAATTCTGGTTTGCATTCTATTTTATTTCAGAGATTTATTTTTGTCTATGATTTATTTCATTGATTATCATATTATGCTTGCTTGAATCTCCGATCTATGGTTTGAGTGATCCCAATGATGATTTGGTAGCGTTAAGATTGATATTCGATTGTCTGTTGATTTGTGATTTAATCCTATTGCGCTAGCCCTAATTGTTGAAAATTGGTTAGAACTGATTTAGGGTTTGAAATCGAAAGACTAAAACTCTAAGTTAGAATTTAGATGGTGAATTTAGGCTGAAAGCTATTTGATCCATCAGAACCATATGATTAAACTTGAAGTTTGATTTATCGAAAGATAATTGAATTTCTTGAGGATTCATAGATTGTCATGGATATTTTGGTTGATTGTGATATTGACGGAGACCGAAAGGCGACGTTAATGTGATTATCATCTAGAATTCTAAGAACTTAAAGGGTCTAAATTGGTTGCTTGATACCGAAAGGAGATTGTTAACCAATTTAGACACATTCGCGTTGAAACTGAAAGGAGATTCGTGATCACTTTAGACAATCTACCTTCAACAAACCCAGACAAGGTTGCACGAATATTATTTTTAATCTACTAAAGCGTCGTTGTGGTGATCTTTTACCCTAGATTTGCCTCGTATCCATTGGTTACTACCAATTCTGTATAGTTGTTTCTCATTAATTAGTTGGTTACTTTCTCCATCCACATAAACATTTCGCCTTTATTTTATTGACTTAGTTAAATCAGTTTGAATTGATAATCGATACCACATAGTCCTTGTGGATACAACTCTCGATATACTACAACTAAACCCCATTCACTTGTGGGTGTAGGTTTTAGCCTATGAAAATGTCATCACATGTTGTCATAGTGATGTATGGTGAGGAGTGGGAGTTTGCTGACGTTTATCATTTGTTGGTAATAATATTTCGAAAGCTTTTGTCATTGATGATTTCATTACATTGGATCCTCTTAGAATGGAGGTGTTCATTAGATTCAAGGTGGATGTGTCCATTTTCGATTTGCATTTCAACCGCTTGCATCCATTCAAGGATTTAAAAGCCCCCTTTTAGTGGATTGTGATGATGATTCAACCGAGTTCATGAGGTTAAAAAAACAATATGTGATCTCGAGCCAGGATTAGAGGACTTCACAACCTAACCCGGCACACTCCCATAAGAAGCACCATTATCTCTATTCATGATCTTGATACCAATCGTCCTCACATTGTACAAGGATGTTGGCTTCCTGTTTATGTCATATTTAGTCATCGAAAGTGTTGGACAAAAATGTGCGAATAATTGCACAACACATTTTATTTGATTTTTTAATATTTGAGTTCGACCCCTTTTGGTTATCCTCTTGATTCGAAGTTGTATCGATACCAAGATTTGAATGGTTTTAGTAATTTGGGCTACACCCGAAATTTTAGCGGGTTGCCTACGTATCTCTTGGAAGAGAATCAAGCCTCACGTAGTTCAGATTGATTTGGATGTTGTGTTTGTTTTGGTTTGGATTTGGTTTTGCTTTGATTTCGTTTTCTTGTATGCATCAGAGGATGAAGTTCAAACCCACCTTCTAGGAAGGGTAGCTCGAACAACACTCCACCCGAGTAACCTGAGCCCACCTTCTCGGAAGGGTAACTCGAGTAACCCGCCTATCATTTGCATAGAAAACGATTTGATTTTGATGATGGAGTTTGATTTGATTTGATTTGAGATTTGACTGAAAAGTCAATTTGGGGGTTGTGATTGAACTCGTTTGTGAGTTTCCTACGTACCCTTTTGGAAGGGATCAAATCGCACGTAGTTCTTGAAAATGCCAAATTTAAATTCGGTATTTGTTTTTTGACGTTTTGGTCATGACCGAACTCGACGAGCGGAAGCTTTGTATCGAGTCAGAGGAGAAACTTTAGATTTGATGGAAATTTGATTTTTGGGATGACTTAAAGTCGATAAAGTGAATTTTAGGAGATTTGATTTGAAAGTTTGGATGTGACTGGACTCGGTGAGAATTTGATTTATACCGGGTTTCCTACGTATCTACTTGTTTGGTAGAATCAAGTCACCGTAGTTCGGGACAAAGATGAACTTTGTAATTTGGTTGACCCTGAGACCATTTGAGGGTGATGATTGAATTCGATTAGCATAAGCTTTGTATCGAGTCGGCATAGACAATTTGAATTTGTTTGATTTTGACCTCCTATTCATTTACAGAGAATTTAGAGGTCGACGACTGTACCCGATATATTTTTAGAATTTAATATAGGGTTACTTATGTAGCCGTTTGTACGGTGTCAAGTCTTTACGTAGTTCTACCAGAAGAACAAATTTGATTTGATTTGGATTGACGATTGTACCCGACGAGCTTAAGCTTTATGTCGAGCTACCTACGTACCCGTTTGGACGGGATCAAATCATCCGTAGTTCTTTTTTAGAACAAAATTGATTTTCTTGTTTTGTTTGAAGATTGAACCCGACGAGCTTTTGCTTTATGTCAGGTGGCCTACGTATCCGACAAGTCGGAATCAAATCGGGCGTAGTTCTGTCCAAAACAAAGTTTATATTTGGTGAAACTTGATTTGAGGTTTTGACTCCATTTTTGTTGAAGCCGGTTTTGAGATTGACCCATTAGAATTAATTGACAAGGAATATTTGACGAGTTTAATTTTATGTTTTGCTCAAACTCGAATTCTTAATTTATGCCAAAAAAATAATTCTTATAATTTAGTGGGTCGATTTCGCAATTAAATGATATTTCATTCAAATAATTGCATGTGTACAGTAACGGGTGTATATATATATTAGGCTTAGCTCCACTTGAAATTTGCAGGAATCTCTCCTACGGGCTTAGCCCAATCATTTGTTATTATTTTTTGTTGTTGTTTAAGCCCATTTCATTCATCAACTTTGCCCGAGCCCTTTTTCCATACGTGCAGACACATGGTGATTTTAGGTCATCTAAACAGGAAGTGAACGAAGCAAAGCTGAAACGGAGCTTCAAGTCGAGGACGGCGGGACCAGGGAGCAGAGGGGTGAGCCGCCACCGAAGCTAGAAGATGGAGCCGTGACCAAAAAAGGGCGAGCCAGATCTCCACCGCCTTTAGGTACCACTTTGAGTTTGAACGGAGAAAGAGCACCGCCGGGGACAAGATTCGCAGCTCAAAGCTAGCGGAATCGGTAATCTAAGGAGATCAAGAGGCGTTCAAATTTAAAACATCAAGAAGGACCGGAAGAGCTTTCCTACGTTTGAGGTTTGAGAATTTGTTTCTTCTCCTCTTCCTTTCTTTTTTTTACGCCCGGTTTTTTGGGCTCTTGTTGTTCTTAATTTCAATCTCCTCTTTGAGAATTTGTAGTCTCTGTATTTGTCCGGATTTTTGGGGTTTGCTCGCCCCTTTTCTTTTTCCTTACTGGAGTGAAATTGACCACCCATTTGAGTTGATTTGGTTGATCGGTTTGTGTTTCACGTCATTTAAATTTAGCATCCTGGAATGAAATTCCTTTGGAGCTGCATCCACTCGCTCCTTTTTCTTTTTGTTTCTTGATTGCCCATGAGTCACTGTAAAGGGCCGAACGAATTTGAAGATGGCCCTGGCGAAATTTTGGCAGAGTTTCCCCTTAATTTAGGGGTATCTGATGATTCTGAAACCCAGACCACACGAAGAAGCTCACAAGGTTCTCGAGGGTCGAGTTTCAAAGAATCGAATTTGATAAACGGTATAATTTTGACAGCATTTCGACCCGGTTTTAGCGATCTGATGATTCCGGAACCCAGGCCACACAAAGAAGCTCGCAAGGTTCTGAGGGCGGGGTTCTGAGAATCGAATATGGATCAACCAAAACTACTACCTTGATTGTTTCTGCTTCTTCTTCTTCTTGCTGATTTTTTTTGGTTTTTTGTATGCGTGTGTACTGCAGGTCTCTCCAAGAACCGGAAAAACCCAGAGGAAGAAGAAAATCCCTGAAGAAACTGCTTGCAAGGTTTATATAGGGTGAAATTGTGCAGTTATCCCTCACCCATGCACGTACTGCAGTTGAAACTCACCCCTCTTTTTTCTGTATTTTTTTCCTTAACTGTAATCAAAATTGGAAGGGAATTGTAACTGCTGTTCAAATTTTCCCTATATGTATTAGGGCCTTGTTTGTTTGTCATAGATTGGGCCTCTTACCAAATTCCCATAAACCCAATTTTGAATTTGAGAAGAAATCATCCACACTTTTTTTTTAATGTATAATAAATGTGATGACATAAAATCACGAATTAAAAAAATTAATTCATGAAATTTTACCCTTCAACATAAAGACTTTGCATAGTTGTCCTTTTGATCTCCTCATCTGCACGGATATGTTCAAGGAGTTTTATTTTTGGTTGCTCAAGCAGGAGTTTCCATTGATTTAAACTTGTAAAGTTTGAGGCAAGTATTAGTATTATTCAATGATTTTATTGCCCATGTAAATCCATTAGTCAGTCTCGATGCATGGATCTTCCAATCACAAGTTGATTGTCCACATATAGTCGTGTACCTAACCGATAAACCCTCTTGAACACAATTTTCTCAAAACATCCATTAAAGACTCTTTGACAACAAAAATCATCCATACCTTTAGTTTTATATTCCCAAAGCCTCATCACATAACTCTCCATTATCACAAATTCGATCGAAGTAGTCACCACGTACATCAGTGTCACCTTTGTCAACACCATCAACGCCATTTTCGTTACCAAAGGGCAACATCATTGTGCCGACATCTATCAAATTAGCATGAGACACACTCTCCCCATCCAGAGATCCAGTGCACAACAAATCAACTTTGGGCAAATCAGAAACAAGGGACTTGGAATCAAGCACATTCTCCTTTGTCTTACTAACTTCAACATATGTCGGTACACTAGGGGTATGTATGGATGCACCAAAAAAAGTTAAAAAAAATAAGTAGAATGAGTTGTTTATTTTTTTAACTAGTTAAAAAGTGTATGGACACCCAAAAAATCATAAAAATGGTTAAAATTATGAGTTAAAAAAAAGTTACTTGAGGGAGCTTTTTTTGGTGTTTATGTGGTTTATTTGATTTGAAAATACAATAATACCCCTAATAATAACAAAATAAACTACACTGTTTACAAATAAACTGTTTTTCACCCCATACGGAGTTTATATTTTTTTCATAAATTTTTAACTACTTTTACCAACAGTTTATAAATTTCACCGTATTTATAATTTTAGTCAGTTTATTAACTCCGTCCCATGCAAACCCTAGGTATGGAGCGACTTCAAGATTTTGCTACATACATCCCTTTCCTTTTTCAGTAGTACTAGGAAGGAACCCTCCTACTAGAAGCGGGTTAATATCATAATTTGATTTTTCCGTTGGCCTTTTTGACTCAATCATACCTCATGCCAATTTCATATTCTTGGATGGCGAGTCACCAAATCCAATAGCCAATCAACATCTTCTCTTTAAATGCATTCATCTTATTCACTACATTAACGTCACTCTCTAGCTGAAAATTTTGGTTCAACTAACCCGGTCGCCAATGGGACTCTCCCGGCCCGGAGAGTATACAGTAATTAATTAAAAAATCGTTCATTGAATTTGGGTGATAAGATAAATACACAAACACCAATATATTGAATTTACCTTAAATATCACTTGCTAACTTCGGTGGTTGGATGAAAGATGGTGTTCTCTGATCATTTTTTTTTACGGAGTCCGTTTGTGTGACCATTAGTTATAACTTATAACTAGTTCAGTACCTACACTCTGAGTGGATATTTTTTAAATTTAAATAAATTTGATATTAACACACGTTCAATCAACTAATTAATTTCTTTCAATACTTCTTAATTGTTATTTAATTAACATATAATTAACGAAAATTTGATAATATATACATATCTATTCTTTCATTTTTTATTTAAATAAATTTTATATTAATGCACGTTCTACTAATTCAGATATGTATTTATAAAATAAACCAAATTTTAAATCTAAATAAATCTCATAATATATTAATATATTAAAGCCAAATAACTTCTTCGGAAAAATATTATGATGTGAGAATGTAATTATAATTGATTTTTTTTATAGGCATAAACGATTTGATATTTTATAACATAAATATAATAAAAACCTTAGGCAGCTTATTATTTTAACTTTATGAAATTTTCATATCTAATGCAATAGATATTTTTTTAAATTATTATTATGAATTATGGATAAAATTGGATTGAGGATAGAAAAATTATAAAAAAGTGTTATCTTAAGATATACTATATATTACGTATTGATTAATGCATGAGGTATATTCTTTTTTTATATAATTATTATC
Organism: Persicaria tinctoria; assembly: GCA_037127255.1. Classification (NCBI taxonomy): domain Eukaryota; kingdom Viridiplantae; phylum Streptophyta; class Magnoliopsida; order Caryophyllales; family Polygonaceae; genus Persicaria; species Persicaria tinctoria. The sequence goes on along the minus strand of JBANSL010000015.1, from coordinate 35,696,145 downwards.
CAAATCTTACAAAATTCGGTAAAATCTTTTCTATATATATAATACAAGAAAACTATTACAGTATCTTATGACTGATTAAAGTGAAGGGAGATTTTTTTATTAGTCAATGCTATTATGATTAAAGATTGAGCTTCATGGGGGGAAACAGGTTGCGAATGAGGCGATAAAAAAGGAGCGAGCTTCATATTGATTGAGAGGGGATCTATTGGGTTTCGTGAATCTTTGGTATGAGGGATTGATGCGGGACGAATGTCATTGGCAATTTCGCCATTCCCAAACTAGTGATAAAAATCCAAATTTAAACTCACAACCAATAGATTAAGCAATCAAGCAATTGATAAACCAAATAACTACTAGTATAGCAAGAAAGTCCGGTGTCGAATCCACATGGAGAAGCGATTTCCTATTCAATAACTCTAGACAAGACTCTTTAAAGCAAAAGCAATAACCTTTAGACAAATAGCAAATATAAAAGTAACTAAATTGAAAATCACAAAGCAGATTGATATCAAGATAGAAAGAACATTTCACCTGTAATTCTCTGACAATGGTTGGAATTCATGGTCCTCGAATTGATTTATCAATTATTCATATTCTTAGGTCTACTTGACTACAGTTAAGAGATCCGCAGAGATTGACTCTTCTTATTCAATATCACTAAAGAATAGCATTAAGAACTCAAGTAATCAAGACCAATTGACACATTGACTCTATTCAATCAAGACAGATAGGCGCATACCGAACTCAATCCCAATCATATTTCCTCAACATAGATCAACTGAAATCATCCACTACAAAGACAAAGAGACATCACTATCATCAATACCTTTGTTTGCTATCAAGAAAACAACAACGAATTCAAAGCTACAAATGCAATTCCTAACATGTTGATCAGGCATAGAAAGGAACACAAATATAAATTAAGCACAAGATGATAACTAAGAACATGAATAATCAAATAAACTCAAATCCTCATAATCCAAACAACCATGTCTTCGAATCACAGGCGAAACTATGAGTTTAGCAACTCATAGGCCAATTCTCTCTCTCTCTCTAATGGTGTTCATAATTTCACACAATAGCCAGACACACGGCTGAATAAACTTAAAATAACTTAAATAGAGTCCTCAAGGGTCAACAAATACCCTAGGATAATTAATAGAAAATAATATAAATTAATTGACTTCGGATCCAAAACCGCGTATTCGGGATCTGGGGCAATGGCGGGCGCCGTGCAAGGGGCGGCGGGCGCCGTTCTTGCAGTGCTTGACGTTCCTTCTTTTCCTTCAACGAATTCCAATGTTGTGTCTCATTGCTCCTCCTTAGCTCTTCCTTAGCTCCCATGTGCTTCAAAACATGCTTTTTAAGCTCTTTCTATAGTCCATCCAAGGTAGAAATGTAATTCTGCAGAATAAACACTGAAAACGCATAGATTCCGAACTTGAATACTTCACAAGTAATAAACGGAACTAGACTCAAAATATAGCAAAACCAATACCTAATAGCAATAAGAAACACCTATAATGCCTATATGAAATATGCATTATCAGGGATTGAGGGTGACTCTTCGGGAGATTGATATTTTTTAGGGTTGGGATGAACTAATAACAGCTTTCCACTCTCCTTTTTTCCCGGTTTTTTTCTTCTTCTTTTTTTTGATAAGGAAAGGTTTTGGTTGGCAGAGACCTAGCCGATTGCATCATGATGGATGAAGTCTAAAAGACCTTGATCTGTTGCAAGTGCTTGTCCCTGCAAAGAGCGACTAATTAAGATGTGCAACCTTATCTGCCACTCTATTACCAATGCGGGGGACATGTGAAAAGGATACTTCTTGAAAATGTTGAGTGATTGTTTTCATATCTCTCATAGTCGGTTCAATTTCCCATGGACATTTTCCTTTATTTGGGAGGTGATTGATGATGATCTGAGTATCTCCTTCAATCTCAAGTTTTCTGATCTGGAGTTCTCTAGCTTTAAGTAGTCCTTCTCTCAGGGCGACGGCTTCCACCATAAGAGGGGTATGGTTGCCAATATGTTTGTAACCCAAAGTTAAAGGTTTCCCCTCCCAATTACGGATAATATACCTCATAGTACTTTCATCCCTGATTGGAGAGGATCCATCAAAGTTTAGTTTCATGAAACCAATCTTCGGTTTTCTCCATTTTAGCTTTGATTTGTTGGTTTTTCGACTAGACTTGTCCTTTGTAGGTCCAATTCAGATATCTTCCTCTTATTTACATGCTTTTCTCCAGTTCTCTTGAAGTGTGTTGATGAACAATTGTGTTTCTATGTTTGATGGTATGTGGTCATCCCGAAAAGTTATTCGATTTCTATAAAACCAAATGGTCCACCATTTAAAAGCTAGTGTTTCTTTCTCTATGGTATTGAGTTTATCTCCTAACGTACTCATGATCACTTTAGTATCTCTTGTATTTCTTAATATGTTGGGCGATGTTTTGGATTGAAAGTATTTGAAAAGAAGGGTATTTAGCTAGACATTATTCCAAAAACAAATGTGTTTTATCTTCAAAATGGTGGTAACACATTTTACAGGGAGTTGGAACAGAAACACCCCTCTGAGATAGTCGAGATGTCGTTAGTAGCCCCTTTTGAACTACTTTCCACTGAAATTTTTTAATCTTTCGGGGAATATTTAGTTTCCATATCCATGAATTGGGGTCGTCGATCACATTGTCAGGATTTGTAATGAGTTTTAATGCACTTGACGTTGTGAACCAACCCTCTCTATCCGGCCACCAGAAAAGTCTATCTGGGAGTGGAGAGATAGGGAGAGGAACATCATTTATTTCCTTTACAATTGTGTTATCGAATTCAAGCTTTAGTTTCTCAATCCACCATTTTCCATTCATTATATAGTCGTCTACCTTTTGATTAATATTGACTCCTTGTAGTGGGTTTATTTTCCCTAAAAGAGGGGTTGTTGACAACCAGTTGTCTGTCCAAAAGTTAATCGTTCTCCCATCTCCTACAGACCATATTAGGCCTTTTTTGAATTTATCTATCAGTCGACATAAGTTTCTCCATTGCCAGGAAGTATTGCCCTTTATTTTATATTATAGAAGCTCTGTGTTTTTCAGATATTTGTATCGTATCAGTTTTACCCAATGGTTATTAGGTTCGAAAAAAAATTTCCACAATAATTTCATTTGTAGAGCCTCATTCATGTCCCTAGATTTTCGAAGCCCGATTCCACCTTTACTTTTTGGCTTGCAGTTCTATCCCAACTTGTAAGTGGTTTATGTTGAAGGTCTTTGTTCCAGAAAAAAGTTATGTTGATTTGGTCTAGTTCTTTGTGTATGTTGGTTGGCAACATAAAGCTTTGCATTGTGTGGAGAGGTTTTGAAGAAAGATTTGAATTGATTAGGACTACTCTGCCCCGTTGGGAGAGGGCATCAACCCTCCATTTAGAAAGTTGATCTTTTGATTTGCATACAATTCCTTCAAATGTCTCTCGGTTTACCTTTCCATTAATAATGGGGCATCCCAAATAGTTTTCTAGTGATCTTGTATGTGGGATTTGTAGACTTCGCTCAAGTTCTTGAACCCTAGTTCTAGGTAAACCACTAGTTGTTTGGAACAAGGATTTGTGAAAATTAACCTTTTGGCCCGAGAACTTGCAGTACTTATCGATAATTTTCTTGATATTTTCACTTGCAGTAGATGTGGATTTTGCAAAAATCATGATATCATCTGTGAAAGCAAGGAAATGTATACTGAGACCGTCCCTGTCGAATCTAAAGTCGACGGTACCTAATCCCGTTGATGCCTCGGCTTGTAATTTCCTAGCAAGGATTTCTGAACCCAAGAAGAATAAAAAAGGAGACAACAGATCTCCTTGACTGATTCCCCTAATTGGTTTAAATAAGTCTATAGGACCATTTTTTACCAAAACTGAAAATGAGATTGTTGGCACACAACAAGCGCAATCACAGAGTCTCACCTGAATACATAACGAGAATATACCAAGTATAATTCCAAAGCCACTCTGAACACATATATCACACGCTCATACAAGCAGATAAATAAACAAGTTCGCATCCCTCATACTTTCAGCCCATCATGATGAATCATCTCTCATCTCAAATCATATTCAACATAACTTATCAATTCATTCGTTTCGGTCAACTTCCATATCATACTTAGTCAAATTCGCATATTATCATTTTATACTCATACTTTACATACGTATATATATATCATCATCATCATCATCATCATAATTAACTAACCTTTAATCTCTTATATAATTCACTACAAGTCATGCTAGTAGTCACACATATCATGCTACGGTGCAAGTCAACCCCTTCCCATAATGAGTCTACTAACTACAAAGGGGAGGCAAGCAACGACACCTTTCTAATGCCTAGGCTCTAAGAGTCCTATGACACTTACTACCAAAAAGCCTACCGCGTCATGCAAGCAACTTCCTATAATAAGCACCAACTAAGATGACAAGACTAAAGAAAAGGTCATATCTGGTAATACCTATAACGACCGCTCTGTCTACATACGCATACAGAATAAGAATGATCATTCGTTCGTGCAAATCCTAGCATGATACTACATGGCATGCGAGATGCAACATCTACATACTATATGACACATCAAGCATGAAGTCCTAGTTACTGAGTAAGCCCCGGAGGACTTACTTGGCTAGGGGTGTTGTTGGCTGACACAAGGAAAACTTGTCGTTGATCCGTCAAAGTAAACTTAAACCTATAACTAGTATAACATAAGTAAGAGGTCGATCCCACAGGGAAATTCGCTATTCAAGTGTGATTTAGATGCTAATGCGCGGGGGGGGGGGGGGGGTTATGAGTGAAAAAAATCCGCCTTTAATCAAAGCGGATTGATGAAAGCAAAGTAAATGAATTTGATGTAAACAATTAGGAGAAGCAGTTCTACCTACAATTTTCCACTTTATTTGGTTTGAAACGATCCTTGTAACTTCTTCTCGTCCTATTAAGTTTCCTACGAATGCCCTTGTCCCGACCTAATATAGTTACTAGTCCAACCAGTCATAGCAACCCTTATCAATCGAACAGACCCTAAAGAAGGATTTAACCCAACTAATAGCTTTAAGTCCAGAGATTAATCAAGGTATTTGCAGTCCCTAAAGAGGGATTTAACAACACATCCAACTTCCTACTCACTCAATTAGTTCAACCAGCCCTAAAGGAACAAGTTTGCCACTTAGGTTAAGGTTCACAACCAGGAATCTACAAAACCTTAGCAATTGAATTGATATAACTAGTGGGCCAGACAAGATAGAACAAAACAATAAACAATCAAGCACAAAGAAGTTGAAGCATTCAAATATAGGAAACAAGGAAAGAGAATTAGAAACTCACAATCAATCCAAATAAAGCTTCAAATTGTAGGCAGAATAGATGAGTTTAGTTCCTCATAGAACACATCGCTCAAATCTCTAAAGTGTCTGATGAACGTAAGAATAGAATAGAAGTAGTCTCAAAATAACATAAATTCGGCCTTATAAAAGATCCAAGTCGGCCACAAGAGCAAACAACATAAACTAGGGTTTTTAAAATCAAAACGGCGTCGCTGATGACCCGTGCTGCGGCCGTGGCATCAACAACATTCCCCAACCCGCAGCATCGGTCCTGGCTGCGGCCGCGACATCCTGTTGCCGGCTCTTCTTGCTTTAGCTTCGCAGGTAACTCCACTTGTCCTCGCTTCTCTTCCTTCCTTGCTCCTTTCCAATATTTCTTGTATTCCTCCTCTAGATATTGCATCTCCCAATTGTGTTGCGATTCAATCTGCACGATAAACACAAATTTGCGCAGAATGCGAACTCTTCTAGAATAATCACAAGATGCAATTTAGCGACAAATTATGAAAGAAATGCAACCTAACTAAACTAAAAATGCCTATAATGCCTATCTAAGATATTCATTATCACTGGCTTCGAGCTCGGTGGAGACTTCCTTCGTCTTCAACTTGTCTTAGCAAAATAGAGCAGGCACTGATGTTGGGCTTCTTCAATCGACGGCGACGGCGAGGTGGTGGCGGCTGACGGAAAATAGAGGAGAGATAGGAGGTGCTAGTGCTGGTGGTTAATTGGAAAAAAAAAATAGAGGGGAAATGGGGTGTTTTGGGGATGGTTTTAAATCGAAAAACAAGCTCTTATAGGGGGGTTCTTAGCTTCTAGAAACGGAGGAATGAAGGAGGAGAAAGGATGAGGGAAGTGTAGGGTTTTATGGAGAGGTGGAATGAGCAATTGAAGAGGATTTGGGATTTTTATAGGAGAGGGCAAATGTGGTCGTGGGAGGTTGTCTTTGTAGAGGTAACAGTTTGGAGAGAGAGAAAGAGAGAGAGGGAAAGCAAGTCCTATTTGCAGAGGAGAGAGGTAGAGAGAGAGAGAAAAAAAACAACTGAGAGAGGACAGGAGAGAGAGGAGTGAAAAAATAACAGAAAAGTTGCAGAGGAGAGAGAGAGACCAGTGAGGATATGACAGAGAGAGATGGAAGAGTCATCTCTCATCTGCAACTTTATTGTTGTTGTTTCACTTCGAAGAAGAAGCAATTGGGCGGGAATTTATTTGCAGGTTGACGTGTAAGCAGTTAGTTTTAACTGGACACCCAAAGCAAAACGACATGACACATATTGGAATCGACTGGACAAGATTTATCGGAGAAACAGATTCACCGTCGACTTTGAAAAGAAAATGGGCATGTTTGCTTTCGATAAACGTTATGCGAGAGGTGTCTCCCTCAAATTTGAAGCAAATTTAACCATTTTCCATCTGAAGTCGATGGTGAATCTCTTTTTTAAATAACTCATGTCCAGTCGATTTCAATATGTGTCATGTCGTTAAAACTAATTGCTTACATGTCAACCTGCAAATAAACCTCCACCCAATTGCTTCTTCTTCGAAGTGAAACACCAAAAGTAAAGTTGCAGAAGAGAGAGGACTCTTCCATCAATCTCTGCCCTATCCTCACTTATTTCTCTCTCTCTCTCCTCTGCAACTTTACTTTACTTTTTCACACACACACACACTATCTCTCTCCTCGGCAGGCTTTCTCTCTCCACTGCAGACTTTCTTTTACTTTTCTCTCTCTCTGTCCTATCCTCACTAATCTCTTTCTCTCCTCTGCAACTTTACTTTTCTTTTTCACTTCTCTCTCTCTCTCTCTCTCTCTCTCCTCTGCAGACTTTCTCTTGCTCTCTCTCTCTCTCTGATTTTTTTTATCGAAAGCAAACTTACCCATTTTTTTATCCGAAGTCAATGGTGAATCCGTTTCTCCGGTAACTCTTGTCCAGTCGGTTCCAATAGGTGGCATGTCGTTTTGCTTTTGGTGTCTAGTTAAAACTAACTGCTTACACGTCAAACTGCAAATAAACCCCAGCTCGATCACTTGCTTCTCCTTAGATGTTTTTTCTCTGAAACTTAAGATTTAATTCAAATTATATTAATGGTTTGATGGTTTTTCTCTGAAACTTAAGATTTAATTCAAATTATATTATTTCCCCCTTACCGTCACTCTTCCCCCCTCTATCTCTGTCTCTGTCTTATCCCCTCAGTTCTCTCTCTTTTTACCGCCTGGATTTAGGGGGGAGGGCCACACTAGAACCAGGAAAACATTAAACAACACGCAAGACATGAAATAACCATAGGGTGTCCAGTAGGAAATCATTGGGTGTCCAATAGAGTACCAAAGGGTGTCCAGTGTTAAACCATAGAGTGGAAAGTTGATATATTGTTTATTCATCAATAAAAAAAACAAAGCGGTTCACCAAGCTTCTGCGAGGACTCCTTCACTTCGATTTCACCTCCTCTACTCCAAATCCAGCCACCACTCGCCTCGAATTGACATGGAAGCCATCACAATGAAGGTGAAGGACGAAGACACCAAAGCGGTGCTCCGACGACGATTCACACCAGCGGCGCAGGCCGAATTCGAGCTCCCATGGAGATCCTGTCACCCTTGAAGGTAAAGAGATAGAAGACAGAAATCAAAGAATAAAAAAGCTCTTCAATGGAGAGAGGTGAAGAGAGGCATAGAGAGAAAGGGTTTTAGATGGGTGATAGTGATGGGCAATAAATGTCATGTTGCTTTTCTTTCACTCTCCAATTCTGCAGCATAAATGGCTTGCACAATGGGGTGAAAATGTCAGTCGCGCATCGACAATACGAAATTCCGTTGATCAACACTACGCAAACCATACCTCGCCTGACTACTACAAACATGACATGTTGAGTTATAAACATGACATCTGACTACTACAAACATGACAGAAATCAAAGTGTCGGCAAATCCATTAAATGTTCAAAGGTATCGCAAGATTAAACATATACAAGGCGCCCTACTCCTGGTATTTCGTATTCCACATAGTCTTTCCCCAATTTCCCCAAAACCCCCAAAATCCCCAATTCCTCCAATTACGCCAATCCCCCGCCCCCCCCCCCCCCCCCCCCCCCCCCCCCATTCCCCCAATTTCCCCATCTAACTACAACCGATATATCCATTTTCGAGGTGTGTAGCCTGTTTGATGTCCGCCTCTTCTTCTCCTCTGCAGACTTGCTCTTGTTCTTCTTCGAACCCTTTCCTCTTCTTCCTTCCGTTTTCGATTTTTTGAGAGAGAGATGGAGTAACTGTCTGTAAGGACCGGGATTTTCTAAATATTATTTACGTAAATAATAGGTTTTATCCAAAATCAAAAATCATTTAAGTTCTAAGACTTCGAAAATTTTTGAAAATTTGCGTATTCAATAAACCAAATTATTTAATTTCTCGAGACCACTCCCAGCATAAATTTGTTTTTCGAACTTGAAAATATTTTCGGGCTTCGTTAATTAATTCGGTTTCGAATGTTTATATTAAATTTAGTTTAATTACGTCGAGTTAAGATCAGAAAGCTAGTTCTGATATTTATTTTCGGGTAATTAAGATTTGACAAGTGAATTCATTACCCTTTCCCATCAAGCCACCCTCCCGCCTAGTTCTACAGTACCCTCCCCTCTTCTAGCTGTAAACCCGCCCCTTCCCTTGCCTATAAACCCATCAATCCATCCTCCTTTCAATCATCCCATCACTGTCAACTTCCTCACTCCCTCCTCCTTTCACTTCTGATCACCCGCCCCTCCTACTCCCCTATGTGATTCAGCTACTCTACCGCCATCTAACGTCGAGCCTTCAACACCATCAATCCAACGCCATTACATCCCTCGGTTCATCCTCTCGCCACCATCGGCACACACCATGCCTCGGTGTTCCTTCATCACCGTTGTCATCCTCGTCTCCTCCTCTTTCATCGAAGAGCAACAAAGGCTGCCCCCAGAGCACTCGACGTCATCGATGAGCCACCTCTCATTCAAACGCGAAACAACCTTCCGGTAAGCTGTTCTCATTCGTTTATGATCCAAACCACCCTCGAGCCCTACCATCACGCTCTCCCACGTCCGATGCAGGTACGAGGAGCCATCGAGAGCCTCCGACGACACCCATAACCTCGTTCGAAGCTCCGACATCCGCGAACACCTTGGTTAGCTCTTGAACCTTCCCTCCTTTCCTCGTTTATGTTCGTTCTTCTTTTTCCGCTTAGTTTAGTCGGGGGAGAGTGAGCGAGAGCTGAGTTCGGGAAGCTTGGGAGAGCTTGAGAGCTCCGGCGAGTTCGAGAGCGGCGAGGTCAGGCGCGGCTTCGTGTCTTCGAGTGGGAGCTGCGCGAGCAAGGCGTGGGAGGTGAGCTCGAGCCCGGCGAGAAGGTAGGTAGGAGCTGGGGAGGATGAGCGAGGGAGAGGCGGCGAGTCTGAGCGCAGCTGCATCAGCGAGCTTGGCGTCGTTCCCTGGCAGCGCAGGTGGGAGCTCAACTTTGAGGAAGACGAAGGAGATGCAGCGACGGTGGGCCCTCTCCTTGCCCAGTCACCGTGGGTCCCCTGCCCATTCACATGCCCCGCTTCTTTTTTTTTTTTATGACAATGAACCGGTTTCGGTTGAGATTTAGCGGGTTGGGTTCGGTTTGGGTTAAAAGCATTGGTCCGGTTCGAGTTTATTCGTTATTTATTTATTTAGTAATTAATTGTCTAACCAATTTCCGATAATTGATTATTTAGAAATCGATTTATGTGTCGATATTTAAAGAGGGTCGGTTTTAAAGTGTATAAATTGAATTATTTATTAAGTGTTGAAATTTATTTTAGTCCTTAGAATGATGATTTTAATTAAAGTAAAGTATGCCAGGATTATTTAATCGGATTTTTAGAAGTAGTTTTAAAGATTAAATATTTTATGAATTAGAAATGGTTAAGTATAATTTTGAAGTAATTCTTTTGACTAACAACTGGACTAGCGAGTGAGATTTTATGGATTGAAGTATGATTGAGCCAGTTATGAAAATGACAATGGAATAAGATGATATAAGATGTTGAGATAAGTTGAGATAAAAGATGCTCATGATGCTATGATTAATGGATTGATGAGCATGTTATGTAGTGGTAAATGGACCCTGTTGTGTGCAGTTTACTTATGCATATTGATTAATAATTGCTAGGTGATCTGTAACCTGCTTGCTTATATCTTGCTGCTTTTCATCTTGCTGATCTGCTACTCCGGGTAAGTTCTTTGAACTTACTCATGATGGCCGCTCTATGCACTGGGTGTTATATAGTAGGCTAGTGTACATGCACCATACGACTTAGAATCACGCTTAGGAGCTTAAATGAAAATCATATGATTGCTATATGCCATTGGACGAGAACGGCCGTTATCTGTGAAGTAACTAGAGTCTTTGCTAGGGTCATAGGACGACCCAGTCCCATCGGGTCCCGTCCTGAGTCAATCGAGTCATGGAACTTCCTTTACTTATATTATGAGCTGCCTGCGGGCTTTAGGGTTGGGCATGCGTGCCGCCCGATTATTATGGCATGCGTGCTTTCACTTATGAGCTGCCAACGGGCTTTAGAGTTGGGCATCCGTGCCGCCCGATTATTATGGAATGCATTCATCAGCTGGCCAGTCTTCGCCCTATCGGAAGGGGGTGGAGGTAGGAAAGGGACATGCCACTTGGCATTCTGTGTGGATCCATTTATCGCTTTCTACATTATATTAAACTGTCAGTATATATATGTGATTTAATTTACGCATGGCATTACGCATTTCATCTTATGAATAGGATGCTTATTATATGCCTCTCATAGTGTGTTTACATACGCGCATGAGTGACCTGATGATTGACCCAGATCCCCCTCATTTTTTTTAGATTCAGGTAACCGCTAGCCGTTATCGTTCCTTATGTGGATGCTTGGCGGGTTCAGACTTTTGGCGTTAGATCGAGAGGTTGAGAGACCACCACACTTCCTCTCTTTTATACCCCTTTTAGGATTGTATTTAAATTCAACTTCATTTCGGCTTTCGCTCGATTTCACGATTAGACTAAGGCAGGTATTTGGTCCCCAATGGATCCGCGATCTTTAAGGGTTCGAAATCCCTTCTATTAGTACAAATATTTTGTTTTAAAACTCAACCCGTACTCGAATTGCAAGATTCGAACGAATGTATTTAATCCTTCGAAACGTAATACGGGTTTCTTAACTTGGGCCGTTACAAAGATGGTATCAGAGCTCAGGTTGTGCAATTCGGGTACACAAGGGTCAAGTGTATGTTTTGAAAACTGCCCACGAGTTTCAAGGACTTTTTGAAAAGGATTTAAAGGGGAAAAATGAACTTAAGATGTCTAACCCAAATTGGACTAAGTAATGAACTCGACTTGTAATAAATGAGGAAAATCGATCAAACGGGGACACGAGTGGGTAGTAAAGGCGCTAGACCACCCCTATTGGGTGTAGTGGGGAACGGTAGGCAAAATACTAGTCTGCTCTTTATAGGGGGTCCGGAAGACTCCAAGGAGATGGCACCAAGGTGGTTGGAGTGGCGAGTTAGGTAGGATCGCGAGGTTTTTGCCCCTCTGGTCAGTCGCTCCTCGAAGAGCGACATTAGATAACTTGATGTGTATTATATAGTGAGACGGAGTACGATCTCCCTCGAAGGAGGTCATTATAATTCTCATTGACTGATTCTATGATGAATGCTTGATATGCTAAAGGCTGATTGGTATGCCTAACAATTAAATGGGTATCAACTGATCTGTGCAAACGGGATAGTGGATTCTTGGTGGTCAACCCAGCTTGTGTGAAACAACCCCTTCCACTATGTTTGTTAACCCTTTGACGGTTCTATTGAGTCTTTCTCCCGGATGTTAGTATCTTTCACGGGGAATCAGGTTGGTAAACACATTGTGTCAGAAACTCATGTACGTATATGAAGGTTGTCCGAGTAAGTATTGGAAGGTAGTTCTTGATGTCATTTTGAGTCAAAAGTAAGGTGTTTCCGGGGCTGTCTCCCTTTATTCTTATGATGATCAACCGGGGTTTTCTTGCCACAAAGAGTCGTACCAAGGTCCCACAAGAAAGAGGGGTGATGAGTCAGTTGGGGAAGGTCAATGGTTGCCCTTAGGGATCTCTGTCCGGTTGTAATGGTGACTCTATCTGAACTGCATGACATGATTTTGTGACCTCCTGCATCTACCTTAAATGCTCAGTTGTAAAATGTTGCTCAGGTTATTACATCTGTGATTAGTTACATTGATCAAGTCTTGTGTTATGCCTCACTCTCTATCGTGATTACGTTGCCATAGCATGCCTACTTGACTTATTGTGTTAATTGTACTAATGATTGATTGGAAGCATAAACCACATGATATGAACCTACATGATAATTGTTTTCTCCTGGGTTAGGTCCATGATAGCGTGATAAACTCTTCTTCGTATGAATGCTTGTAAATGATCTCTTTAGCATACTAGCTGATGACACCTTGATGCTTATTACTCGTTTTATGACAAGTATCTACAACATTCCCATCTATTTTGTATTCGTTAGATTAATGACTGTTGGTTGTTTTGCACTTGATGATGTTGTGTGATTAGTTGCGTTGGATGGGGAATATTTGCTATAATTGAGTCTTGATGAATGCATGCTTTAATGTTCATGATGGCCATTGTGTGAGTCCAAGTTACACATGTTACGTCTCTATCATCCCAGCATGCGCTACTCGTTATGTTGCATCGTCATACTACTGCATGAATATAAATGTCATGTGTTAGGAATCCGCATGATTAATGTTCTCCCTGTAAATAGATTCATGATGGTGTGATCATTCAGTTCTGGTATCATGATAAAGTGAGTTCCATACTTGATGAATATGTGTTACAACTTGATGCCAACATGCCTTGTATGATACGTAATTCCCAGTACATGTTAAGATGATGATCCTTAATGTAAATTCGTGGTTGTATGACATTCTGTACCCATGCTTGCCCCATTGCTTAGGTCCCGTGTTGCACCTTGCTTCATGTCCTCAATATATGTCGCCTTCGCATGTCTAATTGACCTGTTGTATTGGTCGTACTAACGACTGATTTGAAGCATGAATTGCATGATAAGTGTCTTTATATAGTTATTGTCTTCTCCTAGATTAGGCCCGTGATAGTGTGCTACACTTCCCTTGTATGAATGTCGTAAGATGATTTCCTCTGTATAATTAGTCGATGTTACCCGTGGTTTGTTGACTAAATTAGTAGTTCAATTGTGATCATGCTATTTGACGTGATGTCTTGGTAAATGCATACCTTATTCAAATGGTTTTTGAGTTGGAATACATACCTTGTATGCTAGTCATATTGCCTATTGTGTAGGCTTGCATTATGCATTGCTATATTCCTTCCATACTTCTATATCGACGAGCTATGTTAATATGATTTCTTGCACATCGATGTGTTGGTCATTCAAGCCCATGTATGTATCGAATGTCATGTTGAGCCTTTAGTATCATGTAGGACCATTGGTTGTGACTTGTGTGAATTTATACCTTGCTTGCATTATTGCTGATTCCATCTCGAGCTAGGTCTCTCATAGTGTGATCCTTCCCTCTTTCTATCACCTTGAAATATCTTCTTCATGCAAATTAGATTGATGTTGAATTCGATGACCAATAGCTTCCTATGATGGTTTATCCTAGCATGCTTACATGTTACCACTCGGTAGTGTTTCCCCTATTACCTTATGAATTCCTCTAGTGCTGGCATAGATGTATGAATTGACACCTCGCATGATCACACACCACGTTATATCATTTCGCATATGCATGACGCATGAATGTTAAAATGAATTTAGTCGAGTTACCTTGATTGTGGTCATGATTTGATATGTGCTAGTAGTATCCTATAGGGCTTATGATTTCCAATATGACTCGCTAAATGATTACATCTTTTACCTGTTCTATGATGTGATAACTATTGTACCCTTATATGTGTCCTATGATGATTCGTTCCTAGCATGATTATAATCTATTTCCCATGATGTCCTTCTTGTTACTTTTGATGATGCCTCATGTTTCGTGAACATCCTGTTGAACCCCTTTTATTGACTCTTGACTATGCTTGTATCACATTATGTGTCACTAATATCATGTAGGACCTGTGCTTTCTAAATGTATCTCGTCGTATGATTACGTGCCATGCTTGACCTATTATATGAGCAGTGTGTTCGATGGGATAGTTACTAGGTTGCTCCTATATGTTCTTGTATGACGCTTAATCTGGTTGTTATGTTACACCTCGTCATGCCATATTTGACCTCACCTATTGATGCGTACACCATGCTTGTGCATTCGTTCATATACACCATACTCATCATCGCCTTTAAATCCCACATGACCTCGAATCCTGCATGATCATTCTTGATTCCGCATAACTTGCTTAAGTTTCCAGGCATATCCGCTTTCATGGAATAATAGACTACTATCTTGTCTCGCATGCATCAGTATAGGAATCGATCGTGTCGTTGGAAATGAATACGAATGTTGCTCTCCTAAGATAGGTACATGCTAGCGTGGATTAGTGTGATTGATATGCTCCATGATGAATTCGTGTTTGCTTGTCGCGATTATAACTTAATGGACTTCCATAAAGGCATCGTTTCTATTCTCATGTCGAAGTTTCGTCTCTAGTTGTCATCTTTAGGGTTGGTCTGTGTTTGTTCCGAAAGGAACATTGGGTTGTCCGCTCTTGTCCCTCCCCTATCTTCGCTAACTTGGACTCCTACGCGACACGTTGGACGAGCAACCGCATGAAAGAGGAAATGGGAAGTCGGATAGCGATAGAGCAACGCCACAGAACGATTTCAGCAGGACAAGCACGTTTTGAGGATGACGATTACTGAGTACGATATGACTTGCAAGCGGGAGTGTCCTCCGTTGGAACTCTTAATCCTCTCTGAATTAATTGATGATGGTATTGCATTGATATGGCGATGGAATTCATGTGTTTATGTGCTGACCTGGTAATGAATCTTGCATGACCATCCAATGTCTATGATGATATGATTCGATGTCTTATAGTTTTCATGTACCATGATATTTCGATGTTTTGCTACCCTATATTGCTAAGCATGATCTGAACTCTTGTGCCTATAAAAGTATGAACTGCGAATGCTAAGGAACCTGAATTGTTATCTGATAAGGTTATGATGAAACTTGCTAGCTTGAATTGACTATGTTCATATATGGTGTTTTGCAATAATTTTGAGCATAATAGCAAATTGAGACTTGTGGACTGATGATGATGTGGAAAATTTCTTGGTTATGTGAATCGTTAATATGAACTAGCATGATATATTGAAGCATTGATATTCTTCTATGTTGATTTAGAAGTGAGTTATGATGTATTGTAATATGGTATATTAATCATGAGATAATGATATGTTGCTAAGTGAAAGCATGATGTTATATTATATGTTCGGTAAGCATGATGATGAATATGTAAATGACGAATATGACGTGGAGCATGAATATAACTTGTATAAATGAGATAATAATGTCTGATTACTAAATGATCGTTATATGGTATTGTGACGAGTTGAGATGATATCTGGAGAGCATGTTGACATTTTGACAATTGATATATTGCTTGATCTTTCCTTTTACTGAAGTTTAATAGCATGACTTTGTTGTATTGATGTGTTGACAATGGGTTTGGTTCGTTGACCCTATGATGAAAATTTCGATATGACAACCTTTAAAATACAATTGTTTGGACTGATAAATATGATAAGACCATGTTGGATAGAATTTGGATAGGATGACGATGTGAATTTATGCGTTAAATGAAATCCCTTGTTGTGACTGAATTTATTAGGATTATGGTGCTGATATGGAATAGTGAGATTTGACTTGTAGAGACGTACTAACTCCATGGCACCTAATTCA
This sequence comes from Persicaria tinctoria, assembly GCA_037127255.1. Taxonomy (NCBI): domain Eukaryota; kingdom Viridiplantae; phylum Streptophyta; class Magnoliopsida; order Caryophyllales; family Polygonaceae; genus Persicaria; species Persicaria tinctoria. Next base: position 35,679,843 of record JBANSL010000015.1, on the reverse strand, counting down.
TTGATCTCTTGACATGTGTGCTTGTGTGATTAGCTATGATGGTTTGATGATGCACTTATTATTACTTTTAGTATGATGTGAACATGCTTGATGTGACTTGTGGCACTGTGTTGATATGTGTTTTGAGACTTATCGTATGATGTACTGGTTGGAGATTGATTGGTTTATATGGGTATGCAGTTCTTATAGCTTATAAATCTTGCTTGAATTAAGACTGATAGATTGACCGATTCTGGAAAATAAGAAGAGAATATGGGATTAGCCTTTAGAGGTGGATGATTCCACCTCTCGCGGTCTGAAATTGCTTGACTAGCGTCGGATTTGAAGATTTTGAATGGTTTTAAAAAGGACTAACTTGGATTTTTAAAAAGAATAATTCCTATTAAGAATTTTAACGATTTCGAGGTCAATTTTTCCATTTGCAAAACTCTTTTCAATCTTTCGAGACTTGATTTACATTATGACGCCTCACGAAGTGAATATAAGCATTTATAAGGGCACTTATGGATTGCTTGCTAAGACCTAGTGGACGTTATGATGCTTTTTGAGTTATAATATAACCGAGAAGTCGGGGAAAGGATATGATAGGGGGCCATATCACTTTCTTGCTACGACCGCTTGGGGATATTATGATCACGACGGAGATGTTGTGAGGATCTTATAGGGGCACCTACGAGGTACTTACGGGATCATTGGTATGATCCTTGGACTCACCAATTTCAAACTTCATCCCCTTGCTTTAAAATGATTTTAGTCTCGGGGACGAGACTTGTTTTTAGAGGTGGATGATGTAAGGACCGAGATTTTCTAAATATTATTTATATAAATAATAGGTTTTATGCTAAATCAAAAATCATTTAAGTTCTAAGACTCCGAAATTTTTTGAAAATTTGCGTATTCAATAAACCAAATTATTTTATTTCTCGAGACCACTCCCAGTATAAATTTGTTATTCGAACTTGAAAATATTTTCGGGCTTTGTTAATTAATTCGGTTTCGAATGTTTATATTAAATTTAATTTAATTACGTCGGGTTAAGATCAGAAGTTCTGAGATTTATTTTCGGGTAATTACAATTTGACAAGTGATTTCATTACCCTTTCCCATCAAGCCACCCTCCCGCCTAGTTCTACAGTACCCTCCCCTCTTCTAGCTGTAAACCCGCCCGTCCCCTTGCCTATAAACCCATCTGTCCATCCTCCTTTCAATCATCCCATCATTGTAAACTTCCTCACTCCCTCCTCCTTTCACTTCTGATCACCCGCCCCTCCTACTCCCCTATGTGATTCAGCTACTCAACCGCCATCTAACGTCGAGCCTTCAACACCATCAATCCAACGCCATTACATCCCTCGGTTCATCCTCTCGCCACCATCGCCACACACCATGCCTCGGTGTTCCTTCATCACCGTTGTCATCCTCGCCTCCTTCATCACCGGAGCACTCGACGTCATCGACGAGCCACCGAAGATCCACCGCCCATTCAAACGCGAAACAACCTTCCGGTAAGCTGTTCTCATTCGTTTATGATCCAAACCATCCTCGAGCCCTACCATCACACTCTCCCACGTCCAACGCAAGTACGAGGAGCCATCGAGAGCCTCCGACGATACCCAGAACCTCGTTCGAAGCTCTGACCTCCGCGAACACCTCGGTTAGCTCTTGAACCTTCCCTCCATTCCTTGTTTATGTTCGTTCTTCCTTTTCCACTTAGTTTAGTCGGGGGAGAGTGAGCGAGAGCTGAGTTCGGGAAGCTTGGGAGAGCTCGAGAGCTCCGGCGAGTTCGAGAGCGGAGAGGTCAGGCGCGGCTTCGTGTCTTTGAGTGGGAGCTGCGCGAGCAAGGCGTGGGAGGTGAGCTCAAGCCCGGCGAGAAGGTAGGTCAGAGATGGGGAGGATGAGCGAGGGAGAGGCGGCGAGTCTGAGCGCAGCTACAGCCGCGAGCTTGGCGTCTTCGCCATGGCAGCGCAGGCGGGAGCTCAACTCTGAGGAAAAAGAAGGAGAAGCAGCGACGGTGGGCCCTCTCCTTGCCCAGTCAGCGTGGGTCTCCTGCCCAGTCACATGCCCCACTTCTTCTTTTGTTTTATGACGACGAACCGGTTTGGGTAGAGATTTGGCGGGTTGGGTTTGGTTTGGGTTAAAAGCGTTGGTTCGGTTCGAGTTTATTCATTATTTATTTATTAATTAATTAATTGTCTAACCAATTTCCGATAATTGATTATTTAGAAATCGATTTATATGTCGATATTTAAAGAGGGTCGGTTTTAAAGTGTATAAATTGAATTATTTATTAAGTGTTGAATGTTATTTAAGTCCTTAGAATGATTATTTTAATTAAAGTAAAGTATGCCGGTATTATTTAATCGGATTTTTGGAAGTAGTTTTAAAGATTAAATATTTTATGAATTAGAAATGGCTAAGTATAATTATGAAGTAATTGTTTTGACTAACAACTGGACTAGCGAGTGAGATTTTATGGATTGAAGTATGATTGAGCCAGTTATGAAAATGACAATGGAATAAGATGATATAAGATGTTGAGATAAGTTGAGATAAAAGATGTTCATGATGCTATGATTAATGGATTGATGAGCATGTTATGTAGTGGTAAATATATCCCGTTGTGTGCAGTTTACTTATGCATATTTATTAATAATTGCTAGGTGATCTGTAACATGCTTGCTTATATGTTGCTAATCTGCTACTCCAGGTAAGTTCTTTGAACTTACATGTGATAGGCGCTCTCTGCACTGGGTGTTATATAGTAGGCTAGTGTCCATGCGCCATACGACTTAGAATCCCGCTTAGGAGCTTAAATGAAAATCATATGATTGTTATATGTCCTTGCAAGAGAACGGCTGTTATCTGTGAAGTAACTAGAGTCTTTGCTAGGGTCATAGGACGACTCAGTCCCATCGGGTCCCGTCCTGAGTCAATCGAGTCATGGAACTTCCTTTACTTATATTATGAGCTGCCTGCGGGCTTTAGGGTTGGGCATGCGTGCCGCCCGATTATTATGGCATGCGTGGCGTCACTTATGAGCTGCCTGCGGGCCTTAGGGTTGGGCATGCGTGCCGCCGCCCGATTATTATGGAATGCATTCACGAGCTGGCCAGTCTTCGCCCTATCGGAAGGGGGTGGAGGTAGGAAAGGGACATGCCACTTGGCATTCTGTGTGGATCCATTTATCGCTTTCTGCATTATATTAAACTGTTAGTATATATATGTGATTTAATTTACGCATGGCATTACGCATTTTATCTTAAGAATATGATGCTTATTATATTCCTCTCGAAGTGTGTTTACATACGCGAATGAGTGACCAGATGATTGACCCAGATCCCCCTCATTTTTTTTAGATTCAGGTAACTGCTAGCCGTTATCGTTGCTTATGTGGATGCTTGGCGGGTTCAGACTTTTGGCGTTAGATCGAGAGGTTGAGAGACCACCACACTTCCTCTCTTTTATACCCCTTTTCGGATTGTATTTAAATTCAACTTCATTTCGGCTTTCGCTTGATTTCACGATTAGACTAAGGCATGTATTTGGTCCCCAATGGATCCGCGGTCTTTAAGGGTTCGAAATCCCTTCTTTTAGTACAAATATTTTGTTTTACTCGAATTGCAAGATCCAAACGAAGGTATTTAATCCTTCGAAACGTAACCCGAGTTCCTTAACTTGGGCCGTTACAGTGTCGGCCTCCCCCTTCCCCTTTATTAACCCTCTCTCTAATCGACAATTGAGTTGACAGGTTTTTTAAAAACCTGTCAATTCTCTCCCCCCCCCCCCCACGTCTCACTCTCTCTCCTCCATAACTGCAACCGGTCTCTCCCTCAATTGTAACCGGTTGGGATGCAATTTTTTAAGGATTAGGGTTAACCTTTTGCAATTAATATGGATAGGGGATATGAGGCGCAACTCAACTGGTTTTTTGGGTTACTTTTGCAAATGACCCAAAATATTATATCATTAAAAATTAAAAAAAAATCGTTTGTAAAAATCACTAAAATTATAAAAACAACACTTACTTATTATTCTTTAAAACTTCATTTTCAAATTCTTTTAAGAGAACTTCGTTGAGAAATAAAGGTGAAAAAAATATTTTTTAATATTCTATTTTTTCTCATGAATTTAAAACAGTATGGTTAAACACTTAAAACACATTGTTATTTTGCAAATTTATCCAAAAAAAATACTATAATTACTTAAATAAATTTATTAAAGTGGCATAATTTGTTACTAAAAAATCACTCGTATTTACAATTATAACAAAAATTGAAAGACATAGACCTTCTTACACTATTTATCGTTGACTCAAAATATTCAATAAATTAATAATTCATATCCCAAATGAGTTTTTTTCCATATAAGTTTTAGTAAATATTTTATTACATATAAATATAATAATATATAATATCTTAATTATATATATGACATAATTTTGTTTTTCAAGGCTCCACACGATAAAGGGCCCTTGGCGACTGCCCCTTGGGCGTACCCCAAGGGCCGACCCTATCATTGAGCCCATTTGAATAGCTCTCACAATCGTCATCATCAATGCACACTTAACTCTCTTTATCTGAAACAATAAATTTAGTATCATGCTCATCGTGGCATCACAGTTGAATTTAATGAATCCTTTCATATGCGTTTACGCCATTTCATCGCTTTCACCCGACATTCAATGAGAATGTATGATGTGTGATCTCTTTTGGATGATTAATTTTTTAAATAGTTCTTAAGCACTGTGCTTGCATGGCCCATTATGGATCGTGGTTCACCCCTTCAAAGAGACAATAGTTGCGAACCCACCAAAACCATATACCAAGTTGTCCAAACATGTTGCAACCTTAATAACAATATAATTATCCAATTGTTTTAAAATCTCGACTCAATATCTCAAATCGTCCAAGATTCTCAATTGTCTTAGCCAAAAAACACTTTAATTAAACCTCTATTTTAATTTGATATTTTCAAGATTAAAAATGATAAGCGGTTCTTATACAAACAAATGCACTACAATACTCATTTCAAGATTAAAATCGAATTAATATATTCAAGATTGTTTCACTGCTCTATATATAAAATATTAGAACAATAAAACTTCTAATGTTGATGGTATATTTATTCACAAATTTAGTAAATTGAATCAAATAAAGCATCAAAATATTTTTCAAATAATTTGCAATGAACTAAAATGATTAAAATATTGTCAAATAAAAAAAAATATCTATTTGAAAGATATTTTATATTAAAATTTTGATTAAAACATAACATTAAATTTGATTGAGCCTACTTAGACGTTCTTGATTTGTAAAAGAAATTAGTATGCTATATACGAAATAATTAGCATTAATTCGATAAAATATGTAGGTAATATAATACTACAATATAATGCTACGAATATTTTATATATATATATATATATATATATATATATATATATATATATATATATATATATATATATGAGAGAGAGAGAGAGTATGTAATCTTTAGTAATATAATAGGTAAGTGTATATATATACTGATATACATGCCATATGGATTACAATGATTTGAAAACCAAGTGAATAAGTATTATACACATGCCATAAATAATAAAATATAATAAATTAATTATGAAAATAAATAAAGAAAAAATAGGTGGTAAAAATTTGACACGTGGCACAATTGTAGAAGGGGAAAAAGGCGGAAAATTTTTTGCCGAGAGCGGGACACGTGTCCTAATTCTTGTTGTACCTAAGGTTCAAGACCTGTAATTCCTATTGTTAACCCTAATAGATATGAGTTTCCGCTCTCTTCTGTCCATTGTCTTCTCATTTTATACTTCTAATTTAAGGCAACGACACTTCAGGCGACGGAATACGGTCGCCTGACTCCTCTAGCGACGAAAATCCATTTCAAGCGACGACTTTTGTCCGTCGCCTGAGATGTAAATTGGCATAGTGTCAGCACGATAGTTTTTAAAAGCTAAAACCCTAATTTTTCCGATCTGTCGCCATGGCTCCACTATCACAAGGGTTTGCTCTTTGATTCGCTTTTGATACGGTACGTGCATTCAGTTTATTTCTAAATTTCATGCTTGCCCTTGATGTTCTTGACAACTTGTGAACTCTCTGCTTACCGTAATTGATTACACTGTTCAATGTTCATGGCAATAATTAATTAATGTGCTTCATCCCGTTCTTTTACGTACTTGATATATTGATTCCGTAATTGATTACGAAATTTTGATTACCACTATGTAATTGTAATTAATTAATTGTTTTCATAATTGAATTCATCTTGTTCCGTCCTGAAATTCATCTTGCATACAAAATTCATCTTGTTTAATTCATTCATGTTTTATATACATGTTATGATGAGATGAGTCCTATACATATATTATATATGCTTTAATGTATGTTTTCCGTTATTTATATATATGTATGTATATAATAATCCCCTGAAGAGGATAAACTAATCTCAATCCCGGAAGTGGATGAATCAATCGAATTTGTAATATTCCCGAAGCGGATAAACTAATCCCAATCCCTAAAGTGATTGAATAAATTGAATTTGTAATATCCCTTAAAGCGGATAAACTAATCCCAATTCCCATCAATTGGCCTTGACAATTGGTGTACGATTTCTTGTTGGGTGATTAATGCAACATTGGCAAAGTTATTCAACATATACAAGGTAAACTACATGTTGATGGAACACAAGAGTTGTGGTCTCTCCGTCACGGTAGAGGTATCTAGCTAGTTGTTGCTTCAAGAACTCCTAGATGGACTCGATTGGAACATGTGTTGGGTCTTGTTTCGCTGTTTGACTATCTTGATTGATCGTGAGTACTCATGATATATTGTGTTTTAATTGAATCCAAACAAGCTTTCTTAATTGGGCAATTAGCGGCACTCAAGACGACGATCTTCACCGGACGGGTATTTGCGGGATGGAATCTAACCGATCGATCAATTTCCTCCTCTCGGTTGAGAAGTCCGTGTGGGGTTTTGCGGCGATGTTCGCCCGAACGGGAGAGTGTTTCTTCATCGCCAAGATTGTCAAACACGCGGAGATGGAGGAGGCCGTTTTCTACAAGATTATAATATTGGGCTACGGTGAGTTTACACAGGCCCGTTCATTGGGGTGTGCAAACAGCCCACCAGAACAGGGCACCCATATTTTATGGGGCCCCAACTAGTACTCTGTTTATACTTAGTATATTTATTTGCTATAAATTTCACTATGTTTTCTCAGCCCAGTGGTGAATCACCCAAAGAATTTTTAAAGCAAGTTGCCAAGCGGGAGTTCGATTCCCATCACCCGCCTCCATTCATTCAATTTTTGGCCCTTTTTATAAACACACACTCCTTTGTGCTGTGTACAGCTCCATTCATTCAATTTTTGGCCCTTTTTATAAACACACTCCTTTGTGTTGTGTACAGACAGAGTAATAGAGTATAGTTTTTCTGAAAAATCAAGGAGAATAGTTTTTCTTTTCTTGTTTTTTTTTCAAATATTTTTTCCCCCGAAAAACTCTTCTGATTTGTAAGGGAAAAAAACAACTATTTTCCTCCTCAATTACTAAATTAGCTATTAACTTTTGAAAATTTCTTGTGCAACAAATTTTGAATTGTAAATTAAAACTTGACTTAGTCAATTAGGATTAAAAATGTGAAAAAATAAAACATATATGTAACAATATAAATATAGTGAGTTAAAATCTAATATCCCGTACAAAGTAGTCCTATATTAAATTTATTTTGGCCTAGTTTTCCTATTTTTAAAAAATAAAATTTTAAAATATTTTTAATACAAATTTACTTCATATTTTGTAATTTTTTTATTACAATTTAGTATACACTATAGATAGATTGAACATGGCCCCCAAAAATCATTGGACGGCCCTGAGTTTACATATACGTTTTCATAGGCAAGATGTTCCATGCACTTGCCTTTCCATACATACATAATACATAGATGGTAATTAATAACGGTTACCTCCCTAAGTGGATTAACAAAAAAGAAACAAATCATTTTTATTCCCTGAAGTGGATAAAAGTGTAATTTTAAAATTATAAATCATCACCTACAGTGGTTGACCATTAAACTTTGAAATCCTAAATTGAATGAATTTGTTTTGATTTATGCTTTATATAAACCATGTTTATAATTTATTTGATTTGGTGATGAGTGATGTCAAACGAGTGACTTGTACACGGAATTGTATCGGGATATTGTGGTAAAAGAAGGCGCAACTAAGAAGATGGAACTCTATTGGGCAGTGAGCGTATGGTTAGTGAAGACAAAGAGACATCACTATCATCAATACCTTTGTTTGCTATCAAGAAAACAACAACGAATTCATAGCTAGAGATGTAATTCCTAACATGTTGACCAGGCATAGAAAGAAACACAAATATAAATTAAGCACAAGATGGCAACTAAAAACATGAATAATCAAATAAACTCAAATCCTCACAATCCAAACAACCATGTCTTCGAATCACTGGCGAAACTATAAGTTTAGCAACTCATAGGACAATTCTCTCTCTCTCTCTAATGGTGTTCACAGTTTCACACAATAGACACACACACGGCTGAATAAACTCAAAATAACTTAAATAGAGTCCTCAAGGGTCGGTAAAAACCCTAGGAGAATTAATAGAAAATAATATAAATTAATTGTCTTCGGATCCAAAACCGTGTATTCGGGATCTGGGGCAACGGCGGGCGCCGTGCAAGGGGCGGCGGGCGCCGTTCTTGCAGTGCTTGACGTTCCTCATTTTCCTTCAACGAATTCCAATGTTGTGTCTCATTGCTCCTCCTTAGCTCCCATGTGCTCCAAAACATGCTTCTTAAGCTCTTTCCATAGTCCATCCAAGGTAGAAATGTAATTCTGCAAAATAAACAGTGAAAACGCATAGATTTTGAACTCGAATACTTCACAAGTAATAAACAGATCTAGACTCAAAACATAGCAAAACCAATACCTAATAGCAATAAGAAACACCTATAATGCCTATATGAAATATGCATTATCAGGGATTGAGGGTGACTCTTCGGGGGATTGATATTTTTTAGGGTTGGGATGAATTCATAATAGCTTTCCACTCTCTTTTTTTCCCGGTTTTTCTCTTCTTCTTTTTTTTTTTGATAAGGAAAGGTTTTGGTTGGCAAAGACCTAGCCGATTGCATCATGATGGATGAAGTCTCAAAGACCTTGATCTTTTGCAAGTGCTTGTCCCCGCAAAGAGCGACTAATTAATATGTGCAACCTTATATGTCACTCTATTACCAATGCGGAGGACATGTGAGAAGGATACTTCTTGAAAATGTTGAGTGATTGTTTTGATATCTTCCATAGTCAGTTCAATTTCCCATGGACATTTTCCTTTATTTGCGAGGTGATTGATGATGATCTGAGTATCTCCTTCAATCTCAAGTTTTCTGATATGGAGTTCTCTAGCTTTAAGTAGTCCTTCTCTCAGGGCGACGGCTTCCACCATAATAGGAGTATGGTTGCCTATATGTTTGTAACCCAAAGTTAAAGTTTTCCCCTCCCAATTACGGATAATATACCTCGTAGTACTTTCATCCCTGATTGGAGAGGATCCATCAAAGTTTAGTTTCATGAAATCAATCTTCGGTTTTCTCCAAATTTTTTTTGATTTGTTGGTTTTTCGACTAGACTTGTCCTTTGCAGGTCCAATTCCAATTTCTTCCTCTTATTTACATGCTTTTCTCCAGTTCTCTTGAAGTGTGTTGATGAACAGTTGTGTTTCTATGTTTGATGGTATGTGGTCATCCCGAAAGGTTATCCGATTTCTGTAAAACCAAATGGTCCACCATTTAAAAGCTAGTGTTTCTTTCTCTATGGTATTGAGTATGTTTATCTCCTGACATACTCATGATCACTTTAATATCTCTTGTATTTCTTAATATGTTGGGCAATGTTTTGGATTGAAAGTATTTGCAAAGAAGGGTATTTAGCTAAACAACATTCCAAAAACAAATGTGTTTTATCTTCAAAATGGTGGTCACACATTTTATAGGGAGTTGGAACAGAAACACCCCTCGGAGATAGTCGAGATGTCATTGGTAGCCCCTTTTGAACTACTTTCCACTGAAATTTTTTAATCTTTCGGGGAATATTTAGTTTCCATATCCATGAATTGGGGTCGTCGATCACATTGTCAGAATTTGTAATGAGTTTTAATGCACTTGACATTGTGAACCAACCCTCTCTATCCGGCCACTAGAAAAGTCTATCTGGGAGTGGAGAGATAGGGAGAGGAACATCATTTATTTCCTTTACAATTGTGTTATCGAATTCAAGATTTAGTTTCTCAATCCACCATTTTCCATTCATTATATAGTCGTCTACCTTTTGATTAATATTGACTCTTGTAGTGGGTTTATTTTCCCTAAAAGAGGGGTTATTGACAACCAGTTGTCTGTGCAAAAGTTAATCGTTCACCCATCTCCTACAGACCATATTAGGCCTTTTTTGAATTTACACTACTAGAAAACTTCAATTAGACATCTGTTGACAAAAGATGTCTTTCAAAAAAAATTCCGATCTCTTTGTGCGTGTAGTAAAAGATCAAAACTTCCACATCATCGGTTTTAAGCAGATATCTTTTCTTAATTGGAACCCTTAAATTTTGGTTATGACATATTCACTTGTTGATGAATATCCATGATTTGTCATTTGAAAACATGTGACGATGTCCTCCTAAAGCAAAAAAGTAACATTTACATCTTTATTTATAAAATAAGTAGTGTCTTAAGACAAAATAGACAACATTTTTTGTTTTTGTGATCACGTTTATAATCATGTCCGATTTATAATTTATGATTTTATATTGTTTTAATTTAACCGACCACATGAAATATAAGCATAACTGATGTATTTACATATTAACGACATCACATTCAAAGTATTCATTCTCTATTGTATTAATTTCATGTTCTTTTTATGCGATATTATATTGTTCTAAAATAATGCACTATTGTGGTTGTATATATAAAAAAGTGACATTTACATCTTTATTTATAAAATAAGTAGTGTCTTAAGACAAAATAGACAACATTTTTTGTTTTTGTGATCACGTTTATAATCATGTCCGATTTATAATTTATGATTTTATATTGTTTTAATTTAACCGACCACATGAAATATAGGCATAACTGATGTATTTACATATTAACGACATCACATTCAAAGTATTCATTCTCTATTGTATTAATTTCATGTTCTTTTTATGCGATATTATATTGTTCTAAAATAATGCACTATTGTGGTTGTATATATAAAAGATGTCGTTTCCCATATTTATATCACTTTTTTCAGAATAAAATGATGTTGTTGCTGCAATGACAAATCGCTTTATTAGGAAGATAACGATGTTACTTTGACAAATATATATCAGTTCATATATCATGCTCAAACTGGTGTTGCACATTGATTTAAATGAATAAACTGACGTGTATAATTATATTGGCATCTTCTTCAATAGACTGATATAATGTTAAAGGTACGAACTCACTACTATTTTCATAAATAATCCGATGTCTTTTATTTAGATACACAACACGCTTTTGTCAATAGAACATCGCATTTTGTTTGTTCTTCGAAATGATAGGTCGTTTAATAAAAACATGTACATAAATACTAGCATCGTATTGTAACATTTACAAAATACGACGCCGCTATTCATAGCCACAAAATTGGCTAGCCACATCTCAAATAAAGGTAATGCTAGCCACATATCTAAAACACATACATTACCTAGCTAGCCACAACATCTCAAAAAAAAGGTCAAGCTAGCCCGAACACGTATATCGATTAGTGTATGATGCACCAACATTCATACCAAAATGTTTTAAAGCATAAGACCTAAAACGTGGTTCACCTGCATTTTCAATCAACAATAGCAAGCAGGTACGACATTTTCTTTCATTGTGAACTTGGCATGTTTGTATAAGAGTTGGCAAGACCTTGGCAATTAGGGTGGTAACTCATGAGGCATAAAAAACCTTCTTCACTTCTTTCGGCTTACAAGGACTCATTTTTTAGGCCACTTCCCATGCCTACATACGTCTCTGAAATTTCAGCAAACATCACGCAACAAACAATAAAAACACACAATATCTCATAGACGGTCTAGAATTGAACCACAATATTTCACAAGATATGGATCGGAAATATTCACCTAAGGCATGTAGGGATGAAAACGGAATGCTATGTTAATGATGGAACTGCAACAAGGTGACCATAAAAGCATTAGATCTTGTAATATTTGCTTGCAAATACTTTACAAATAGATTGTTTAGAATCGAACCACAGTAATTGAAAATCCCCACATCAAACCAACTTTCAAATCTTGTTAAGCATTATGAACAGATAAATCCTCTTCTAATATTATTAGATAAAGAAAATCATTATGCAACCTTTATCTAGATTTTAGTAAGAAACATCACCCATGAGAGTTTGCTTAAAGAGAAACCTATGCACAGACAAAATAAAACACCTTTCACTGGAAAAAATAAACTTCCTATTACTAGTATCTAATCAGATAGAATGAGAAAGGCCAATAAGCACATCAATGAGACCTTCCCAGGCAACCACGTGTTATTCATGTACTTCTCATCAATTATCTAAAGTAGAAGAAACTGCATGTTATTCAGATTTGATGAAAAGATCATATAACTATGAAAATTTATAGAAATATGTTTGAAAACCCTTTTTAAAGCACACCTTATTGCATGAAGCATAAATTTCTACTCGTTTTGCTCTGCTTCCAAACTTGAGAGTATTAATGAGTCTCCTTCATACTACTAGATGCTGGAGTCACAGTGCATCTAAGCTACCCAAAAATCACAAAGAATAAAGAACGCACTGAGAAAACAAAAATCTAACCAACGAAAGCAAGGAAAGTATCCAAAGTAAATACAAAAATTACACACTATTAAATGTACATAGATTGTAGCATAAGCATAGAACAATAAGACAGGCACAAACAACTCACCGAAATTTTCAACTAGAATGTGAATTAATGGCATACATGTGCCATTGGATTGGAGCATAGTGTTAAGGGAAAACCTACCGAAACATGTCCCCGACCACTAAGGGGAGATTGAAGAAGTCAAGTTAGCTTAGAATCTCTATATGGAACATGAGATGCCATTCCTTCACCGAGTTTCCCAATTACCTGCATGAATAATGTAGAAAGAAAAATAAATGAGTGTGTATTCACTAATAACCAAAAAAAAAACAGACAAAATGAGACTAGAAAAATAAGCTAAAGTTCCAAATAGCTGCAGTAATAGTTCGATTATAATGGACTTCATATATAAATTGATTCACACCGCTAGGCAAAGTTCCAAGGAGTATGCAACAGGTTTTAGAAGGCACCTACAATTCCAAGAGTGAGAAGACTTTAGTTGATGTATGATTCTTCCTTTCTCCTCTATCCAGTCCTCTTGGTTTTAGAGCTTTCTGATTAGCTAAATCAATTAAGTTCTAGAAAAACAAGTAAAACCAATCAAATAAAGTGTTAAAATGACATTCAAAAAGCACAAACAGTCAAGATACTGAATTTCTGACATACCATCTGGGAGAAAATGACTCCATCATTTTCATCACCATGTACATTGCTCTCGATCATCTGCAAATAAACCAACAACAGAACCTAAGAGCACAAGAAAACATCCAAGATATGGGCTATTCATATTTGAGTAAATGGTTTGGAAATTCCACAATGATGCATATAGCACAAGGAAAGAGAACAAGCTACCTCCATACACTTATAGGCCAGAGTAGCAGAAGCTAGGTCTTTTGACTTTTCATACTCATGGGCGCAAAATCTGTTAAGGTAGAAAATGTCGGATTGAGCATTGTATTCATACATGGCACACAAACTGCCAACCAAAAGAACAGTACAACATATCATATACAATGCCCTAGAAGATCTCATATTCAAAAGCATCAGAAACTCAGAATCGACATTCCTGCACCCTCTTGATAATCACCAGCGGTAAAATGAGGGCTTCTTGTTTAGATATCAATGAAGTTCTTAAACTGATATCACGTCATTAGAAAGCATACCTCTTTTTGAAGCTTAACCAAGAATATTGCCTTTTCTCTGATTCTTATTCTGAGTTCTCAAAGCTCATGCTCCATTTCCATCTCTTTTCATTTGAAAGGTTTCCCTCTACGCAATAACCTTGAAGCTCGACAAACTTTTCATGTTTCAACTGTGAGACCATAGCAACCTAAAAGACGCCAAACAAAACTCAGTGTCAAAAGGAAGAAAAGGATGGAAAAAAGAAAATGTCATACTAAAAGAGTAAAATAGAGGAACAAAGAGTATAATACCTGAGTCAAAAACTCAACACTCGACTCGGGCTCAGGGGAAACATCTAACTTCTTAACTGCGATAGTCTTCCCATTGTTCAAGGTGGCATAATACACCCTTCCATATGAACCCCTCACCTATAATGCTTTGGAGCCAAAATTATATGTTTTGTCTTGCAGTTCTTCAATAGACAACACAGACACTTCAATGTGTGGCAATGGTTTCTAGGCATCAGCTTTAACAGGTGATGTAGCTACCTTTGAGGCTTTTTGACCCCCTACGCATGCAGCAAAGATAATTAACCGAAAGAATTGCAAAAAAAAAACCATGAAAGGTAATCGCTTGGTCATAGTTATGTATTAAAAAAATAGGACTGATTAATCAAACTGTTAATTTGATAGATGATCATAGTTGCACATTAGAAAAACAAATAATACAAAGGTCAATTCCACATAGATGGTAAGTCAAGTCTCGTGAAAGAGCATCTCATAGAACATATGAAAGACATAGTAAAAAGTAAATACACATGCACTAATATCATATTCACAATCCTAGTACAAATGCAATGTTAAAGAAATCATAATTGGTATGAAATAATCAAGAAGAACAATTACTTGGATAACAGGACAGAATCATGGCATAGCAATAATTGTCTACCACCTCACACATTTTTTAATTAGCTATCATAATTAATAAAGGAAAATTGTAAGTGTATACATAATACAACAATAAGATGCCAGGAAACTGAATAGCGCCCATGTGAACAATTACATGGCAAATTAGTGGGGATTTGACGCAAATCATAAAAGAGGGAAAAAGAACATAACTGGCCTCTTTCAATAATGAGCGGGCGATGGTTTAGGCCTAGGATGACAGAAACACTAAATTGTTTCCATGACAGGATCGTGATCAAAATTCATCACGATCCCCAGTTGATCTATGCTTGAAGAGAGAATGTGTTATGCGTACAGCATGGAACAATGGACTCATATAAAAAAGGAAAATAAATCAACAGTCTTAGGACTCTTATCTGAAAAGTATTCAATAATTTGATAATAGAAGGGGAAATATCCCAACAGGTCAATATACACAAAACTAAACCACCTATCTGAATGATGAAGTCAGTAGTTGTGAACTTCAAATTTTAAAACATTGAAAAAAAATTTCGGTAGAAATAAGAATTTAATCATTGTTTAATCGATTCAAATTAGAGCATACTCTCACCATTGTTCTTGGGGCTTTTTAAGAGCTCACCGTGTGGCAGGTTTGCCTCATCTACCGGGCAACTAAAACACAACCACCTACGCATCCTGGACGGCCTCCTTCGATACAGATCGTCTTCTTTGTTCTTTGAATACAGGGGCACAATGTGGCCAGGTAGCCGCAAATGTGGCTGCAAAGTCAAATGTAATAGACACACTCATCAATAAAAGCAACATTTTTAGGGATCTGGGAAAAAATTTCAACAAGACAACTGAACCACACAAGATTTTTTTTATTGTATGAACCCAGGACTTAACTGTGTTGCTATACACATCAATGATGTATGATTCTTTACCAATTCCATGAAAGAAAAGTAGATGCTTAGCACAAACATTACTATTTCATCAATTTCAAGATAAAAACTCAAAATCTTGGGGAAATTAACAACAATTGGCTAATACAGTGCCAAAAGGGAAGCAAAAAAACTGCCTAGATTGACTCCCTGTATCCCAGTCAAGACCAGTACTGTATGTAGAGAACACAAGGAGGATCAGAAACCACCAGATCTAGACCCTCGACCCCCCTAAACACTATCGCAAAACATCTCTTCTCATCCGAAACTACCAAATCTACACCCTCCACCAGCTTGTAAACTGAGAACAGCAATAGGAATGGAGAGAGACAAACCTTACAACAACAAGAACCCCGACTCAGGCCATCGCCATCCCGCCTTCGCCATAGCACAACCCTTCTGAGCCTTGTTGTATCAAAAAGATTCTGCTTTAATTGGAGCTTCACCAAGATCTGGTACTCGACATCCGTGGTGGAACCCCTAAATTTATCCACAAAAATTAAAGAAAAAGAAATCATAAGCCTTAGATATATAGATCTGTAAAAAAATTGAGCAAAATAAAAAATGAGCTTGGATTGGCTTTTCACAGGAGAGAACGTTGGCCTGTTAGGGCTGAATACAGTGACAAAAGCATGAAGGAGGTGAAGGGAGAATGAGACCAGATCCAAGAGAAGGAGGTCGGATTCGGAGGAAAGAAGTTGGTGCCGGAAGAATAGAGAGCTAAGAAGAAGGCGAGATACCTTAGGCTGTCGGCGATTTAGGGTTCTTCAACTCCCATCCATTTTCGTAGCGGCCGGGTCGTCGGGATGGGCTTTAGAGAGCTGACAGCCGGAGCAAGAAGAAAGGACTGAACCAAGGAGGAGGGTCGCCGGTGCTAGCATGAGGAAGCTCGGATCTGGAGAAAGGTGAAGCTTCAGTTGGGGATTTTGGGGCTCAGTCTGGAGAGAAGAGAGATAGAACGAGGTTGAATGTGATGGGAGAGAGAAAGTAAAGAAGATAGAAATTTTAAGAAGGTTTAAAAATTGGGTCTGGAAAAAAAATTAAGTGTTAGCGGTAAAAGGAAAGTCCAATTTTTTTTTTTGAAGTGTTAACATTCCCTCCAAAGCCCGCTCCAATTTGTTCACAAAAAAAAAAGCCCGCTACAATTTTTTCTATCTTTTTTCATCCCGCGACTATTTTCCTAATTTCGTTTGATTTTTTCATAACTAAGAATTTAACATCTGTCCGTATATTTGACAATTATGTAAACTATTTTACACATCACAATTTTTTTTATTGATGTAATAGAATAATTTAACATCTGCTTATTTTTTGACAGACTTAAATTACGTGATGTCTAATTGCAATATTCTAGTAGTGTTATCTATCAGCCGGCATAAGTTTCTCCATTGCCAGGAAGTATTGCCCTTTATTTTATATTGTAGAAGCTCTGTGTTTTTCAGATATTTGTATCTTATCAGTTTTACCCAATGGTTATTAGGTTCGGAAAAAAATTTCCACAATAATTTCATTTGTAGAGCCTCATTCATGTCCCTAGATTTTCGAAGCCCGATTCCACCTTTACCTTTTGGCTTGCAGATTCTATCCTAGCTTGTAAGTGGTTTATGTTGGAGGTCTTTGTTCTAGAAAAAAATTATGTTGATTTGGTCTAGTTCTTTGTGTATGTTGGTTGGCAACATAAAGCTTTGCATTGCGAGGAGAGGTTTTGAAGAAAGATTTGAATTGATTAGGACTACTCTGCCCTGTTGGGAGAGGGCATCAACCCTCCATTTAGAAAATTGATCTTTTGATTTGCATACAATTCCTTCAAATGTCTCTCGGTTTACCTTTCCATTAATAATGGGGCATCCCAAATAGTTTTCTAGTGATCTTGTATGTGGGATTTGTAGACTTCGCTCAAGTTATTGAACCCTAGTTCTAGGTAAACCACTAGTTGTTTGGAACAAGGATTTGTGAAAATTAACCTTTTGGCCCGAGAACTTGCAGTACTTATCGATAATTTTCTTGATATTTTCACTTGCAGTAGATGTGGATTTATCAAAAATCATGATATCATCTGCGAAAGCAAGGAAATGTATACTGAGACCGTCCCTGTCGAATCTAAAGTCGACGGTACCTGATCCCGTTGATGCCTCGGCTTGTAATTTCCTAGCAAGGATTTCTGAACCCAAGATGAATAAAAAAGGAGACAACGGATCTCCTTGTCTGATTCCCCTAATTGGTTTAAATAAGTTTGTAGGACCATTTTTTACCAAAACTGAAAATGAGATTGTTGGCACACAACAAGCGCAATCACAGAGTCTCACCTAAATACATAACAAGAATATAACAAGCATAATTCCAAAGCCACTCTGAACACATATATCACACGCTCATACAAGCAGATAAATAAACAAGTTCGCATCCCTCATACTTTCAGCCCATCATGATCAATCATCTCTCATCGCATATCGTATTCAACATAACTTATCAATTCATTCGATTCGGACAACTTTCATATCATACTTAGTCAAATTCGCATATTATCATTTTATACTCATACATTGCATACGTATATATATCATCATCATCATAATTAACTAACCTTTAATCTCTTATATAATTCACTACAAGTCATGCTATTAGTCACACATATCATGCTACGGTGCAAGTCAACCCTCTCCCATAATGAGTCTACTAACTACAAAGGGGAGGCAAGCAACGACACCTTTCTAATGCCTAGGCTCTAAGAGTCCTATGACACTTGCTACCAAAAAGCCTACCGCGTCATGCAAGCAACTTCCTATAATAAGCACCAACTAAGATGACAAGAATAAAGAAAATGTCATATCTGGTAATACCTATAACGACCGCTCTGTCTACATACGCATACAGAATAAGAATGATCATTCGTTCGTGCAAATCCTAGCATGATACTACATGACATGCGAGATGCAACATCTACATACTATATGACACATCAGGCATGAAGTCCCGGTTACTGAGTAAGCCCCGGAGGTCTTACTTGGCTAGGGGTATTGCTGGCTGACGGAAAGAAAACATGTCGTTGATCTATCAAAGTAAACTCAAACCTATAACTAGTATAACAATATGTAAGAGGTCAATCCCACAGGGAAATTCGCTATTCAAGTGTGATTTAGATGCTAATCAAGTAACCAAAAGGGGGGGGGGTTTATGAGTGAAAAAAATCCGCCTTTAATCAAAGCGAATTGATGAAAGCAAAGTAAATGAATTTGATGTAAACAATTAGGAGAAGCAGTTATACCTACAATTTTCCACTTTATTTGGGTTGAAACGATCCTTGTAACTTCTTCTCGTCCTATTAAGTTTCCTACGAATGCCCTTGTCCCGACCTAATATAGTTACTAGTCCAACTAGTCATAGCAACCTTTATCAATCGAATAGTCCCTAAAGAAGGATTTAACCCAACTGATAGCTTTAAGTCCAGAGATTAGTCAAGGTATTTGCAGTCCCTAAAGAGGGATTTAACAACACATCCAAATTCCTGCTCATTCAATTAGTTCAACCAGCCCTAAAGGAACAAGTTTGCCACTCTGGTTAAGGTTTACAACCAGGAATCTACAAAACCTTGGCAATTGAATTGATATAACTAGTGGGCCACCCAAGATAGAACAAAACAATAAAAAGTCAAGCACAAAGAAGTTAAAGCATTCAAATATAGGAAACAAGGAAAGAGAATTAGAAACTCACAATCAATCCAAATAAAGCTTCAAATTGTAGGCAGAATAGATGAGTTTAGTTCCTCATAGAAGACATTGCTCAAATCTCTAAAGTGTCTGATGAACGTATGAATAGAATAGAAGTAGTCTCAAAATAACATAAATTCGGCCTTATAAAAGATCCAAGTCGGCCACAAGAGCAAAAAACATAAACTAGGGTTTTTAAAATCAAAACGGCGTCGATGATGACACTACAAAAAAAACAAATTAGCCACTATAGGTAGCAACGGCGTGAGTTAGACGTCGCCATTGGTACCAATTTGCCACGACATTAGCTACGACATGGGTTTGGAGACAGAAAAGCCGTCACTTAATTTAGCCACTATAGTAGCCATTGGGTAAATTTGGAGACAGAAAAGCAACGGCATCAAAGCCGTCACTTAATTTAGCCTAGAGTTTCGGGTTTATGTGCTACAGCTAAGCCTTTTCCTTTTTTTTTTTTGATAAAATCAAACATTAATAAAGCAAATCTGCACTTTCTATTCTTCTCTCTCACTCTCGTCGATCTCCCTCGTTCTCTGTAGTACGTCTTCCCTTCCATCTCTCATTCTCTCGATTCTCCGTCATTAATCGCCATTGTTGTTATGGGCTCGCCGTTGGGATATGGATAGTCACTGCTCGACCACCGGGGGAGCCACTACAACCAGTTTGCATAGCCTATTCGACCTCCCTTTCTCTCTCGCCATCATTAGGGTTTGATCTCCACTTCTCCATCGGGCTACTAGTTTGTTGTTCGACCGATTCGAGAGTCGTTGTGGCCCCTGGGAGATTCACTACAGCCTCCGTGGTCTCCGCTTCGCCAACGACTGCTAGTAGCTAGGTGTGTGTGCTTGAGAAATATCGCCGTTCTCCTGGTCTTTTTGGGCTGCTTTGAAATCAACGCACAATTCCAATAGGGTGTGATTAGGGTTTTTTTAGGGTAAATATGGAAGTGGGGTTTTTTAGTGAGGCTGCACTTGTTAGCATGAGAGTTTTGGGGATTGAAATATGGTTCGTATGGGACGGAGTTAATAAATTAATTAAAATTATAAACAGGGTAAAATTTATAAACTGTTGATAAAAGTAGTTAAAAATTCATGAAAAAATATAAACTCTGTATGGGGCGAAAAACAATTTATTTGTAAAAAGTGGAGTTTATTTGGTTTTTATTAGGGGTATTGTGGTACTTTCAAACCAAATAAGATAAAAGAGAAGGGGTAAATTTGTAATTATGGAAAAATAAGCTCCAAAATAAGTTAAATAAGCTGCTCCAACCGGCTTATATTTAAACCAATTAATTTAACCTGTTTTTGACTTATTTTGCCTCCCATACCTCAATTAAACCGGCTTATAATTTCAACAGCTAAAAATTCTTGTTTTTAACCGGTTAAAAATGTCTACCATACACAGCCTATATCTCTAGGTTGGATCTTCCAAATACTTGGTGAATGGTGATTGAAATTTTTTTTTAATTATGGAATCAATTTTGTGGCCAAGGCTTTATAGCAAAATAATTAGGTCATTACGAAAAATTTGTATTCGTTTAACCTTGTCGAAAGAATCAACTAAATGGGAGTTTCAAATTTCAAACCTTTGAAAAAAATCAGTTTGGGAACCTCTTGCACAGTAAATGCTAGGGGTGGGCACAAATCCCGCAAATCCCGTCCCGTTCCGCATCCCGTCCCGATTCCGGTGGGATTTAAAAAAAAAAGTCAATCCCGTCCCGCAAAAAATTCGAGGGACGGGACGCGGGACGGAGAGTTTGCATCCCGCAAATCCCGTTCCGTCCCGCATATATATATTTAATTATATATATATTTATATATATAATTAAAATTAATAACAATATATAAGAATTATTTATATTATACATTAACATTTATTTAAACCTAAAATTCAAATAATAATAAAAGATTAAAAACATAAAAGAAATAAGAATTTTAGTAAAAACTTACTGTACGTTATGTTACTGTATTTAGTTAATTGGATTATTTTGAGATTAACATTCTTAAATTTATGCTACTGTATTTATGATACATTAACATTTATGCTACTGCATGCATGCATTTCACTATTTTGAGATGTAAAACTTTAATTTTCTAGTTGCTACTGTATTTTGTAAGGCTTTAATTTATAATTTGTTACTTGCTATATTTTTAGTTAATTAGATTATTTTTTTAATCTTTTTTATGAGGGACAAATCCCGTCCCGATCCCGTCCCGTTCCGTCCCGCGAGACATAAGACCCGGTGGGATTTGAAAAAAAAATAAAGCAATCCCGTCCCGATCCCGTCCCGTCCCATGCCCACCCCTAGTAAATGCTATAGCCTCATTTGAAAACACATAAAACAAACAAAATCACATTTCCCCTCCATTCAATTGGTTAAGCAAAGGTCCTAACAGTGTCGGTCCTATCATTTTATAGCACTACGCCAGATGGCCTTTTGGGCGACGGACCGAAGTCGTCGCCAGAAAGGTGTTTTTCGCCCTCTGACAACTCAGGCGACGAACTTCCGTCGCCTGAGTTGTGGTCGGGTGACTTTCATCCTTCCACCATTCAGTCGACGACCATCTGTATGTTCGTTGACGGAGTTAACTCAGGCGACGGAAAAAGTGTTCGTCGACTGATGATGTTGTCAGAGGCCAAGGGCCATCCAGGCCCGCCCATTAAGACTCAGGCGACGAGTTTAGTGTCATAAGTTCATCGCCTGAGTCGGTCCATAGGGCTATGAAAGCATCCAGGCGACAAACTTTTTTCTTTATGTGTCGTCGCCTAGATAGTTTCAGGAGACGGACATAGAATTATTTTGTCTCCTGAGTGTAGTCTAAGGATGCATTCTCAGTTGTATGTCCGTAGCTGGAGTGTTCAGGAGACGAAATTTTATATAAGTCTGTCGCCTGAATAGGTTTAATTTTTTTTTTAGTAATAAGACGATGTAAGGTTGTTTGTTCGTCGCCTGAATTGTTTTGATTTAAAAAAAATAAAATTTAATAGGGCAGGTGCCCCCTGTTCGAATGTACCTTATAGCACATGTTGTGCTCCTGTCCTAAACTCTATAAACAACAACACAAACAACAACATATTCAACAACACACAATCACAAGCAATTCATTCCATCACATTAAAAACTTCACAAAAAACTTCTCAAAAATATGTGACAAATATCCACCATAAACCTTGTCCAACATACCAAAAGTATGTGACAAATATCCATCTTGAGCAACTTCACAAAAAACTTCACAAAAAGTATACAAAAATACTACAAATTCCATCCAACACAAGTTCTAAATGTTTCTCCAGAAAACCAAACCCAAGTTTTAGTTAGAGGGATATGAGGAGGGCGTCCTTACCTAGCTATTTCGGCTGGGGGGAGGGCTGACTGTCTGTTGGATGACCAGCTGAGTTTGTGGAGGGCTGAGGAGAAGTTGTGGCTGAAGGGACAGCCTGAGGACACACTACGGAGGTGACGGATGGTTGTGAGTTGGCCTGACCACTTAGCATGCCCATCATGAACCTCTCGATGCTGGCCATACGCTCCTCCAGCTGCTCATTCTTGGTCTCGGTTAGGGTGGTTTTCTCACGCAGCCTTTCAATTTCAGCCTTCGCCTCCTCCAGCTCCTTGTCCTTCTCTGCAGCCCTTGCTGCCCATGGACCCCCTCTTTTCTTTGCAGGCCGCTCTCCAGCTGCACCCATTCCTTTTAAAAAAAGATTGAAAACATAATAAGTAAAATCAGTGGGATTGAACACATAATAAGAGCTGTAAGTAGAAAAAGATTGAAAACATAAGTAAAATATTGTTATGAACTATAAGTAAAATCAGTAATGGAAATTGTAAAACATAAATAAAATTTTGTTATGAAAACAAGATTGAAAACGTAAGTAAAATCTTGTAATGGAAATTGTAAAATCAGAAATTCAAATATAAGTAAAATCTTGATATGAATTATAACAAGTAAAATATTTTTATGAACTTCTGAAAATTGTAAAACAATAATAAAATAAGTGGGATTGAACTATACCTCGAACTTCTGTTCCTTTTCTTTCCCCAAAGCAATCCAAGATGATCTGTGTTTGTTCTTCGACAGAGAGGGGTGGTATTTGGCTTGGGTCTTCTGCTCCTTCTCCAACAGTGCAGACTTCATCAAGACGACGTTTCAATTTGGCCTACAAACACAGAAATTTATAAGTAAAATGAATATATATATATATAAGTAAAACACAGAAAGGAATGCATATATTGATTTCAAACCAGTAAAAGGAATATATAAGTAAAAGGAATATATAAGTAAAAGGAATATATATAAGTAAAACAAGTTATAGGATGTACACAAACTCAGAGAATAAGAAAGTCATACAGAAACTTAGGAAAAAATTACAGAAAATAAGAAAGTCATACAAGTTATACAGAGAATAAGAAAGTCATACAGAGAATAAGAAAGTCATACAAGTTATAGGATGTACACAAACTTAGGAAAAATTACAGAAATGCATTTTTGAACTTCTGATTTTACAATTTATAAGAAATAAGAAAGTCATAGAAAAATTACAGTCAGTAAAACTCATACAGAAAATAAGAAAGTCATACAGAAACTCATACAGAAAACCTAAGTAAAACCTAAGTACCTAAGTAAAACCTAAGTGCTTAGGAGAAATAAGAAAGTCATACAGAAATGCATTTTTGAACAGGATTTATAAGAAATGCAATAATATAAGTAAAACCTAAGTACTTAGGAAAAATGACAGAAAAAAAAGGTCATACCAGTCCATCTTGCGCACCCGGACACCCCTCGTAGGCTTCTATGGTTGTCTTAAGCCATGCCGCCGGATGGTTTTCCTTAACGATGAGCTCTTCTGCTCGGAAGCTCAGGGGCTTGGACCCATTGTGATGATTAAGGGGGTTCGGGTTCTTGGTCCTGTTTTGCTTGTTTCGCTCACACAGGGCCTGTAAAAAGATAGTCAATCAGAAATCACAAGTGATAAACAATAAGATAAACGGCGAATAAAAAAACAAGTTAGGGAATTAATGAGAAATTACCATTCTCGCTTCGTATGTGAAGTCACTCACCAAGAACCGCTCCTGCTCAGGGCGAGCGACAAACTCAAGTGGTATGTCCTCGCCCCCCCCCCCCCCCCCACTCCAGGAAGTGTTGATGACAGTCATACTTCCAGGCCCCATATGCTTTTCCACTCTTCTTCTCCACGTATGAGTCAACTGCAGGGTCAATCTCATAGTACATCTACACATCCATATCAGAAAAAAAAAAATTGAATAGGAGATAAGCAAAAGTACATAAGCACAACCAAGCAAGGAAATAAAAAAAAAACAACAGTCAAGCAACAGTTAAGCAAGAAAAAAAAATTCAGAGCAAATAGATGAAAAGCAACAGTAGATAAGCATTTTGTGAAGGAAAAATAAGATAGGCAACAGCCAAGCAAGCAAACTAAAAAAATCTAATAGTAGATAAGCAAGCAAAAATAAGCAACAGTCTAGCAAGCAAACAAATCTCATAGTAGATAAGCAAGGAAAAAAAATTCATAGCAAATAGATGAAAAGCAACAATAGATAAGAATATTGTGAAGCAAAAATAAGATAGGCAACAACCAAGCAAGCAAACTAAAAAAATCTCATAGTAGATAAGCAAGCAAAATAAGCAACAGTCAAGCAAGCAAACAAATCTCATAGTGCATCCACACATGACAGAAGATAGGCAACAGCCAAGCAAGCAAACAAAAAAAAATCAGTGCATAGTAGATGTGAAGCACAAAACCAAATTAATTTTTAGGTAAAAGATATAAGTAATAAGTATTTTTTAGGTAAAAATAAGCAACAGTCAAGAAAGCAAACACAGATCACACTATAAAGATATAAGTAATAAGTACTTAAATAAAAGATAATAAAAAAAATAAACTACCTCCAAGTAATCTCTTACGGGGGAATGTTGCTCATCTGTTAGTTTGCTCCATGTTGATGCAAGCATCGGCACTTTGTCCCTGATAGCACACCCAATGTCTCGGACAAAGGTGTCATGCAGTTGCTTGAGGCCAGGCCCCTTGTGGAAGCAGGACCACTCAATCTTCAGCTTCTTCCCTGCTGCTGCCTTGAGGAGTGCTGTTTTGTGACTCTTGATGGTTCGATATTTACCTAAAAATCATAAGAACATATCAGATAACAGGTGAGATAAGTAACATTAATAAGCAACAAAAAAAACACAATCATCATCAACATAAGTAACATTAATAAGCATCAAAAAAAAAAAGCAACATGTAGTGATATGGCTATGGTGAAGGTTAGGTAATGTAACAGATTGTTGGGGAAGGAGTAACAGAATGCTTGTGTGTATATTCAACATAAGTAACATTTAGGAGGTAAGTAACATTTAGGAGGTAATGCTTGCGTGTCAAGACTTTTAGGAAGTAACATTTAGTAACATTTAGAAAGCAAGCAACATTTAGGAAGTAACATTTAGGAAGTAACATTTAGTAACATTTACAAAGCAAGCAACATTTAGGAAGTAACATTCAGTAACATTTAGGAAGTAACATTTAATAACATTTAGTACTGGCAAAATAAGGCCAATCAAACAAGTAAGTCCACAAATATCAAGCCAAAGGAAAAAGAAAGCAAAGTTAAAACAAAAAGACATTGAACAAAGTCTGTAGAGACACAAGACTGTAGAGACACAAGCCAAAGGCAAAATAAGGTCTTGATCCTGTTTCACACAAGATTGTAGAGACACAAAGTCTCATTCCAAGGCTAAGTCCACAAATATCAAGCCAAAGGAAAAAAAAAATGAATCACTGCAGCCAGTTAAGACATTGAACATACTTCCTGTTCAATTTCACACAAATCAAATTGAAACCCTAAATCCTAAATCAGATTGAAACCCTAAATCCTAAATCCTAAATCCTAAATCAGATTAAAACCCTAAATCCTTATACAAATTGAAACCCTAAATCCTAAATCCTATGAGATTGAAACCCTAAATCAGTATACAAATTGAAACCCTAAATCCTTATACAAATTTAAAGAATCTGAAAGAGGGAGAGAGAGGTGCTAACCACGACATCAGATGGAGCGAGGGGCCTCGCCTGATGACGTAGCTACTAGGTTGGCGCCGACAATGGCCGTGGATGGCGCAGGGTTGCCATTGGTGAGAGATAGGAGAGGAGGTGGCACCGGGGTTGTTGCAGAGGGAGTGGGAGAGGGAGTAGGAGTCCCTGAGGCAGGAGGAGGAGTCGGGGCCGGGTTTGGAGAGGGAGTGGGAGTCGGGGCCGGGTTTGGAGAGGGAGTGGGAGTGGGAGTCGGGGCCGGGTTTGGAGAGGGAGCCGGAGGCGCTGAAGCGGCTGAGTTCGATGGCGAGGTTTGCAGCGGTGGAGGAATCGGGGACGGAGTGGATGAGGTTTGCTTCTTTTTCCCCTTCACAGGGTGGCATTTAGGAGGCATGGCGGAGGAGAGGTCGGAGGAGAGGTGGAGGAGGGACGAGAGGAGCGGCGGAGGAGAGGCGGAGGAGAGGTGGAGGAGGGACGAGAGGAGCGGCGGAGGAGGGGCAGCGGCAAGTTGGAGAGGGAGGAGGCGGAGGAGAGACATAGAGAGAGATAGAGAGCGATGAGTGAAAATGATTTGGGGCTAGGGTTAGAGGAGGAGTCCGAGTTTGTAAAATCCTACATGTTCAGGCGACGGATATTTAAAACAATATTGTCGCCTGAAAATTTGGCGGAAATTCAAATTTTCGTGAAAATAAAGGGGGAAAATTCACTTTTCCATTAGGGAGACGTACTAGTAATAAGTTCGTCTCCTGAATCATGTCAGGCGACGAAAAATAAACAATTCCGTCGATTGACCATTTGGCGGAAATTCAAATTTTTGTGAAAATAATGGTGGGAAATGAAATTTTATTCGAGCCAAAATGGGGCAAAAATTCACTTTTCCATTGGGGAGACGTACTAGTAATAAGTTCGTCTCCTGAATCATTTCAGGCGACGAAAAATAAACAATTCCGTCGACTGACCATTTGGCGGAAATTCAAATTTTGGTGAAAATAAAGGTGGGAAATGAAATTTTATTCAAGCCAAAATGGTGTGAAATTCACTTTTCCATTGGGGAGACGTACTTTCAATAAGTTCGTCTGCTGAATACTCTCAGGCGACGGGAATTTAATTGTTCCGTCGCCTGAAAAAATACAGATTTTTTTAAAAAGAGCACTTGGCATGTGTTATTGCCCTGTTTACCATAACTTAATGACAAATTGCACCAAAAAAATAGTCTTAGAAGCCATGATACCAACCATGTCATACACATACGAAAATAACCGCCATGTCTCACAAAAACAACGATTACAATATATGATTTATGGAATCCGAAGACATTATCAACCTTCGTCATCGTCATTTTCCTCTTCGTCATCCTCTTGTTCATCTTCATCTTCATCGTCGTCTTCATCTTCATCTTCATCTTCATCTTCATCTTCATCATGTTCATGTTCATGTTCATCTTCATCATCATCGTCTTCTTCTTCTTCTTCCTCCATTTCAAGATCAATGGCGAGGTTCAAATTTTCGAAATAGATCACCGGGCCAATCTCCTGATAAGCTTCTTCCACCTCATTGGTAAGATCATCTCTGCAAGTTGCTAGAGTTTGAGGATCATACACGTTCCTATGGGACATCACATTAACTACTTTCCAAGCATCACCCGCCTTTGGATTGAATCCATCGGTTGCAAGTGCAAGTCTCACATTCCTCACGTCTTCAGAGAAATGTGGGTAGGTTTTGTTGAATTCTTTCCATGCCTCACCATCTGATGGGTGTTTCAACCATTCTGCATCTCTCACCCGCTCACCATGCCATCGCATAGCCTTTGCAATGTTCGGCTCCATGAACAATCTCTTCAGTCTAGGGGTTAAGGGAAAGTATCGGAGAACCTTCCTGGGAACCTTGCCTCTCGTACCCTCCCTAGTACACCACCTAGGTGTGTTGCACTTGGGGCACGCTTCGAGATCTGCATATTGTTTGCGAAATAGCACACAGTTATACTCACAAGCGTCGATCAGCTCGTACCCAAATGCAAGGTCCCTAATCACACTCTTCATCTTCGCTCCATCCGTAGGATGTTTATGTCCTTTCGGCAACATGCAAGCAATGTGTGCGCACATGGCGTCCATGCTCCTATCTGTCCAACCAAACTCTGACTTCATCTGCATTGCATCCAGACAGGCATCCAGAACAGTCATATCGCTGTTCTCACACAATGGCATGTTTGCTGCCTCTACAAGCCTATTATATTTCTCGTAATCATCGTCAACAACATATTGGAACGGAGGATCGTCGGGGATAGAGTGCGCCTCATATCCGGCATGAAACGGAAAAGCATCGTGCAGAATGTTTATAGCAGGACCATCAACGGAGGAAGATGCCCCTTCCTCCAGGATCTGCGTTCGTCGTTGCTCATTTGTCCTATCAACTGGGGCTTCGCCATGCTTGTCCCAAACAGTATAACTAGGCCACATTCCCATGTGGGCCAAATGACTGTGTATTTCATCTATTGGGTGCCATTCATTGTTGCGGCATCTCCGACACGGACATAGGAAATGAGTCATTCCATTCGCATTATCTCTAAGATTCTGCATAAAGAGAAATATTCCATTTTGATACTGCCCATGAGCGTGAGGGAGTAGCATCCAACTTTTGTCGCCCATTATCGTCCTATCATTATCAATCCATTCATATGAATTCATCATATTCTAAGATGAAATTGCACATAAACAATCCATTCTCATCATCTATGTCATTCTACACCACATTCTAAAATAAAATTGAACATAAACAATCCATTCACATACACAATCCATTCATACCTCAAACTCAATTTAAAATCAATTTCCAATCATAACGTTCTAAATTCCATTTTCATCAAAAACTCAAATAAAAATTCCATTCTCATCATCTATGTCATTCTACACCACATTCTAAAATAAATTTGAACATAAACAATCTATTCACATAAACAATCAATTCATAACACAAACTCCATTTAACCTCAATTTCAACTCCATATATACATACACAACTCTTTCCCCTCATAAACTCCATTCAAACAACTTTTTTACCATCCAAACTCCATAAACAATCTATTCACATAAACAATCAATTCATAACACAAACTCAATTTAACCTCCATTTAACCTCAATTTCAACTCCATATATACATACACAACTCTTTCCCCTCATAAACTCCATTCAAACAACTTTTTTATCATCCAAACTCCATTAAAAAAGACAAGCTCATCATCAAATATCCAAACAAACAATGTATATGCATATATTCAACAAAAAAAAACAAAAAAATTTAAAATTTATACATACCTTCAATGGAGGTGTGAAATGGGGGAAGAGTTTTCGAGCCCTCTAGCGTTATTTTGGGAGAAAAGATGAAGATGAGAATGATTTATTGTACAGTACAACCGATTTTAATTGTTTGTTACGGAAAACACATTCAGGCGACGGATATATATATATAACTCCGTCTCCTGAGTGAATAGTAATAAATATGGGGTCAACTACCCCACTTTTCAGGCGACGGACATATTTAAATATTCGTCTCCTGAATGAACAATATTTAATATCCCCAACCAACCGGACTTTATTACTCTACTTTTGAAAAAGTCCAACGTCCAGGCGACGAACCCCAAGAACTTCCGTCGCTACAAAGGCCCGAACAACGCTCAGGCGACGAACCACTAGTATTTCCGTCGCTACAAAGGCCCATTCTGACAGCCGTCATTCAGATACCTATTTGGGCGACCGATCTTGAGCAAAGGTCGTCGCCTGAAATTGTTCCGTCACCTGAGTACAGTTCAGCCGACGAACATTGAGATTTTCTGGTCGGCTGAACATGGGTTGGAGGCGGTTTGGGCCTCCCAACGTTCAGGCGACGGGCCTTAGTAAGTTCGTCGCTCGAACCTGATTCAGGCGACGAACCTTTTGAGTTCCGTCGAGCGAGACGCAATCTGGCGTAGTGTAGGCCCAGGGCGAACTAAAATTTTAAGGGCCTGATAAACATTAAAAGAATAAAATTTTTGTATAACTTTATGAAATTTTCGTATTATTTTTATATTTGAATTATTTTTCAAATTTAAGAAAAAAGTAGGTCAATGAATAAAAAAATAATATACATTAAAAAAAATTCAAAAATATAATTGTAGTGAAAACTATTTAGTTTTGCTTGGTATCCAGTATAATATGTCCACAACTACTCAAGTTGTTATGTAGAGGAGTATTAAAAAAATTGTCTAATAATACTGAATATAGTTTTTGTTATGAGATATCACATATGTGACCTCCTATGACATCACCTATATATGAACTAAAACAAAAATTTTAAAAGAGGGATTTTTTTATAAGCAAAAAAAAATAGATACATCGAGCATATATGAAGAAATAAAAACAATACATTTTTCTCAAATAAAATCGAAAGAGTTATATATGTAAACTATAAAGCTTTATCTGCCAGATAAAAAATTGTCTAATATTGTATTGAAAAGGTAAAAGTACAAATAATTATGTCTAAATTAAATGAATATATGCTCCTCTATAAAAACATAAAAAAAATGCAAAATTTAATCGACATAGGACCTCTCTATAAAAACATAAAAAAAAATGCAAATAGAGATATTTGAATTCTACACGTCTAGGAATCCAAGTTTTGTTAAGATTTAAACTTATCATTGAGTCAAACTCGTATTTTGTTATATATATATATATATATATATATATATAACATATATTTTTAATGGGCCCCTACCGAAAATGGGCCCTGGACGGTCGCCCACCCTGCCCCACCCTTTGGGCCGGCACTGGGTCCTAAATATAGGTTTTGATCGATTATGAGAACTTGGATTCCACCTAGCTTATTTTACTTATTAATATAGATTATGGGTCATCCAAAAATCAAGGGAATATATGATTTTTGAAGTGTTGGATGTAAATATGTAAAATTATTCATGGATTATTGCATTGTGCTTAATTGATAAATATTGCTTGGTGAAATTGTGATACAATTGCATGAGTGAAAGGGAAAGTGTGGCCCATATTTAGGTGGGAAAATTATTTTGAGGAACATGACAGTTATTTTAATGTTAATATGTACACTGATCTGAATTGTTTGATGGCCCAAAAGTTATTGGTTTTGATCAATTTTTATCTGTTGTTTCTAGCTCACCCCTAAAATTCTTACTGAGTTTTATAATTTTTATCTTGATATTTTCCTGTTTCATGCTTTCTTTTATCCTATCGAGTTTTTATATCACTTGGATCCTTTTCTTTTGGGTATGAGGCCTTATGGATCTTTAATATTTTATAATTTCACTTGTAGGTGAAGATCAGTTCCATAAGCTCGGACATTAAAGGTATTTGAGAGAAATAAATGTTCAAGGCCCTTAAGCTAAATAATCGTAAGGTACGATCCTTTAACTTAAGTCATGGATGTGGATGGTGAGTTAGATGGCGTAGATGAGTTTGAAGTTGATGGTACTCTTATTTGATAGAGGTTAGGGATTGGAAAACCTAGCCTCCACTGAACGCCCTCTATTTATAAGATAATGAAGGTAATCAATCATGCCTTTTGCTTACTAGTTACTTATAACAACATTATTTTATAGTTTTGAATGTGCTACTTGATCACTACCTTATAGCTTGGAATGTATATGAATTAAATTGAGTGTAGTATATGCATGCTCTATAAATTGTCTGATTTCAGTTTTGATGTTAACTACTTACCTACTCTTAAAGATGACCATGAAGAAAAGAAAGGGTGGACCGGGGCGACCACAAACCATGTCAGCATTCCTAAGTTCTTGTGGCTAAACTGCTGCCCTTAGTGGTTCCTCCTCACATACATCACTAGCTGCATTACCTAGTGTCACTCTTCCCGTTTCAGCTGTATCAGTTCCATTTATTGCTCCACCAGCTGCAGGATAAGTTCCGCTTGTTGCTCCACCAGCATTAGTTCCGCTAGTTGCTCCACCACCACCACCACCACTTGCGGCTCCACCTTTGAATTCTTCTGAATGTATCTTACATTTATAACATCAAGTTTCTAATTGGGTTAAAAAGCCATAACTTATAATGCCATTTACTAATTTATAAAGCCTCTTTATATGGTGTTACATTGCTTGTAGGTGAACATCAAGAGATGACCATTAGAGGTCACAATAAAGATGTGCCGAGTTGGAACTCCGGGGGTAAAATTGAAGTGGAATTCAACGAATTATTCCAGCCAGTAGGAAATAATGCAAAGCTTCTAAGATCTCAATTGGGGACAATGGTGCGCGATGGACATAAGATTTCGCTGACTAAGCTAAGTTGGAATGTGGTTGAGGATTCTAGCAAAGTAAGAATATGGGCAAAAGTTCAGGTGAGAAATGTTCATGTTTAATTTGAAATATGTGAGCTCTTTTTCAAAGTTATAATACCAATCTATGAGTTTATAGCATGACTATAAAGGAGTCTAATGAAGTCTTCAGCAAGCCTAATGAAGTCTTGAGTATATATGTGATTTATTTTTCATATGGTGGTTCAATTACTTTTTTAATGAGTTGTATATGGTTTTTACGTTTTGTAGAGAAATGTTTTGAATGTTCCCGAAGGTTTCAAACCGATTTGCTTGAGAATGTGTAATAGCATGTGGAAGAATTTCAAAGGGAAATCAAGTCAACACATTACAAGAATAAAAAAAATGATCCAAACCTTGCCTCAAAGTGCCCTTCGCAGGTTCTACCAGAGCAGTGGCTCGAGCTTATTGCATATTGGCGAAGTGAAGTTATTGAGGTTTTCTTTTGTTTAAGAAAAATTGTTCCTTTTCTTTTTCAGTTTGGGTTGGTCAAGTACTTTCATTACAGCTAGTCCTTTGTCTTTTTTTTCCCTTTTCTAACACAGTCCATATATTTATTGATCGTTACTAATAGCGTGATGCCTTGATATGTAGCAATAATCTGTGCAAAACTCCAAGAATAGAGAGAAGCATGGACCATCTCATGTCACTGGTCGAAAGTCATTTGCCGAAATAAAGCATGAGGTATGTATGTGTGTTTGCACCTTATTTTTTGCCCTTTTCTTTATTACAATTTCGCATGCTGTTTACTACTGAAATGGCTTGCACAGCTGCAAAAAAGTGGGCAACCGACTGATAAGATGAGTGTGTGGATCAAGTCTCGCAACACAAATGACCCTGACGTTATGTTGGCCATTGTAAGTTCGTAGGACCTTGTTAATGTATAGTCTATATAATAATTCAGCTTATGTTTTAAGTGTGTTGTTATTTTGCAATGTCATAATGTAGAAGGACTACAATGACCTTTTGAGTATGGAACCTGAAGATCAACAACTACTTACCGCTGTGAAAGATAAGATATTCCATCTAATTATTGGAGCTGATGGACATGGTTACTGTCGGACATATGGTTCTAGTGCCCCTCCTCGCTTGGTGCAATCTGGATCTTCAAGTACACCCACTGGCAATGCAGTCAACATCGAGCAGGTCACCCAACTAGTAGTTGAGAGGCTTGAAAAGCAATTTGAAAAGAAATAGGAGGACATGAGAGCTGAATTTATTAAGAGGTTGGAGCACCCTGATAGGATAAGTGTGTATTCACAACCGCAGGTTAGTCTAAATTTCACTAATTACTTGGTGTTTTTTATGGATGACTTAACTCTGCTCATTTTCTTGTGGAATTTTATCATTACAGCTAAGTGATATTGCTTGATGTTATATGTTTTGCCATTTGATATGAAATTTTATTTATAACTGAGTGATATTGGTCATTTTCTTAACTTTGCTCATTAACTTTATTTTCTTATGAAATTTTATTTTTCACAATTGAGCAGGAGATATTGATATTGTTCGATGGTATATGTTTTGCCAGTTGTTAAGTTATTTGCCAAGTAGTTGTTTATATATTAATAACATTTGAAGCCTTGCTGTCTATTTGATTATTTTTATGTAATTTTCTATTATAGACAACAAGTGGTCTTCCGGCAGAGTCCGTAGGAGAAGAAGCTCTCATCTTATCAACCGACGAGGACTTGATCGTCTCAAAAGGAAATGCTGAAGCAACTGAATTTGCGGGAGCTGCTGCATGACAATGCCTTACCATGTTAATAGGGTGAAATTAGGTACATGGATAAGAATTTTGCTTTGCTTGGCATCTTGAAGGTTTTCACTAGTCTGAAAGGACGAAAAATCAAGGATTTTGCTTTTGCTAGGCTTCTTGTAGGTTTTCACTAGTCCGAAACTACGAAAGGTTATCACCATGTTAATAGGGTGAAATTTTGCTTTGCTTGCCGTCAACTTATTACTGTCAAAGCTTATTTAGATCAATGTAATATTTGTGTTCGATTAGGAAGTTGAATGCACTTTTGGGTTGTATAAATTTATGTTATGTAGAAGGATTGATTGTGGTCCCAATGAGTTGTGCTTATGTTGAAGTCTTTCACAGGTTTGGCTTGAAATAAGAAAACTATTGCAATGAATAAAAACTCAAGCTACGGCATATAGCCGTCACAAATAGGGGAAATTAGGCGCCAAGATTTGGTGGGAAAATTTGGCGCCTGGAAAATGTTAGCAACGGGGTTTTCCGTCGCCAATAATTGAAGCTTGACAATTGGCGCCCTAAACAGAGTAGCGACGGAAAAAATCCGTCGCTAAATTAGGGTAGCTTGTATGGCATCTACTGTCGTCGCTACTACCGTCACTACGATTTTAGCGACGGCAAACTGCCATCGCTAGGTTCTATTTGCCACCGAAGGTTTGCTGACGCCCCATTTCCCGTCGCTAGGTCGTTGCTAGCTGGTTTTCGCCACAACAAATCAACTTTTGGCCACGGTATATAGACGTTGCCAATATGTTTTTTTTTTGTAGTCATGACCCGTGCTGCGGCCGCGGGATCAGCAACTTTCTCCAACCCACAACATCGGTCTTGGCTGCGGCCGCGGCATCCTGTTGCCGGCTCTTCTTGCTTTAGCTTCGCAGGTAACTCCACTTGTCCTCGCTTCTCTTCCTTCCTTGCTCCTTTCCAATACTTATTGTATTCCTCTTCAAGATATTGCATCTCCCAATTGTGTTCCAATTCAATCTGCACGATAAACACAAATTTGCGCAGAATCCGAACTCTTCTAGAATAATCACAAGATGAAATTTAGCAACAAAGTATGAAAGAAATGCAACCTAACTAAACTAAAAATGCCTATAATGCCTATCTAAGATATGCATTATCACTGGCTTCGAGCTCGGTGGAGGCTTACTTCGTCTTCAACTTGTCTTAGCAAAATGGAGCAGGCACTGATGTTGGGCTTCTTCAATCGACGGCGACGGCGAGGACGTGGCGGCTGACGGAAAATAGAGGAGAGATAGGAGGTGCTATGTTGTGAACTGAATCTGCCATGTTTTACAGTAACTTTTATATCGATTTCTGCATACATTGCATTCATTTGGGCTAAGATAGTACAAAACCTATGTAGTTTATGCTTATTTGCCAAATTATGGAATCTACACCAGTTTCTGTTTAAATCGCAGATTTCGAGGCATTTTACAGCAATTCTACAGAAAGTCAGAAAAGCTCGGAAAACCGCTACAGAAGTCCAAGGTCGAAGCAGCAACGGAACCAGTTGAATCGAGCCAAGAATCCAAGCTACTCGATCTCGAATAGCTCTTACTCGACCTAGACGAGCATGTCCGAGCACAGCCTTGTCGACAGAGCCTGATCGAGAAGCCGAGGACGAAGACGCCGAGTCACCTTACTCGATCTCGACTACGCCTTGTCGAGATCGACGAGCCGACCAGAGGTAGTCCGAGTCCATACCGAGGAGCTCTAGTCGACACCACCAGAGAGTCATCTTCGATGAACCCTACTCGATCTCGACTACGCCTTGTCGAGATCGACGAGCCCCTGAGTCCGGATCCAGGCTCGCCGAGTAGAGCCACCCGAGGAGACCTAGTCGACGGATCAAGCCTACTCGAGGTCGACTAGGACTACTCGACATCGACGAGAACCAGGAGCCATGTCCGAGTCTGTCGAGCACCAGCTAGCCGAGACGACGAGCCAAGCCCAGTCGACCACGACTTCTACTCGAGATCGACAAGAGCCTTGTCGAGGTCGACGAGGATTCCCGAAGCTGTGCGACGCGGTTTGATCAACTCTACTCGGTTTGGCTTTGCTTGGGCAGGAAGATTGCCGATTCTATCCGAATTCATCAACATCTATCATGAAGAGAAAGAGTTCTATCCATGGAAGACTTTAGATATACTTTCCTATTTTGGATTTAATTATGTTATAGATTTTATTTATCTTTTAAGTTTTGGATAAAGTTTAGATATAGATAGATATCTTCTTTCCTAGAATAGCTAGGGAATGAAGGCTATAAATAAAGCCCATGGGGCTCAGTTTTATTCATTCAATTTCAGAGAGACAGTTCCACATAGAGATTTAGGAGTTTGAAGGTTTTAAGGTTTTGGCAGTTTACGAAAGTTGATTGCCGGAATTGTAAAGGCTTTGAATTTAGTTAATGCAAGTTATTTCTTTTAAATCAATGATGTCTGTGTTTGCGATGAGGCGTGAGTAGTCCACCCACTTCTAGGGTTGGGGAGAGCCCGAAGGTAGCCATGCATATTTGAGGTAAAGATCCGACTTTTATCATGTTTTGAGCATTTTCCTACTTGTTGATGTGTTTATTGCCCATCTAATGGAGATCCATGCTAAAAACTTGGATTATAAACATAAAATCGGTAGAGACAATTAGGGTTTCTTGAGAGAGTTGTCTAATTGTTGGAAAAGGCGAAAGCTTAGTCCTTTAATGCAATTCACATGATTATCTGTTTGGTTCTACCTTATGCATGCTTGGTTATTGTCGCTGCAAACCCCAATCTTGGAAGTCTTTTACATTAAGTTTAGTCGAAACCCTAAAGCATTTGTTTTTACTTTCTTTATTTTTATTTCGTTTTGTTCCCTGCCCTCGTCGATCTCGACCACACTCTGGTCGACCTCGACTACTGATCTTCGACCTAGAGTCGCCGTTGCTTACCTGTGCAGATTCTCGACCAGACCAACTCGACTTCGACGAGCCGTACTCGATCTCGAGTAGACCCCAGTCGAGATCGACTAGACCTGTGCCGAGCTGCTGTGCCCTGTTCGACTGTCTGAGCTTCTGTCGACCAACCTTGTCGAGCTCTAGGACCCTGTTGTCGACTTCTGACCGTGAGATTCCACCGCTACCTAAGATCCGCTGACACGCTTCCTCGTGGATCGATCCTGACTTCCCACTGCTGCATCAGAAGGAGGTCTTGTATTTATTTTGCGTGGGCATAATCTGGTTTGAATTATATTTCTATATTTTGAACTCGATTTCCTCCTACAACAAATTGGCGCCGTTCTGGTCTACCACCTGAGTTTGACGCCTTAGACGAACCGGAGCGCTACCTACACATCCACTCTAAACTCAAAAGGATCATGGCGGCCGCTGAAACACAAGAACAGCTGATTGCGAGGCTTACCAGGGAACTAGCCGCGAAGGATACTGCTATCGCCACTAAAGATGCTGCTATCGCCGCTGAGAAGGCAGCAAGGGAGCAAGCAGAAGCTGAGCTTGCCCAATATCCAACTACTGCAGAGGATTATATGCATCCAGCTCTCGTCGTGCCTGAATCGGCGATTCTAATCCCTGATAACTCTTTTGAAATTCGCACTCAATTTTTGATAGAGCTTAAAAATAATGCTTTTTATGGCAAATTTAATGAGTGTCCTCTTGAACATATTACTAACTTTCATGATATGTGTCGTACTCTTGCAGAAGGTACAACTCTGGAATATGTCAAGATGAAATCTTTTCGCTGGTCGCTCGCTGGACCTGCACTGAAATGGCTTGAAGGGCTAAAGCCGAGATCTCTCACCACCTGGGCCCAAGTAGAACAAGAGTTCCTGAACAAATACTTCCCACCCGCTAAAACAGCACTTCTCCGTCAGAAAATCACCGCCTTCAAACAAAAGCAAGGGGAACCGCTGGCAAGGGCATGAGAACGCTACAAGGAACTGCTGCGATCTTGCCCTACTCATGGACAGCCACCCTACATCATCCAGGAGATCTTCTTCAACTCTCTGGATCAAATCACTAAGGATAGGATCAACCATTATACTCGCTATGAGTATCCGACGATGCCACCAAGTGACGCATGGGGTGTGCTAGAAAAGCTCACTAACTCGATAACAAATATGGAGCTCCTACAAACTATGAGGAGAACACCTATGCCAGGCCAGCACCATCAATGCCACTCTATGAGCCAGCAAAAGAGATTGACCCAGATGTCAGGGAGCAGTTCTACAGAGACCAGAATCGCAAGCTCCTCAAGCAAGTCAAATATCTATCTGTCAACCAGCCTTGCATTGAATGCGGATCACAGAGGCACACCACTACTGAGTGCCCACACACCGAGCAAGTCAGGATGGCAGAAACACATGAGCAGACAGCCTACGCTGGGGGTCCAAATCGCTACATGGGAGACCAACGATCCTACCAACCACAGTGGAACCAAGGTCCCCCTAGGAATCCCCCACCCTACAGAGCTCCAGGACACCCAGAGAGAGATCAAAAGAAGGATGATCTGCAGCTGATCCTAGAAGAGATGCGTCGGAATCAAGGCACCATCAACAACCAATTCCAGAATATCACTACAAAGTTTGGGGAATTGGACATCTGGAAAAGGGGAATAGAAACGCAGATGGGTCAAATCGCTGCCCAGATCCCACGACCGTCCGGACAACTCCCTGGGCAAACTGAACCAAACCCTAAGGGGAAAACCGGACACGTCGCAGCTATCAAACTCAGGAGTGGACATCAGCTACATGAGCCAGAGGTCGGAAAACAACAAAGCAACGCAGAGCAGCAACTCGAGACAGAGCAGAGCCAACTCGATCTCGAGGAGGCTGTACTCGACATCGACAAGCCCATACTCGACCAAGACCAGAAGCTGAGCTCGGACTCCGCTGCGCAGACCAGTAACCCGAGGTCGACAACCGTACTCGATGTCGACAAGACCGTGGTCGAGGTCGAGGACCAGCAGGCCGACGTCGACGACTCTACAGCATCTCCGACAGCTGATCTGGCTTCGAAACAGAAAAAGCCACTTCCTTTCCCTTCTAAAACTCATAAAGACCCCACTGCGGGTAGATTCAATAGATTTGTTAATATGCTGCAAGAACTGAACTTTTCTATTCCTTTTACAGAAGCCCTGCAAGAGATGCCTGGATATGTCAAATTTCTGAAGGAAATCCTGAGCAAGAAGCGGTCCATTTCAGAGATCACAGGCGAATGCAAAGTACTCCACTTCCCTGAAAAGAGGCCTGACCCAGGTAAGTTTTCTGTTACTATGGGTTTTGGACAATATAAATATGATGCTCTATGCGATTTAGGAGCAAGTGTGAGCATCATGCCTTTATCAATCTGGCGGAAAGTAAAAATAGGATGCATAGAACCTGTGGATGCTAAATTATACATGGCGAACAATACTGTGGTCATCCCTACAGATATAGTTGAAAACGTCCCAGTCCAGGTTGGTAAATTCTTTGTGCCAGCTGATTTCCTTATTATTGATTGTGCTGAAGATCCTACTAGCCCTATTATCCTTGGTAGACCATTCTTAGCTACTGCAGATGCCAGGATTAGTGTTAAGAATCGCTCGCTCACCTTCACCATAGGCGATGAGGTTTTGGATTTCTCTTTTGGCCCTGCAAAAGAGGAGATTTCTTGGCTGGAGGTGAAAAGCATCAGCATCGACGGGACTGAGCAAACAGCGGAGGAGGGAGCCAAATCTGTACTCGAGGTCGACAAGCCCTACTCGACCTCGACAAGCGCTTTACTCGACTTCGACAAACCTTTGTCGACCTCGACCACCACTGCTGAGCCAGAAACTTGCCAGGAGCCTAAGTATGGGGTCCCTGTACTCGATCTCGACCAGCAGTACTCGACATCGAGTAGACCCAAGCCCAAAAATTTCTGTTTTGGGTCCGAACAGGTATGTTCAGGTATGAATTCTACTCCCCCCCAGTCCATAAATAAAGTTTTTAATGATTTAAGAGGAAATAAAACACCGTGGCGAGAGAATTTGCAGAAACTAAGGGCTACAAAGAAAAAGAAGAAAGAGAAGGGAGATGATGCAAGCAACCACCTGTCAGCTGAACTTGCATACTACCATCAGGACCTAGATGATCCAGGAGAAGGGCCAAGCATGAGCGGGCCCCACAATAATGGTCCTTGAGCCTAAACGGTAAAGTCGGCCTAGCGACTATAAAATCTAGAGCGTGTATATAAACTTTATGAATTCTTTTGATTCTTTTTAAGTTTTTGTTTTTGTTTTTTGTTTTTTGGTTTTATGTCTTTTAGAATATTTCATATGGATAGTCTCGTTTTTGTGGAATCTAACACTTTTGGTTGGCAAGCATATAAGGATCGCGAAAGGTGGAAGGAAGAAGTCCCTGAAAACCAACCAGAATCGACGAAGGCCAAGTCGACGACGACGAGGAGGAGAGCCCAGAAGCTACTCGAACTCGAGTAAGACGTACTCGACATCGACAAGCCAGAGCTCCTCGACTTCGAAAACCACCAGACGCAGACGAGCCTACTCGAGATCGAGTACACCGTACTCGAGATCGACAAGCAACCTCTACTCGACATGCCCAGTTTTGTCCTCCTCGACATGATCCTGTGAGTTCCTTCCTTTACTCTTGTTTTTATTTGATTTTATACAGTGGGGACACTGTAAATTTTAAGTATGGGGTGGGGGAAGGGCTTACATTGTGCATACTTGATTTATTTGATCATATTTGACATTATTGGTGCATTATTTCTTTGAATTGCTACATGGCTATTTTGGAATGCATTATTTGATTTATGTGCTTATATGCATGTTTTCCAAAAATTTGAGAAAAATGACCCCCATTAAAAATTTTGAAATAATGTCATGGAAGCTTAAAATTGAACTCGACGAGGCAAAATTGGATTCATTAGAGATATAGCATGAAATTGCCTAGTAAAGGGAAGTCACAATGAAATGCATATTTTGAGGAAAACCATGAAAGGAGGTAAAATTTGAAGTTGCTTTTGACATGTTGCATGATAAGATGATGGAGGACTTTATATTTCCATATAATGCTCATATGTTTATAATCCTAGCCTTGCCTATGCTTATGCATCACAAAAGCCATAATATGCCTTATTTCATATATTGCTCCACATAATCTAAATATTTGCCATTCTTTACCTTATTTCCTATCCGGGGATTATGTTGAGAATGATGTTACATTATGGAGATTATCATATGGTGTTTGTGTTGTGGTTATTATCAATATTGGAGTTTGGAAGGAAATTGTTTGAAATATATGGAAAATTTAATGAGTGAAAGAAAATCCAATCACCTCAGGAGATAAAGATAGATTGACCCTGCTCTCTGAGATAATAGTTTGGAGAGATGGGACACATTGTGAGGAGTCCAAAGCACTAAGTATCCGGGGCCATTCATGACACCCATGTTTGCGACTCGCGAGAAGGCAGTGCTGAGGTTAGAGAGGTAAAAGCATTATTATTGAGAAAAGCAATATGAAAGGTGATGAATTATATGGAGAAAGAAT
Organism: Persicaria tinctoria; assembly: GCA_037127255.1. Lineage (NCBI taxonomy): Eukaryota > Viridiplantae > Streptophyta > Magnoliopsida > Caryophyllales > Polygonaceae > Persicaria > Persicaria tinctoria. The sequence continues at coordinate 35,637,554 of JBANSL010000015.1, read as the reverse complement.
GTGGAATGAAACTCAAGTTTGGAAATACTCCATTTCCCCGGATCAAAAGCACCACATTGCCAAAAATTGCCCACCTTTAGCCTTTTACCATTCTACTCCTTATTTGAGCTAAATTAAAGTCTTCTTGATTATCAATGCTTTGTCATATAAATTGTTTATGCATAACCCTCCTTTGTGAGTAGATGTTGCTTTTACATATTTGCACATGCATGAATCTGTGACATTAGTACCTTTTCGAGGATGGTAATTGATTGCAGGGTTATATAAGAATGAATCTAAGATGTTGAGAGTTTTGAATTCTTCCCCTGAATGACAATTAAAAGTATTGCTTGAGGACAAGCAAGCTTAAGTATGGGGTGTTTGTTGTGAACTGAATCTGCCATATTTTACAGTAACTTTTATATCGATTTCTGCATACATTGCATTCATTTGGGCTAAGATAGTACAGAACCTATGTAGTTTATGCTTATTTGCCAAATTATGGAATCTACACCAGTTTCTGTTTAAATCGCAGATTTCGAGGCATTTTACAGCAATTCTACAGAAAGTCAGAAAAGCTCGGAAAACCGCTACAGAAGTCCAAGGTCGAAGCAGCAACGGAACCAGTTGAATCGAGCCAAGAATCCAAGCTACTCGATCTCGAATAGCTCTTACTCGACCTAGACGAGCATGTCCGAGCACAGCCTTGTCGACAGAGCCTGATCGAGAAGCCGAGGACGAAGACGCCGAGTCACCTTACTCGATCTCGACTACGCCTTGTCGAGATCGACGAGCCGACCAGAGGTTGTCCGAGTCCATGCCGAGGAGCTCTAGTCGACACCACCAGAGAGTCATCTTCGATGAACCCTACTCGATCTCGACTACGCCTTGTCGAGATCGACGAGCCCCTGAGTCCGGATCCAGGCTCGCCGAGTAGAGCCACCCGAGGAGACCTAGTCGACGGATCAAGCCTACTCGAGGTCGACTAGGACTACTCGACATCGACGAGAACCAGGAGCCATGTCCGAGTCTGTCGAGCACCAGCTAGCCGAGACGACGAGCCAAGCCCAGTCGACCACGACTTCTACTCGAGATCGACAAGAGCCTTGTTGAGGTTGACGAGGATTCCCGAAGCTGTGCGACGCGGTTTGATCAACTCTACTCGGTTTGGCTTTGCTTGGGCAGGAAGATTGCCGATTCTATCCGAATTCATCAACATCTATCATGAAGAGAAAGAGTTCTATCCATGGAAGACTTTAGATATACTTTCCTATTTTGGATTTAATTATGTTATAGATTTTATTTATCTTTTAAGTTTTGGATAAAGTTTAGATATAGATAGATATCTTCTTTCCTAGAATAGCTAGGGAATGAAGGCTATAAATAAAGCCCATGGGGCTCAGTTTTATTCATTCAATTTCAGAGAGACAGTTCCACATAGAGATTTAGGAGTTTGAAGGTTTTAAGGTTTTGGCAGTTTACGAAAGTTGATTGCCGGAATTTTAAAGGCTTTGAATTTAGTTAATGCAAGTTATTTCTTTTAAATCAATGATGTCTGTGTTTGCGATGAGGCGTGAGTAGTCCACCCACTTCTAGGGTTGGGGAGAGCCCGACGGTAGCCATGCATATTTGAGGTAAAGATCCGACCTTTATCATGTTTTGAGCATTTTCCTACTTGTTGATGTGTTTATTGCCCATCTAATGGAGATCCATGCTAACAACTTGGATTATAAACATAAAATCGGTAGAGACAATTAGGGTTTCTTGAGAGAGTTGTCTAATTGTTGGAAAAGGCGAAAGCTTAGTCCTTTATGCAATTCACATGATTATCTGTTTGGTTCTACCTTATGCATGCTTGGTTATTGTCGCTGCAAACCCCAATCTTGGAAGTCTTTTACATTAAGTTTAGTCGAAACCCTAAAGCATTTGTTTTTACTTTCTTTATTTTTATTTCGTTTTGTTCCCTGCCCTCGTCGATCTCGACCACACTCTGGTCGACCTCGACTACTGATCTTCGACCTAGAGTTGCCGTTGCTTACCTGTGCAGATTCTCGACCAGACCAACTCGACTTCGACGAGCCGTACTCGATCTCGAGTAGACCCCAGTCGAGATCGACTAGACCTGTGCCGAGCTGCTGTGCCCTGTTCGACTGTCTGAGCTTCTGTCGACCAACCTTGTCGAGCTCTAGGACCCTGTTGTCGACTTCTGACCGTGAGATTCCACCGCTACCTAAGATCCGCTGACACGCTTCCTCGTGGATCGATCCTGACTTCCCACTGCTGCATCAGGAGGAGGTCTTGTATTTATTTTGCGTGGGCCTAATCTGGTTTGAATTATATTTCTATATTTTGAACTCGATTTCCTCCTACAACATGCTAGGTCTGGTGGTTAATCGGAAAAAAACAGAGGGGAAATGTGGTGTTTTGGGGATGGTTTTAAATCAAAAAACAAGCTCTTACAGGGGGGTTCTTAGCTGCTGGAAACGGAGGAATGAAGGAGGAGAAAGGATGAGGGAAGTTTAGGGTTTTGTGGAGAGGTGGAATGAGCAATTGAAGAGGATTTGAGATTTTTATAGGAGAGGGCAAAGGTGATCGGGTCAGGTTGTCTTTGGAGAGGTAACAGTTTGGAGAGAGAGAGGGGGGGGGGGGGGGGGGGGGGGGAGAAAGAAATACAAGTGGTCCCGAAATAAAATGCAAAGACTTTCGAAATTCGAATCTCGAAATCCGCTAATCTCGATTTTACGAAATTTAAATTGAATTCTCAAAACCGAATCAAAATAATAAAAACTAAATCATATTTCCAAAATTTATCACACGAAAGCAGAAATACAATACGACAGAAAGTCCAATTTAAAAATATGTCGGAATCTGCTTAAAAGATTTTGAATAAAATAATCGCTCGAGGACGCATATTTCCAAAATTTTCGAACCGAATTAATTACAAATAATAATTTAAATTTTTTGGTCTTTACAATAACCCATCAGCAGCCCTTACCCAGGGAACTGAGGATGATCGTAAGAGAGTTGTTTATGGAGAGGGTTGTGATTATACAAGTGTTACGGATGTTCCTATCAGCCGCGTTTTTTTCGACCTTGTCGTATGTGTTCTTTTTTACATCAGCTCATTGCCAAATGTCCTATTTTTCTATCTTCATTTGTTCAGTTTTATTCTTCTGATTTTCGTAGTTGCTCAGTTTGGACTCAAGGTCCCTGATGTTTAGGGGGATACAAGGCACTTCCAACTTCCATTGTTTGAAAATGAGATGCCTGATTTGGTTCATTTGACCTATGGTTAACTTTTCTCCTTCTGGGCTGTTGAAACAAAAAGGCTTCATTCGACAGGTCAACATCATCAGCATAAGGATATATTTTACCATACCCTAAAATAGGGCTGGGCAAACAACATTCTTAACAAAATAACGTGGTTTGTCAATGAATATAATTCTTTATAAACCAAATTTTTACAAATATTGCTCACGTACCAAATAATTTTATTTATATTTAAACAATCACATTAAACAATAGAAATAATTCAAATCAATAAGTGTTTATCTTTAACAGATAATTAATTTATAAGCCAGATTTATGCAAATATTGCTCACTTAACAATTAATTTATAAACCAAATTTATACAAATATTTGATCCATTATACATATTGTTTGTTAGCGATAAAATATTTGATCCATTAGGAAAAGAATAATGAAATTACATCACACAAATTTGAAATTAAATGACCTTAATCCGGGCTATGGATTAAATTTTACCATTAAGTATTCATATATATATATATATATATATATATATATATATATATATATATATATATATATATATATATATATATATATATACATACATAATTAAAATGTCAAAAAAATTTATAATTTTTATGATCTTACACAATTTGTGCATGAATAATGAAAGTTATATAAAAAAAAACCGTGAAGATCGCGGGCAATAAAACTAGTTTAATTTAAAATTACAATGAATATAATTGCAATGAATTTAATTTATTTATTTATTACTTTAATTTCAATTAATTTTGTTTATTTCGAATAAAGAAAATTTTGTTTTATTTAAAAAAAATTGGGGCCTAAGACCCGAAAGTGTATTTAAAAAAAAAATTGCCTACATTAAATTAAAATTTAATTTTTTAATAAATTAAATTTTCAAAATTTTTCAACTTCTGGACCTTTGACCTCTTGAATTAATCGATCGAGAGCTGAGTCCGCAACTTCTAAATTAAAAAAAAAACATACAGAAACCAAAAAAAAAAGGTATGCACAAGTTGCGGACCTTTTTTACTGTTTTGTTATAATACTAGTCTTATACCCTTGTCATACACGGAATCAACAGTTATCCTAACATACGAAAAAATAACTTCCTTGAAAAAACTTCTATTGGACAAAATATAACTCAATGGATTTGAAAACATAATTATTAAAACAAAAATAGCTCAATATCCATTCAATAAATTTTATTTTTTATTTTGTTGTTATAAAGTGTGTGAAAATTTAATTTAATTAGTGAAATAATATGTTGTGCTAAAAATATTAGAGGGAAATGCACAAAGTAACCCAAAAAACCGGAAGTATTGCAAGGTTAACCCAATCCGGTTTTAAATTGGGTGAAACCGGATATTGGGGGAACTCTTGCAACCGGTAGCAGGTAAGAGAGGGGGGTGCAAGCTTCCACTGTACGTGCGACACCTGGCAGAATCAGAGAGAGAGAGAGAGAGTCCTATCTGCAGAGGAGAGATGCAGAGAGAGAGAGAAAAAAAAAGCAATTGAGAGAGGACATCAGAGAGAGAGAGAGGAGTGAAAAAAGAAAAGAAAATTTGCAGAGGAGAGAGAAAGAGACAAGTGAGGATATGACAGAGAGAGATGGAAGAGTCATCCCTCATCTGCAACTTTATTGTTGCTGTTTCACTTCGAAGAAGAAGCAATTGGGCGGGGATTTATTTGCAGGTTGATGTGTAAGCAGTTAGTTTTAACTGGACACCCAAACCAAAATGACATGACACATATTGGAATCGACTGGACAAGATTTATCGGAGAAATAGATTCTCCATCGACTTTGGAAAGAAAATGGGCAAGTTTGCTTTCGATAAACGTTATGCGAGAGGTGTCTCCCTCAAATCTGAAGCAAATTTACCCATTTTCCATCTGAAATCGATGTTGAATCTCTTTCTCAAATAACTCATGTCCAGTCGATTCCAATATGTGTCATGTCGTTAAAACTAATTACTTACATGTCAACCTGCAAATAAACCTCCACTCAATTGCTTCTTTTTCGAAGTGAAATAGCAACAGTAAAGTTGCAGAGGAGAGAGGACTCTTCCATCTCTCTCTGCCCTATCCTCACTTATTTCTTTCTCTCTCTCTCTCCTCTGTAACTTTACTTTATTTTTTCACACACACACACTCTCTCTCTCCTCTGTAGGTTTTCTCTCTCCACTGCAGACTTTCTTTTACTTTTCTCTCTCTGTCCTATCCTCACTAATCTCTCTCTCCTCTGCAACTTTACTTTTTTTTTTCACTCCTCTCTCTCTCTCTCTCTCTCTCTCTCTCTCTCTCTCCTCTGCAGACTTTCTCTTGCTCTCTCTCTCTGATTTTTTTTATCGAAAGCAAACTTACCCATTTTTTATCCGAAGTTGATGGTGAATCTGTTTCTCCGGTAACTCTTGTCCAATCGATTCTGATAGGTGGCATGTCGTTTTTCTTTTGGTGTCCTGTTAAAACTAACTGTTAACACGTCAAACTGCAAATAAACCCCAGCTCGATCACTTGCTTCTCCTTCGATGTTTTTTCTCTGAAACTTAAGATTTAATTGAAATTATATTAATGGTTCGATGTTTTTTCTCTGAAACTTAAGATTTAATTCAAATTATATTAATTCCCCCTTACCGTCACTCTTCCCCCCTCTATCTCTGTCTCTGTCTTATCCCCTCTGTTCTCTCTCTTTTTACCGTCTGGGTTTAGGGGGGAGGGCCACACTAGAACCAAGAAAACATTAAACAACACGCAAGATAGGAAATAACCATAGGGTGTCCAATAGGAAATCATTGGGTGCCCAATAGAGTACCAAAGGGTGTCCAGTGATAAACCATAGAGTGGAAAGTTGATATATTGTTCATTCATCAATAAAAAAAAACAAAGCGGTTCACCAAGCTTCTGCGAGGACTCCTCCACTTCGATTTCACCTCCTCTACTCCAAATCCATCCACCACTCGCCTCGAATTGACATGGAAGCCATCACAATGAAGGTGAAGGACGAAGACACCAAAGCGGTGCTTCGACGACGATTCACACCAGCAGCGGAGGCCAAATTCGAGCTCCCATGGAGATCCCGTCACCCTTGAAGGTAGAGAGATAGAAGACAGAAATCAAAGAATAAAAAAGCTCTTCAATGGAGAGAGGTGAAGAGAGGCATAGAGAGAAAGGGTTTTAGATGGGTGATAGTGATGGGCAATAAATGTCATGTTGCTTTTCTTTCACTCTCCAATTCTGCAGCATAAATGGCTTGCACAATGGGGTGAAAATGTCAGTCGCGCATCGACAATACGAAATTCCGTTGATCAACACTACGCAAACCATACCTCGCCTGACTACTACAAACATGACATGTTGAGTTATAAACATGACATCTGACTACTACAAACATGACAGAAATCAAAGTGTCGGCAAATCCATTAAATGTGTTCAAAGGTATCGCAAGATTAAACATATCCAAGTCGTCCTACTCCTGGTATTTCGTATTCCACATAGCCGTTCCCCAATTTCCCCAATTCCCCCAAAATCCCCAATTCCTCCAATTCCTCCAATCCCCCTCATTCTCCCAATTTCCCCATCTAACTACAACCAATATATCCATTTTTGGGGTGTGTAGCCTGTTTGATGTCCGCCTCTTCTTCTCCTCTGCAGCCTTGCTCTTGTTCTTCTTCGAACTCCTTCCTCTTCTTCCTTCCGTTTTCGATTTTCTGAGAGACGGAGATGGAGTAAATGTCGGCCTCCCTCTTCCCCTTTATTAACCCTCTCTCTAATCAACAATTGAGTTGACAGGTTTTTTAAAAACCTGTCAATTCTCTCCCCCCGCCCCACACGTCTCACTCTCTCTCCTCCATAACTGCAATCGGTCTCTCCCTCAATTGTAACCGGTTGGGATGCAATTTTTTAAGGATTAGGGTTAACCTTTTGCAATTAATATGGATAGGGGATATGGGGCGCAACTCAACTGGTTTTTTGGGTTACTTTTGCGAATGGCCCAAAATATTATATCATTAAAAATTAAAAAAATCATTTATAAAAATCACTAAAATTATAAAAACAACTCTTACTTATTATTCTTTAAAACTTCATTTTCAAATTCTTGTAAGAGAACTTCGTTGAGAAATAAAGGTGAAAAAAATATTTTTTAATATTCTATTTTTTCACATGAAAGTAAAACAGTATGGTTAAACACTTAAAAACACATTGTAATTTTGCAAATTTCTCCAAATAAAATACTATAATTACTTAAATAAATTTATTAAAGTAGCATAAGTTGTTACTAAAAAATCAGCCGTATTTACAATTATAACAAAAATTGAAAGACAAAGACCTTCTTACACTGTTTATCGTTGACTCGAAATATTCAATAAATTAATAATTCATATCACAAATGAGTTTTTTTCTATATAAGTTTTAGTAAATATTTTATTACATATAAATATAATAATATATAATATCTTAATTATATATATGACATAATTTTGTTTTTGGAGGCTCCACACGATAAAGAGCCCTGGGCGACTGCCCCTTGGGCGTACCCCAAGGGCCGACCCTATCATTGAGCCCATTTGAATAGCTCTCACAATCGTCATCATCAATGCACACTTAACTCTCTTTATCCGAAACAATAAATTTAGTATCATGCTCATCGTGGCATCACATTTGAATTTAATGAATCCTTTCATATGCGTTTACTCCATTTCATCGCTTTCACCCGACATTCAATGAGAATGTATGATGTGTGATCTCTTTTGGATGATTAAATTTTTTAAATAGTTCTTAAGCACTGTGCTTGCATGGCCCATTACGGATCGTGGTTCACCCCTTCAAAGAGACAATAGTTGCGAACCCACCAAAACCATATACCAAGTTGTCTAAACATGTTGCAACCTTAATAACAATATAATTATCCAATTGTTTGAAAATCTCGACTCAATATCCCAAATCGTCCAGGATTCCAAATTGTCTTAGCCAAAAAACACTTTAATTAAACCTCTATTTTCATTTGATATTTTCAAGATTAAAAATGATAAGCGGTTCTTATACAAACAAATGCACTACAATACTCATTTCAAGATTAAAATCGAATTAATATATTCTAGATTGTTTCACTACTCTATATATAAAATATTAGAACAATAAAACTTCTAATGTTGATGGTATATTTATTCACAAATTTAGTAAATTGAATCAAATAAAGCATCAAAATATTTTTCAAATAATTTGCAATGAACTAAAATGATTAAAATATTGTCAAATAAAAAAAATATCTATTTGAAAGATATTTTATATAAAAATTTTGATTAAAACATAACACTAAATTTGATTGATCCTATTTAGACGTTCTTGATTTTTAAAAGAAATTATTATGCTATATACGAAACAATTAGCATTAGTTAGATAAAATATGTAGGTAATATAATACTATAATATAATGCTACGAATCTTTTACATATATATATATATATATATATATATATATATATATATATATATATATATATATATATATATATATATATATATATATGCTACGAAGCTTTTGCTGTATAATTGTGCTTGATTTACAACTTCAGTACAAATGGCCTTCATATCATCTCCAAAGAACTCATCCTTGGTCATGACGAACGCCTCAAGGTTGACATCTTCCACCAATGTCATCTTGGCTATGTGAATCTGGCATGTTAACAGTTCCATCAGTTTTTAGATGGAGAATTCAAATCACTAACTTTCATGGTTGAAGAAAGCAGAATTCAAGACAACAGAGACAGATAATAGAACACACAAAATCATACAAGCTTGGTGGAAACAAAGGGGAACCGAACCCTTTGGCGGATATTCTACTGCTACCGGCAAATAAAACATTCCACATGGCAACATAAGGTTAAAAAGCCTTCCACATTCAGAAAATACCCAAATACTAACACAATGCAAACTGAATCGATTCTAGACGCTTCGGTAATCCCTTTCCAATTCCTAGTCCAACATGGATACATAAACACAAGCTCAACAATTAATTGAATGCACTCTTCTTGCAATATTATGAAAGAGTGTACCTGGGAAATACGTCTGCATGTTTTGATATTAAGAAGAGGGAATTCACTCTTCCTATAAATACAACCAGAATGAAGTAAAGTAGGGTCCAGGCTTTCAATTTTATTTGTTGCAAGGATCACTTTAACACCTCCTCTTGAATCGAAACCATCTAATTGGTTGAGCAGTTCAAGCACGGTTCCCTGAATTTCACGCTCACCACCAGAATGAGCATCATACCTGCATAGTTGAGTAATTTAAAACCCAGTGTTAAGCAAGTAAAGAATTCACAAACATGAAACAAACCTCACCCAAATATGAAGCTTAGCTAACCTAGAATTAAGAATACAACTATACAAGATATAATAGGCTTCCAACTATGATCGAAGAGTTCATATAATTTCAATTGCACTTGTGTGGCTACTTTATTTTAAAAAAAAATTATAATCCTTAAATATTAAGGAGAAATTATAGTGCTTCAAGAAGATAAAAATTCACCAAAAGGAAACAATTCCTAATTCAAGCTTGTGAAGCTAAAATGATCGGTGTATGAAAAAAAAAAGAACTTCCAAGGAAAAAAAAAGCAACACAATTTCATAATTAAGTCTTTTCACAAAGCCACCACAATTTTTCTCCACTAAACCACCTTAAATTCATATATTTCAACAAATCAACGCCCAGATGCACTAACCTATGGAGGAGCTCACCAAAAAAAAAAAAACTAACCTATGAAGGAAAAACATGATGGATTTCAACTATCAGTTTGATCTTCATTGTTAATAGCTTATTAACCAAGTTTTTGACAGGAGATTGCCTATAGGCGTCATTTTGTCAAAATTTGCAAATTGGGGGTGGCTTGATGAAAACTTAACCTGTGGTCGGTTTAAGATCTCGGATGTTACTTTCTTGCACCATACATAAAACTTTCACATTTTTGTTCCTCATAATCTTTTCTCTAGGAGTAGTACATATGTGGTTGCTTTCTACTTATCATAGGCTTTTTAAAGAGAAAATGGTCAGCAATCTCCATTTCAAGAAAGTTCAAAGAGTTTCAACCATCAAACACGAAATCAGGAGAGCTATTGCTGGTATCTTGATCTTCGTCCACAAAGACCAAATCGAACAATGTTTATTTTTGGTGCTGCTGTCACAAGAAAGAGAGGAAAAATCGATCGGTTTTGATAGAAAAATGCATAACTTCGTCCATAGAGCACCAAATCGAGTCCTGTAAATTCCTACAACCTTTTAAAGAAGTCATCAACCTTTTCCTTCATGAAAATTTGGCCTAGTTATGATTTTTTTTTTGCTGCTGCTGTCACAAAAAAGCGAGGAAAAATTGATCGGTTTTGATACAAAAATGCATAACTTCGTCCATAGAGCATCAAATCGAGTTTTGTAATTTCCTATAGCTTTCTAAAGATGTCATCAATCTTTTTCTTCATGAATTTGTCCTAAAATGAGTTATGATTTGTTTTTGCTGCTGTTGTCACACGAAAGAGAGGAAAAGTTATCGGTTTTGATAGAAAAATGCATAATTTCGTCCACAGAGCACCAAATTGAGTTTTGAAAATTCCTACAACTTTCTAAAGAGATCATCAACCTTTTCCTTGATGAAAATTTGGACTAAAAAGAGTTATGTTTTTCTTTTGGTGCTGCTGTCACACAAAAGAGTGTAAAAAATTGATCGGTTTTGATAGAAAAATGCATAACTTCGTCCAAACAACACCAAATCAAGTTCTGTAAATTCCTACAGCTTTATCAAGAGGTCATCAACCTCTTTCTTCATGAAAATTTGGCCTAAAAAGAGTTATGATTTTTTTGGCTGCTGCTGTCACACGAAAAAGAGGAAAAATTGATCAGTTGTGATAGAAAAACGCATAACTTCGTCCACAAAGCACCAAATCGAGGTCTGTAAATTCCTATAGCGTTCTAAAGAGGTTATCAACCTTTTCCTTGGCCTAAAAAGAGTTATGATTTTTTTTCCTGTTGCTGTCACACGAAAGAGAAGAAAAATTGACCAGTTGTGAAGAAAAACGCATAACTTCATACACGGAGCACCAAATCGGGTTATGTAAATTCCTACAACTTTCTAAAGAAGCCATCAACTTTTTTCTTAATGAAAATTTGGCCTAAAAAGTGTTATGATTTTTTTTACTGCTGCTGTCACATGAAAGAGAGGAAAAATTGATCGGTTTTGATAGAAAAATGCATGACTTCGTCCACATAGCACCGAATCGAGTTATGTAATTTCCTACAACTTTCTAAAGAGGTCATTAACCTTTTTCTTAATGAAAAGTTGGCATAAAAAGAGTTCCCTGTTCATGTTAATATCATTTAGTGGTAGATTAGAAGATAAAAACCCATTCACCTTTTAAATGTGAAGTTTATTTATATTTTGAAAGAATCTAAATAAAAGATATTTATATTATATATAATATGTTGTACTAACTATATTTATATCTATATAATTTATTGGTGAAAAAATTATTTATATTTAGATAATTATTTTATTTATTTATTGAAATCTATCTAAATTATTTTTAATATTGTATTAATATATTCTCTGTGCATGGAAAGAAAACTACATTATGTAGAGTAAAATCGCATAACACAACACAACATAAATAAACTCGGCAATGTATAACTAAACTTCTCAACCATTGTAACAAAAAACATTACAATTGTGTTTTCACTCCTTGAAGCAAGTGGCAGAAGATCAGGCAGCTAGAGTTTTAGGCTTGGCGCCCATTTTCCTCCAAGAGACACTAGGCATGATCTGCTTCGAGTCGACGCGATCTTTGTACTTAACTGCGAAGTTCAGCAGGGAGTCCACCAGGAGGGAATCCGAGAGGAGGTGCGGTTGTAATAATGCTCAGTTGTAATAATGCTCCTCTGCCTCGACTCTTGGATTGGGGGACAAATATGGTTTCCCCATTCAATCCGAGATTGTGTCCTGCCTTGGTCACCAGGGCTGCAAGATCTCTCATTGAGAATTGAAACCATGCCAAGGCTTATCATTGATTACCTTCACCATAGCCTTAGCATTCAAAATGTCCCTAGCCTTAGCATTGAAACCATGCTAAGGCTTAGCATTGATTACCTTCATCATAGAAACCATGCTGATTTCTCTTGGAGCTTATGAATTTCCTTCATCATATTGAAACCATGCTGATTTCATAGAACTATAATATACCCTAGCCTTAGCATTGATTACCCTAATAACATTCAAAGAAATAAAATGCTTTTAAATAGCAAGAGATTCATTCAAATCCTTACTCATCATGTTCTCGTCGTTTCCGATGTTTTTTAAGGGCTTTCGCCTCATTTGCTAGTGCAACTTTAGTCGATGCAGCTGCCTGCAAATCACACGAGAAATAAAAGCCTTTCAACTAAGCCTTAGTATTGATTACCCTAATAATATTAAAAGAAAGTAAAGGCTTTTTAAATGGTAAGAGTGATAACCATACCTTTTTATACAACTCCTTAATTTGCTCACAAGTGTGCATTTTTCGTACCTATTGACGAAATCTATGAGACATTCAAGCACTAATGTAAAGAGATAAGTATATATGCATTTTGCCTGACAGCTTCCATTGTTATAGGTTGAGATGCTCTGCATTCGTAAACACCAAATAATATCAGACTTAGAGGCTTAGGTGGCTATAAGTGCAGGTTTGTAGACAAATAAGCAACCATTTTGACTAAAATCATTATTCCATTTTATTAGATACAAATTGCTTGATCATCCCCATATCAAATGATGTCAAATATTCAAAGAGCTCAATATGTCCAAGTAATTAGAGATCCAATGAGCTTAGAAAAGCTGCCATATTGCTACTATAACTAAAAAAAATGGAATGACTCACCCAATTACATAATGAGAAGAGTCTGTCTTGTTCAACTCTTGAAGGGGAGCCCTCATATCAAATTACACAGAGGTCAAGCTTTCCCTTTGAGAAGTTAATTTTTTTCCTCCACTATTATAACTAAACAAATTCAAGATTTGGCGTGTCTTCAGTACCTACATTTAGGATAATAAGGAAATTATTGAAACACAAGAACAAATTGTAAGTACACACTGGGAAATGAGAATGAAATACTTTTCATCTCAACGATCACACAACATGCATTAACCAATATAAAGTAAATGAGGAATGTTTCACGTCTTACATAAGTGAAAGAGTCTACTTGTTGGCGGAGAGGAGGGCTTTGCAATATTTCTATCAAGACAGCCCTTGACTGACCCTGTAATTACAAAGAGATGAAACAACAACGTCTTGTGGAAGAAAAGAGGGGAGCTTTTCAAACCTTTAAAGTAAGACTCGTTACCTCTGGTAAATAGGGTGTCAATCGATCTTCTACCCGTAATTGCTCAAGCAATGGAAGTACCATATCCAGTGTCAAGAGATCACCTAATCATAGGCCGAAATAAGAAGATCAGCGCAGAATTATCAGATATTTTTAAGTATGTACAACATGAAACTTTCAAAAGCTCATGGAATGTGAATATACAATCTACATCCCAATTTAAAAATATTCTCTGTAAATCTTCCAATGTGTACTGGGAGCCATTTGAAACTTATAAAATTAATTCATCGGGGACAATTAAAAGAGTGTAATAGACCAAATACAAACCGATGGGCAAAAAAAAATCCATGAACTACCAAAAAACAGAACTATTACCAGCATCAGGATCTTCGATATCATCTGCAAAACATATGATGTAAAAAAGAAGACATGTCGAAAGCTCAGACCTTAAGAGAAATTGAAGGAAAATAACAAAGCGATCCAACAGTGAATAAGCTGGTAAAGGTCATACCTTGGGCCCGATATTACTAAACTCTGTAAATCTGTCTATTTAACAGGTCCAAGCGAGGATGTCACATCACTAGACACTTCTGCACCCATGCCTGGACCAATCAAATTTCTAGCTCTGAATGCAGTGAGCATAAAATCAGCACATATGCAAACTTATACTGAATGAATAGGAAGATTTAGTAACTACTTTTGTAAGCACTAAACATGCAATAATAGTCCACTCACTTGTTCTCAAGATGGATATCATTAGACTTGCTGGATCAAGTCCATAAAATCTTTCATATTCATCCGATTCAAGCTGCCTAAGAGGTATTTATGATTATGAATTATGATATCATGAAAATTGGAGAAAAGGAAGGCTTCATTGATATTAACAGTAAGCTACAATTAAAACATGGCATGGATATAATAAAAACAGGAAACTATAGAGTAATGTTTCATCCTAAACACTAGAATTTGGGAGAATGCACCATTTCAATTCTAACATGATCGCAGATTGAGAAAAATAATATGACGCATGCTCAGATAGACAGATGTATCCTTCTCTTAAAGAATGCGGTTCTAAGCCAGAAGTTGAGATAGCATGGCGAATGATCAAATGTGGTCATCCACTTAACTCTATTAGAAACTATCAGATTAGAGTAAAAAGCATAAGCATCACGACTTTCGTACTGATTTCCTCATGAGACAGAGTTGAGCATATGAGTTAGCATCACAACTTACAAGAGCAACTTATAGGATGCCTAAACCAAAACAGTTGCACACAAAACAAAAGGCAAAAGGAGAAGATAAAACTCACCTTCCTTAGCGGACTTTTTATCCTAAACGACAAAAATAGGAGTGGCATCAACCTAACATCAAACAAATAACACAAAACAACATGATTGTAAGAACAAAAGTTGAAGCATGAACAAAGAAATAACATAGAAGGCAAAGCGCGAAGAGATAGAAAAGCTAAAAAAAAACATTAAAGCGAAAGTTTTAATGTTTTTTGTGAATCAAACATCAACAAATTGTTTTTTGTGAATCAAACATCAACTCCTTGGCTTCATTCTTGCAAAGAAGAAGGCGACACTCCAATTTTGCATAGAAAAGAAAAGGAAAAAGCGGTTCAGGTGACGACGAGAAGAAGTAAAAGAGAAAGTTTTGAGATTTGGATGAAGAAACTCTATCAAAACTGAAGTCCTGATTCAATTGGAGAAAACTCAACTAAGAAAACCCTAAATTCAATCAAGCAAAAATCAGTTCAATTGAAAAGGGTTTAATACCATACATATGCTAGTGAGAAAAAAAGAAGAAGCCTCTCATGTCCCAGATCTCCACCCGCCTAGATTACCACCACAATCTATCACCACACCAGAAATCGAATGGTTAGATAGAGAAGTAAAAAAAACCACCGCCTAGCCCGTGGAATTGGGACTGAATCCAAAAAATCATATGGCTTCGAAAATAAGATGGCAAGATAGAGGAGAAGTAAATTAGTCAAAAAAATCTTGAAATTCATCCAATCAATTCACAATCAATAGAAAAAGATGAACAAATTGAAGGGTTGATATTAGAGATTAAGGTTTCCAACCAAACCTGGTTCCAACCAAACTTGGCCAGATACACCATGAAGAGACAGAAAGAAGCCTTCATGGCATCTGCGACGCTCCTGACCGCCATCATCGTCGGCAACTCCAGCAGCAGCCTCCGGCGCTTGCATTTCCAAAATATTAGAGGGGATTGTGACCACAGCGAAGACAGGGAGGAAAGAGGAGAAGTTAGTCAGCGATTACGGTAAGACCATGAGATTGATTGTAATGTCCTCCTTGAGGTTTCCATTCATTGATAGGTTTCCATTAATTGATAATCATATATATATATAGGTTACAAAGGTATTGAGCCTTAACGGGCTTTTAACCCATTATACATGAGGAGACCTATGTAATCTATTAGTTACGAAAGAAAATAGGATTAAAGGAGCAAGGAAGAGAAGCCCTTTTCATCCCAAATCTGGACGGCCATGGCAGAACGACCTCGATCGCCGCCGCCGCACCATCGCCTCGTCTCCGTCCACAGCCTCCTCTCTGTCCACCGCATCCACTCGCAGTAGATCGGTCAGACTTGGAACTCCCTAAAGCACAACTATATCAATAAATTTTTGCGCTAAAGTTGGATCTAAATCCCCCAAATTGAATCCCCTAAACCCTAATTTTCGAAAAAAATGACATCTTCAAATCAAACACGTACCTGTGGACAGGGGAGGAGGGAGGGGGGGCATGCGGTGGCTCGAGCCCCCCTTGGAAAAATATAAAAAAAGAAATTTTTTTTTATATATATACTGTATATAGTATAAGAGGTGTAAAAGAATAAAAAAGAATGCTGTAGCACAATGGTAAGAGGGGAGTTTGAGGAGATTAGAGGTTGGAGGTTCGAGCCTCCCTTTCGCCAAGTTTTTCAATTTTTTTTAATTTTTTTTCTAAATGGGACAAAAGTCAAAAAACCCTATGCGCCTATGTTGGCCCTCGTAACAGCCTCCTCATTATTTTACTTCTTCTTTCACAACTCAAGACGCAGAGCAGAGGCGAGGGTTCGGTGGTGGTTGGCGCAGGCGCTGCAGCAACGAACGCAGAGGCGGCGACGAGGGTTTAGTGGTGGCTGGCGCAGGCGCAGCAGCAGCGAACGCAGAGTGCGACAGGTCCAGCAGCAGCGGTTCAGTTTCCTTTGCGAGACTTACGACAGAGAGAGTCCAAACTCCAAACGGTAATTTTCGATCTTCCATTTTTTAAATTCAGTTTACCATCAAAGTGAAATCATATGAATTTATTAATTTAACCTGAAATTGTGAATAAGGTTTGTGATTTGTAGATTTGTAGTTACAATTTTGTATTAGGGTTAGTAGTTAGAACTTAGAATTTGTGATTTTGAATTTGTGATTTTGCAATTTGTGAATAAGGTTTGGAATTGCAATTTTGTGAATAAGGTTTGGATATGCAATTTTATGAATGAGGTTTAGAATTGTAGATGGTTTGTGAAATTGGGATTTTGATCTAATAAGGTTTAGAATTGTAGATGGTTTGTGAAATTTGTCTGATTGTATTGAACTATTTATGTCAAACTTAATTTGTTTGATTGTATTGAACTATTTCGTAGTATTGAAGTCCTAGTATATCAATGAAAACTGAAATTGTGAATAAGGTTTGTGATTTGTAGATTTGTAGTTGCAATTTTGTATTAGGGTTAGTAGTTAGAACTTAGAATTTGTGATTTTGAATTTGTGATTTTGCAATTTGTGAATAAGGTTTGGAATTGCAATTTTGTGAATAAGGTTTGGATATGCAATTTTATGAATGAGGTTTAGAATTGTAGATGGTTTTTGAAATTGGGATTTTGATCTAATAAGGTTTAGAATTGTAGATGGTTTGTGAAATTTGTCTGATTGTATTGAACTATTTCTGCCAAACTTAATTTGTTTGATTGTATTGAACTATTTCGTAGTCTTGAAGTCCTAGTGTATCAATGAAAACTTCTGTCATGTTTTTCGTGAACTCACCAAAAAAAATTTGAGCCCCCCCCCCCCGGAGAATTCATCTTGTTCCGTCCTGAAATTTATCTTGCATACAAAATTCATCTTGAATTCATCTTGTTTAATTCATTCATGTTTTATATACATGTTATGATAAGATGAGTCTTATACATATATTATATATGCTTTAATGTATGTTTTCCGTTATTTATATATATGTATGTATATAATAATCCCTTGAAGAGGATAAACTAATCTCAATCCCGGAAGTGGATGAATCAATCGAATTTGTAATATCCCCGAAGCGGATAAACTAATCCCAATCCCTGAAGTGATTGAATAAATTGAATTTGTAATATCCCTTAAAGCGGATAAACTAATCCCAATTCCCATCAATTGGCCTTGACAATTGGTGTGCGATTTCTTGTTGGGTGATTAATGCAACATTGGCAAAGTTATTCAACATATACAAGGTAAACTACATGTTGATGGAACACAAGAGTTGTGGTCTCGGAACCCTAATCAAATTAACGACGCAACATTACCGCCTGCGTCACGGTAGAGGTATCTAGCTAGTTGTTGCTTCAGGAACTCCTAGATGGACTCGATTGGAACATGCGTTGGGTCCCGTTTCGCTATTTGACTATTTTGATTGACCGTGAGTACTCATGATATATTGTGTTTTAATTGAATCCAAACAAGCTTTCTTAATTGGACAATTAGCGGCACTCAGGACGACGATCTTCACCGGACGGGTATTTCCGGGATGGAATCTAACCGATCGATCAATTTCCTCCTATCGGTCGAGAAGTCCGTGTGGGGTTTTGCGGCGATGTTCGCCCGAACGGGAGAGTGTTTCGTCATCGCCAAGATTGTCAAACACGCGGAGATGGAGGAGGCCGTTTTCTACACGATTATAATATTGGGCTACGGTGAGTTTACATATACGTTTTCATAGGCAAGATGTTCCATGCACTTGCCTAGTTGCCTTTCCATACATACATAATACATAGATGGTAATTAATAACGGTTATCTCCCAAAGTGGATTAACAAATAAAGAAACAAATCATTTTTATTCCCTGAAGTGGATAAAAGTGTAATTTTAAAATTATAAATCATCACCTGCAGTGGTTGACCATTAAACTTTGAAATCCTAAATTGAATGAATTTGTTTTGATTTATGCTTTATATAAAACATGTTTATAATTTATTTGATTTGGCGATGAGTGATGTCAAACGAGTGACTTGTACACGGAATTGTATCGGGATATCGTGGTAAAAGGAGGCGCAACTAAGAAGATGGAACTCTACTGGACAGTGAGCGTATAGTTAGTGAAGACAAAGAGACATCACTATCATCAATACCTTTATTTGCTATCAAGAAAACAACAACGAATTCATAGCTAGAGATGCAATTCCTAACATGTTGACCAGGCATAGAAAGAAACACAAATATAAATTAAGCACAAGATGATAACTAAGAACATGAATAATCAAATAAACTCAAATCCTCACAATCCAAACAACCATGTCTTCGAATCACAGGTGAAACTATAAGTTTAGCAACTCATAGTACAATTCTCTCTCTCTCTAATGGTGTTCATAGTTTCACACAATAGCCACACACACGGCTGAATAAACTCAAAATAACTTAAATAGAGTCCTCAAGGGTCGGCAAAAACCCTAGGAGAATTAATAGAAAATAATATAAATTAATTGTCTTCGGATCCAAAACCGTGTATTCGGGATCTGGGGCAACGGCGGGCGCCGTGCAAGGGGTGGCGGGCGCCGTTCTTGCAGCGCTCGACGTTCCTCCTTTTCCTTCAACGAATTCCAATGTCGTGTCTCATTGCTTCTCCTTAGCTCTTCCTTAGCTCCCATGTGCTCCAAAACATGCTTCTTAAGCTCTTTCCATAGTCCATCCAAGGTAGAAATGTAATTCTGCAAAATAAACAGTGAAAACGCATAGATTCCGAACTCGAATACTTCACAAGTAATAAACAGAACTAGACTCAAAACATAGCAAAACCAATACCTAATAGCAATATGAAACACCTATAATGCCTATATGAAATATGCATTATCAGGGATTGAGGGTGACTCTTCGGGGGATTGATATTTTTTAGGGTTGGGATGAACTAATAATAGCTTTCCACTCTCTTTTTTTTCCCGGTTTTTTTTTTGATAAGGAAAGGTTTTGGTTGGCAGAGACCTAGCC
This sequence comes from Persicaria tinctoria, assembly GCA_037127255.1. Classification (NCBI taxonomy): domain Eukaryota; kingdom Viridiplantae; phylum Streptophyta; class Magnoliopsida; order Caryophyllales; family Polygonaceae; genus Persicaria; species Persicaria tinctoria. The sequence goes on along the minus strand of JBANSL010000015.1, from coordinate 35,617,727 downwards.
GATTGCATCATGATGGATGAAGTCTAAAAGACCTTGATCTTTTGCAAGTGCTTGTCCCCGCAAAGAGCGACTAATTAAGATGTGCAACCTTATATGCCACTCTATTACCAATGCGGGGGACATGTGAGAAGGATACTTCTTGAAAATGTTGAGTGATTGTTTTGATATCTCCCATCGTCAGTTCAATTTCCCATGGACATTTTCCTTTATTTGCGAGGTGATTGATGATGATATGAGTATCTCCTTCAATCTCAAGTTTTCTGATATGGAGTTCTCTAGCTTTAAGTAGTCCTTCTGTCAGGGCGACGGCTTCCATCATAATAGGAGTATGGTTGCCTATATGTTTGTAACCCAAAGTTAAAGGTTTCCCCTCCCAATTACAGATAATATACCTCGCAGTACTTTCATCCCTGATTGGAGAGGATCCATCAAAGTTTAGTTTCATGAAACCAATCTTCGGTTTTCTCCATTTTATTTTTGATTTGTTGGTTTTTCGACTAGACTTGTCCTTTGCAGGTCCAATTCCAATATCTTCCTCTTATTTACATGCTTTTCTCCAGTTCTCTTGAAGTGTGTTGATGAACAGTTATGTTTCTATGTTTGATGGTATGTGGTCATCCCGAAAGGTTATCCGATTTTTGTAAAACCAAATGGTCCACCATTTAAAAGCTAGTGTTTCTTTCTCTATGGTATTGAGTTTATCTCCTAACGTACTCATGATCACTTTAATATCTCTTGTATTTCTTAATACGTTGGGCGATGTTTTGGATTGAAAGTATTTGCAAAGAAGGGTATTTAGCTAGACAACATTCCAAAAACAAATGTGCTTCATCTTCAAAATGGTGGTCACACATTTTACAGGGAGTTGGAACAGAAACACCCCTCTGAGATAGTCGAGATGTCATTGGTAGCCCCTTTTGAACTACTTTCCACTGAAATTTTTTAATCTTTCGGGGAATATTTAGTTTCCATATCCATGAATTGGGGTCCTCGATCACACTGTCAGAATTTGTAATGAGTTTTAATGCACTTGACGTTGTGAACCAACCCTCTCTATCTGGCCACCAGAAAAGTGTATATGGGAGTGGAGAGATAGGGAGAGGAACATCATTTATTTCCTTTACAATTGTGTTATCGAATTCAAGCTTTAGTTTCTCAATCCACCATTTTCCATTCATTATATAGTCGTCTACCTTTTGATTAATATTGACTCCTTGTAATGGGTTTATTTTCCCTAAAAGAGGGGTTGTTGACAACCAGTTGTCTGTCCAAAAGTTAATCGTTCTCCCATCTCCTACAGACCATATTAGGCCTTTTTTGAATTTATCTATCAGCCGACATAAGTTTCTCCATTGCCAGGAAGTATTGCCCTTTATTTTATATTGTAGAAGCTCTGTGTTTTTCAGATATTTGTATCTTATCAGTTTTACCCAATGGTTATTAGGTTCGGGAAAAAATTTCCACAATAATTTCATTTGTAGAGCCTCATTCATGTCCCTAGATTTTCAAAGCCCGATTCCACCTTTACTTTTTGGCTTGCAGATTCTATCCCAGCTTGTAAGTGGTTTATGTTGGAGGTCTTTGTTCCAGAAAAAGGTTATGTTGATATCAACTCATAACATATATATATATATATATATATATATATATATATATATATATATATATATATATATATATATATATATATGTTATAATTTGATATCGTACATGAAATATGGAATATATATATATAGGGGTGCGCTCCGGTGAAAACCAAAATTGCGGTAAAAACCTGTGAGGAGCGGCTTTTTAGCTCGGTTCACTTGCTTTTTGGCTCGGTTCACTTGCTTTTGTGTCTCTTGATCATCAGTGATTATATATATATATAGGGAAAGGTTCTAATGAAACGGATAATAAGGTGTATCGGTGAAACGAATGAATATTGGGGCATATTCATATGAATATTATGTTATATGAATATTATGTTGTGTGAATATGAATATGATGAAATATGGGTATATGAATATGTTATTATTTATATTCACATAATATAAAGTGGATAACACCATATTCATATCCACACACCACAATATTCACATATTCATATCCACATAATGCCATATTCATATTAATATAACGCAATATTCATTTGTTTCACCGTTTTACCGTATTATTTGTTTCACTGGAACTCTTGCCTATATATATATATATATATATATATATATATATATATATATATATATATATATATATATGTTATGAGTTGATATTGTACATGAAATATGGATTATATATCATGCTATTTGTTTCATATAAGAAAATACTAAATCCCATGAAGTGGATAAGAGTAAAGAAATTCATATTATAAATCATTTGATGTGATCGATAAATTTCATCCTCATAGTGATGAAACAATGAATATCATCCCTGTAGCGATGGACAATGATTATTCTTATTTTATTTTTATATTATATTGTTTATTTTTCATCTCCCGAAGTAGATGGAAAGACATATCTCTTGTAGTAGATAAAAAAAACACATCTTTTATGCCTTGCTTCGGATTTTTTCTATCTATCTCTATATTAACTCATACATATGATTGTTGCTTTATTGTAATAGATTTACCCCATTATATATTGATAATATAAAGATTAGGGTTCATAATGCTACATCTTAAATTTGCACATGTACATTCATTCGTTTCATTTGAGGATATGCTCATATTTATTTTTGAGATAATGAATAAAGATAGATTATGGTCAATTGTAAAGTTAATCAAAATAAAGCATTCTGATAATATTGTAAATCCGTTTTGGAGTGTGATTATGTACGTGTTATTCACATAAGAGGTACGTTATCAGATGAATATGCATTGGAATGTTTCTTGAAGAAACCATTATGGATAGATATTGTCAATTTTATTCAACAAATGATGATTTAGGAGAAGAGTTTGAAGCGCATCCTTGTTAAATTGTGTGAAATCGATAAAATTAGTTCATGAGAGCCCGAAGACTCTTTATTTTAGGAACTTGTTCTTAATCTACTTGGGTATGTTAGAACTCAAATAAATAACTAGCTAAATGACCTATGATTCATAACAACCTCTTTTATTGCCAGATGCAATATATATTGTTACCTCTAGCAGAGAACATAAAGAGAATACGATGCGCGCGACTGTTGTTAAGATAATAGTCATAATTTTGAAAATGATTATAGATAATCATGTATGAGTCGACTCCGACGTCAAGGAGAATGTGGAAGACCGATTCAAAGACTCCCACGTCAAGGAGAATGTGGAAGAACGAGTCAAAGATTATGATTTACCTAATTTGGATTTGTAATCTCCCAAACTGTGAATGGATAATCATATAAAAATGTTATAAAGATTTAGAGCTTGGTATCTGGTGATGTGGAAAACCTGAAGTTTTCATGGTGAAATAACTAATGAGTATTTGTATAAAGTCTATAATTGACATAATTAAACCTTATACATATCTCCTAGAAGAGCATCAAAATTAGTCCTCGAATGACTATTGATATAATCAAGCAATAAATTCATAGAAGAAGATGGCTCTAGAAGAGCATCAAAACACTCCCCTTAAAGGGAAGGAGTGATGACAGATAAATTGGGATCATGATAGCCGATATATAATTGCCAGAAGCAGTGGTTTTCCTCTATGTCAAAAAAGGGATCCGACATAATAGCTAGATTACTCATGTTGACAATATGGATGTAATATGGAAATGCTATCAATTAAATTGATATAGGAAAAACTAATTAAAATACCTCCACCTTTGAGGGTATGATAAAAATATATCATAATATTTCAAATGTAATGAAAATATCCCGACCTATAAGGGTAGTGGTAATATATTACCACGGGTTTTTTTACGGGTAAAAAATGATGACGAGGCTGCTTATGTGGATTTTTTTTTGACAAGGCGTCTTACTTGGACAACTTTTTACTAATTAACACTAACATTGAGTTTTATTAACCGGTTTTGTTAGGAAAAAATAATACTCCACAGTAATAAAGAGTTGGACCGGGTTTACCATACCCATCGCCTTCTATCTTCTTCCAATCTTCAATCGCATGCTCATGGTCCCTCGTGGTCGCCTTTCCCCCTATCTTCTTCCATGGTTCCCACCGCTCATCTGTTCCTTCGGCACCTTGTGGCTTCCCACCGCCCGACGCCGTTTCCTTTCCCTGCATCTTTCTGATTTATGGATTTGCATCTTTCTGATTTAGGGATTTGCAGAGTCCATCAGTTGAACAACAGGTACCCACTCTCTTCAATTGTTTCTTATTCATCCGGCTCTTTTCGAATTTGTTGAGTTCGTTTACGCATTTTGGGGTTCTCATCTGTGTTTGTTAATGAATCTAGTTTCTGATTTAGGTTTCTTTTGAAGATCTGGTGATAGGTTTGCTAGCTTAGAAAGTTTGAATCAGGAAAAAAAACTGGAAAAATTGAAGATCTGGATTTGAGTTTCTTATTTAGTTTATAAGGTTGAATTGATTTTTTAGTGAAAAGGAGTTGCAATAACTGAAAAAAAAGAGAGTTGCAATAGCTGATGGAAATTTTGGCGTACTTGATAGCCATTGAACATATGCACCATTGCACCTCCCCAGTTAGCATTTGAAAGCCCATAGATAACCTATGTAGCATTAGTGGAGTGTTTGGTAGACAAAGAACTTATGTTGTAGTATCTTTAAAATAATTTTGCAACAATCCCAAGCTCAACCACATATAGGGGTTGTTATTCAGTGCTCGAAAACTATGATATAGAATAACTAAACTCCCATCAATAGACTAAAATCTTATCTTAACCCAAACAATAGCTAATAACTTATTGTCACACTAAAGGCATCCAAAATAAATTAAAAACACGCAGTGCCATGTACACCCCTTTAACATAAAACAAACTTGACTATAACTGGAGGCTTTCTTCATAGCAGAAATATTCTTAAGAGCCTTGATAGCATCACTTAGAAGGTTGAGATAGTTCAGGAGCCCTAGTGGACTGAGACAAGACATAGGCACCTGGTTGACCCGGCTGCAAGTACTTAAAAGTGTAAAAACAAGTGTAAAGAAAAAAAACATGAATGTGAAGAATCTAAATTTTTTATACGCACACTAATGTAAGTCCTTCTTTCATTTTCAACAATGTACACACCCCTTCCATTAGGCACTCTAGTCGATATCACCTTCTTAGGTGTGCCTCTCCTTTTTTTTGGTTGGCTTGGGTTAGCTTCAGTAGTCACACTGGCCTTCCTCGGTAGGGCACCATCCTTTCTTGGCCTTCCACTCGACTTAGCCTACATCTGATAACAAATTTTGAATTAACACATACAGTAACACACATTATAAATAAATTTTAAAATTCAAGGAAAACTTACAACCGGTGGAGATGGAATTGTAGTTGAGAATATGCTATTCTTTTGAGGGCATGACCTGTTGTTATGGTTTTTTCCTTGGCATAATGTGCGTGTCATTTGAATTCCATTCCTTGACAACTTTGCTTTTTTATCAAATCTTTCATTTGCATCCTTCTCCTGTTTTCTTTAGCCTTCCTCCTAGAACCTTAATTATACGAGGATCCAAATCCCGAGCGACCTTTGGCGAATGTTTCTCCCCACAGATTGTTATAATTGACTTACTATAAGCCTGCTTATACTTCTCTCTTTTGAACCAATCATACACCAATCTGTCAGGTTCCACCCTAATGCTATTCAAGGAGGATATGGCATGACAATATGGAATGCATGTAAGATCCCATTTTCTGCACGAACAAGTGTTATCCACTATGTTCACACTGAACATGTCCATTCTATGAAATACTTGGAACTCACTTTCACTTGCTCGAGGGCTTGCACACTCTCGTGCCTCTATCTTTTCTTTATCAAGCTTCCCTTTAACTTTAGGACATAAATCACCCACCTTTTTGTTTTTCATTAGAAGACTTTTATCCCACAACCTTTCCATAAGCTGCAACACAATTCCACCTAGCATGTCGATTAGCGGTTTTCCCCTTTCCTCTAGAATAAAACCATTAAATGTCTCTGCCAAGTTATTCACAATTACCTCACTTTTGCTTCCTGTCTTCAAATGGGATCTACAAAAGTGGTTGGGGTCCTTTTTGATAAAATCCGATATATCACTCTTGCTCACCTTTCCCATCTCAACAAGTGCAGGTTCAAAATCTGCCATTGTACAAGCTCTTGCAGCCCTCCAAAAATACATTTTCAGTTCATCCCCTTTGTGTTATTTATGCCAGTTTGCAAAGATATGTCTTGCATAGTTTCTATGCTCCACACCGGGGAAATGTTCATTCACAGCATTGCAAAGCCGCTTAAAACACAAAAATGATCATAATTCATAACAAAAAAAAAAGTAAATAAGGAGTAGAGAATTCTCATGATTAGGGTGAATGCTTTTACCTTTTGTTGATCAGAAGACACAGTGCAATTTCCACCACCAAACTCAAGCAATTCCTTTTTCAGGATACCTAAAAACCAGCTCGATGAGCTATTTCTTTCAGCCTCTACCACAACCCATGCAATTGGAAACATCTGGTCATTTCCATCTCTCCATATGGCACATAACAACATGCCTCCTAAGTAGGTCTTTAAGAAACATCCATCTAGACACATGATTGGTCGACATCCTCTAGAAAATCCCTCTCTCAATGCAGGAAAGCTAACATACATTCTCTTAAAAACATCTGCAGGGGCCCTTGTGGTGTGCTCGGGCCCGGGCTCGAGCAAGAGGATCGGCGACGAGAGTTCCAAGAAGGTTGGAAAGTTTGGTCAGTTTCTGGAGTAGCAGATCAGTCGACAAAGAGTGTCAATTTCCCGTCGATTGGCTTAGCTTCTGGGGACGTGCGAGTACTAGATTTGTAGATCTTGAAGTCGCGGTCGCGGATTGGGGCGGATCTTGGCAATCGGAGGTCAGACGAGGCGGGAAATCGCGTTTTACCGGGACGTCGCCTGTGCAGAACGATTCCAACGGGGCCTTGTTTGAGAGGACTTTAGGGGGCTGCTTTAGAGTGACGTTTGGGGGTGGTTTGAGGGTGAGGATGGGGCTGTGGAAGGCCTTATAATGGTGGTAAATTAGGGGATGGGGGTTGAAGGATATGTGATGCAAGATCCCGAGGGTATCGCGCCCTTAGAATCTCCAACACTCGACCAAAGACACCCTCCGAATCGCACTTCGGGTGTTGTTGATCCTTGTCGTCGTCGGTATCGCGCCTAGGACAACTTTCTCGTAGGTATCGCGCCTAAGAGAGATCGATTTAGAATCGCACTAAATCTGATTTGTGGAAACACAAAGAGGGTTTTTTTCCCATTCAAATTCAACTTGTTCTCAATAGCCTTGTTCTTACAATATATATAGGAAAACATAAGGAAAAGCAAAGAGGGAAGGGCAAAGAGTGACCAGCTCCTAGGAAAGAGGAAAAGAATGGTCATGAGTTTGATTGTGGCCATGAAGATGGCTAGGGGAAAGGGTTGCCGGCCATGAAGAGCTAAAGAGGAGTGGTTGCTCTCATTGTGGTCTTAAATGAGTTTATGGGTGAGTGGATTTTTAATGTGAGAGAAGGGATTTATTTGAAATGGTTCATGGGTAAGGTGAGGCTTGGCATGGGTCCTTGGTTGGCCTCGGAGCTGGCTCGCTCGCGACTTGTACCATGGTAAGTATTAGACCCGGTGAGCTCTTGTTGCTAAAAAGTCCGGATGCTAGGACCACATGACCAAGTGTGCGTGCTCGGGCACGAGTGAGAGGCGTCATGAGAAGCAAGCTCGGGCATGGGTCCTTGGTTGGCCTCGGAGCTGGCTCGCTCCCCGAGACTTGGACATCGAAGAGACCCCTCCGTGCCCGAGCACGGAGGGGTCTCTTCGATGTCCAAGTCTCGGGGAGGGGCCTGAGAAGCAAGCTCGCCCTCGGTCTCTTCGATGCTAGATGGGAGGATCACATCATCCTCTCCCACTTGGAAAGGATTCGACCCCGAATCCGCTAGTTGGTCAAGCAATCCATCCCCTGCAAAAAATGGGGTTAAGTCTGCAACGTTAAAGGTCGGATGGACGCCATAGTGATCCGGGAGCTCAATGCGGTAGGCGTTGTCGTTGATCTTCTCGAGGACCCGGAAAGGACCATCAGCTCGTGGTCGTAGTTTGGATTGACGGTAAGCAGGAAAGCGATCCTTGCGAAGATGAACCCACACTAAATCTCCCGCCTCGAAGAGAACTTCCTTGCGGTGCTTGTTAGCCTGGCGCACATATTGCTCTATGCGGTGCTCAAGTTGGTGCCGTACCTGATCATGGAGAGATCGAACGAACTCAGCCCTTGCTACACCTTCAAAGTCTTCTTGCACCTTAGGAGGCTGTGGAATAAGGTCAAGAGGAGTGATAGGATTGCGCCCATAAACTATCTCAAATGGAGAGTGTTTGGTAGCGGAATGGGTAGCTCGATTGTAAGCAAACTCTATGAAAGGCAAGCACTCTTCCCACCTGCGTAAGTTAGTGGACAACATAGTACGAAGCAACACACCAAGAGTACGGTTAACAACCTCGGTTTGCCCATCAGTTTGGGGATGACAAGAAGTCGAAAATAGTAGTTTCGTCCCCAACTTAGCCCACAGAGTTCTCCAGAAATGGCCAAGAAATTTAGAATCCCTATCCGAAACAATGGTTCGTGGGACCCCATGCAACCGCACAATGTTATCAAAGAACAAGTTGGCTACATTAGAAGCATCATCGGTTTTTTAACAACCCACAAAATGTGCCATTTTAGAAAATCTATCCACAATCACAAAAATAGAATCATGACCTCTTTTAGACCGAGGCAAACCCATAACAAAGTCCATAGAAATATCCTCCGAAGGAGCATTAGCAATAGGTAATGGAAGATACAAACCTGTCGAGCTCAATTTGGACTTAGCTTTCTTACACACGGCACAACTTGCACAACACTTCTCGACGTCCGATTTTAGCTTGGGCCAATAGAAATGTTCCTTGAGGATGCCGAGAGTTTTCGTGACCCCGAAGTGCCCCATCAAACCACCACCATGTGCCTCTAAGACAAGTAAACCACGCATGGAACAAGAAGGAATACACAAGCGGTTTGACTTGAAAAGATAGCCATTATGCACAAAGTAGTGACGGTCATGGGTAGATCCAGTAGGCGGCAAGCATTGGGCATAAATTTCCCCAAACTCAGCATCATGGGCATATAAATCTCGTATCAAAGAAAAACCCAACATGCTAGCATCAAGAGAAGAGATCAAGGTATACCTCCGAGACAAAGCGTCGGCGACGACATTGTCCTTACCTTTCTTGTACTTAACAACGTATGGAAAGGCTTCGATGAACTCAACCCAACGAGCATGCCTTTTATTCAGCTTGGCTTTCCCTCTCAAGTATTTCAAAGCCTCGTGGTCAGAATGGATGACGAACTCCCGCGGCAGAAGGTAGTGTTGCCAAGTGTGTAGAACTCGGACAAGGGCAAAGAGTTCCTTTTCATAGGTGGGGTAATTGAGGGCAGCTCCTCCTAACTTCTCGCTGAAATAAGCCACGGGACGCCCTTCTTGTGTTAGAACACCCCCCAGTCCAATCCCTGAAGCATCACACTCAATCTCAAAAGTTTTTGAGAAATCCGGCAACACTAGCAGCGGTGCATGCGTGAGGCGCTCACGAAGGGTGGAGAAGGACTGATCTTGGGCAGGCCCCCATTGAAATATCACGTTCTTCTTGGTAGTTCCGTGAGGGGGGCTGCAATGGTGCTAAAGTTCTGGACGAAGCGACGATAGAACCCGGCTAATCCAAGGAAACTCCGGACTTGTGACATGGACGTGGGCTGCGGCCAATCCCGTATGGCCTTGATCTTTTCTTCATCTACACGAAGCCCTTCCTTTCCTACCACAAAGCCAAGAAACACAACAGATTCGGAGCAAAATTCACATTTTTTAAAGTTAACATACAAGTGCTCGGCTCTAAGGACTAACAACACACTCCGCAAATGCTCAACATGCTCATCAAGGTGTTTGCTATAAATCAGAATATCGTCAAAGTAAACGACAACAAATTTTCCTAAGAACTTTCTAAGCACATGATTCATCAATCTCATAAATGTGCTAGGGGCATTAGTGAGTCCGAAGGGCATAACCAACCATTCATAAAGTCCATACTTAGTTTTAAAGGCGGTTTTCCACTCATCGCCCTCCCTCATTCGAATTTGGTGGTAGCCACTTCTCAAATCAATTTTAGAAAAAATTCGAGCACCATATAATTCATCCAACATATCATCTAAGCGTGGAATGGGATGTTGGTACTTAACTGTGATTTGATTAATCGCTCGACAATCCACACACATTCTCCATGTGCCATCCTTCTTAGGCACCAATAGAACCGGAACCGCGCAAGGGCTAAGGCTCTCCCGGATGTAACCTTTCTTCAAGAGCTCCTCCACTTGCTTCTGAAGCTCCTTAGTCTCATCGGGATTAGCTCTATAAGCTGGACGGTTCGGTATAGCAGCCCCGGGAAGGAAATCAATTTGATGCTCTATCCCACGAATCGGTGGCAATCCTTCGGGCATGTCGTCTGGAAGCATATCCTTGAACTCTCCGAGTAACTCTGCGATGGGTAAGGGTAAATCAGCCACACAAGTAGATGAAATCATGGATAAATTGTTAGTACACACAAGGAGAAAGCAAATAGAACCCCCCTGAATAGCTTTTCGGGCATCCTGAACCCGAGCAACAAGAAGGTTGCGAGGATTGGAGACGGTGCCTAGCTCCTTCTTTCCCTTCAAGGCTGTTTTTGCAACTTCTTCCTTGGCGAGTTTCGGTTGTTCTCGGGCCACATGGTCAACCATTATCTCATGAGGAGTGAGAGGTAGCAGTTTTACCTTTTTCCCGTTAAGTGAGAAGTTGTACTCGTTGGTGTAGCCGTCATGGATCACCTTGTGGTCGAATTGCCATGGACGTCCAAGGAGAAGATGGCAGGCATTAATAGGGAGGACGTCGCAGCTCACAACATCATGGTAACCTCCAATGGAGAAGGCTATGTCGTCTTGGTGCTTCACTTGGAGAGGAGCATCAGCGTTAAGCCACTGGAGCGTGTAAGGAACCAGATGTGCTCGAGTAGGAAGTGCAAATCGTTCAACCACCTCCTGGCTGATATTACAACAAGACCCACCATCAATAATAACCGTACATAGTATGTTATTAATCAAACAACAGGTGTTGAAGAGGTTTTCTCGCTGCGAAGTATCCGGAGATTTCTCACAAGTACTCAAAGCACGCTTTACCACAAAACATTCTCCGGTAGAAGCATGAGCAATGATCTCATCGACCTCTTCACATGTCTCAAGGGGAGGATCATCAACACTAGTTCCGGAGACCTCGGTTAACACATCACCAAAAGCATTATAAAGTACCTTTTTGGGATTAGGACACTCACGAGCGTAATGGCCATACTCGTAGCATCGGAAGCACTTGGTAGAATTGGTGCCTTTGATAGGCTCGGGCCTAGGTGTTGGAGGAGGCGGCTACGTAAAGGGAGGGGGCGCAGCTGCCTTAGAGCCGGAGGGAGCCGAAGGACTAGTTGACAAGGGAGCATAGGGTTGTTGTGAAACACGTGTGCCACGAGGATGCTCGGTACCGGTCTCTTGTGGGTTCCATCGTCGGGACAAAACCGTAGATTTCTTGCTTTGAATCCGATCATATGCATGTGTGGCATGATGAAGGGCAGCAACTATGTCGGTGTGACGCAATTGCTCCACAATCTCGGACACATCGGAGTTGAGACCTAAAAGAAACTTAGCAAGCACATATGTATCACTATGTCTAGAATGAGAACGTTGCAAAAGGGTTCTAAGTTCCTTATAGAATTCATCGGGGGAACGAGGGCCTTGTCTGAGTCATTCAACCTTGAGCAAGAGTTGTTGCTCGTAGTCGATGGGAATGAACCGTGCCCGCATCATTCTCTTAAGTTCAGCCCAAGTCTCTACGGGCATCTCCTGGTGGTACTCACGGTCATCACGCTCCTCTCGCCACCAAGTCAAGGCAAAATCAGTAAAATGGATAGTGGCAAGCTCCACTTTCTCAATCTCGGTATAGGGGCAATACCGAAAGACTTGTTCCGCTTTGGCTTCCCAATCTTGGTAGACACCTGCATTGGAATCTCCTGAAAAATAAGGAATGTTAAGTTTTAAGCCATGGTGTTGACGGTGGCGGTCATCCTCCTCACGGCGGCGACGATGGTCATCGTCATCCCGATTTTTGTACACATTGTCCTCTCGGCGGTTGTGCTCACGTGAGTGCCCGCGTGGAGGTCGGTTCCGGGCGATGTTTTCCATAGAAATCCTAAGTTGCTCGATGTTCTCCATCATTGTCAATTGATCCGCTCTGGCGGCCCTTTGTGCGTGCTCCATTCGGGTCATCCGATCATCAAGAGGGGCTGTGTGGTTCTCCTCGTTGCCATGGACACTCGACTGATCATCGACCATTGCAACACAAACACCACAACAAACAAGCAAACACGTAAGGTTAGACAAAGCCAAAAACACTCACACTCGTGTGTTTGGATGTGTTTGTCCTCACAAGCACTCACACTCCTCGCTATAGGTGTTGCTCTCGAACTCACGATCACTCGCGCTCTTCTCACCTTTTCCAACGCAGGGGCGCTGCACTCAACGACAAACTCAAGAAACACAATCAAGTACAAGTGGTAAGTGCGCAACGATGGCGCCTTAACTCCTCACACGATCAACAACCAAAAGTTCCCAAAATACGCACACTCTCACCAAAAGACCGCAATAATGCTTCAATTTGATCCAAGTCAACGCCACAACCGAGCAACGATGGAGAAATATGATAAGTAAACGAAATGGAAAATGATATGGAACCGTATGAAGACAAAAGATTAGCAAATAGCAAATACCGATTCTTCTATTTTGTTTTCTATAGTTCGGTTTTCTCTTCCTTTTTTTTTTTTTTTTTTTTGAAGTGCAGGAATTAATATGGAGGAATATGAAGATGAAAGGTAAGGAAATGGAATTCTTATGGATCGAAGTTGATGATGGTGTTGATTTTCCCGAAAATGCACAAGTAGTTCTAGCAAATCGAAGACACAAAGACAAGCAATTCGTACCTCGGAAACCTTGAGGAACTTGTGTCGGTTGGCTCTGATACCACTTGGTGTGCTCGGGCCCGGGCTCGAGCAAGAGGATCGGCGACGAGAGTTCCAAGAAGGTTGGAAAGTTTGGTCAGTTTCTGGAGTAGCAGATCAGTCGACAAAGAGTGTCAATTTCCCGTCGATTGGCTTGGCTTCTGGGGACGTGCAAGTACTAGATTTGTAGATCTTGAAGTCGCGGTCGCAGATTGGGGCGGATATTGGCAATCGGAGGTCAGACGAGGCGGGAAATCACGTTTTACCAGGACGTCGCCTGTGCAGAACGATTCCAACGGGGCCTTGTTTGAGAGGACTTTAGGGGGCTGCTTTAGAGTGACGTTTGGGGGTGGTTTGAGGGTGAGGATGGGGCTGTGGAAGGCCTTAGAATGGTGGTAAAGTAGGGGATGGGGGTTGAAGGATATGTGATGCAAGATCCCGAGGGTATCGCGCCCTTAGAATCTCCGACACTCGACCAAAGACACCCTCTGAATCGCACTTCGGGTGTTGTTGATCCTTGTCGTCGTCGGTATCGCGCCTAGGACAACTTTCTCGTAGGTATCGCGCCTAAGAGAGATCGATTTAGAATCGCACTAAATCTGATTTGTGGAAACACAAAGAGGGTTTTTTTCCCATTCAAATTCAACTTGTTCTCAATAGCCTTGTTCTTACAATATATATAGGAAAACATAAGGAAAAGCAAAGAGGGAAGGGCAAAGAGTGACCAGCTCCTAGGGAAGAGGAAAAGAATGGTCATGAGTTTGATTGTGGCCATGAAGATGGCTAGGGGAAAGGGTTGCCGGCCATAAAGAGCTAAAGAGGAGTGGTTGCTCTCATTGTGGTCTTAAATGAGTTTATGGGTGAGTGGATTTTTAATGTGAGAGAAGGGATTTATTTGAAATGGTTCATGGGTAAGGTGAGGCTTGGCATGGGTCCTTGGTTGGCCTCGGAGCTGGCTTGCTCGCGACTTGTACCATGGTAAGTATTAGAACCGATGAGCTCTTGTTGCTAAAAAGTCCGGATGCTAGGACCACATGACCAAGTGTGCGTGCTCGGGCACGAGTGAGAGGCGGTGTGGCCCTAAGAAGAGGAGGGGTCTCTTCGATGTCCAAGTCTCGGGGAGGGGCCTGAGAAGCAAGCTCTCCCTCGGTCTCTTCGATGCTAGATGGGAGGATCACATCACCTTGGAATTCCTTTCTTTTCCATAAGCAACTCTATATGTGTGTCATTGTCAGCTCTTTTCAACTCAGCTACATATGAGCCCAACTTTTTGTAATGCTCTGCGATTTATCCATATATAGCCTCAAAGGCATATTTCTTCACAACATAGCATGATACGTTTGGGATACCCGATCCTTCGCATGTGGGCTCAAGATCAAGAACCACACCGTATATTTTCCCGATCTTGCAATGCTCTTCCAATATCTCATGATTGAACAATTAAATAAACTAATTAAGTAAACTAAGTGTAGCGACAGAAAAAGACTTAGACAATTTGAACAAAACTAAAGCGACGGAAAGAGAGTAGTGAGAGGCCGGGAGCGCGCGAAGGGCAGGGACTCGGGCACATAGGATGCGGAGTCCTCAGGGTGTGCGGAAGTGTCGGGTGCAGGGTTTAGGGTGCGCTTCAGTGGAAGCTAGAGCGCTGGCGAGCGAGCCTGCGAGCGCGAGCAAGAGTGAAGGCTAGTAGCGGAGCGGGGGTGCACGAGCGAAGGGTCTGAAGGTGCCGGATGGAGGAGCGCTTGCTGCTAGCGAAATCGAGGTCGCGGAGCAAAGTCGAGGATGCGGAGCGAGAGCGCCAGGCACCCAGCGCCAAGGAGCCCGAAGCCGAAGCCCTTGCGCCTTAGGCCTTCTTCCTTGATGCGATGAATTGGGTTGTGTTTGGCTTAGGGTTTTTGTCGATCAAGAACTCGATGGTGATGGTGATTGTGTTGGCCGAATGTGACATAGAACACAAAAGCAAGATAGCTTTTTGGGATTGAAATCGAAGAGCCCCTTAATCTTTAAAGGGGTTCCTCAATTCTAATCAATATGAGAATTCAAAGTACATGTGTATGTTTAAATAGAAAAGCTATGGAAGATCTAACCAATCCTTCCTTACAAAGGAAAGGGGTTTGGATAGATCTAATTTATCTAAAGATAATTAAAACAATCCTAAGATAAGTAATTCCAATTAAAGATAGAAATTGAATAACTTGGTGTACAAGAATTAATCTAGAAGAGATATAATCCTTGTAACTTATTAATTCTACTTACATAAAATAACACTAATTAATTAAATGAATAAACAACTCGGCCCATAAGATGGTACTCGGCCAAGCCCAAAGGTTCGCTCGACACATGTGTTGGACCACTCGACAAAGGTGCATGCCGAGTGTGTGTCGAGTACATGCCGAGTTCAAGGGGGGTGGTCTCGAGTCTGCATGAGCTTGGTTTGAGGACAAAAGCTCATCTCTTGCTCCGGTTGTGTAGCCTTGAGCGAAGTGATCTAGGGTGGCCTGAACCCTTGCTCCATCGTTCCTTGGTAACGAACCAGAAGGGCTTTGGTTGCGTCTTGAATCTTCTTGGCCCTTGCACGAATGATAGTGCCATTGAATGGAACCTTCATATTGTCCTCAATGTCACCAAGAGTCGTTGATAATTGCATTGCATCATTCTCCTCCACTTGACTTCAATTTGTCCTCAAATTGTCGTCAGAGTCATCGTCAGGAACGAACAAGGATAGATCGGCGACGTTGAATGTAGAATGGACGCTGTACTTATCGGCAGGGAGATCCAGCTTGTATGCATTAGAACCCATCTTCTGAACCACTCTGAATGGTCCATCTCCCTTGGGTTCCAGCTTAGATTTCCGTTGTTGCGGAAACCTTTCCTTCTTGAGATGCAGCCATACGAGATCATCAACGTTGAACAGTTGAACTGCACATCGTTGCGATGCTTGTCCTTCGCGGCCTTGTATCGCGCAGTCTTCCTTTCCAGCAACGCTTTGGTACGCTCATGTAAGCGGTTGATGAAGTCCACTTGCTTAGCTGCATACATGCTCTATTTTCCTTGAGTGGTTGAGGCATCATGTCCACTAGAGTCAGTGGGTTTCGGCCATAAAAACCTTCGAAGGGGGTTTGCTTTGCTGCAGAGTGCCTAGACCTGTTATATGCAAATTCCACAAAAGATAGGCATTCTTCCCACATCCGGAGGTTAGTTCACAGCATGACTCTAAGGAGAGCCCCAAGAGTTCTATTTGTAACCTCAGTTTGGCCATCAGTTTGTGGGTGACAAGAAGTAGAAAATAGCAATTTTATACCCAACTTAGACCATATAGTTTTCCAAAAACATCTTAAGAATTTAGATTCACGATAAGAAACTATAGATAAAGGCAATCCATGTAAGCGAACAACATCTTTAAAGAATAAGTGTGCAACATGAATAGCGTCATTAGTTTTGTGACAGGGAATGAAATTAGCCATTTTTGAAAATCTGTCTACAACAACAAAGATAGAATCATGACCCTTAGAAGTTCTAGGCAATCCTACAATAAAATCCATAGACACATCTTCCCAGGGTGCATTAGCAATAGGCAAAGGTTGATATAGACCATTAGAATTGGCTTTCGATTTAGCCTTAGCACAAGAGACACAACTTTTGACAAATCTAAGCACATAATTAGACATTTTAGGCCAAAAGTAATGTTCCTTAAGTCCAGCTATGTTTTTTTCGAAACCCCCATGTCCCCTAGACTCATGAATTTCTTGAGTAAGCAATCGTCGAATAGAAGAAGATGGGATACAAAGCTTGCCCATCTTAAACAAATAACCATTATCAAGAAAATATGAATCAACTTCACCTTTGGACACACATTGAGCATATATATATATGTTTAAAGAAACTATTAGAAGCATACTGTTTCTTTATTAAAGCCAAACCCAAAACATGTGCATCCATATGGTTTAGGAGGACATACCTGCGTGATAGCGCGTCTGCAACCACATTATCCTTTCCCTTCTTGTGGTGAACCACATAGGAAAAGGTCTCCAGAAACTCCACCCATCGAGGAAGTCACCTGTTGATCACTGCTTGTCCTTTGAGGTATTTCAGAGCTTCATGATCGGAATGAATCACAAACTCCTTAGGCCAGAGGTAGTGTTTCCATGTCTGTAAGCAGTGTACCAGCACAAACAGCTCCTTGTCGTAGGTAGAATAGTTGAGCTCTACCGGGCCCAACTTCTCGCTGAAATAGGCAATTTGGCGCCTATTTTGAAGAAGAACTCCACCAATGCTTGTGCCAGAAACATCACACTCGAGCTCGAACGGGTGTTGGAAGTCGAGTAGTAGCATCACAGGGGCATGGGTGAGGCGATCCTTGAGAGCGTCGAATGCCCTTTGATGTGCGTTAGTCTAGCAAAACGTCACATCCTTCTTGGTCAACTCATGGAGGAGGCGGCAACAGTGCTGAAGTCATTGACGAAGCGTCGATAGAAGCTAGCAAGGCCCAAAAATGAGCGGACATGTGTAGGAGTCTAGGGCTGGGACCACTCCTGAATAGCGTGAACCTTCTCCTCGTCCACCTTTAATCCAGATGCAGACACTACAAAACCAAGAAAAATGGTAGACTTGGAAGCAAAAGAACATTTCTTCAAATTGGCATATAATTTTTCTTTCCTAAGATAATCAAATACCAATTTTAAATG
Source organism: Persicaria tinctoria (assembly GCA_037127255.1). Lineage (NCBI taxonomy): Eukaryota > Viridiplantae > Streptophyta > Magnoliopsida > Caryophyllales > Polygonaceae > Persicaria > Persicaria tinctoria. The sequence goes on along the minus strand of JBANSL010000015.1, from coordinate 35,599,894 downwards.
GCTAAGGTGATCATGTAGGTTCTTTCTATAGATTAAAATATCGTCAAAGTATACAACGAAATTTTTTCTTAAGTATCTCCTAAGGACATGGTTCATAAGCCTCATAAAAGTAGAAGGGGCATTAGTTAATCCAAAAGGCATTACTAACCATTCTTATAAGCCATACTTAGTTTTAAAAGCCGTTTTCCATTCATCTCCATCTTTCATCCTAATTTGATGATATCCACTTCTAAGGTCAATTTTAGAAAAAATACAAGCACCATGAAGTTCATCAAGCATATCATCTAAACAGGGAATAGGGTGACGATACTTAACCGTTATTTGGTTGATTGCGCGGCAATCAACACACATGCGCCAGGAGCCATCCTTCTTTGGAACCAAGATGACAAGCACGACACATGGTGAGAGGCTTTCACGAACAAAGCCCTTATCCATCATCTACGTGACTTGGCGTTACAACTCCTTTGTTTCCTCGGGACTAGCTCTATAGGCGGCGTGATTAGGCAAGGCTGCGCAAGGGACGAAGTCAATCTAATGCTCAATCCCTCGAACAGGTGGCAATCCTTGTGGTAGATCAGCTGGAAGGACATCTAGATAATCCTGCAACAGAACAGAAATAGGTGCAGGAATATGACTTAAATCCACAACATTTAGCAGTACCTCTTTCATTACCAATAGGATGTGAGGTCTATGTGCATTCCAGGTGACGGTCTCTTTTTGTGGTTGAGAGACCAATGAGCGGTGTTCAACAGAACCCTTAAGTGAAGAATGGGAGGGAGGTGTTGATGTCGAGTGGGAACGGGATGGCGCCGAGGGGGGAGCGGGTGCGGGGTTGGGGGCCGCGGGCACGACAGTGCTGGCCGCGGGGCCAGTTTGTGCAGCCGATCCTCCTTGGTGCTTCTCATTCCTCTGGGCCTTCTTTTGAGCGTCCTGCTGTTGTTTCTTGCGAACCTGTTCCTTCAAAACAACTTGAGGCAAAATAGGTAGGAGAGTAACTCTCCTCCCATCAAAGGTGAAGGTATATGTATTCGCACGACCATCATGAATAACATAACGATCATATAACCAAGGACGACCTAGCAAGATATGACTACAATCCATTCGAGCAACATCACATAGTACTTTACCATGATATTATCCAATAGAAAATGAAACTAAACATTGTTTGGTGACCATTATATCAGATCCATCATCAGTTATGCCATTTAAACCATAGTGAGTAGCTCTAGAAGTAGTATTTAAATGGAGGAAATCCACTACCTTTTCATTGATGAGATTGCAGCAACTACCACCGTCGATGATGACGCTTAAGGTAGCCTCGCGAACCACACACTCGGTGTGGAAAATGTTCTCCCTTTGATCAGCCATGGGAGACTCCTGAATGTGTAGGACCCGCCGATTGACAAGGCAGAGCACGTCGTCGAACTATGTGGTGTCGATCTCTCCATTAGGCTCAAACGGCTGATCCTCCTCCACTTCGCTTGAAATTACATGGTCCTCGACAGTCTCCTCATCATAATAGTGGTCTCTCAAATCATTGAGAAGGACCTTTCTTTTTTGAGGGCATTCGTGAGAGACATGCCCAGAGCCACCACAAGTGAAGCCGCGGATGATTTTTGTGCGCTCCTTAGATGGTGCAGCAACTCTTCTAGTTTCAACCTGATAACCCTGTTGAGGTGAGTTGGAAACTCTCTTTTGCTGAATAGAAGGGTTAGAAGTAGATCTAGATTGACCAGAAGGGTTAAAAGGGACAAACATGCGACCTTGGGAGGTTTGTTCGAATTTGGTCCTCTATCGTAGCTGTTGCTGCTCATACAGAAGTTGTGCTTTATGAGACAAAGTGTTAATATCTCTAATTGAATGAATAGCCAAAGGATTTTTAATAGAGACATTAAGACCAACAAGAAATTGGGTACATAAAGCACGTTCAGTAAGATAACATTAGCCTGATGAGCGAGTCGTTCAAGCTCGTCTCTGTAATCCATGGGTGAGCGAGCTCCTTGGCGGAAAGAAGCTAGGTGCATCCTCATGGTCTCCGTGTACTCCTCAGGCATATGTCGTTTATTTAGAAGATAGCGAAGTTGTCGCTAAGTCTCAACAAGTTGCTTGTCCTAACGACAGCGTATCTCACGAGAGCGGAACCACCAGATACGAGCCTTACCTGTCAAATGTAATATAACAACTTCCAACTTCTCTCTTTCCTCATAGCGTAGATGTTCAAGAAAATAGTCAGTATGGTTTTCCCAAACAAGATAAGATTCAGGATCAGTGGTTCCATCAAAAGTTTCTAACTTAATCTTAACATCGCGCCTTTGCATAGCTTGTGCATTATCAAATCTAGGACGAAAAAAATTAGGAGGAGGTAAATCATCAAAGTTAGGACTACCTCTTGGTATGCGTCCTCCAAATGGGGCATGTCGCGCGCAGATCAGCGTTGTTGCGGCTGTCATCCCAGTTAGATCTGATGAACATCGAATTCGTGTGTTGTTGATGATGCTAGTGTGGCTGGCCCTGCTGGTAATGCCAAGGGGGAGTGTGCTCTCGGCGATCTTGGTTGCCACTAAAGCCTGATAGATGATCGTTATAATTCTCTCCATTGAAAGGGTTAGGAGTAGCAGACTTAAGCTTAAAATGTAATTGACTAGAAGAGGGTTGTTGACCAGAAGGGGGAGTATTACCTATAGGGGGGTTATTACCTGTAGGTGGTGTGTTACCTAGAGGAGGTGTATTACCTGAAGGAGGCGGCTTACCACCTAAAGGGGGTATAGATCCAGAAGCCTCCGTCTGTTTGGACTCCTCAATTTGTCGAGCAACTGCTTGGTTGATCAGGGCGGAGAAATGCGCACGATCCTCATAACGTTCGATAGCTCGACGATTGTCAGCCTCTGCCAGCTCCTTGCGCATAGCCAGGGTAACCGGTTGGGAGGCCGAGTTAATGATGTACTGCATATCAGATGCAGAAAGTCCAGTAGGGGGGTAGAGGAAGGGTTGGGGTCGCTATCGTTCGACATGTTCCTACAATATCAGAAGAGCAACAAGTAAACGAAGCAAAGACCAGAAACCAAGTAATGCAAGCCCTATTGATTCCTAAGAGTGATTCAGTTTTAGAAATCAAAGAGGCGAGAAAAAACAAGGCACTAAATTCAAGCAATTCCCCTGGACGCAGAATTTTGCAATATTGAAGACATCAAGTAAAAATCAAAATTGCAAATTAAATCAGCCACAATTCGGATATCAAGGATATCAAGTATAAACAAGAGGCTTATGTGTATAGAATAAAATATACAATGTGATGCTTGAAATAAATGAATATGTAGCAATCGACACAAAGCAATCACAAGGGTAAGCAAGTGCACACACTCCGTCAACTATTATCTGACGGTTGCAACACGGTTCAGAAAAAGAGGGGTGTGACCAAGGCTCCTGTGTCGGCACAACACAAAATCATACAAAGTAGGGTTCTTTTGTAATGCTTGAAACAAATTAGATCATCTAACAAGTAGCAAAGAAAAGAAATAACAAGATGTAATGAGTTACTAACTCAAACAATGCAAGGTATGCTATTTTTTTTTTGAATGTTGCTCTCGACTTTCTGTTTTTTTTTTTTGTTCGAATAAGCTATTGTAACAGGACTGTAATGCGACAGAAATCCAAGAAGGGACGAAAAGATTAAAACTTGCAATCAAGAACTCAATATCTTCCAAATTCAAGATCCAAACAAGAAAGAACTAAAATAAAGTGTCAATTTTTAGCGTGAATAATAAAGATTTAAATTTTATGCAGCGGGAATGGTGAAAAATAAGGCACGAAAATAAATCACTCAATTAAAGAATCAAAAGAGTAAAGAGCTTGCATACACCTGAAATCCGATACCACTTGATACGTTTGGGATACCCGATCCTTCGCCTGTGGGCTGAAGATCAAGAACCACGCCGTATATTTGTCCGATCTTGCAATGCTCTTCCAATATCTCCTGATTGAACAATTAAATAAACTAATTGTAGCGACAGAAAAAGACTTAGACAATTTGAACAAAACTAAAGCGACGGAAAGAGAGTAGCGAGAAGCCGGGAGTGCGCGAACGCAGGGACTCGGGCACACAGGACGCGGAGTCCTTAGGGTGTGCGGAAGTGTCGGGTGCAGGGTTTAGGGTGCGCTTCAGTGGAAGCTAGAGCGCTGGCGAGCGAGCCTGCGAGCGCGAGCGAGAGCGAAGGCGAGTAGCGGAACGAGGGTGCACGAGCGAAGGCTCTGAGGGTGCCGGATGGGGGAGCGCTTGCTGCTAGCGGAATCGAGGATGCAGAGCGAAGTCGAGGACGCGGAGCGAGAGCGCCAGGCGCCCAGCGCCGAGGAGCCCGAAGCCGAAGCCCTTGCGCCTTAGGCCTTCTTCCTTGATGCGACGAATTGGGTTGTGTTTGGATTAGGGTTTTGGTCGATCAAGAACTTGATGGTGATGGTGATTGTGTTGGCCGAATGTGACATAGAACACAAGAGGAAGATAGCTTTTTGGGATTAAAATCGAAGAACCCTTTAATCCTTAAAGGGGTTCCTCAATTCTATTCAATCTGAGAAATTCAAAGTACATGTGTATGTTTAAATAGAAAAGCTATGGAAGATCTAACCAATCCTTCTTTGCAAAAGAAAGGGGTTTGAATGGATCTAATTTATCTAAAGATAATTAAAACAATCCTAAGATAAGTAATTCCTATTAAAGATAAAAATTGAATAACTTGGTGTACAAGCATTATTCTAGAAGAGATATAATCCTTGTAACTTATTAATTCTTTTTTTTTTTTGATACAAGGTAAAAGTTTGGGAGTTGTCAACCTCGGTTAAACTACTTCCCAATGGCGTCCTTACAGACTAAATCTTCAATCTCGACAGGGAACCGCTAAACAGAGAAAGAAGATGTCAAACCAGTGTGCGCCAATCTGTCAGCGACCTAGTTGCCTTCCCGTAACATGTGGGAGAAGTCGATGGACTCGAAGGATTTGCAGAGGCCAAGAATATCAGTAATCACTATCTCAATAGTCCATTGGCAAGTACCGATCCCACGCAAGGCGTTGACAACGGTCAGACAGTCTTCCTCCACCACGAGGCATGAGAAGCCCATCCAAACAGCGGAAAGAAGGCCGGCGTGAAGACTAAGACATTCAGTTTGTATTGAGGAAGCACTTCCTAGATCATGGGCACTGTATTACACCACTCTACCATGGCAATCGCGGATAACAAACCCAGCAACAGCTCGCCCAGAAGCTACCTTGGCTCCATCAAAATTTAGTTTCATGAATCCCTCGGGTGGTTTCTTCCATTTAACTTTTTTCTGGTGTCTCGGTCTGTTTTATGGTTTGTGATGTATAGATGTAGCCTCATCGATCTCTTGATCATATTCTATAGATTTTTTCCAAGATAGCCTATATTGTGTAATGATTTTTATCCATTGTTCCATATTTCTGACATCATGATTTTCGAAAAGAATTTTGTTTCTCATGGACCAAATCCCCCATAAGGAGAACGCTAGTATTGATTTCTGAGTAGCTGATAGTTGGGAGAAGATTTCAATAGTCATCAGCTTATAGGTCTTGTTAGTTTTGTCCGTGTTACGTATTATTCTTTCAATATGCTTGTCCATTCTTCCGATTAGTGTCAGGGATGTCGGGCATGCCATGAATAAGTGGGTTGCATCTTCTTCACCATTGTTGCAGAGCGGGCAGCCCAGGGGGACATCAATTCCTTTGTTCTTAAGTCTGATTTTCGTTGGGGTCCCATTAAGGATATTCTTCCAAAGAAATGTTTTAATTTTTGGTGGGCAGTCAATCTTCCATATCCACTCTAATGGGTCGCAACTAGTTCTTCTTGATTTTGTAATATGATCCAAAGCGCTGGCCGTGGAAAACCAGCCGTTTCTGCTAGCTTTCCAATATAATCAATCTTCAATCTCTGTTTTAGGGATATGGATTCTTAGGATCTCGTCTACAACATTCATCGGGAGGTTTTGTTTCAATCTTTCTTCATTCCAAGTTTTGTCTAGTTTTATAAACTGGTCGATTGTTTCGGATTCTTCTATTTGGTCTTGCAGTCGAATTTCTTGAAGACAAATCTCATTACATAGCCATTTGTCCTTCCAAAATCTAATTGTTTTCCCGTTGCTAATTTGCCATATCAGCCTTTGGCAGAATTCGTCTTTTAATTCCATCAAGTTGGTCCATTGCCATGAAGTGTTTTTCTTCTTTTTGTAGTCCCAAATGTTGTCATCTTTAAGATATTTGTCTCTAATAATTTTCACCCATCTATTCTGGGGCTCAGCTAGAACTTTCCATAATAACTTCATTTGAAGGGCCTTGTTCATATCTCTTGTTCTGTTTATGCCAAGTTCACCTTCATTTTTTGGTCTGCACACTTTGTCTCAACCAATTAAAGGCTTGTACGTTGATTCCTTATTCCAGAAAAAACATCTGTTAATTTGGTCAAGCTCTGAATGTATACTTGCAGGAAGCATGAAATTTTGCATTAAATAATTCAGTTTGGCAGCTAAATTCGCATTGACTAGAATCGCCCTTTCTTGTTGGGATAGTTCATTTGCTCTCCATTTTGTTAATTGGTTCTTTGTTCTCCCTAGAAGCTCACCAAATGTCTCATTTGTTACTCTGCCGTTAATGATAGGGCAACCCAAATATTTTTCTAAAGATTCTTGATTTGAAATTTGCAGGCAGTTCTGAAGTTGTTGTTTTCGTTCATCTGAGATCCTTCTGATAGCCTGGAAAGCTGATTTTTGGAAATTTATTTTTTGCCCAGAGATCTCACAGTACTCGTCCAGAATACTTTTCACTGTCGAGCATGCTTCCGATGTCGCTTTGGCAAATATCATTATGTCGTCGGCAAAAGAGAGAAATGGAATATGATCACCATTTCTAGATATCTTGAACCCAATAGAATTTCTAGTTTGGTCACATTGATATTGGAGTCTCCTAGCTAGCATTCCCGCGCCTGTGATAAATAGGTACGGGGAAACTGGGTCACCTTGTCTCAAGCATCTAAGTGGTCGAAACGTTTTAGTTGGTTCGTCGTTTATGAGAACGAAGAACGATACAGTTTGGGTGCATTCCTTAATCCAGTCACAGAATTTTCTGCAGAACCCAAATCTTTCCATACTAGCAAGGAGAAACACCCAATCCACTCTATCATAGGCTTTCTCCATGTCTAATTTGATTGCAATCCATCATTCTCGGCCTTTCCTGCTTCGAAAGGTATGAAAGATCTCATGAGCGATTAGCACATTGTCTTGAATTGCTCTGTCAGTTATAAAGGCTCCATGAAATGGATGGATAATTTTACTCAACAAGGGTTTCATTCTATCCGCCAGTATTTTCGCAATGGTCTTATAAATGGTCGCGCAGAGACTGATTGGTCTGTAGTCATTTGTTGTTTTCGGGTCATCACCTTTTGGAATTAGAGTGATAAACGTTTCGTTTATTTGTCTTAGCATCCGTCCTGAATGGAAGAAGCCTTTGATAGCTTTTATAATTGATGGTCCCACTAGATCCCAGTAATGTTGGTAAAATTCAGCAGTCATACCATCCGGACCTGGGGATATGTTTTTTCCAATGGAGAAGAGATCGTTTTTTATTTCTTGGTTCGTGATTGGTCTTGTGATCAGGTCATTGTCCTCATCGTTGATCTCCGGGTTTATCAATGAGAGGTATTCTTCCAATAGTCGTTTGTTGATTTGTTCTTTTTTAAACCGTTTTTCAAAGTCGGCCCTAATTTCTTCTCTGATGTTTTCTTCGCCAATGATTGTAGTTCCACTTTGGGTTCGAACTTCTCTAATAATTTTCCTGTTTCGGCGACCTGTTGCTACTTTGTGGTGATAACCTGAGTTTGTATCCGATAGTTTCAGATGTTTTGTCTTCGCTCTTTGACTCCAATATATTTTATGAAAGTGCAATAGCTTGTTCTTTTTATTTATAAGTCGTAGTTGCTTGTTGTCGTTTCTGGATTGCTGACTTTGGTTTGGGTTCGTTTGTAGTTCTATCAGTTTATCTTCAATATCTTTCAATTGGTGGAAGATATTTCCAAAAGTAGTTTTATTCCATTATTTGGTTAATCTTTTGAGGGTTTGCGTTTTCTTAAACACTTGAAACATAAGTGACCCAACATAAGGCATCCGCCATGCCCGAGCCATAATGTTACGGTAGTCTTTTCTTTGGAGCCACATTTTCTCAAATTTGAAAGGTCTAGCCTTTTTATTTTCATTGGTTTTGATTTCTATAGAAATTGGGCAGTGATCCGAGGATGAGAAGGCGTTATTTTTGGTTGCTATTTGTGGATACCATTGCAGGATTTGATCTTGTACAAGAGTTCTATCTAGTTTCTCATAGATGTTGTTCACATCCGTTCTGTTTTTTCTCCAAGTGAAACCATTACCGAGCGTTGGGATATCAAGCAGGTTACATTGGTTCTTAAAGGTTAATAGTCTTTGAAATCTATTTGGGTGAGGAGGTACACCTCCAATTTTTTCGGAGTAACATTGGATCTCATTTAAATCCCCCGTCACAATGGAAGGGATGTCAATCCTTTGAATGTGGTCATGGAGCCTGGACCAGAATAGGGATTTTTCACCCTCTTGTGCATGCGCATAAACAAAACAACAAGCAAAGGTCGAACCGATGTTATTGTCATCAATTTTCATTGTAATGAATCGATCGTCTGTTCTCATAATAGAAATTCTCCCACTAGGGATTTGGTAGTTTTTCCATAAGGCGCAGATCCCACCCGATCTACCCCTCGCAAGAACCCAACAAATTGAATCGAACCCTGCCTTTTTCCAAACGGCCTCCAACAGTTGCGATTCCGTTCTTGTTTCCATAAGAACAATAATTTGTATATTTTCTATTTTACATAAAGTTTCTACCTCGGTCCAAAGGTGTCGTTTCCCAATCCCACAACAATTCCATGTACAAATCTTCATTCTAACTTATTTTGGTATGAATTTGTCATTTTCATAGTTATAGTGTCCTGGTCTTGAGGTTGATGTTTACCTTTGTCATACGGTTCATTTCCGTTGATAGTTCTAATGCATTTATAGTTCTTGAGTTTGGTGCTAGTTCCCTTGTCATCCCAGGAAGTTTTAGAGTTACTTGATTTGACCATTTGATCATCTATTAATTCTTGTATTTTCGCTTCTTTTGCTACAAGCTGAATTCTCGTCTTTCGGGCTATATTAAAGTTTCTGAGTTTGGTGCTAGTTTCCTTTTCAAGGTTCCTTTGTTCAAGATATGATTGGATGGGTTCAATTGGATTCGACTTGGGAATAGGGATTCTACTTACATAAAATAACACTAATTAATTAAATGAATAAACAACTCGGCCCACAAGATGGTACTCAGCCAAGCCCAAAGGTTCACTCGACACATGTGTTGGACCACTCGACAAAGGTGCATGCCGAGTGTGTGTCGAGTACATGTCGAATTCAAGGGGGATGGTGTCGAGTCTGCATGAGTTTGGTTTGAGGACGGAAGTTCATCTCTTGCTCCAGTTGTGTAGCCTTGAGCGAAGTGATCCAGGGTGGCCTGAACCCTTGCTCCATCGTTCCTTGGTAACGGACAAGAAGGGCTTTGGTTGCATCTTAAATCTTCTTGGCCCTTGCACGAGTGATAGGGCCATCGAATGGAACCTTCATATTGTCCTCAATGTCACCAAGAGTCATCGATAATTGCACTGCATCATTCTCCTCCACTTGACTTCGATTTGTCCTCAAATCGTCGTCAGAGTCATCGTCAGGCACGAACAAGGTTAGATCGGCGATGTTGAATGTAGAATGGACGTTGTACTTATCGGCAGGGAGATCCAGCTTGTATGCATTAGGACCCATCTTCTGAACCACTCTGAATGGTTCATCTCCCCTGGGGTCCACCTTAGATTTTCGTTCTTGCGAAAACCTTTCCTTCCTGAGATGCAGCCATACGAGATCACCAACGTTGAACTGCACGTCCTTACGATTCTTGTCCTTCACGGCCTTGTATTGCGCAGTCTTCCTTTCCAGCTGTGCCTTGATACACTCATGCAAGCGCTTGATGAAGTCCACTTGCTTAGTTGCATCCATGCTCTTCTTTTCCTTGAGTGGCCGAGACATCATGTCCACCGGAGTCAGTGGGTTTCGGCCATAAACAACTTCGAAGGGGGTTTGCTTTGTTGCAGAGTGCCTAGACCTGTTATATGCAAATTCTAGAAACGGTAGGCATTCTTCCCACCTCCGAAGGTTAGTTCGCAACATGACTCTAAGGAGAGCCCTAAGAGTTCTATTTGTAACCTCAGTTTGGCCATTTGTTTGTGGGTGACAATAAGTAGAAAATAGCAATTTCGTACCCAACTTAGACCATAAAGTTTTCCAAAAACAGCTTAAGAATTTAGAGTCAAGATCAGAAACTATAGATAAAGGCAATCCATGTAAGCGAACAACATCTTTAAGAATAAGTGTGCAACATGAATAGCGTCATCATATCTAAATGAGGCTCCTGACTCATTTGTTCGAGTCAATGTGTAATTGACCTAGGTAAAAGAGTAAAAGAAAATGAGTCAATAGATAGTACTTGTACTAAATCATGCTAAAAAGTATTTTTACTAAATCAATATAAATTTTTTACCTTTCTACCGATGAAATAATGCTAAAAGTTGAAACAAGTTCATACCTTTGTGGCATGCTAAATCACGCTAAAAACCCAATCAAAGTAAAGTGCATATACAAATTAAACTCATGGAAACTTTAACCTTTCTACTGATATATTCATGAAAGTTTTTCTAAACACAAATTACTCATTATGTTGCAGCAAACAAATAGGAAAATTGAGGAACCTGTGGTGGTAGATCAACGTGGGAGTAGATCCGTGGAGAGATTGACGTAGAGATGACAGAACAGGGGAAGAAAGATACATACAAAAAAACATGGAAGAAAGACGGTGGAGTCACAAGGCATGTGGTTCGAGGAGATCGATCGAATGATCAAGCTAGAGAAGTATCTGTGTTTGAAAGAGATTGGTCAATCAAGAGAAGTAGGGTTAAGGTTGACTTTTTCTCATTATGTGGATTAACTCCGGTCCAACTCTTTATTACGGTACTACGTATTATTATTTCCTAATAAAACCGGTTAATAAAACTCAATGTTATTGTTAATTAGTAAAAAGTTGTCCACGTAAGACGCCTTGTCAAAAAAAAAATTATACATAACTCGCCTCGTCATCATTTTTTACCTGTAAAAAACCCCGTGGTAATATATTATCACTACCTTAATTAAGGTCGGGATATTTTCATTACATTTGAAAGATTAGGATATATTTTTACCATATCCCCAAAGGTGGGGGTATTTTAATTAGTTTTCCCATTGATATATTGGGTATATAAGCATTCAGAAGTTAGCGAGTGAATTGACCAAGTAAAGTCATTACTTATAAAAGTATCATTTCGGATACTCCTGATACATGAATTGACCCGGTAGAGTCATCCGTAATAGCTAACAAGAAGACATGAATATCAAGAGTTTGATTCGATTTCGGTCAACAATAGAATAAATTCTCCTTTGTAATTTATGTCCAGGAGAGAGCTTTATATTTACAAGTTTTTAAATGTTCGGTTTAGGCACCGAAATCTCCCCAGATTACACTAAGTTGTTGTAAACCAAGAAAGATGATGTATATGGAGGATTGGGTCAACATAAATGATCAAATACCTAGAATTTATCACGGATGATCAAATACTTGGTATTTAGGGGGAGTGGAAAAGGAGATCAAGAAGTAATATGTGCATGGAAGAGAAGTGAACTGAATGTTCAATGGACTATATAGCAAACAGGTTAGTAAAGATATTAGTAAATGCAAAAGATAGTGACAAAAGGCACATTTATAACAAACAATTGTGATATGTCCACTAGTATAAAACTCCTAAAGAGATTTCATGAACATTAACAGTGTTAGAATTAACGGAAATTTCGCCAGGTACCCCTGGGGTATTGCAAATTTCGCGGGGTATACAACTTTTTTACAAAATTCGCGTGGTACCCCTGAGGTTTTAACCCATTTCGCCTCGTGCCCTTCTCGGTTAACTTTAACCTTTTTGTGTTATTTCCGTTAGTTTGCTAAAAAAAAAAAGAAAGAAAGAAAGAAACGACGCTCAGACAAAGACGCGAAGACAGAGAGCGACGCGAACCCTCGCTCGGACTCTGACCTGGTGGTTGCGCTGCGCCCTCGCTCGGACCTGGTGGCTGCTGCTGTGCTAGGGTTTGGACCTAGTGGCCACACTTCTGCAAGGGCGGGTTCGGACCTGGTGGTTGCGCTGCACCCTCGCTTCAGTACGTGTAGAACGAAGAGAAAGGTAAGACTTTTGCTGTTGCTGCGCTAGGTTTGGTACTTTGGTGTTCTTGTTTTGGTTGAATTTGATGCATTTGGGTGTTTTTGTGATGTCAAATTTAGGGTTTAGGTTGAAATTGATAGATTTCGAAATCGAAATTTCGTTTCTCAATTTAGGGTTTTTGTAGAGGTTCATTCATTTGAAAACAGTAGCTGAACTAAATAATGTTAAATTTGTTTCTGTTATTGAATCTGTTGGTGGATCTGCTATGAAATAATGTTAAATCTGCTATGAAAACAGTAGCTGTTGGTAAATCTGTTGGTGGATTTCATATTGTTGTTAAATCTGCACAAATTTGTTCATCGATGAGTGCACAAATTTGTTGTTAAATCTGCTATGAAAATAGTAGCTGTTGGTGGATTTCATATTGTTGTTAAATCTGCACAAATTTGTTCATCGATGAGTGCACAAATTTGTTGTTAAATCTGCTATGAAAACAGTAGCTATTGCTGAATTTGAGATCATTATGCAGGATGAGTGCACAATCGTCCACAACTTGGGGAAGAATTGAAAAGAAATTCATGCGGCTTCGTTGCCGCCACGAGGTGCCTGCTATAGTTTTAACTTTAACAGACACGACTAAGGAGTCATATCTAAAACGCTTTCATCGATGTCCGTTTTGGATGGTATGTTCTAGTCACTTGTGTCAATTTAGAGTTGCTCCCGTTAGATGCATATACTTTGATATTTGATTGACAATGGGTTTGTGTGTTCACTGAATATAGGGGAAATATGATTGCGGTTTTTTTCAATGGTGTGAGAACGACGCACCTACTATGAAATCTAATCCAGCATTGCAGAATAGTACATTTGAAGATTACAAATCAAAAGTGGACTCTCTTGCAATTAGCCTTGCGGATTCAAAAGAGAAGAGAAAGTTCTTAAAATTGAAGGTGAATTCACTCGAAGTTGAGAATGCTTCTTTGAAGACAGAGAATTCAATCCTGAAGTCGGACAAATATTCGAATGTTGCAAGGGATCATTTCTCCACAAGACTTGTCCTTTATTCTTGGGGTGTTGTTGTTGTTGTTGCAGCCTTAGCTTACGTTGTGTCGTTGATGTTCTAGCATTTGTCGAATTATGTAAAAGGGTAGGTTTATCTAGCTGTCTAATTAAAAAATGTCGAATTTCGGTTTTTGTTAAATGGGTTTTAGTTTATGTGAGGTTTGTTTCTGAATTGTTATCTTAAATGTAAGATTGAGTAGTTTATGTGAGGTCTTCTTCCTAATTTCTTGCTCCTTGGGCCTATGTTGTCATGAAAGTATGGCACTTTGTCAATGTTTTGTTGTTCATGGTTTGACTTTCATGAATCTAAATATCTAATTTATACCGTAGAATCTACTCACAAATTTACTCTAGAATATGCTTACAACCTATTCAATGTATGGTCTTGGTTTTCCTTGTTGGAATTGAACTTTAGGGATTTAAAAGAATTGAATGAATTACTTTTATTGCCAACCTAACTTGTGAATATGATTTGTTAATGAGTCATCGGTTAAGATGCAATTGATTTCATCCCCACTGTCATCCTTGCTCATAAACACTTCAACTATATGACTGGCAATTGCCCTTGTTGTGCAATTGGATCGCCCTTGTTTCTTAGATGCAATAACCAGCCATTTTCTGGTAGTATATAGTGCATATACAGAATATGCTGCATAACCAAATTAAGACTAAATTAAGGCAAAATGATAAAAATCCTGACAGCATGTCGACAAGGAATCAAAAGGTAAGCTAAAGACTTCAACAGATTCCTAAATAACAATTGTTCAAAAGCTAAGCTAAAGGTTTTGACAGTAACATCATCCTTCAAAAGGTTCCTAAATAACAATTCTTCAAAATCAAAGCTAAAGACAATTCCTCAAAACACTTCTTCAAAAGGTAGCAACCATTCTCCTACTGAGTCTCAGCTGTCCACGGGGCCGAGGACATAACCTCACCGAGAGACTGTACTTGTTCAACATTGTTTGTCTCCTTCGATTTTTTTGACCGTGATCGTCGTTCAACTCGGATGCCTTGTTCCGCTCTCACCTGTCGTGCAGTTGGGCCCCCTTTGCACGTCTTGACATTATGCCTATATGCCTGCGACAATCAAATGGCGTAATCGTTACAAACAAATGACAAGATGCATGTGAGGAAAACTTCTCAAACAGTACGAGGAACAAGACCTGGCATCGTCCACATCTCACTACGCGAGATCTCTTTCCTGCAGGAGCTTCTCCCTCTGCTGGCTTTCTTGCTTTCGCCGATCGTCCGACTCCCCTTTTCATGGTTGGTGGGTCTATTATTGGAAGATCAAATGAAGGCCATTGCTCTTCATCCGGGACCGCCCTGCAATGAAATGGATTTCAGAGGTGGCTACCAAATATTTCTTTACATTCCTATACTATTTATTGAAATTAGATTACCTATAGTTAACAGAATATGTTTTCTTATACAACCGTGTGGAATACCACTCGGACACATATTGCTCTGGATGGCCCCTACTCTCGATTATAGCCCTCACAGCATGTCGACAAGGGATTCCTCTGATTTTCCACTCCCCACATCCGCACGTGAAATCCTTTATGTTGACGACCAATGAGGACTTACCTTCCATCACCTCGTACTCAGTGGGTGAGGCCTTGAAAGCCTATGAGTGAAACATGTAGGTGCAATGAACAGCCTTGAAAGCCTATGAGTGAAACATGTAGGTGCTATAAAATGTTACTTGCAAAGCCCTTGACGCCATGACCGCCTTGTCTAGCTTGTCCTTAGCGTGTTTGGTTATGCCATCATCCGGTAAACTCTCTGCAGCTTCTCGCCTTTTGCAATGTCTGACCATAATAGTGCGTCTAACTCCTACAATAATCCACTATAATGTTACAACCCCCTTATAGCATATTAATTACGTAAAACAAATACAAATTGATGGATAGTTGTACCTTCAAGCATGGATAAGACGGGAAGGGCTCTATCAGCACCTAACGTGGAATTAAATGACTCCACGAAGTTACTAGATGTATGAGGTGCATGTAGAGTATGATCCTACCTAAACCGTGCCCAACACTCCATCTCACCCACATCTTTAAGCCACTTTACAGCTCCCTTCCCAGCCAAAGTTTCCACCCTCTCCATTGCTCTCCTAAATTTATGCTCGTAGAAATCTTTGCAACACTCCCAAAACACATCCTTCACTGGCAAGCCTGAGAATGCCTTCTTGAAATTAGCTAAAAGGCGTGTGCAACAATAACGACGACCAACTGATGGCCACACTTCTGCAAGGGCGGGTTCGACACCCTGCATTGGGAAACACATGTTAGGCCTTATAGATATGTAAACCAATACAAACAAAACAAAAAAAAAGTGCTTAAGGGGGATGGAGAATCTCGCCTTTTACCTGTCAGATATAATGCACCAATTGGTCCTCTGAGTATTCTTCAATACCTCCCTTAGTCGATAGAAAAACGAAGACCAAGTGCTCTTACACTCATTCGCATACACACCATATGCTAGAGGATAAATTTCGTTGTTGCCATCAACAACAATTGCAGACAAGACGATACCACCATACTTTCCTTTCAAATGACATCTGTCAACTCCAATCAATCCTCGACACCCATGAATGGCTCCATCAATCATTGGCTTCATCGATATAAACAAGCTCTTAAATTGCGGTGGCCTTTCGGGGTCATCTCTACCTTGTGTCCAAACAACATGAGCTCTAGATCCAGGGTTGGAAGACCTCACCACCTCACAATATCCCGGTAAACTCCCATAAGAAGTGTCATGCTTTCCATTAATGATTGCAAGAGCAAGCGATCTTGATTTGTACAAGGAGGTTGATTTCATATTTATTCCATATTTAGTCATTAACAACCTTTGCATAGTTTCTCCTGAGATTTCATCATCCGCTCTAACATGATCAAGAAGCTTCTTCGCAACCCGCTCCGGAGTTGCCATCGAATTGAACTTCGTGATCTTGAGACAACTATGAGTACCATCCAATGTCTTAATTGCCCATGTTACTCCATCTGTCAATCTTGATGCGTGAATCCTCCACTTACACTCCGACTGTCCACAAATAGCAGTATACCTACTCTGATATGCTTTTAGCACCACAACAGAGAAACCCTCATGAACACAATAATCTCGCAGTACATTCAGCATTGCATCCTTATCCAAAAAAATCATCCAGACTTTCAGTTTAATATTTCCGAAGCTATTATCACCATACAACTCTCCGCTCTCATAAATCCTATCAAAGTAATCTTCGCCATCATCACCAGAATCACAAATGGCATCATTATCAGTCAAGACCAATGAATTATTATCAACCAAGTTCACATCATCAGAAGCCAAAGCAACGTCATGGGATGCATTAGAAACCAAATCAACATCAACCGATGCTTTAGAAGTCAAATCAACATCAAGCGATGCATTAGAAGCCAAATCAGGATCAAGCAATGCACTAAAAGGCAATTCAACACCAATCGATGCATTAGAAGGCAAATCAAAGTTAGCCAATTCAACCTCAACCGATACAGAAGCAGGAATTGCATAATCAAACACATTCTCTTTCGTTCTACTAATCTCACCGGATGTGGGTTCACTACGTGTAGAGTGACTTCAACTTTTTGGTACAAAAGTCCCTCTCCTTCTTGCTGTAGTAGGAGGAACCTTCCTACTATAAGCGGATTGACTACCATGGCTTGACCTTTCCATCGTTTTTTTCGGCTCAACTAAACCCCTTGCCAATTCTAGAGTCTTAGAAGGTGAGTCACTAGATCCTATGGCTAGTTTAATCAATCCCTTCTCACCATATATATTGATCATATTCACAACATTGATGTCACTCTCTAATTGAAAACTTTGGCCATTATGAGCATACCATAATGTTGGATTCTTGGGGAGAAACATGCCTTTTTTTTTTCCGTCCCCTCTAATAATTCAGTAAACATATCCAATACGCTACACTTATCCGGGTCCTCCAACTCAAATTCAATGTAATCTCGATGAATATAACGCATTTGTATGACTATCTTATTTGCCATCCTACAAGAAAACCCCAATTCATTGTAAGAAATAGGCTAATAGTTGAGAAACCTAAATTACCATCATAAGAAACAAACAATTTATGTTGACAGTAGGTTAATTCCAATTGAGTCAAATGAATGAACCTCTACAAAAACCCTAAATTGAGAAACGAAATTTCGATTTCGAAATCTATCAATTTCAACCTACACCCTAAATTTGACATCACAAAAACCCCCAAATGCATCAAATTCAACCAAAACAAGAACACCAAAGTACCAAACCTAGCGCAGCAACAGCAAAAGTCTTACATTTCTCGTCGCTCTACACGTACTGAAGCGAGGGCGCAGCGCAGCCACTAGGTCCGAACCCGCCCTTACAGAAGTGTGGCCACCAGGTCCGAACCCTAGCGCAGCAGCAGCCACCAGGTCCGAGCGAGGGCGCAGCGCAGCCACCAGGTCCGAGTCCGAGCGAGGGTTCGCGTCGCTCTCTGTCTTCGCGTCTCTCCTCGCGTCTCCGTCTTCGCGTGTCTGAGCATCGTTTCTTTCTTTCTTTTCTTTTTCTTTTTTTTTGAGCAAACTAACGGAAATAACACAAAAAAGTTAAAGTTAACCAAGAAGAGCACGAGGAGAAATGGGTTAAAACCTCAAGGGTACCACGCGAATTTTGTAAAAAAGTTGTATACCCCGCGAAATTTGCAATACCCCAGGGGTACCTGGCGAAATTTCCGTAGAATTAATTATGAGTTGTCTTGAAATGACCAGATCCTTGATTATCGTTAATGACACATATCTAATTTTGCACTTGAAGTGCTTGATAATAATAATTAGAGCTTCTAAACAGAAGTATATCTACATTAAAATGATTAATTTAATAAGTTAAAAATTAATATTTTGGACCCGTAGCTCCAATATTAAAGATGTGAAATCATTTGATTATGAATGAATGTCCTTAAGATATCCAATAATTTACATTAAAATGATTAATTTAATAATGCGATTGGTTTATTGAACATAAGATATCCAATAAGCAGAGGATTAGTTGGAAATTAGTTGAAAGCCCTAAAAATATCTCGACCTGTAGTTCGAGTGTACAAAGAGAGATATATTACAATATGAAGACAAATAATCTTTTCATCTTTAATTAGATTGTGAGAGGATATTAAGTCCAGAAGTATCATGTCTTTATAAAATTGGTGATTTATATGCTCAATTGAGGGGAGAAAAGTTGTACTCTTTTCCTTAACTTTGGTTTTTGTCCCATTTGGGTTTTTCCAAAGCAATGTTTTTAACGATGCAACTCCCCTCATAAGGATACATTGTATATCCCAAATTCTAGAAAGAAATAATTCATGCAAAGATTAATTATTTAAGCATGGATTTTTTGGACCTGTAGCTCCAACATTGAAAAGTGTAGTATCAATTGGTTTTAAGTGGGTATTCGTACAAAGGAAAATATAAAGCAAAATTGATTGCGCAAAAGCCTATTAAAGGTTACATGAGAATGTATTCACCATGAGTGAATATAATTTTGGCTCTAAATGTAAAAGACAGACGTTGTAGTTTCATACCCATATAAATGAAAGAATTGATTGAAAATGCCTGAAACATTATTATCAAAATCCTGTCACGTGCATTTGGTTAAAGATCCTTATTAGAGTACCTGAATTACCTATAATTTTGAAAGTGGTGACATTTTATTAGGCCCCGAAGTACCATAGAAAGTTGTACTCATTTCCTTAATCTTGGTTTTTATCCCACTGGGTTTTTCTAAGCTAAGGTTTTCAACGAGTCAACTTAAGCACCATTTAATACATCAGATCCCCCAGATCAACAATGCACTAGTTCCTGAAGTACCTTATGCTTGTGCATCCAAAACAGCTCATCACCAATACATGAAAGTCAAGCGCGTCAAAGTTAATCATGAAGATATTCGAGCTTATACACATTAGAGACAATGTTGAGATTCGACCATAAGCTCGTGAAGACAGCGCCATTAAGAAGAATGAGAAGACTTCAAGAAAGATCTTGAATTCAGGGGAGTATAAACGCATTGCACTCTTTTTTCTTTCGATCAGGTTTTGTTCCACATAGTTTTCCTGACAAAGTTTTTAACGAGTCAGTATCATCAAACCGTATCGTATGTCATTTGTATTTTTCCTTGGTCATAGTTTTGGTCCCACTGGGTTTTCTAGACGAGGTTTTTAATATGACAATTTTGTAATATTAGTGATGTATATCCAATGGGGAATGTTATAATATTATTATATGAGTACGTGGATATACATGAGAAACCAAAGTTATGCTTGAGACTCACTTGTACCAGTAATACCTATAAATAGGGCTCATCATTAACTATAATAGATATGAGTTTCCACTCTCTTCTCTCTACCTCTCTTCTCTATTCTCTTTTTATACTTCTAGTTTATAACATGTTTTTTTTTACATATAGGTTTGGGACTCCGCATCCTAATGCGGACCTCTCTCCGCAAAGCTTTGCAGACGTTTTGTCGATGGTCTTTTAGGGCGCGTTTGACCCGATGCCCGGTGAGGTCCGTAAGAGGTAGCAGAGCTTAGTCCGCAGTGGGTTGCGAAGTTTAGCGGTGTATTTAGTTTTTCCGTATTTATATCATAGCATTGGGAAAAAAAAAACTCATGCCTCCCAAGTCCAGAGTCTCAAGTCTTAAGGGCTTGTACATGGTTGTACATTTGCCATGTACTAAGGTAATTAAATGAAAAATAAAAAAGGAAAATGGCAAGTACAATGGGGAAGTGGACTTGCAGGAGTACACTGCAAACGGAAGGACTTCACACATTTCAATTCATTTCACCATTCACTAATCCAATGAACCAGTGACACGTGGATCCCACTCACCCTTTGGTACTCACGGATTGCAAGGCAATTTATTTGCAAATGTAAAAACCAACTTGCATGTATTAATGACAAGTTTTTTTGTTTTTTATAAATCGATTTTCTTAAGTTAAAATTAATCAAAAGAAATTATAAAAAATATATTTGAATAGATATTAAATTTATCTACCCATAAACACCAATTTTGCATATGTTTGTTAAAAAAAAATCGATTACCAACAATATGCTTTATTAATTATAATATAAGTTTGATTAAATTTAATGCCAAATTTTTCTATAAATAGATGCACCTCCCAACTTCATAACTTATCCCAACTCATCCAGTTTCCTCTCTTTTTAATCTCAAATTCCGTTCTGACACTTGAAATGGATCCGAATCAAAATGCACAAAATTCCCCCCCAAGCTTCTTTGATATGTTATCTATGTATACCCAACAACAACCCAATACAAACTCAAACCATCCTAGCCTGAATCCACCCCCTCTTGATCAAGCTCATTCCTACTATCCCAACATGATGAATCCCATACAGTATTATCCCACTCCAAATGTCATTCCCGTTTCAAATTCATTCGAATCTCCACTATTACGGGGAACACAAGATAGCTTCCCAGTTTATAGCACCCAAGACGATGTCCAAGATGAAGAGGTGGATGAACAACCAGCTTCGGGACGTACGAAGAGAAGGCAATGGAGTGAGAAGGAAGATGAGTTGCTTCTTAGTGCATGGTTGAACACCAGTAAGGACGCTGTTGAGGGAAACAACCAGTCAGCATCCCGATTTTGGTCAAGAATAGCAACATACTACAACAGTAGAAGGGGAGTGATGGCTCCACGCGATGCAGAAAGATGTAGAGCGCGCTTTGGCCGAGTTAGCCATGATGTTAGCAAATTCGCTGGTTGCTTCAGCCGGGCATCAAGGGCAAGGGCGAGTGGGAAATCGTCCGATGATGTCATGAACAATGCTAGAATCATATATAGCACAGACCACGAGAGGCACGCATCATTCAAGAATGAACACGCATGGCGTATTCTAAAGAATGAGCAAAAATGGCAAATTTCAGAGCAACACCGTGAAGAAGGGGCCTCAAAGAGAACGAAGGTTAACGCGTCAGGGTCATACACGTCGGGATCCAACCCCCCCCCACCCCCCACTCCAGGATCCAACCCCCCCCCCCCCCCCCCCCCCTCCAGGATCCAACCCCCCAAGACTACTTTGCCGAGACACCGACCTATCCAGAGGCGATGTTTAGGCATCGGTTTCGAATGAGGCGACATGTGTTCTTGCGTATTGTCAATGCACTAACTGGTGCATATCCATACTTTCGGCAATGTCGAGACGCCGTAGGCCAGCTAGGCCTCTCTCCGTTGCAAAAATGCACTGCTGCCATGCGCATGCTTGCATATGGAGTTGCGGCTGATATGATCGATGACTATGTCTGTATTGGTGCAACAACAGCACGATTGTGCTTGTCAGGCTTCGTTGATGGGATCGTCTCTCTATTTGGAGATGAGTACCTAAGACATCCTAACAACGTTGACATGCAACGCCTAGTCCATGTGGGGGAGCAACGCGGTTGGCCTGGAATGATTGGGAGTATCGATTGCATGCACTGGACTTGGAAAAATTGTCCAACGATATGGAAGGGTCAATATGCTCGCGGTGATAAGCCCCCAACCGTTGTTCTAGAAGCAGTGGCGTCGTATGATCTATGGATTTGGCATGCATTTTTTGGAACTCCAGATACATGTAATGATATAAATGTTCTTGATAGATCACCTGTATTTGATGAAGTGTTGCACGGAAGAGCTCCAAAGGCAAATTTTATAGTAAATGGACATGAATATGCCATGACGTATTACCTGGCGGATGGAATTTATCCTCCATAGCGAGCATCAGGGCCGGCCCTAGGGTAGGCCCAAGAGGCCGTTGCCTAGGGCTCCCTACCGAGTAGGGCCCCGGAAAAAAAATTATGTTATATTATACTCCCTCCGTTCTAAAATATAAGACTTTTACTATTTACGCACGCTTTCTTGTGATGATAAAAACTATATAAAATATTAATTTTTTTTAATAATCTCATACTTCTTACTAATAAGTACGAGATTATTAAAAAAAATTAATAAAAAAATTAATATTTTATATAGTTTTTAACATCCTAAGAAAACGTGCGTGAATAGTAAAAGTCTTATATTTTAGAACGGAGGGAGTATATAATTAAGGTATTATATATTATTATATTTATACGTAATAAAAGATTTACGAAAATTTATACGTAAAAAAAACTCATTTGTGATGAGACTTTAAATATTTCGGATCAACGATAAAGAGTGTAAGAAGGTCTCCGTCTTCTAATTTTTGTTATAAATGCAAAAACGGGTAGTTTTTAAGTAACAAGTTATGCTATTTTAATAAATTTATTTAAGTGATTATAGTATTTTATTTGGATAAATTTGCAAAGTAATAATATGTTTTAAAGTGTTTAATCATATTGTTTTACATTCATGAAAAAAAAATAGAATATTAAAAAATATTTTTTTACTTTTATTTCTCACTAAAAAATTCATGTTTGTTTAATAGGACTTGTAAGGAAATATAATTAAAAATAGTAAATTAGTATATTGGTAAATCTAAAAATCGTAGTATTTTGTGGTGTTATGTCGAGTGATTGTATACTAATCAAAGTCCATAAATTTTCCTTTTAGTAATGAAAAGAAAATATGAAATTTATTACAGTTCAATAAATAAAAAAATTGCATTGTTTAATAAATTTTTAAAAAAAATTATGAATATATTTATTGATAAAAAAATTACATCGCCTTGGGCCCCGAAAATCTCAGGGCCGGCCCTGGCGAGCATTCATCCCATCGATTCGACGTCCATTTGGCGCAAAGGACACGTTGTTTTCCCAAGTCCAAGAGTCGACTCGTAAAGATGTGGAGCGTGCATTTGGTGTACTACAACAACAATTTGCTATTATTCGTCAACCTGCACTTGTTTGGGAATTGAATTTTTTCGGAAAAATAATGACAGCTTGTATAATATTGCATAATATGATTGTGGAAAACGAACGTGATAGCCACCAGCTACACATTCACACTGCCGATTTCGATCAGTTGGAAGAGCCTGAGCCACCCGCTTCAAGAATACCTACCGATATGACTGCATTCTTATCAAATAGGGCCCAAGTTCGAGATTCGGCTTCGCATCATCGACTGAAAGCCGACTTAATTGAGCATATATGGCAGAAATTTGGACCTTCAAGACATGATACTTGATTCCATGTGTTAGTGTGATCCTTTTCTTTGAAGTTTCGTGTCTTCTTTTGTTGTTTATCATTTTAGATAATGTATTTGAATTATTGCAATTTAATATGCATTTGGGTTTTTTTACAATCTTATTTTATTAATTTATTAATTTCAATAAAATTTATTAATTAAATTATATTAAAATAATAATAATATTCTTCTATTGTAAAATAAATTTGTACGTTGAAATTAAATAAATAAATGCAATATGTCGGATAATAACGTAAGTATTAAGTGATGAAAAGTCGAGGTAGGACCCGTAAGTAGAGTACAGGGATGTGGGTGGAATTGATAAAAATAGTAAAGAGTGTACTTATACTGATGTGACAGGAAAAAAATGGGTTAAGTACAGAGGTAAATGTGCATGGTGGCCTAAGTCCCAGCTCCACTCCACTTCATCCGGACCTTTGCAGCTGCACCTCCCTTCTTCCGTTCCGCATGTTACTCACCCAGTTCTCAAATTAGGGTTTTTGAGAGTGTGGAATCGAGAGAATGTGTGCTTCTCATGCTGCTACCTCTCTCCCTTCCGTTACCTACACCATCTCTCTCCCCCGCCTCCGTTCCGAATTTTGCTACACCCCTCGGATCGCATTTCTCAGTCACTACAGTCTCAGAAACCCTACCGTTCGATTTTCTTCCTCGATCAATGACAGGAGCTTCGAAGTATCCTGGTTCCCCCCAGATGATTCTGCATCTGATGGCTGTGGTGGCTGGGCAATTGTTGAATCCCCTGTCCGAAAGCAACAAACAGGTTTTGTTTCAAAATTTCGGCCTTTTCTTTTTTTATCGGGATTGCCCTATTTTTCTTCGAGGTAATGCCTTTTTTTTTGGATTAGAATTTGCAATTGAGGCTCTTTTTCTTGCTGTATAGGGTTTCCGAAAGGTTTGGTGTTGAGCATTGGGACTTCAGTTGTTCTGCTTGCTGCCTTATTTCAGTTGTCGTTTGCAGGAAAAGGTCAGACAAATTTCTTTGATAACTTCTCAATTCACATTTCAGAAACTTGTTACTATGTGGAACTATACATTACTACGTGGAACTATACTCGGCAATTTTGCACTTGCTGTGGATTTTATTTCACGTGATTATCTCTGTGCTGTGCAATTTTTTGCGATTGAGGTTGATTTGGATGAGTTCTGAAATTGGTTTAAATATTTTTAAGTAGTAGTTTTTCTGTTCTGAGTTTACATGACGGGCTTTTTTTTTGTGGGTCTAATCATAACACAATAATTTCAGGATCGAAGTTGCTGCCTAGGAACCCGTTGCATCTTTTGCACAATATATTTAGCTCCTCTGTGGCCAAAATTTCTGAAAGCAGTATTGCTGAACAGCCTGAACCCGACAAATCACCCAGGGACAGTGTTGTTTCTGAGCTTGGTAAGGTAGATCCGTCTGATCCAGCTAGTGAACCTGCAGTGAAATTGGGTATGTGTTGAGGAAATGATCACCCATGTGTGCTAGCTTACCCATGTTATCTGCATGCTTTCTCATCTTGACTTATTTGTTTTGCAGAAAATACCAAACCTCGTATTGTACCAGTTGCAGTGGATTCCAATCAGGAAGAAGCTTTAGCTGTGCTGAAGAAGTTGAAGGTTGATGCTAGATACATCTTTTTCTTCTTACATTGTATTTTAACGAATATTTTGTGCGGGATTGGCTATTTAGCTTTTAACAATTTGAGGTTACCCTTATTTATTTCCAAAATAAATATTTGATGACTGTGGTAATGATCCATGATAATGGGCTGTAGTTCATGTTGAGTAGATCTCCTTTCTGCATCCTTAAAGTAGCTGATGTTTTTATGATGGAAGCATAAGTATATGCATATGTTTAAGGTCTGCAGATAATTGGAAACGATGTTAAGGCTGGTGAGCTTTGTAGTAGAAGGGAATATGCACGATGGTTAATTCGAGCTAGTTCTTTGTTGGAGAGGTACTTATATTTATAGAACTAATTCTTCTTGCAAGCCCCCTTTCCTTCTTGGTCTTTTAATCTAAGAAGTGCTTGATTGCAGGAATGGGAAACACAAGATTGTTCCAATATTTACTCTTTCTGGATCCACTGTCACTGCATTCGATGATGTTGATTTTGGTGACCCTGATTTTGAATCTATCCAGGGTAGGTTAAGTATTTTAATGCATAAATGAAATATGCATTTTTTAAAGGAGTTATAATGTTTTGCCTTGATTCATTCAGCACTTGCAGAGGCTGGAATTGTATTTAGCAAGCTGTCCGAAAAGTACTCATTTGAAGATCAACAAAGTGGGGTTAATTTTTATCCTGAGAGGTGATTCATGAGTCTAATCGACAAGTCTTTGACCTTACATGCTTGTATAAGAGGATGAACTATACCTTTTTGTCTTTTACTTTATGAACTTGATGATCTTGCTGATACTTAGGTTCATATCCCGGCGTGATCTGATAGACTGGAGAGGTCAACTGGAATATGATTTTGCATCTGCAGGAAATATGGAGGTAAAGTGTGTTCTACTCTGTTCCTTGGTGTTTATTTTGTTCTGAAAGAAGTGAAAGGTTCTCAAACTTCTTTGAAGCTTTTCAAAGCTGTTAAAAACCTGACTTGTTTGCAGTCCAGATGTCAAAAATGAAATCAGATCTCTTGGATACGAAGGAGATTAGCTTAGATACACTACCAGGACTCTCTATGGACATGTTAGCTGGGGAAACAAGCTTGCATAGGAAGGTTTTTGGTCGGTGATCTTGTCTTTCCTTCTGAGTATCACCTAAACATACAAGCTTGCATAGTTAGTTTCTCTGGAAATCATTGCCTGCTATTATCAGTCTATGTAACAGGCCTGCATTTTCTTTCAGGGAAAGTTAGGAGGCTTCAACCAAATAAACCTGCAACCAAAGCACAGGTAGCAGTAATACTGACAAGTGGTCGTATGGATGAAGCAATTCGTACTGAATTATTAAGAATTGAAACTGAGGAATCTTCCAGACAAGATGCAAAAGAACAAATCAAGCGTGAATTACTAGATCGAGAAGTGATACGGAAGTTTTGGGATGAAAAAATGAAAGAGGAGAAGATCCACCACACGGAGGCAAAGAAGCAACTTCTTGAGGCAATTGATGAATTGGAGAAGGGAAAGAGTCGTCATCAGAAAGAATATGATGAGCGTTTGAAGAAGAAAGCAGCATTAGACTGCCAGAGGCAACTTCTTAATGGGCTACAGTTTGAAGTCAATGATATGACAGAGCGGCTTGGAATGGAGAGGGATGAACTGATTGCTGAGATGGAAACTTTACGTGTCATTTCAAGTGAGTTACAAGGTAAGAAGGAAGGCATGCTTGACGCAAAATCTTGGCTCGAAGCAGAAATGGAAGCTCTTCGGATTCTGAGGTATAACTTTAACATTGCATTTTCAGATGTCTGATGCATTATAGTATTTCTATTCACTGTTCCGTATCATTGAACTAGATAAGAACACTCTAGTGCTGTTCTTTCAGAGAAGTAACAAGGATTTGAAAAGCACTTGTATCATTGAACTAGATAAGAACACTATCGTGCTGTTCTTTCAGAGAAGTAACAAGGATTTGAAAAGCACTTTATATTGATTGAAATCACCTACAGTTTTAGTACATGGGAACATCCTGCTTAAAATTAAACTCTCGACTAATAATAACATTGATTATTTTACATGACTGAAATTTGTTGTGTGACAAAAACTGTCTATGATGGGTGCAGATCTTGGATTGAGGATGAAGCAAGGAAAAACCAGGGCCGTGCAAATGTTCTAAAGGAAGTGGGACGAAGATGGAGGTGGAATGGGCATGAATAAAGGTGCGCGTTGCCCATAAGTCACATTTTGTTTTGCTGAAACGGTGGTCACGGTTGTGTAATAATGCATGCTCTTAGCAACTCATGGACACATTTCATCTGTAACTAGATTGTGATTGACTGTGCCGAGTAGGGAGAGAGTAAGTCAATCCGGGTTCTGGAGGAAGGCAATTTTATGTTGGTAAATATCTGTTTTGGTACACAGCAGTGCCTTTGATTAATTTACAGTATTGAGTTTATTTGTTCACAGCCTATTACTGTAAATTTACAGTATTGGGTTGATTTGGTACACAGTGCCTTTGGTAAATACTACGTATCTGTTTTGGCAAGAGTATTACCGTTTCACGTTCAGCTTATGAGGGCTCCACAGACCGCAGTTTATTTTTTTTTTTTAAATTAGGAAAAAGTTTGGGTGAGCATGCTCTATTCGAAAGCATCCTTACGGATGAGGTTTAAAAGACCGGAGTTGTTGCAAATATCGGTACCCCGGCTGAGTGGCAAAGATGTACAACCTTCTCAACCACTCTATTGCGCAAACGGAGTTTGTAATTGAGGTGGCAAAGGGTTTGTTGGAATTTCCAAAGGACATTTAGATTTGTTATTGAGGTGGTACGGACAGTAGTTGATTTAGCTCAGTTTTTATGTTTTAATTTTCGTTCTAGTTTTCCTTTTGCACTCCATGTGGGGAGATCAGCACCCATCTCAGAAAGTTCTTTGATTTGTTTACCGTCAACAAATTTTTGGCTAAGTCCAACACCCCAACGTGAACTAGCAATACATACATAAGACATTAGTTATTCATTGAATTTTCAGATTACACAAGCACATCTCATTTGAATCAAATCAAACTTTGCATTAGCTATAGTCTTGCTTACCGTAAAGGGAGTTTAATGGTGTTTGGCCATGATACATGCATCATAAAATACACTGTCACTACCTGTAAGGTGACATCCCTGAACATGCTTGAGCTTTGAAAAGGAAATATGTCCTAGTCTAGCATGCCACACTTGGTTAGAAACAACTTTATTTGAATGAAAACTAGACTTAGATGACTTAGAAGCCACATGAACTGCACTGGCTGTGGGAACCAGCTTCAGTTTGCAAAGTAGCCTTCAAAAGCCTTCCAGTTAGCCTTGCTGCACTAAGAACTTCTTGACCACTCTTAGGGTCCTGAAACACACACTTTGTTCTCTTAAAATTCACATCTAAATCAGTATCATCAACAATCTTTCCAACTGACATCAGATTGGTCTTGAAATCAGGCACATGAAATACATTTTTCAATAGAATTCCTAAAGCAAGTTTGATATCCCCAATATCTTTAACTTGCCTTATTGTCCCATCTGGAAGACAAACTTTAATTGGATGATTCAACACACGTTTATGTTGTAACAATTTCTCATCATATATCATATGATCGGTGGCACCGGAGTCAATGATCCAAGTCAAAGCATCCTTAATCCGAGTCTTAGAAGAAAACATAGCAAGAGATGTACCTGCACGCTTGTTGATGCCCCCTGAGCTTGTTCTTTGCCTCTCATGACCTTCAAAACCTCTTGGCAAACGACATTAGCAAGGCCATGTCAAAACCTGTCTCATCCTCTGATATCTCTTCTTCATTATCATCCAATGGAGACTCAAAAATTCCTGCTACATTTGTAGATGACTTAGTTGCCTTCTTGCCTTTCGGATCTTTGAACCAATCTGGATAGCCAATAATCTTGAAACATCCATCCACGGTGTGTCCAGTCATTCCACAACGACTACACACTTTGTCTGATTTATCCTTCTTGAAGGATTTCTTGCAGCCATTTGATTTGCCAGCAGCAAAAGCACTACCATCTTGTGAAGAATCACCACTGTTTGATCCACCAACAGCTTCTACATGTTTAACCAAATAGTAAGCTCTATTAACAGTTGGCAACGGATCCGTTGAGAGGATCTGATTCCTCACACTCTCATAAGTGTCTCCCAACCCCATCAAGAATTGGACGAGTTTGTTGCGGTTGTCAGATTCTTCCAATTTCTTGGATAATCCACAACTGCATATGTGTCTAGCTTCACAAGTACACTTTGAAACTCCTTCGAGAGTAAGAATTTCATCCCAGAGCTTCTTTATCTTGCTGAAATAATCAGCAATGTTCAGATTTCCTTGAGTCTGATTGCACAAGCTCTTCTTCAGCTGATAGAGAAGAGGACCATTCGTCTGTGCATTCCACTCCTCAATTTCTTGCCAAAGCTCTCTCGCAGAATCAACGTACATGAAACTCTCAGCTATCTCCGCATTCATGGAGTTCAATATCCAACATCTCACCATGTAATCACACCGATTCCATCTCGGAATATCTGCCGGCGTGACTGACTCTGGATCGGAACGTCCATCAATGAACACGATCTTATACTTTGCTCCAAGTTCCATCTTGATTACTCGGCTCCAGCTCAGGAAATTGAGTCCGTTGAAGGTGTTGGCCACCAATTGCGCTTCTGAATGATCGGAGTTGGAGAGATTCAGTGGATCGTTCATATTTCAATCACCGGATCCAGTTTCTCTGACCACACCATTCGCAACCAGATTCTCTGCCATCTCTTCCGATTTCCGACTTCAATAGCTTCCAATCAATGATCGAACACTGTCGAGCTCTGATACCATCTAAAGGACCCCGAATTGATCAAGGATCTTCAATTAGATCGCCATGGAAGCACTGGATGAAGAACTGAAATACAGTGGAGATGGAGAGGGAGTACCCGAAAATGTTGAACTGATTTTTCTTGATTAACAAACTCCACCCAATTACACATTTATAGCCCAAAAGGCCCATATGTCTGTGTGGACTAAATTGCCCCTATTTTACACTTCTGTATTACTAAACTACCCTTGCCTATATCATCCTCTATAATTGCACTTACCCTACCGTGATTGGTTGATAGATATTGCACTTTTATAGAACCCTACCGTGACTGTTGAGAGATTTATGAGTTGAATATGTCGCCATCATTTAGGTCTATTTTGCACAACATTATTCTTTTCTTTTACGGAAATTTCACGAGGTTGCCTTGTGGTATTGCAATTTTCACCGGAAATACAACTCTTTTACATATTTCATGTGTTACCCCTAGGGTTTTGGTTCATTTTGCATCGTGCCCTCCGTGCTTAAACTTAACAGAGAAGTTCAAAGCTCCGTTACTTTTGAAGTTAAAAAAAAACGAAAGAAAGAAAGAAAGCTCGAAGGCGAGAGAGAGACATGAATGCTGCCGATGAAGGGAGACGCCGATCACGTGGAGCACCTAGTGACGCATGCGTCGGAGTAAGTTTTCTTCTCTCCCTTCTCCACTGGTTATGGGATTTATGTTTTTTTCGATTGGGGGCTTTAATTGGGTTGAATTGCAGATGGAGATGGAGGGTCTTTGAATTGGATTGGGGAATTAGATTTAGGCTCTTTGAATTGGGTTGTACTCTCGTATTTAAAAAACGGAAGTACAATTTTAATTACACCTCCCCTCTTTCAAAGACGGGAGTACAACTATTTTATAACTCCCGTTTTCTAAATACGGGAATACAATTTTAAAAGTATTTTGAAAAAACAAACGAGTTTGATTTTAACTTAATTTTTTTTAAAAAAAAAATTAGAAACACACATAACTTTAATAAATAAATTGTAACGGTTACCCACGCCCTTGCAAGTTTTGTTAATAAATTATATTTTAGTATATCATATAAGAGTAAGTACTCTTCTTTACATAATGTTTAATATTTTTTCACTTATTTATCCAATAAAGAGTAAATAACCAAATTTATTGCATAAGTTACGTTTTGATATCCTTTAATATAATGTTTTATAAATATTTGATTTTTTTAATGAAAATTTGTTAATATAATTAATAAAAAAAATCAAATAATAATATAAAATAAATGATAACTAAAATATAATAAGATCCTTAAAATTCAAGTAGTTACATTTTGATAATGATTTTTGATACTTTACAATAACATATATATTGATCCGAACAAACTCAACCAAAATTATGTTAAACTTGTATAAAAGTATATGTGAGATAAACCGATATATTCTCAAACAATTAACTTAAACAGAACATAAAGACAAAATAATTTAGAGGCCGTATAAATAATGTGCGTCTATAATCATGACGTATGAGAATTTCTTCCACAACTCTAGTGAATCCCTTATGAGCAAATGTTAAGTTTTGCAAAGACCCATCGGGATGAAGCATGTGACTGAAAGTGAATTTTCGATACACGAGCATATTGTGGAGTTATTGCATTGGGGTCATATCTTGCATCTCATTCTTCTTGATTCTCGCCCTTGTATTATAAATTTGTTGTCTCGTGCTCAAATTCTCCTTGAAAGTATTTTTCAATGTCGCAAGAAGAGGAATTGGCTTTACCCCTTCGATTGTCAAATCTTTCACTAGTTGTATCTCCTCATTCGTCAATCGTCCCACCATCTGATGACCTTGCAGTCTAGGAGGCAGTTTATGGTTATGCATACCAAACTCCACTCTCAGATGCCATACATTTCTTTCGGCTTCCCAACCATACAACAAAAATGGATAATTTTTTTTTTAGACCTTCCATCCCGTGGGACTATTACTCGTACATCAGCACCTCTGATTTTCTTCTTACGATTTCTATTTTATCTATATTTTTCACATCCAAAATATACTGAGCCGTATCGGGTTGCAGAGCTATTCCAAGATTTTACAATTGTGAGAACAAAGTTGTTCACAAAAGCAATCTGACGAGCCCATTCTAACATCAATTTTCTATCCGACCAGTAATAATTATTCGCAAAACAAGGCGAATAATCGAATCCAACAATGTTCATTCTATCAAACTGAAAACAATTGAAATATCGTTGAAGATAATCAAATTTCACGAATTGAATCAATATTATTTTCACGAATTGAAAACAATTGAAATATCTTAATATTATTGTTGACTCGTTCGTTACCATTTGATGCGTGGTTTGACATTCTTCTATTCAATTCGGCGCAACTAGGGCAAATACCGGTTATGACTAGTATATTCGTCCTATTAAGAAGAAAATCAGTCCCCTTTTTGAAGCAAAAAAAAAAAAAACATACCCTTCTGTTTTCTAAATACGGAAGACCAACAACTATTTTGTACTTCCGTATTTAAAAAACGGAATGCAAACAACTATTTTGTACTTCCGTATTTAAAAAACGAAAGGCAAAAACAACTTTTCTCTCTCGTGTTTTAAAAACGGAAGGTATAAAGTTGATTTGACCTTCCGCTTTTCAAACACAGAAAATGTGTATAATATTTTCCAAAAAAAAGAGAAATAATTAATATAGCACTACTTCCGTTTCTAAAACACGGAAGTGTATTGTGTTTTTGGGTGCCCCACTAAATTTTTTGTGGTGCGGTTAACAACTCCCTTTAGGAATTGGATTTTGAATTGGGGAATTAGATTTCGAATTCGGGGTTTACCAGTCTATGTACACAGTTTGTGTTCAACTGTCATAACCAAGAAAATAATCTAGAAGAAATTATATTTGTTTGGAAATTCTCTACAAAATGAATGGTTTTCAAATTGATTTGTCTTCCAAATGTTTGTTTAAATGCCTTCCAACAGAATGGCAAATAATATGCCTATTTGCTTGATTAACTTTGGCTTATATTTCCACAACTCGCAGTGAAATCAACCCGTCAGAGAAGAGGAGGAAGGTGTGATGGAGGACAATTTCGATTGGAGGACAACGACCGAACAAGGCAATGACGGCGATGGTGAGTGGCTCTAAAGACGACAATGGCGCCGCCATGTAATCCCAGGTATGTGATTCAATTTAGGGATTTCTCGAATATTTGGGTTTATAGGTTTGTGATTTAGGGGTCTATCAGTCTATGGCTAGATTAATTGAGAACCACAAATTTTACGTTTTGTTATGCTGCTAGAATGAGGAATCAACATCCTCCATAGATTCAATTTGTGGCTAGAGTAATGGATTCATGTGATATTTAATTCTTGGAACATGAAGGGAAGAGGTTAATGCATATACTCAACTAGTATGTTTAACTTTTATCTTTAAGCTAATTTGTGAGCTATGGGTTTCAATTTGCTTATTAGTCTGTCTTACCAAACACATGATCACCTACTTTATTGATTGAAGACATCAATATTTTCTTGGTAGTTTGATCTGATTCAAACCGTCACCAGAGCTATTGAGTTGCTCTAAGATTTCTTTCTTTGATCTGCAGAAATTATGTAAGCTATAATACACCATTTCTAATATTGGAAGTAAGACCCTTGTTGGATTGAGTTTATTGGTGAAAATATAACTGATATTTAAACCAAACAGAGATGATATAAATTTTGTGTGGTACCCCTGAGGTAAGGAGTGATGTCTTGGACTAAAAGTCAAACATAGTTCATCACTTTATGTTTGCATCAACTCTATAGCGGGTCTTGCGCTTTCACCTTTCATGATACACAAGTTCGACTGACTTTCAGTTTTCTACTCTTTTGATTCTCTAGGGACATTATGGTTCACAATCTGGAAAGCTAGATAATGTATATTGTTATATAGTTTTCTACTTAGGCTTATATTGTGATTCAAGACAATCAAAATCAAGGCTAGTTCTCGCTTTCTGAGAAAATTAAAAGAATGAAATATAGGATATCCCCTTTTCCATGGTTTGATTCAATCATGATATATAATAGCAGAGTAAGCTATATTCTTTCCACTTTGTCATTAATCTTATTTATGATTGAGATTGACTTTATTTGAGACTAACTAATATTAAGTTTAGATTGATACGCAACCTATTAGCTCAATTGGTAGAGTAATGTGTTTGCGCACAAATATGCGAGTTCGACTCCCACATAGGCTAATATGTGCTCTTAAACAAAATGATGTTCAATTGATGAATTTACCGTACTAAATCCAATTTGGAGATGCAAATAGATTACTTGTTGATTATCACATCCAATTCTCTCTGATTATCATTTTTCTATTTTTGAGATATAAGGCAATAAACACATTGAAGTATGACAACAAACAAGATGCATTGTAAAATAGCTTTTGATAAAAACTAATAGATTGAAAGCTATTCGAATTTAAGGTTTCAATCCTTGTTCCACTTTAGCCTATGTGGGAGTCGAACCCACATTTATGTGTATAAACACATTGCTTGACTAGGTGAGCTAATACGCTTTATAAAATGTTGTGTGCATGTATTCTGAATTCATTTGGTGCTTGTTTCAGTTTCAATGAAATCCTAACCATTAAGAGTACTCAAAAATCAAATTAGTTTAACAGAACAATGAGTTAATATACTGTGTGTTTCTTGCTCTTCTACAAAATGAGCAATAAAGTATGTCACGCTCTCAGAAAAGTTGTTGTTACTCAAATGCGGCACAGAGATCTTGTATTGGAATTGAGCAAAAATTGAGCAACAAGAAAAATCAACCCATCTAATGCAATCAGCTTACAGGTAGGACTCATGAGATCTTTTATGCCATCTTAGCTTAAACAGCCGTGATGCCCCAATACAGCTTTAAACGTTAGTAACTCAAAGAATTCCAAACTCGAATTCACTGTAACCGAAACCCTAATCCCCAAATTTACAAAGTCAAAGTTAAACTCGAATTCAAATCTATCTAGATTCCAATCCACATCTATCTAAACTCCACACTCAAATTCATAAACTCAAACTGAAAATTCTAATTCGAAACACAAAATTTCAGGAATTTTCAAAAGTGCCTTACTTTTTCCACCCCGAAGACCCGTCGGCGCTGCTCGGTGTCGCCGAACTTCAATGCCTCATCTCCTTCCTTGACACCAGAGTAGTTAAAAGCTCATAATCGTCGGCGTCGTCACTCCTCTCGTTTGTTCCACTAGCGCTGGCGGATTCGAGGGCCACACAATAAATCGACGGACTCCCTCTCTCTCATGTGAAAGAATCGTCTTTGTTCCCAAGGCAATCAAGAGCTCACAGTCGCCATCGTCGTCCCTCCTCTAGTCTATCTCTCCGGTGCTAGCGACGTCGAGTACCACGTGAAAATTGTTGGCCTCTCTCTCGCTTATCACGTTGCCTTCTCCTTCTCTTCTATATGTAGCCTTCGTCACTTCAATCATCCTTTCTTTATTTCTTTTTTGTTTTTTAAATTAAAACAGACGGAGTTTGGAGCATCAGTTAAATTTAACCGAGGAAGGGCGCGAGGCGAAATATATACAAATGTCAGGGGCACCATGCGAAATATGCAAAAGAGTTGTATACCTCGAGGGTACCTGGCGAAATTTCCGTTTCTTTTAAAATACTCCCTCTGTTACGGAAAACATATCGTTTTATGAGTAAAATCATGTTAAGAAAAAATATTTTGTTTTAGATATTTTGGTGTTCACTTTTTAAAATTACCCTTGTAATAATTAGGGATTTATTAGTTGTATTTTTCAATAAAGTAGAAAAGTAAAGTAATAATTAGGGGTATAAGTGTATTTTTGTTTGCTTTTATTTGCTTTCTTAAAAAAATATGCAAATGTCTAAAATGACATATTTTAATTAACAGAGGGAATATGTAGTTAAACTTAAGTAGTAAAATTATTGGGATAACTAGCTAACTATCCCTTTTTCAATTTTTATAGAGGAAATTTGGTGAAATGTAGCTTTAATAAAATTTAATTAAGTAATTATACCCCTATAAAAAATTAGCTATGTAATACCCCTTTTAAAAAAATTTAGCTATGTAATACCCCTAAATTTTGGACGAGCTGATGATTTAAGTCTTCATACGGTTAGAAATCTTCTAAATACTTTCTCCAATATGTCTGGATTAACTATAAATTATAATAAAAGTTCTTTACAAGTTTCTAAAAATATTCCCGTCAGTAAAGCCCAGTCCCTTGCTCAACAGCTAAATATTCCAGTTACGAAGTCTATGGAAAAATACCTAGGTATTCCACTTATTAGTGGTAAGGTTAGTAATGTCTTGTTTGATGAGGCGATTAATAGTCTTAAAAAGCAGCTGTTCAAGTGAAAATCTAACGCTCTCTCTCAAGCTGGTAGATCGGTACTAATTCAGGCAAATTTAAATTCTAAAAAAAATTATTTAATGCAACCATTTCTTCTTCCAAAAGGAGTTCTACAAAAAATTGACCAGATCAACAAAAATTTCTTTTGGAATAAAATTCAATCTGATAACTATCATCCTCTAATTAGCTGGGAACATCTGTGGACTCCTAAAAAAGATGGTGGGTTAGGTTTTAAATCGGCTGAGCAAATTAATATTGGCATGAAAATGAAACTTCTGTGGAGAATCATAGCTGATCCAGATAATATTTGGTCTAAGGTAGTTACGAATAAATATCTCTCGACAGAATCTCTTATGGAAAGAGGTAGATCCAAAACTTCTTGGCAATTTGGTAGGCTTCTTAATACTAGGGATCTTTTCTCTAAAGGATTGCTCTGGTTAGTTGGTAATGGGAAAACCATTAATGTATGGTCTGACATTTGGGTAGATGCGCAATATCTGCATAGGTTTCGGAATGATCGTGATCCTAATTTAAAAGTATGCGATTTATTTACAAATACCAACTCTTGGGATACTAATAAGTTAAATTCTATCTTTCCTTCTCATATAGGTCAAGCAATTACTAATATCCATATTCATGTAACTGGTATTCCAAACAAGTTATTTTGGATTTACAGTAATAATGGAAATTTTTCTGTTAAATCCACTTCATCGCTTTATAAAACTAGGAATACGACGAAAATTCCAGCAGATTGGATTTGGAAACTTAATATCCCTCCGAATATTAAAAATTTTATTTGGAAAATTTTCTTGGATATCCTGCCCACAACTGTCCGGTTAAATAGATATATAAATAGAGTTCCTAGTACTTGTTCTTTTTGTAATTCTGATATTGAAGATACAAATCATTTATTGTTTAATTGTCAAATTACAACATCCCTTATTCAAAATCTGGGTGTTAAGTTGAACAAATGTTTCATTATGCCAAATTTAACAAGTGATGTTCAGGAGAATATTCTAAATACTAGGGCTCTTAATCTAGATTTTACAGATTTATGTCATTTATGACATTCAATTTGGGAGCTCAGAAATAGAATTATTTTCCGCAATACTTTTGATACAGGTATGATCTATGCGTTAACTCGAGCTATTGATAATATCTCTTGTTGGAATAAAGGTCAGATTAAAACGAAATTGCCTAAACGTGCTAGGCCTCCTGATAAAATGACGTGGAAATGTCCTCCAATAGATGTAGTTAAGATCAATGTTGACGCTTCGGTGAAAAGTGATACTCAACCACATGTTGGTTGTGTTGTGAGGAATAATGATGGTCAGGCTATTTGGATACATAAATGTAGGGGTGTTATTCGAGCCGAACGAGCCGAGTTTGGCATGTTCAAGCTTGTTCAATTGTTAAACGAGCTCGATCCGAGCCGAGCCCAATTTTTAAACGAGCTTTCTTTTTTGTTCAAGCTCGGCTTATTTTAGTAAATGAACGAGCTCGAGCGGAGCTTTTTTTGAGCTTTAAGTAGTTTTACTTGGTCATAACATATTAACTTAAATAAAATTTTAGAAATTCCATATTATTCGAGCTATTCGAGCCTAAATCGAACGAGACGAGCTTTTAATCGAGCTTAAAATCATGTTCAGGCTCAGCTTGTTTAGGTAAGTGAACGAGCTCGAGTAGAGCTTTTTTTGAGCCGATCCCGAGCCGAGCTCGAGTTGTTCAGCTCATATAACAGCCCTACATAAATGTAATGTTAGGATGGGTTCTGTCATTTTGGCAGAAGCTCCTGCTATTTATACAGGTATAAGATTGGCAGCGGAGATGGGGATCCGTAAATTGATACTTGAGAGTGATTGTGCGATCATCATCGACGCCATCAATTATGCGAACAATAGTCAATGGGAGGTCACTCAAATTGTCCAAGAGATTCTTTCTTTCAGAAGAGATTTTGAGAGCATAAGTTTTCAGCATTGCTATAGAGAGGCCAATGGTGCAGCTGATTTTATTGCCAAATCTCACTTTAATTGTAATTTTATTTTGAGCACCTTTTGTTGTGAGTTCCAGAATATCATCTTGCGAGATGATCATGGATGTCGTTAGTACATCCAACTTTTTGCCTACTGTAAGAAAAATTAAAAAAATTAGCCCCTAATATACACTCTGTTCTCTCTCTCTCCCTTTCTCGTTCAGATTTCCACTCTCATCTCTTAAGCCCTAGCAGGCAACCGCAATGGCGTCGAGCGCTCTCTGCCTCTGGCGAGCCCTCTCTTTCTCCTCCACTCTCGCTGCATGTTCCACCGCTACCGCTGAGCGTTGCCATCTACTGGAGATCTCTCTCACCGTTTCCGGTTCTAGTAGATCCCTAACCAAGCCAATCGACACCTCATCACCTTCAATCCAACGTACGACCAGCTTTGGGCTCTGATTTAGGGCCCTGTGCACCGGTTCGATATCTAAACTCGGCTCCCGCTGCGTGCACTCCACCTCGCTCTCCCTCTCAGCTCGATTCATAGGTTTTCGTTGGCGATGTAGGTTTGGTTTGGTCAAACTTCATGAAATTTCTCTCTAAGTGTGTTTCCATGGTAGCTCATTGACTCAATTTCAACTTGGATTGGTGGTTGTATTATTGTCAACGAAACCGGTAAGTTTTATGTCCATGATTTTCCCCTCTATGTGACTCGTATGCTAAAAAGTTGTCTGTTCTGGAAACATGCTGTGACTAGCTTATGTTTTATTTATTTATTTTGAAGGTAAATATATTAAAATGAAATAAATATTTACATTAAGTCAAAAGAGGCATTTAGGCATTACTAAGGTCTTAGCTAGCCTTTTAGGTGAGTAAGGCTCACATCCTACGGTATCCATTGGGGTGTTGGGGACCGAAGTCCTTGTGTGGTTCCTATCTCATCAAGCCACAGCTATCATAAGTCGTACACACACCTCAGGTGTAGCATAATATAACCTCCCATTCGGCTATGCCATCAAGGAGGGTATATCATATTACACCGAGCACCCTTAGACTTCACTATCCTACATTTAATTAGTACTTCAATGTCCTTAAGCCTTTCCAGTTAGATCAGATAGGCAACTAGAACAAAAGGTTGCCTAAACTTGTGTTACCCGAGGCTCTAATGTAGGAGAAAATAATGTAGGAAACAAAAAGTGGCGCCTACATTCTCGTTCAGGTCTGTGGTGGGATGCCATTGAAGTCTACCCTTAGTAAGCCTACCTGCAGTGAGTCTGCTGAGTTGAAAAATAGGCCATGTGTGTTGCTCAGCATTTTGTAGATGTGTATCTTTACAAGGTGGAGGATTTCGTCCGGCCTACTTGCTACATCTTCAAACACCTTCTGGTTTCTTGCCTTCCAAATGTAGTAGGTTGTTGCTCCAAGTGCTACCCTCTTTGCTTTTGAAATCCAGCTCCTTCCCTTAGCCTCTTTCTTCACCCATTTTAGTGCCCCTTGCATGGTACCCATGTCTCTCCACACACCTAGCCATGCCTTGACCTGTGACCAAATTTGGGAAGAGAAATCACAAGCAAAAAATATGTGTTCATGTGATTCAAGTGCTTGGTTACAAAGTTGGCAAATTAAGTTCACTTCCTTTCTCTTTATCTTGTCCTTTGTGGCTAACCTCCTCTTTGCTGCTAACCATAAGATGAAGGAGTGCTTTGGTAATATACAGGGGTCCCATACTACTGAAAACCATGGTGGCTTTGGTAGTTTCCTTCTGAAATGCTCATAAGCTGCCCCAATTCTGAATTTTCCTCCCTGGCACCATGATGTAAGGAGCTGTATTGCTTGTTCTTCATTACCTGCAACAGCTAAGATATGGTTTTTGATTTCCAGTACCTTCTTTATTAGAGGTGAGTCATTTATTTTATGAGCCTCCCATCCCCATAGATCTGTTTGTTGGAGGTAATAATGATGGATCCACCTAATCCACAGAGAATCCTTCTTCCTCCAAATATCCCATAGCAGACAAGATAGGAAGGTTGTGTTCCATGTTTTGAGATCTTTGAGGCCTAATCCTCCTTCTGTCTTTGGTAAACAAACATCTTTCCATTTAATCATGTGGGATTTCCAAAGAAACTTTGCACACAAACTATTGATTTTGTCAAAAAGCGTAGCGGGGGAAGGTAGTATAGAGAACCAAAAAGCCTGAATTCCTTGTAAAACATCCCTAATTAATTCCACTTTCCCTGTATACGAAAGAGTTTTAGAGTTCCAATAGCTAATGTTTGTGAGCAACTTGTCCAGGAAGGGAGCAAACTGTGAAATAGTGAGTCTTCCTGATGATATTGGTATACCTAGATATCTAAAAGGGAAACTCCCTTGTGTAAAACATGTCCTACTCACTAGATAAGCCTTTGTTTATTCTTTAACCCCAGCTAAAAAGTAGGAAGATTTTGAAGTACTTACCTCCAAACCAGACACTATAGTAAAGTGTTATAATGTATCTAAGAGAATCTTTATTGAGTCAGTGTCACCTCTTGACATTAATAAGATATCATCTGCATATGCTAGGTGAGTAATATGCAATAAACCACATTTAGGATGAAATTTGAATGAAGGATGTCTGGTTTTACATTTCAGAACTCTAGAGACGTAGTCCATAACTAACACAAAAATGAGAGGGGAGAGGGGACCCCCCTGTCTCAGCCCCCTCTTTCCTATGAAAAAACCACGCATAGTACCATTTATGTTAATGGAGAAAGAGGTAGTGGAGATGCATTCTAGGACCCAAAATATGAATCTTACTAGAAAATTCAAAGCATAAAGCATTTGTTCTATACATTTCCATGAGATAGAGTCATAGGCTTTTTTAAGGTCTAGATTGAGAATACATCTCGGACTAATCATTTTCCTTGTATATCTTCTAATAAGCTCTTGTAGTAGCATTATATTTTCATTTATTAGTCTACCTTCTATGAAGCCGATTTGGGAAGGGGAAATGAGAGTAACCAATTTAGGCCTAAGTCTTGCAGCTAGAATTTTAGTAATGACTTTGTATGTGACATTGCAATAGGATATAGGCCTAAAATCCCCTACTGTTTTAGCATTTGAAGACATGGCAATTAAAGCAATACTCATGTGATTGATCTGCTTTAGGAGTTTCCTTGAGCTAAAGAATTCTTGCACAACTTTTATAAACTGATCTCCTGTAATCTCCCAAGTATCCTTAAAAAATTTAGAGGTAAAACCATCTGGCCTTGGCGATTTTTCATCCCCAATGTCCCAAAGAGCTTGCTTGATTTCTTCTGCCCTGATTTGCTGTATGAGATCCTCATGACTGTTATTGTCCAGCAGCATGCCTCCATCTCTCACATATCTCAAGTCTATGTTATCAGTGTCCCTGCAGGTTCCTAGAAGGCCCATGTAAAATTGTTCAAATTGCTCAACCACTTCTTCTAAAGACATGGTTTCCAACCCCTCATCTTTAGTCAAAACACTAATGTGATTCCTCCTCATATTTTTCTTCATCAATCCATGGAAATAGGAATTACATTTGTCCCCTTGGAATGTATGTTTAGCCTTGGCTAACTGGGAATTAAATCTGAATTCTGCTTCTCTTAACCTTCTTGTTTTTTTTCCATAGAAAGCTCCAAGGCCTGTAGTAGTTTCTCAGAGTCAGGGTCCTCCCTCAAGGCTTTGAAGTTTTCCTCATATTCTTCTTCCACTTTCTTTGCTCTGGAGGTAATGTTTGAAAAGTGTCTTTTGTTCAAGTCTTTAAGTGGCTTCTTTAGGTTTTTGAGCTTCCTACACAACATGTATTGCTCTGCTCCAGCTCCATGAAACTACCAGTTTTCTGTTACTGTTTCTAAGAAATTTCCATCCTGGCCCCACATGTTGAAGTACTTGAAGCTGTTTTTCTTAAATCTCTATTGCTCTAAGACTTCAACTACTACTTGTGAATGATCACAGAAGGCTTTTGGTATCAGGTAGGTGGCTTTGCAGTAGTATTGTGAAGTATCCCAGTCCTCATTCACCATGACCCTGTCTACTTGGTAGATTTTTTCCCTTTGAACCAGGTGTGCTCTTGACCTGTCATAATTGCATCCTTCAGTCCAATCTCTGCGCAACAATCCCATAAGTCTGCTACTTCATATGATGTAACTGTTGAACATTGCTTCCTTTCACAAGACCTCATAATAGCATTAAAATCCTCTTGAATCAACCATGGGCCTTGTCTAGATTATGTTTCTATTTTCAAGTCTTCCCAAAGAGCCCTTCTCCTGACCACTGTATGTAACCCATACACCTGAGCAAACTCAAAGCGTTTCCCAGTTACTTTGCATCTAACCCGGCCACTAATCATCTGATTTGTGGTTTTCATATGCTGAAACTTCACCCTTGAACCATCCCAGATAACTACAATTCTTCCAGCACTACTGAAATCAAAATTATGCGCATAATTCCATTGACAAAATCCCTTTCTCATGATATCTTTCAGTTTCCTAGTATCCAGCTTTGTTTCTATTATTCCTAAGAGATCGAGAAATACCTTTCTCTCTCAAGAAACTTCTCACCGCTTTTTGTTTTGGGGAGCTGTTAAAACCCCTAACATTCCATGAGCCGAAAATCATCTAGGATTGTTTTGAAGGGTGCTAGGCCCTTTGTCATAAGGAATCCTCTTATCTTTCTTCCCTATTGGCCAATACTTGCGCCCAAAAACCAGCCTCTTGTGCCCTCTGTCTGTGTATGTCTCCAGTTGTTCTTCATCACTATCATCTGTCACTATCCCTTCTACAGGTTTATTTTGAGTGAGAGGTGGATTTCTGTTGAGCCTCTCACTCCTTCTAACTTCTCTCTATTTTTTCTCTACTTGTCCTTTATCTTGCCTTGAGTTTTCAGTCTCCCTTTCAGTCATTTTTCTTTCCCCTTTACCTGTGTGGGGTGTTTGTCTTTCCTCTTCTGCAGGGGAAACTTGCTCAAGGGGCATAATTTGAAGTTGTGCAGTCCTTTCCTGTTCTGTCTGAGCCTTGCTCATACTCTTCTGATTCTCCTCCAGGTCTCTAGGGATTTGAAATCTATTTTCCTCCACAAAGGTAACTTTCTTCCTTTTCTGCGCCTCTTATCTTAACTGTATCTGCCTCATGTCTTCTTTGTTCTTTTTTGAAACCTCTCTGTAGGTTCTATGAGTATCTTCTAGATCAATGGCTTGCAAGGGTGGTGGTGTAGAGGCTAGCTTTCTTTGGTAGGATTGGTTGATCCTGTTGATGGGGGAAAAAAGGGAGCTTTTAATATTGTTTCTAGTTGTTCTGGAGATGGAGGAGGGGGATCTGTGAGAGGAGTGTCGGTGGGAGGAAGGTTGGTTAGGGATGGGTTTATGTGTGTTTTGTGGAGTACAATTGGAAGTGTGAGGGGGTGGGTTAGAGCCTTCTCCATTATGAGTGACAGAGTTTGTGGCCAAGTCTTGAGTAGCATTTCCTTCTAGAGGTTGTGTTTGCACCTCTGTTCTAGGAGTTGGGTAGAGGTCAGAGGAGATGTGGTTAGGCTTCAGGGAGCTATGTGAGGTAGGAGGGGGGGGGGGGGGGGAGGGGGTCGATTCCTTCGTTGGTAAACTTTTCTAGGGGGGGCCTGACTTGATCTAGAAGAATTACCCCTTTCAAAAATTGGTGCTTTACCTTTGTCTCTACTTGTAGTCCTGCTTGCTGTGCACTTTGAGGTTTCATGCCCATAACTGGAACAGTTGTTGCACCTGGGAGGTAAATTTTCATATTCCGGGAGACAAGAGTGGTCTGGAGCATCTTCAAACTCAATGTGGATCACATTTTCCAATTCTTTGGAGCAGTCCATATCCACTAAAACCCGTGCATAGAGCTGTTTAGATCTGTCTTTAGTATACGCATCACTAATGATCGGATCTCCCAATTTTGAGGCAATCCTTTGTAACATTGTTGGTGTCCAGAATTCAGTGGGCAATTTATGTATTCTTACCCATATAGGAAGTGTAGAGAAAAGGGCCTTGTCAAAACTGAACCTATCCGGGACACATTTCAGAAACAAGGTGTAGCCCAGACCTGAATAGGTTTTCATTAGC
Organism: Persicaria tinctoria; assembly: GCA_037127255.1. Classification (NCBI taxonomy): domain Eukaryota; kingdom Viridiplantae; phylum Streptophyta; class Magnoliopsida; order Caryophyllales; family Polygonaceae; genus Persicaria; species Persicaria tinctoria. The sequence goes on along the minus strand of JBANSL010000015.1, from coordinate 35,555,449 downwards.
ACCTGATCTCTATCTTCTTCAGAGTGGAACTTAAACATGAACCATCATCCTTGTGCATTAAATTGGTGCTTTGACCAACCCTCTTTGATTTTCCCAATTGTCTGAAACCCAGGAAACCTGCCTACTACATATCCAACAAGGGAGAAACCCCAAGCTTCTTCAAGGCTAAGGCAGTCTTCCTTTTTAGCCTTTACTGTGTCACCTTCTCCAGATCTTTCAAATTCTAGCTTGAAACCCCTATATCTTACTGGTATGTCTGCAGTCGTTGCCCTACCAGCCCAGGCTCCTTGAAGAGTAGAGTTATTCGGATTTCTTTGTGAGATGGGGGGAGGAGCATTAGAGGTGTTTATGAAGGCTTCAGCTGGGGTAGGGTCAGAGTTAGGCGCATTCAAGTCAGGGTTGGGTTGTGAGGAGGGTTTGTGGTTTTCCGTAGAGTTAACAGGAGGTGGTGGTTATGGAAATGTTTGGGGTAGAGGAGAGGATGGGTTGAGGCTGTTCTCCACTGCTGTTGAACTGAATATTTCCAGAAATTTGCTCCTCACCTTCAGCTGTACTTCCCAATCTAATCTGTGCGGTCTCAGCCCCACATTCTTTCAAGTTTTGATCATCATGAAGCTCTGTGTTGAACAAAAATGCGTGAATAATTATAAAACATATTTTATTTAAATTTTTAGAATTTGAGTTCGACCCCTTTTGGTTATCCTCTTGATTCGAAGTTGTATTGACACCAAGACTTGAATGGGTTTTGGTGATCTGGGCTGCACCCGAAATTTTAACGGGTTGTCTACGTATCTCTTGGAAGAAAATCAAGCCTTACGTAGTTCAGAGTGTTTGAGACGATTTAATTTTTGGATTTGGTGATTGAACCCGACGAGCTTAAGCTTTATGTCGGATATCCTACGTACCCGTTTTGAACGGGATCAAACCACCTGTAGTTCTTTTAAGGACAAGTTTAATTTGATTTGAGATGGGCGACTGAATCCGATATATATTGAATTTTAATATTGGACTTCCTACGTAACTCATAAAAGAGCATCAAGCCTTCAGAAGATGGAGACAGGTGGAGCGAAGGCGGCGCGATGACAGAGTGAAGGTGGCGCGAGGGCGGAGCGAAGGTGGCGTACGAGCTGTGCAAATCCCGCTTTGCTGCTACGAATTGAAGCACCCAGATACGTCTTCGAGTTTGTTTGTTTGTTTTTTTTTAAATGCGAATTTCAACCCAAACTTCATGTTGAATCCGATTTTAGGATGATCCCTGGCTTAGTTTTCAGATCCTCATGAGAATCCCCTTTCTATTCAGTGTTTGATTTTAACACTCTGACTAATTTTTCCCCAAATTGAGATTTTAGGGTTTTTTGGTTAAGGTCGATCGGTGAAGGGCGTGGGAGGTCTCGACTATGAGCGACGGAAGAGGAATGCAACAGCTGAAGGCCCTGTCCTCCCGCAAACGGCTATTGCCGAGGTATGCTCGAATTTTCTGACAACCTAAAATTTTACAGTAGCACAACTTTCCCCTTCAGATTTCAGATCAACTTCTTCGTTTCATTTTCTTGGAACTTATTAGTTTGCCACTGTGATCCATGGCTTGATTTGATACTGCTTTGCTCTTGTGACTGCAATTTAGTAGCAATCAGAAGTTTGTCCAGTTGGTGGTTTTAGGACCCTTGTGTTAAATTTGGTATTGATCCCTTTGAATCTACCGATTGGAATTAGGGAATGAAACGGCGAAATCTCAGCAGTGTTTTAAATAGACTTTTTTCCTCGTCTATTTTGCTTGTAGCATCCTTATGTTTCCATGGTTTGATTAGCACAATCTCCCAGCTTCTTTTTTTTTTTTTTGTTACCAGATTCCCGCAGATTTGCCTTGTTTCGATTCATGTTTCGCTTGTAACTTTCTTGAATGCCATGATTCGATTCCAGCAATTCACATGATTTTGCCCTTATTTTGAACCGTCTATTTTTGGATTTGACTGATTCATGTCTCCCCCTTTTCATATGAACCAGGGGAACAATTCAGGCTAGAAGGTATTCAACTTGACAGGGCTTTTGGGAGGTATCTTTTAACCCTCTGAAATTTTTAGACTCGAGTTATGCTTTCGAATCTGCTTAAATACTTCTTTGTTGCATGATTTGTGCAACTCATCATTTACTTGTTTGTTGGCTTGGCTGGTTAATTTGTTTTGACAATACTTTTATGCAATTAGCTTCTTTCTCTCTCTTTTTTATTTGATTTGGGGGACTTTGCTAGCCAATTTGCACAGATTCAATTTGAAAAAAAAATAATCCTCGTGAGTAATCTGCGTGAGTTTTGTGAATTTCGTTGTTGTGTTTTTTTTGTTGAAGCTGGCAGCCTTAGCTTTGGAATTCTCTGCAGAAATTTTGACAGAAATTCACCCTTGTTTTAGGGTAAACCCCTGATTTCCTTAGGAAAATTATCACCTTGAGGACTTTGTTGTGTGAGACTGAATTTGCTTGCAATTTGTTTTCTTGATTTGGCCACCTAGTTTAAGGAAAATCCAGCATGAATTAGTCTGCTAGTTTAGGGAAAAAATCCAGCAAAACGCCCTCTTTTAGGGCTATTTGATGATTCCGAAACCCAGGCCACAAGCGAAAGCCTGCAAGGTTTGCAAGGGCCTAAGCCACGAGCGAAAGCTTGAGGGTTTGCAAGGGCGGGGTTTCGAGAATCAATTTTGGCAGCATATCGGCTTGATTTGGGGCAATTTGATGACTCCGAGACCCAGGCCACAAGTGAAAGCCTGCAATGTTTGCAAGGGCTTAAGCCACGAGCGAAAGCTTGAGGTTTGCAAGGGCGGGGTTTCAAGAATCAATAGGAATCCCCACGCATAGAGGGAGAGCTACCTTGTTAGCTCTCTTCTTCTTCTCTTCCATGCTTTCTGCGGACGTATTGGTGTGCTTTGTGTTTGTTTTCTTTTTCTCTGCAGCCTTTTTTTTTCTGCCGTGTGTTTCAGCCTCACCTCCTTTAACCCTAGGCTTGGCCATCTTTTATAGGGTCTAGGCATAGGAGAATGGATCATATCTTTTAATATTCTATCCTTTTTAACAGAACATATGTACCAAAAAAAAGATTAATCTTCTCTTTCTTTTCTTTTTTAGAAGATATGGGTAACGACATCCCCCCTTTTTTAGCTATTTATTTATCTATTTGTTTATTTTTTTCCTTGTGTATGGTACGAAGGCAAGATGAGTAGTAATCTGGCAACCACTTCTTCTTTGGGCTGGGCTGTCTTTGGCAGATTACTTGGGCTGCCCTCTAAAAAAAAGTCCATGTGGGTTTGTTTCTAACCCTACTAACTTGACCTTGTTTTACCTTGCAGATTTGAATATGCAGTTGAGCTACCTTTGGATTCCGAGAAACTCGCCACTCAAATGACGGGATTTGTACTCTCGGTTGCTTAACTATTTTAATTTTATTATTTTTTTTATGCTCGGCTGTCGTATTAACTTTTTATACTCTAGCTTATGAGCTTGTAGTACGTTAAAATGGTGTATTTGATATGTAACACATTTTGCGCACTCTTTTCTTGTTTGTAATCATTGTTAGCCAATTTGTATTCGTGTTTAACATCACATGAGAGCCTCCACGAAAATAATTTCATGAGCTTACACGATATCTTTGAATTAAACATGAATTTTTACTCCCAAACACTCTGTTTCCTCATTTTTCTCAAGAGAACACGTTCCAGCAGATTGATCATGGTTTTGCTTTAAGCCAGAGTCATCAGATGCAAGATTTTGTTTAACATTTTCATTAGATTGCACATTAATATGTCCCTCCATTGGGATCTTTTCATAGCTAGATTGTAAGACATGAGAGTATAGGGGAGCATTAATCACAACATTATGTCCCTCCATAGGGATCTTTTGAGTATGATCAACATGTAAAACATTGGAAGAAGTAGCATCTAAATGTCCCTCCATTAGGATCTTCTGCAGTTCATTTTCTATCCTATTAGGCCCGGCTATCCCCGGGGGAAAGGAGGAAGAGGGACTTACCTGAGCGTCCTTGGACGCTTTGTCATCTGTATCCAATTTAGCTCCATCAGAAGTATGTCCTTGTTGCAATTGCTGAAGAACCTCACTGTCTTGTTGGTTTTGCAAGTGTGAGATGAGTGAAGGTCGGGGTATCGTGCCTAGCACTATCATTCGGGGCTTGGATATATCGTTTCCAGCTCCAGGAGTGGGACTTGGGGTAGGAATATTTGATCTTCGACCTAGATTAGGAGAGAAACCAGCACCAGTCATTCTGAGGCCCTTCTTCGTCGATTTAAGAACCCAAGAATTTGGGGTTTCTTTCAGATCTTCATTTCACTAGCAATTATCAAGGCTTTAGCTTCAAGCACCCTCGTGGGAGTGTTTGCCTAGGTCAATTTGTATATAGGGTATAGGAGGCAATTCTTCGAAGCTTTTCTCTGTAACTTTAACCCTAGGAAATACGGGTTATCTCAATACTTCAAAAGGGGCCAAATTTTCAAGGTAGTAGGGTCAGGAGAAGATGAAGGTGCGAGAGAGGGTGGCGAATTGTGGAGAGGTGGGAGGAGGGGCACCCCTTTCAGCGTTCAGAGTAAGCCGACACTGTTCATCGTCCTCGATTGGTGCTTGTTACAAAAGGTTTTGAACAATCTGTGAAAGCAGCTATGAATCTAAGAAGGGAGTGCGGGGAAGCCTTTTGGAGGTCGGAACCGGCGTGTTTGGAATTTTTCGATCACCGGAAGGTGATATTCGAAGTGAGAACCGGTTTCAGGGAGAGGGTCAAGCTTCGGTTAACGGCTAGTTTCAGTTCGGACCTTTTACTGACTTCCTCTTCCGTTGGTTCCAATTTAAGGGATTCCGGTTCCGGCGCAAAGCGCCTTCACCGGTGGTGGGACACACTTGGAACTGAGGAGCTGGAGCTAGCTTAAGCTTTCCTTTCCAGATTAAAACAATAAATTCAAACGAAAAGTGGGATATGGGTGGAGTTAATGCGGTATGACGGTGGAAAGCTAGCTGGTTGGTGTGAGCATTAACTCATGGTCGGTGATGGGGCAAAAAGAAGATAGTGTATGGGATTCAAACTATGACCAGACCACTGGGGGTGAAGCACGAGCCGAGGTGTTGCCAATGAGCTTGCCGAGCCTATGGGGTGGCTCCAGGAAGCCTTGTCTTCGGGATAGAGCTTGCCAAAGCAAGGGGGAAGGCAAGAAGGGTTTTCCTTCTTTGAGAGTTTCTCTCTCTAACCACCCGCTTTGCTTTGACAACTTCCCCCCTTCCACAACTATTTTCTTTCGGCTGCAGTTCACTGTCAATTCACTAGCTTATGTTAGCACTTTGTTTAGTTGCTTGTTCTGGAGAAGCAAAAAGGAAAATTAAGAAAGAGTTGCTTCTGTTTGATGAATAAAAAGAGAAGAGAACATATGATACCGATTTCATTTTTGAAGAGCAAATAACAGTTCTCTAAAGTCATAAAATAATGTATTTATGCCTTCTACACTTGTTAGGATGCAAGTTTATACAGAGCATAGGTTTTATATGTGTATGAGGTTTTATATTCGTATGGGCTTGGTTATGAGTATTGGGCCAGTCCAAATTGCTTTCTGTGTATAAATAGCTCTTCTTTCATTTTCAAGTGTAATAAACAAAACATTGAATACACACATAAACCCAGAATTTCCCTCCGTTCTTCGTCTTCTCTCTGGTGCACAGCCCAGATCTCAGATCAAATTTCATTTCCAACATGGTATCGTTCTTAGATTCTTCGTTATATTCATCCTAGTGATCACCCAAGGATGATTCTTGTGACTCTTGCGTTCGATGGAAAGGGATTTGGTGAATGGAGACGTTCAATTCGTATTGCCTTGTCGGCGAAGAACAAAACTGGATTCATCACTGGTGCGATTGCTAAGCCGAGTGCAGGTTCTCTGAAGTTTTTGTGGTAGGATCACTGTAATGACACGGTGATCTCGTGAATTGTCAATAGTCTTAGTCCCAATATCAAACGCAGTGTGATTTACAACAACACTGCTTATGCGATTTGGCGTCAGCTTGAATCTTGTTACAACAAGATAGGAGGAACTCAACTGTACACTAAGCAGCAAGAGTCGTGCAACACCGTTCAAGGTACGAGTTCATTTTCCTCTTATTTTACAAAGGTGAAATCGATTTGGGATGAGCTTGATATCATAAAGAATATGCCGACCCGCACTTGTGGTTGCACCTGTGGTTTTGAAACTTATATATCGAAATCTGATGAAAATATGAACATAATTCCGTTGTTAATGGGGCTTAATGTGTCTTATAAGTCCAGAAACCAGATTCTGTTTCACAAGTCCATAAATTAGATTTTTTTGGCGATCAGATTGCATAATTGGTTGCCTTATTGCAGTCTTCAAGTTCTTCTTCTACTAGCAAAGAGCCAAGTGCAGACGATTTTGCAGGGTTTTCAGGTACGACACTTTCCACACAACTTCTAGATGGTCGGATTTGGATTGTTGATAGTGTGGCTAGTGGCCATATGTGTAGTGATCTCAGATTATTCATCAGTTCTTATGAGATGTCTCGGCCGTTTATGATCACTTTGCCTACGGGAGAGACAACTCGAATCACTATAGCATGAACAATAGAGATTATGCAAGGGTTTATCTTGCATAATGTCTTGTTTGTTCCCAAATTCGTTTGCAAATTGATATCTGTGGGAAAGTTGATCAGAGAATTGAATGCTTTTGTGATATTTACTGCAAGAAGTTTCTATTTACAGGCTCCTTCGATGATGAGCTCTATGAAGATTGGGGATATGGTGAAGGATCTTTTCGTTTTGGGGTACAATCCTCGTCAACAGTTAACTGCTTATTCAAATAAAGTGTCGATTGTTGTGGATGCTGCAATTTGGCACAAGAGGTTAGGTCATCTACCTCCTCAGTCCTCATAGACTCCAAACTATGCCCTGTGTGGCTATGGCAGATGGTTTGCATTCTGTTTTGAGATCTTGTTCCGTTTGTGCTCGTTCAAGACAAGCTCGTTTTCCTTTTTCTTTATGTTCTATCAAAACTAAAGATGCTTTTGATTTAGTTCATGTGGATGTTTGGGGTCCTTACCGTGTGCCTACTTATGATCATTTCAAATAATTTTTGACCTTGGTTCATGACTTTACACGCACTACTTGGGTACAACTGCTGCCTGACAAGTCTAGTGCACTCACTGTCATTAGACAGTTCATTGCTTATTCTGAGAGGCAATTTGGGAAGCCTGTGCGTATTCTTCGCTCTGACAATGCCTTGGAGCTAAGGAGTAGTCGTGAGCACTTTCAGTTTCTCCTTGAAAAAGGCATTATCCATCAACAGTCTTGTGTAGCCACTCCCCAGCAGAACGGGGTGGTTGAACGTAAACATAGGCATATTTTGGAGGTTGCCCGTAGCCTAATGTTTGAGTCTTGTTTGTCAAAGCGGTTCTGGGGGGACAGTGTCTTGACTGCTGTTCATATTATCAACAAATTGCCTGGCAAGTTGTGGAGAATGAAATCTCCTTTTGAGTTGCTTCATGGTGTGGCACCTAGTTATGAGTATTTTCGTTGTTTTGGTTGTCTTTGCTTTGCTTCTACACTCCAACAAGGGCGTGAAAAGTTTTATGCTAGAGCTTCTCCTTGCATTCTCCTTGGCTATCCTGGAGGGAAGAAGGGTTTCAAATTGTATAATCTTGAAACCAAGACTGTTTTTGTGTCCAGAGATGTCGTTTTCCATGAGGAGGTTTTCCCATACAAAACTTCTTCCATCCGCAATTATGATAGCCAACCTTCCTTTTCTCTGGCTCCACCTCCTACATCTGTTGTTGATGATGATATATCTGCTTCTGTCAGTGATCCACCAGGGGTTGTTCAGTCAGTTGATCAGCAATTTGTTCCTCGCAGATCCTCCCGAGAACACCATCCTCCATCTTATATATCCGATTATATGTGCTCTCTTTGCACTGACAGTGGTGGTTTATGTTTTCACACCATCACCTCCATGTTTGATTTCCCATCAGCTTCCTCTTCAGTTTCTTCTTCTCCATATTTTGAGCCTTTGACGTTCTAGGAGGCATGTGAGTATTCTATTTGGCAAAAGGTTATGCAAGATGAGTTTAAAGCATTGGATGACAATGCTACTTGGGAGATTGTTACATTGCCTAAAGGAAAAAAGGCTATTAGTTGCAAATGGGTCTTTAAAGTAAAGTGGAAAATAGATGGTAGTATAGAGCATTACAAGGCTCGTTAGGTGGCCAAAGGGTTCACACAAAAAGAGGGGGTGGACTACAACGAAACTTTTTCTCCCGTTGTCAAAATGACAACAGTCTGGGTGCTTGTTACAGTTGCTCTGTAGCAGAATTGGGCTATTATGCAACTCGATGTGAATAATGTGTTTCTTCACGGACATCTTGATGAGGAAGTCTTTATGAAGATTCCTCCTGGTTTTTGGTTCAAGGACAAAATCAAGCTTATCTCCTCAAGAAGTCCCTATATGGACTCAAGCAAGCTTCGAGGCAATGGTACGCTCGTTTATCTCAAGCCTTGATCAATAGAGGTTATGTTTTGTCTAAGAATGATCATTCACTGTTTTATGTCAAGAAGAAAGGCTTAGCTACTTTCATTGCGGTTTATGTGGACGATATTTTGATTACTGGGAGTGATAATATAGAAATGCAGGCTGTCAAAGGATTTTTTTGACACTGAATTCCGAATTAAGGATTTGGGTTCTCTAAGCTTCTTCTTGGGTATTGAGTTCATCAAGGTTGATGGAGGTTTGCTTCTTAGGCAACAACGGTTCATCAACGATATTTTCCTTGATTTTCCTTGCTCATGACCTCTTGTGGTTTGTCCTTTAAAGCCCTATTTGCAGCTGCACCCTGATAATGGAAGTTTACTGGAGGATCCGACTTCTTACATGAGGCTTATTGGCAAGCTAAATTTCTTATTCCACAAGAGACCAGACCTTGCTTTCACAATGCAATTATTGAGCCAGTTTCTTCATTGTCCACGTATCCTTCATATGGATGTTGCTCTTCATGTTTTGCGTTACCTTAAAGGTACAACTTCTAAAGGTCTTTTGTTGTCTTCCAACTCCAAATTTACTCTTCGAGCTTATTGTGATGCGGATTGGGCAAGTTGTCCTTACACTCGGAGATCTGTCAGTAGGTATTTGATTTTTATGGGTTCTTGTTTGATCTCTTGGAAATCCAAGACGCAACAAGTTATCTCCTTATCTTCGGCAGAGGTCGAATATCGTTCTATTCGACGAGTTTGCACATAGCTCGCTTGGTTAACCAGGCTTCTCCATGGTTTTGGGGTTCCTGACATTACTCTAGTGCCCATCAAATGCGATAATCAGGCTGTTGTTTATATAGGTCGAAACTCGGTTTTTCACGAGCGTACCAAGTATATCGAGTTGGATTGTCACTATGCTCGGGAAAAGTTGCTTGAAGGGCTGGTTACTCTTGATCATATTCCTTCCCACGCACAACTTACGAATTTTCAATCAAAGAACATTCCTGGAGTTTCTCTTCGAGCATTTTTGCACAAGATTGGAGTCTTGAGCTCACCGTCTCCATCTTGAGAGGGGGTGTTAGGATGCAAGTTTATACAGAGCATAGGTTTTATATTTGTAGGAGGTTTTATATTCGTATGGGCTTGGTTATGTGTATTGGGTCAGCCCAAATGGCTTTCTGTGTATAAATAGCTCTTCTTTCATTTTCAAGTGTAATGAACAAAACATTGAATACACACACAAACCCAGGATTTCCCTCCGTTCTTCGTCTTCTCTCTGATGCACAGCCCAGATCTCAGATCAAATTTCATTTCCAATAAGACTTGCCACGGACATTAGGATTTGGTTCTTCAATTTAGCGATATCCTATTTGTCAACTTGTGCGGGATTTGAGTAAAATAATGTATTTATGTCTTAGAGAAGTAAAATATCACTTCTAGAAAACTACATAAATTTCGACGCTTTTCTCCCGACGCTTTTTATAAGCGTCGGTAATTTTTGACGCTTTTAAATGTCAAAAAACTTCTACCTACAATAGCGTTGAGACATGGACATTTTCGACAGGTCCGGGTGTCGAGAATGGCATGCTTTTATATTTTAATAATAAAAAACCTATAACCCTAAAAACTCAGCGCCGCACTTCTCCAACCCGAGTCTCCATCTCCCCCCAACCCCAAACATCCCTCAGGAGCCTCATCAACCCTATCTCGATCTTTGACTCCAAATTTCAAATCGCCTATCTCAGGCTTCGAAATCGTCGATCACCGGCTTCACATCGCAGATCTCCGGGTTTCGAGAGAAATTGCCCCTCTTCGGCTCTGTATCGCAGATCTCCTGCTTTCATATGTAGATCTGCAATGCAAACCCGGAGATTTGCGATGCAAAGCAAGAGATCTTTGGCTTCGTCGATCTCCAACTTTGAAGAAATTTACAACTGGCTAGCAAGAGATCGAATTTTAGGCGCTCGAAAATGAGATTCAATTACGGCTCGGTTTTTGTCGTCATCTTCCTCGATCTGGATGGCCGATCTCGTCCAACTTGGATCTGTGATACTTGATACCAATATGTACTAGATAATCCTAATTGTATGCAGAATCAAACAAATTTGAATATTCTCCCTCAATGTTCTCTTCAGCTTCCCATCTTTGATCCTCTTTCGATTCAAAGGTATTATTCTATCTTCCATCATATACAGATCATACATATTTCTTTGATTTACTCGTGTTTCTGTCTCCATTGTCACATAGTTCCTATGAAAACCCTAGGTTTTGAAATTCGAAGTTTCTTATTTAGAAATCATGATTTCTCCATTTCCATGAGGAACTATGACAAATAGTTAGGCTTACTTTTGCCAATAGCCTAATCGATCTGAGGATTCTGAGGGTCTATTATTGTTGCCAAAGCCTGCTCTTTCTGTTGACTAAGGCTTAAGTGATTTCACTAAGAGTAGTAGTTGTAGTTGTTCAAGTTATTGTGGTTCTTGTCCCATCTAAAAAGGTTCATATGAAAGCATTTTTTTATGCTTATATTTCTACCATTTAAGCTGAGTGAAGCAGGCATTCGATTTTTTTATGCTTATCTTACAAATAACTATTCACTTGTAGGAAGTACTCAAACTTTTGTTTGTAGTGCTAAGAACATTCGATATTAAGTAGGCATTTGATTTGAAGTAGAAACAATTCTCTAGAGGCTTGACTGTAATCATCCAAGACATAACCAATAAGCTTTTTTTTTTTTGCAATGCTATGACCATTTAAGGATTGGTGCAACTGCTTGCACGTGAATCATTAACAATTTTGCACTTACAAATAAATATTTTCTTACTGGGTTTTGTTGTCTTTCTTCTCTACAAGGTCTACTTGTTTAATCTAATTACTTATATAAACCTTTCATATTGGACAAAGCAGATTAAATTTATGTCTTTTTGTGACTTATCATTACTTGTAAAATTTAGTCTGTAGTACTTATTATTTCACAAATTTTTATGTCTCATGTTGACATTCATGTTGCAAAAAATTCTTGAATAACTATTAATGGTCATTTAAGATTATTCTTATGGAGTGTCCCTTTCATATGACAGGGTGGCGGTTCTAGGAAAATTTGTCATCCCTTGTGATGAGGATGTGCTGACTTGATCATAAGTTGGTAGCTAAATGAAATTTTATGGTTGTGAGTCAGGTTTATTGTGGCAATCCTCTTGCAAAAAGCTTCTACAAGAATCACATCACTGTGAGTAAACTGACCCTTCTCATTATCATGATTCCTTGCCTTTTTTGTGCTTCTACAAGAATCACATTAGGTTAGTCATATCTTAAACTTATGCAATAGGCCTTCTTTTTCCCTCTATATACTGGAACAACTAATTTGTGTTTGATGATCAACCATATGGCAGTTGATATCGATCGCGATCGATATCAACTTCTGCAGTATGTAGAAGGGGATACATTCCGGTAGAGTCTAATGTTGTTTGCATATTGTTAGATGCGAAATATAAAGCAGTTCTTATATGATAGACAATACACACAAGCAATGTGATGTCTGGTTTGATGTACTTTCCCATTGATGATATGCTTCATAAAGTCTGGTTTGATGTACATGCTTCTTGATAGATGAGAGCTGCTTGTTGATTGAATGAAACATTGTGCTTATTTTCATAAATTCCATTGGTTCTTGCATTAGAGCATACTTTGTTGGCCTAATGCAGAATACTTACTTTACCTGTGCATTAATTCTAGATCATTGAATAGAAGCCATATGATCACAAAGCCGATGTTTTAGAACTTTGAACCTTCTGGTTGAATTAGAAGCGACAACAAGTATAGTTACTACACTTTAATGACAAAGAATTCTCCATATGAGTTTCTGGATGAATAACAGTGCTCTAGGGCTGTTCCCCTAGCAAGTGCCTGTTGTTATCACTTTTTATGTTTTCTACGAGGACTTACACTAGTATGACAATCCCTTGCCATGATGCTAAAGTAAGTATAACAATGCGTGCTATTCTACAATATTAGTGTGTGTTTGGACTTCAGAGCATGTATGAATATGAAAAATCGATATCAAACTACTTCAAATTAATACAGGCAATGCATCTTCCTTTTCAGGTTGATGGGCTCATATTCATCACGATCAGATCCATTACCTGGATATTCAATCTTCTCATCAGGTTGTCAAATACGCAACACTTCAACTTGAATGCTTTTCAACTTGGATGCTTGGAGCAGGTGAACTTGCTTGCCATATAAGCAGGTTACTTTTAAAAATTTTAAGCTTCTCATTGTATATCAATATTGTGGTTGCTTAAAAATGCCTTTATCTTTTGCAGCTGAATCCCCAAAAAAGAGGTCCAACTCCAATATTGTGGTTGCTTGTAAATCTCGGAACTTAAAATGTTGTGAATCTTACAATATTTTTGATGCAACACAGTGCTAAGTGGTGCATACTATCTATATAGGTGATTTTGTGAATCTTATAGTATGTATGATTGCAATAGCAAGTTTTTCCTTTCATCCGAGTGCCACACATATAGCCTTTTGCAGCAGTGTCATATTCTGATTTAGATAGCTTTTTTTGCACTTATTTCAGATACCTCTTCTGGATGCTGCTGGAGCTCTTGAGTGCATATCAGTAAGTTAATGGTGTATACTTGATATATCAGCCTTAAAAATGCAGTGTGGGATTGCTAACAGAGCAGTCAATGGAACTCATAACTTTCTTTTATCCCTGACTATCAAGCATAATAATGTTGGAACCGATGGAATGTGCGCTTACTAACTATTATGTATATTTTCTTTTATTTCAAATGTAAATTGAATAGAGATGACCATGGCTAACAGCACAAGTCACTGCATATACATTTTCAGAGTGCAGGAAGAGTCGACCATGGATATAAGGTAATCTTCATTATGTTTTATTTGATTTTACTTTCACAATAGCATAGCTATTTGTTTTTGTTTTATGGTCTTTTGGTAAAAATGTTAGAGAGCTTTACAAGTCCAGTAATAGTAAAAGAACCCCATCGTTTTTCCTCACATTAATGTACTGTTTGTGACTGAAGAATGGGAAGTAGTGAGTTTTCAGTTGTTGCTACCATACTCATGAGAGTCATGTCTGATCGATGAACTTTTCAGTTGTTGCTATCATACACATCAAAATATGCTTACGAGATTTCTGCGGTTACCACAGTAAGCAATCCACTTAATTCCATTCAGTGATGCATCTCTGAAATTGATTCTGTAATGTCAATAGCTTATGATCTATTATGTTATGTTATGTTGAGGTGTGTTAAGTAAAATGGAGTTTATGCGACTTGGATTGCAGTGTTAGCAAATGATCTATTCACACATAACCTGTTTTGTTTCTTACAGCTCTAACATGGAATTTACTCAGTACATTGATTAGTGATCTCTTGGTTTGATACTTCTACAAAATGAGAGCTTACTTGGTGACAACTGACAAGCGCAGGTACACTGAGATCTTTATTTTGCTGAATTGTATTTGATTGTTTGGACTTGAGGTGAAAAAACTAGTTCTATCAGTGAATGCTTTCATATTGAGTTGGGCAGCACAGATTGGGAATTTGAGTAGAGCTTTTTCTAAAACACATACTGTAATATTCATTAGACTGAAAATTGTACCCTATTACAGACCATAGAGGTTCCACATGAGCTCCACAAAACATATAAATATCATAAACTGACCATACACTGGCTTGAATATGATAATTCTTTAGGAAGCCACTTGGCTACTTGTACACTGGTTTTTTTTTCATTGAATCATGGTATCTTGTACACAGGTGGTGTTTTTCTACTTCGTGGAATCAGGGTATCTTTATCTGGCTCTTTGGCTTGAGGAGCCCACATTGAAGCCACTTTGTTCTGCACTGGAGCCTCCACGAATGCATCTGCTGAGTCTGATTTCTTCATGTTCTTTCTCTGATTGAACAAATGTGATCCACACATGGTTGTACTTGCAGTGGCCTCCGACGAGAAGCTGCTTTTGTTAAGCTTAGGGTCAGCTTCTACTTCACAATCAAATTGATAAGCCTGTTTAGTATCTCCAACCCCGCTTCCACTAGCCACAGGAATGTTTTCATCTGCATCAGCCGCTTCATATTCATAGGAGATATGCCTATTGTTTTCATCGGGATGGAATTCATTTATATCCGAAGCTCGATAATCAGCCTCTTGTTCTTGGCTCACAACTAGGGCTGATATACGAGCTAACGAGCTCGAGTAGTGGGTGTTCAAGCTTAGCTCGTTTACAAACGAGCCGAGCTCGAGGTTGAGCCTCATTTTCTCGAGTCGAGCCGAGTTGAGCTCGAGCTACTCACAAAATGTAGATTTGTGATTCAAAGTGAATGGAGTCCAAAAGGCAAAGCGGCTGACAGACTCTTTAGAAGAAGAGGTTAAATAAAACCTAGGGACAGAACTGTAATTTCACCTATGAAACGAGATATACGCCCTATTTACAAGGGGTTAAATAAAACCTATTTACATGGGGTTAAATAAAACATAGGGGGAGAACTGTAATTTCACCCATAAAATGAGCTATACGAGCTACTCGAGCCGAGCTCGAGCTCAGAATTCTGCTCAAGCTTGGCTCATATTTAATTCGAGCGAGCCCGAGTCGAGCTTTTTCCGAGCCGAGCCCGAGCCGAGCTCGAGCTACTCGGCTCAAGTAACAGCCCTACTCACAACAAATACGACGACATGCTTGTTGTTTGTAATCAGCCGCTTCAAATTTGCCTGAAGGTATTGATCTTCATTTTTTTTTGGATCTGCCATCAGGAAGAACCTGCTGTTGTGAAGGCATACTATGAGTCTATGACAAAAGAATGTATTATTGGATTTGTGTTAATGTTTTTTTTTGGTTAATTAAAGGATTTTAATTAATGTGTATTGAAAGGGGATGAATGAAGAAAAATACGTTTTGTTTTTTTTTTTTGAAAAATGACATGCCAATTTCGACGCTTTAGGGTGTCGAAAATCGCATGTCATTGGCGTCGAAAATGACATGCCATTTTCGACACCCTAAAGCGTCGAGATTGGTTGCGACAGATTTTTGCGTCGAAAATTGCACTTACCAATCGTGATGCAAGAATTTTTGACGCTTTTTAAAAGCGTCAAAATTAAAATTTGCGACGTCTTAAAGCGTTGAGATTGGTCATAAAAAGTGTCGAAATTGACACTGTTTTCCTGTAGTGTATCTTCTTTTCCTTTGAACAACCCACCCGAAAATTAGCTTCTTTTGGATGATAGTAATTGTGATGAATGAAATGTCCACATAGATTTATATTGACTTATCAATGAAGAGATTGATTCTGATGAAATTGAATGGATGGACGGTGAGGATCCTGCATCTGAAGAACCAGTTCACCTTCTTGCATATTACAGTAGCTGGACCAACCAGACTTGATGATTTTGAGAAATTCTTGGCCAACATAAGAGATGGACGTTACCTCCGTGCCAAAAACATTGTTTTCAAATTAAATAGCCTGAAAGTGCCTCTCAAGTGGGAGCATGTTACAAGAATCGCAGGCAGTGGAGTTGCACCCAGTAGGCTGCATGTTGCTAGGGCACTGGTTGAGGCTGGTTATGTGGAGAATCTAAAGCAAGCATTTGCTAGATACCTCTATGACGGTGGACCTGCATGTAGCAAGTGAGTACTTTTTGATATGGCAAGGATTTGAATGAAGACATGACTTTCATTGACATTTTAGTTGTTCCATAGTTAGTGTTGGAATCCACTTGGGTTTAACTCAGTTCGGCAAAAGCTCCTTTCTGGAAAGTAGTGAAGATGTGTACGTTGTAAGAAAGGATATTGAAGAGAATTGCACTTCTTTTACAATTATGCTCAGTTTGTCTTTTGTTACTGATGTAGGGGAGCTGATCGAGCCTTCCGCTGAAGCAGCAGTTCAATTCATATGTGAAACTGGAGGTCTAGCCATACTAGCCCATCCGCGGGCGTTGAAGAATCCCACTCCAATCGTCAAGAGTTTGAAAGAGATTGGGCTTCATGGGATTAAAGTCTACAGGAGTGATGGTAAATTAGCAGGTACCTGATTCTTGATTCTTCAAACCTTTGATAAATAAATAAATAAATAGTGCTTTATTGAGGTGCTCAGTTGCGAATAACAGGGCATTTGATATTTTGAGAGGTATATATGATGTGGTAGCAAATGATACAACTACAAGCTACAAGTGTAAAATATGAGCTCATTTCTCGGGGTAATCTCTCATCATTTTCAAGTTAGCAACCAAGCTTGTATGCCTAACTGTACCTCTGCTATCCAGCATTAGAATTATAGGACTAATTAATATACCTTGATTGGAGAATTTGTCCCCTGTCAGTCTCTTACCTTTTTTGCGCTTTGCTCGATAAGATATACAATACACAAAGCTGTGTGGTGTTGTGTTGTGTTATGCTTCGTAGCTATTGTCGTTTTTGTGCCACAACTTACAAGTACGAGTTGTTACTTTAGTGTGAGCAAGTGCATCCATCCTTGATAATAGTGTGGGTATAAGGGATTGTTGATTACTAAGTATGATGTTGATAAAGAAATGACTTTGCTGAAGTTTGTCGATGATGAATAGGGCGCAGTGGGTAGCTTTAACTGGTTTGCAACTCATGGTACTTCTATGAGCCGCACCAATGCCTTGAATTGCATCTTTATCTATCATTTTTTTATTTAGATATAATATTATATGTAGGGATAGTGTTTTGAGTACACAGAATTCATTATTCATTTTTGATGAATTTGTTTATATAATTGCAAATTCATGGTACTAATTGGGAGACAATAAAAAATGCCAAAATGGAGCTCTCGTGAAGATAAGAGACGAATCTTATAGTTGAGTAATTGCAAATTCATAACATGTTTTTAACTCCGCTTGTGTTTTGGTACACAACCGGTCCTAAGCCCTGAAAAAAGGAGGAGGGAAGACATGTTATGTGATATTTCAGGTTATTAGATTATTATGTCATCACAAATGTGTCACCAATGAAGTGTAATCAAATTTTATGCTCATATGTTATTAATTGTATAAATAAAAATGTCATCAACCTACACTGTCATCACAAACGATTGAAATCAATGAGGTGTAATCACAAATGTCATTAATGAACAAAAATCATCATTAAAAGATGTCATCAATGGATTTTAATCATATTTTATGCCCTTATGTCATTAATTGTATAAAAATGTAATAAAATGTCATCACAAATGATTGCATTGTGTCATCAGTGAATAAAAATATAATCATGAAAATATATCGATATCCAATTGATTAATTAAAAAAGTGACGTCAAACGATTTAATTTAAAAAGTGGCATTAAATAATTACATTAGAACAATGACATCAAAATACTACTTTGAAAAAGTGGCATCACACACATTAAAGAAAAAAATGTCATTAAAAAAATGGCATCATAACACTACTTTGGAAAAATGGCATCACGGTAAATAAATGACATCAAAAAAGTGGTATTAGTGGTCAACGGAAAACAAAATAGCATCAAAAAAATGTCATCATTTTAAAAAGGAAAAATAACTCAAAATAATACAAAGTATCAATCTATTAATATTACTAATTCTGCTAGCATTTTGCTGACGTGTCGCTCTGTAAATTAAAGTTGAATTTTTTAATCAAAAGTTTCATTTCTTATTAATCGATGTTATTAAGGGAAGTTTAAATATATGTTTCCTTTATTATATTCATCACAATCGTATTAAAAATATCTAGACAATTAATTCAAATGTCAAAATAAAAATCTATTAATTAATAATAATCTATTAATATTACTAATTCTGCTAGCATTTTGCTGACGTGTCACGCTCACAATTAAAGTTGAATTTTTTATTCAAATGAGCTTTTCTTATTGGTCAATATTATTATGGAAACTTTAAAATATTTGTTTCCTATTTTAAATATGATTTGAATCCGTTCCTTTTTTTTATTTTCGGTTATATTGTCGTAAATATTGAGACATGTTTTCATTTTTTTTCCGATTGCAATATATCTATCTATCTATCTATCTATCTATCTATCTATCTATCTATCTATCTATCTATCTATTAATATTACTAATTCTGCTAGCATTTTGCTGATGTGTCACTCTGTAAATTAAAGTTGAATTTTTTAATCAAAAGTTTCATTTCTTATTAATCGATGTTATTAAGGGAAGTTTAAATATTTGTTTCCTATATTATATTCATCAGAATCGTATTAAAAATATCTAGACAATTAATTCAAATGTCAAAATAAAAATCTATCAATTAATAATAATAATAATAATAATAATAATAATAATAATAATACTAATTCTGCTAGCATTTTGCTGACATGTCACGCCCACAATTAAACTTAATTTTTTTACTCAAATGGTATTTTCTTATTGGTCAATATTAGTGCTGAAATTTTAAAATACATGTTTCATATTTTGAACATATTTGTTTCCTATTTTTATACTAATCAAAAGTTTGTTTTCTTATTAATCGATATTAATAAGGGAGGTTTTTTTCTTACAATTTACTTATTTTACTTATTTTTGAAAAGTTTTTTTCTTACAATTTACTTATTTTAGACATCTTAAATGACTATCGAAAAATAAATAATATTTTAAGACTTACAAGCATTACTAATGATTATTTTACATCTTAGATGAGGCTTCTTAGATCACTTTTCTACCTTTTAGGATTTTTTTTATTTTTACCATCTTACCTTTATGTACACTATTAATTTCCCTCCCTTTCTAGCCATTTTTCTAATGAAAATAATGAATAAGTTATGTATATCTACATAACTTCAAAAGTATTGGCACAATCATGTGCTTATGACAATAATTATATACGGATTATTTATTTCAATTATATTAGGTGGTGTGTTTGAGTATTGTTACTACTTTACCTTATTAAATCAT
This sequence comes from Persicaria tinctoria, assembly GCA_037127255.1. NCBI lineage: Eukaryota > Viridiplantae > Streptophyta > Magnoliopsida > Caryophyllales > Polygonaceae > Persicaria > Persicaria tinctoria. The sequence continues at coordinate 35,536,019 of JBANSL010000015.1, read as the reverse complement.
TTTAAAATTTTGTATTGTATCTCTTTCCAACTAATTTATAAATTACAAAAAAAAAACTTTATACGTACATATTTTTGTTATAAACAAGTATATATTAATATAGTACTATTATAGATATAGATATATAAAATGATGTTCAAATTAAAATGGATCAAACTCCCGTGCCTTGAAGACACGGGTATTACACTAGTTTTGAACTGAAAATAATACGAACTTTAGTTTTAACTAATCCATATACAAACTATGCCTTATTAACCCAAAACAATATAGTTCTCAATTCATGCTATTTTTCCGACAAAAATTGTCGTACTTGAGAACCTTATTGTTTTGGTTAATTTGGAAAAGGTATTTTGGCAGGCGAAATCATAGGAAATAGTAAAAAAGAAGGTATTTTGGATGGCAAAATCGTCGGAAAAATAGCCGAAATTTGGAAGCATATTGTTTTGGGTTAATAAGGGCATAGTTCATACATAGAATGGTTTAAACTACAGTTCATATTATTTTCGATTAAAAATTAATAATTTGTATTATTTTGAGTTATTTTTCCTTTCAAAAAAATAAAATAAAATCCGAATAAGTTGGTCAATGTTGAACGTTGACCGGTCAACATTGACTATTACTATATTATTTGGATGAGGTACATCTCACCTAATTTTATTTTAGAGGGACCCAATTACCTAATTAGATTTTCTAAAAGATCTATTTAGCAAATTCACCCATTTTTTTTATTGGTAAATATACCTTGAAGATTTTGTTTTTGTAACAAATCCCTAATTATTTCTCATCCATTAGCACTCATTCCATTCCACGCTTCTTCAATTAATTGACGCTCCTCTTCCATTGACGATTGTACACGCATCTATCCTCTTCCATTGAAAAATTTAGAGGCATAATACTATTTTAACAATAATTAGGTTACAGTAATGGTTACAATAATTCTTTTAGCCCATTAACATTCCTCTAGCCTACAAAAGTACACTCAATGTACTTGCAATAATTGTAACCGATCCACTACCATTATTATTTATTGTAACTAATTTATTGTAAATGTCCTTGAAATCAATATTGTCACAATATTGTAACTAATTCGTTGTAGGTGTTTCGATTCTTGTAATTAATTACCTGTGTCTAGTTTATATCGTAACTAACCTCATTGTTAAGGTTTTCCTAGGTACATTTTTTTTATTAGGAAAAAATTCGGCCGAGCGAGCTCTACCCGACAGCATCCTTACGGATGAGGTCTAAAAGACTAGAATCATTGTAGATATCGATACCCAAGGCAGAGTGGCAAAGATGTGCAACCTTATCCACCACTCTATTCCCTAACCGGGGAACATGAAAGAAGGAAACTTCTTTCATAGTCGATAGTAAGAGTTTAACATCTGACAAGATCAGTTCAATTTTCCAAGCACATTTAAATGTTTTATTCAGGTGGTTTATGATTATAATGGAATCACCTTCAATTTGGATTTTGTCGATACGGAGTTGTAGCGCATGTTTGATTCCCAACTTAAGAGCAAGAGCTTCTGCTTTCAGTGGACTTTGCTTACCAAGTTTCAGTGGACTTTGATTCCCAGTCCCGGATTATTGCTCCAGCTAAGCTGTCATTGTTTACTATCGTGGATCCATCAAAATTTAACTTGAGGGTTCCCCTAGGGGGTTTCCGCCATGTAATCTTTCCATGTTTGTTTTTCTTCCTTGGGTGATTGAGATTTTGTTTTTGTAGGGGGGTGGGGGTGGGGATCCTCATGCAGACTGCATTCAAAGTGCGAAGTTTTACTCCAATTCTCCTTATGAGTTTTAATAGTGTGTGAAGAACAGTCACGGTGAGGAATGGGGATCTGCCTAAACACAAATTGGTTCCGTATATACCAAGCCATCCACCAAGATAAAGCAAGCTCCACCTTAGACGCAGAGGTAAGGTTGTTTCCAAGAAAGGACATGATAGGTTTTATATCTCGTGATTGGTTTATCATATTGGATATTGTTGAGTTCGTGTGTGTAGAAAATGAATATCATCTTCTGACGCATCGTTGAAAAGGCTGCAGGTGGAAGGAACAGAGGCCCCTCGTTGAGCAAGCCTAGAAGCAATCGAAAGACCATTCTGGCAAACTTTCCATAAGAAATTTTTAACCTTCGGTGGAACATCCACATTCCAGATCCAGGCTTTATTGTCTAAGTTTAGAGAGGTTTGGGTTGTGATTAGTTTGTATGCACTTGAAGTGGTGAACCAACCCGCTATATCAGGCCACCAATACAACTGATCCTCAAAGGGAGAAACGGGAAGTGGAATGTCCATGATTTCTTTGACTATGTTATTTGGTAATACATTGTTTTGTTTTTACTTCCACCATCTACCACCCAAGAAGTCGTGCGAACCGAGAAGGACGAGAATACGTCCCCCCCCCACCCACCCCAACTTGTCATCACTACAACCTATTTCATTTTAAAACCCCAAAACTATGCAAAGAATAGAGGAATTATAAAATATTTTTGATTGTAGACACAATAATGGTTACAATAATTAGGTTTCCTATAGGATAAAAAATATTTTCAAGAATATCGTTTTAACAAAACTAGGTTACAATAGTGCCCGGTTTGCATAACTGCATGTTACAACAAAAGTAGGTTACAATATGTTACAATAAAAATAGGTTATAATAGATAACACTAAAAGTAGGTTACAATAGGGTACACCGACAGTAGATTACAACAACAAAAAAATCCAGTAAATGGGAGTAGAGTAATTGAATGCACTAAATGGCTGGGATGATTAATGTGGCTTTTTTAATCTTCAATTTTTTTTATACTAATTAAACATGTGAAGCTATCAAATTTAATTCATCTTATATCTCATGAATCGTTGCATATGGTCTTTCCCATCTAATTTGGAGAAATCACAATTTGGAAAAAACGTTGCAATGGAGAAATCTCAATTGCAACCTAACAAAATTGAAACTTAGAGAAAATTTGAAAGTCAAAGAAAATTTGTAAAAAATACCTTTAATCATAAACAATTCACGATATGACTAATTGAACAATTGATGGAAAAAGTAGAGTTTTCCTTCTTCAAAATGTAAAATTGGGAGAAGTAGCGTCTTTCTTTTTCAACCCGTAAACAAATCTTATCAAAAATCTTATCTATATCTAAACAATCTTATCTATAATTTTTTTTAATTTAAAAAAGAAGATAAAATCCACCCTAAAAAGGTTTAATTACTAAAAAGAAAAATTAAAGGGTATAGTTACAAAAAAAAACTTCAAAAAGGTTAACTCCCTCAAATTTTCACAAAATTCTTTGCCCAATTAATTTTTGAGATGGTTGAGAACTCAAGAGATATGAGGCATATTCTAGAATTTCTAGGTGTCAAATTTTCAAGGGAAGAAAAACATTTAGACAAGAAATCCAATAAGCCCAAGGGAAGAAAAACAATTGGAATAAGGGTGTCAGCTTAGATATAGATAAATATGTTGGACCAACAACTAGGCCATAGGGAAAGAAATCCAATAAGCCCAATGCGACTATAGAAAACCACAAATGGAAAAAAAAAAACCCAATGTGTAAATTTAATTTTGATGGATCAACCATCTCGCCCGCGGAGAACTCGATTGGTTACATTATCCGTGATTGGACTAGGCATCCCATTAATATGGGGATCCATCTAATTAGTGGTCAAAATCCTCTTGTTGCGGAGGATTAGGCCTTTCACTATGGCATTTCAAAAGCGATTTGAGCTTCGCCTAGGAAAACTCATTATTGAAGGTGATTCTTTGATCATTATTAGACACCTACATCAAAATGCTAAATGCTTATGGGAAATCGAATTCATCATGTGTAAAGGCTCATATTTTTAAATCCTATTTTTTTTTGGAAAAAAGAGAATTAAAAAGGAAATTAAATCGGTTTTAAAACTCATTTAACGGATTCCGACCGGACTTTAAAATTCAAAATAATTATCAGATGGTGATATCCTTTTCGATTTTAAAAATCTAATTGATCGAGAAAGCGGGATTCAAGGAAACTAACATTTGAAAACTAATTTTGGTATTCGAAATTCACATATTCGGGATTATTTTACCGGGTATTTAATTAGACTTTCTTCCCCCCATTTAATGCACTTCCCATCCGAAGCCAGCCTATGCCTAATAACCCCCTGCCACGCCCCTACCTCTTTCCCCCTATTCCTAGCTGTAAGCTAACCCCTCCCCTTGCCTTTAAACCCATCATTGCCTCGTCGTTGTTTTTCAATTCACATCTGATCTCCCTCTATCCCTCTTCCTTTTGGAACTCACCATCACCGTCACCTACTGCTGCACTCAAAACACCACCTATCATCACCGCCACAACAACACCTTCCACCTCTCGCCAGCATCGCCACACACCACGCCTCGGTGACCCTTCATCGTCGTTGTCATCCTCAGCTCCTCCTCTTTCATCGAAGAGCAACAACAACCACCCCCGGAGCACTCGACGACATCGACTAGCCACCGAAGATCCACCGCCCATTCAAGCGTGAAACAACCTTGCGGTAAGCCGTTCTCCTTCGTTTCCGATCCAAACCATTCTCGAGCCCTACCATCACACTCACCCACATCCGACGCAAGTCCGAGAAACCATCAAGAGCCTCCGTCGATGCCCAGAACTCTGTTTGAACTCTGACATTCACGAACATCCTCGGTGAGCTTTTGAACCTCCGTCCTTTTCCTTGGTTTTTTTTGTTCCTTCTTGTCCTCGGGTGGCCGAGAGAGAGAGTCGGGGATGGGTAGGAGAGAAGAGGCAAGGTCGAGAGCTCCGGCGAGCCCGGAGGCGGCGAGGTTAAACTCTCTAACCATTGGATAGCCTTTCTTGCCAGCGACCTCCTAAATGCCTTCAAACGCACGTATTCAAGGTTAGCACCATCAACAATAGTACCACAAAGATCAATATAGGTAGATATGTGTACCATAAGACATTCAATGGCTTTCCCCTACAAAAAGCATGTCTCCTAATTTTTGAAATAAAGCTAGTTTTTAATTTCAAAAGAAACTCTACGGAGAACTATAGGAGACTCCGACACCACAAGCATAGGGTGTAGGTACAACCCTTGCCTCTAGTCTTTGTTGACCCTGAATGCGTTTAGTCTCTCTAGTAGTATGCTCTTCCACCTTCTTACGAAGCCCCTTAAGCTCTTGTTCGGTGGCCTGGTATGAGGTCTCTTGATTAGGCATGATTCTCTTTAACCTCTCCTGTAGACGAAGAAAACATTCCGATTCGTCTATAACTTCAAACTCCGGCATGCGATCAGCACATCGCATGCACCTATAAAACAACACTAGAAGAGAACATGAGATAGACTACTAAGGGGGCGATTGATGGCTTCCCCGACAATGGCGTTGGTGCGGGACAAACGTCATTGATAATTTTGCCCTTTGCCAAATAGTAATAATATCCTAACTCAAAGATCAAACCTATAAATTAGCAAATCAATGAATTGATAAAACCAACAACTAGTATAGCGATGAAGTCCGGAGTCGAACCCACATAGAAGAACGGCTGCTATGCAATGTTTCTAACAATGATTCTTATGACAAAAGCAATGATTTGTAGCAAATTGATGACAAAGTAAAGTAAAGAGAAATATGTTTTCAAAGTGTTGATAATAAGATAGAAGAAATATTTCACCTGTAATTCTCTGACAATGGTTGAGGTTCATGGTCGTATGATTGATTCAATAGTTATTTCTAAGCATATGTCGACTTGACTAAAGTTGATAGATCCTCAAGGATACAATTTCCTTATTCAATATAACAAAAGAATAGCATTAAACACTCAAGTTCTAAGACCAATTGTCATATCGATTCAATGCAATCAAGACACAATTGGAACAGCCCTAATCAGCCCTAATCAACACCTAACGACATAGGTCAATCGAAATCATCCACTACAAAAACATAGAAATATCACTACTTCAATACGACCTTTGTTTGCTATCAAGAAAACAATAACGAATTCATAGCTTAGATGCAATTCCTTACATGGTGATCAATCATAGAAAGAAACACAAATATAATCAATAGACACAAGATGATAAATATACTCATAAATAACTAATAGAAATCAAATCCTCACAACTCATTCAACCATGTCTTCGAATCACAGACGAAACTATGAGTTTAGCAACTGAAGGCCAAAAACCTCTATTCTCTCTAAAAGCATTCATTATCTCACAATAATCCACTGTCTACTGAATATGGAAGAATAAAAACCTAAATAGGACGTGCAAACCCTAGAAAATATAATAATATTATAATAGGAAATAAGTATCTTAAGATCCAAATCGTTGTCGCTGAACACGGGGTAGCAGCGGGCACCGCTAGAAAACCGGCGGGTGCTGCCCTACGCATTGGCTAACTTTCTTCTTTCCTTCAATGTTGTGCTTCCTTTCTCCTTTGTAGCTCCTTCCTCATCCTTCATATGCTCCAAAACATGTCTCCTAAGCTCTTCCAAGATCCCATCCAAGGTCGGAATGTAAAACTGCAGAATAAACACTTAAAATGCGTAGATTCCGAACTCGTATACTTCACAAGCAAGATATGAAACTAGACTAAAACACATGAAAAACTCCTATCTAAATGCAATAAGAAATACCTATAATGCCTATATGAAATATGCATTATCAAGCGCCAAAATTTGTTGAGGGAGTTTTGCTATGTAAATAAATAGATATAATATAAGCTCATAAGCAATCACTTTACAAGCAAAAATAAATTACAAGACTCCCTCGTTGTAGTGTAAGGGAATTAGGATCGATCCACGAGGAAGCGTGTCAGCGCTCGCCAAATTAGTCCTCTAAATCATTCTCTGTAATCGACCAGAAGTCCTCGATATCGAATACTGAGTGGTCTATCTCGATTGGGGCAGCCAATCTCTTCAACAAATCAACAACAGGTTCCAGAAGCTCTCGATATCGATAAGAATACCTTGATGTCGAGTAACACCTGAAGCAACAAAAAAAAAACAATCAATCAACGTCGACTAAAGAAGCTGATGTCGAGTAAATCCAGCAAGTAGTTGACGTCGACCAAAGGGCAGTCGATGTTAAGCTATGAAATACGAAAAATAGTACTTTTGTCGACAGAGAAAGGTCAAAGAATAAAAAGGATGGTTTGGGATACAATGATAAAAAAATATCAAAAGGTTTTGATTCACACAAAAGACGGAAAACTGAGGTTTCAAAATATAACTAAAAGCTTCCAAAGTTAGGGTTTACCTCGACAATAACCATGCATGCAAGTCACACGAATTATAGAAATATCATGCTTTTATCATCGCAAGATAGCTTTCGCAATCGACAAATAGACAATAGAGGCTCTCGCATAAAAACCTATTTGTTTCTATCTTTTCATAATTAAGGTTTAATAAACTTTAGCAAATCAATCATAATTACTATCCAAATTCGCAATTGATGTCCACATTTTTTACCATATTTTTGCTCTTTATTCTAGCTATTTTATATATTATGGGTTGAGAATATAGAGAATTTGTGTAGTTTGTGTTTATTTGAAAGAAATAGAGGTCTATATAAGTTTTGGTTTAATTTTGCAAAATTTGGAGTCATTTTGTAGAAAATCCAATGAGAGGAATCGACTGCAGAAAAGTGATCGATGTTGATTGCCTAGCCCGACATCGACTGGAGATGAAGCTGATTTTGGCTAAGTGTTGGAAGATGGACCTAATGTATTTGAGACCTAAGTAGTCAAAATTCAACTACTGCTCGACATCGATTGAGCCAGAGGAGCACTTGATATTGAGGAAGGCACTTGAGGTCGATTGAAGAGGGACAACACTTAGCTGATGTGAAGATGATGCCCGAGATCAAACAACATACCCGAGATCGACTACACTGAACGAGTAGTTGATGTCGAGAGTTCTAGTCGAAGTCGACTAAAATCCTAGTTGCCGCGGATGAGCTTTCGAGAATCCGAGTTGGAAGAGACTTACTTAGCCACAAAGTTTGAGATCTTTTATCTTCCTAGATAGATTATATCCTTATGTGTAATTCTCTATTTACCCTAGGGAGTTTTATATTTAGATAGAATTTTATTTATTATTTTTATCCTAGAATTAGAATTACTTGCCTTGGCTAGCAAGGATTAGTAGGCTCTAAATAAAGCCTTAGGGCTATGCTTTATTCATTCAATTCATAGAGAACAATAACAATAAAAAGTTAGGGTTTGGAGCTTTATAGTTTTTGACTTTATGCAAGTTATTTCCTTTACTTCAATTATGTCTTTCGTCACCATGAGCGATTAGTCACCCTTGTTCTAGGGTCGGGGTGAGCCCAACGATAGCCATGTTGGTAAGGCTGGTAAGTTGTTAAAGAAGGTATCTTTTATCTCGTTCTACCTTGTGCTTAATCTTTGAATGAAAGTTTAAAGAACTCATGTTGAGAAACTTGGGTAGTAATTAGGGTTTCTATTCGAGAGATTATTAACTCTATTGATTAAAGAGGTAGGCGAAAATTAGGTTTATACATTGAGAGATTTATTTACCTATTTGTTGGATTGGGTGAAAGCCTTTTCTTTTATCGATAAAACATGTCTCTTTTATGATTTATTGGTTTTACTTGCATGGTTGTTTTTGTGGTAAGCCCTGGCTTTGGAAGATCTTTCTCATATTTGTTTACAGTCGTTATTTTTCCGTTCGTTGAGTTATCGAAAAACCTATCACCCTGATATTTTTTGTCCATTGCTTTCTTTTCATTCTCTCACTCTTCGGCCTTCTTTGCCGACACCTTCGTTACTGTTTTTGCTCTCGATATTGACTGCACCTAGTCAAGATCGACTGCTCCTTATCGACCGACAGTTTTATGAGTCGGTCGACTGTGTTATTGACCTCGACATCGACTACACTAGTCGACGTCGATTTTCGTTTTAGTCCCTGAGGTGTTCACTCGAGATCGACAACCCTTAGTCGACATCGACTGCTACCATCCGACATTGAGGACTTCTGGTTGATATAGAACGTGACTTCTTCAGGCTACTTTAGAATCCGCTGACACGCTTCCTCGTGAATCGAACCTGATTCCTTTCCACTACAATGCGGAAGTCTTGAATTATATTTGATAGGCTAGGAGTTGCTCGTTTGTGTTTATATTCATATTTTCATATTCAATTCTCCCCTACATCAGCAATTAATTCACTTTCACTTCATAAATCGCAAACAAGGAACCGTCCTCAACTTTCACAAAGTATTAAGCATGAGATAGAAGATGAAAATCACATAAAAGCATCATAGATTCAAGCATACATCCATGGCTATTGATGGGCTCACCCCGGCCCTAGAAGTAGGACGACTACTCACTCATGGTCATGACGAAAGACATTATAGATATAAAAGACAAACTTGAACTAAAATAATCTTAACTTACAACCGAAAGTTGTCTCCAATCTCTTTCTCTCCCAATTGGCCGATGTATCTCTTCTCTCTACTCTAACTATGCTTGATTGCTCACGTGCGGGATATCTCAAACCCTAGCCCTAGCGGCTTTATTTCAAGAAAACCTAAATTTCCTTACTAAGAAAGTAAATTCTATCTAATAAGGAAATATGATATCTCTGTCCAAAATAATATCCGAATAACAAAATTCCTCTGAATAAAGTGGAAATTACCCCTAAGAAAATAACTATCTAAGGAGGAAAACATAAATAAAAATGCGTCATGCCAATCATCCTAAGATCTGGACTTATCCACGCGTCTCTTTTGTGCACAGGTCTTCAGTCGACATCAAGTGCTCTCCAGGTGTAGTCTATATCGAGTGTTGTGGTCGATGTCAAGGATGAATATCAACCAGTCCCAGCTCGATTTCAGTAGCTTTTTTGCTCAACACTTAGCCGATTTCTTCAAAATTTGTAGTCGACGTCGAGTGCTCTTCCAGCTTGTGCACTCCTTCCTTCTATTGCTCCGAATTCGTTCCAAATCCTACAAAATTTCACCAAAACTTGTGTAGACCTATACATCTTGCAAATAACCATAATTAAACTACGCAGATTCGATATATTCCCAACTCAACGTATCAAATATAGACAGAAGTTGGAATAAAAGTAAGCACAAAACATGGTCTAAAACAGCCACATGTGTTTCAATAATTTTAAAATCAAAGAGGACAATCTTACAATTATCAATTTACTGAAAGTAACTTGAAAATGTCTCTATGATACTGAGATTATTATGGCCGATATCTTAGTCTCCTTGTCCACAATCCAGATGATCACTTTCTTGCACAGCTTCTACGAATGCAATATGGTGGTTGATAGGTTGCATACATTATTCATCGCGTCAGTGGAAATAAGTTACTGACAACACAAGTCTTGTAGAAAAGGTACACTTGAGGAGCAGATGAACACAATCCTAATTGTTGGCTTGAATTCGTTCAGTTTCCAATTCAAAAAATCTTTCAACTCTTTATTCATGTCTTTCTTAAAAATTAGTGGGTGTGGGCACACCATTTCACCAATGATTTGTTTGAATTATGATGTCCATTTGGAGAAATTGGGTGGAATGTCCATTTAAAATATATTGATTTGGTAACTAAGAAATATCTATAATATTTTCATAATACCGACTATTTTATTTTACTCCATTCACCCTGCCTTTTCCATTTCCCCCGCTCGTCGCTGATAATGTGTCCCGACTTCCTTCATTGATGGTCCAAGAAGAGGAGGATGTCATGAGTGTGTTCTGATGGACCGATGACTAAAGTGAGAGCCAATACGATCACAAGAGACACCACTTCCATTGTTAATTGAGGTTTGACTTCTAAACCCGAACAATAACCATTGTTGGGCTTGGTAGTCTCTGTGGTCGATACTCCATGCCCAGACAATGGCACTGAGCAGGGGGCTTGTTAGTATGTCAACTCAAGTGGTGCCACACTTTTCGTGCTGTGACGTAGCAAGGTGGTGCCACATCTTAGGGAAAGGTTCGACGATAGAGTTCCCACACCTTTCGCACTGCGACGTAGCAAGGTGGTGCTACGCATCAAACAATCGTAGGTCCAATTCACCCTTTTTAACTCTATACACATCACAAAACACAAATCTAATCCATAATACCTTATGTTTCGTAGTGGGAATTATGGGGCATTTGCTACATGAATCATTCAACTCATATCCGAGGGAGTGACTGACTTCCAGGGTTTGCAAGATGTGTTCATCGAGGCTTATCGGGAGTTCATCATTATTTATGGCTTTCACGGTAGGATTGGATCGGAGGTCTAGTTGTCGTGAAAACATCAAGTTGTTGTGAGGTTGCTTACTATTTGATTTTGTTGTGTTTGGATTTCTTATTGGGTGACACTATAATATCGTATTGAATGATATTATATTTCTTATGAACTGTTGCGTGTGATGAGTGTCACAAGAACGATGAGTTGCTTGGATATATTTCCTCTCTTCCTTCTATTTTTTGGCTCTCATTGAAATGGACAGAAATAATATTAGGGGGTCCTCTCTTATTCTTTACCTCTTCTTTCACCTACAACCCTCTCCCATTCTTTCCTCCCTCTATCCTTTTTTTTTGGTGTACTTTATTATCTTTTACTCATGTCAATTTATTCATTTTGCAAAAGTACACCAAAGTCTATTGGAGTATCAAGTTTGGGTACATTGTTATAACCTCTTTTTTTTAATTTTTTGGTCTATTTTAGCAACAGCCCCCACACTTTTATGGTAATTTTTTTTTTTTTGTTTTCTACTTTATTGAACCTACCTTATTTTAGGATAAATTTTATTAATATTTTACTTGATTGTATAATATTAGTTCATTTTATTATTAAGATTTTATTTTAAAAAAATCGCTCCATGACACGGGAATTCCGTTAAATATAACAATGCACAGTAGTTCTTGTGCTGACAAGTTTACATAAGCTACCGCATTGTAATAACCAAGTTTCTTTCTATGAACTTAGCGCCGCTCACTTTCCCTTGAACTTTGGGTGGCAGTTGTATGACGCGTCTTTGGTCTCCTGCTTCCACCAGCAATTCCGATCCTCCCCTATACTGCATTGGTGAAAGAACAGTGTTGTCACTCAACTCACAAGCGAATGCAAATTAGCATGGCCAGGAATAAAGCAAATACAAACAAAACAAAGTTAAAGATCACAAGTTGCATAGCAGCACAAGACAAGATACTAAAGAGAGGAAGTTGTGCATGCATTGATTACCTGGTAGAGCTTGATCTCTGACTTATCGAAACCGGGCATGAAAAGGGTGACAGATTTCTGGGCTATATCAAATTTCACTGCAGGTACACAACAGTCATTTTCTGCTGATGAAACAAGAAGATCTCTAGCATCTTTACTGGAACCGTTGAGCATTACAGCATCCCAGTCCAGAGGCAGCTCTTTCCACAGATCAGGAACACTGGCATATGGCAAGGGTAAAAACCTCTTCTTGGTGGCTTCTAATGCATCTGCACCAGAATGTGGAGAGCCTATCCCAAATGCACCTGATATATGCGACCCAGCTTGGATTGCGAAACCCCAGTTGCGTAAAGCAGAAGTTACGGAAGCCACATTGCAAGGATCCATTACAAGGTAGCAGCCAAAGTTTTGTGGGGCTGCAAAGATGGAAGATCCTCTCTGTAAGAAGGAAACAAATACACATACATAACTTGAATTGACAGGGAAAATTGGGGTTTCATCATTCATTTAGTCCCAGAATTTGAGCATCACCTTGAGTATTCTTTCCAGAGAGTCCCAGATTTGGGAACTCGAATTCCCATTAGAACTTGATTGCCTCAAATTTAAGGTTTCATCTACAAGTCTTAAAACTGAAGGGCCAGCTATTCTCCCAAAATCTGTCTTGTCAGCAATGTTGCGAATATATTTCAAGTATAGCCTGCACAAATTAAATTGCATTATGTGAATCCACTAAATTCCTAATGTATGAGGATCTACTGTGTATGTTAAATCAGAAATCTACCTTGCAGAAGAGGCAGCTCCCATCATCCTTAGTGTTTCAATAGTGTTTATACCATCGTATATTAATACATCAAACTTATCCTTATGTTTGTTTCTAGATGTCTCCCCTACAAGTCCTAAGAGTCTCATAAGTTCAAAGGCGGAGAGTATAGAATCCATCCCTGGAAGAATCCCGAGCTCTTCACCCACAATCTATTGACAACACTAGCAGGCGTTAATATAGTCATTTGCATCAAAATCTTATTCCGATACATAAAATAAGCTCCTACATACCTACCCCTTCAAGAACACCTTGTGTCATATTGACACGTGCATCTGCTTGTTTTATTCGATTAAGAGGTTCCAGCAGCATCTGCCATCAAATGTGAATGCAAGTCATGTATCCATCAAGATTCAAGATAACAAAGCAGGTGCTAGGAAGAAAAGGCATACATTAGCAGTTTCCAACTTAACAGCGGATAGGTTCTTGCCACACAAGACGGGAGCATTTCCGATTTTGCGGTCTAGGAGATACTCGACAGTAACATCCTGGGAGTGTGTCACTAAGCACGTGCGAAGACCGGCTGCAGCATAATGCTGGCTACAAGCAATTTGTAAACATTATTTCGTATTGCAAAAGAACAAATTCAGAATATTTTTTTTCCCAATGGAATGCCAGTTGAAATTCTGAATATCTAGCTTGGAAGCGTGAAACCACTAAAATTCAACTCCAGGTCAAGCAAACACACATCCATAGAGACTACCTCTCTCTCTAATAGCGCTGATAAAATAGCAATTAGGTATCAAATGATATGATCAATCCATAGCCAGTGACAGAATCCGAAAAACTCAAGTGCAAGCATTTCTTTTTCCGTCTGGTGGAGTTGGTTAGGGTTCGTTCGCAGCAAAAAAAAAAAATATTGACAAAAACAATCCTAATAGCGGACGTGTAATTAAGAAGAACCTGAAGATTCAATTCCAGATGAAGAAAATAAAGGAAAAATTCAAGTGAATTAGATTTGAACCTGAGCAGCAAAGACGGCAGTGGTGGTCTTGCCGGATCCTCCTTTTCCAAGAAAAGTGACCAATCTGGGGGGATTCTGAGTGTCATCCATGGACGATGTCGCCATTATTGGAGCTCGCCACTTGGTTCTTCCACTTCTACATATTACTCTTCCACAGCGCGGGTGACATTGATCGTTGAAATTAGGTTTAGGATGAAGTATCTGGGTTGATGGGAGGGTTGCACATTGGATGCGGTGGAGATGAACTGGTGGGAAAGACGCGCAGAGAGAAGCCATTCTTCAAATTTTAGGAAGAACAAGAACGTCTCTAAAGGACGACATCCACGGTGATTGTATACGATAAGATTCTTCAGTTCATAAATGTTCACGGGTCAGGCTTCTCGGGTTTGACTCGGACCTGACCCGCTGGCTCAAGCTCTGGTGACCTCCGAACCTCGTTACATCACTTTGATGACGTGTTCATTTTATAAGAATAAAACGGATAATACCTATATAAATATAACTTGATTGATGCATGAGATATATCTTTTTTTTTTATAAGATAAAAATTCGAATGGTGATAGCCAACCCGAGAGCATCCGAAGGATGACATCACGAAGATATGAAGAAATATAATTACATAATACATCAAAATAACCATCCAAAGCAAACCCGGAAAAACCCCAAACCTTAAACAAACAAGCGGAAACAAAATCGAGAAGAAGGAAGCCCGGCGGCGTGGAGAAGTGGATAGCGAGCGCATGGGGCAACACCTGCTGATACGATGTCTCGCCGCCGGAAAGACGGAAAGCAGAAATCCTCGTAAGGCAAAGACGACTCCTGGGGAAGTGTGGATCACAAGACGTTCCCCCCACCTAGATGAGGGATCTTCGGAGACCAGACACACCACCAACACGATCTCTTCGATCCACCAGGGTCGCAGAACTGCTCCTCAACCGAAACTAACCACAAACCAACAAACGGACTCCCAACCAACACGAGGAAATGAAGCACGGCCGCGAGAAGACGAAAAGTGTGAGAAGATTCCGGAATTACTTATATAAAAGAAATAATTATTCATTACTTTTTTTATGGGCTAGCTTAGGGCCCAAAACACACATTTCGGCCCTAAGGGTTGAAGCAACCTGACACTGGAGCTCTAACCAAACAGGATAACGATATGTCGTCGACCGAAGGGCCAAATCGCACCCTGAGGAAGCCAAGCGGAGGGTTGGGGACTCCAATTCGAACCTCCCCGAAGAAGAGGGAAGAGGGTAGCCACCCTAATCCGAATCCGAAGCAGTCGAGGGAGGAAGAGTAGAGGAATGGGCGGCACCGACAACAAGCACCCACAAACGAGGTCGTCGTCGTCGGAGGATCTCCCCGAACCCAAACGACAAGGGATCGAGGTTATTTAGAAACCGAAGGTGAGCGACGACAACCCCAAAACACCCACGGGAATCAGCGGCGCCACCACACCAGCACCGGCGATTGGAATTGCAGAGCGATGATGATGGGCAGCAACCGAGTCCAAGGTAAGAGAGACAGGATTATAGGCTCAATTTGAGAAGAAGGATTGATGACCGGCACACCCGAAACGAGTACGAGAATGGGAGTTTGAGTGAGGATGAGAAGAGGATACCGAAACCGAAGTTCATCGCGTCGAGGAGGCGGATTATTGGCTCCCGGAGGAGGGTTGATGATAGAATCTATTTAGCGAAGATTATAGGGCATGTTTGCATTGGGTTTAGGACCTTTGAGTTAAGTATTATATATATTTTTGGCCCTTTTTGTTTAGTTTAGAGGAATCGGTGTCTACTGCTCGTTTGTTGTGATTTCAGGTGCTTTTGAGCGGTTTTCAGTGCCAATAAGATAGCTAAGCGAGAATGACCAGCTCCGAGGTTTTTTGGTACACTCAGAAGGAGTCAAAGATGAACTAGGAGTGACGGAATCAAGGAAGTGGAGCACGGAAATCAAGGCGAGCTTAGCAAAACACAAAGAAGTAAGGATGTCAGACACTCGGTCGAGTGGATTGGCACTCGACCAAATGTATGCTCGAGTGGCCTCCAAAACCTAGAAAAGGGCTGCACTCGGCCGAGTGCCCTCAACACTCGACCCGGTGTATGATCGAGTGGCCTTCAGAACAAGCCAGAGTTCAACACTCGGCTGAGTGGACACTCGAGCTGTGTTATGCCCGAGTGTCGTCCCCTGAACCGTTTTTCTTTCGTTTTTAATTTATTTTTATTGAGGGGGTATTTAAGGGACGTTTTTTAGAGGTTGAGGGGGCCGAAAATCTGACATTGTAGAGACCTATTTGGAAGCTTTGGGAGATTGAAGATTATTGAAGATACTTTTGTTCGATTCATCAAATTCTAGTAATTTTCCGTTGTTGTTTCTGTTGTCCAATGTTTGTCTTGCCAAATATGAATGAATCAAGCATGAACATCTCCATGAGTTACTAGATTTCTTGTTCTAGGGTTGGGATTGTCCCGACAATGCAGAAATAGGCTTGTGCTTAGTATTGTTTGAATGATATTTGATTCTATTTGGTGATTTAATCCTATCGCACCAGCCCTAGTTGACGAGAGTCGATTAGAACTGATTTTGGGGTTCGAAATCGAGAGACTAAGACCCCGAATTGGAACCTAGATGGTGAATGTAGGCCGATAGGCTATTGGAACCATAGGATTAAGCCTGGAGTTTAGTTGATCGAAAGAGAAATTGAACTTCTTGTGGATCTCTAGATCATCATAGATATTTTAGGTGATAATAGTATCGACTGAGACCGAGATGGTTATGTTTTCACGGTTATTACCTAGAATTCTAAGCACGCAAAGGGTGTAAATTGGTTGGTTAAGACCGAGAGGCGATCATTAACCAATTTAGACACATTCGCTTTGATTCCGAGAGGAGCTTTGCGATTACCTTGGACGATCTACTTGCACATTTGAATTAGATATCATTCAAGCAAGAAAATATTTTTGGTCTATTGATGATGCATTGTTAGTAAATCCTTAATCCTAAAACTCTTTCCTTATATATATTTCTCAACACTTGATCGGTTTTCCTGGTTACTTTATACACAAGGTTGAACTAGCTCAAATTTACAATTGATACTCCTCCGGTCCTTGTGGATATGATACCTTATTACTACAACTCAACCCCCATACACTTGTGGGTGTAGGTTTTTAGCCTATCAAGTTTTTGGCACCGTTGCCGGGGATCGGTGCTAGTATCGATCATCTTTTTTACGACTAGTTTTCTAAGTTATTTTTGTTACTTTAATTTTTTTTTCTTTTTGTTTTTGGCCTCAGGTTGTGCTTTGAATGCTAAAAAGGAAAGGCTCTAGCAATCTTGTGCCTTTTGATTCTGAACCTGAACACACATTCCACAAAAGAAGAGCTGAACAACAAGCTGCTACAGCGGACACAATGGCTGATGCTGTGGCCAGATTGGCAGAACTAGAGCGGCAAATGGCTTAAAGAGATCAAGAAAATACTGAACTTCGACAACAACTGGCTGATCAACAATTACAGCTCGGCCACCCACAGGGTCAGATAACCTTAGGAGAGCGGATGTATCCGGCTCAGTTCCTACCACAACCAGGTGTTGTTCTTCCTACTTTAACACCCACTAATTTTGAGCTGAAGCCTGGATTGTTGAATATGATAAGGAAAAATATGTTCAATGGGCTTCCTGCTGAGAGCCCCCATCAACACATATCCACCTTCATAGAACTGATGGATACGGTGAGAGTTCAAGGTGTCGCTCCTGAAGAGTTATTATTGTGATCATTCCATTTCTCACTTGCAGGGAAAGCTAGACACTGGTATAACTCTATCATTGCTAGCACTGTCACTGCTTGGGAGGAACTTTCATCTGAATTCCTGAATCAGTTCTTTCCGCCAACCAAGACTGCTGAGATGAGGCGGAAGATAAATTCTTTTGTGGTTGGTGATGGGGAGAACATCCATGAATTGTGAGAGAGATTCAAGGATCTTTTGTTTGAGTCTCCTCACCATGGGATATCAAAGCTGAATTTGTTGGAGATTTTCTACAAAGATGTCAGTGACAACACTAGAGTACTTATTGAATCGTCGTTTGGGGGAGAAATTTTGGAAATGGGAGCTGACGGTGCATGGGCTTTTGTAGAGAAAACTGCTAAGAGATGTGGAAAGTACTCGCAACCTAGGGCTCTCTCTAATGTTAAAAGAAGTGCGGGGGTGTATGAAGTTGATGCTGAAACTTATAAGGATGCTAGATATGACTCATTGGCTGCTGAAATTAAACGTCTAGCCTCGGTTATAGAGAAGTCCTTGCCCACCAAGGAAGTGAGTGCCACGAATTCTAGGCCGGTGCCTTGTCAATTTTGTGGATCCCAAGACCACACCATCTTGGCTTGTCAGATTTATGGTTTTCAAGGTATCAGGAGTCAGGATGAGGAAGTCAACTACATGGGAAATTTGAATAGAGGCCAGTATTACAGTATGAACTTCAACAACTACAATCCACGAGCGAGGGATCACCCCGATTTCTCTTATGCTAACAGACAAGCTGCAAAAGGATCGCTACCTGGATTTCTTCCTAAACCCCCACAACAGAAAGATAAGATGGAGTTGATGATGGAATAACTCATGAGTAATGTTCAGAACCTAGCAGGAGAGGTGCAGAATCTCAGCAGAGGTCATAAGTTACTTGAAACACAAGTAGCTCAGCAAGCTAGCAATTCTCTTAGGCCTGCTGGTCAGTTTCCAGGGCGTACTGAAGAGAATCCCAAGGTACATATTTCTGCTATATCTTTGAGAAGTGGAAAGCAGTTGGAAGATCCGATGCTTGTAGCACCGAAAAAGACTAAGAAGAGAGCTGAAGTTAAAATGGAAAATGCTCATGAATCAGTGAAAGAACCGCCATATGTGCCTCCTCCTCCTTACAAGTCGTCGCTTCCGTTTCCATAAAGAAAGGCTCAAATCTCAAATCGAGGTACAATTCAGAAAGTTTTTGGAGCTGTTAAAGAAGCTCTACGTCAATATTCCGTTCACTGATGTTTTGACCCAAATGCCAACCTATATAAAGTTTCTGAAGGAGATCCTCTCTAACAAGAGGAAGCTCGGTGAGTGCCAAGCAGTGTTTCTTACCGAGGAGTGCAGCGTCTTAATTGAGAACAAGCTACCACCTAAGCTGAAGGACCCAGGTAGTTTTGTTGTCCCTATTTCCTTTGGTCATAGTCCTGATTTTAAAGCTTTATGTGATTTGGGAGCTAGTGCTAGTTTGCTTCCTCTCTCAATTTGTAAGAAACTGGGTCTAGGAGAGCCTAGAACGGTTAGGATGCAGTTGATCATGGCGAACATGTCCATTGCCCACCCAGTTGGTGTTTTAGAGGATGTTCCTATTAGGATGCAAGAAACTTTGTTGTATTGGATATGGATGCCAGCAACCTCCGTTCATATCATTCTTGGAACGCTTTTCTTGGCCACTGTAGGGGCTCTGATTGATGTACGAAAAGGGACTCTCTCTTTCGAGATAGGGGATGAGAAGGTCGAATTTAGCCTCTCTAAACCTTTAGAACCACCTGTTGTTGAGTCTATGTGTTACAGGATTGATGTTGCAGGTAAAGGAGGCCATGATGACATGAAAGAAGTGGTCAACTGAGACCCTCCAGAGTTTGCTCTGACCAAGAGTGTGGTCAGTGGTGCTAGAAAAGAGTTACTTGCTGATGTAGCTCGAGATTTGACTGTCTTTTTGGAGGATTCCAAGTCTATTTTGCAGGTATATGACGGAGTCTCTACAAATGAAGCTAAAGGAAGACCTCCCGAAAGAGTTCAAGAAGGTGATTTAGTGCTACTTTTCCACTAACTGGTTCTAGGGAAGTTGATATCAAGGTGGAGCGGCCCCTTCAAGGTCAAAGGAATGCATCCCCATGGAGTTGTTGAGGTATGGAGCAAACGGACTGGAGAGTTCAAGGTGAATGGACAAAGACTAAATGAATACTCCATCGTAGATCCGACCAAGGAGGTTGTTTCCATTCAAGCACCTTGACCCAAGAAATCGAAGGTAATGGAAGGCCGGCTTCAGACCTTAAACTAGCGCTTCTCGAGAGGCAAACCGAGGTATGTTTTCTTTATTTTTAGTTTTCACTTTTTTTTTTCTTTTTTTTTTAGGGGTTGATTTGCAAAAGTACTGCAAGTATGGGGCGGAGAGTGCACTATATTGAGAATATTATTTGTGTTTTGAGCTGAATTGAAGGTGTTTAGTACCTATCTACTAACCCCCATCTTGCCGAGTTTGTTGCTTGCTTGTGTTGGTTATCTTGCCTAGGTTTGGACACAAATGGCTCTAGCTTGGCTACCTTCTAGACACCTTCTAGATACATGCTCTACATGTTCAAATTGTGAGTATTCCCATCTTTTACTTGATTGTTTTCCACATTGAGGACAATGCTTTGTCTAAGTATGGGGTGGGGGTGAATACTTCACAATTTTTGCAGTTTTTGTGTCTATTTGGCCCGCGCTTATTGGAATGTTTGATGACTGTGTGAGCATTGAGCCATTGCCTTGTTTGACTAGCTAGATTGTATATCCTCTTACTTGATCTTATGTGTATCTTGCCTCATACTTGGATACTCGAGCTTGACTTGATACCGTATTATTAGGTTTGTGTGCACAAATTGAAATATGATTGAAGCAGTTTTGTCAGCCCGTTTACCCCTTGCCCACCCTTGCATTTGACTATCTGCTTGAAGCCTTTTGAGCCTTAGAAGCCTGTTTCTTTGGTAGTTCCACAAGATTTTAATAACCGCTACTTGCCTTTCCCTAATCCGAGAATATGGGTCATGGTAGTGTATTTTGTTGTGTGGATGTGCTTCAAATATGGGATGATTTCTCTTGATTGTGATTGAAAGAAAAAAAAGAAAAAAAAAGAAAGAGAAAAAGTCTTGGGATAAGAGGAGGATAAAATTCACTCTTGTGCAAAAGTAAAAAAAAATACGGTTAGTAACCGATCCTGCTTGTGGAGAATAAAATTCACACAAGGAGGAACAAGTGCAAAGTGAGGAGGACAAGACACTTAGTAACCGGGTACATTCACCGCAAATTATAGTGGGTATTTAAGCGTAAAACGGTGTCGAAGCTAGAGAGGTAAGAAAAAGAGTGACAAAAAAAAAAAAAAATTTCATTGAAGTGTTTGACAAAAGTGAAGATGAAAAAGTTGTTGTGATTGAGCTTGTTTGATGGATTGGTATGAATTCGTTTCTTTGAAGTTGCTGTTTCTTCTGGTTGTTCTCGCATGATCCTTTTTCCCGGATTTTAGCACTAAATGACCTAATTTTTTCCATATCTAACTGTTTCTGCCTTAGCCCTATCATAACCTTATAAAGTCCTCATGATTTTATTGTGTGCACAATTCCATGCATTGGACATTTTTGAGATTGTTCAAGCTTTGTGGATGATGAGTTTTGAGGTTGAGATTTGAAGAGCTAGTCAAGCTTGGTTGTTGGCTATGATATGCTAGGACGGCATTCGTCGAATATTTTGAAATAGTAGATGCTATTTTGTGATTATTGTCTTAGTCTTCCTTGGGGACAAGCAAGGTTAAGTATGTGGTATTTTGATATCATCTATTTAGCGAAGATTATAGCATGTTTGCATCGGGTTTAGGACCTTTGAGTTAAGTATTATATATATTTTTGGCCCTTTTTTTTTAGTTTAGAGGAATCGGTGTCTACCGCTCGTTTGTTGTGATTTCATGTGCTTTTGAGTGGTTTCGGTGTCAATAAGAGAGCTAAGAGAGAATGACGAGCTTCGAGGTTTTTTGGTACACTCAGAAGGCGTCAAAGATGAACTAGGTCGAGTGGAGCACAGAAATCAAGGCGAGCTTAGCAAAAGACAAAGAAGTAAGGATGTCAGACACTCGGTTGAGTGGATTGGCACTCGACCAGGTGTATGCTCGAGTGGCCTCTAGAACCTAGAAAAGGGCTCCACTCGGCCGAGTGCCCTCAACACTCGACCAGGTGTATGCTCGAGTGGCCTTCAGAACAAGCCAGAGTTCAACATCCGACCGAGTGCCATGGACACACGTGTTGTGTTATGCCCGAGTGTCGTCCCTGAACCATTTTTCTTTCGTTTTTAATTTATTTTTATTGAGGGGGTATTTAAGGGACGTTTTTTTAGAGGTTGAGGGGGCCAAAAATCTGACATTGTAGAGACCTATTTGGAAGCTTTGGGAGATTGAAGATTATTGAAGATTCTTGAAGATACTTTTGTTCGATTCATCAAATTCTGGTAATTTTCCGTTGTTGCTTCTGCTGTCCAATGTTTATCTTGCCAAATATGATTGAATCAAGCATGAACATCTCCATGAGTTGCTAGATTTCTTGTTCTAGAGTTGGGATTGTCCCGACCATGTGGAAATAGGCTTGTGCTTAGTATTGTTTGAACAATATTTGATTCTATTTGGTGATTTAATCCTATCGCGCCAGCCCTAGTTGATGATGATTTTGGGGTTTGAAATCGAGAGACTAAGACCCCGAATTGGAACCTCTATGGTGAATTTAGGCCGATAGGCTATTGGAACCATTGGCACCATAGGATTAAGCCTGAAGTTTAGTTGATCGAAAGAGAAAATGAACTTCTTGTGGATCTCTAGACCGTCATAGATATTTTAGGTGATAATTGTATCAACTGAGACCGAGATGGTTATGTTTGCACGATTATTACCTAGAATTCTAAGCACACAAAGGGTCTAAATTGGTTGGTTGAGACCGAGAGGCGATCATTAACCAATTTAGACACATTCGCTTTGATTACGAGAGAAGCTTTGCGATTACCTTGGACGATCTACATGTACATTTGAATTAGATATCATTCATGAAAGAAAATATTTTTGGTCTATCGATGATGCATTGTTGGTAAATCCTCAATCCTAGAACGCCTTCCATATATATATTTCTCAACACTTGGCGGATTGGGGCTCCCGGAGGAGGGTTGAGACTCCCGAAGGCGGTTTTTCACTTACCGCAGAGGTTTTCGGCCACCGTGAGGCTGTTGATTGAGCCACCGGGGGAAGACCCCAAAGGGTTTTTGTTCTCTCCCCATCTCAGACCTGACGATAGAAATATGCATGAGATATATCTTAGTTTCTCTTCTCTAGTGTGTGATCTTTGGTTTCTTCGCGATGGAGTTTTTGGTTATACATACATACATAAATCATAGATATGTGGGATGGGATTTGCAGCATTGGAACAGGGTGTCCAAAATAATTGGGATGGGATTCACTATTTTTTTTTCGACATATGTAATATAGTTTTCTATTACAAGATTCGTCAAAACTAATGTCGAATTATTACATTGAGTTAAATCACTAAGCTCGACTGATTAGGACGAGCTAAATGAGTAAGCTCAACTAATGGTCCCGAGGTTAAGCAATGTGCTCGATTGATATAGTTAAGGTTGAGTAATTCGGTTGTACTAGGAATAGGTTTGAGAAATTACAAATGTGTTAGGATCCCATCGTTACATCGGTAAAATTCGATGACACTACATCGTTCCCTCAGCGAGACTCGATGAGACTACATCACCTACTTAGATATATAAATTCGATGAGGCTACTTCATGTTCATCAATTTTAGTTGTAATTCTAAATACCCTAAGATTCTCCATTTAAATAACATATGCCTAAATTAAAACCCCCAAAATCAATTCAAATTTCTTCAAACCTCTACCTCAAATCTCTTTATATTTATGTGGAAGCTTGCAACATATTGATTAGGGACATGTTGGAGAGGTGGAGAACAATATTTTTTTTAATTAGGAAAGAATTAGGATGACGTCGCGAAGACTTGGATTGTTTAAAATGTTGAGTCCCTTGACAGAGCAGCAAGGGTGTGCAACTTTAACCATCACTCTATTGTCATCACGGGGCATATGAAAGAAGGAAACTTCTCTCACTACAGACATAAGCAGTTTGATATCTGAAATTATCAATTCAATTTCCTTAGGGCATTTGTTGTTCATCTTTAATTGATTTATAATAATAATCAAGTCACCTTTAATTTGTAATTTGTTTCTCCGTAGTTGCAATTTTTTTGTATAATTCCTTGTCTGGGCACCATGACCTCTTCTTTAATCAGGGATTGTTTGTCAATAAGATTGTAATTGATGTTAATGGGTTGACCCACCCAATCTCGAATAATGAATCCAATGGAGCAATTATTGTCAGGGATAGTTGACTCGTCAAAATTTATTATGAAGGTTCCCAAGGGATTTTTTTTCCATTGAATGTTTCTTTGCTAAGGCATTTTGCATTCTCTGCTGATTTGTTTTAGGTCGTTGTGTTGGGTCAATCAATATGTATTTCTCATAATCACATATCTTGTGCCAGTTTTCTATGTGGTTTGAGATTACTTGTTTTATGTACTGCATCCGCATACAATGATTCTTCATTTCTAAACGTGACTTGGTTCCTAAAAACCCAAGTCGTCCATCATGTGAATGTCTCTGGAATTTGTTATCATATTATTTATGTCCTTGCTATTGGCCAGATTCAATAAGGGTTGGATGTTGTTAAACCTACGTTCTAGAAAGAGTTGTGTATCATCATCCATAGCACGGTTACAAAAAATGCATATTGTCATAATGAATAAACCTTTTTGTGTTAACCGGGATTTTGTTAGGAGGTCGTGTTGACCCAATTTTCAAAGAAAGTTTTTTTTAAAATTATTTTAGGTGGAACATTAATATTCCAAATCCAGGTATTAGCATCATTGCACATCCTATTATGACAAGTGATTAATTTGAATGTGCTTGCGTTTGTGAATCATCCTTCTCTACCAAGCGACTAGTGTAGTCTATCCTCAAAGTGATTGGGGGTTAGTGGAATATTGATTATTTCTTTAGCTATATTTTGAGGTAGAATTATGCAAAGTTTTTTCTACCCATCATTTACCCCCAATTATTTATTCACTCATTGTATGTTCTATATTCTCAGCAGTTATACCATCTACGTTTTTTATTGAGTGGTTTTGTTGTTACCCCGTTGTCTTTCCAAAATTTTATTGATTTACCATTTCCAATTGACCATATTAGTCATGTTTTGAATTTCTCAGTTAGCGGGAATAACTTCGACCATTGCTAGGATGCACCTCCTTTTCTTTTGTAATTTAAAATTCGTGCAGTTTTAAGATATTTGTATTGAATTAGTTTCACCCAAAAATTTTGTGGGCTTTGCTAAGATTTTCCATAGTAATTTCATTTGTAATGCTTCATTCATATATATCACGCGTTTTAAGAATTCCTAATCCTCCATTTCATTTGGGTCTACAGATCTTATCTTAATAGATCAAAGGTCGATACTATATATCTTTGTTCGAAAAAAAGTCGATTGATATGGTCTAGTGTTCTTTGCGTATTGTACATTGTAACATAAAGTTTTGCATCGTATAGAGTGGTGTTGCGGCCAGATTAGAGCCAATCAGGACTGCACGACCTTGTTGTGAGAGGGTATTAACGCTCCATTTGCTTAGTTGCTCTTTTTTTTGGTAGTGGCTCAGTTGCTCTTTTGATTTACATATTATATCCTCAAATGTTCCCCTATTAACTTTTTCTTTGATGATTGGGCAGCCAAGTTATTTCTTCCAATATCTTGTATTCTACTATGTGTAATATCTTGTATTCTTAATTAGAGTCCACTCTTTACAACTGAGCCTATTATTGAGTTGGTGTGTATTTTGAGTCTAAAATTGGATCAGACTATCCTCAACTTCTTGCAATTGTCGGAAAATATTTTCAAACATTTTTTATTCAATTCTTTTTCTTTTTGTTTAAGAATCTTTGTTGTGAACATTAATCGAAACATGGATGACCCTAGGCATGTGGCGCACCAGGATTGCTTCAAATTATGAGTGCCAATTAATTAAATTAAGAAAGCGAAATGAATTATATATGTACTAGTGTAATACTCGTGCCTTGAAGGCACGAGAGTTTGATCTATTTTAATTTGAACATCATTTTATATATCTATATAATACTATATTAATATATATACGTGTTTACAACAAAAATATGTATAAAGTATTTTTTTATAACTTATAAATTAGTTGGAAAGAGATACAATACAAATTTTGAAAATGATTTAATAAGGTAAAGTAGTAATAATACTCAAACACACCACCTAATATAATTTGAAATATTAAAAAATCATAAGCACATGATTGTGTGAATAATTTTGAAGTTATGTAGATGTACATAACTTATTCATTATTTTCATGAGAAAGATGGTTAGAAAGAGAGAGAAATAAATAGTAAAAATAAAGGTAGGATGATAAAAAAAAATCCTTAAAGGTAGAAAAGTGATCTAAGAAGCCTCATCCAAGATGTAAAATAAGCATTAGTAATGCTTGTGAGTCTTAAAATATTACTTATTTTTCGATAGTCATTTAAGATGTCTAAAATAATTAAATTATAAAAAAACACTTTTTTGACTCTAATTGATTTTTATAATTAATTTTTGAAATCGAATATTTACAATTTGATTATTACATGTCGTTGTATGTAGACATTGTGGGGAATATTGCAACCGGTTAAATATGATAAATCAACAATTTCAATATCCAAGAATAAAATCAGCCAAGACTTGACGAATGTTCAATGAACGTAGACGATTAAAATAGATCATAAATTGACATACAACATATCAAATTAAATAAAATTTTAGTATAAAAATAGGAAACAAATATGTTTAAAATAGGAAACATATATTTTAGAATTTCAGCAATAATATTGACCAATAAGAAAATACCATTTGAATAAAAAATTCAAGTTTAATTGTGAGCGTGACACATCAGCAAAATGATAGTAGAATTAATATTATTAATAGATTACCTATTATCGAAATTAATTTATAAAAAATTTGAAAAAATAATATTTTATATAATTTTTACCATCCTAACAAACCGTGAATGAATATTAAACAACATATTTAGCTAAACGAATAGAGAGAGTAGTAAATTTTAACATGATTTGGATAAATGTTATATAATAAACAAATATTTAAATGAGTTCAATCTGTTAAGATAATGAATGCAGGCAATCCGAGTACATCTTTGATTAATTTATTTGAAAATGAAATACTTGCATGGTTGGTGAGAAAATATGAACATATGTGAAAGTTAATTTATACTCCGTAACATTTTATAAACTGACGATTGGATATGGGTCTATGTAAAGTATAAATTTCCAAAAATAAAATATACCAAGATTCAAATTTAAGTTCAATTTATGTAGAGGAATTATGAGAATATTGCAATCGGAAAAAAAAATGAAAACATGTCTCAATATTTACGACAATATAACCGAAAAAAAAGAAGGGAAAGGATTCAAATCATATTTAAAATAGGAAACAAATATTTTAAAGTTTCCAAAATAATATTGACCAATAAGAAAATCTCATTTGAATAAAAAATTCAACTTTAATTGTGGTGCTCGCAATCAATTGCGGATGGAGAGGTAATGCGCTTTCGCAACAGGGAAGAGCAATACTAATCGATTCAAATCTTTCTTCAAAACCTCTCTACATAATGCAAAACTTTACGTTGCCCACTAGTATACACAAAGAACTTGACCAAATTAACAAATTTTTTTTTTGAACTAATTACCTTTAACATAGACAACTAATAAGTTGGGATAGAATCTGCAAGCCAAAAAGTAGATGTGGGATCGGGCTTCCAAAATAGAAGGATATGAATGAGGCTCTCCAAATGATAAGGTACAAATACCTATAAACCACCAAACTTCTACAATATAACATAAATGGAACATTATGGTAGTAGAGAAACCTAAGCCGGCTCATAGAAAAATTCAAAAAAGGCCTTATTTGGTATGTAGGTGATGAGGGATCAATCAAATTTTAGACAAAAATTATTGGTTGTCGATGACCCCTCTTTTAGGAAAAATAAACCAACCACAATGAGTTAATATCAACCAAAATGTCAACGAAAATATCATAAATTGAAAATGGTGGATTGAGAGACTAAACCTAGGTTTAGATAACACAATCGTGAAGGAAATAATAGATATTCCACTTTCTATATCGCTGCTCCCAGATAGACTTTCCTAGTGGCCGGATAGAGAGGGCTGGTTTACAACACAAGTATAATGAAACTCATTACAAATTCCGATAATATGACAGACGACCCCCAACTCATGGATATGGAAACTTAATATTCCCCAAAGATTAAATTCACATGGACACTCGATTACCGCAAAGAAGTGTTCTTGTCCCAACCCTTATAAGTTATGTACCCATCAATTTGAAGATGAAGCACATCTTTTTATCGAATGTTGTTTCACAAATTATCCATCTTTGCTGATACAATCAATCCAAAACCTTGCACCTAACATACTTAACAAGACAAGAGATATGAAAGTAATCATGAGTACATAAGGGGATACCTCAATACATGGAGAGAAAGAATCACTAGTGCTTAAATTGTGGGTCATTTTGTTTCATACCATCAAATATAGAAACACAAATTTTCAACAAAACGCTCAATGAGAATTGGATTCTCATGGAGAAAAGTATGCAAATCGATCGAGCCTATAGAAATAGAAAATAAAAAAGGACAGGCCTAGTCGAAAAATCAACAAAATAAAAATAAAGTGGAGGAAACTCATGAGGGGGGCCATGAACTTAAACTTCGATGGATCATCGTCAAACAGGGAAGGAAGTACCATGAGGTACATTATCCGTAGTGGCAGCCACAGGGGGGTGCACGGGTGGCAGACCGCCCAACCGTTCGGCGACGGAACTTCGTAGTATTTTTTAAAAAATAAAGAAAATAAAAAATGTAAAAGAGAACACAAAACCTGTCTAGCTTAGTTGGTAAAATGGGGGAAGGAAATTTAAGTTACCAAGAGGGTCATGGGTTCAAATCTCATTTTTTTCCCTTTTGCTCTATTTTTTATTCCTACCAAAATTTTCTACTATAAATGTCATATTTGAATCAAATTTTATATTTTTCTTTGAATATTTTCACAAGGTATATATTTTTAAAAAATCTTCAAATTTTTATTCATATGAAATTTTTTTACTATTAATGTCATATTTAAACAACAATTTATGAGGTTTTTTGTCATACTTTTCAAATCCTATCAATTTTTTTTTTCATTTACCAATGACAAATTCTTTAAAAAAATTATAATTTTTTTCAATATAAATTTTTTTTTAATCAAGTACACATATATATAAATTATTAAATTATTGTATAAATTTTTGTAATAAAATATCATATTCATATACCATAATTTATGGTTTTCTTTCATTATATTTTTGAAAAAATTATTTATTATATGTACCGAGAAAAAAAAGTTCCAAATGAAAAATCCCCCCCCCCCCTCCAGGAATTCTTGCGGCCGCCACTGATTATCCGGGACTAGGAGGGGAAACCCATTACATTGGAATACAAACATATAGGCAAACAAAATCCTCTAATGTTGGAAGCACTCGCCCTCGTAGAAGGAATGTTTAAAGCTAGAGAACTTCATCTCAGAAAACTAGTGATTGAAGGAGGCTCACATATCATAATCAACCTTCTTTTTTTTGGAAGCAGAATAAAGATTAGGAACATCGCCTACGGGCCAGCTTCATTCCTAGAGTGTCACAAAGAACGAGAACCAACAGTGCTAAGTCGGACTCAAAGCTATCATCGGTCGGGCTACCGTAAGCTAGACGTGAAATCCTATCAGCCACAACTTTCGACTCCCTGAAAATATGATGAATATATAACAACAATAGAGAAGGAAGAGAGATCAAGAATCATGTCCCCTAGTAAAAGCTCAATATTCCATGGGCAAGAAGTATTAGTAGTTTTGGTGTAGTTCATAAGTTGTTCCCCTTTCAGATACTTAGCAGAGACCACTTTTATCCACATGTTATTAGGTTCAGCTAAGATTTTTCACAAAAGCTTCATCTGTAGAGCAATGTTCATCGTCTCTGCTTTGTACAAGCCAAGTCCTTTATTCAGAGTCTCTGTGCATATCTTATCCCAGCTAATCAATGGTGAGATATTTGAAGCTTTATTCCAAAAGAATTGTTTGTAGATTTTGTCTAGTTCTTTCATGATAGATGAAGGAAGTAAGAAAGGTTGCACCAAAAAACTAGGGTGGGTACTCAAATTTGCTTTTATAAGTACTCTACGACCCTCGTCTAGGAGACCAAAAGCCTCCCACTTAGTGAGTTGCCATTTAGTTTGAAGTATAATATCATTGAAAGTGTTACAATTCACCATATCGTTAATAATAAGGCATCCCAGGTATTTTTCAAGATTATTGGTTTGTGGAAGGCCAAGGTTTGTCGTGATTGAAGCAATAGTCAAAGTCGTGGTGTTCGGAGAAACCTGGAAGCTAGATTTAAGCAAATTTACTTTTTGGCAAGAAATGAGGCAAAATCTTTGAATAGTTGTGGTTAACTTACTGCAAGTAGAATGGTTTGCTATCCCAAATAGCATAATATCATTGACAAAAGCTAAGAAAGGAATTTTACCCCCCCCCTCTCGACCAATAGAGACCCCTAAGTCCTTCGAGATGTATGGATCTCGTTGTAAGGTCCTAGCAAGAGCTTCAGCCGTTAGAATGAATTGGAAAGGTGATAGATGATCGCCTTAACGCAGCCCTCTGAAAGGAGTGAAGAGACTTGTTGGTTCATCATTAATAAGTGGTGAATACGACACCTTCTTCACGCATTCTTGAACCGATCCATAAAACTGGTTTGGAATTATGTTTGAATATATTTATGATTAGAGAGGCAGATCCCGGAGTCTGTTGTAATGAGTTTGATTTGTTTCCCGCCTCTTCTAGCAGAGGCAAAACGGTGAAAACAGAACGAATTAGTGTTATTCGATTTCATATTCTTTACTTTGGCCCGCTGGGTCTAGTAAAGCCGTTGGAAGTCCAACATTCGTTAATATTTATTAAGCAGTCTCCTGTGTATGTTAATATCATTTGCATTTGGGTTGGTAATAAGATTGTGTTTCAGTTGAAGCAGAGCATCATCTGTATGAAAAATTTATGTGTTTATATTACAGAAAGTCCTTTTATGCCATTTTTTTGCCAATAACTTCAATAAAGAAATCTTCTTTACCAGTTTGAACATATTGGACCCAAGCGGATTGAGACAGTAAGCTTGTTTCACGATTTTTATGAAG
Source organism: Persicaria tinctoria (assembly GCA_037127255.1). Lineage (NCBI taxonomy): Eukaryota > Viridiplantae > Streptophyta > Magnoliopsida > Caryophyllales > Polygonaceae > Persicaria > Persicaria tinctoria. The sequence continues at coordinate 35,504,883 of JBANSL010000015.1, read as the reverse complement.
TTTGGTTTTGTAGTCCAAGCCAGTTCGACGCGAAAAGGTCTCTTGTTAATGATACATTTGGAATCCACGATCCTTCGCCTGTGGGCTCAAAATCAAGAACCGCGCCGTATATTTGCCTGATCTTGTAATGCTCTTCGATATCTCCTGATTTGGGAACAATTTAACAAGTGATTAATATTATGATATAGCGACAGATATAACTTAGAATAATTCAGCAACTTGAAATCCAGAAATAGCGACGAAAACACAAAGGAAAACGAGAGAGGGAGCAGGGTTGCGTGCGGAGCCGGGTGCAGGTGCTCGCGGACGAGCGCGGGAGCTAAGACGTGCGGACGCCTGGGCGCGCGTGACAAGAGGGTTTCTCGACCAAATAAATTTATAATCATGGCACCACTATAGGATAGTAGAGTTAGGTTCGTCCTCAGGAGAGAAGTCACTGGTTCTAGGTTTAGTTGGCTTCGGGGTTCATGGATAGAGGGAAAAGGTGGGAGGTTGCTGTCGATGTTGACTAAGACTTGGTCGATGTCGAGGGATGGAGAGGGAATGGTGGTTGGTGTCGAGTGGAATCTGTGAAGAAACTTTAAAATAACAAAAATAGAATAATAACGCTGCAAACTTCCAAGGTTAGGGATCACCACAAGAATAAACATATGTGTAGATTATAAATCACATAAAGATGCATACTTTATATCAACGAATCTACTTTCGCAAATTCCAATAATTTAGGTAATAGAGGCTCTCGCATAAGAACCTAATTGTTTCTACATTTCTTAATTAGGATTAGTTGGCTCTCGCAAATAAACCCTAATTACTATCCAAATTTATAACAAGATCTCTTTCGCTTCAATATCACTAATAAGGAATTTCCTCAACTCTCGCAAAGGATTAAGCATATAGGTAGATGATGATAAAGACATACAAATTCATGGATTTATAAATTAAACACACATATCTATTATTGGGATCACCCCAAACCCTAGAAGAAGAAATTTAGAAACAAAACATCATAAAAGAAACTAACTTTAACATTTAATTCAAACTAAAACTTACAACCGTTCGTCTCCTTCCTCCTCCTTCTCTCTCGCCTCCTCCTCTTTCTCTCTCCTTGTGCCCGAAGACGACTTCGCTTGAATAAATGAAAATCAGACCCCTAGGGGTTTATTTATAGGTTCAAATCCTAGCTATTCTAGGAAGAAACTATCTATATATATCTAATCATATCTATCTAAAGATAAATGATAAAACTTTAAAGCAAAACAAATAAATCTCTAATGGAAATTATATCTAAAGTGGACAAATCTTCTTTTTCTTGATAGATCTTCATGTTTCTTTGATAGAATATCACGCGCCTTCATTTGCAAGTAACCTACAATGCTCGGACTCCACCCGATCTCGACTCGGAATGATTATGGATAGTACTCGACATCGAGTAAAGTACTCGACGTCGAGTAGTGTCTTCTTCTCCTCGTGTGCACTCGAGCTCGGCTACATGGTGGACTCGACATGAGTACTCGACTTCGAGTAATTTACTCGACGTCGAGGACCTTTTTGCTCCTCGAGTGGATTGCTGCTCGATCTCGTGCTCTAGAGCTATTGTCGTCTGGATAGTACTCGACTTCGACCAAAGTGGTCGACGTTGACTAGTCCCGTCAGCGTTCAGCATTCTGCTCCGTTCTTGAAATGGCACTTTCCCGAGTCCTCGTTTGTCGAATTGACACATATGTAGTTTATGTTTATTTGCCAAATTATGGAATCTACACCAGTTTCTATTTTAAATCGCAGAATTCGAGACATTTTACAGCAACTCTAAGGAAGGTCAGAAAAGCTCAGAAAACCACTACAGAAGTCCAAGGTCAAAGAAGCAGCGGAACCAGTCGAATCAAGTTGAGATCCCAGGTTACTCGATCTCGAGTGGACCTTACTCGATCTAGACAAACATGTCCGAGCACAGGCCTTGTCGACTAGGAGCAGTGTCGAGAGCCAGACCAACCCAGCTCCGGAGCCCTACTCGATCTCGAGGACCACCTAGTCGAGATCGACGACACCTCAACGCCACACCCGGAGTCGATGAGAAGAGAAGCTGATCGAGAAGCCGAGGACGAAGGCGCTGAGCACTCTCTACTCGATCTCGATGAGACCTTGTCGAGATCGACGAGCCACCTAGCGCCTGTCCGAGTCCATGCCGAGGAGGAGTCCTGGACATCACCAGAGAGCCATCCTCGACCACAACCCTAGTCGATCTCGAGGAGCCTTAGTCGAGATCGACGACGCCCAGGAGCCCAGATCCGAGCCATGTCGAGCAGAGTCACCCGAGAACACCAGTCGACGACGAAGCCTCGTTGATGTCGACAAGCCCTTGTCGATGTCGAGTAGACCAACTTCTGGAAACGCGTCGCCGTGAGCAGTCCGAGTAGAGTTGGGAATCCTTGGGGTCGAAGAAATCCGAGATTGCAGAGATACATCATCATCTATCCATGGAAGGAAGGTTTATCAACATGAAGAGATATTCCCTAGTTTAGATTTATCTTTTCCATTTTAGATTTAATTCCTTTATCACTTTTATTTATCATTAAGTCTTTTAGATATAATTTTAGATATAGATAGAAGATTCTATCCTTGATTAGCAAGGAATAAAAAGCTATAAATAAAGCCCTAGGGGCTGGTTTTTCATTCATACAATTTTAGAGGTAGAGAAGTAGTTCCACAGAGAAGTTTTAGGAGTTCTAAAGTTTTTAGGGTTTTGGCATTTTGCGAAAGTTGATTGCCGGGATTGTAAAGGCTTTGAATATAGTTTAATGCAAAGTTTCTTTTTATACATCAATGTCTGCGATTGCGATGAGGCGTGAGTAGTCCACCCACTTCTGGGGCTGGGGTGAGCCCGACGGTGGCCATGTGAGATGATGCAGTAAAGGTCAGATCTTTTTATGCAATTCGTCTTCTATCCCTATGAGCATGATTCTTTTGCGAGAGTTGAAGGTGATCCTTGTTTGTATTATTGAAGCGAAAGTGATCTTAATGCAACTTGGATTAATTATGTGAAAAGGGTTAGTAACAATTAGGGTTTATGCGAAAGCCTCTATATGCCTATTTGTTGATAACGAAAGTTATTTTGATGGAAAGCATGATCTTTTATGCCTTTATGTGTTACTTTGCATGGTTATCGTTGTGGTGTTGATACCCTGGTCTTGGAAGTCTTTTATTATACTGATTTATTTCTGTCGAAAATCCGAGTTCTGTGTTCGAAATTTGCAATTTAAAGTTTCTGTCTTTCTTGTCGATATAGAGTAGAATCTCGTCGATGTCGAGTAGGACCCTAGTCGATATCGAGTTGGCTTTAGTCTAGGTCGAGTTGAGTTTCTGCTTCTGTCGTCGAGTTGAAAGTTTCTGTTTTTACTGTTCCTTGTCGATCTCGAGTACCAACTTGTCGAGATCGAGTAAAGTTGCTGCCTTGCTTTGTTCTTTACTTTCGTTTGCTTTTGTTCTTTACTTTCTTTCGTTATTTTCTGTCTTGCTTCTGTATTGCTTTTATTTCTTTGTTTCTGTCTTTTCTGCTGCTTGTCTATGAGAATCTGTTGCTACCTAAGAACTGCTGACGTGCTTCCTCGTGGATTCGATCCTGACAACCTTCTACTACAACGGGAGGAAGTCTTGTATTTATTTGCTGAGACAGGGAAGTCAGTCTGATCTTTATTTTATATTTATTTCATACTTGACCATCCTCCTGCAACAACAGGAAGAAATTAAACTCTCAACATATTAGATCCATTCTCATATAACCCTGCAATCAATTACCATCGTCGAAAAGGTATTTGTGCCACAAATTCATGCATGTGAATAAAAGCAGCATCTACACATAAAAGGAGGGTTATACAAAAACATTCATATGTGACAAAGCATTAATAATCAAGAGGAATTTAATTTAAGCTCATGATGAAGGAAAGGTAAAGGCCGGTATAGTGGTGGGCTATATTTGGGCAATGTGGTGCTAAATCCGGGGAGAACTTTTCAAACTTCTCTTTCTTGCTTTGATACACTTTCTCCCTTCATATGATATTTCCATAACCCTCATCCTCTCATAAATCACTCTTTGCTTTTTTTTCCCCCACTTATATGCTTTTACCTCTCTAACCTCAGCAATGTCTTCTCGTGAGTCGCAAGCATGGGTGTCATGAATGGCCCCGGATACTTAGTGCTTCGGACTCCTCGCCTTGGTGTCCCATCCTGCGGAACTATGGCAAGCAGATCGATCTACCTTTATCTCCTGAGGTGACTGGATATTCTTTCAATCATTAAATTTTCCATAAATTTTGAAACTTTCCTGCCAAACTCCAATAATGATAATAACAACACAAACACCATATAATAATCTCCATAATGTGACATCATTCTCAACATAATCCCCGGATGGAATAAGGTAAAGAATGGGCAATTTTTAGATCATGTGGAGCGATATATGAAATAAGGCATAATATGGCTTTTGTAATGCATAAGCATATGTATGGCTAAGAAATATAAACATATGAGTATTATATGGAAAATATAAAGTCATCCATCCTCTTATCATGCAACATGTCAAAATCAATATCAAATTTACCTTCTTTCATGGTTTTCAAGAAAATAATGCATTTCATTGTGACTTCCCTTTACTAGGCAATTTCATGCTATATCTCTAATGAATCTAATTTTGCATCGTTGAGTTCAATTAAAGCTTTCATGACACTAATAAAAAAATTCAATGGGGGTGATTTTTATAAACTTTGGAAAACATGCATATATAGCACATAGATTGATAATGAATTCCAAAATAGCCATGTATAAGCAATTCAAGCAATAATGCACAAATAATGTCAAATATAGTCAAATATGCACAAAGTAAGCCCTTCCCCCACCCCGTACTTAAACATTACAGTGTCCTCACTATATAAAAACAAGCGTAAAGAATGAAACTCACTAGACAAATGTGCAAAACGTCGGAATCGAGTGCAGATATGGCTGCAGAAGTGGTCGATCTCGAGGAACAGTAGTCGATGTTGACTAAACTACTCAACATCGAGTACCATGAAAGCCTCTAGGGTGATACTCGTCGACCACATGCTCGTTTTCTCATGATGTGTAGTCAGCGTCGAGTAGAGTACTCGACGTCGAGTACTTCTCCAACGTCTTTTACCTGCAAAATCTGTTAGAAAGAAAATATTTCACAATAGAAAAAGTTGAAATAATGTCTCAAAACCAAAAACCAAAAACAAATGTCCAAAAAAACATAAAAACTAAGTCTTTTATTACAAGCTCTAGACTTTGGTCGACTTTCTCCGTTTAAGCTCAAGGTGGCATCTGCAGCACCCATGTAGCTTGGCCTTCGAACAAGACTCCATTCTTGTCCATCAGTTGTAGACCTCCGGAATGGATCTTGTGCACCATGAAATGTCCAATCTTTTTCTCCTTGAACTTGTTAGGAAACCAATGATTATTTGATTTGGAGACATAGACCTTGTCTCCGACTTTATACTCCTTAGGCTCATCATTGGAAACACTGCATAATCGCACATACCAAGGCAAACCTCTCCCATGTATAGATAAATCTTTAATTTAAATAGGAGAAGTGACATCTTTACCTTGGCTAACCGTTACGGAATCGCAATTTGGGACCTTGGGATCTACTCGACATCGACTAAGGGTAGTCGACATCGAGTAGTTTTCTGCTCCTGGTGGACTGCTCGACAGAGGAGGAGAAGTCGAGTGGATGGACCGGTCGATGTCGAGTAGTCTACTCGACGTCGAGTACTCCTCATCTTCGGGGATGTTACTCGATGAAGGTGCAGTCAATGGAGGGCTCCGAATCTGGTCGACGTTGACTAGAGTACTCAACGTCGAGTACTTCTGGTCGAGATCGACCCCATATTTAAGACCTGGAAACGATTTTGAATAAAAATTAGTCGATATCGACTTTCCTAGGTCGATGTCGAGTAGATCCTCTGTTTCATCGTTCAGGATGGCCATGATCTCCTCCAACTGTGCTTCCATATCTCGCTTCTCTAGCTCCTCGGGGGTCATATTTCTTACCTTGGGCTCCCCGCAAGTGATATACCTAGCTGATATTGATTTGACCTCCTCCATATAACCTTTATGCCTTTCAGTTTTAGTAAAAGAGTACTCAATTACCTCATCGCTGATGTTGAAAGTGAGCACTCTCTTCCTTACGCTTATGTTGGCATCCACCGTCACTAAGAAGGGCCAACATAGAATAATTGGACAAGCAAGGTCATCTGTCATATCAATAACTAGAAAATCAGCAGGGACAAAGAACTTACCTACCTGTATCGTTACATCGTCCACCATGCATGTTGAATGACAACCGTGTTGTTCGCCATATAGAGTTTCGCATCCACATGCTCTAGAGCACCTATCTTAACTTTGGACCAGATTGATAAAGGCAGTGTACTCACAGTGGCTCCCAATTCACATAAGGCATTAAATTTATATTGACCAAATCCTATGGTTATAGAAAACTTACCTGAATCCGGCCTCTTCTCTGTAACATCAATCTTGCTGCACTCCTCTGCGATCTCAACCATTGATCGCTTCTTGATTAGAATCTCTTTGAGGAAATTGACATATAATGGCATCTCATGAAGAGCTTCTGTGAAAGGAATGGTGACATTTAGCCTTTGAAGCATCTTCACGAAACGCTGAAACTTCTTTTCTACTGGGTCCTTCAAAGACTTTGTTGGGAATGACAACGTTTTCTTCTTCGAAGGTGCTGGAGTCTTGTCGACATGGGCAAAAGGCTGGTCGACGTAGATTGGAGAGTCCTCGACATCGACTGCAGTAGTCCCCTGCAGCTTCTCTGTCTGTTTTTGCTCGGGCGTTTGTGTCTGTCGCCCACTCCTGAGATTCATAGCAGCTAGATGTCTTGTAGATTTATTCTTAGGATTAGGTTCAGATAATCCAAGGAGCATACCTGATTGTTTGGGTATTTATGAAGCCAATTGACCCATTTGGGTCTCCATTGATTTTCGCGAGATATCAATCTCCCCAAGCCAGAGGGGTATGACCAATGCTCCTGTTTCGACACAACACAAAATCACAAAAAGGGGGTTCTTCGAGATGCTTGAAACCAAAAGATCATCAAATTGAAGTAGCTAAAGAAAAGAAATAACAAATGAAAGAGTTACTAACTCAAACAATGTAAGGAATGCTATTTTTTTTTATTTTTTTGTAATCGGCTTTTTTTTTAATATGCTACTGTCGCTGCTGTAGGGGCTACTGTAATGGCGATAGAAATTGAGAAAAAATGCTAAAAAAACAAAAATAAACTAAGCTACGATGATCTACAAGTAAGCAAAAATAAAGAAAATAAGGGAAATAGGAATCAAATCTGGAAAATTAGGGTTCGTTAGTTGATAGCATGCATTTAAGTAGGCGTAATAGGTTGCATTTAGCTTAGTTAAGATGCATTTCATGTATGGATTAAGTGCAATTTGCATATTTGCTCTCTATGTTGGTGGAGTCGGAATCTACACACTTTTATTGATTATTTCAGGTAATCATGGATTCGATGATGAGACATGGGTTGATAACGCATTGGATGAGAATGTCTAGTTGATCGAAGAAGCTTACATGAATATCTCAAGAGGTCCTGAGAAGAAGAAGCGAACCTAAATGAAGAACAACCGAGGCCTCCAGAAAGTGCAAAACAAGTTCAGCATGTCTGGCGCCGTTGCCGGGGAAATTTATTGATTCTTGTGTGATTTTAGTGGTGATTTTTTGTGTGGACCATCTTATATGGTCCATACACATGCTACTAATTCTTCTCTATAGAAAACATTGCAGAGATGGCTAACGACGCAAACCGCACTCTTAAGGAGCTTTCCGCTCCTGATGTGGCACAACAACCCCTGGCAATCCAATTCCCTGCGCTAGAGGAAGGAGTCAACTTTGAGGTGAAATCAGGGGTAGTTCATCTTATACCCAAGTTCCATGGGTTGAATGGGGAGGACCCCCACAAGCATTTATCTGAGTTCCATACTGTGGTTGTTGGAATGAAACCTGAGAACGTTACTGAGGATCAAATCAAGCTGAGAGTTTTTTCCTTCTCTTTGAAGGATGATGCGAGGGAGTGGTTCTTCTATCTACCACCGGGATCTATTACTACTTGGGCTGAGATGAAGAGAGTCTTCCTGGAGATGTACTTCCCTGCAACAAAGCTCAATGCCTTGAAAAAGTCCATCAGCAGCATTGAGCAGTACGCGACGGAGTCGATACATGAGTACTTTGAGCGCTTCAAGAAACTCTGCGCTAGCTGCCCATGCCATGACTTCTCTTAGAAGGATTTGGTCTTATTTCTCTTCAATGGGCTTACTGATGATGAGCGCAAAACGGTGAATTCTTGTTGTGGGGGAAACATGCTGAATAAGACGCCTGCTGCAGCTTGGGAAGTATTTAAAGAGCTCTCTGAGGGCTCTAGGCAGTTCAACAAGAGCACTCGTGCTAGAGGTGTACTTGCTATTGATGCCCCAGTGGCTGCATTACAGATTGATATGGGAGAGATGAAAGAGATGATCAAGAAGCTTGTAGATGACAGAGCATCTCAGCAGTTAAAAGCATGTGAATCCTACATCGATCCATCCCATCCTATGGATATGTACTCAACTTGGCAAGAACCTAGTATTGAGTTGAATGCAATTGGGAATTTTGCTCCACAAAGGCCTAGTCAAGGCAACTTTGGTAATCCCGGGTACTTTAACAATAATAAATACAATGGAGGCTATCAGCAGGGCTATGGTTATGACAACTACCAGGAACCTTTCAATCAGCAAGGAGGGCATCAAGTGAGGCCACAACAATAGTTTGACTTTCGTCAGGGAGGACAGCCTTAGGCAAGTGCACCTGATGGAAATGCACTACAAGCCCTCACACAATTCATCATGAACCAGGTTGAACGCACAAAGAACTTAGAGACGTGCACTAAGACCCTCGCACAAGCAGTCTTGGACCAAGGTGAACGATCTAAGAACTTGGAGAACCAGATGAGTCAAATCATTCAACTGCTAAGCGCAAAAGAGGCAAATGACTCATGAAAGCTCCCTTCGCAAACGATTGAGAATCCTAGGGAGAATGTCAGTGCAATAATGCTTCGAAGTTGCAAGGAACTGGTTGTCACACCTCAAAAGGACGATGAAGAAATAATGGACAAGGAGATAGAAGTGCTAGAAGAAGCAGACGGAACTCACAGCGTGCGGCGGCCGCAGCACCCTTGCGGCGCCCGCGGCCAATCTAACGCGTTGCGCCCGCAGCATAATGCGGCGACCGCCGCCAGTGGTCCCGTCGAGCCTTCAGCTTCAGGTACGCATATCCCACCTTTCTCCTCTCTTTCCTCTTCCTCCCCTCTTCCTCCTTCTTCTTCTTCCCCTCTTTCTTCCTCTTTGCCCATTGAGACTCAAAAGCCAATTCCGCCCTTCCCGGAAGCCTTGAAGGATACACGAAGGTATGAGAATGACAAGGAAATCTTTGAGATGTTCAGCAGGTGCGAGGTAAATATTCCTTTACTTAAATTGATTAAGAGCATTCCTAGATATGCTAAATTTTTTAAGGAATTGTGCACCATCAAGAAGAAGCAAAGATTGAAAAAGAGGGAAAAGGTAAGCTTGAATGAAAATGTCTCTGTTATGTTGCAAAGGAAATTACCTGAAAAATGTGGAGACCCAGGTATGTTTACAATTCCATGTACAATTGGGAATACTAGATTCAAATAAGCCATGCTAGATCTAGGAGCCTGGATTAATGTTATTTCCTATAACATGTACATGTCTTTGGGTTTGGGTGTTCTGACTGAGACTGGGGTTACAGTGTAACTTGCCGATCGATCACAAATCAGGCCAAGAGGCGTTGTTGAAGATGTTTTGGTTATGGTGGATGATTTTTTTTTCCCTGTTGATTTCTTTGTTTTAGATATGGAGCAGGGAGCCCCTGAAACACCTATTATACTAGGAAGACCATTCTTGAAAACTGCAAAAACGAAAATTGATTGTTGTGAGGGTTTATTGACTATGGAGTTTGATGGAAGAAAGATAGAATTCTCTCTCTTTAATCATGACAAGATTTCTCCTGAAAATTCTTTAGATATGCCTATTGCTAACAATAGGGATCGCAACAATAATTTTCATGATTTGTTAGAATCACCTAAGGAAAATAGTTTATGGAAATTTGAGCCCCCTAACGAATTGAAATCTTTTGTGATTCCGGGACAACCCCCGGGACTAGCTCAAGGAGAGAATCTAAGGGTAATGGATGAGTGCTTGGACAGAAAGCTACACCTTTCAAGGGTGCCCGCATTTGTCAATGAGATGACAGGTGTAGGTGACCCTGGTGGAGGAACCTAGGCCAATCAAGGGCCATTACGCCGAGCCAAAGACTTGAAACAAAGACACTTCTCGGGAGGCAACCCGAGGTAAATTTTGCTTTCTTTTTCGTTTCATCATCGTTAGGAAGTTTTTCTCTAGGTAGTTTCAGTTTCTTTTTCCTTCACCCTAATTATATTTGATTCACTTTTGTTGTCTTTACTGTTTCATTGTGGACAATGAAAATTCTAAGTGCGGGGGAGAGGAATTCTGTATATAGATGCATATAGGAGATCATGTTTAATTTCGGTAATTATTTGGAGATCATATTTAAATTTCTGCATCATGTTTAATTTCTGTAATCATTTTTATTAATTTTTGTTTATTTTCGGAATTAAAAAACAATAAAAAAAACCAAAAATAATCATGCATTGCATACATATGTGTTATTCAAATACCCATCTAGCTTAGTTTGTCCTCTAATTTAAATTTCAAGCATCATCATATAAATCCCATGGAGTTTTGGATGTTTTGGCCTTGTCTATATTTGATTTTTGTGAAACATGAGCTAGCGAATATAATTGAGCATGTATGATTAAGCTTGAGTATGATTGAAGTCCTCAAAACATGACCTTGTGAGAATGTTTAGCCTTATTTGAAATCTTTTGCTCAATTGTGTGAATTACTCTCCTTGTGTTGCTACTCTTGACATTGACTGCAATATCAATTTTTCAAGACCGACTCACATGTTTGTTGCTTGCGAAGTTTATGTTTATATTTTGAGTCTTTCGTTTAAATTTGTGCATATTTAGTGAATAAGGTGGCAATGGTTGATGCACTTAGTAACCTGGTCTACGCATGACACCCATGGGTATGATTCGCGCAAAAAGGTGTTGAAAACTATCCACTAGGAAAGAAAGCTTGATCATTGAGTAACCAGGTTCATTCATGACACCCATGTTTGCAACTTGCGCCAAAAGATGTTCAAGTGGACTTCACATTAGAAGGTTGAGGTGCTGATAGACCGGGGCCATTCATGACACCCAGGTTTGCGCCTCGCCTAAAGAAGGTTCCAAGACAAGAAAAAAGAAAAAAAAAAGAGAAGAAAAGAAAAGAAAAGAAAACAAAAGAAAGTGTCACATTTTATTTAGTTCTCTTTATTGTGTCCCGCAAGTAATGACATTTCGGTAGATATTTGGTGATATGGTGGTCAATGTCTATGAGCTTAGTGCATTTTGGATTGAGTTGAGAGTTGTACCTTAAAGCCTAAACACATGAATGAAACACATATTTCTGGTGAGGTTGGATAAAGTCTACTTCTAAGCTTTGATCACTAGAATACATGTTATGACGTTTGTTTGCTTGGTTTATGTTTTCACCTGCTATGATGTTGCTTTTTGATGAGGTTGAAACTTGAAGGGATTTCCTGTGGGATGCATTGATTCATGTTCATTCTATCATTGCTTGAGGACAAGCAAAGGTTATTAGTGGTGCAAGTTCATAATAATACTTTAATCCAAGAATCACATTCATAGGCATGATATGTAGCAAAAAGGGTTAAAAAATCAAAACTTGCAACCAAAAACTCAATATCTTCCAAATTATAGATCCAACAAGAAAATAAACCTAAATAAAGTGCCAAATTTGAAGGGTGAAATAAAAATAAAAACTTGATACGTTTGGAATCCCCGATCTTTCGCCTGTTGGCTCAGAATCAAGAACCACGCCGTATATTTGCCCGATCTTAAAACGCTCTTCGATATCTCCTAATTTGGAAACAATTGAACAAGTGATTAATATTCTGATATAGCGACAGAATATAACTTAGAATAATTCAGCAACTTGAAATCCAGAAATAGCGACGAATACAAAAAGGAAAGCGAGAGAGGGAGTAGGTTTGCGTGTGGAGCCAGGTACAGGTGCTCGTGGATGAGTGTGGGAGCGAAGGCGCACGGACGCCTGGGCGCGCGCGAGCGCAACTCTCGCTGCTGGCGAGGCCTGCGCGGGTGCTCAGCGACTGATGCTTCTTTCACTGTTGCTCCTGGGCTATCGCGACGTTCTGGAGTTTGGGGTTATTTTTTTGTTTGCCGATTGAAGGGATGGTGTTTGGGGTTTGAGTGAGTGCCGATTGTAACAAAGTAACAAGAGCATGAAAGCCTTTGGATTGGCAAATTGTAGAAACCTGGTGAGACCTGCGCGGGTGCTCAGCGACTGATGCTTCTTTCACTGTTGCTCTTGGGCTATCGCGACGTTCTGGAGTTTGGGGTTATTTTTTTGTTTTCCGATTGAAGGGATGGTGTTTGGGGTTTGAGTGAGTGCCGATTGTAACAAAGTAACAAGAGCATGAAAGCCTTTGGATTGGCAAATTGTAGAAACCTTTATTCCTATAAAGGTTCCACAATATTAATTCCAATCTGAATAATTCAAAGCAATACAATGTGTTTAAGTAGAAAACATACCAATTCTATCTTGTGCAAAAGATAGAGCTTTGGTTAGGTAAAGATAGATAAAATAACCCTAATATAAATAAATCCTAAGATAGATAGATAAATAACAACTTAGTGGTTAAGAATTCTATCTAGATGAGATATAATTCTCCCATATTTTATTTTCCTAAATTCCATAAAATAAATATATCTAAATTAACCTGATGAAACCAGCCAGCGTTGAAGAAGAACTCGACGTGCCCTCGACATGCCCTCGGTATCGACCATGAGGCACTCGGTACATGTGTATGCCGAGTGGGATTGTGTGTCTTGGTCATGGAGGGTGTCTTGGCTTCATGAGCTGCGTTTGTGGAAACAAGCTTAACTCTTGTGCTGGTGATCTAGTCTTGAGCAAAGTGATCCAAGGTGGGCTGAACCCTTGCTCCATCGTTCCTTGGTAACAGACAAGAAGTGCTCTAGTTGCATCTTGAATCTTCTTGGCTCTTGCACGAGTGATAGGACCATCAAATGACACCTTCATGTTGTCCTCAATGTCACCAGGAGTCATCGACATTTGTACTGCATCATTTAGCATGATCCCCAGGCCTAAGGTCAAGTAAGATCGGTGCATGACCGAATGAGGTGAAAGGATGGATTCTAACACGCAGACCATCATACATAGATATAATCTCTTGTTGAGCTAGTAGGCGATCGAGCTCTACGAAACTATTATTCAGTGTGTTAGTTTTCTTTTTTCGCCAAGTGAAAAGCCCACCATGGGTTGGGACGTTGTCTACGAGCGAAAGGTCATTTTTGATGGTTTAAAGACGTTGAAAACGAGAGTGAGATAGCGATATACCCCCCAATTTGTCACCTGAAATGACGATGTCATTTAGATTGCCCATGATGCAGAAAGGAATAAAAATCTGTGTTGTATATGGTTGCAGGTTAGCCCAAAAGGCTGGTTTAGAACTGTAGTTAGGCAGAGCATAAACCAAAAGGAAGGCAGTAGTTTTGTTTTTTTGAATTATCATGGTAGTTTATGTGAATGAGTTGTGGTCTGATTGTGACGAGAGTAATCTCACCCTCAGCTGGCAGAATATCTTTCCAAAGAAGGCAAACACCTCCCGCATAACCATTAGCCGGATCAGAAGCGATATTTGTGAAGCCACATTTGCGCCATAGATTGTTCGGTGAAGCAATGTTTGCTTTGGTTTCAAAAAGATTCAATACATTGATCGAGTTGTTTTTACAAAAAAAATTCATGTTTGTTCAGAAATTGTGTCTGTTAATACCCCTATAATTCCAAGTGCAAATATTCATTTAAACCAATATTTAAACTGTAACCATTGGTAGGCCATACGATGCGAAAAACTGGCAATTGAGATCCCCTATCAAAGTGAATACAAGGACCCGTTTAGTCCAAAGCACATCGTATGCAAGGTGCCAATTGATCGTTGTAAGAAGAAGACGTAGACCAAAAGAAGCATAGGACACATGCAATATACGAAGTTAGATTCAAGAAAAGATAAAGAACCGTCAACAAGTAAGCTGAAGTGATCGTAAACCCTGAGATTAAAGGTTGCAGTTTACAAGGGCTTTTGACACCAATGATGGACACTAAAAGGCTAATGATCATAACAAACCATCCCAAAACATGGAATTGTAAAACATAAAGCAGTGCTAACCCCAAGTACGAGGCAAGCATAAAGAGGGATATTAACCATAAAATCAATTTGTACAAAGTGATCCTTATATAGGATAAGAAAAGTGTATATAACATTAGGAGATTGCAAATTAGTAACCATGAACTGAGAGGCAACTCGCTAAAAAAAGGTTGGAACCTTAATGACTCTAAAGACCTGGATGGTCAAGTGAACACGATAACCCACAAAAGCCAAAGCCCATGTGAGAGGTTCGAAGACATCCAGTAAGGCAAGTGTTGTTGCATGAGGATGTGTCAAGTATGAAATATAAATAAAATATAAAACAAACTGACTCCCTGTCTCAGCAAATAAATACAAGACTTCCTCCCGTTGTAGTTGAAGGTAGTCAGAATCGATCCACGAGGAAGCGTGTAAGCGCCCTCCTTTTCAGTTCTAAATCTCAGCACGAATTTGACCAGAAGAGTCCTCGACGTCGACCAAGTGTCCTCGACGTCGACCAGATGTCCTCGACGACGACCAGATGTCCTCAACGTCGACCACACTGTCGAGTAAAACAGACAACAAAAACGAACAGAAAACGAAAACCAAAGCAAACTGGTGGATCTCGACTAAACCTACTCGACGTCGACCAAAAGTCATCGATGTCGACCAACAGTGCTCGATGTCGAGAAGAAACAGAAACCAAAATGGCAAATTTTCGAACAGAAACGAATGTAAACACGAAATTTGTAAATAAAATCAATAAACTAAAATACTTCCAAGATCAGGGCATCAACACCACAACGATAACCATGTAAACTAACACATAAAGGCATAAAAGATCATGCTTTTTCATCGAATAACTTTTGTTATTAACAAGTAGGAATATAGAGGCTTTCGCATAAACCCTAATTGTTTCTAACCCTTTTTCACATAATTAATCCAAGTTGCATTAATATCACTTTCTCTTCAATAACACAAATAAGGATCACCTTCAACTCTCGCAAAAGAATGATGCTCATAGGGATAGAAGACGAAATCTCATCAAAAGATTGTACCTTTACCGCATCACCTTACACGACTACTATCGGGCTCACCCCGACCCTTGAAGTTGGGTGACTACTCGCTCTTCATCATCAAAAAAGACATTAATAATAAAAGGGAACTAAATTGCATTAAATAAAATCAAAGAAAGCTTACAACCAATCGAAGCCAAATCGTCTCTCAACTCTCTTGCTCCACTCGCCACAAGCTCTCTCTCTCTCTCTCTCTCTCTCTCTCTCTCTCTCTCTCTCTCTATGTAACTAATTGTAACTGGAGTTGAATGAATAAAACTCAGCCCCTAAGTGTCTATTTATAGACTTCATTCCCTAGCTAATCTAGGAAAGAAACATCTATCTATATCTAAATCTCTCTATCTAAAGACATAAGATTAAGTTTGGAAATAAAACAAATATATCTAAAAAGAAAATAGGACTATTGTGGATAGATCTTCCTTCTCTTGATAGAACTTGACATGACTTAATAGAACATCTCGAATCTTGGCTTGCAAGTAACTCTTCTCACTCGGATTTCTCCTCGATCTCGGACTCGGACTCGACTGGAATGTCCTCGACGTCGACCAAGTTTCATCGACGTCGAGTAGGATTTTTCCCCCGGGGTTGCACTCGAGCTCGAGCAGGTTCTGGACTCGTCGACTTTACTCGACATCGACCAAGTTTGGTCGACGTCGAGCAAGACTGTGTTTCTCGAGTGGCTCTGCTCGACTCCGTGTAATATTCTGGCTCCTGGTGTACTCGATCTCGACCAAGTTTGGTAGACGTCGAGTAGAACTGGTTCGCTCTCAGCATTCTGCTCTGTTCTTGAAACGCACTTTCCCGAGTCCTAGTTTGTTAGATTGACACATATGAGCATGCGTTGGAAAGCTCTTTTTGAGGGATACAACTATCATGAGGACATCAAAGATTGATTCAGAATTATGAATGGTGAAAAATGGCGTTTTCTCCAGCTTCACCATCCTTAGCTTCTTCATGACTTTCCTTTAAGGTCCAAAGTGCGTCTGATTTCTATGAAATACAACAAAAACTTGTGTAGACCTCCATAATTGGCAAATAAACATATACTACACATATTCTGTATTATTTTAACCCAAATGTATGAAATACATGCAGAAATCGATATAAAAGTAAGTGTAAAACATGGCAAATTAGGCTCACAACAAACACCCCATACTTAAGCTTGCTTGTCCTCAAGCAATACTTTAAATGATCATACAGGGGAAGAAATCAAAACTCTCAACATATTAGATTCATTCTTATATAACCCTGCAATCAACTACCATCCTAAAAAATGTACTAATTGTTGTGAGCCTAAATTGCCATGTTTTACACTTACTTTTATATCGATTTCTGCATGCATTTCATACATTTAGGATAGAATAGTACAGAATTTGTGTAAGTTATGTTTATTTGCAAGATATGGAGGTCTACACAAGTTTTTATTATATTTCGCAGGAATCGGACGCACTTTGGAGCTTAAAGGAATCTCATGGAGAAGCTAAGAATGGTGCAGCTGGAGAAAAGGCCATTTTTCACCATTCATCATTCTGAGTCAAGTTCTGATGTCTTCATGAGATTTGTAGCCCTCGGAAAGATCTTTCCAACGCATGGTCATATGCGTCAATCCGACAAACGATGACTCGGGAAAGTGCGTTTCAAGTACAGAGCAGGATGCTGAGAAGACTGGTCGATATCGACCAAGCACACTCAATATCGACCAGATTTAGGTCGAAATTCTCCAAATCGACTCAGAGTTGGCTAGAATCGAGTAAGGAAGAAAGGAAGAGGTCAATATTGACTACCCAAAGTCGATATCGAGTACCCAAATCGAGTCAATATTCCAGAAGTCGGCCCAATGCAAGCAGCTGAAGAGAAACCGAGGAAGCACATGTCAATATCGACTTAACTAGGTCAATATCGACTTAACTAGGGCAATATCGACTTAGCCCAGTCAATATCGACTGGACCCACGGCGGCGGATTCCGAGCTTAACCAGCTTCTTATTAAGTTTCTATCCCGAATCCAATGGAGATATTTTCAAGACCAAATTCTATCTCCATCTATCAAGATCTATCAAGTCAAAGGAAGATTTATTCACTTTAGGTGTAATCGTAGTTGATTTAATTCTTTTATTCCATGTTTTATCATTATGTTATAAGATAAAGTAGATATAGATATAGATAGACTTTCTTACCTTGATTAGCAAGGGTTGGAAGCCTATAAATAAAGCCTTAGGGGCTGGATTTTATTCATTCCATTTCAGAGACAAGTAGTTACACATAGAGAGAGAAGGAGAAGAGGTTGTAAGTTTGAGTTTATTAATGCAAGTTATTTCTTTTTCATCAAAGATGTCTGCTATTGCGATGAAGAGCGAGTAGTCCACCCACTTCTAGCGCTGGGGTGAGCCCGACGGTGGCCATGTAAGGTGATGCGGTAAAGGTACGATCTTTTTATGCAATTCGTCTTCTATCCCTATGAGCATGATTCTTTTGCGAAAGTTGAAGGTGATCCTTGTTTGTGTTATTGAAGCGAAAGTGATCTTAATTGAACTTGGGTTAATTATGTGAAAAGGGTTTGTAACAATTAGGGTTTATGCGAAAGCCTCTATATGCCTATTTGTTAATAACGAAAGTTATTTGATAAAAGCATGATCTTTTATGCCTTTATGTGTTACTTTGCACGGTTATCATTGTGGTATTGATACCCTGGCTTTGGAAGTCTTTAGTTTATTGAGTTTATTCCACCGAAATTTGAGTTCTGTGTTCGAGAATTTGCAATCTAAAGTTTATGCTGTTTGTCGATCTCGGGAATTGTTAGTCGATATCGAATAGCATTTAGTTGATATTGAGTAAAAGTTGTCGATATCGAGTTAATTCTGTTACTTGCTTTATTTTCTAATTTTTGCTTTGTTATTTCTGTCTTTCTGCTTTTCTGTCTGTGAGATTTACAGCTACCTAAGATCCGCTGACACGCTTCCTCGAGGATCGATCCTGACTTCCCACTACTGCATAGGGAGGGAGTCTTGTAATCATTTGCAAGGGACGGAATCTGGTTTGCTTTGATTTATTCGTATTTTATTGCAAGTCTCAATTTCCTCCTACAACAAATCGGCGCCGTTGCCGGGGAGGCAATCATTCGCGCCTTAGGTAGTCAGATCTCACTTTTCTCTTGAGTTACTTTGCAGGTATATGCGCCGTTCTAGTCGAACACCTGAGTTTGACGCCTTAGACGAACCAGAGCGCCTTATACACATTCAAGCTAAACTAAAAAGAGCCATGGCGGCTGCAGAGACACAGGAATAGCTGATTGAGAGGCTTACGAGGGAACTAGCTGCTAAAGATACTGCTCTCACCGCTGAGAGAGCACGCACTACAAGGGAAGCTGAGCGTGTGAGGTTATTGGAAGATGAGCTTGCCCAATACCCAACAACTGCAGAGGATTACATGCACCCGACGCTCATAGTGCCTGAATCAGCCATTCTAATCCCTGAAAATAACTATGAAATTCGCACTCCTTTCCTTATTGAAATCAAGAATAATGCTTTCTTTGGTAGATTTAATGAATGCCCTCTTCAGCATATTACAAACTTTACTGACATGTGTCGTACTCTTGCTGAAGGTATCACCTTGGAGTACATCTTGATGAAGGCCTTTCGTTGGTCCCTATCTGGTCCAGCATTGAAGTGGCTTGAAGGGCTGAAACCGCGATCCCTCACGACATTGGCTGAAGTAAAGCAGGAATTTCTCAACAAGTTCTTCCCTCCTGCCAAGACAGCACTCCTCCGCCAGAAGATTACAGCCTTCAAACAGAAGCCTGGGGAACCGTTGGCAAAAGCATGAGAAAGATATAAGGATCTGCTGCGATCATGCCCTACACATGGACAGCAACCCTGCGTAGTTCAAGAGATCTTCTTCAATTCTCTGGAATTGGCTGCAAAGGATAGGATCAACACATATACTCACTATGAGTATCTGACAATGCCTCCTGCTGACGCATAGGCTGCTCTCGACAAGCTGACCAATTATGACAACAAGTATGGGACTCCAACCAACTATGAAGAGAATCCCTACGCCAGGCCAGCACCATCCATGCCCCTCTATGAGCCCTCTAAAGAGATTGACCCAGATGTCAAGGAGCAGTACTACAAAGATCAGAATTGCAAGCTCCTCAAACAAGTAAAGTATCTTTCTGTCCACTAGCCTTGCATTGAATGCGGATCACAGAGGCACACCACTACTAAGTGCCCACACACAGAGCAAGTCAGGCTGGCAGAATACCACGAAGAGGCAGCTTACGCAGAGGGTCTCAATCGCTACATGGGAGACCAAAGGTTCCAACAACCACAATGAAACGAAGGTGCCCCTAGGAACCCCCTGCCCTACAGAGCCCTAGGACATCCGAAAAGGGACCAGAAGAGGGATGATCTACAGACTGTCCTAGAGGAGATACGGAGAAATCATTCAGACACCAAGCAATCCTTCAACTCAGTCTACACTCAGATTCAAGGTGTCAACTCTAGGCTTGGGGAGATTGATATATGGCGGAAATCAATTGATACACAGATTGGCCAGCTAGCAGCGGGAGTCCCCAGACAGTCAGGTTCGCTCCCTGGATCTTCTGAGCCCAATCCCAAGGGGAAGACCGGACATATCACAGTCGTAAAGCTCAGGAGCGGACGCAAACTGCACGAAACAGAGATCGGAGAAGGAAAAGACGGCACTGGAGAGGAGGTCGATATCGACCAACACCTAGTCGATATTGACCAACACCTAGTCGATATTGACCATCCCCAGGTCAATATCGACCCATCTGCACCAGTGAACCCGAAACCGACTCCAGCAGTCGATTTCGACCAACCACCGGTCAATATCGACCACACTACAGTCGATATCGAGTCCCCTCCGGTCAATATTGACTCATCTGCAACACCTCCGACATCTATTCCGGCTCAGAATCGGAAAAAGAAGCTGTCTTTCCCAACAAAATCTCCAAAGGATCCAGTAGAGAAGAAATTTTAGCGTTTCATCAAGATGCTTCAGAAGCTCAATGTCACCATACCCTTCACAGAAGCTCTCAATGAAATGCCATCCTATGTCAAATTCCTCAAGGAGATCCTAAGCAAGAAGAGATCAATGGTTGAGATTACAGAGGAGTGCAGCCACATGGACATACTTGAGAAGAGGCCAGACCCAGGTAAGTTTGCTATAACCATTGGATTTGGACAATACAAATTTAATGATTTATGTTATTTTGGAGCCAGTGTGAGTATAATGCCTTTAACAATTTGGTCCAAGATTAAGATAGGTGCCCTAGAGCCTGTGGATGCTAAGCTTTACATGGCCAATAACACACTGGTCATTCCAACAGGCATGGTGGACAATGTGCCAGTACAAGTAGGTAAGTTCTTTGTCCCTGCTGATTTCTTAGTTATTGATATGCCAGAGGACCCTGCTTGTCCAATTATTCTAGGAAGACCCTTCTTGGCGACGGTGGATGCCAACATAAGCGTAAGGAAGTGAGTGCTCACTTTCAACATCAGCGATGAGGTAATTGAATATTCCTTTAATAAAACTGAAAGGCATACAAGCCCAATGGAAGAGGTAAAATCTATCTCAGCTGGTTACATCACTTGCGGGGAGCCTAAGGTAAGAAATATGACTCTTGAAGAGCTAGAAAAGAGGGATATGGAAGCCCAGGTGGAAAAGATCATGGCCATCCTGAATGAAGAGGCAGAAAATCCAATCAAAATAGACCCAGGTAAGTCGATTTGGACTAACTATTTTTCGGATGCCTTGCCAGGTCTTAAGTATGGGGTCAATATCGACCCGGAGAAGTCGACAGAGCCACAAAGGCACTCAATATTGACTACCACAGGTCAATATCGACCTCCCTATGCCGAGACAGCCCCACCAGATATCGAGAAAAACGACTCAATATCGACCCCCTTTGGTCAATATCGACCTGCATCTCCTGAGACGATTCCTCCTGTTGAGCAGAATCTAGTCAATATTGAGCCAGTCAAGTCAATATCAAGTGACCTTACTCAATATCGACTTGAAAAAATTGACCCATCTCCCTCCATATCGACTGAGAGTCCACCTGAAGAGCAGCACAACTCGATATCGAGTGACCTAACTCGATATCGACCAGACCCTCAGGAGCTTCCGACATCCGATTCTACGAAGGTAAGCCAAGGTATGGATCTTTCCTCTCCTATTTCAATTAAAGATCTATCTATACATGGGAGAGGTTTGCCTTGGTATGTGCGATTATGTAGGGTTTCCAATGATGAGCCTAAAGAGTATGAAGTTGGAGACAAGCCTTATGTTTCCAAATCAAAGGATCATTGGTTTCCTAACAAATTCAACAAGAAAAAGATGGGGCCATTCGTGGTAAACAAGATCCATTCTGGAGGATTACTGCTGATGGACAAGAATGGAGTCCTATTTGAAGCCCAAGCTACATGGGCCCTGAAAATGCTACCTTGAGCTTAATGAAGAAAGTCGACCTAGCGACTATAAAATCTAGAGCTTGTAAATAGGCATTTACTTTTTGGGACTTTTGGACATTGCTGCTTTTTGTTTGTTTTTTGTTTTGAACATTTTTAGTTTTTCTATTGTGGGTATATGTCTTCTATATTTTTCAGGTCTCTGGGGATAGAAGCAAGCTAAATTGGACTCGGCCCAAGCATGTTCAATCGAGTTTTTAAAGCCCTGCACACCTGTCTAGTGAGTTTCTTTCTCTACCCTTGTTTTTATACAGTGAGGACACTGTAATGTTTAAGTATGGGGTGGGGGAAGGGCTTACTTTATGCATATTTGGTTTTATTTGACATTACGTGTGCATATTTAAAGTTTATTTCTTGAATTGCTTATACATGGCTATTTTGGAATTCATTAATTATTTATGGGCTTATATGCATGTTTTCCAAATTTTGAAAAAATGACCCCCATTGAAATTTTTGAATAATGTCATGGAAGCTTAAATTGAACTCGACGATGCAAAATTGGATTCATTAGAGATATAGCATGAAATTGCCTAGTAAAGGGAAGTCACAATGAAGTGCACATTTTAATGAAAACCATGAAAGGAGGTAAAATTTGAAATTACTTTTGACATGTTGCATGATAAGATGATGGAGGACTTTATATTTCCATATAATGCTCATATTGTTATAATCCTAGCCTTACCTATGCTTATGCATCACAAAAGCCATATTATGTCTTATTTCATATATTTGCTCCACATGATCTAAATATTGCCCATTCTTCACCTTATTTCCTATCCGGGGATTATGTTGAGAATGATGTTACATTATGGAGTTTTTATATGGTGCTTGTGTTGTTTTTGTTATCATTATTGGAGTTTGGTAGGAAATTGTTTGAAAAATATGGAAAATTTAATGAGTGAGAAAAAATTCAATCACCTCAGGAGATAAAGGTAGATTGACCCTGCTCGCTGAGAAAATAGTTTGGCGAGATGGGACACCAGGTGAGGAGTCCAAATCACTAAGTATCCGGGGCCATTCATGACACCCATGTTTGCGACTCGCGAGAAGGCAGTGTTGAGGTCAGAGAGGTAAAAGCATAATATTGAGAAAAAGCATTATGAAAGGTGATGATTTTTATGAAAAAGGAATGTGGTTGAGAAAGTTTGGAAATACTCCATTTCCCCATATCATTAGCACCACATTCCCAAAAATTGCTCACCCTTAGCCTTTTACCAATCTACTTCTTATTTGATCTTAAATTAAAGTCCTCTTGATTATTAATGCTTTGTCACAAATGAATGTTTTTTGCATAACCCTCATTTTGTGAGTAGATGTTGCTTTTTAATTGCACATGCATGGATTTGTGACATTAGTACCTTTTCGAGGATGGTAATTGACTGCAGGGACATATGAGAATGAATCTAATATGTTGAGAGTTTTGATTTATTCCCCTGTATGACAACTAAAAGTATTGCTTGAGGACAAACAAGCTTAAGTATGGGGTGTTTGTTGTGAGCCTAAATTACCATGTTTTACACATACTTTTATATCGATTTCTACATGCATTTCATACATTTGGGCTAGAATAGTACAGAATTTGTGTAAGTTATGTTTATTTGCAATATATGGAGGTCTACACAAGTTTTTATTATATTTCGCAGGAATCGGACGCACTTTGGAGCTTAAAGGAAACTCATGGAGAAGCTAAGAATGGTGCAGCTGGAGAAAAGGCCATTTTTCACCATTCATCATTCTGAGTCAAGTTCTGATGTCTTCATGAGAGCTGTAGCCCTCGGAAAGAGCTTTCCAACGCATGGTCATATGGGTCAATCTGACAAACGATGACTCGGGAAAGTGCGTTTCAAGAACAGAGCATGATGCTGAGAAGACTGGTCGATATCGACCAAGCACACTCAATATCGACCAGATTTAGGTCGAAATTCTCCAAATCGACTCAGAGTTGGCTAGAGTCGACTAAGGAAGAAAGGAAGAGGTCGATATTGACTATCCAAAGTCGATATCGAGTACCCAAATCGAGTCAATATTCCAGAAGTCGGCCCAATGCAAGTAGCTGAAGAGAAACCGAGGAAGCACAGGTCAATATCGACTTAACTAGGTCAATATTGACTTAACCCAGTCAATATCGACTAGACCCACGGCGGCGGATTCCGAGCTTAACCGGCTTCTTGTTAAGTTTCTATCCCGAATCCAATGGAGATATTTTCAAGACCAAATTCTATCCACATCTATCAAGATCTATCGAGTCCAAGGAAGATTTATCCACTTTAGATATAATCGTAGTTGATTTAATTCTTTTATTCCATGTTTTATCTTTATATTATAAGATAAAGTAGATATAGATATAGATAGACTTTCTTACGTTGATTAGCAAGGGTTGGAAGCCTATAAATAAAGCCTTAGGGGCTGGATTTTATTCATTCCATTTCAGAGACAAGTAGTTACACATAGAGAGAGAAGGAGAAGAGGTTGTAAGTTTGAGTTTATTAATGCAAGTTATTTCTTTTTCATCAAAGATGTCTGCTATTGCGATGAAGAGCGAGTAGTCCACCCACTTCTAGCGCTGGGGTGAGCCCGACGGTGGCCATGTAAGGTGATGCGGTAAAGGTACGATCTTTTTATGCAATTCGTCTTCTATCCCTATGAGCATGATTCTTTTGCGAAAGTTGAAGGTGATCCTTGTTTGTGTTATTGAAGCGAAAGTGATATTAATGCAACTTGGGTTAATTATGTGAAAAGGGTTAGTAACAATTAGGGTTTATGCGAAAGCCTCTATATGCCTATTTGTTAATAACAAAAGTTATTTGATGAAAGCATGATCTTTTATGCCTTTATGTGTTACTTTGCATGGTTATCGTTGTGGTGTTGATACCCTGGCTTTGGAAGTCTTTAGTTTATTGAGTTTATTCCACCGAAATCTGAGTTCTGTGTTCGAGAATTTGCAATCTAAAGTTTCTGCTGTTTGTCGATCCCGGGAATTGTTAGTCGATATCGAATAGCACTTAGTCGATATCGAGTAAAAGTTGTCGATATCGAGTTAATTATGTTACTTACTTTATTTTCTACTTTTTGCTTTGTTATTTCTGTCTTTCTGCTTTTCTGTCTATGAGATTTACAGCTACCTAAGATCCGCTAACACGCTTCCTCGAGGATCAATCCTAACTTCCCACTGCCGCATAGGAAGGGAGTCTTGTAATCATTTGCAAGGGACGGAATCTGGTTTGCTTTGATTTATTCGTATTTTATTGCAAGTCTCAATTTCTTCTTACAACACTAATGTCACAAATCCATGCATGTGGAATAAAAAGCAACATCTACTCACAAAAGGAGGGTTATGCAAAATAATTCATAAGTGACAAAGCAACAATAATCAAGAGGACTTTAATTTAAGCTCAATAAGGACTAGATTGGTAAAAGGCTAAATGTGGGCAATTTTTGGCCATGTGGTGCTAATGATCCGGGGAAATGGAGTAATTTCCAAATTTTCATGCCACATTCCTTCTTCCTTTGATTTCTCACCTTTCGCTCATTTGCTCAATGCTTTTTCAATATTATGCTTTTACCTCTCTAACCTCAGCAATACCTTCTTGCGAGTCGCAAACATGGGTGTCATGAATGGCCCCGGATACTTAGTGCTTCGGACTCCTCACCTTGGTGTCCCATATCGCCGAACTATTATCTCAGCGAGCAGGGTCGATCTACCTTTATCTCCTGAGGTGATCGGATTTTCTTTCACTCATTAAATTTTCCATATATTTTCAAACTTTCCCTCCAAACTCCAATAATGATATATAACAACACAAACACCATATACTAATCTCCATAATGTAACATCATTCTCAACATAATCCCCGAATAGGAAATAAGGTAAAGAATGGGCAATATTTAGATCATGTGGAGCAATAATATGAAATAAGGCTCAATATGGCTTTTGCGATTCATAAGCATATGTATGGCTAAGATATAACAATATGAGCATTATATGGAAATTATAAAGTCCTTCATCCTCTTATCATGCAACATGTCAAAAGCAACATCAAATTTTACCTCCTTTCATGGTTTTCAATAAAATTATGCACTTCATTGTGACTTCCCTTTACTAGGAAATTTCATTCTATATCTCTAATGAATCTAATTTTGCATAGTCAAGTTAAATATTAAACTTCCATGACACTAATCAAAATTTTCAATGGGGGTGGTTTTAATAAGCTTTGGAAAACATGCATATAAGCACATAAATAAAATATGAAATCCAAAGTAGCCATGTCAAATAAAGTTAAATATGCATAAAGTAAGCCCTTCCCCCACCCGATACTTAAACATTACAGTGTCCTGATTGTCGGAAATCGAGTGCAATGTTGCTGCAGAACTGGTCGAAATCGAGGAGGGCTGGTCGATATCGAGGAGGGTGGTCAACGTCGACCAAGGATACTCGAGATCGAGTAAGGTGTTGCCTCCAGGGTGGCCTTCTCGACCACATGCTCCTTTATGCTCAATATGTTTGGTCGATGTCGAGGAGGTTACTCGACGTCGAGTAAGTCTGCAGCTTCTTTTCCTACAAGATTCGTTAGACGGAAGATATCCACAATAGATAAAACTCAAAAACAATGTCCAAAACCAAAAACCAAAAACAACAATATCCAAAAATCTCAAAAACTAAATGTCTATTTACAAGCTCTAGACTTTATATTCACTAGGCCGACTTTCTCCATTAAGCTCAATGTGGCATTTGTAGGACCCGTGTAGCTTGGGCTTCAAACATGACTTCATTCTTGTCCATCAGCTGCAGTCCTCCTGAATGGATCTTGTTCACCGTGAAGGGCCCCATCTTCTTCTTGTTGAATTTGTTGGGAAACCAATGATCCTTTGATTTGGCAACACAGACTTTGTCACCTACTTCATATTCTTTGGGATCATCAGTGGAAATCCTGCATAATCGCACATACCAAGGAAAACCTCTCCCATGTATCGATAAATCAATAATGGAAATAGGAGAAGAGATGTCCATACATTGGCTTACCTTCGCAGAATCAGATTTCGGGACCTCGGGGTCTGGTCGACATCGAGTAAGGTTACTCGACGTCGAGGACTTACCTTCGTCGGATGGACTGCTGGTCGAGGAGGAGGGAGTCGAGGAAGAAGGTTTTTGGTCGATGTCGACCAAGTTGGTCGATGTCAAGGAATTCTCGGCTTCGGGTTGTTTGCTCGAAGCTGCTTTTGTTGGTGGGGGGTTCGGGTTTTGGTCGACGTCGAGTAACTCTGGTCGACTTTGACCCCATACTTGAATCCTAGCAAGGCATCCGAAAAATACTTAGTCGACGTCGACTTACCTTGGTCGATGTCGAGCAGATCCTTTGTGTCGTCGTTCAGAATGGCCATGATCTCCTCCACCTGGGCATCCATATCCCTCTTTTCCAACTCCTCGTGGTTCATATTTCTTACCTTAGGCTCCCTAGAAGTGATGTACCTAGCTGATATAGATTTGACCTCTTCCATGGGACATGTATGCCTTTCAGTTTTATTAAAGGAATACTCAATTACCTCATCGATGATGTTGAAAGTGAGCACTCCCTTCCTTACGCTTATATTGGCATCCACCGTCGCCAAGAAAGGCCTTCCTAGAATGATTGGATAAGAGGGTCCTCTGCCATATCAATAACTAAGAAATCAGCAGGGACAAAGATCTTACCTACCACCGTGTTGTTCGCCATGTGAAGTTTTGCATCTACAAGCTCTAGAGCACCTATCTCAATAGCTTTGTGCTGAATGATCCGCTCCATATGCTGCCTGCGTTTTCTGTCACCGCCACTGAGGCGGAAATCGCTTATCGCACCACTACTGTCACTGCTTACACAACTTGGAAGAAAAAGGACATATTAGTTTTGGTCTCGCTTCGTTCGACGATATTGGAAAAAGTCCTTCCTTATGTTGCTCGATCTACTACTTCCAATGCTGCTTGGAAGGTAATTGATTGTCACTTTCAATCCACTACTCGTGCTCGTACTATGCTGTTGAAGAGTCAACTCCAATTGCTTCCAAAAGGTGCCCTGTTAATGCAATATTACATTGACAAGAAGTGGGCAATCACTGACTCTCTTGGTGAATGTCTCACTCCCGTCTCGAATGCGAATTTCGATGGTTGTATTCTTCAGGGTCTTTACTTCAAAAGAAGGAACGTCGAGAGGAGCATCACTGCAAAGCCTTGGCTTCTGTTGGCTCTCTTGTCAGTCCAGCCTCCCCCTCCTTCTCTATGTCGTCTCCAGCGTTTGATGCCCAGACTAATTTTGGCCAAATAGCACCCAACCAATCTTCAACTCATGGCAGAGGCAATCAAGGTCGTGGCCGCGACTGTGGTCTCTCCGATCCCTCCCAGAATTAGCAATCTTCCTCCAACTCCAATCGCCCACCATGTCAGATTTGTGATCGAATGGGACATCGTGCCAGAGATTGTTACAATCGTCCTGATGAATATGTGTTTCCCTCTCGTCATCATCAACATCCTCAGAAGTCCGCCAACACAACCTATCCATCATCTCCGTCATCTCTTCCTAATACCAACTAGTACATTGACTCTGGTGTATCCCATCAAATAACCTCCAACATCCGCAATCTGAATATCAAGTCGGACTATAATGGTGATGATAGTCTGGCTATGGGTGATGGTAATCAAATTCTTATCTCTCACACTAAGTCTTCTGATTTTATTACTTCTTCTCGCAAATTCTATTTTCGAGATATCTTAGTTGCTCCCACTATCACTAAGAATTTGCTCAGTGCCTCTGGCTTTACTCGTGATAACTCTATTATCATTGAATTGCATCCTTACTTTTGCTTTGTCGAGGATTTGTAGGGACATGTTCTTCTACATGGAAAACGTTAAAGATGGGCTCTATCACCTTCCGCTACCTACACGCCTCTCCCCCACCGCCAATCTCACTACTCATCGTGTCTCCCTGGATGTCTGGCATCGGAGATTGGGTTATCCCAACTCCTCCGTTCTATAACATCTTCTTTCCAGTCTTCAGTTACAAGTGTCCAATAAACGGCTTCCGGCTATATGTGAGTCTTGCCAGCTTGGCAAAAGTTGTCATATTTCCATTAGTCATACACATAGTCTTAGTAGTTCACCATTTGATTTAATTTACTCTGATATTTGGGGACTTTCTTCAATTCCTTCAATTAATGGAATTCGTTACTTTGTGATCTTTGTTGATGACTATTCAAAGTTTATATGGATCTATTTCCTTACTCACAAGTCTCAAGTTGCACCTATTTTCCAAGCTTTCTACACTATGGTCAAAATATAATTTAATAAAGGTATTAAGCAACTTCAATCGGATGGAGGGGGAGAATATGTTGCCCTTACTTCCTTCATGGAATAAAAGGCATCATCCATCGTATTTCATGTCGTCACACTTCGTCCCAGAATGGAACCGCTGAGCGTCGTTACCGGATCATCCAAGAAAAAAGGCTTGTTCCTTCTTGCCCATTCGGCTGCTCCTTTCGGGTTTCGGGAGCAAGCTTTTCAATCTGTTCTCTATCTCTCTAATCATACACCCACCTCAACCCTTCACCACAAGTCACCATTTGAAGTCTTGTATACCAAGCATTCTAACTATGATTCCCTTCGAGTTTTTGGTTGTCTGTGTTACCCATATCTCCACCCTTAAATCTCCACGAAATTAAACTATTGATCCCTACAATGTGTTTTCATTGGGTATAGTTCCAAATATAAGCTATGGTCACTCGAGCTCAAATAGGAAAGCTCAAACCCCGCACTTTTCATGCATCTAAGCACTCTGAATCTGGTGACAAACACGCACTTGTTGAATCTACCACCTTTAGACAGACAGTCAAGGTTTCGTCTTGGTGCTCGGCTATGCAAGCCAAATATGATGCTCTCTGCCGAAACAAAACTTGGCACCTTGTTCCTCGCCCATCTACTGGTAATGTCGTCGGTTGCAAATGGGTTTACCATATCAAACGCTTGGTGGATGGGTCTCTGTGTCGCTACTCCGACACTTATCTATTTATTCGGTCTCATGCCTCTCACTACACATATGTTCTTGTATATGTCGATGATCTCATTGTCACCGGGTCTAATGCTACATTTCTCCAGGCTTTTACTTCTGCAATGAACACCACTTTCTCTTTAAAAGACCTTGGTCTCCTTCACTACTTCCTTGGGGCTGAGGTCTTCATGGATTGAAGGGTTCTGCATCTTTCCCAACAGAAATAAATTAGAGATCTTCTCTCTCATGCTCATATGCTAGAGACAAAACTGATATCCACTCCGACTGATGCTAGTCACAACAACGCTCGTTGCTTGGATCCTTTTCCTGACCCGACGTTATATCGTCAGATTGTGGGCAATCTCCAATATGCCACAATCACTCTCCCAGAAATCAGCTTTGCAGTCAACCGTGCTTGCCAGTCTATGCAAAGTCCTACATAATTTGCTTGGTCTGGTGTTAAACGCATTTTGCGATTCCTCAAAGGCACCTTAGATCACGACATCCTTCTACGTGCCTCCAATGATACTCATCTTGCTGCTTATTCGGCCTCTAGCTGGGCCTCTGATCCAACAGATTTTCGTTCACAACATGGCTTTACTGTGTATGATACGTTTAGGATACCCGATCCTTCGCCTGTGGGCTCAAGCTCAAGAACCACACCATATATTTGCCCGATCTTGCAATGCTCTTCCAATATCTCATGATTGAACAATTAAATAAACTAATTAAGTAAACTAATTATAGCGACAGAAAGGTCTCGGGCGCGCGAGGGAAGCGACGAAAGGGAACACGAGGGAAGCAGCAGCGCTCGCGAAAGGTCTCAGGCACACAGGCGCAAAGCATCAGGGTGTGCGGGAGTGCCGAGGGATGCATGCTTCCGAGTTGCGCTTCACTGGAAGCGAGAGCCCTGGCGAGCGAGAGCGAAGGCGAGAAGCAGAGTGAGGATGCGCGCGCGAAGGCTCTGAAGGTGACGGAGGGAGACGCGCTTGCTGCTAGCGGAGTCGAGGATGCGGGCGAAGTCGAGGACACGAAGCGAGAGCACCAGGCGCCCAGCGCCGAGGAGCCCGAAGACAAAGCCCTTGCCTTAGGCCTTCTTCCTTGATGCGATGAATTAGGTGGTGTTTGTCTTAGGGTTTTGGTCGATCAAGAACTCGATGGTGATGGTGATTGTGTTGGCCGATTGTAACATAAATCACAAGAGCAAGATACCTTTTTGGGATTGAAATCGAAGAACCCTTTAATCCATAAAGGGGTTCCTCAATTCTATTCAATCTAATTAATTCAAAGTACATGTGTATTTTTAAATAGAAAAGCTATGGGAGATCTAACCAATCCTTCATTGGAATAGAAAGGGGTTTGGATAGATCTAATTTATCTAAAGATAATTAAAACAATCCTAAGATAAGTAATTCCTAAATAAGGTAGAAATTAAATAACTTGGTGTACAAGAATTAATTTAGAAGAGATATAATCCTTGTAACTTATTAATTCTACTTACATAAAATAACACTAATTAATTAATGGAATAACTAACTCGGCCCAACACACGATATACTCGACATGGGCCTTGTGGGTACTCGACATGGCTTGGCCCACTCGACATAGTGTAGTCTCGAGTGGCCCATGTGTATGTCGAGCTCTATTGTCTTCATGGTGGATGTTGTCGAGTCTGCATCAGCTTTGTTTGAGGACGGAAGCTCATTTGTTGTGTTGGTGGAGTAGCTTTGAGCTAAGTGATCTAGGGTGGTCTGAACCCTTGCTCCATCGTTCCTTGGTAACGGACAAGAAGGGCTTTGATTGCATCTTGAATCTTCTTGTCCCTTGCACGAGTGATAGGGCCATCGAATGGAACCTTCATGTTGTCCTCAATGTCACCAAGAGTCGTCGATAATTGCACTACATCAGTGTATTATGGTGGTAATCTCGTCAATTGTCATCCAAAAAGCAGTGTGTTGTCGCCCGATCAAGTACGAAGGCTGAGTTTCAGGCAGTTGCAATCACCACTGTTAAAGTTGTCTGGTTGCAGAAGCTCCCGCGTGAGCTTGGCAAGCCCTCCCGTCACACTCCGGTGTTATTCTGTGACAATCTGTCTGCCACTTTGATGACTCATAATCCTGTCATCACCTCTCGCTCCAAGAATATTCGCTTAGACTACTACTTCGTTCGTGAGAAGATGGAAGCGCATGAACACGTACTAGTACAAAATCATGATTTTAGCCCGTGATATTTTACCCCGGCTCTCATTTTATGGGATATAAAGTCATAAATGGCATGTTTTCATTTAATTTTGTTTATGAAAATAAATATACCCCGGACCAAATAAAAAATATTCGGGCTATATTATCTTGGGGTATTACCTAAAGTGAAGAATATACCCCGGGCATTTTTTTTTTTAGAAATCCGGGCTATATACTATTTTACCCCGGAAAGAATAGTTACATATAACTCTTTTACCCCATAAAAGTATTCGGGGTATATATCCCTTTAATATCCGGTTTAAAAATAGTTTTTATTTTATTTTGAAATGAAGGTAATTGCGCGGAGAACCCTTGCCTTCTCCTCACCGAAGCCTCCTCCAGTCCTCCTCCCCTAACTTGGCAACGAAGATACTCCCTCCTGTAGCTCCGACTTCGCGCCGCTCTCCGACCTCACGTTGCCGCCTCCATCACCGAAGCCTCCTCTTTCCTTGACTCCTCTTCCATCTCCTCTCTTCGCAACTTGTCATCCCCTTCGCAATTCGATCGTTATCCTCATCTTCCCCTCTCTTTGGCGTCGTCCTATTCACCTCCATCTTCGCCTCCGTCTACTCCTTCACCGTCCACTCCTCCGACGTCCACTCCTCTGTCGTCCACTCCTCGGCCATCCTCTTCCTAGACAAAACCCCTAAATTGTAGATCTGTGAATCCCTAAATCGAACGCTTTTTCACAACAAATTGAGTTGTTGGTCGTTGCTCTCGAATCTCTTCCCAAGGATGTCCTCTTCTCTCGAACGCCGTCCTCTGCTCTCGAATCTCCTCCCAACGACGGTCGTTGCTGCTGGTCATTGCTGCTGCTCTCGAATCGCCTCCTAGACGAATTGAAGAGGTATGTTCATCTGTTTTCCGCTTGCTCTTACTCTTGGTGGTTGCTGCTGCTTGCTCTTACTATTGGTTTTAAACCCTAAAGCAAATACATTCAAATGTACTTGAGTCGTTGTTGTTGTTGCTTGCTCTTACTCTTGGTGTTTTGGGCTGCTAAGGAACAATTTTGGATTTTGGTGTTTTGATGTTTTGTTTAACCTAACTCTTGGATTAATTCGATTTTGGATTTCATGATGGTGTTGATTTTTGTGTTTTATTAAGTGAATATTGGCTTTTTTTTTTATTGATTATTAGATGAGTATTTTGATTCGATTAGGCTTATTAAGCTTCTTGATGATGTTTGTTAATGTTGGTGAATTATTGGAAATATGAGCATACTAATTTGAGTCAATTTTAAGAGATTTCATTTGCTTATTAGTTGAGAGTTCATTCGATTATTAGCCGATGGTGCTTCTGCTGATTTTTTTGATTGATTATTAGCTAAGTATTTTGAAAGATTTCATTCTATTTTGTAATCTAGGGCGGAGTATTTTCCAATTTGGATGATTGAAACAATGAAATTTGTGTTTACATGGATTTGAATATGAAGGCCTAAAAACATCCTTTCTGAGAAGTAGCATTCACTCGTCTTCTTTGGAGGAGGATCTTGTTTGTGCTCTACTTACTTTGGTTTAGTTCCTTCTTGATGAGTGTCAAGCATAGGTGTTATTTGAGTTGTCGTTAACAATTGTATGCTTACCTGTTCCTCTCCTTCTCTCTCGCTTGCAGGAAAAGCTTTACCAATTGATATTGAAACAAGAAGATGAGGGTGCAAGGGTGACCATGGTTGATGTCATTGCATATCTTCAGGTTTGTATCCAAGGCTTACCCTTTGCTTTTGTATGTCTGTTGGGTGGGGGAATGCGCCTTGATAATGTTACCAAACTTCATCTAACTGGACTACCATTTCCTCGCTACACGCCTCATTGTTATGTATGCTCCCTCTTTATGGTGTTATGTGGCTAATTTGTGCGTGGAATGGATATTATAAGAGTGTTTCTATCCTATCAAATTATCAATACCTAATTTAGAAGTGATAAAGACTTTGGGTTTGTTTTTTCATATAAATAATGCTTTACTGCTATTAGAATAAGTAATTCAGTATCTTTTTTCATTGAGTTATAACTGCCCTTGTAAGAATATCTAGTGCACAATTACTGAGGAGAGATGGATTTAGTAAACTGATCTTATGTTTTAGGATATAGGAACAAAAGCAAGTGTTGTATAAATATAGACTGATTAGCTGGGAGAGTCCTGTGTCAATTATAGCAGTACTTGCAAGAAGATGCTAGATTGCTAGGTATTGCACACTGGCCAAGCTTCTTATGATTTAGCTGCCTAAATTGATGGCTTTATTGGTGATAGCGTTTAACATACCTTGTGGCTCTCTGCTCTCCTAAAATTGTATGGTTTGGTCAGGCAAAGCGACTGTCATTAACAAGATTAAGGTAGTTCAATACTTGTGCATCAGTTTAAAGATTTCCCTTGTAATAGTTTATTGTTTTACTCCCCTTATATTTGTAAATCATCCTCTACATTCAAGGATTATATACATTTTGCTTGAAGGGTTCAAAATGGATAATCTGATGATTGCAACAATCCCTTGCATTCTCTTGACATGCCATTAATTCTTCCTTTCTATTGCAGACATCTGCTTGATAGCTCATTTATCTTACCTAGACTGAGTATTTATTTTACCCTTTGTTTGTACAATTATTTGTCAACAGCATGAGCTAGATTATGGAACAGAAGAACCCTCCATGTCTCCTAAGCCCTCTTTTCAGCAGCAATCAGCCCAACAACCTCCAACCATCAAAGGCCAGGCTAATTGAGGCTCACTCTCTTACCACTAGAGAAGTGGAACCTTCTTCTTTCTTTGCAGCGGATTATGTAACTCCTTAGTCTGCCCTTTTTTAAAGAAGTGACTTTGTCCCGCAATCCCTTTGCCTTTGCATCAATTAACGTGTGTGTTGTTGAACATGTACTACGTTTTTGCACTACCTTGGTTTGTTCCAAATTTGAAACAAGGCTTGAAAACTTGTAAGCACTAGCTTGGTACTTTGAAGATATGAATTTGATGAACAGATTTGTTTCATGTGCCATTCAATTGTGGATTTTTGGTGGCCTATATTGATCTGAATGAATGGGAATTATAGGGTAAATTACAGGTTTAATATGGTAATATATGAATGGGTATTAAAAAAAATAACAATAAAACACTATATACCCCGGATTTTTATTCATTCTTCCGGGCTATATTCATGATAAGAATACACTCCCAAGAGGTATATACCCCGGAAATTTTCAATTTTATACCCCGGATTCATTAAAATTAAACCCAGATTGGATGTAGTATATTCCCCGGACATTAGAGGTATATACCCCGGATATTTAAACTTTGTACCCCGGGCGTGTCTTTTCAGCTCAAAATTTGCTTTTTTATATACCCCGGATATATATCCGGGCTATAAAGTCAGACATACCTTTGAAACGTCCAGGCTATATTCTTGTTTTTGTACTAGTGGAACTTGGAGTTCGTCACATCTCCACCATTGACCAGCCAGTAGATATCTTCACCAAAGCTCTTGGCTCTACTCGTTTTTGGTTTCTTAGGGACAAGCTGCATGTGCGTCCTCGCCCATTGGCTTGCGGGGGCGTAAACGAATAGAATTTATAGTCAATAGATAGAGTTTACAATTGCTGAAATTCTATATTTATGTTGTTGATAAGTTTATCCTTGAGTTGTACCATGTCTATATATTCCTTGTAAGGTTAATAATCAAATCATTCAATTCTCAAATTCTTTAGTACAAGCAGTCCGCAAAACCGAGACAAGTAGTAGCCACCACCTGCAAAGAAGATAGCAACTACCACAGAACCAGACACAATAAAAACAATAAAAGATGAATGAGAAAAATAAAAGCCAAGTATGGAAGAAACACACGAAAGTAGTAAACAACAATCAAATAACATATTTAGAGCATCATAAGCAACATAGAGCAGATACAACATAAGAGGATCTCGGCTAGACCAAGCATCTCGCGTGGCCGATTAAACCATCACCAGAAAATAGCACAACCCACTTGCATCACCACCAACCTTCCTAGGCCAGACAAACACCAAAACGACAAAAACCCAAAAGCCAAGACCTTTACAAACATTGACAAAAGAGTAAATATGTTGTGTAGTCATAGGAAAAACTATTTTCATGTGTTTATGTGAATGAGTCGTGGAACCGATTGTCAAATGAGTGGATATTAAGAGAGAGTAGTGAAATTGTAAGAGTTGCAGAAGTTTAAAGAGATATATGAAAAAATGGAGATGATCCCAAATGCATATGCTAGTATGAATTAAATAGGCCAGTTGCTGGTGAGCAAGGAGGGTACGTACTCGAGTGAATTAGAATTGAGATAAGTAGACTTATAGAGTTAATATTCATAGCACAGAGCCGAGATAAGAGTACTAGACAGGGCACTTGAGAGAAAAGCCAGCCCCGCCAACGATGGAAGAGACAACCGCCGACAGGCCACCACAGGCCCCCTCATAGCCTTATAAATGCCGGTGAAAAGGTCAATATAGCCCCCCAAGTGGATAGATTTCCCTTAAATGAAGGCAAATCAAGAGGCTCCACCGCCTCAAAAATAGGCCAGGCGAAGGCAATGAGAGCCTCGTGCTAAACCGGATTTGTCACAACAAGGGAAGAACACCGTCGCTGGAAGAAGGCCGAGCGCCGGTCCCACACTCCTTGGCACCAGGGAGATTTGCGCTCGCGCGCTCTCGCACTCACCCTCGACGTCGCGCCCTGAGGAGCATTGCTCCTGCGCTTCCGCGTCGCTCGATCTCTCGTCTTCGCTCTCGCTCCCAGCGAACGTTCCCGGTGTCCTCGCTCGGGCATCATCGGCTCCGCGCTCCCAGTGATCTCGGAACCTTGCGCTCGCGGCCTCCCGCGCGCTTGATCTCGCGGACTCGACTCTCTCTTTTCTTTCTGTCGCTAATTGTTTGTTTTAAATTTGTTTATGTTTAAATCGTCGCAATAATTAGTTTCTTAATTATTTTAATTAATTTGTTAATCAAGAGATATTGGAAGAGCATTGCAAGATCGGGCAAATATACGACGTGGTTCTTGATCCTACACCCACAGGCAAAGGATCGGGTATCCCAAACGTATCAGAGAAGAGGGAGCTCGGCCGGCTACAGGACTACGACCACCTTTACCAACTCTAAGAATCACAGAATCGACAAGGAAGAGGAGAGAAAGGAGGTGCTCCCCCAAGGCATTCGGTTCGCCGGAAAACGTCCATTTCAGTTCGATTTGGCTCCTCCGATGTTAATCCAGGCCGTTCGTAGACTATGAAGAAGGTAGAGGGGTTAAAGGTGAGGCCGACTTTAAGGTGTTTCGAAGCAAAAGGGAACGGTGAAGACTGCAGCTGTCGGCTCTGGCTTTCCGAGGGTGCTTCGCCGACTTAAAGGTGTCAAGGAGGTCGAGGCCGCTACTGCACTTCTAGGAGGAAGGAGAGGGGTTGAGTTGAGCTACTCAACTCTCGGACCCGAAGAACAGGGCTGCAATGGGGCTCAGGAGGTGGTGTCGACGTCGATGTTGTGCCCCTAGGCGGCTTGTCACCATCGAGAAGGTCGGAGGAGGTGCTGTGGTTGTGGAAGGATGGAGAAGGAGGAAGAATGAGTTGTGGGCTTGCTCCAACTCACGGAAAACAGTTTTATTAAATTTGTTGAATCATGTCCGTTCGGGACTTTCGGGTAAACAACTTTATTAAATTGAATATGTAATTCTTGTTATTTGTGCATTTAAAAAAGTATTTTTAATAAAATTAAATATGATTCAATATATAATCTACTCATTGGCTCGTAAGCTACTAAGCTCGTTCTATTCATCATTAATTTCATTGAAATTCTGCAATATATTGTTATCAAAATCATACTTGATTCCATATCTAAAAGATAATTCACGTTATTTGTGTGATTGTTATTTGTATCTTTCAAAAAGTAGTTTTCAAATAAAATCATATATGATTCAATTTATAATATCCTCATTGTACTCATCTTTTGGTAATTAGATTATTACATAATTTATAAATCATACGTTTTTGGTAATTTGATAAAAAAAAATTGATAAGGTAATAATTCGATGGTCAGATAGACCTGACTCACCGAGAGGTCGACAAAGTCGGCAGACGGTGAACCGTCAAACATACAAACTAAACAGACAGAAATGCAAACAACAAGCGAAATGAAACAAGCAGAAATAAACCCTACAATAAGACGACCCAAGAAGATCAACTCCCAAGAAAGATGAGGAAGTCGGTGAAGAATGAAGCCAAGCGCCACCGAGCAGTGGCACTGCGGGCCAGCGGTACAGCAGGACTCTAACTCCTGTGGGTAGTGCAGACGAACTCCAGGGAAGATCAATCTCGGAAACGGAGACGCCCTCAGTGCACCACCTCGACCCCAGCCAGTCCCGACTCCAGACACCACGCTCCCCAACCAAGTAGAAGACCTCCTAGAAACGTCGGTAGTAGAGTCGCAAGCTGCTCGAAACAAAACGCCAACCAGATTTTACATATAAAAATTTAGTCAAGCCCTTGTGGGATTTAGTCAAACCCTTTCGGGTGGGAAAGGGAGGCAAATCTCGAAGGGACGGAGGCGGCCCAAGGCAGGACTAACACCGAACCCCGCTGAAACGATGTCGGAGAAAGAAATTGGTCCAGCGAGAGAGACCATGGAAGAACAGGGTGGAGAATAAAAGCGCAGGTGGACGCCGACACTGCTCGGAGTGAGGGAAGCCAGAGACGCCGGAGGGCCACCCGGTCAGTCACTCGTGAGGGTTGCAGGTGGGCATAGCACACCGAGCGGGGAGGAAACGGGGAGGTCTGAGAGGTGTGTGGTGGTGGTAGGCCGGTGAAGGGAACCGAGGACGACGGTGAAGGGAGTCCCCCACCGAAATCGAGTGCTGAACAGGGCACCCAGAGCGAAAGGGGTCGGGGTGGCCGGTGTGGTGCTGAGGTGGTGGTGGGCTGGTGGCCTACGAGACCCCAAATTCACAAGAGATTAAGCCGATAGCGGAGACATGTGACAAATCGGGGGTATGACTCCGAAATAAGGGGTTGAAGAAAGGTTATGCATAATGAGAGGGTTAGGAGTGAGGGAATTGACAGAGGTTGGTGTAGGGAATATAGAGGTCGGTGATGCCAGAAGAGAACAACGTCAAGGAGGAGCAGTGGAGGTTGTTGACATCCGTCCGGCGGGGGTGAAATCCCAAAATGGGGGTTACAACTCCCTCTCTCTAGAAAATCTAGAGAGAGGAGAGAGTTTTTTTTTTCAATTTGATAAATCATTGTATTCATTACAAATGATTTGATCGGTCATTTTATTTTTGGTAATTTCACTTACGTAAAATAATACTCTGTATAAAATTCTAAATATACAACTTATAAAACTATCATGTATTCATATTCCCATAATCTTTTTTTTTTAAAACCATATTCGATTATTTGTGTTTGATTATTAAGTATTTAAGCAGATATAAAATTCGTTATAAACAAATTATTATCTTATATGATTAAATAAAGTTATGATTTTATATCTTATATATTCATTATAGATTATTTGATTGATTATTTTTTTTGTTGTTAATTAGATTATTACATAAGTAAAAGTTCATTTTATTTTATTTTTACCTCATCGAATTTTATTTTTCTTAATTAGATTATTCATTACAAATGAGAAATTTCATAAAACAGAAGGGAATGAAAATAAGATTAGTGAAATTTTATTGGGAGAGAATGAACTTTCATATGAGAGAAGATAAAGAAGCCGGAGGATGGGATTAACTCGGTGAAGAAGGGCGACGACACCGGCAGAAGAGGAAAGTCCCCGACCACCGGCAAAGACACAGTGACACCCATCCCGCAGGGGGAGCACACCATGCCTCACCATGGAGAGGAGGCATGAGAATCTGACGACAGTGGAGTGGATCGAAGCGAATGGGCTGTCCGATGGGAAACAAACCCGCCAACGAAGAGGATGAAGTCCCAGAGGGGTGATTCTGCAGGCGTCGACAATCGAAGAGGAGGCTCGACGGAGGAGGTGGTCAGGGAAGCGAGGGGCCGGAGACCCGAAGCTAAAAAACGTTCCTCGAACAAATTGATAGCCGGTAGTGTGTGATCGAGGGAGCAAAAAGCTCCCCTTTTTCTCTAGATCCTTTCATCGATGATGGCAGGGCCGGTCCATAGGGTGTGCCACTGGAGCGATCGCACAGTGCCTCCGAATTTTTTTCGGTATTAGGGGCCTCGAAATATAAATATTTAATATTACATAAATTCATTTCTTTTAAATAACAGATATCCCTATCAGTTTACTGGAAGGAGGAGAGTGTTAATTTTTCAACTTTTAAACCCACCCAAGTTCGAATCTCATCTAAAACTCTTCTTTCTGTTTTTTTTTTTTCCCTCATTTGTTTATGTTCAAAACCCACCCAAGCTTGAAAATCACAAGAAATCCCTAATATTGAGCCAAACTTTTATTTTATATTTTTT
Organism: Persicaria tinctoria; assembly: GCA_037127255.1. NCBI lineage: Eukaryota > Viridiplantae > Streptophyta > Magnoliopsida > Caryophyllales > Polygonaceae > Persicaria > Persicaria tinctoria. The sequence goes on along the minus strand of JBANSL010000015.1, from coordinate 35,464,224 downwards.
TTTTCCGTCTTTCTATTTTTTTTTAAAGAAATTGGTCATTTTCATTTATTTTAATTTCATTATAATCCAGTTTGAACTCCTATTTAAAAAAATAAAAAGTTTTCAACTCCTTCTGACATAAATAGGAATAGGAATATATATACTTTATTTCAACTTATCTTATAAAAATATCGTATTAATTTGAAATATTATTTTAATTTAATAAAATCTCATTTCAAATTAAAAAAAAGTCTCCTTTTTCATAACATGTACATTTTAATAAAATATATAATTATTAAATTACAAAATGTACAGTTTTACAATATGAGGAAAATGCTTTAAATACACTAATTTTAGCCTCTTAAAATTCAAAAATAACATTTTAAATCATTCACTACAAAATATGGTTTAGTTTTTATTTATAAATATTTAAAAGTTAATTATAAAAAATAGTTTTTAGCACGGGGCTCCAAATATGATGGGATGGCCCTGAATGATGGGTAGGCGAGGTCCCGCGACGGGCGGCCACCGGACTGGTTAATCAATCCCCGAGGGTTTTTTGTATGGATAGCTTTTTCTCTTAAAGATGGTTGTTTCTACGGATGGATGGAATATGATAATTAAGGGGTACGTGTAGTGATGAACGTATAAACATAACTGGCCATTAAATTTTTTTTTGGTGGGAAAATAACTGACCATTAATTAGATTGAGCAAAAATGGACTTACATGACGGACCAGCTGTCCCTCTTCAACAAACTACAAGTCTACAACGTAGTAAAAACTACAATTAAATTATCAGACCTTTAATTTGACTTCCGAATCGCTCGATCACTAACCAATTCAACCACGTACGTACACGGCTAATATGACGTCTTCGGCACCGGAAAAGTGAAAGTACGGAGGGGACTAGGCGGCGCGGCCAAGGGAGAGCGGGGTATCTCCTCCACGCGGTGGCCGTAATTATCATAGTAGATGACGCCGGAAAAGTCGAGGGGCCTGCACTTGTCCCCCATCAAGATATTCTTCTGCCACACCCCTGCTTCCTCCTCGGAGCCGCCGGCCGCATTCTTCCCCGCGAAGGGGACAAAGGCCTTGTTACTTATCGTCTCCAGAAGCCTCTTCGGCGACCTCAGCGGCGACTTTGGCGCCACCGCCGACTCCAGTTCTCCGGAAGAATTCGTTTCGCTGCGGTTGTTTTCCTCTTCTTGCTGGGTGCACTTCCTGGAGAGCTTGCTCTTGCTGTGCTTCGCGCACAGGGGGAACACCGAGACAAAGAGTCCGACTGCTAGCGGAATTGACGGGAAGAACCGCTCGCCGGCCACTGGTAGAAAGGGTCGAACCATGTTGTCTCTCGATCTCTCCCTGGCTCACCTGAAAATGGATATATATATACTTTAATTATCCGCGGCGAAATACGAAATCTTCAAGGCTGGACTTTGGCAAGGTGGCCCCCGCCATTACTTTGACCGTTGACCCTTTTTTTTTTTTGGGTCAATTTGCAATTTTGCATAGATATAGTTTTCAGCAATAAATTTTGCCGGTATGAATACACTAGGACTAGGAGGGTTGATTTTATTTGCCTTTTGATATATCCTCGCAATGTCTTTGTCTTATGGTTGAAGTTTTGGTATTTCACTCGGATCTTGTGACAGGTAAATGTTTGGGTTTGCGACGTATTGAAGTTGAACGTGATAGTCTAATTGTCATCAAGACAATATTCGGTATCTGACACTGTACTTGATAGATTAAGACAATCGTTACAGACATCCGACACCTTCTTTAACAATTTGAGTGGGCGTCGTGCTCTCATGTCTTTCGTGAAATCAATCAAGTTGTTGATAAGGTGGCCTATCTCAGACACTCTATAGACCACGAGGCTATCATGGACCACAAGGTCATCGGTTCTCACCTAGAGTTTATGTCACTCTTTGAATGAACGCAACTAGAAGTTGGATCGGCAGAGTCTGATATCTCCGAAACCATTTCCTTATATAAAAAAAATAAGGGTTGATTTTATCTATAAATTTAAATTTAAAATAAATTTTGAATTAAAATAAAAGTTAAAATAAATGAAAAATATACTAAAATAATATTTTTATTAATTATTTTGCGAAATTAAGAAAAGGAAAAATCTGAAATTTAATATATATCATATTTTAATTTCACATATTTAGGAATTATAAAAGGAAAGGATATATATATATATATATATATATATATATATATATATATATATTTTATAGATTATTGATATATGTCATGATATCATCCCAAAACTAATTGTATGCCTTCTTGGCTTCTCTAGGGGTAGCGTTGACAATGCATAGGATTGACACAAACTTGTTCCTTGTGTTATATAATAGTCAATCATATTACTCCATTGTTCGATAAAACACACCGTTTACTATTTATTCACGTATAAAACATATATAAATATCAACTTTTTAAAACATTATTTTATACTTAATTTTAAATTATTAAAAAAAATTATAAAAAGTTGATATGTTATATAATTTTTTTTATCATACTAAAAAACCTAGTAAAATGATTAATTACTTCAAAAAATACTGGAGAGAAGCTTGTATGTTTTTTTGTTGTTTGAGAGCTTGAAAAGCTCAGTGCTCAGCACTTCCTTGTGATCAAGTGTCAATCATCATCATTCTGAAAACATCAAGCCCATTCATGAGCATTGATTTGTGTTTGATTATTTAGGGTTTCTGCTAAGGCAGCCCTTTTTCTCTTACTCCAAGAAAACGGAAAAATCAGTTTAAATAGTGTCTGCAGACAATGCAGCACCATAACAGCTAGCTAGTGGTCCCAAAGGACAATATTTTTCTAAGGAAAGAAAACAGGACAAAAACTGTAAATAGATGAAAAAGTGGGATATCTCAATACCCCCTCCTCAAGTTGGACTTGGGAGAGGATTGACAAGTCCCAACTTGTGTATGAACATCTTAAGATGAGTCTCCCCAAGTGGTTTGGTCATCACGTCTGCAATCTGTAATCCTGTTCTGATGTGAGGAGTCCTTATGAAGCCTTCAAGGACCTTTTCTCTAATGAAGTGGGAATCCACTTTGATGTGCTTAGTTCTCTCATGGAATACCGGATTTGCTGCTATGTGTATAGCTGCTTTTCTGTCACAATGTAGAGGAATTGGTAATGCAACCTCTATAGATAGCTCATTAAGTAAGCCTTCTATCCACACCAGTTCACTAGCTGTTTTAGACATACTCATGTACTCTGATTCTGCTGATGATTTGGAAACAGTTTGCTGCTTCTTTGTCTTCCATGAAACAAGGGAGCTTCATAGGAAAACACTATATCCTGTTAGGGATCGAGCACTGTAAGCACATGTTGCCCAGTCTGCATCACAGTAATCAGTCATGCTAAGGTCTGCTTCCCTTTTGTACATCAATCCCAAGCTCACAGTGTTAGCCAAATATCTCACAACATGCATAGCAGCATCCATGTGAGGCTCTCTTGGACTTCTCATAAATTGGCTAAGGTGCTGTATGGGATAGGATAAGTCAGGTCTTATTAAATTGAGAAACAAGAGCCTTCCTATCAATCTTCTATATCTCTCAGGATCTGGAAGTAGGTTACCAGCTTCTGGAGAAAGTTTCAATCCTCTCTGCATAGGAAATCCACTAGGCTTGCATCCTGTCATACCAGAGTCTTCTATGATATCTCGGATGTACTTCCTTTGATGTATAGAAATTCCAGCTTCTGATCTTGTAATTTCTAGTCCCAAAAAATATCTGGCCATACCAAGATCCTTTATGGTGTAAGCCTGATGCAAAGCTGATTTCACTTATTCAATCTCATCAATGTCATCTCGAGTGAGCAGCAAATCATCCACATATACAAGAGCTATAACATGTCCCTTGGGAACCTGTTTGATAAATAAGGAATAATCATTCTTTGATTGAATGTAACCAAGTGACAACAAGAACTGAGATAATTCTGTATTCCACTGCCTAGAGGCCTGCTTCAAGCCATATAGTGATTTCTTCAACTTGCATACTTGTCCAGGTTGGGTATCATATTCCTCTGGAGGAAGCATGTACACATCTTCTTCGAAGTCCCCATGTACGAAAGCATTGTTCACATCTAGTTGAAATATAGGCCAATTCTTCTTTGCTGAGATTGAAAAAATTATCCTCACTGTGGCAAGCTTAGCCACTGGTGAGAAAGTATGCTTGTAGTCTTTCCCTTCTACTTGGTTGTATCCTTTGGCAACAAGCCTTGCCTTGTATCTCTCAACAGATCCATCTGCTCTGTACTTGACTTTATACATCCACTTGCACCCAATAGCTTTGTGATCAGGTGGTAGGTTACTCATAGTCCAGGTCTGATTCCCTTCAAGAGTTGCTAGCTCTTTGTTCATTGCTTCTACCTACAAGCTATCTCTGGAAGCTTGCTTGTAAGTTCTAGGTTCAGGCACACTTTCCATGTGAACAAAGGAATTAACAAATTCCTTGGAGTACTGTGACAGGTCTCCCAACACATTGGCAAGAAAGGATGATGAAAGTTGGCTAGAGTTTGATGGTAGAATGGGGCAGACAAATTCTATGAGTTTTGAAGGCCTTGTGTTTGGTCTAGATGATCTCCTCAAGGGAGGAAAATCATCTTGGTTGAATATGGGTGGTGCTTGGTTTATACTTTCTAGTGTAGGTGATCTTCAGGGTGAGGTTTGGTCATTTTGTGGTGATGAGAGGTTAAAGGAATTATTTGGATTTGGATTCAGGTTGGAACTGGTGGTTCTGGATTAGATTCCCCAATCCTCATAATCATTGGCAGTATTGACCAAGGGCAGTCCTAGAGAACATTCTGTACTCCCTTCATCTGCATTTCCTTGATCATCCTTGAATGGGAACTTTCGTTCATGGAAGGTTACATCTCTGCTCATAAAGATCTTCCCACTCCGGTAGTCAAGCAGCTTGTATGCCTTCTGCCCATGTGGGTATCTCAAGAAGACACACTTTCTTCCCTTAGGAGAAAATTTATCTTTGACTGTGTGTTCAGTGGGTGCAAAGCATAAACATCCCACCACCTTCAGTTCATCATAGGAGAGTTTTCTTTTGAATAGCACTTCAAAGGGAGTTTTCCATCCTAGCACTGTTGTGGGGAGTTTATTGATAATATGAGTTGAAGCCAGTATGCATTCACTCCAGTATTTCACAGGTAAGTTAGCATGAACCTTCATGGCCCTTGCTGTTTCAACCAAGTGTCTGCGCTTCCTCTCAACTCTTCCATTCTGTTGAGGTGTGTAGGGAGCACTCTTCTGATGGACTATTCCATTTTCTACAAACAATTCGCCACATCCTTGATTCACAATTTATGTCCCATTGTCACTCCTGATACTCTTCACATTTCTCTCAACTGTGTTTTCACATAGGAGTGAAAAGATCTAATAACCCTGCACACTTTTGTCTTTTCTTTCATGAGATAGGTCCAGGTAGGCGTGGCCACAGGTTACGGGTCAACCCGTGACCCGCCGGGTCGTACAGGTCAATGACCCACCGGGTCCGGGTTGACGGGTTGGCGGGTGGGGACGGGTAGCGGGTTAGGGTTAGGGTCGGGGAATCCGTGACCCGTGACCTGGCGGGTTGACCCGGCGGGTCAACCCGCTTTTTTAAAATATTTTTTTTTTTGAAAAATTTATTTTTAATAAAATAAATTTATAATATTATGTAAATTATGTAAATTATTCTTAAAATAACTCACAATAATACATAAACTAATATACAATGTGCAATGTGAGACAAATAAACCCCATCCTTCTCCTTTTATAGATTTGGAAGTCTTCCTTCCTTCCCCTCATTTCCAATGTGGGACAAAGACTTTGTCCCACATCGAAAATATGGAGTTAGAATGAGAAGGCATGGGGCTATATATATGTATCCCACTACCACATTTCTTCCACTTCACTTGTTTCCTACATTTTCTACATTGGAAATTAACTTGGAAATGAAGTTTGACAAATATATTCTCATATTTTTTTCTCTTACATCACACAATGAAATTATTGTGGATGAAAGAATTAATATGGAGATATAATCTTCCTACATTTTTAACTCTTCATATCAAAGTGATAAAATGTGTTGTGAAGATAAAATCTTTTCATATTATTTATTTATTTATTTTAATAGTCATTTTTAAAAAAAAGATTTTTTTTAAAAATAATGTAACCCGCCGGGTCAACGGGTCGACCCGAACCCGTCAACCCGTGAGATTTACGGGTTAGGGTTCGGGTCGGTCAACCCTGACTCTTGACCCGGCGGGTCGAACCCGTCGACCCGGCGGGTCCGACCCGTGGCCACGCCTAGGTCCAGGTGACCCTGCTATGATCATCAACCACTGTTAAGAAATATCTAGCCCCTGTAACACTTGGAACCTTATAAGGTCCCCACAAGTCTATATGCACAAGATCAAAAAGGCCTTTGGCCAGGGAATTACTAGATTCAAAAGGCAGTTTGTGGTGTTTAGCGATACTGCAAGTTTCACAAAACATGTCATCTTTGACAAAATTCTTCAAAAACTCAACATGTCTCAGCTTAGATACAGACGTGTGCCCAAGTCTGGCATGGTTGATTCCTATCTATAATTTTGTGGAAGCAAAAACAGAAGGAAAAGATTTCAAAGCCTGCTGGCTCTCCTTGATGCCTGATCCTCTTGACAGCACATGAGGAACCTTGTATAGCCCATCCTTCCATATTCCTCTCATGACCACTTGCTCACATCCATGGCCCTGAAAAATGCAACCATGTGAGTAAAAAATGGCTCTCAAACCAGTTGTGTCAACAATTCTTCCAACAGACAATAACTTGTGCTTGAATCCTAGCACATATAGCACATTATACAACATAATCTGCTCAGATAACTGCACTTTCCCTGATATATTCACCATGAAAATATGGCCATCTTCTAGTCCCACAAAGACAGGCCTACTCAATCTCACTTTATCATGAAGCAATGACTTATCATCAACCATATGATCACTGACTCCAGTATCAACTTTCCAGTCCATTTTATCTACAAAATTCACAGTAGATAGGAAAAACATACATGCAAAGTTTGCATTTGAGGGACCATCGGATGGTCATTTGCCCTTCATCATCTTGAAAACCTCAAGACAAACAACACTCACCAAAGCCTTGCCCACTTCTCCTTCAGTACGCTTGTGTTGAGATCTGTCTTCATCAAGTGGGATCTCTTGCTCCTGCATCCCAGTTGAGTTTGCAGATCCCTTGACCGGGTCTCTTGGACCTTGAAAGTTGAAACCACTCTGATAGCCTTGTATCTCGAAGCATCCTTCCACCAGATGCCCTTTCATATTATAGTAGGAGCACCTCAGCTTGGCTTTCTCTGCTTTGTCCATTCTAGGTTGGTACTCCCTTTTCATGTCCCTCCTTTCCTGGTATCCACCAGTGCTTCCTTGATTCCCAGAGTAAGAGTTCCCTTGACTGTATCCCTTTGTGAAGGACTGCCTATTCCCTAATCTCCCAGCTGCCATAGCACTAGAATCTTGTGGATTCCCAGTGTTGCTTCCTCCCCCTTTCTGAGTCTCAGCCTGAGTAATGAGGTAATATGCCCTGTTGATGTTTGGTATAGGATCTGTAGAGAGAATTTGGCTTCTCACATCTTCATAATACTCATTCAGACCCATCAGAAACTGCATAAGCTTGTTCCTCATCTCTAAGTCACTCATTTTTCTTTGCAAATCGCATCTGCAATTTAAGATTCCTCCACAAGTGCACACATGAATGCTCTCCAACACTTGAAGTTGATCCCAGATTTTCTTCAATTTGTTGAAATACTCAGCTACAGACAAACCTTCCTGCATTATCCCACTCAGCTTTTTCCTCAACTAATAGATCAAAAGGCCATTGGCCTGGCCATATCTCTCTGAGATTTCATCCCACAAATGCTTAGCAGAGTCAACATATATAAAGCTTTCCTTGATGGAACTGGTCATGGAGTTGAGCAACCAACACCTGACCTTACAATCGTCTCTTATCCATTTTTGAGCCTCAATAGAGTTATCATCATTTGGTTTCACACAGGTTCCATTTATGAGCCCAAGTTTGTTCTTGGCTCCTAATTCCATCATAACCCCTCTCATCCAAGGAAGATAGTTCAACCCATCAAAAGTGCTTGTAGAGTTGGGATCCCGGATGATCTAAGTTAGCTAAGAAAAGAGGATCAACAAAGTTACATTGGTTCTCTTGGTTCCCCAAGTTGTTGTGAACTAGATTTAGATTTGGATCTGGATCAGCCATGACAAAAGCTTCTTCTACACCTTTAACAGAAATGAAGTCAATTCAAGGACCCGTACAACTCTGATACCATGTAGAAACATGAATTTATTGCTAGATCAGTGCTCAACACTTCCTTGTGATCAAGCGTCAATCATCATCATTCTGTAAACATCAAGCTCATTCATGAGCATTGATTTGTGTTTGATTATTTAGGGTTTCTGCTAAGACATCCATTTCTCTCTTACTCCAAGAAAACGGAAAAATCAGTTTAAATAGTGCCAGCAGACAATACAGCACCATGACAGCTAGCTAGTGGTCCCAAAGGACATTATTTGTCTAAGGAAAGAAAACAGGACAAAAACTGTAAATATGACATTATTAATAATGAGTGAGGCTACTGACAAGATTACAAAATGACTATTGACAAGATGAATTTCACTAAATTACACACAAATCCTTCATCTCACACAAGGCCAACACCAAGTCTTCCTACAACCCTCGCAACGCAACACATACAATCTCCATCTCTTAGTTCTATTTCATCATGCATAAAATCACCCTTCAAGCTACTCGATGTGGATTTAATCAACCATTAATTTTATATATCAACTTAATCCACCATTAATAATGTGGATATACACTTCGTTTAATCAATTTAATCCACCATCAGTTGTACCATAGCATTTCTACTCACCGCCGCCATCGTCTTCGATCCAGATCCTCCACCCCGACTGGTGTTGCCACCGCCACCGCCGCCCTGAGACCCCTTCTTTGTCAACTTCACCCAACAAAACCGACCGTCTTCTTCGTCGGTAGATTTGTATTTCAACCGTCACGCCTAGAGTAACCCTAGGGAACCCAAATCGACCGGATCGAGTAGATGGAGTGCGGGCTGAGGCTCATGGTCCCGCTCAGGCTGTGTGGGCGGGGCTTGCTAACAAGATACCCGCGCCGCCAAATGGTATGCCTCATAGTGCCAGCGTCGATGGAGGAAGAAGGAGGAGGGAGAGGTGGTATAGAAGAAGGCGATAACAAAATTGATGAAATTGAAGACAAAACAAGCAAACATATCAACTGCAAATGTCAAAAATTGAACAAAATTCATTTTTTCTCCGGATGAAATTAAATGAGTATGTTAGTTTTATGAAATTACTGATCGAACGAATTGATAGAATAAGGGTGAGGCCTATTTGAGTGAAAATCCAATTGTTTCTATTGTCGTCGATGATTGTCCGATCAAAGTCGAAAATCACCACGGATTTCTTCATCATGATGAATCCTCCGATGGCTTTGACTCCGGCTAACTCTCGCCTGATTCTTCTTGGTCTTGGTTTTTTAGTCTCGGCCTGATTCAAATTTTTTTACAAATAGAAAGGACTTGTGTTGTGCAATTTAAAAAAATATATCTTGTCAATAGTCGTTTCACCGTCTTGTCTCTAGCTTTTATGATTAAGAATCCGTTGGAGACAAACGTGAGTAAAAAATAACCCCAACGCACAATTACAAATTTACTAACAGTTGTTAAATCAAATTTAAGTTTAAATGGGCCTCGATCTTTTGGATAATTTTTAAGTTTTTTCTTTTCAATACATAACATTAGACCTTTTTGAATTGGTAAATAAAGGGGAAAATTAATTAAAATACCCCCACCTTTGAGAGTATGGTAAAAATATATCATCAACTTTCAAATGTAATAAAAATATCCTGACCTTTGAACGTAGTGGTAATATAATACCATGAGTTTTCTCACGGGTCAAAAATATTGATAAGACAACCTACTTACGTGATTTTTTTACAAGGGTTTTCTTGAACGGTTTCTGTAGGAAAAATAAATAAACATTTGGACCGAGTTCATACCCAATGTTTTTTCCTCCCTCCTATCTTCTTCCGTGACCGCCTCTTGAACTGCCTTTCAGGTCATCCGGGCAGCTCATGGCTCCTCTTCAATGACAGTCTTCCTCCCTCGTGGTCGCTTATTTTGAGCTGTCTTTCCACATCTTCTTCCTCTTTGATTCGTTCACGGACTTGGCTTAGTAAGTTTTTTTTCCCCTCTTCGTTGTTGCTGTATTCTGTTTAGTTTTGTTGTTGGTTTGATGTTATGAATAGTCATGTTGTGCTAAATTTAGGCAATTTTGACCGTATTAGTTTCTTGGTTATATCAATTTCGTTTTTTGGGTTTAGTTTTGTTGTCGGTTAATTTTTTTCGAATGAAGCCGTTCAGAAAAGCCCAATTTTAGTGTTGATTTGGAAAAAGGCTTCCACACAGGCTACCTTGTCAAAGAAAAAAAAATACACGTAGGCTGCCTTATCAGAATTTTTGACTCGCGAGAAAACCCTTGGTAATATATTACCACTGCCATCAAAGGTCAGGGTATTTTTATTAAATTTGAAAGTTGATGATATATTTTTACCATACCCTCAAAGGTGAGGGTATTTTAATTAATTTTCCCTAAATAAAGAGTGGTTATTTGAAGTTCGAAACGGGGACCTTTGAATACTACTCGTAAGTCATTTTTAGTGAGCAATTCCCGAATGATTATAACATAGACCATTACAATGTAGGAAACAGAATTTTAACTTATTATCCATTCTCACTATATATATCTAAGTTTGAAAAACTTTACAGTTTAACTAGTAACTTTTTGACAAATCCGACACTAATCCACTTCATCTTATTTTATCATCAACAAATCATCCAAGGCAAAAAAAATTTACAAGTTTTAGGTGAACTATTGCGTCATATTTACACATTAGTCTTTGGGCTACATGTTTATCAATACTTTAATATTATACCACGAAGTAGGTAACATGACAAAGTAAAGCAGAGAGTTGTTCAAGTCAACCATTACTTGGATTCTCCGGCTTACAAGTTAAATCTGCAAGGCTGAAAAAAATCATACAAGTAATGAGAGGTAATCTATTAAGAAAAGTAAAATATAAAAAATAAGATAAAATTTATTATAGAGGGTTGTGGAGTCTATGCTCTCTAATTCAGGTTCTTACACCCGAGAGGTCTTACCAGGAAAAAATGGGTTCTTGAAATCTTGGTATTTGAGGAAGATGAACAAATGTATACAAGGTCTCCAACTAAAAAGATGGGTTCGATCAGGGGAAAAAAAAATTGGATTTGTGTTAGTTCAAAAGGGTACAACATGGACCCCACCATGCTTTAATGAAATTAGAGGTCATGTTTAATATTAACCGTTAGATTTTAATCAAATGGCTCAAAACCACTCTTCTCATCTCTCACCCTAACCTCACTTCTCATTAGATATTTACTCATGTTAAAATTGAGTTTATTTTGTTCTTAATAATCAGCAGCCCCCCCCCCTCCCCCGAGAAAAACCCTGTTATAACGAGAATGATAAAGTGAAGAACAACACAGAGATTTACGTGGTTCAGCAACGGTGTGTTGTCTACGTCCACGGGCAGAGAACCAGTTTTCTTATTAGAAGAAGCGAAACAGATTAGGTTACAAGGGTCGGCGTTCCATGAGTATATGAAGAGAATCATGGAACCCTAAACAAATAATGGACTGAAAGCCCAAAATAGACAGACGATAGGCCCGTTTACAATAAACATCGCATACCGTAAAGGCTGGGTGGCGCTGCCCCCCTAGCCCCCCCGCCAGGGGCGCGTCGCCCCCTGGACCCCCGACTCGCTGACCGGTCAGCGAGACCACTAACAAACGAGAATGATAAAGCGAAGAACAACACAGAGATTTACGTGGTTCAACAACGGTGTGTTGCCTACGTCCATGGGCAGAGAACCAGTTTTCTTATTAGAGGAAGCGAAACAGATTAGGTTACAGGGGTCGGCGTTTCATGAGTATATGAAGAGACTCATGAAACCCTAAACAGATAATGGACTGAAAGCCCAAAATAGACAGACGATAGGCCCGTTTACAATAAACATCGCATATCGTAAAGGCGGGGTGGCGCTGCCCCCCCCCCCCCTACCCCCCCCCCCTACCCCCCCCCCCCCCCCGCCAGGGGCGCGTCGCCCCCTGGACCCCCGACTCGCTGACCGGTCAGCGAGACCACTAACAAACGAGAATGATAAAGCGAAGAACAACACAAAGATTTACGTGGTTCAGAAACGGTGTGTTACCTACGTCCACGGGCAGAGAACCAGTTTTCTTATTAGAGGAAGCGAAACAGATTAGGTTACAGGGGTCGGCGTTCCATGAGTATATGAAGAGACTCATGGAACCCTAAACAGATAATGGACTGAAAGCCCAAAATAGACAGACGATAGGCCCGTTTAAAATAAACATCGCATACCGTAAAGGCGGGGTGGCGCTGCCCCCCCTAGCCCCCGATGCGTCGCCGGTCAACAGTCGTTCAAGGCAAATTAACAAATCTTCACCTTGACTTGAATCCTCTCATAAACAGATGCACCTATGACAAAGTGCCCAGACATTCTCTGCCTTAGATTGGTCCTTGAAGAAGGACCCATATTGCCCCGTAGGGCAACTCAACAGCTAGTGATATTAAGCAAGTCTAAACAATGTTGGAACTTGCTCTCTAGAACTGGCTTAGTGAACATATCAACGGGATTATCAGCAGTTCCCACCTTCTTCACCCTCATTCTCTTCTCATTCCTTAGAAAATGGTACCTGACATCAATGTGCTTCGTCTTCTCATGATGAACTTGATCCTTGGTTAAGCATATTTCACTCAAGCTGTCGCAATACACTAAAGCCTGATCCTGATGTAGGCCTAGATCATTGACCAAGCCTTTCAGCCAGATTCCCTTCTTAGCAGCTTCTGTCAACGCCATGTACTCTGCCTCTGTGGTAGACAAAGTGACTGTAGGTTGTAGGGTTGCTTTCCAACTCACCACAAAACTTCCAAGAGTGAAAACATAGCCAGTCGTCGATCTCCTACTGTCCACATCGCCGGCATAGTCAAAGTCTGAAAACCCAGCAACCAAGCACTCTGTATCATTCCCATAGCACAAACCAACATCAGCAGTGCCTCTGAGATACCTGAAGATCCTCTTCACAGCTTGCCAGTGTTCCTTCCCAGGCTGAACCATAAAGTGGCTTACCACACTAACAACAAATGCTAGATCTGGTCGAGTATAGACCATAGCATACATCAGAATCCCCACTGCGCTGGCATAAGGGACCTTAGACATGTACTCCTTCTCCTCCTCAGTCTGAAGTGTGTACATTCCCAGCTTGATGTTAGACGCCATTGGAGTATCAATAGACTTAGCCGAAGACATTCCAAACCTGCTCAATATCTTCTTGATGTACCCTTCTTGAGATAAGAAGAGTTTTCTCTACTTCCTGTCTCTATAGATCTCTACTCCCAAAATCTTTCGAGCAGCACCCAGATCTTTCATATCAAACTCTGCACTGAGACAATCCTTCAGCTTCTGGATATCTGACTTGTTCTGAGCAGCAATCAACATATAATCCACGTACAATACTAGGTAAATACGCGAACCATCATCCAGACTGTTGTGGTAAACACAGCAATCATATGAACTCCTGTTGTATCCCAGCTGCACCATATAGCTATCAAATCGCTTGTACCACTGCCTTGGTGACTGTTTCAGCCCATACAAAGACTTCTTCAGTCTGCAAACATGGTTCTCTTTTCCAGGAACCTAAAAACCATCCGGCTGAGACATGTATATTTCCTCCTCCAACTCTCCATGTAGGAAAGCTGTCTTCACATCTAGTTTCTCAAGCTCCAAATCCTGATGTGCAACCATTGTTAGTAGCACCCTGATAGAAGTATGTCTGACCACTGGTGCGAAAATCTCATTGTAGTCTACTCCCTCTCGCTGATTGAAACCTCTTGCAACTACTCGTGCTTTGTACTTAATACCCTCAGCAGCTGATAGTCCTTCCTTCTTCCTGAAGACCCATTTGCAAGTAATCACCTTCCTATCAGCAGGCAATTTGACAAGCTCCCAAGTCTGATTCTTCTAAAGAGACTCCATCTCTTTTCCCATTGCTGCAAGCCACTGTGCTGACTCATCTCCAGAAATAGCAGCCTTGTAGGTGGACGGAGCATCATCTTCCACCTCCTCGGCCACCTGCAAGGCATATCCCACCAACTCATCAGACTTATATCTCGCAGGAGGTCTGATGACAGCCCTTCTTGGCCGATCTAGAGCAATACTGCGATGTGTCGCTCCACCTGCTTCTGTGTCTAGTGGTATAGCCTCTGTCTCAGCAGTGTCCGACTCAATAGTACCTGATCGGTTTGTGACCAAAATCAGGTACTTGACTCTCAGATGGAGTGAAGTCCAACTCCACCTCCTCAGTAACAACCTCTTTCTCAACTGCATCAATGGTCTTCTTCCTAGAATTCAGCAAAGAACTCTCATCAAAGACTACACTTCTTCTAAGTATAATCTTGCTGTCAGACTAGATCCTGTACCCTTTCACACCAGTACCATAGCCCATGAAGACTCCCTTCTTAGCTCTTGGCTCTAGCTTACCCTCATCAACATGATAATAAGCAATGCACCCAAAAACCCTCAGATTAGAGTAATCAACAGCCTTTCCAGTCCACACCTCATAAGGTGTTTTTGCAGTCGATACCTGTGTGTGGGCTTCGATTCGCGAGATAGCAAGCCGTTGAAACTGCTTCTGCACAGAATCGCCTTTCAAGGCCTGAATTGGAAAGCATGCACCTTGCTTTCGCCAGAAGAGTCTGATTCATTCGTTCTGCTACACCATTCTGATGTGGTGTGTATCTGACTGTATGATGTCGAGCAATGCCCTCATCTCTGCAGAACCCATCAAACTCAGATGAACAGAATTCCATACCATTATCAGTTCGCAGCCTCTTGACCTTCTTTCCAGTCTGATTCTCTACTAGAGTCTTCCACTCCCTAAACTTACTGAATGCCTCACTTTTATGCCTCATCATGAATACCCAAGTCATCCTAGAGTAATCATCAATCAGAGACAAAAAATACCTGTGACCGCCCAAGGACTGAACACGTGAAGGACCCCAACAGTCTGAATGGATGTAATCCAGCGTGCCCTTTGTCTGATGAACTGCTTTAGGAAATTTGCTGCGATGTAATTTCCCACACACACAATGTTCACAAAACTCAAGGCTCTGGGCCTTATGGCCTCCCAAAAGATCTGCTTTTGAGAGAATTTGCATCCCCCTTTCACTCATATGAGCCAACCTCATATGCCAAAGTCTGGTCAGATAAGCTTCCTGAACCCCAACAGAAACAGCCGCCGCAGCACCTGTAATTGAGGAACCTTGTAGGGTGTACAAAGTTCCCTTTCCCCGCTTGACTCCCTGCAGAACCACATCAGAGCCTCTGAACACACGCAACTTTCCCCCATAACCTGTGTACCTGAGCCCCTTGTCATCTAACACTATTAGGGATATCAGATTCTTCGTCATGGATGGCACGTGCTTGACATCCTCCAATGTGCGAAATTTCCCCTCATCTGTCCGAAACCTAACTGAGCCAGTCCCAACAACCTTGCAGAGAGCATCATTCCCCATGGATACATTGCCCCCATCAGCACGACTATATGTTGCAAACAACTCCCTTTTAGGACATATATGATAGGACGCCCTAGAGTCAAGATACCACACATCAGCCCTGTGTGTGTGATAATCAGCTAACAGAACAATATCCTCCTCAAAAGTATTGCCACGATCAGCTACTACTGCAGACCCAGATTTCTCTTCCTCTTGCTTCTTCTTTTTCGGACAGTCATTCTTCCAATGACTTTTCTCCTTGTAGTAGTTACAAACATCGTTTGGTTTAGGGCCTGATTTGCGATCTTGTCGATGCTTCTTCTTATTGCCCTTTCTACCATCAGATTTGCCTCCGTTTGCCACAAGCCCGGAAGCCTGATTGTCTGTAACCGACGCGGTTGCCTTCAGACGCAACTCTCTGTTGTGAAGCGACGATCTAACCTATTCCAAATTGATGGTATCCTTCCCAACGACGAACGACTGAACGAAGTTCTCGTATGTGGGGGTAGGGATACCAACAGAATTAGGGCAACATCTTCGTCCTCCGCATTAATATCAATATTACGCAATTCAAGTAATAAAGTGTTAAGTTGATCAAGGTGATCTCTGAGTTATGTACCTTCCTGCATACGCAGCCCGAACAACCGTTGTTTCAGAAGCAGCTTGTTCGTTAGAGACTTTGTCATGTACAAAGACTCCAACTTTAGCCACAACTTGCTTGCGGTTTCCTGATCAGCAACTTCTGTTATGACATCGTCTTCGAGACACAACATAATCGTCGAATGAGCCTTCTCCTCCAGAAGGCCGTACTCAGCGGTGGTTGTATCTGCCCCCTTCTTGTCGGCGGCCAACGGTGTCCATAAGCCTTGCTGTTTCAGCAAAGCCCGCATCTTGATCTCCCATAGACTGAAAGAATTTCTTCGAGTAAACTTGTCGATCTTCAACACAGAACCAGACATCATTCTCGGCGGAAATCAACAACCAATGCTCTGATACCAGTTTGTTATAACGAGAATGATAAAGCAAAGAACAACACAGAGATTTACGTGGTTCAGCAACGGTGTGTTGCCTACGTCCACGGGCAGAGAACCAGTTTTCTTATTAAAGGAAGCGAAACATATTAGGTTACAGGGGTCGGCGTTCCATGAGTATATGAAGAGACTCATGGAACCCTAAACAGATAATGGACTGAAAGCCCAAAATAGACAGACGATAGGCCCGTTTACAATAAACATCGCATAACGTAAAGGCGGGGTGGCGCTGCCCCCGCCTTTTGAGGTACGTGCCCTCACGCGCGCCTCCTTTTCTCCATTTAGTCGTTCAAGACACATTAACCCTTTGTGTTGGTTTTTCATCAGCCCACTTGCTCCATCCCTGTTCATGGCGGGATTTACCCGCGAAATGTGTTTCGATGGGAAGTATCAGCTCTTGATTTTTTCCATTCTCGGTGAGATCCGTCTTCAGGGTCGGTTGATCGGCTTTTCGATTAGGCATTTATGTGGGATGGAACTGTCTGGTGGTGGTTGGACGGGCGTCGTCACATCGGGCTCTGGTGCGGTTGACCTCTTGGTCCCTCTCTTTGCTTCACGATGTCGTCGCAGTTACTTCTGGCTTCAGTGCTCTTTGTAAGTCTTCTCTCTCTCTAACATAAATAATCGATTATTCTCTTTGCCCACTAGTAAATTGGCTATGTAAACCTAGTTCAAGTTTCTTGGGATTATATCTCTCTTCGCACTTGTTTTCAAATTGCGTTTTGTCGATCACATCTTTCCCCTCTCTCTCTCGTTTTTGTTCTTGTTACTATGGCATCAAAAAAATTTCTTGAGGCTTTGTCTGAAACCCAAACCCCTCTTGATTCTGATATAATTCCTAATACTGATAGAATGTTGCAACCATCTCCGGTTTTCACGGATGTTCTCATGCAATCGACTTTTTTTGGTTGTCTTGGTTCTTGGGGTTTATACCTTACTTTGCTGCCTGGTTGTGTTGCTTGTGGTACGTACTGCTTGTTTCGGTTGTATGTTGTGTGTGTTTCGTGTTTCAGGTTGCGCGTTCGTCTATTAGGCGATGAGCTGTTTTCGTTCGAACTCAATATGCTAAGGAGTACTCCCAAAGTTGCTGCTTTTACATTCACAAAATTGTCCCTTTTCTTACTATCCTCTTACAAGCTTGAGTCGACTTTTGCATACGCAGCTTTGCCGTATATGGATTGTTAGTTGCCTGCACAGGGCATTCTCTTACATTGGATTACTTATCATTCATTACATCTGGATCACCTTTCACTGGCCGGAACTACTCCGACCGGTGTTATGGAGGGAATCAAGTCAACGCAACACTACTAGAAATTTTTTATTTAACATCGGGTAATAGCCGATGTCTTTAAAAAAAAAAATCGATGTCTATGTGGGTGATGTAAAAAGTCAAAAGTTTTTCACATCGGCCAGAACCCGATGTCTATATTATTTATAACATCGTTTGTAATTATAAAAACGATGTTTTAATATGAAAGAGACATCACTCGTATAGAAATCCTACATATGTACATTCAATTTCTCTCTATAATTTGTAATGTTATTTTTACACACAAAATTTGGCTATATAGAATAAATACAAAACCGATGTTATTACATATATTGAAATCGTTTTCAATTTTAAAGCCGTTGTTTATATATAGTAAAGACATCTTAAATTATTAATTAATCAGATGTGTTAAGTTCGTAAAACTGGTGTGTTTAGTTCGTAAAAATGATGTGTTTAGTACATAAAAATGATGTGTTTAGTTCGTAAAACTTGGTATTTTTGTACGTAAAGCTGATGTGTTTGGTTTGTAAGACTGATGTTTTTAGTACGTAAAACTAATGTATTTAGTTCGTAAAAGTGATGTCTTTTGTTACAATAAACCGATGTCTTTTGCCCGTAAACCCGATGTGCTAGCTTATGAAACGAAGCAATTTGGTTCATAAACCCAATATCTTGTATATATACACACATACACCAGACCACAATACCAACCAAAGAGAACATATCCGACATGCTAGCTTATGAACCATATAAATTTGGTTCATAAACCCAATATCTTGTCTATATATACACATACACCAGATCAAAGTACCACAAGTAATGAAACTTAAGAATGACATTTATTAAACCTTCCGAGTAATAGGAACAGTAGGGGAATGCTACAAGGAATGAATACAAAGGGGAACTATCATGTACCAAATAAAGGTCCCTCTATAACATAACTGAAATGAAGATGTTCAACTAATAAAGAAACAGAGTAGGATAAGATGCAAGGATTTAAAACCATAGCAAACACATGGTAGAACAAAACTACTAACATGCTTGGATTGTGAAAAGTGTCCTGCAGCAGAACAAAAGAATCAAAACCAAGGACATGATCCGTGGAGAGCAGCGTAGTTCAATTTAAAAACATCACCCCCTCAATTACACTTCTGAAAGTTCCAAAGAAGAAGAAAAGAAAACTTGCCATTTCCACATATATGAATGTCATGTCGGCCAACAGTGCAGGAACTATATAGTCCAATATGTTCTGCACACATGATGCCTGCCATAATCAAATCACACACAAAACAAAAGGAAAAGAAATTCAAATTACAAGATAAATTGATGGAGTGAAATGGAGAAATTGATGGAGAGAAATTCAAACTACGAACCTGGATTCCTTTACTGTTGTTGATCCTTTCTTGAAATAACTTGTAAGGGCTGGTTGACTGGACAAGTTGGAAGAGAAATGGCAGATGGGGAAGTCGTAAGAACATTGAAGGCATGTAAAGATCAATCACTCGAAAGTTACAAGAACACACAAATGCAATTCATGATCGTCGAAAAACCTAAATAATAGTAAGAACTTTGAACACACCAGGCTATTTTAAAACTCAACCCATAATCCGATTTCAATGTACTCAAATTAGGCCGGTTGAATTAAAAAGAAGGCAAGGTCAAACCATAAGCAGGTTGTATTTACAAAAAAAAAAAAAAAAAATCCAAGGTGAAACCATATTAAAACAAAGCCAAAGTGAAACAAGAAAAATCTAAAAGAACAAAGAATGCCACTAACCTACACACACCTCCTAAGAGAAAAATCAAGTCCTCATCCATGTACCAAGTCATTCTATAAATGAAATGAGAAAGTACAAATAATAAGTAAGGATCTAGTCAATAGTGTAGCCTTCATCTTGGTGCCCTCAAACAATGAGCCTGATTAGCAACTGAAGTGGGACTCCAGTAGCATCTTTTCTCTGAATCCACTAGAAACTTGAGATGTCATGCGATCAAAGCAATATAAGTCACTAAACAATCCAGGAATGCAACTACTGGGCCATAATGAGGTCTATGTGACTTGAAATTACTAACTAATTCATGATATATAATAAGCAACTGAATCACTGTTATGAATACTTGATTGCCGCTAGATCCATACAAACAACAAACAGATCAAAAACAAAAAAAAAAAGCATGCTCTTGGGAGATAAGTTGACATCAACCTGATCAACAGAAGATTCTCGGAAAGCTTAAATGTAGGTAGCAACTCCAATGCCTCTCCAGCAGGCATTGTTACTGAAGTATGCTAACTGCAATATTGAAATGAAACCATTAGCATTCTCCATTGTCTCAATTTCCTTGTACTGGTAATCTGATCCATTCGAAGTTGCAGATTTGGTATGACGCCTTTAAAAGGAATACTAATCTTCTATGTATAATGAAGTGTTTACAGATTAATACAGTATAATCCAATGAATGCCAAATTCATATGGGTTCAATGACGTAAGACATACTTTCTTCAGCTACTAACATGATTATCCCATTAGTATCTAATTCTTCAATAAATTATCTAGAAAAAGATGCTTAAATCTGTCAAGCCAATACACCCCAAGAAATAGGAACCATAGTTAGGTGCAACCAAATGAACTCAAGGTGCTTGTAAACTTGCTCTCGTTTGGTTCAACACATACGAACTAATCCAATCTCGTATCTTTCAATCTAAGGTTCAACACATACGAACCAATCCAATTGGATTGGTTCGTATTATTATTAAGGTGTATTATTATTATTAAGAACAAAGAAAAAGTATAATATTTGGAATATTTTTACAACATTGAAGGTTCATACTATTTTCTATAATGACCAAAACATATATAATTAAAATTGGGGTTATTGAGTGCAATTTGGCCAAAGAAAAATGATGGGAAATACATAATAAATTACAACTTTGCTAATGTAAATTCTCTTTCCAAATATTATAGTTTATATATCCATTCGATGCTATTTGGAGGAAATTTTGGAGAAATATGAACAATGGAAACATAATTGAAAAGGAAAACCACACATCCCAAAAACTAAACGAATTTTTTACTTTAAGAAAGTTTAAACTAGAACTTCTACTTCTAACTTGTATTGTAGAAGTTAGAATCTGAATTAGGTGAAATTCATTTCTAGCAGAAATGGAGAGTGAAGTCACCTGAAACACACAAACACTGAGTTGGTTGTCTGTCTGATCTCATCTAATTTGCAGGCGTCGAAACTAAAAATCCAGTGCACAAACCTTAAAGATTTGAAGACATGTTATTCAGAAATTCAAGAAGCATCTTAATAGATATTGAAATTCAACTAACACAACAAATGGACTCAATGACAGAAACAACACTCCGACTTGCTTCCTTGTTAGGGACAATTACCTGAAAAAGAAGATGCTCCAACCTGCTCACTTTATGAAAGCACTCAAATCCAAGTTCCACTTAATTCAAGCAAATCTAGAAGACCTCCTTGAATAACATAAATGGCATGTAAGAACACAAGCTTTCGAAAAAATAAATCTTAAGCATGTAAGCATGCAAGTATAAAAGCGATGTACCTCACTTTTTAATGTCTTAATGAAGCAATCTACTGTGTTGTATGTTGAATCCCCCATCATTCTAGATTTGACCTGGTAACAGAAAAAGGACAACATCCAGGCTAATTTTGAGTGACTTAGCCCACATTTATATTATGTCAGCGCAATATCAAACTAGCAGAGAGCCAGAGAATCATCATAGCATGTAGTGAATCGCTACACACTTTTAGAAGAATTATATAATCATATTAGTTGGCACAAAGAT
Source organism: Persicaria tinctoria (assembly GCA_037127255.1). Classification (NCBI taxonomy): domain Eukaryota; kingdom Viridiplantae; phylum Streptophyta; class Magnoliopsida; order Caryophyllales; family Polygonaceae; genus Persicaria; species Persicaria tinctoria. The sequence goes on along the minus strand of JBANSL010000015.1, from coordinate 35,442,392 downwards.
AGGAAACGAACGGTGTTTGAACTGAAATAGATCATGCAAAATACATGGTGGGTTAAGCAAACTGCTTAAGCATGTGAATCTGTATTATTTAGTAGAGACTGTGATAGGCGATATATTCTATAGCGCATTTAGTAGTTTTTGTCATCATTTACATGTCATTGTGAGAGGTATTTGTGTGAACTTGGTGATTCGGAACCTGTTGAAGAAGTTGAAGAAATCAGGCAAGTTACAGAAGAGCTGAAGTGAAGAAGTTCGGAAGTAGCTGGAAGGCTGGTGAGACCGACGCGCCCGCGCGGCACTCGACGCGCCCGCGCTGCTACCCGGCGCGCCCACGCTGCTAGGAGGAAGTGGCCGCGTCGATTCACCAGACAAGAAGCAAGTCAAAGGCTGGCGCGCCCGCGCTGCTACTGACGCGCCCGCGTCGGTCCCTGAAGACGGATTCTTATCTGATTTTCCCTATCTTATTAGTTTTAATATTATATTTTATATTTTTACGGGATGTTAAACCCGATTTTATTAGGATATATATTATGGCCGAGAAGGCAGGAGGGATTATTAGGTTATTTTCCAGAGACGTAGTTTCCTTTTCTTCATCTCACAAACCCTATGGAGAACTAACTCTCCGTTGTTGCACTTGGTTCTTTGAAGCCTTCGATTGATTTGGTTGTGAGTATTCTACTCTTGTTTGTCCTTTGTTAATTGTTTCGATCTCCTGAGTTTATTGCTTGATTGCTTATTATTGGTTAATCTGGATTGATCACCTAGGTTTATCGATACTAGTCATATTGCTAGGGTTTCCAATTCCAGGTTTGGGGTTGTAGATTCACTGTAGCAAACACAATCACCATACGCGGGTTGCTTGTGGTAGATTGTGAAGGAGATTCGATTACAGGCTATTTTAACGGGTTGTTAGAATCGCTTGTATCTCATTATAATTCATGTTTGAATGCTATCGCTTTATTATTCGGTGAAGGTTTTCCCTTGTAATTTGGTGATAAGTGCTTTTAGGACTGGTAGGACTAAAAGCTATTACACGATCTGAATTGAGAACAATTACTGGACATTAGAACTTGAGACTCATAGAATGCGATGATGAACCATCTCAATTGTTGTGCGGATAATTACCTGGTGTGATACTTTTCCATCATATATTCGCAACCTCTTATTGCAACTTGTTCTGTCATTATCGCCTACACACAAAACTCCCCCTTGAATTGGTTACTTTTGGGTAATAATACTTGCTCTTACAATTGATTCTGTTTCCCTGTGGGTTCGACCCTAACTTACCTACTATACTTGTTATAGTTTGCATCTTAGGAATTTACTTTGATTTGGCATAACGACCTTAGGCCTGTCAGACTGATCAGTTGTCATTGCATAAAGGGAAATGCAAAGAGGCAAAAAGGTAAGGACTTATAATGTTTCAAGAACAAAATTTTGGATTCAAACGTAAAAAACAGGACTTTAAGGTTTCTTATATGAACCAAGTTCTTTCACTTGTGGAATCGCACTTTCTTCCACACCCATCAGAAGCCTATGATTACTCTTCCTGGAATTCAAGATAAAGAGATTGATTTCGTCCAAATGTTAAATGTTGAACAAATAGCATGATTAATTGAATCGATAAGTCTGGCTGAAAATCTAAACATCAACATATAACATTCATTCAAAGAAGTAAAAAAAAAAAAGCACCACCAAGAGAATCTAACAAACATATTGATGCCGAATAGGTTACACAGCAAACAAAAACTGTAATCTGATCCGAAAATGGATCTATAATCGTCTTCCTTCAGCCTGAAAACACAAATTCATCAAATATTGCACTATTGCAGGCAAGTATTGGGACACTAAACCCTAAAATCCAAAATTTTCAAGAGGGTTAAGCAAATTCGAGTTTGAATCCAAAAGTTTCAAACCCTAAACCCAAGAATTGGGACACTAAACCCTAGAATCCAAAATTTTCAAATCGTAGAGAGAAAAGAGGATACATGTGTTACCTCAGAGGCACTGCAGTAGTTGAGTAGTCAGAGAAGGAAGGAGAAGGCCGACGGCGAGGTGTCGGACGAGGCCAACAAGCACAGGTGCAATGATGGAGATTTTGCGGTGGGGACTTCGGTGCTATATTTTGAGACAGATAGAGAGAGCAGCAGGCGGCCGACAACATCTCCGAGGAGAAGAGGGAGGTTAGGGTTCCAGCGGGGAGGTGTCGGAGGAAGGGGTTGGTGGTGAACAGGAAGGAATCCGCGGCCGCGAGTTTGGATTGAGAGGAAAGGGAAGCTGAGTCGGGATTTGGAAGAGGAACGAGGTGGGAAATGTTATTTACTTTTTCCAAGTATATGCTTTTTTTACTTTGCAAAAACTAAGTACTCCTTCTAAATTTGATAAGGGCGGGATTTCACGTAATTTATATTTCAATCCGCGCCTTCTAAATTTTTTTAAAACACATATTTAACATCTGTCAAATAAATGGGACGATGTCTATACTTTTATTTACATCACAAATTTAAAAACCGATGTTAAAAAACTGTTTAGTATGACAGGTTTTTCTGACTGATGTTAATGAGCCGATGTTAAATAACAGAATTATAGTAGTGCAAATAAATATAGGAATATAAACAATGAAACCAACTCCTTGTCCAAGCAAATAAAATACAAAAAATCATCCCGTTGTAGTGGTAGGGTATTCAGGATCGTATCCACGACGAAGCGTGTCAACGTTTGCCTGATTAGTTTCAATTCCTCTCGTATCGACCAATAGAAGTCCTCAATGCCGAGTAGAAGTACTCGATGTCGACTACCTCAGTCGAATGAACCTGTAAAATAGAACAACAGAATGCAAAGCAAAGCAATGTCGAGTACAAAGTACTCGATGTCGACAAGATAGTACTCAACGTCGACCAGTATTGTCGATCTCGAGTTGTCTGCAGAATAAAAGCCGTAACTTTTCGCAAGAAAGAAAGACAAAAACAACACGAAATTTGTGGGAATTCAATAATATAGAAAAGCTTCAAGAATCGAGGTTTCAACGCCACAACGATAACCATATAAGAATCTCGCTAAAGGTATAAAAGATCATAAGTCGATGCATGCATGAGGTTTCATGTGTTGTGTCTCCTGCTCCATCCGATGCATTCGTTTTGAGCTTTCCCGTTGATTAACCATGTCTAGAGCTACCTACTGAGGCTCGAGAGGTAATAAAGGAAAAATTTTGCAATTTGAAAGGTAATGATGATTATTTTGATCCTTTTAATAGTTATTTTGAAAAGCCACCAGTGGAACTGAACTGGTGATATCATATTCCTTCAGTAGGGAGTCATAATTTTGATAAATTGAAAGAGTTTTTAACTTCTATATTATTATATAATTTCAATTTACTAATGTGCTAAAACGTCTTGTGTAAAATGTGTGCACATGAATATGACAGACTATTGAGGGCTTTAACGATGTCTGGTTGGTAAGGATTTGAGATTAAGAATAAGTCATGCTAATGACATAAAAATATTTAGTTAGGGTTTTTCTTTTTCCTTAGGATTAATTTTTATATTTTCTTATTTTCTCGTTAAAAAAAATAATTAAAAAAAATTTAAAAAAAATTCTTCTCGTCTCCCTCGTTCTTTCCGTTCTCTCTGCCCATCTCAAGACTCAAGCCCGCTCAGCGCCGCTCCTCACCATCTCGCCATATCTTGTCCCGACGGAACCCTAACCAAAGGTCCACCTTCCGTCCTGAAACCCGCTTGAGCGCTGCTTTACCATCACCGGCCAGAAACCCACCCATCTCCTGGCATGCGTCCCTCTGCCACCGCCCATTCCTCTCATCCTCCTAGTCGTATCGTCACACCGCCGCCTCTCCTCCTCGCCCCCGTCCCCTCCTTCCATCAGCCGCCAGTAACCACCATTCCATCACAATCTTTTCATCTTGCTTTCCAATTTACATCTTTTCACCTCGTCGTCCCTGTTTCCCACGCCCTCTCCCTGCTCCAGTCCGATCGCCATGGTTGCTGTTGCGCATGTGGCAGTAATTCTCCTCAACTCGACTCCAATTTCGGTTCGGTAAGTGCAGGTATGTTCCCCTGAGCTAGCTTTTTATGAATTTCGATTTTGGGACTTCCTGGTCTGATTTTGTGCCTAATTCAGGTTGAACTGATTGAGTCGACGATTGATTGTGCTCGAGTTCGATTGTTGTGGGTTGGGTGAATGCCTGAATTTGCTTCAAATTTGTGATTGAAATTGTTGAGTTGGTCGTTGATAATGTGGTAAGAATTTTATTTCATATACTGGATTGTTAGAATGCTTGGTATTTTGTTGGTATTTTGATAAGGTACTCAGTTACTAGCCCTGCCTTTGGAATTGGAATTTGAGGTGGAATTTGGCTAATTTCTGCTGCTGAAATTGATCGCTTTAGCTCTTAGGAATTTAGTCATTGATGACACTTATCTATTGCAAACAAGGTCGTTCTTGGTTGATGTTATATGTTTTGGCTAGTGATTCTTACAATTGAGTCATACTAAGGGTTTCTCTGGATGTTTATTGCTCTTTGGAATCACTTGAATGCCATGTTTTTAGTCCAATGTAAGTGATTGAGCATGAGCTTTTGGGGCTGATTTTCGTGGTTTGGACAGTGTTGTTCTTTGTTCTTGGATGTACTTGGAAAATCGGATTGTTTTGTCTTGTATGTTTTCTTTGCTATGTGTCTTGATCAGGACCTTTTGCATAGGAGACGATGCCCATGTTTTTCCAAATCCAAGATGGTTCAGAAGTGCAAAATGCATAAAGAGTTGTTTGTTGAATTTTTTTTTTTAGTGTGAGCTGTAGGGCTATTACTTCCTCTGTTTCTTATTTGACATGAACTCTGCTGAGTTGCTTGCTAGTTCCTTCCTCCCTGAAGTTATATCAATTTATTGATTTTCATGCAGCATAAGTAGCTTGAGTTTGGACTAGCGATGGGTTTACATGTTTTGAGTTCTGCTATGCGCTCCACTTGCAAATTTTTGGTCTTGTTGGCTTGGTATGCTTGTTTTGGGCAGGTATGTTTTGCTTCAAAGGTGATGGGAGTTGCTACTGCGTTTTTCTGGAGGGATTTACTACTGATTTTTCCAAGAACATCACGTGTTTTCTTCCTTCCTCCAAATTTGATTTGAAGATTTATGTTCGATATGCCTGATTAATTGTGAGTTTCCCTGTACCTCTTACTTTTTTTTTCTTTACTTTGAGGACAAAGTAAGATTTTAAGCATGGGGCGGGGGAATTCAAGTGTAGCTCCGCATTTTATTTATATGTTAGTTTTTTGTTTTTTATAATTTTTGTTATGCATTGCATTGCATTTTAGTTTGCATTATAAGGTGTTTGATAATTATCCCATGGTCTCATATAAGTTATATTGAGTCTTCATTTTTTTTATTTGTTAGTTTTTCTCTGAGTTGTGTTAAAGAGTTGTTTCTACGATTGGTATGACCTCGATGATGATATATGGTTTTACATGGCTTAAGAGTTTATAAACCTGAATTTTAATTGAATAACGACACTTGTGGGATTCTCATAGATAATCTGGATTATGAGCTTTAGTTATAACTTGATTATTGGTTGGATGTTCAGTTTAGAGCAATCTTTAAAACTTTTATATGATTTCTATCGTAGGTCTAAACCCTTGATGAAAAACACTAGTAAATTCGGTTACTTATTTGATGTGATTTTTGACATGCATTGATATATGTTGGGTTGATGAGTGTAAGGAGAATAAAATTCACTTACACCTCTCGGGGAGGATAAAATTCACTCGAGTGAAAAGAATCATCAATAAACCAATGTTCGAGGAGAATAAAATTCACTCGACACTAATAAGAATTGAGAGAAAAAATACGATTAGTAACCGATCCTGTTTGCGGAGAATAAAATTCACGCAAAGAGGAAGAAAATTAATTAGAAATACTTGGAATCAAAAGAAAAAAAAAAAGCTTTATTGAAGTTCCGAAGTAGAAAAGGCTTAGTAATCTATGAGTGTTTATGACGATTTTTATGTGCTTAATGATTTTGATTGTTCAATACATTCTGAAAGCAAGCATCATCTGAACCTAATTTGAGTTTAAAACAATGAGTATGAAAAGTTTGATGTGGGTCTCATAGTGTCATAACTATTTTGAGCTTAACATAATAAATACTATTCATAGAAATTTCATTGAGTCTTTATCTTTCTTTTTTGAGTTCGTCTTTATTTTGTGATTAGTTTGCTTGGGGACAAGCAAAAGTCTAAGCATGAGGTAGTTTGATAGAGTCTATTTTAATCATGTTTTAAGTAGAGTTTTACATATTAATTTAGATCATTTTTACATATTTTATAGCTTAATTTATATTATTTGATTTTCAGAGTCTACACCATTGTATTTATATATTTCAGGTATTTTTGGTCTGGATCGTATCAATTTGGAGGTTACTCATAAGTGGACTGTTTTGCAAATTGGAAAGCAAGATGGCTGACTTATATCAATTCACGTACGGGCCTGATGCGTTAACTTGTGAAATTGGAGTTCGGATCGCGCAAGGCAGGAGGAGGCAGCATTAAGTGCTGCAATATATACTCCGTATTATTTGGATTAATAAAAGTAGATAGGTAGAATTAGATTAATATATTAATAGTATATATATATAGATAGATTAGTTATATAGATTATGATATAAGCACTATATATACATTCATATATACATTCATACGAAAGAACGGAACGGTGACTAACCGGCCGACTCAATTATTACCCTAAACCCTAATTTTATTTTGTCTTACTTTTATGGAGATCTAACCTCTCCCGTTTCGTATATGCATTGAAGCTTTGATTTGATAAAGTTGTGAGATTTCTATTTTTGTTCTATTCCTATTGATTCGTATTGATTCTTTTGCGAATATTGTTGATCTCTTATAGTCCGTAAAACTAGTTGAGATTATTGCTATGATTTTATAGATTCTTCGTAGCGAACCTTAATCCATAATAGCAATCATGCCTTTTTAGGACTCGTAGGACTAAACTAGTGTGTAGAGAATCAATCCTTAATCTTAATGCTACTATTAGGCTGAATCTTGACAGTGTTAGAGTTATCTAATTAGTAAAGGGTTACTAGGACTCGTAGGACTAGTAATTTACACAAGATCAGGACAGGAACAATAATAGGATGAAAAGAGAACTTGAAGAAGAATCAAGGATCAAATAGTCAAACTAAAGTGGATATTTATAGATAAAACTATCTTCTTAATTATTATCTCCGTTAACTTGTTTATAGTTTATTTTGTTTTCTTTATTATTCTCAATCACCAAAACCCCGCTTTTGTTCTCTTAATTGGTAAATAAACTTAACTCAGGAATAACTTGATTCTCTGTGGGATCGACTCGTGGTTACCACACTACATTAGTTAGGTAGGTTCGAATTTATTTTGATACGGTTTACGCGACTAAAAACCGTCAATCAAATTGGCGCCGTTGTCGGGGGCTCAAAGTTTATTTCTTTGTTTTGTGTATTTGCCAATTATTGTATATAACTAACTTTGTTGTGAACCTATCTTATGGTTCATTAACACCTTTGCTACTAATTTTTGAGATGTTGAGGTTGTTGCAGTTTCAAGGTGAGAACTTTCACCGATATCTTATCAGATTGCAGAGGTATGTTGACATCCGTAATTCACGGGGTTATCATTTATAAATGTAAAATGCAAAAACATTGATTTTGGGATGCTAGGAATACTACTGATAATATGCAAAAAGTAATAATGGGATACTAGGAAAATGTGGCGAAGAGAGATGAAGAAAAAAAAAAAATTCCTAGTATTCCTAATACCTTTGATAAACATGGCCTAACCTTCCAAGGTACTCTTGGACTGACCTTTGTAAAAGAATGTACTTTGTTTGTACTTATTTAAATGAAATTAACTACCTTACAAGGTCTTGATGTTTCCTAAGGATGCTACATGTCTTCATGCGTAAACCAAGTGCTCGGTGTTCATCATCCACTTTGCCTCTTTCGGCTTATTTAAAACTTTTCAGCTCGTGTTTCGTGGCATCGTTGTGTTGTTTGTGTTAACGACACTCTTCTTTTCCGATCGTTTTTAGGTCGAGGTTTTACAACCTACGACCCATGGTATAGCTGTGGTTTACACCTTTTTTTTTTTTTTTTACCAAAATAGGCTCTACTCATATACCAGCCTACTCATATACCAATAAAGCATGGCCTTTTCACTATGTTAAACAATATTATCAATAGTCGATGTGCGTTACTGGCTACAACCCGGTTTTCTTACCAATTGATACGTTTTCAAAAGAGTTTCCCATAAATATATGCACCTAGAATGTGAGAGGTATCTGTAGTAGGAATTTTTGGACTAATATTGATTTCTTTTGTAAAAACAATTCCATTAACATCCTTTCCTTACTTGAAAAACAAAACCTAATAAGATACATGATGAAATTTTTTGGAAGAAATGTGGGTTCTCCAATATTGCATTTGACCCGACCATTGGTTTCTCGGGTGGCATCTGCCTTCTACGGAAGGATGTTCCATCTAGTCGGGGCATAATCGTTTTTATTTCGGTTCAACATCATTTCATCCACTTTAACTGTACAGACTACACCTCCGGGCAAGTTATTGCCTTCATTATCATCAACGTCCCACCAAACAATAGGTTCAAACTTGCCTTCTAGAATATCATAAAGGATTATACATCTCGACTGTTCATACCTTTCTGTATTATGGGTGACCTGAATGAAAGAAGCGCGGGGGGGGGGGGGGGGGAGTGCATGCCCACTTTCTCTCGTTTCACCAGACTTAGGGATATTAAAAACCAATTATTGTTTTCGGAGGTCCCCTCCTATAGGGGTTTGTTCACGCGACAGGATAAGAAGGGTGGACCGAACAACTGTCTTGAAAAGCTTGACCGCTTATCGGTACACATAAATTTTTACCCATATCTTCTCTTCTATCCACACACAAATTTATCCTTTCACTAGATCTGAACGCGCTTCGATATTTGCGGACTTTCGGAGGAATGTTCAACTAAAAAATAGACCCTTTCGTTTTGAATTAGCATGGACTAATCGACGTGACTACAACAATATTGTCAAACAAGCTTGGTGACTAGATTCAATGGGCTCTCTTATGTTCAAACTCGCACATAAGGCTAAACTCCTAAAGAAACTTTCCAAATCATGGCGCATAAAAAAAAAAAAAACCTTTCTCAACGTTAGCAATCAAATCATGACTATAGATCATGCTCTTTTACAACTACAGTCTAGCCTGCTGGTAAACTACAATGACGCGGACCTAAATCTAATGTGAAGATTTCTTAACAAAAGAGAAAGAACTTTGGGTTTCCACCGACATTACTGGAGTCAGCGGGCTAAAGTAAAGCATGCCAAGCGTAACGACTCAAACTCTTGTTACTTCCACAAGATTTCCTCAACCAAAAGGGGTAAAGAAAATGACTGAATCCCTTCTCCTTGCTAAAGCGGAACTCACTACAGATTTTAAAACTATCCAACAAGAATTTTAGAAGGAATTAAAAACCGGTTTAAGAACGGATAGTCAACTAGAGATGAATCTGCAAGCCGGCCTTGCAGTCATTTCTCATGAGGTCATTCATATGGATAATGAAATGCTTACGAGTGTTGTCACAGATCCCGAGATTAAAACTACTCTTTTTTCTATGGTTGTAGTCAAAACCACTAGACCAGATGGGTTACCAGCGGGTTTTTACCAAACGTTATAGGCTATAGTGGGTCCATCTGTCACCAAGGCTGTTAAAGCCTTCTTCAGTAATGGTAAGCTACTTCACCAAGTTAACCACACTTTCATAACAATATTGTCCAAACGTGACGATCCCGAGACAATCAATCATTATCGACCTATCAACCTATTTTCTACTATTTACAAAATCATTGCTAAAGTAATCACACTAAGGTTAGGAAAAGTTTTCGACAAACTAATCCAACCCCTTCAAGGGGCTTTCACTAAAAGTCAATCGATTCAGGATAATATCCTAATAGCTCACGAGGTATTCCATTCTTTCAAATCTAAGAAAGGGAAAATTGGCATGGTCTCTTTTAAACTCGACATAGAAAAGGCCTACAATAGAATTAAATGACAATTTATGTTCCTTGTCATGGAGAAATTTGGCCTTGCATCAACTTTTATTAGTTGGATCAGCGAATGTGTCTCTTTTGTTTCTTACTCGATTTTGGTCAATGATGAGCCGACCACTATTTTCATCCCAACCAGGGGGTTACACCTGGGCGATCCGCTATCACCCTTCCTTTTTATTCTAGCGTATGAAGTCCTCGCAAGGAATTTACAAGCTGAAGCGGCTAACAATAAGGATCTAGCTATGGTCTTCTGCAGACCGGGCATAAGAATACCTTTTCTTGCTTTCGCAAACGATATACTCATATTTTACAAAGCAGTGCCTTCCGCTTGTTCCACAATTTCTTTAATAATCAATCGGTTTTGTCTGATATCGAGACAAAAAGTTAATCTGCACAAATCTAGTTTCCAGGTCTCCTCTAATACCTCTCATCAAACTATTAATTCGATTACTTCAACCATGGGGATCCCACAAGCGAACAACATTGAAAAATATCTTGGATGTCCAGTCAACGAGAAGGTTAATAGAGATACCTTTATTGAAATCATTCTGAAAACAAAACATCAATTGACAAAATGGAAAGCTTTTGCCTTATCAATAGAAGGTCGCAATGTGCTTATTAAAGCAAACTTGAATGCTTAGCCTATTTACCTTATGCAGGCTTTCCTACTACAAACAAGTATTCTACATGAGCTAGATAAAGTTTATCGGTGTTTATTCTGGAATAAGGACCCACATGCTACACCTCTGATCAGTTGGCACAAGATCTACACAGACACGTTAAAAGGAGGCTTGGGTTTCCATAAAGCAGAGACGATGAACATCACTCTGCAGATGAAACTTTTGTGGAAGATTATTTCAGAACCGAATAATATTTGGGTTCATGTTATCTCGGAAAAATACCTTAAAAATTCACCTCTTCTGACCTATAAAAAAACAAAACAACACTTCCTGGCAATGGGGTAGATTAATGTCCATCCGACATCTTTTTAAACCTGGCCTTCGATGGAGCATTGACAATGGTGAGTTGGTTAGCTTATGGTAAGATTGATGTGCTTTCGATGCTCCCTTGATGGACAACCTTCTGCGTCCGCTACCTTCTCGTAGCGTCTCGCTTAAGATTAGTTCTTTTATCAAACAAAACTGACAATGGGACCTGTAGTGTCTCCAGGTGGAGATGCATAATCTTTTTTCTCAGGAAGACATTAATCATATTGCTAATCTTTTATTGCCTACAAATGTAATGACTGGCCGCCTTTATTGGGATTCGAGTACGGACGGACGATTCTCAACTAAATCGGCAACTTTTCTCCTAACCAAAAATCATCGTTCACAAACATTTGAGTATGGGTGGATCTGGGATCTTGATACACCATAAAAAATAAGACATTTTTTTGGGAGATTCCAAGATGGCCTTCCTAATAAAGAGCGTCTACAAAACGTAGGCGTGTCTATTCCTTCTGGTTGTGTTTTATGCGGCAATACCAACGAATCAACATACCTTTTGTTTATTGAATGCAAGACGAGAATTGCTTATGTAATGAATTAAACATCCCAGTACCATCCATAGAGGGGCGAATAGTTCACAAGGTTGTAACTTCCAGCTCAATCTGATTAGGAATAGGATTGTTATGATACGGATGGGTAATCTAGCTACTTGTTGGTGGACCGCTTGGTTTTCAGAAATTATTTATCTTTCAACCATGTGAATTCGGTGTCCTTGACAGAGATAAAGTTTTTTTTACCAAACATCGAACCATACATGGATGCAGGCCGGCTTGATTGATTTAAACGGTAACACCTGAAAAGGTAAAACTAAACCCTTAAACAACTCTCAGGTGAATACGACTTCGCACAGAATGCTAAAACATGGTAGATCTGGCAGATGGGATAAACCTCTCGAGGATTTTGTTAACTTAAATTTTCATGAGTCTATGCATCTTGATGGAAAAGCCTCCTTGGGTTTTCTTCTTAGAACCTCTTTAGGGGATGTGGTTTCCTTGGGTAAGGGAGTGTGTAATCACACTTCGGTACTATACACCAAAACTATTGGGCTTAGAATGGGTGTTAAGGCAAAGCAGTTGCATATCGATAAATTACTTATTGAAGGGGATAAACAAATGGTTGTGATGGCTCTCCTAGATGACTAGAATGTCCTTGGAACATTGAGCTTTTACAATCGGATATTTTATTAGATATTTCATCTCTCTTATGTTGCTATTCATCATGTTTTCAGGGAATAATATTACGTGGATAATTATCTCGCTCGTTCAGCATAAACTTCCCCTACCTACATTTGCTTCGTTGATGATCAAGAACTTCGGGTACTCGTCCACAAGGATACGCTAGAAAGGTGTTAGGACGCAGATGAAGCTACCTAATCTTTATTCTGCGTAAAAAAAAAGCATATGTTAATCCTGTAAAGTGGGAGATGGGTTTCCCAAATGCAAATATACAAACTCTAAATAATATGATATTTAAAAAATGACTAATTTAATCATTGTTTTTGGAATAATCTTTCTCCAAACGAAAGCATAAAAACATACCTTCATTCATTCTTTTTTTTTTTTTTATCTTAGTCCAGTTCGATCGACTTAGTCGCTCTACATCTTGATCGGGTACGGTGTGGCTCATTTAAGAGGTTGACCCTCCCACTCACAAGCGTCTCCATGTTTCCAAGGAGATTCGAACTTCGAACCTCTTGACATGGGATGTAGCCCCACAACCACTACATCAACTTGTGATTGGTACCTTCGTTCATTCTCTATGGCTTGCTTTTTTCTTCGCCTCAATTTAAAACCCAAACAGTATTTTTTACAATTCAAAATTAACATACTCATAAACCCTAATTATCTGAATCCTTGTCAAATAATTATCAAATTTTCAAATCTACATTTTCCTCTGGCGCAACTCTTCCTTTCTTTCTCAATTTCCCTCTCCTCCATATACCACCACCCTCACTGACTACCATAGCCACCACGCTTTTAGTCTTGTCGATTTCTTTTGTCTTTGATTGTTGCAATTCCTATGCGATGGCCGAGTTACATAAGATCTTCCTTCTGGATTAGAAGGTCGTGCTAATTGATGAAAGAGGGAGGGATCAAGTGTTCTTGCATTAAATTAATAAGAACAAGATGGTATATGGTTTTGGATGCTGATAGATCATTTTCTATGCTGGGATTAAAGAGCTCCTTTTGTTGGAATCCCAATTTGGTTGGACTCTGGCATGGTCAAAGCCGATTGACCTTGACTATTCGGACTTACCTGAGACATGTGGCTAAATAAAAGGTCATGTATCATCACCTGTGCCAAAGTCACGCGGGTGATCAACCTCTCCACCCCTATGAAAGAGATTTCTCCCTACCCAAGTTGTGTATGAAATACCTTACCTGCTTTGCGTAATCTGGGATGTCGTGGTATGAGAATGATGTTTCTTAACCCGGGGAATGACCCTTTAGAAGTAATATTGATTACGTCTGTGACACATATATGATGAGAAGACAAATCTGTGAAGTGTGGGTTGCTACTTTGCCGATATCAAAAGAAATCCACTAGAAGGCAACCTAGATACTCTATTTGTATGCTCTCTCTCTCTCTCTCTCTCTCTCTCTCTCTCTCTCTCTCTCTCTCTCTCTAAACTTGCAACTTCTAAAAAACCGCTCTTACATAACCAGGGTTTGGGTTTTATACTGTTTTTGTTGTACGGACAAGGGTAGGACATGTGTTGTTACGTGGTGAGCTGTTATACGGACAAGGGTAGGTCACACTGATCGCCCTTGAGCCGGAAACCACTGAAGGCCCTTTATCTCCGCGGATAGGTTGTAATCCCTTTTCATTATCTACTCGTTTCCAGGGTTTAGCCGTTTTCTAGGATTTGAACCAAACTACACTAAAACAGTAACGTCTTGGTGTATTAGTTTGTTCAGTGCTTTGTCAGGGACTGCAAACCCTTAGATTAGGATCTAAAGTTACTATATTGACAAGAAATTGAAATACAAAACTGTGAACATCAAAAAGAACACACAATAATGGTTAAGTGGTTCGTGTTTAAACTCTACATCCGAGAAGTCTCAAGTACGGAGAGACTTAAGCACAATTTACTCGTTCATGTATATCTGAAAGATAATGGTTGCAATATTCAAGTTTAAGTACACAGATCTAGGCCAAAGTACTAAGATTACATGAAACACGAAGCAGAGAATCGATCTAGGAGGGTAGAAACGAAAGACTATTTTGGATCTGGTGTCGTAGACCAGATCACTAGCAGATCCATCGTACGAGCAAAAAACTCACCGCCGGAGGGAGCTCGGACTTCGTCTTCTTCTTTGTCTTCCTAAGTTCATAGTCTTGTGTAGAGATGCGCTCTGAACTGAGGAACCTTCATTGTCAATCTTCATGGAGGCACATCTATGGAGAAACTGTAGTAGAGCTCTTCTGTCTCTCTCTGACTCACTTCAGAGGCAGAAAGCCTCGATCTGAGTAACCCTAACCAGAGAGTTTTTTTATATATGCGAGGTAGAATCCCAAACACCACGCTTAGAAAGGCGAGTATGGGTTTCAATTTGGGTTAATCGGGAACCAAGCTCTTTAGGCTTGATCTGATTTGAGCCATGAAGTCCAACCATACAAAACAATATAATCCATATACGGAAATAACATATGCATGTATATAGTTAGCTTTAGAAGTGTAATATAGTAGGCTACAATATTGGTTATTCGAGAATATTACCCGAAACTCTATGATTTCTCAATAATACTTCAAGCATCCCCAAATACGTTATTCGTAACATATTTCTTTAGATACCGTAGAAAATATGCAAGAGATTGTAGGGTTAGTTCCCCTCTAATCTTTTTCACATCAAGCTCAGAAGCCTCAACCATGTTTCTAATGAAGTGGAATCTAAACTTTATATGTTTGGTTCTTTCATGGTACATGAGATCCTTATAGAGGCGGTATATAGGGTACTCTGGATATCAATAAAGACAATAGGCTTAAAGGTTTTCCCAGTAACTTCCCCAATAATACCCTTGAGCCAGACAACTTCTTTAGCTGCCTCTATGACTTCTATATATTCAACTTTAGTTAAGAAAATGGCAACTATGGATTGCTATTAGGATTTCCATGAAATGCAGTTCCCATCGAAAGTAAGGAAATATGCCATGGTGGATTTATGGTTATCCTTATTACTGCCGTAGTCTACATTTACAAAATCATGAAGCTAATCTAAAGAAGTATGTTTAGAGTAGTGGAGACGCTGATCCATTAAACATGAGATGTATCTAAGAAGATACTTCATGGCATTCCAATAATCCATGCCTGGGTTCGACATGAATTGACTTAAAGTGCTAATGGAAAAGGCTAGATATGGTCTACTATACATCATAACATACATGACAAACCCAAAAACTACATCATACAACACTTTAGACATCTCCTTAATATCATTAAGTTTGGTAGGTGAGCTTCTTTTGGTAAGCTCTAACTGCCCTCTTAAGTGAATAACTGAGGGTTTAAACTCTATCATATTGAACCTTTTTAAAACCATAAAGATATAGTCATTCTTGGTTAACCAAAAGCTATGTTTGGAACGGTCCCTAATCATATTGACACCTACGATTTTATTAGGCGGACCCTAGACCTTCTGATAATGAAGATTTTTGATAGGCAGTATAGCTAGGTTTAATTGCATTTAGGTGTACATATTGCATGTTTGTTAAGTAATTTGCACATTAGTGTTCTAGTCCTCGAGTTTGGAATCTACGTGTCTTTTGAGCTTAAATTGCATATTTTCTTTCCAACACTCGAGAGAGGGTGACCATGACTTTGTTGGGGCCGAGAACCATGAGTTAGAAGCTGGGAAGAAGGTCGAAGCAAAAAGACGTTTGGAGAGCATCTGAGCAGAGAAGAAAAGCAAGGAGCTGAGGAACTCATTTACTATAAGAGCGGCCCTCGCCGGTTTAATACTGGCGCCCGCCGGTTTGAGCGCATACGCAGAACAACGTCTTATCCGAATTTCACTTATGAGATCTTTTGTTAGGTTTTATTATGGGTTGTTTTGGCCGACTTTAAGTTCCATTTTAAGACATATTTTCTAGCACTTTGAGATTGATAAAGAGCCTTAGAGAAGAAGAATGGTTTTCTACTACAGTATGAAGAGCTACATCTATTAGTTTTGCTATGATTCCGAGACATGGTTGGGTGATTTGTGAGACTTGATTTCTATCTTATTCTATGATTGATTCAATATTTTTGTTCTTCTATTGATTGATTACATGTATTCCCTCTTGATTAGCTACCTTGACAGAATTTGCAATCTTGTTAGGGTTTGATTAATTCAAAATAATAATTGAACCATAGTAGCAAACATAGCCAACTGATCCCGTGAAAGCATCAATCGGGTGTGTGAGAAATCGACACTTGGGTGAATATTGATTCTCGTGCAATTTAGGGGTAGAGGGTATTGTGCTTTCTATTTCTAATTGTTCAGGGAGATTGGTGTTACCTAATTGTCAAATACTTTGGGACTTTGTGCTGCTTTATGTTTACAACTCTGCAGAGTTTGGATTGCATAGAGCGTAAGGGATTGGCATGTCTTTTATGAATGTTATTCCATCTAAACCAAAGTTGGATTAATATATTTAAGTAGAATAACTAGAATAAAGTCAAGGATCAATAAGAAAACCATTGTTGAAGAATTGCAGGTGAAACTATCGTATTCCTATTGATTCAAATCAATCACCATTGCTAATTTTATTTTATTTGTTCATTTCAGTCATCTCAATCACCCTCAATATCACTACTTTTGTTAGAAATTTGAGTATACATGAAAGGTACTCTCCATTTGGATCGACATCTGGACTTACCGCTTATACTAGCTATAGTTTTGGATTATTATTTTTGACAGGATCATTTAACGTTTCACGCCTGTCAAATTTTGGCACTGTTGCCGGGGAGAAATACTTTGTTTCCTTGTTTTTTTTATTGCTATCTAGAATGTGATTTACCTTGCGTGGATCATGCTTTTGTTATTAATCAATCTCTTTGTTTAAATTCTTTTCAGGCTAAGCAAAGATGATTGATGCTAATGATCCTCCTCCTAAGAGGACGTTGAGAGATTTAAAAGAACTTGATCTTAATTAGCAACCTCTTGCGATTATACTTCCTGAACTTCCTGAAGGCTCAAAATTTGCATACAAGCCTAATTTTCTTACACTTTTTCCAGTTTTCCATGCGATGGTTGGAGATGAGCCCCAAAAAGAACTTACAGAGTTCGTTAGTGTCCGTGACAGAATCAGACCTCAAGGATTTACTAATGATCAACTCGTGTCGAGTTTGTTTCCGTTCACCCTGAAAGACGCAACGAGCGATGGGCTTCACTACTTGCCAGCAGGAAGCATCACTACCTATTTAGGTCTGAAGACAGCTTTTCTATAGAAATATTTTCCTGCTACACATTTAAGAAAACTGAAGAAGCAATTGACGAGCATAGAGCAATCCTCCAAGGAGAATCTCTATTACTACATTAAGAGATTCAGGAAACTTAAGGCAAGTTGTCCTCAACATGGTATACCTAAAGAGGATTTGATTCTCTATCTCTATGAGGGCTACTTCATCATGAGCACGCTATTATCAACGCCACTAGTGGAGGAGATATTTTGGACAAGACCCTTGAAGAGGCTATGCAGATTTTTGACGTGTTAGCAAATTCTTCTCAGCGGTACAGGAAATCTCAAAGCATTAGAGGAATTCATAATTTCGATGACTCTAAGAGGGGTTGCAAGGAAAAAGTGGCTAAGTGGATAGAGATTATAATGTGTGTGGCTAGTCCAATGGCTAAATCGATCGCAACTACAAGCCAAGGATGAAAAGAAGAAGTTGAGAAGGCAAATCATATGAGAAGTTTCAGCTCCAAACCATCTCATGATAACTCACTCAGAGATGACACTCTGAAAAGCTTAATGGAGATGATGAAGGTTCAAGGAGAACTAATGCACCAAATGGCACAAGAACTACAAGAACTCAAATGAAGAGATCCAAGAAAGTGTTCTTTAGAGGATTCGACAGAGGAATGTGTTAAGGCCATGATTCTAAGAGGAGGAAAAGAGGTAAGGACTCTAGGAAGGGATGGTCCCCTGACGATTACAAACCTAACCTACCATTCTCTAAGGCTCTAAAAGAACACAAGAAGTAAGAAAGTGAAAAAGAACTCTTTAACACATTCTTCAATTGCGAGTAAATATTCTTCTTCTCAATTGAATTACGTATGTCCCTTGTTCCGCTAAATTCTTGAAAGAGCTATGCACAATCAAGAGAAATCAGTGAGCAAAAGGACAAGGGAAAGTAGACCAAGGAGAACATGTCTCTGTGGTACATCCAAGAAGATTGCCTGAGAAGTGCGGAGATCCATGTATGTTTACTATCCCTTCCACAATAGGCAACACAAAGTTTGAGTATGCTATGCTTGATCATGGTGCATCTATCAATGTTATATCTTATGCTCTATACTAATAATTGGGGTTGGGACATTTGAATGAAACCAAGGTAGTTGTGCATCTTGCAGATCGCTCTAAAATTCACCCTAAAAGAATCGTAGAGTATGTTTTGATTATGGTAGGTGAACTAATTTTCCCTGCAGGCTTTTTTGTTATAAAGATGGAATAGGGTATGCTAGAGATACCTATCATCTTGGGCATGCCTTTCCTGAGAACTGCAATAACAAGAATAGATTGTCACTCAGGCTATCTGACTATGTAGTTTGATGGCAGAAGGGTTGAGTATTTAATTTTTTATGCCATGAAACACTTTCCTAATGAGCATGTTGTGAATTTTATAGATGTGGTAGAATTCTTCACTGAGGATATTATAGATATTAATTGCATAGATGATATGCAGGCAGTTTTCGAAGCCCCTCTAGAGGAGCTATCTTATAATTATGCTTTACCTAACAACTTGCAGGCATTATCATTGGTTATGGATGCCAATCGAGGGAATTGGCCCACCTCTAATAGACCAGAACCACTAACTCTTTCCTGTGAGAAATTTATTCCTTGTGTGATACATGCACATGAAGTTGAGTTGAAACCTCTCCCCAAATCATCTCAAGTATGCTTTTTTGGGAGAGGGCAACACACTTCTAGTGATCATATCTAATAAGCTTACTCAGGATTAGGAAGAGAGGTTAGTGGATGTACTTAAGGAACACAAGATAGTGCTTGGATGGACCATTGTTGACATCAAGGGGATAAGCCCGACAATCTGCATGCATCGCGTACTGATGGAGACAGCGCAAAGCCAATGTTGTTTGCAGGAGGATGGTCAAGTATGAAATAAATATAAAATAAAGTTCAGACTGACTTCCCTGTCTCAGCAAATAAATACAAGACTTCCTCCCGTTGTAGTAGAAGGTTGTCAGGATCGAATCCACGAGGAAGCACGTCAGCAGTTATTAGGTAGCAACAGATTCTCACAGACAAGCAGCAGAAAGACAGAAATAAAAGCAGAAAAGACAAAGCAAAACAGAAACAAAAGCAAAGACAGAAAATAACGAAAGAAAGTAAAGAACAAAAGCAAACGAAAGTAAAGAACAAAGCAAGGCAGTAACTTTACTCGATCTCGACAAGCCTAGTCGAAATCGACAACAGTAAGTAAAAAATCGAAAACAGAAACTAAAAATCGACGACAACAGAAGAAATCTCAACTCGACCTAGACAAGACTGTACTCGATGTCGACTAGGGTCCTACTCGAGATCGACAAGGCTCTCCTCTGTATCGACAAGAAAGACAGAAACTTTAAATTGCAAATTCGAACACAGAACTCAGATTTTTGACAGAAATAAATCAATATAATAAAAGACTTCCAAGGCCAGGGTATCAACACCACAACGATAACCATGTAAAATAACACATAAAGGCATAAAAGATCATGCTTTCCATCAAACAACTTTCATTGTTAACAAATAGGCATATAGAGGCTTTCGCATAAACCCTAATTGTTACTAACCATTTTCACATAATTAATCCAAGTTGCATTAAGATCACTTTCGCTTCAATAATATAAACAAGAATCACCTTCAACTCTCGCAAAAGAATCATGCTCATAGGGATAGAAGACGAATTGCATAAAAAGATCTGACCTTTACTACGTCATCTCACATGGCCACCGTCGGGCTCACCCCAGCCCCAGAAGTGGGTGGACTACTCACGCCTCATTGCAATCGCAGACATTGATTGATGAAAAGAAACTTGCATTAAACTATATTCAAAAGCCTTTACAATCCCGGCAATCAACTTTCGCAGAAAGCCAAAAGCCTAAAAACCTTAGAACCCCTAAACTGTCTCTGTGGAACTACTTCTCTACCTCTGAAATTGAATGGGATGAAAAACCAGCCCCTAGGGCTTTATTTATAGCCTTCTAACCCTCGTTAATCAAGGATAGAATATCTATATCTATATCTAAAACTATATCTAAAACTATATCTAAAATGCTTAAGGATAAATAAAAGCAATAAAGAAATTAAATCTAAATATATCTAAATTGTCTCAAGTGGATAAAACTCTCTTCCATGATAGATGTAGATAAAATCGGATAGATTTTGGTCTTCTCGGCTTCCAAGGAATCCCAACTCTACTCGGACTGCTCACGTCGACGCGATTCCAGAAGCTGTTCTACTCGACTTCGACAAGGGCTCGTCGATGTCGACTAGGATTCGTCGTCGACTGGACTCCTCGGGTGACTCTGCTCGACAAGGCTCGGACAAGGCTCCTGGGCGTCGTCGACCTCGACAAGGCTCATCGACATCGAGTTGGGTTCTTCCTTTCCGCTTCCGCGAGTTGCCTCTTCCGCTGCAGCGAGGTCGTCGATCTGCAAATGCGAGAGCCCCCTTCCGCTGGAGCGAGTTGGCTTCTCCGTCGGCTTGGTGCATCCCGCTGGCAGCGAGTCTTTCCGCAGCAGCGAGCGATCCGCTGCAGCGAGTGTCGCCTGGTCGTCCTCGGCTTGTCGACTCCGGGTGTGGCGCTGAGGTGTCGTCAATCTCGACTAGTGGTCCTCGAGATCGAGTAGGGCTCCGGAGCTGGGTTGGTCTGGCTCTCGACATTGCTCCTAGTCGACAAGGCCTATTCTCGGACATGCTCGTCTAGATCGAGTAAGGTCTACTCGAGATCGAGTAGCCTGGGCTCTCGTCTTGATTCGACTGGTTCCGTTGTTTCTTTGACCTTGGACTTCTGTAGTGGTTTTCCGAGCTTTTCTGACCTTTCTTAGAGTTGCTGTAAAACGTCTCGAATTCTGCGAATTTAAACAGAAACTGGTGTAGATTCCATAATTTGGCAAATAAACATAAACTACTTAGATTCTGTACTAGCTAACCCAAATGTATGCAAAGTATGCAGAAAACGATATTAAAGTTACTGTAAAATATGGCAAATTCAGCTCACAACAAACACCCCATACTTAAGCTTGCTTGTCCTCAAGCAATACTTTTATTTGTCATTCAGGGGAAGAAATCAAAAACTCTCAACATATCAGATTCATTCTTATATAACCCAACAGTCAATTACCATCCTCGAAAAGGTACTAGTGTCATAAATCCATGCATGTGCAATCAAAGCAACATCTACTCACAAAAGCAGGGTTATGCAAAAAAAACATTCATAAGTGACAAAGCATTGATAATCAAGAAGACTTCAATTTAAGCTCAAACAAGGAGTAGATTTGGTAAAAGGCTAAAAGGTGGGCAATTTCTGGCAATGTGGTGCTAATGATCCGGGGAAATGGAGTATTTCCAAACTTGAATTTCCACATTCCTTTTTATAAAATTCATCACCTTTCATAATGCTTTTATCAATAATAATGCTTTTACCTCTCTGACCTCAGCACTGCCTTCTCGCGAGTCGCAAACATGGGTGTCATGAATGGCCCCGGATACTTAGTGCTTTGGACTCCTCACAATGTGTCCCATCTCTCCAAACTATTATCTCAGAGAGCAGGGTCAATCTACCTTTATATCCTGAGGTGATTGGATTTTCTTTCACTCATTAAAGTTTCCATATTCCAAACAATTTCCTTCCAAACTCCAAATACAACACAAACACCATATGATAATCTTCATAATGTAACATCATTCTCAACATAATCCCCGGATAAGGTAAAGAATGGCAAATATTTAGGTCATGTGGAGCGATAATTGAAATAAGGCATATTATGGTTTTTGTGATGCATAAGCATAGGTATGGCTAGGATTTCAAACAATGAGCATTATATAGAAATATAAAGTCCTCCATCATCTTATCATGCAACATGTCAAAAGCAACTTCAAATTTTACCTCCTTCTATGGTTTTCAAGAAATAATGCACTTCATTATGACTTCCCTTTACTAGGCAATTTAATGCTATATCTCTGATGAATCTAATTTTGCATCATCGAGTTCAATATAAGCTTCCATGACATTATTCAAAATTTTCAATGCGGGTCATTTTTCAAACTTTTGGAAATCATGCATATAAGCACATAGATAAATAATGCATTCCAAAATAGACATGTAGCAATCCAAAGAAATAAATTCTAAATATGCACAAATAATGTCAAATATGGCAAATATGCACAAAGTAAGCCCTTCCCCCACCCCATACTTAAACATTACAGTGTCCTCACTGTATAAAAACAAGGGTAAAGAAAGAAACTCACTAGACTGATGTGCAGGGCCTCTAAATTTCGAATGGAAGCACCTCCTGGGCTGAGTATGAATGTTGATATAGCTTGCCTCTATCCATGGACCTGAAAAGTGTAGAAGACATATACCCACAATAGCCAAAACTAAAAGTGTTTCAAACCAAAAACAAAGTCTCAAAACGTCCTAAAAAGTCTATGTACAAGCTCTAGATTTTATAGTCGCTAGGCCGACTTTCCATTTAGCTCAAGGTGGCATTTGCAGGGCCCAAGTAGCCTGGGCCTCAAATAAGACTCCATTATTGTCCATCAGCTGTAATCCTCCAGAATGGATCTTGTTCACCACGAAAGGTCCCATCCGCTTCTTGTTGAATTTGTTAGGGAACCAATGATCCTTTGATTTAGAGACATAGAGCTTGTCTCCAACTTCATACTCCTTGGCCTCATCATTGGATATCCTACATAAGCGAACATACCAAGGCAAACCTCTCCCATGTATAGATAGATCTTTAATGGAAATAGGAGAAGAGAGATCGATACCTTGGCTTACCTTTGCAGCGATGGAATCGGGGACCACAGTGTTTGGTCGATCTCGACTAGGGTTAGTCGATCTCGACGAGTCCGCAGGTTCTGGTGGTGGGCTGCTCGAGAATGCAGGAGCTGGTTAAGTCGAAGGCTTGTCGACATCGAGTGGCCTACTCGATGTCGAGTAGGGTTCTGCTCCTAGTGGCTGTAGCGTCGAGGAAGCAGGAGCTGGTGGAGCCTGGTGGTGGTCGATCTCGACAAGCCTAGTCGATGTCGAGTAGCCCTCAGCTTCTGTGTTGCTGCTCGATGACGCTGGTGCTGGTGGAGGCTTCTGTGTCTTGTCGAGATCGACTAGGGTCCTCGATGTCGAGGAGTCTTGGTCGATCTTGACCCCATACTTAGTTCCTATCAAGGCATCCGAAAAATAATTAATCCATAACGACGTACCTTCATTTGTGTCGATTGGATTTTCTGCGTCCTCCTTTAGGATTGCCATGATCTCCTCCACCTGGGCCTCCATGTCCCTCTTTTCCAGCTCCTCAGGGGTCATATTTCTGACCTTGGGTTCCCCACAGGTGATGTAGCCAGCTGAGATAGATTTCACCTCTTCCATTGGACCTGTATGCCTTTCAGTTTTATTAAAGGAATACTCAATTACCTCATCGCTGATGTTGAAGGTGAGCACTCCTTTCCTTACGCTTATGTTGGCATCCACCGTCGCCAAGAAGGGTCTCCCTAGAATAATTGGACAAGCAGGATCTTCTTGCATATCAATAACTAAGAAATCAGCAGGGACAAAGAATTTACCTACTTGTACTGGCACATTGTCCACCATGCCTGTTGGAATGACCACCGTGTTGTTGGCCATATAAAGTCTAGCATCCACAGGCTCTAGGGCACCTATCTTAATCTTGGACCAAATTGTTAAAGGCATTATACTCACACTAGCTCCAAGATCACATAAAGCATTAATTTTGTATGGACCAAATCCAATGGTTATAGCAAACTTACCTGGATCCGGCCTCTTCTCCAGTATGTCCAAATGGCTGCATTCCTCTGTAATTTCAGCCATTGATCGCTTTTTGCTCAGTATCTCCTTTAGGAACTTGACATAGGATGGCATTTCATTGAGAGCTTCTGTGAAGGGGATGGTGACGTTGAGTTTCTGAAGCATCTTGATGAAGCGCTGAAATTTCTTTTCTGCCGGGTCCTTTGGAGATTTTGTGGGGAAAGACAGCCTCTTTTTTGGATTTGGAACAGACGTCGGAGGGGTTGCAGCTTTGTCGACTTCGACTAGGGGCTCCTCGACATCGACTAGGTCCTTGTTGATCTCGACTAGATTGGGCGTTGTCGAGTTGCTGTTTAGTGCAGACGAAGGTTTCTGAAGTTTCTCCTCTACGTCGACTAGGCCCTCCTCGATGTCGACTACAGTGTTGTCGATGTCGACTTGCTGTTCTTCGTCGTTCTGCTGCTTTCCGACCTCTGGCTCTTGCAGTTGATGTCCGTTTCTGAGTTTTACAGCACCGATGTGCCCAGTCTTTCCCTTAGGATTTGGTTCTGAAGACCCAGGGAGCGCACCCGACTGTCTGGGGATTCCTGCTGCCAGCTGACCAATCTGTGTATCAACTGATTTTCGCCATATATCAATCTCCCCAAGCCTAGAGTTGACCCATTGCATCTGAGTGTAGACGGAGTTGAAGGAATGCCTAGTTTCTGAGTGATTCCTCCGTATTTCCTCCAGGACTGTCTGTATATCATCCTTTTTCTGGTCTCTTTCCGGATGTCTTGGAGCTCTATAGGGCGGGGGGTTCCTAGGGACACCTTGGTTCCATTGTGGTTGCTGAAACCTTTGGTCCCCTATGTAGCGATTGGGACCCCCTGCGTAAGCTACCTCCTCGTGGTGTTCTGCCATCCTGACTTGCTTTGTGTGTGGGCACTCAGGAGTGGTGTGCCGCTGCGATCCGCATTTAATGCAAGGCTGGTTGACAGAAAGATACTTTACTTGCTTTATGAGCTTCTTATTCTGTTCTCTGTAGTACTGTTCCCTTACATCCGGATCAATTTCCTTAGGAGACTCATAGAGGGGCATGGAAGGTGCTGGCCTGGCGTATGGGTTCTCTTCATAAGTTGCAGTAGACCCATACTTATTGTCGTAGTTGGTGAGCTTCTCTAGCACACCCCATGCGTCACTTGGCGGCATTGTCAGATACTCAGAGCGAGTGTAGTGGTTGATTCTGTCCTTAGTGACTTGATCAAGAGAGTTGAAGAAGATCTCCTGAATGACGTAGGGTGGCTGTCCATGAGTAGGGCAAGATCGCAGAAGTTCCTTGTAGCGCTCCCATGCCTTTGCCAGCGGTTCCCCTTGCTTCTGTATGAAGGCGGTGATTTTCTGGCGGAGATGTGCTGTTTTGGCGGGTTGGAAGAATTTGTTCAGAAACTCTTGCTCTACTTGGGCCCATGTTGTCAGTGATTTTGGTTTCAGCCCTTCAAGCCACTTCAGTGCAGGTCCAGCCAGCGACCAGCGGAAAGACTTCATCTTGACATATTCCAGAGTTGTACCTTCAGCAAGAGTACGGCACATGTTCGAAAAGTTTGTAATATGTTCAAGAGGACACTCATTAAATCTACCAAAAAAGGCATTATTTTGAAGCTCTATAAGAAATTGAGTGCGAATTTCAAAAGAGTTTTCAGGGATAAGAATCGTGGATTCAGGCACGACGAGGGTTGGATGCATATAATCCTCAGCAGTAGTTGGATATTGGGCAAGCTCAGCTTCTGCTTGCCTTGCGCGCTCATCTTCTTGTTCCCTCGCTGCCCTTTCATTGGCTATAGTGGTATCCTTTGCGGCTAGCTCCCTTGTAAGCCTGGCAATCAGCTGTTCTTGCATTTCAGCGGCCGCCATGATCCTTTTGAGTTTAGAGTGGATGTGTAGGTAACGCTCTGGTTCGTCTAAGATGTCAAACTCCGGTGGTAGACCAGAACGGTGCATACACCTGAAAAGTAACTCAAAGTAGACGTGAGATTTAACTACCTAAGGCGCGAATGATTGCTTTCCCGACAACGGAGCCAATTTGTTGTTTGCAGGAGGATGGTCAAGTATGAAATAAATATAAAATAAAGTTCAGACTGACTTCCCTATCTCAGCAAATAAATACAAGACTTCCTCCCATTGTAGTAGAAGGTTGTCAGGATCGAATTCACGAGGAAGCACGTCAGCAGTTCTTAGGTAGCAATAGATTCTCACAGACAAGCAGCAGAAAGACAGAAATAAAAGCAGAAAAGACAAAGCAAAACAAAAACAAAAGCAAATGAAAGTAAAGAACAAAGCAAGGCAGTAACTATACTCGATCTCGACAAGCCTAGTCGAAATCGACAACAGTAAGTCAAAAATCGAAAACAGAAACTAAAAATTGACGACAACAGAAGAAATCTCAACTCGACCTAGACAAGACTCTACTCGATGTCGACTAGGGTTCTACTCGAGATCGACAAGGCTCTCCTCTGTATTGACAAGAAAGACAGAAACTTTAAATTGCAAATTCGAACACAGAACTCAGATTTTTGACAGAAATAAATCAATATAATAAAAGACTTCCAAGGCCAGGGTATCAACACCACAACGATAACCATGCAAAGTAACACATAAAGGCATAAAAGATCATGCTTTCCATCAAACAACTTTCATTGTTAACAAATAGGCATATAGAGTCTTTCGCATAAACCCTAATTGTTACTAACCATTTTCACATAATTAATCCAAGTTGCATTAAGATCACTTTCGCTTCAATAATACAAACAAGGATCACCTTCAACTCTCGCAAAAGAATCATGCTCATAGGGATAGAAGACGAATTGCATAAAAAGATCTGACCTTTACTACGTCATCTCACATGGCCACCGTCGGGCTCACCCCAGCCCCAGAAGTGGGTGGACTACTCACGCCTCATTCCAATCGCAGACATTGATTGATGAAAAGAAACTTGCATTAAACTATATTCAAAAGCCTTTACAATCCCGGCAATCAACTTTCGCAGAAAGCCAAAAGCCTAAAAACCTTAGAACCCCTAAACTGTCTCTGTGGAACTACTTCTCTACCTCTGAAATTGAATGGGATGAAAAACCAGCCCCTAGGGCTTTATTTATAGCCTTCTAACCCCCGCTAATCAATGATAGGATATCTATATCTATATCTAAAACTATATCTAAAACTATATCTAAAACTATATCTAAAATGCTTAAGGATAAATAAAAGCAATAAAGAAATTAAATCTAAATATATCTAAATTGTCTCAAGTGGATAAAACTCTCTTCCATGATAGATGTAGATAAAATCGGATAGATTTTGGTCTTCTCGACTTCCAAGGAATCCCAACTCTACTCGAACTGCTCACGTCGACGCGATTCCAGAAGCTGTTCTACTCGACTTCGACAAGGGCTCGTCGATGTCGACTAGGATTCGTCGTCGACTGGACTCCTCGGGTGACTCTGCTCGACAAGGCTCGGACAAGGCTCCTGGGCGTCGTCGACCTCGACAAGGCTCATCGACATCGAGTTGGGTTCTTCGTTTTCGCTTCCGCGAGTTGCCTCTTCCGCTGCAGCGAGGTTGTCGATCCGCAAATGCGAGAGCCCCCTTCCACTGGAGTGAGTTGGCTTCTCCGTCGGCTTGGTGCATCCCGCTGGCAGCGAGTCTTTCCGCGGCAGCGAGCGGTCCGCTGCAGCGAGTCGAGTCGCTGGCAGCGAGTGCCGCCTGGTCGTCCTCGGCTTGTCGACTCCGGGTGTGGCGTTGAGGTGTCATCAATCTCGACTAGTGGTCCTCGAGATCGAGTAGGGCTCCGGAGCTGGGTTGGTCTGGCTCTCGACATTGCTCCTAGTCGACAAGGCCTGTGATCGGACATGCTCGTCTAGATCGAGTAAGGTCTACTCGAGATCGAGTAGCCTGGGCTCTCGTCTTGATTCGACTGGTTCCGCTGTTTCTTTGACCTTGGACTTATGTAGTGGTTTTCCGAGCTTTTCTGACCTTCCTTAGAGTTGCTGTAAAACGTCTCGAATTCTGCGAATTTAAACAGAAACTGGTGTAGATTCCATAATTTGGCAAATAAACATAAACTACATAGATTCTGTACTAGCTAACCCAAATGTATGCAAAGTATGCAGAAAACGATATTAAAGTTACTGTAAAATATGGCAAGACGACCTCAAAGACGAATGAATCCACCAATGATGGAGGTGGTCAAGAAGGAAGTCCTCAAGCTTCTTCAACCAAGTACGGTCCTACGCATGTAATCCCTGACAAATCATAGTCTCTCAAAATCAAGGTGGAGAGATGGTACCGACAAGGATATAGATTGTTTGAAGAGTTTGCATAGACTATCTGTTGAAGGAGAAAATCGAGATATGCAAACAAAATATAAATAAAGTAAAGTAAACCAATCCCTTTAGGTGCAAATAATTACAAGACTCCCTCCCATTGTAGTAGAAGATAGTCAGGATCGATCCATGAGGAAGTGGGTCAGCGGATCTCATATAGCAGAAGAAATCACGTTCAGAAGTGGATTTGTTAGAGATACTGCACAATGAAGGGATCCAAGTGTGCAATATCTCTAACAAATCCACTTTTGCATCGTTGAGTCCTGATTTAGCTTCCATGGCTCTTTTTTTAGACCAATTTACAAGCTTTGGGAGATGTCTTATAAAACAAACTTTGGGTTAAACAATTAAGCATAAAAACAAAAAATTTACCCAAAATTCACCATGTATAACCAAAATCAAGAATAATCATATAAATAATAATAATAAGCTTTTCCCCCACCCCATACTTAGAATTTACACTGTCCCCACTCTGTAAATCAATATAAAACAAGGGTAATGGAAGGAGCTCACCGAATAATGTGTCGAGGTGTCAAATCAGGTGATGTCGAGTCAATTGCAAGTAGTCGGCGTCGAGTAAAGTACTCGACGTTGAGTACAATCCATGGCATCGAGTGGAAAACTGAAGTCGATGGTGCTTTTGGGTAGTCGATGTCGAGTGGCCTACTCGACGTCGAGTAGTCTGTTGTGTAATCGACATCGACTTGGCCGGGTCGATTTCGACTGATTTGTCAGGGACTTCGTCTCCTTCTCTTCGTGATCCTTTATGCTTCTTGACCTAAAGTTTGTTAGCTTTCGCACGAAGACAAGATTTTCCACATAGAGTTTTCAAAACAAAATTAAAACCAAAAATATAGAATCCTAAAAGAAATATTAAACTCTGTATGTACATGCTCTAGATTTTATAGTCGCTAGGCCGACTTCTTCTTTTCTGGTCAGGAACCCTTAATCTGGGGCACTCTTGGCACTTTTCCTGGATCATCTAGGTCCGGATTGTAGTAATCCAGCTCCGTTGATAGGTTGTTGTCCTTATATGATTCCTTGCCCTCATTCTTCTTCTTTTTCCTAACCCTAATCATGCGTTAGATAGCTCGGCACGGGGCCTGGTCCCCTCTAAAATTCTTATTATTCTTATTAATAAACGGAGGAGAGGTAGAAATCGTACTTGAATTTACCTTTTCGAGTCCAAAATATTAATCCTCGGGCTGAAGGTTAGTCGACATCGAGTGGGGGAAGTCAACGTCGAGTAGTGAGACCCCATACGTAGGCTTTTGGCAGGTCTAGAGCTCAATAGGAAAAGTCGACATCGAGTCTGGTAACTCAACATCGAGTGTAGTAGTCGACGTGGACTTGGTGTAGTCGATTTTGAGCAGATTATTGGTGCCTTCCTCCGTCGTTGTATGCTCGTTCACGTGTTTGCCTATGCTTTTTTACCTCCAGCCTTTGAAGTTCCTCCTTTGTGGGGTCGGAAGAGAATTCCATGACCTCGTTCCTTATTGTGAAAGTGAGAAGTCTCTTCCTGACGCTGATGTTGTCATCTACTATAGCTAGAAAAGGTCTACCAAGAATAATAGGGCAAGTAAGATCCTTCTCTATATCTATAACAAGGAAACCTGCGGGACTAAAGAACTTACCAAACTGGACAGTGACATTATCAACCATACCTGTAGGGATGACCACTGTATTCTTTTACATGTATAGCTTGGCATCCACAGGCTTTAGTGCTCCTATCTTTACTTTCGACCATATTGATAAGGGCATGATGCTCACGCTCGCTCCTAGATCCCATAGTTCCTCATATCAATGTTGGCCAAATCCCACAGTGATAGAGAACTTACCAAGGTCAGGTCTTTTCTTAGGGAAATCCATTCTTTTGCAGTTTCTAGCGATTTTTGTGATTGATTGCTTGTTGGTAAGGATCTCCTTGAGGAACTTGACGTATGTAGACATCTCTTGATGAGCTTCTGTAAAAGGAATTGAAACGTTTAGTTCCTGAAGCAATTTCACAAAATGTTTAAACTTACCTGTGGTGGGATCTTTCAGCGCATTGGAAGGGAACATAAGCGCTTTTTCTTGGTTTTGGAGCCGAATCAGCCTTCGAAGGTGGTGCAGAGTGGTCAACGTCTACTAGAGTGTCTTCGACATCGACTACTAGAGTCGACGTCGAGTGTTGTTCCTGAGCAGAGACCTCTCCTTCATCGAGTGGCTGGTCAATGCCGAGTAGATTCTAGTCGATGTCGACTATATGGTGGTCGACGTCGACTAGGTTTTCAGCTTCGCCTTTCTCTTCTTTGATCTCTGGATCTTGTAGTTTGTGCCTACTCGTTAGTTGTACGGTGACGACATGTTCGGATGGCCCCTTAAGATTTGGATCTGTATGCCCAAGGAGGTTTCTGGATGGTCTTGGGATCGGTGTCACGAGTTGACCCACTTGGGTCTCTATGCTCCGCTTCTAGATGTTCATCTCTCCAAATCTTGTGTTGAGGCTATGAATTTGAGTTTTGATGGCGCTGGTGGATATCTCGTGCTTAGCTTGGTTCCTCCCCATCTCGTCGAGGACACTCTGTAGATCATCCTTCCGCTGGTCCCTCTCTGGATGTCTTGGAGCTCGGTATGGTGGGGGGGGGGGGGGGGTTCCTAGGGGCACCTTGGTTCCATTGTGGTTGATGGAATCTTTGGTCCCCCAGATAGCGATTGGGACCCCTTGCGTAAGCCGCTTCTTCGTGCATCTACACTAGGTGGACTTGCTCCGTATGTGTGCACTCATTGGTGGTGTGCCGTTGTGATCCATATTCAATGCAAGGTTGGTTAACGGAAAGGAATTTAACCTGTTTAAGGAGCTTACGGTTTTGATATTAGTAGAATTGCTCCTTGATGTCGGGATCAATCTCTTTGGAGGGCTCAAAAAGGGCATGGATGGGGCTGGCCGGCCTCGCATATGTGTCGTCGTAAGCCACAGGAGCCCCAAAGCTATTTTCGAAGTTGCTTAGCATTTCCATGGATGCACAAGCCTCCGTTGGTGTTTGCGTGAGGTATTCATATTGAGTGTATTGGTTGATTCGCTCCTTGCTGGGTGAGTCAAGAGATTTGTAGAAAATCTCCTGAATTACATATGGTGGCTGCCCGTGAGTGGGGCAAGATCGCAGTAGCTCTTTGTACCGGTCCCAGGCTCGCGCTAGTGGTTCCCTAGGCTTTTGTTTGAAAGTCGTGATCTTTTGGCGTAGGAGTGATGTCTTGGCAGGATGGAATAATTTTTTAAGGAACGCATTCCTAACCTTTATCCATGTCGTGAGAGATCGCGGGGTCAGTCCTTCGAGCCATTTCAATGCATTACCTGAAAGAGACCACCGAAAAGTTTTTAGTCTAACATATTCAAGGTTTTCGCCTTCGGCGACAGTTTGAAATAAGTCAGCAAATGTAGTAATATGAGGGAGAGGACATTCATTCATTCTTCCTTAAAAAATATTCTTTATAATTTCAGAAAGAAAGGAAGTGTGAATTTCAAAATCATTAAAATGGACAAGAATAGTCGATTCATGCACTGTCAGAGTCAGGTGCATATAATCCTTAAACGTGGTAGGATACAGGGTGAGCTCAGCCTGAGCCTGTCTCATTTGTTCTTCTTCCCGATTGGCGCGTGTTCTCTCAACAACGAGATCATTAGTATTGACCAACAACTCTCTCTAAAGCCTCTCAATGATCTCAACTTGTGTTTCTGTGGTCGCCATGATCTTTTTTAGTCTAGAGTGGATGCGTATAAGGCGTTTTGGGTCATCAAAAGCGTCGAATTCAGGTGTTTGACCAGAACGTCACATATACCCGTAAAAGAAGACTCTAAGTAGAATGTGAAATCAAGCTACCTAAGACGCGAATGATCCCCGACAACGAAGCCAATTTGTTGTAGGAAGAAATCGAGATTTTCAAACAAATCCCTTTCCATGCAAATAATTACAAGACTCTCTCCCGTTGTAATAGAAGGTAGTCAGGATCGATCCACGAGGAAGCAGGTCAGCGAATCTCAAATAGCAGAAGAAATCACGTTCACAAGTTGACTTCAGAAGCACTCAACTTGGATCAGTACAGTCGATCTCGAGCAGAATCAGCAACAGCAGGCAACAAAGTTACTCGACGTCTACTAGATGTACTCGATGTCGAGTAGAACTTGTCGTCTCGAGTACCTGTAAAAGAAAAAACAACAATCGATCCTATGTTGGGAACTCGATCTTGAGTAGTCAGTAGTCGACGTCGACTAGATTAGTTGATGTAAAGTAAACCTGTAGACACGTTAGTGGCGTCGGCGAAGGTGGCTGAAGAGCGTGAGGATGGCAAAGAATTATGGACAAAAATAAACCAAATGTTGAGTTTTTCGAGGACACAACAAACGACATATTGTAGGTTGTAAACAAATCAAATAAAGATTTCCAAGACCCGGGTTTGGAACAACGATAACCAAACACGCACAAGACAAGATAAATATAATCATGCAATCACATCAAGGATCAAGCTTTCACCTTTTCCAACAATTAGACAACTCTTTCATGTAACCCTAATTGTCTCTACCAATTTTATGTTTATAATCCAAGTGGTTAACCTGAATCTCTATTCTTTAGGGACTAAACATAATAAAGATAGTGGATGATCAAAACATAATAAATATTAAATCTTTACCTCAAGCATATATGACTATCATCGGGCTCACCCCGACCCTAGAAGTGGGTGGACTACTCATGCCTCATTGCCATAGAAACCATCCTTGAAAGGAAATAACTTTGCATTAAACTAAATTCTCTACCTTTACAATCCCGACAATCTAACTTTCGCAAAAGCGCCAAACCCTAAAAGCCTTGAACTCCTAAACTTTCTACTTGCTAATGGAATTGTATCTCTGCAATTTAGTTAATAAAAACCAGCCCCTAGGGATTAATTTATAGGGCTTAATCCTTGCTAATCAAGGAAAGCAATCTCTATCTAATCATAAAGACATAAAACTTGATAAATAAAGATATAA
This sequence comes from Persicaria tinctoria, assembly GCA_037127255.1. Lineage (NCBI taxonomy): Eukaryota > Viridiplantae > Streptophyta > Magnoliopsida > Caryophyllales > Polygonaceae > Persicaria > Persicaria tinctoria. The sequence continues at coordinate 35,408,715 of JBANSL010000015.1, read as the reverse complement.
ATCCTAAATGGTAAATAATAATTTTCCTTTTGGTAAAATAAGTCTTCCCCTATGATGATAGATGTTGATAAATAGATAGTAGATCGTCATTGCTTCATGGCCAAGTTCTTCAACTCATCCTCAGATCAGCCCAATTCGTTCTCGGCCCAACATAATTGTAGTCGACGTCGAGTAACTCTGGTCGACGTCGAGTAGATCTTGCTCGATCTCAACTATCTTTGGTGCATCTCGAGTACTTCTTCTAGTTGGACTCGAGTATGGCCTTCATCTCTGGTCGACGTCGAGTAGGGTAGTCGACGTTGAGTAACTCGGTCGAGTTCAGTAGCTTTTAGTCTCCGTCCTTAGTGAATATTGCTCTGTCTGTATTCGACGTGGAGTAGACTTAGTCGACGTTGAGTAGATTTATGTTGTCGTCTCCTCCTTTTGGTTTTGTCCTGGAATGGCTCCAAATTCTGCAAAATTAAATCAAAACCTATGTAGACCTCTATTTCCTGCAAATAAGCTTATACTACACAAATTCAACATATTCCCAAAACAAAATACGTAAAATACTTAGAATAAGGAGAGAAAATATGCACAAAAACATGGTTACTTTAGTGGACATCACTATCGCAACCTCAATGCAGCAACACGTAAGGACCATTTCCCTTTACCTATTATTGATCAGATGCTTGAGCGCCTAACATGACGTTTTTTCTATTGCTTTTTGGATGGTTATTCAGGATATTTTTAGATCAATATTACACCTGAAGATCAAGAGAAGACCACTTTTACACGTTCATTTGGTACTTTTGCTTATAGCAGGTTGCCTTTTGGGTTATGTAATGCGCCTTGTAACTTCCAGAGATGCATGATGAGTATCTTCTATGAGTATGTTGAGCATTTGGTTGACGCCTTTATGGATGATTTTACTGTTCATGGAAATGGTTTTGATTCTGATCGGTCTAAAACCAACACCCCTCAAGCGTACGGTGTCAATTGTAGTAATCGAGTGTCGAATCTTAGGGACTGTGTGAATATCAATCGCAGAACCTCAACTAGTTTACTAAGCCAAATAAGAAAAGTGATTTTTGACGGAATGAGAAAATAAGAAGAGGAAAATAAAAAATTGCAAGTGTTTGAATATATGATGAGAAACATTCCAGAGTCAAGGTTCACCACAACAAGGCATCCTCGATAGACTATATAATTTTCATGCCTGAACAAATTGAAAAGAGATATTTGAAGGTAAACTATCTAAAGCTATTATCGCTCAGCCTACGCATGTTGCAATAACTATGTCCATTTCAATCAATTACCACTCAGCTTGCGCTTGTTGTAGATTAATCAATCAAATTTGACTCATTAAGCACTTAGACCCTAGCAAGCAAATTGATCAAACAATCGCATGCGCGCTCCGCATAATCAACTCAAACCTAGGTTGTTCATAAACGATTCTCAAGTTCAATCCATGTTTTCCAACAACTTTGTCTATGTATGCAATCTCGATTCGCAGCCGGCGCTTATTGAACATCAAAAGGATTCCAATCAATCATAGGATTAATCGGATTAAGCACTCATGGATCAAATCAAACAAACAATAGAATTCATTCAGGCAATCTTCACGCACATGTCTATCTCAGCATCGTTGGGATCACCCCAACCCCAGAACAAGGAAATTAGCCAGACATAGATTCAGACACAATGAAATAATTCATGATGAAAGAATATAAGACTAGATTAACAAAACTTTTTCTTGAATAGTTGAATCCAGCAAAACAATCATTCAAGAAGAAATATCTGAAAAGCCTAAAACTCTCAATGTCTGCAACTAGTTTCTGACGTGAAAAATTGGATCTCTTTTGATCTAACCCTAATTCTCTATCTATATTTCTCAAAGGAAAATGTGAAAATAATTCTAAAAATAATAAAAATATCCCAAAAGGTTGTCCAACAATAGATAAAAGCGGATAAAAAATCCCGAAGTATTAACGCGGAAAGGCAAGTATCGAGTCGATACTTCAGAGTATCGAGTCGATATGTAGCTACTGTAAAGCAATCTGGCTCGGAATGTGAAGGTATCGAGTCGATATATATGGGTATCGAGTCGATACATGTGGGTATCGAGTCGATATGTCGTGTTTTCCTCTCTGCTCGTTATACCGACTCGGAAGGCTTTGATACCGACTCGATACTCTATGGTTCCGGGTCGATGCGTTCACTCAGCATCAGTTTCTTGGATCGATTTCTCCCTATTGTAAGCCGAATTTGCAAAAGTGCTCAACATAAAAGTTGTAGGTCTCGGAGTTATCTTTCCAACAAGCTATAGAACGTCTCGATCCGAATTTTGTGGAGCTCAAACGACTCATTTTACTGAGATGTCGCCAAACAGGATTTGTCCGAAATATGTCGGTTCGACAATGGGCTCTTCTTAGCTTGATTTCTAGCACTTGAGACTGCTATGTAAGGCTCTTTCGGCGTCCATAAACATCTCAAACTTGGCTTCAATGAATCTTATTCCATCGTGATTCCAAATTTGCATCGAACAAGCTCTAAATCACCTGAAAACAAATAAAGACACGAGTGTAGACATCTATTCTAGAAACTAAACCAAAACTTATATTAAAGACATGCAAACCACATAAAAATGACTTAAAAATGACTATAAACTATTACCTATAATACGTAGAATATGATGATATCAGATTCTTGTTTGCGTCATCCATCGTTAGTGCTTAAGCGTTGTGTTGAGACTAATTTGGTTCTAAATTCTGAAAAGTGCAATTTCATGGTTGAGAAGGGAATTGTTCTTGGTCACATTGTCTCCAAAAAGGGAATTGAAGTTGATAAAGAGAAAATTGATCTTATTCAAACTCTTCCCTATCCCACTAATTTGCGTGAAATTCGCTCTTCCTTAGGTCATGCAGGTTTCTATCGCAGGTTTGTCAAAGACATTTCAAAGATCACCTCATCTCTATGTGACCTTCTTAAGAAAAATGTCCCCTTTTAGCTTGATGAGATATGTAAGAAAGCCTTTCATGAGTTTAGAGATCAGCTAACATCAGCACTTATTATTCAGGCTCCAATTTGGACTCCGTCGAGTTGATGTGTGCTAGTAATTATGTTGTTGGTGTTGTTTGATGGAAAAAGGTAAACAAGACCTCTCATGTGATATACTATGGATCAATTATGCTGAATACGTATGGCTCAAAAGAACTACACCACCACAGAAAAGGAACTTCTGGATGTGGTTTTTGCCTTGAGAAGTTCCGTCCATATTTGTTGGGTGCCAAGGTAATAGTTTATAATGACCATGCAGCGCTCCGCTACCTCGTGACAAAGAATGACGCCAAACCTAGGTTGATTGTTGTTGTAGGAGGATGTGTTAAGTATGAAATATAAATTAAATATAAAGCAAACTGACTCCTTGTCTCAGCAAATAAATACAAGACTTCCTCCCGTTGTAGTAGAAGGAAGTGAGGATCGATCCACGAGGAAGCGTGTTAGCGCCCGCCTTTTCAGTTCCAAAACTCAGCACGATTTTGACCAGAAGAGTCCTCGACGTCGACCAGTATCCTCGACGTTGACTACACTGTCGAGTAAAACAGAAAGCAAAAAGCAACAGAAGATGAAAACAAAAGCAAAAATTGGTCGAATCTCGACGAAATCTACTCGATGTCGACAAACAGTCCTCGACGTCGACCAAATCTTGTCGATTTCGAGTATGCAGAACCGAAAATTCTCACCTTTTCAAACGAAAGCGAATGTAAACACGAAATTAACTCAATAAACTAACGACTTCCAAGATCAGGGTATCAACACCACAACGATAACCATGTAAAATAACACATAAAGGCATAAAAGATCATACTTTTCATCAAATAACTTTCGTTATTAACAAATAGGAAGATAGAGGCTTTCGCATAAACCCTAATTGTTACTAACCCTTTTTCACATAATTAATTCAAGTTGCATTAAGATCACTTTCACTTCAATAACAAAAACAAGGATCACCTTCAACTTTCGCAAAAGAATCATGCTCATAGGGATAGAAGACGAATTCGCATCAAAAGATTGTACCTTTACTATATCACCTTACATAGCCACCGTTGGGCTCACCCCGACCCTAGAAGTTGGGTGACTATTCGCTCTTCATGATCAAGAAACTCATCAATAACAAAAAGGAACTAAATTGCATTAAATAAACTCAAATAATACTTACAACCGAATAAAGCCAATGGCTGCACTCCTCTGCGATCTCCACCATTGACCGCTTTTTTCTTAGGATCTCCTTGAGGAACTTGAAATATGATGGCATTTCATTAAGAGCTTTTGTGAAGGGTATGGTGACATTGAGCCTCTGAAGCATCTTAATGAAGCGCTGAAACTTCTTCTCTGCTGGGTCCTTTGGAGATTTTGTCGGGAAAGGCAACTTCTTCTTCTGGTTCGGAGCCAGAACAGATGTCAGAGGTGTTGCAGCGTCTTCGATGTCGACTTGATTTTCCTCAACGTCGACTTGATTCTGCTCGACGTCGACTTGATTCTGCTCGGTTTCCTCGATGTCGAGTTGGAGTGCTGTGTAGACGAATCCAGGCCAAGCTGTTCCTCGACTTCGAGATGATTTTGGTCGATATCTACCAACGTTTGGTCAATATCAAGTTGTTGTTGGTCGTTGTCGAGTTGCTGTTCAGCTCTGTCCTGCTGCTTTCCGACCTCTAGCTCGTGTAGTTGGTGCCCGCTCCTGAGCGTTACTATTGCGACGTGTCCGGTCTTCGCCTTCGGATTGGGCTCAGAAGATCAAGGGAGCGTACCTGGCTCTCTGGGGACGCTTGCTGCTAGCTGGCCAATCTTTGTGTCAATCGATTTCCTCCAGACATCGATTTCTTCAAGCCTAGCGTTGACACCATGTATCTGAGTGTAGACGGAATTGAAGGATTGCTTGGTGTCTGAATGGTTCCTCCGCATTTTCTCTAGGATGGTTTGTAGATCATCCTTCTGCTGGTCCCTTTCCGGATGACCTGGAGCTTTGTATGGCGTGGGTTTCCCAGGGGCACCTTGGTTCCATTGTGGTTGTTAAAACCATTGGTCCCCCATATAGCGATTGGGACCCCCTGCGTAAGCTACCTTTTCGTGGTTTTCTGCCATCCTGACTTGCTCTGTTTGTGGGCACTCAGTAGTGGTGTGCCGTTGTGATCCGCATTCGATGCAGGGTTGGTTGACAGAAAAATTCTTGACTTGCTTGAGAAGCTTGCGATTATGATCTCTGTAGTATGGCTCCTTGACATCCGGGTCAATTTCCTTAGAAGGCTCATAGAGGGGAATGGATGGGGCTGGCCTGGCATAAGCATTCTCATCATAGTTTGTCGGAGTCCCATACTTACTGTCATAATTGGTAAGCTTGTCGAGGGTAGCCCATGCGTCAGCTGGCAACATCGTCAGATACTCATAATGAGTATACTGGTTGATCCTATCCTTAGCGGTTAGGTCAAGAGAATTGAAGAAGATCTCCTGAACGACGTAGGGTGGTTGTCCATGTGTAGGGCAGGATCGCAGTAGATCCTTATAGCGTTCCCATTTGAAGGTTCGATAGAGTAAAACAAAGTAATATAGAAATACTCTAGAAGGGGGGTTGAATAGAGTATGTCGGTTTTTCGCAGATAGTCTTAAGACTTTTGAAGCTCGTGCAAAACCCTTTGAGATTAGACTTAGTCTTTTCTCTGAAAACCTGAATCACAAAGTTAAATAATCGAACCAAGTGCAAAAATAAGGTAAAGCAGTAAATAAAGAACTCGATGAGTTGTTTACGAGGTTCGGCACGAACTTAGCCTACGTCCCCGCCTAGGGTTCTTCCACAACCCTAGGATTCAACCAGCTTTTATTGATTCACAAGACTTAGGATCCTAGTAGCTTCCCGAGAAGCCTCTCTCCTATATAATTGCAATCTAGTCAACTCACGTTCTCTTGGAATCCTAGACCAATCTAGAAGAGCCCCACCTCTCTATGCTATCTAGTACAATCCTCTTACACTTAGTGAATCAATCGCCTAGTGTTCACTTCCTGAGTTACAAACACTCGAGTATAACACTATAACAAAATATATCATATAAGCTCACTGTGTAACTCTCAAATGCTTTGAAATGAAATAACAGACTCTTAAGGACTAGCTGAGAGCACAGGAAGAAGACAGATCTCGCTTGAAGGATTGAGTGTATGAAAGCTTGTGTTCAACGAATGTATGGCTGTCTTCTTCTTCCCTTTCTTTATATTGAAACGAATCGGCGCCTAAGAATCTTCACCAACAACTAGACTTGATCATGGCTTGAGCTGGATCTTCTATCTTTAGAAACTTCGAAGGACATAATCTTCCGATTTGAATCTTCTCCAATTTTCAACACAAGGAAGGAAATAATATTCGAAAATACTTCCTGAAAGGTTAGTGTTTATATAATAATATAATGGAAGCATATAGTAACATAAAATAATATTCGAACATAATATCATATAGAAAAGGTTTTGTGTTTCATCAATAAGTCCAAGGTCAAAGCAGCGGAACCAAACTGAAAGTCAAGGCTACTCGATCTCGAGTGGGCCCTACTCGACATAGACGAGCATGTCCGAGCACAGCCTTGTCGACAAAGCCTGATCGAGAGCCAGACCAACCCGGCTCCGGGCCCTACTCGATCTCGAGGACCACTAGTCGAGATCGACGAAGCCTCAGCACCACGCCCGGGGTTGACGAGAAGAAGAGCTGGTCGACAAGCCGAGGACGAAGCCGAGGACGACCAGGAGCACTTGCTGCCAGCGACTCGACTCGCTGCAGCGGACCGCTCGCTGCCGCGGAAAAACTCACTGCCAGCGGGAGAGGCAACTCGCGGAAGCGGAAAGAAAGAGTCCTACTCGACATCGACTAGGGTTTGTCGAGGTCGACGACGCCCAGGAGCCTTGTCCGAGCCTTGCCGAGTAGAGCAACCCGAGGAAGCCTAGTCGACAGAGCCATCCTACTCGACATCGACTAGGGTTTGTCGAGGTCGACGATGCCAGTGAGCCAGGACCGAGCCACATCGAGTAGATCTAGCCGAGGAAGTCCAGTCGACGAACCACCCTACTCGAGGTCGACGAGCCGTGGTCGAGGTCGAGTAGAGCCGTTTCCAGAAACTTCTCGACGAAGACATATCCGACTAGACTTGGGATTCCTTGGGCGCAAAGGAGTCGATTTGGCCGAGATTCTATCCAAATCCATCAAGTTCTCTCCAAGGAGACAAGGTCTATCAACATCATGAAGACTTACCCTATTCAGTTTTATCTTTTCCTTTTAGATTTATTTCCATAAAACAACTTATTTATCCTTTCAAGTTTTAGATATAATTTTAGATAGAGATAGATATCTTCTTTCCTAGAATAGCTAGGGAATGAAGCCTATAAATAAGGTCCTAGGGGCTCAGTTTTAATCATCAATTTGGAGAGAGAGACAAGTAGTTCCACAGAGACAGTTCAGGGAGTTCTAAGGTTTTTAGGGTTTTGGCTTTCTGCGAAAGTTGATTGCCAGGATTGTAAAGGCTTTTTGCAATTTAGTTCTTTTCATCAATCAATGTCTGTTATTGCAATGAGGCGTGAGTAGTCCACCCACTTCTGGGGCTGGGGTGAGCCCAACGGTGGCCATGTGAGGCGATACGATAAAGGTCAGATCTTTTTGTGCGATTCATCTTCTATCCCTATGAGCATGATTCTTTTGTGAGAGTTGAAGGTGATCCTTGTTTGTGTTATTGAAGCGAAAGTGATCTTAATGCAACTTGGATTAATTATGTGAAAAAGGGTTAGTAACAATTAGGGTTTATGCGAAAGCCTCTATATGCCTATTTGTTAATAACGAAAGTTATTTGATGGAAAGCATGATCTTTTATGCCTTTGTGTGTTACTTTGCATGGTTATCGTTGTGGTGTTGAAACCCTGGCTTTGGAAGTCTTTTAGCATATTGAGTTTATTTCTGTCGAAATTCTGAGTTTTGTTCGAGATTCTGCAAATTAAAGTTTCTGTTTCTTGTCGACATAGAGTAAGTCTTGTCGAGATCGACGAGCCTCTGCCTTTGCTTTTAAGTTTCTGCTTTGCTTTGTCTTTTGTGTTTTGCTTTGTTCTTTGCTTTTGTTTTTCTGCTTTTATTTGTTTCTTTCCTTTCTGTGTTTCTGTCCTTTCTGCTGCTTCTGTGAGAATTTACAGCTACCTGAGAACTGCTGACGTGCTTCCTCGTGGATTCGATCCTGACTATTCTCTTACTACAACGGGAGGAAGTCTTGTATTTATTTGCTGAGACAGGGAAGTCAGTCTGAACTTTATTTCATATTTATTTCATACTTGACCATCCTCCTGCAACAACAAATTGGCGCCGTTGCCGGGGAAGCAATCATTCGCGCCTTAGGTAGTCAGTTCTCACTATTTCTTTGAGTTACTTTTCAGGTGTATGCGCCGTTCTGGTCTACTACCCGAGTTTGACAGCTTAGACGAACCAGAGCGTTACCTACACATCCACTCTAAACTCAAAAGGATCATGGCGGCCGCTGAAACACAAGAACAGCTGATTGCCAGGCTTACAAGGGAGCTAGCCGCAAAGGATGCCACTATAGCCAATGAAAGGGCAGCAAGGGAACAAGAAGCTGAGCGCGCAAGGCAAGCAGAAGCTGAGCTTGCCCAATATCCAACAACTGCTGAGGATTATATGCATCCAACCCTCGTCGTGCCTGAATCGGCGATTCTTATCCCTGATAATTCTTTTGAAATTCGCACTCAGTTTCTCATAGAACTTAAAAATAATGCCTTTTATGGTAGATTTAATGAGTGTCCTCTTGAACATATTACAAACTTTGCTGACATGTGCCGTACTCTTGCTGAAGGTACAACTTTGGAATATGTCAAGATGAAATCTTTTCGCTGGTCTCTCGCTGGGCCTGCACTGAAATGGCTGGAAGGGCTGCAACCAAGATCACTCACAACCTGGGCCCAAGTAGAGCAAGAGTTCCTGAACAAATTCTTCCCACCCGCCAAAACAGCACATCTCCGCCAGAAAATCACCGCCTTCAGACAGAAGCAAGGGGAACCGCTGGCAAAGGCATGGGAGCGCTACAAGGAACTTCTGTGATCTTGCCCTACTCATGGACAGCCACCCTACGTCATTCAGGAGATCTTCTTCAACTCTCTTGATCAAGGCACTAAGGACAGAATCAACCATTATACTCGCTATGAGTATCTGACAATGCCTCCACGTGACGCATGGGGTGTGCTAGAGAAGCTCACTACTTATGACAACAAGTATGGGTCTACTGCAACCTATGAAGAGAACCCATACGCCAGGCCAGCACCATCTATGCCCCTATATGACCCCCCTAAGGAGATCGATCCAGACGTTAGGGAGCAATACTACAGAGACCAGAACAAGAAGCTCCTCAAGCAAGTCAAATATCTCTCTGTCAACCAGCCTTGTATTGAATGCGGATCGCAGCGGCACACCACTCCTGAGTGCCCACACACAGAGCAAGTCAAGCTGGCAGAGCATCATGAGGAGGCAGCTTACGCAGGGGGTCCCAATCGCTACATGGGGGACCAAAGGTTTCAGCAACCACAATGGAACCAAGGTGTCCCTAGAAACCCCCCACCCTACAGAGCTCCAGGACATCCGGAAAGGGAGCAGAAAAAGGATGATATACAGATAGTCCTGGAAGAAATACGGAGGAACCACTCAGAAACTAGGCAATTTTTCAACTCCGTCTATACTCAGATGCAAGGTGTCAACTCTAGGCTTGGGGAAATTGATATCTGGCGGAAATCAGTTGATACACAGATTGGTCAGCTAGCAGCAGGAATCCCCAGACAGTCAGGGTCACTTCCAGGATCTTCAGAACCAAATCCTAAGGGAAAGACTGGACACATCGCTGCTATAAAACTCAGAAGCGGCCATCAACTACGAGAGCCAGAGGTCAGAAAACAGCAGAATGACGAGGAACAGCAAGTCAATCTCGATAAAGCCGTGGTCGATCTCGACAAGAGCCTCGTCGACCTCGAGGAGACACTTCCAGAATCTTCGTCTGCACCACACAGCAACTCGACTGGACCCAATCTGGTCGATGTCGACAAAGGCCTTGTCGATGTCGAGGAGCCCCTGGTCGACGTAGAGCAGCCTGCAGCACCTCCGACGTCTGTTCTGGCTCCGAATCAAAAAAGGAAGCTGCCTTTCCCCACAAAATCTCTAAAGGACCCGGCAGAAAAGAAATTCCAGCGCTTCATCAAGATGCTTCAGAAACTCAACGTCACCATCCCCTTCACAGAAGCTCTCAATGAAATGCCATCTTATGTCAAGTTCCTGAAGGAGATTTTGAGCAAAAAGCGATCGATGGCTGAAATCACAGAGGAGTGCAGCCACTTGGACATATTGGAGAAGAGACCGGATCCAGGTAAGTTTGCTATAACCATTGGATTTGGTCCATACAAAATTAATGCCTTATGTGATTTTGGAGCTAGTGTGAGTATAATGCCTTTAACAATTTGGTCCAAGATTAATATAGGTGCCCTAGAGCCTGTGGATGCTAGACTATACATGGCCAACAACACGGTGGTCATTCCAACAGGCATGGTGGATAATGTGCCAGTAAAAGTAGGTAAATTCTTTGTCCCGGCTGATTTTCTAGTTGTTGATATGCAAGAAGATCCTGCTTGTCCAATTATTTTAGGAAGACCATTCTTGGCAACGGTGGATGCCAACATAAGCGTACGGAAAGGAGTGCTCACCTTCAACATCAGCGATGAGGTAATTGAGTATTCCTTTAATAAAACTAAAAGGCATACAGGTCCAATGGAAGAGGTCAAATCTATCTCAGCTGGCTACATCACCTGCGGGGAACCCAAGGTCAGAAATATGACCCCTGAGGAGATAGAAAAGAGGGACATGGAGGCCCAGGTGGAGAAGACCATGGCAATCCTCAAGGAAAACACAGAAACTCCAATCGACACAGAACAAGGTACGTCGTTGTGGATTAATTATTTTTCGGATGCCTTGACAGGAGCTAAGTATGGGGTTAGGATTGACCAGGGCTCCTCGACTTCGAGTAGAACCCTAGTCGATCTAGACCAGACCATGGAGACTCCACCAGAGCCAGCTTCGTCGAGCAGCAAACCGGAGGAGCCACCCTACTCGACCTCGAGTGGACTTGTCGAGGTCGACCACCAGTGCCCTACTCGGCCTCCCTCGACGATGACGACACCAGAGCCAGCATCCTCGTCGATCTCGACTAAGCTTGTCGAGACAGACCACCACTCGAGGAGCCCAGACCCTGCTTCCTCGACGCTGACTCCACCAGACGGACCAGCCTACTTGATCTCGACCAGCCTTGTCGAGATCGACCACCACCCGGTGCCACCAGATTCGCCTCCCTCGATGAGCAAGCCACCAGGAGCAGGATCCTTGTCGAAGTCGACCAGCCTTGTCGATGTCGACAAGCCTTGTTCTTCATCGACTTCTGTCTCTTCGACCAGACCACCACCAGAACCTGCAGTCTCGTCGAGATCGACTAGCCCTAGTCGAGATCGACCAAATACAGTGGTCCCCGATTCCGTCTTTGCAAAAGGTAAGTCAAGGTATGGATCTTTCTTCTCCTATTTCCATTAAAGATTTATCTATACATGGGAGAGGTCTGCCTTGGTATGTGCGATTGTGTAGGATATCCAATGATGAGCCTAAGGAATATGAAGTTGGAGACAAGCTCTATGTCTCCAAATCAAAGGATCACTGGTTTCCCAACAAATTCAACAAGAAGCAGATGGGACCTTTCGTGGTGAACAAGATCCATTCTGGAGGATTACAGCTGATGGACAAAAATGGAGTCCTATTTGAGGCCCAAGCTACATGGGCCCTGCAGATGCCACCTTGAGCATTAATGGAAAGTCGGCCTAGCGACTATAACATCTAGAGCATGTACATAGATTTTTTAGGACATTTTGAGACTTTGTTGCCTTTTGTTTTGGTTTTGAACACTTTTAGTTTTGCTATTATGGGTATATGTCTTCTACTTTTCAGGTCCATGGATAGAACCAAGCTACATTAATACTCGGTCCAGGAGGTGCTCCAATCGAAAATATAAGGCTCTGCACACATGTCTTGTGAGTTTCTTTCTTTACCCTTACCTTGTTTTTTTTATATATACAGTGAGGACACTGTAATGATTAAGTATGGGGTGGGGGAAGGGCTTACTTCATGCATATTTGATCATATTTGACATTATGTGTGCATTATTTCTTCGAATTGCTACATGGCTATTTTGGAATGCATTATCTATTTATGTGCTTATATGCATGTTTTCCAAAATTTTGAGAAAAATGACCCCCATTGAAAATTTGAATAATGTCATGGAAGCTTTATTGAACTCGACGATGCAAAATTAGATTCATTAGAGATATAGCATGAAATTGCCTAGTAAAGGGAAGTCACAATGAAGTGCATTATTTCTTGAAAACCATGAAAGGAGGTAAAATTTGAAATTGCTTTTGACATGTTGCGTGATAAGATGATGGAGGACTTTATATTTCCATATAATGCTCATTACTTGAATCCTAGCCTTACCTATGCTTATGCATCACAAAAGCCATATTACGCCTTATTTCAATTATTGCTCCACCTGTTCTAAAATATTGCCATTCTTTACCCTATCCGGGGATTATGTTGAGAATGATGTTACATTATGGAGATTGTTATATGGTTGTTGTGTTTATCATTATTGGAGTTTGGCAGGAAATTGTTTGAAAGATATGGAAAATTTAATGAGTGAAAGAAAATCCAATCACCTCAGGAGATAAAGGTAGATTGACCCTGCTCTCTGAGATAATAGTTTGGAGAGATGGGACGCATTGTGAGGAGTCCAAAGCACTAAGTATCCGGGGCCATTCATGACACCCATGTTTGCGACTCGCGAGAAGGCAGTGCTGAGGTTAGAGAGGTAAAAGCATTATTATTGAGAAAAGCATTATGAAAGGTGATGAATCAAATGGAGAAGGAATGTGGAAATTCAAGTTTGGAAATACTCCATTTCCCCGGATCATTAAGCACCACATTGCTAGAAATTGCCCACCTTTTAGCCTTTTACCAAATCTACTCCTTGTTTGAGCTTAAATTAAAATCCTCTTGATTATCAATGCTTTGTCACTTATGAATGTTTTGCATAACCCTTCTTTTTATGAGTAGATGTTGCTTTTACATGTTTGCACATGCATGAATCTGTGACACTAGTACCTTTTCGAGGATGGTAATTGATTGCAGGGTTATATAAGAATGAATCTAAGATGTTGAGAGTTTTTGATTTCTTCCCCTGAATGACAAATAGAAGTATTGCTTGAGGACAAGCAAGCTTAAGTATGGGGTGTTTGTTGTGAGCTGAATCTGCCATGCTTTACAGTAACTTTTATATCGATTTCTACATGCATTTCATTCATTTGGGCTAAGATAAGTACAGAACCTATGTAGTTTATGTTTATTTGCCAAATTATGGAATCTACACTAGTTTCTGTTTAATTCGCAGAAATCGAGGCATATTACAGCAATTCTACAGAAGGTCGAAAAAGCTCGGAAAACCGCTACAGAAGTCCAAGGTCAAAGCAGCGGAACCAAACTAAAAGTCAAGGCTACTCGATCTCGAGTGGGCCCTACTCGACATAGACGAGCATGTCCGAGCACAGCCTTGTCGACAAAGCCTGATCGAGAGCCAGACCAACCCGGCTCCGGGCCCTACTCGATCTCGAGGACCACTAGTCGAGATCGAAGAAGCCTCAGCGCCACGCCCGGGGTTGACGAGAAGAAGAGCTGGTCGACAAGCCGAGGACGAAGCCGAGGACGACCAGGAGCACTCGCTGCCAGCGACTCGACTCGCTGCAGCGGACCGCTCGCTGCCGCGGAAAAACTCGCTGCCAGCGGGAGAGGCAACTCGCGGAAGCGGAAAGAAAGAGTCCTACTCGACATCGACTAGGGTTTGTCGAGGTCGACGACGCCCAGGAGCCTTGTCCGAGCCTTGCCGAGTAGAGCAACTCGAGGAAGCCTAGTCGACAGAGCCATCCTACTCGACATCGACTAGGGTTTGTCGAGGTCGACGACGCCAGTGAGCCAGGACCGAGCCACATCGAGTAGATCTAGCCGAGGAAGTCCAGTCGACGAACCACCCTACTCGAGGTCGACGAGCCGTGGTCGAGGTCGAGTAGAGCCGTTTCCAGAAACTTCTCGACGAAGACATATCCGACTAGACTTGGGATTGCTTGGGCGCAAAGGAGTCGATTTGGCCGAGATTCTATCCAAATCTATCAAGTTCTCTCCAAGGAGACAAGATCTATCAACATCATGAAGACTTACCCTATTCAGTTTTATCTTTTCCTTTTAAATTTATTTCCATAAAACAACTTATTTATCCTTTCAAGTTTTAGATATAATTTTAGATAGAGATAGATATCTTCTTTCCTAGAATAGCTAGGGAATGAAGCCTATAAATAAGGCCCTAGGGGCTCAGTTTTAATCATCAATTTGGAGAGAGAGACAAGTAGTTCCACAGAGACAGTTTTGGGAGTTCTAAGGTTTTTAGGGTTTTGGCTTTCTGCGAAAGTTGATTGCCAGGATTGTAAAGGCTTTTTGCAATTTAGTTCTTTTCATCAATCAATGTCTGTTATTGCAATGAGGCGTGAGTAGACCACCCACTTCTGGGGCTGGGGTGAGCCCAACGGTGGCCATGTGAGGCGATACGATAAAGGTCAGATCTTTTTGTGCGATTCATCTTCTATCCCTATGAGCATGATTCTTTTGCGAGAGTTGAAGGTGATCCTTGTTTGTGTTATTGAAGCGAAAGTGATCTTAATGCAACTTGGATTAATTATGTGAAAAAGGGTTAGTAACAATTAGGGTTTATGCGAAAGCCTCTATATGCCTATTTGTTAATAACGAAAGTTATTTGAAGGAAAGCATGATCTTTTATGCCTTTGTGTGTTACTTTGCATGGTTATCGTTGTGGTGTTGAAACCCTGGCTTTGGAAGTCTTTTAGCATATTGAGTTTATTTCTGTCGAAATTCTGAGTTTTGTTCGAGATTCTGCAAATTAAAGTTTCTGTTTCTTGTCGACATAGAGTAAGTCTTGTCGAGATCGACGAGCCTCTGCCTTTGCTTTTAAGTTTCTGCTTTGCTTTGTCTTTTGTGTTTTGCTTTGTTCTTTGCTTTTGTTTTTCTGCTTTTATTTATTTCTTTCCTTTCTGTCTTTCTGTCCTTTCTGCTGCTTCTGTGAGAATTTGCAGCTACCTGAGAACTGCTGACGTGCTTCCTCGTGGATTCGATCCTGACTATTCTCTTACTACAACGGGAGGAACTCTTGTATTTATTTGCTGAGATAGGGAAGTCAGTCTGAACTTTATTTCATATTTATTTCATACTTGACCATCCTCCTGCAACAACAATCATCTCCCCCTTTTTGTCTTTCAACAAAGGAGGAGGTAAAACAGTAACCAAAAGTTTTAAAATAGTTTCCAAAAGCCAGCAATGTTTCAGATTTAGAGATAGGTTACAGTAGGGAAGGGTTAAGCTTCATCGTCCGGAGCATCATCAGTGAGCCTCATCCACAGACCTTGCAACAACTTGGTTATCCCGCTTATCTCCGTCATAAACTCCTTGTGCAGCTCCTTGAGATCCAGGCGAACTTCCTCCAATCCCAACTCCAGGTTGTCCATGCGTTCATCAACGGTTGAGGCAGTGGGAAGAACTTTTGAAGGAGAGGCAAGACTCCAAGTCCCTTGGGGGGACCGAGTGATGCCAATCTTTTCAAGGCTCTTGGAGTCGAACTTTCCCATATGATGCTGTTGTTCTTCATTTTTGAAATTGATTCCAGAAGCTTTGAAGATATGGGTCAAAAGGCTGGAAAAGGGGAGGGGAGTTCCTTTTCTGGCTTTTCTAGCATGAGCCATGGATCCAAGGATAGTGTTGGCCAGATCAAGGTCAAGGCCATTTAGGATTCGATAAAGTAGGACCATGGCATTATCAGTAAGGAGCGAGCCAGAGTTAAGACGGGGTAAGAGGCAACGAACAATGATGTTGAAGTTAATTTTTGCCTCTAAGGTAAGGGATGAGTGAGTTAGCTGTTTTGAGGTGCTGGTGGATGCTTCGGGTAGGAGATATTTGGATCGAGCAAGGGTGATGCACTGTTCTTTTGTGGGGTTCTCGGGAGAGGGTGGACAAGGTCTAGGTAGGCCAAGGAAATCAGCAAAGTCAATGGAGTTGAACGAGATTCTAACCCCTTTGACGATGGATTCCAAAGACCAACCGTCGACATTGTTTTTGGCTTTTAGGTTTATGTAGAACAGACGGGTGAATTGGGGATAATAGACAGATTCAAGGTTGAGAAGGGTCCAGGCAGGGGATTGTTTGATTAGAGAGATGCAAGGTAAGTTCAAAGCTTCAAAGAACTCAAGATCTAAAAAATCGGAACAACAAATCCTACGAGTTCGAAACTCATCTACTCATTTTCCAGTCGTTTCAGCATTTTCAAACCATGAAAAGGGTAAGGATTGATTTACCTGGATGTAGGCGGGTGGGTCAGCATTCTTCCTACGAGCAATTGTTGGAGCAGCTCTCTTGGCAGGCGCCTCAAAGCCTCTGAGGGTACCCTTCCTGTTGCGCTTTGGAGAGAGAGGCTTGACAACTGCTGGGGCTTTCCGCTTCTTTGGAGACGGGGGAGGAGGAGAAGGAGAAGGAGAGGCAACATGTTCTGGCTCCTCTTCCTCCTCGTCCTCAGACCCCGAGTCCTCAACGGACCCCTCATTGTTGTCGCCTTCAGCATTCTCGTCATCACCGGTCTCATCATCATCCTCTTCTTCTTCCTCTGGTTCCTCCTCAGTGGGAACTTCTGCCTCGGCCTCTTTCTTGATTCTCTCAGCCTCCTCCTCGACAAGCTTCCTTGCCTACTCGGCCTCTTCTTCAGCCTTCTTCTTCCTTAAAGCTTCTTCTTCGGCTTCCTTGGTTGCATCCCTTTCCAGAATGGCATCGAGATCCTCCTCTTCCTCATCCACCTCTTCAGGGATGACCTTCTTTTTCCCTTTCTGCTTCGCACTCAGAGGCTTCTTAGCAGAGCGTTTTTGAGAGCCCTTGGAAACAACAGTCGTGCTCTCAGCGATGGTGCTCTGGACAAAAGTAGGGACGATGGCTTGAGGAGTGGGTTCAAGTGTCGGGGAAGTAGCAGGGGCCTGGCCTCCCTTGGGGGTGGCGCCAAGTCTTTTGGGAGTGGAAGCTTTCTTTGATTTAGGAGCCATGGAGGTAATCGGCTAGGGTTTCAGGATAGTTTGAGAGGTTGAAGAAAGAGAATTTGGAATGGTTTGGATAAGTCTGAATTTGTGAGGAAGTCGGGTACATAATTGGGTTTAAGTAGAGTGAGGTGATGGAGTTAATTGGACATGTTTAGAGTTCGAAGGATAGTAATCATAACATTGCCAATTTGAAAATTTTCCAATTCAAATTTCAAATATTTTTCCTAACCACTTTAAAATAGGGGGGAAAATCCGAAATTATTTTGTTCCAAAAATATCTCAACGGACAAAAATATGTGACGAATAAAATTTTAAAATCTGTTTAAAATATACTTGATCAAATATCTAAAAAGATATTAACCAAATATATGTGATCCGATATCTGTAATCTACCATTTAGTTCGCAAACCTTGACATAATTCTCAAAGGTCTTGACACTGAGTAGAGTTTATCTTTCGTAAAGGGAAACCTCCCCCTACGAAAGTGCATCCTTGTTAAGCATCCCAATCTCTCGTCTAATGAAGGTGAACCTGTCCTCTGCCAAAGGCTTAGTAAAAATGTCAGCCCATTGATAATCAGTTGAAATGAAGGAAATGGACACATCACCTTTTTCGACATGGTCTCTAATGAAATGATGCCTTACATCAATATGTTTGGTCCTTGAATGCTGAACATGATTCTTTGTAATGGAGATGGCACTTGTATTGTCACACTTAATGGGAATGCCTTTGAGGTTGATGCCAAGATCTCGCATTTGTTGAGCTATCCAAAGGATTTGAGAGCAGCATGCTCCAGCTGCTATGTATTCGGCTACTGCAGTGGATAGGGCAACTGAGTTTTGTTTCTTAGAGTGCCAACTGATCAAGGATGCTCCTAAGAATTGGCAACATCCTGATGTGCTCTTCCTATCCACCTTATAGCCTGCAAAATCTGCATCAGAATACCCAATTAATATGAAATCCTTTTGCTTTGGGTACCATAGTCCAAGCTCCTTAGTGCCATTGAGATATCGGAAGATCCTCTTCACATCTACGAGGTGAGATTCTTTAGGATCAGCTTGAAACCTAGCACACATGCAAACACTAAACATGATGTCAGGTCTACTAGCTGTGAGATATAGTAAAGATCCAATCATTCCTCGATACTCCTTTTGATTGACACTTTTCCCAGTCTTGTCTTGATCTAGAGATAATGTTGAGCTCATGGGTGTGTTGGCTACTTTGGATTGATCCATCTTGAACTTTTTCAAGAGATCCTTAGTCTATTTGCTTTGGTTGACGAAGATCCATTTCCTGGATTGATGAACTTTTAATCCCAAAAAGAAGTTGAGTTCACCCATCAAGCTCATCTCAAATTCACTTCACATAATGTCAGAAAATTCCTTGCACAAAGATGTGTTAGTAGCACCAAATAATATATCATCAACATAAATTTGAATAACCAAAATGTCCTTTCCTTTGGTTTTGATAAAAAAGAGTCTTGTCGATAAACCCCCTTTTAAAATCATTTTCTAAAAGATATTTTGACAAGTGCTCATACCAAGCTCTTGGAGCTTGTTTCAAACCATAAAGCGCTTTGTCAAGTTTATAAACATGATTAAGAAATTCCAGACTTTCAAAACCTGGGGGTTGAGCCACATATACTTCTTCCTCGAAGAAACCATTAAGAAAAGCACACTTGACATCCATTTGATATAACTTTATGCTCATAAAAGATGCAAATGCTAATAAAATGTGAATGACTTCAAGCCTGGCTACGGGAGCAAAGGTCTCCTCGTAGTCAATACCTTCCTCTTGATTGTAGCCTTGAGCAACAAGCCTTACCTTGTTCCTCACGATCTTACCATTCTCATATAGCTTGTTTCGAAATACCCATCGTGTTCCAATGACTGATTGATGCTTTGGCCTAGGCTTCAAGGTCCAGACTTTGTTCCTTTCAAATTCGTTAAGCTCACTTTGCATAGCAATGATCCAGTCTGGCTCTTGAAGGGCCTCATCTACCTTCTTTGGTTCAATAAGAGAAACAAACGCGTGAAAAGCACAAAGATCTTTAAGTTTAGAGCGAGTTTGAACACTAGAAGTAGGGTCAGAAATGATATCCTTTAATGAGTGTGATGAGGAGTATTTGAATTTCCTTTTGCTAGTCTCAGCTCCTTGATTCGTCACACCAGTAGGATTGATTTGTGGTATATCTGACTCTGTGGTCCTGTTAGGTTCAGTTACAACAGTTTCTGACGTTTCAACACTGTTGGATTGGACACCAAGGGCTTTGGACGAATCTTCAACACCTTGGGCCAATTCTTTAGTGTTGAGAATCTGTTCCTACATGTTCCTCTTCTCTGTGTTCTTGGTAGCAGCATCATCACCTTCCTCGTTCTCTGCATGGATGTTAAGATCTATATCTGCAACATTTTCACTCAAAGAACCGTCATTGCATTCATCAAATATAACATGTATACTTTCTTCAACTAACTGGGTCCTTTTATTGAAGATTCTATAAGCTTTGCTACTTGTGGAGTAGCCAAGAAATATACTTTCATCACTACGCGCATCAAATTTTCCAAGGTTATCTTTTCCATTGTTATGAACAAAACAAGTACATCCAAAGGGTTTAAAATAACATATAAGTGGTTTGCGGCATTTGAAAAGTTCATAAGGAGTTTTCTTTAAGATAGAACGAATAAGACAACGATTCAAAATATAGTTAGCTTTGTTAAGAGCTTCAGCCCAATAGGTTTTAGGTAATGCATTTTCTAAAAGCATAGTCCTGGCCATATCCTCTTAGGTGCGGTTTTTTCGTTCCACAACCCCGTTTTGTTGAGGTGTCCTAGGAGCAGAAAAGTTATGGGAGATGCCATATTTAGCACAAAACAAATCAAACTGAAGTTGATCAAACTCCCTACCATGATCACTTCGAATTGACACTATAGGCTCGTTTCTTAAAGTTTGCAACTCCTTACAAAGTTTTGAAAACTCAAATAAGGCCTCTGATTTTTCTTTTAAAAATGCAACCCAAGTATATCTAGAAAAATCATCAACAACGACTAGCATGTACTTTTTACCATTGGGAGATTTGACTCGCATAGGACCACATAAATCCATATGTAAAAGTTCAAGAGGTCTAGAAGAACTTACAACCT
This sequence comes from Persicaria tinctoria, assembly GCA_037127255.1. Lineage (NCBI taxonomy): Eukaryota > Viridiplantae > Streptophyta > Magnoliopsida > Caryophyllales > Polygonaceae > Persicaria > Persicaria tinctoria. Next base: position 35,388,299 of record JBANSL010000015.1, on the reverse strand, counting down.
TTTTCGGTTTGAAAGAGCTACGTGTTTGTTTACCTCGTGTGCATGCATTGCACATATCAATACCTTTGAAGTCCATCTCAGGTAGCCCTCTCACAAGCCCTTTAGTCACAAGCTTCTGTAGTTTGTGTTGACTCACATGACCGAGTCTCCTGTGCCAGAGCTTTGGATCGTCCGTCAAAGCCTTTAAACAGGTTAAGCTTCCTTGTGCCACTTGATCAGCATTTATAGCGTATATATTGTTGTAACGATATGCATTCAGTATAACTTCACCTGTATCTTCTCTGCACACTAGACATCTTTTCTTGTTAAATCTGACATTGTTGCCACTATCACATAATTGAGAAACACTAAGCAAATTATACTTTAAACCATTCACAAGATAGACATTTTTAATACTATGGTTGGAATCACTCCCAACGCTAACAATACCAACTATGTCACATTTTCCTTTGTCACCAAGAGTGATTGTTCCTGTGGATTGCTCCTTTAGATCATGAAAGAGAGAACTCTTCCCACTCATATGCCTCGAGCATCCACTATCAATAATCCATTTGTACTCCTTCACCTTGGTTATCTCCTGCAAAACAAACATCAACCTTTGTGGCTAGACCAATAAGCAAATTTGGATTCATTATTGGGATAAACCATATTTGGTAAAATAGTACCTTTTGGGACCCAAACTTGTGTTATCCGTTCTTTTCTCAAATGAACAGGAAATGTATTGCGAATGATATATGAATCCTTTCTTCTATAGGGGCAGGTCTCTTTTACATGTTCCTTTCTAGCACAGTGGTGACATATAGGAGAGGTTCTGCTTCCTTTTGCCTTCACAAAGGTGGTAATGTGCTGCTTCTTTAAAAACCTTGGATTGTAACCAATACCACTTTTGTTTAGAGAACTTTGTTGCTCACCAAACATCCTATCAAGAGTGCCTTTGGATTTGGTAAAACTTATGAGGGTTGTCTGTTGGTCTTGAATCTTATTATTCAGGGATATCTTCTCGTTCCCTAAGTCATGATGTTCACTTCTTAGAGAGGAGAGATCTTGCTTGAGTTCAGATTTCTCTGAGTCAAGAGTCTTGACTTTAATGTCAAGACCTGAATAACAAGCTTCAAGACTTTTGACCCTCATAGACAGATCCTCAATATTTCTTTCCTGGTCCACAATTCTCTTGATAAGAATGTTAGTCTGGGCAATAAGTTTCTCTTCATTGGCAATCATATTAGAAAGGAATTCCGATAATACCTCTTTTGGACTTGCCATAAGTTCTCTTACAGTTGCTTCAAGCTTCTCATCGTGGGATTCATCTTCTGAGGCCATAAGACAAATATTGGCCTTCTCATCATCGGAGTCAGAGTCAGAATCGCTCCAAGTTGCCACCATGACTTTCTTTTTCCATTTGTCACCCTTCTTGGACTAACTCTTTGTCTTTTGAGGGCAATCCTTCACAAGATGATCTGTTTCACCACATTCAAAACAAGACAAAGGTTTAGTCTTCTTATCATACTTGGTGTATTGAGGCTTACCTCGAAATTTAGAAGACTCTGATCCATCCTTGTTGTTGAATTGTTTCTTCATTTTGAGGATTCGAGCAAGGCCTCTTGTGATAAGAGCAAAAGAATCATCCTCATCGTCATCCTTATCTTCGGAATCAGATCCATCTTTGGGCTCATCCTTCTTAGACTTGAGTGCCAAGTTTTTAGTGCTTGCTGGAAGTTCTCCATCGTCTTCATTAAGGATCGTCTCATGCGTGATCAGTTTCCCAAGCAGGTAATCAAGGGGCAGAGTAGTGAGGTCTTGGGATTCCTCTATGGCTGTTACTTTAGGACCCCACTTTTCTTTTGGGAGACACCTTAATATCTTTCTTACTTTCTCAACGTTTGTAAAGCTCTTGCCGAGGGAATCAAGGTTGTTGGTGATTTCTGTGAATCGTGTGAACATGGCCTTGATTGACTCATCAAACTTCATTTAGAAAAGCTCATACTTTCGAAGGAAGATGCTGATCTTGGTGTCCTTCACTTGGCTGGTTCCCTCATAGGTGATGACCAGCTTGTCCCAAATCTCTTTAGCGGACCTACAAGATGAAATACGGTTAAACTCATCAGTGCTAAGACCACAATATAGTAAGTTAATAGCCCTGTAGTTTTTGGAGATGAGTTCAAGATCTGCTTGGATGTAATCAGACTCCTTCTTTGCGACTTTGGTTCCATTTGGTCCGTCTTTCTCTGGAATATTTGGCACATTCTCTATAATGTTCCAGAGTTCCAGATCCTGGTCTATGATGAACATCTTCATCAATGATCTCCAGTGGACAAAGTTGTTTCCTACAAAGAGTGGTGGTCTGCTGGTAGACCTTCCTTGTGCAAATCCTCCGCTTGCTTCACCAGATATGATCAAAAACTCACAAGATTGTGAGATCAAAGGTAGTGAGTAAAGCTCTGATACCAATTGAAGTTTCGATAAAGTAAAACAAAGTAATATAGAAATACTCTAGAAGGGGGGTTGAATAGAGTATGCCGGTTTTTCGCAGATAGTCTCAAGACTTTTGAAGCTCGTGCAAAACCCTTTGAGATTAGACTTAGTCTTTTCTCTGAAAACCTGAATCACAAAGTTAAATAATCGAACTAAGTGCGGAAATAAGGTAAAGCAGTAAATAAAGAAGTCGATGAGTTGTTTACGAGGTTCGGTACGAACTTGGCCTACGTCCCCGCCTAGGGTTCTTCCACAACCCTAGGATTCCACCGGCTTTTATTGATTCACAAGACTTAGGATCCTAGTAGCTCCCCGAGAAGCCTCTCTCCTATACAATTACAATCTAGTCAACTCACGTTCCCTTGGAGTCCTAGACCAATCTAGAAGAGCCTCACCTCTCTATGCTATCTAGTACAATCCTTTTACACTTAGTGAATCAATCGCCTAGTGTTCACTTCCTGAGTTACAAACTCTTGAGTATAACACTATAATAAAATATATACTATAAGCTCACTTTGTAACTCTCAAATGCTTTGAAATGAAATAACAGACTCTTAAGGACTAGCTGAGAGCACACGAAGAACACAGATCTCGCTTGAAGGCTTGAGTGTATGAAAGCTTGTGTTCAACGAATGTATGACTGTTTTCTTCTTCCTTTTCGTTATATTGAAACGAATCGGCGCCTAAGAATCTTCACCAACGGCTATACTTGATCATGGCTTGAGTTGGATCTTCTATCTTTGGAAACTTCGAAGGCCGTGATCTTCCGATTTGAATCTTCTCCAATTTTCAACATAGGGAAGGAAATAATATTCGAAAATACTTCCTGAAAGGTTAGTGTATATATAATAATATAATGGAAGCATATAATAACATAAAATAATATTCGAACATAATATCATACAGAACAGGTTTTGTTTTTCATCAACACTGCTAAAGCTTCAAGACCTTTGACACAAACAGACTGTCAAGGCCTTTGAAACTTATTACAATTTTCATCAAGGGATGGAGTTATCACCATGCTTTTGCTAGTGGCTCCCCAGGCTTCTGTTTGAAAGCTGTAATCTTTTGGCGGAGGAGTGCTGTCTTGGTAGGAGGAAAGAATTTGTTGAGAAATTCCTGCCTTACTGCAGCCTATGTTGTCAAGGATGGTGGAGGGATACCTTCAAGCCACTTCAATGCTGGGCCAACCAGAGACCAACGAAAAGCCTTCATCATGACATATTCCAAAGTGGTACCTTCAGCAAGAGTACGACACATATCAGAAAAATTGGTAATATGTTGAAGAGGGCATTCATTAAATCTACCATAGAAAGCATTATTTTTAATCTCAATTAGGAAAGGAGTGAGAATTTCAAAGTTATTTTGAAGGATTAGAATGGCCGATTCAGGCACGACGAGAGTCGGGTGCATGTAATCCTCCGCAGTGGTAGGGTATTGGGCAAGCCCAGCTTCCACCTGCCTTCTTTGCTCAGCTTCCTCTGTAGTGTGTGCTCTCTCATCGGTGAGAGCAGTATCCTTGGTGGCTAGTTCCCTCTGAAGCCTCTCAATCATCTCAACTTGTATTTCGGCAGTCACCATGATCCTTTTCAGTTTAGAATGGATGTGTATAAGTCGCTCCGGATTGTCTAAGGCGTCAAACTCAGGTGGTTAACCAGAATGGCGCATACACTTGCAAAAGCAAAACTTAAAGGAAAAAAAGTGAGATCTAACTACCTAAGGTGCGAATGATTCCTTCCCCGGCAACGGCGCCAATTTGTTGTAGGGAGGAAATCGAGTTCAAAATATAATGAAATAGATCAAACCAGATTTGTGCCCACGCAAATGATTACAAGACCTCCTCCTGATGCAGCAGTGGGAAGTCAGGATCGATCCTCGAAGAAGCGTGTCAGCGAATCTCAGAAAGTGGAAAGATCGCACAAGAAAAATAGACAGAAAGATAGAAATAACAGAGAAAAGCGGAAAAGAAAGAAAAGGCAGAAATTTTGGTCGATATCGACCACTATTGCTCGATATCGAGTAAACAAATTGGCTAACAATGCACGAAATTGACTCAATAGAAAGCAGACAACTCGATCTCGACAAAACTTCCTCTACGTCGATAAAAATCCTCGATGTCGACCTAACTTCTCGAGATCGAGTAACAACAGTAACTAAATATTGCAACCTTTCCGAACACATAACACGATTTTCGATGAAATAAATCAATAAACTAAAGACTTCCAAGATCAGGGTTTCAACACCATAACGTAACTATGCAAAGTAACACATAAAGGCATAAAAGGTCATGTTTTTCATCAAATAACTTTCGTTATTAACAAATAAGAACATAGAGGCTTTCGCATAAACCCTAATTGTTACTAACCCTTTTCATATAATTAACCCAAGTTGTATTAAGATCACTTTCGCTTCAATAACACAAACAAGGATCACCTTCAATTTTCGTAAAATAATCATGCTTATAGGGATTGAAGACGAATTGGATAAAAAGATTAAACCTTTACCGCATCAACTCACATGGCTACCGCCGGCCTCACCCCGACCCTAGAAGTGGGTGGACTACTCACTCTTCATTATCAAGAAAGACATTAATAATAAAAGGGAATAACTTTGCATTAAAATAAAACTAAAAAAAGAAAGCTTACAACTGAACAAGTCAAATCCGCTCTCGCCTTTCCACTTTCTCTCGCCACAAGCTCTCTCTCTCTCTCTCTCTCTCTCTCTCTATGTAATTACTTGTAGCTGAAATTGAATGCTTAGAAATCGGCCTCTAAGGCTTTATTTATAGGCTTTCAATCCTTGTTAATCAAGGAAAGAAATTCTATCTATATCTACATCTATCTATCTAAATTATTAAGATTAAAAACATGGAAATAAATAAATAAATATAAAAGGAACTATATCTAATTGTGGATAAATATCTTCTCCTCTTGATAGCACTTGATAGATCTTGATGGAATTTGATCTCGAAAATATCTCCATTGGAATTTGGATAGAATCTTAACAAGACTTGGATTACTCGACGTCGGCTACTGGGTGTTTCCTCGATATCGAGTAGTTTCCTTGATATCGACCAACATTTCCTCAGTCTTCAGCTTAGTAACTCAATATCGGCCAACATGATGCTTGTCGACTTGGTTTTTACTCGATATCGAGTAGATTTCCTCGATGTCGAGCAACGTCTTTCAGCTCCAGCTTTACTCGTCGACTCCGAGATCTTGAATCAATATGGCCAATTCGATATCGACTAAAGAAAGTCGATATCGACCAACTTTCATAGCTCAGCTCGATTATGGGCAGCTTTGGTGGAAATCGACTTCTTTTACTCTAAATCGACTAAACTTGGTCGAAATCGACTAATGTGTTGTCAAGTAGATTTCCTTGCTTTCAGCTTGAGTTGTCCTGGTTTCGCTGCTCCTTGACCTCGGACTTCTGTGGTTGACTTCAAGTTTTTCTTCCTTTCTCAGAACTGCTGTAAATTGTTTCGATTTCTGCGAAATTAAACAGAAACTGGTGTAGATTCCATAATTTGGAAAAGAAGCATAAACTACATAGATTCTGTACTATTCTAGCCCAAATGTATGAAATGCATGCAGAAATCGATATAAAAGTAACTATAAAACATGGAGAATTAGGCTCACATCAGTCTCCAAGTGTATGGAGGCAAAGGCCACCAAAACTGATAATGCTCGTGTACTTGCAAAGTTCTTGAAAAGTTTATTTACTAGATTTGGAATACCAAAAGACCTTATCGGTGATAGGGGAACTTACTTTTGCAATAGGACTGTGAGTCCTTTGCTAAAAATGTACAATGTGACTTAGAAGATCTCAACTACCTACCACCCATAGACCAATGGGCAGGGGGATTTATGAATCATGAAGTAAAAAGTATTTGGAGAAGAGTGTTGCTCCAAATTGCAAGGATTTGAGTCTCCGACTCGATATCGCACGACTTACAAGACAACCATTGAGATGTCCCCCTTTTTCATTGTCTATGGAAAGCCACGCCACTTGTCGGTAGATCTTAAACACAAAGCCTATTGAGCTATCAAAAAAGCAAACATGGATGCAACAAAGGTTGGAGAACTCAGGAAGCTTCAAGTTCAAGAATTAGAGAAGATACGATGGGATGCCTGTGACAATGCCATGATCTATAAAGACAAGACAAAAAACTGGCATGATAAGTATATTTTAAGAAAGGAATTTCACCTAGGGAATTTGGTCCTGTTGTATGTGTCAAGATTTAATTTTTCCGTAGGTAAGCTTGGTTCTAGATGGCCAAGCCTTTACTTGGTAATTCATGTTTACCCTCACGGTGCGGTAAACAATAAAAACTTAATTGATGGAGACATCTTCAAAGTGAATGGTCACAAGCTCAAGAAGTATCACGAGGACATCTTCAGCAAGTCATGGATGATTGGCATTTGGAGGACCCACCTGATGAGCAATAGATGATTCACTACGTCTAGCCAAGGATGTAAAACAAAGACGCTTCTCGGGAGGCAACCCAAGGTAAGTTTTAAATTTTCTTTCATAATAATTATTGGCTTTGTTATTTCAGCTATTTAGGATGATTTTCATAAGTTCTATTCGGATATTTTTCATTAGAAACTAACATTTCAAGGATTAAATGGAGAAAGTTTGGAGGTTCTTGGAAAACAACACAACTGGTGCCGCTGCTGGCCTCATTTAGTAGATTTCTTCGGGCCGCCGGGTGTGCGAAATAAGGGGCCCAGAAATATTTTTAAACCCTTATTTCTTTCTCATTCCTTTGCTCACATCGAAACCTTTAACCTCCACAACCTCAAACATCTAAGCTTTCTCCTTCACCACACACCACCGCGATCACGTCCAAATGTTGCTCTGATTGTCATTCGTCCCGCACACTAGAAATCTCCATATCTCGATCTACAAGATCCCCCATTCTTTTCAACTTTCCTTCCCCTTCAAAGACTTCCATATTGAAGGTGCCAAGGGCTGTGAAAACAGCCCTTGGCACCTTCCATCTTCGGACCACTGATTTTGGATTTTTGAGTACCATTATACCCACTGTCTGTATCACCGACGCCTGCCGCTTCTCCAAATTATGAATTTCGGTTGTTTTTATAATTTTTCGATCCTCTTTTTTGTCGAATTCCATCATGACTTCATTCCTGAACATGATTGCACTTGATAACATGCAAAATTAGATGAGACTGCGTTTGGTTAGTTTAGAAAGTCGAAAGTATTTGACCACTAAGTTTTTCGATCATTCGACATTCATCGAAATTGGCCTTGTAGAGCCTTGCCGAACGCATTTGGGTAAAGGTGGGGTTGGGATTCTGATTGTTATACATGAACTGACTTATCCAGATTTGATTAGAGAGCTTCTATTGACCCTAGAGGTCCATGAGGATGGTAGTCTTGAATTCTCGTTGATGGGTAGGCATTTTCGATCTTCAAAGACCCATTTGAGGCATTTCCTATACCACAAGGCCACCGATAGACAACTGGAGGAGAATCCTCTCCTATCCCAGGCCTGTTGATACTTGGGAAGCATCTAATGGTACCCCGTGGAAGACTGGCGGGGGCAATTACAACAATTCCATCACTCACCTCGCCTTTCATCTCTGTCATAAGATGCTGAACAACACCTTTTTTGAGCAGAATGAAATGAACAAGGTTTTACTGAAGAGTTGGGCTGCCCTATATTATCTGATGCCGGAGAATGATGTTACGCCAGATTGGGTTCAGTTGTTTTTGTATGCTTGCACTGATATGTTGATAGGGGGACCGCAGATAGACACACCCACCATAGGCTTCGGAGGTGTCATTACCCTCATCGCCTTTTGCTGTTGAGTTGCTTTTTAGGATCTGCCACCCATGGCGGGGGACTCCCGCCTATCCTTGGCGACATGGGTCTTTATAGCTTGAAGGCGGGAGCACAGAAGGAGCACATCATCCGCTTGCCTACTGAGTTGCCCATGAGACATTCCATCTTTGATTTCAAACTTCATTCTAAGCTTCTGGGAATTTCTGATAACTTTGAGGAGGAAAAGGAGGAGCCTTCATCGGCTGCTGATGAGGCAGAGTGGTAGATGCCACTCTCTTCCTTTTGAAGGGGCGAGTTCAGATGAGCGAGGGCTGGCGATTCTAACACGGATATGAGCTATCATTCCTCCTCCTCCTCCCACTTAGGCCAATATGTGTGGCTCTTGGATGATATCCATTAGATGCAGATCACTCAAGGCATAGAGTTCAGACAATAGCATTAGGACCTCCTCTAGCGCCAGGATCCACACGCTTCTAGGTGGCATCAGGCTCATGCCTCACTTTACCAGCACTAGGAGGAGCATGCTAGTGCCCTTTCCCCTTTCTAGTCCAGCTTTGATACTTTTTTTCCAGCAGTTCCAACAGTATTACCTGTTTTAGCCGCCACCTAGTGAGTTGTATCATCCCTCTTCCTCACACCTGAATATCATTCATTGTTCTTTCTGTTTTTTAATTGAGGACAATGCCATCTTTAAGTGTGGGCAAGGGAATTGGTAGTTTAGTTAGTGCATGTTTACATTTCAGTTTCATGTTTTAGTTTGATAAGTTTTTGCACTTAAAAAACTATGAAAGTTATGCATGATCTAATATTGAGTTTTACAAATGTCATAAATCACAACAATACAATGCATTGCATACATATGTACGACCCCATATGGTTATGTTTGTCCTCTATTTCTGTTCTACACGATCATAGAAATCCCATGACAGTTTTGGATTATTTGAGCTGAATCACCTAATATTGAGTTTTACGAATGGAGATTATGGAATGTGAATTAAATTGAGCTTACGTGATTGTTAGGGAGGAAAATCAAGTATGAAATAAATATAAAATATAAATCTCAAACCAATCCCTGAACCACGCAAATAAAATTAGAAGACTTCATCCCGTTGTAGTGGAAGGGAATCAGGATCGTGTCCATGAGGAAGGGTGTCAGTGCTCGTCTTTCTTATTCCAAAATGCTCTCGCAATCGACCATAAAGTCCTCGATGTCGAGTAATAACACTCGATATCGACTACCACAGTCGGCTTTCCCTGCAACTCAGCACAACTGAAAACGAAAACAGCTAATGTCGAGTACAATGGTACTCGACGTCAACTACAGTACTCGAGATCCACTAAAACTTATCGAGATTGAGTGCATCAGTGCAGAATAAAAACGTAACCTTTGCGGATGAAAATAAAACAGAAGCAAACACGAAATTGGTAGATTGAATTCAATAAACGAAAAGCTTCCAGAATCGGGGTTTCAACACCACAACGATAACCATTTAAGAATAATGCCGAAGATATAAAAGGTAATGCCTTTTCATCAAATAACTTTCATCATTAAGAAAGGAGAGAACAATTCTATCTAAATCTAAAACTATCTATCTAAAAGCTTAAGGTAAAACTTTGTAAATAAAGGAAATAAAACAATTAGAATCTCCTTGGGTAAATATGGGAAGTTACTAATGTGGATAAATCATCCTTTGACTTAATAGATCTCCGTGCCTTGCATGGTAAGTAATCCAAATATCCGAATTTGTGCTGGACTTCGACACGGACTAGGCGCCAGGTGTACTCACTACAACCAATTTTTTTTTTTTGCCACGCTAGTTAGCAACGGCATAGGTTTTTCATTTCCAATGGGGTGTTTTTGCCATGAGTCAAGCGACGAAACCTCATCATCCAATCATCCACCACCGCCCTCTACCATTAAGAGCGAGAGAGATTAGGGTTTGAGAGACAGTGACCGATCTCAGATCGATTATTCGTGAGAGCTCGAGGGAGTTTCCATGGCTGACAAGTCCCTAACGCAAAAAGCTTCGGTAGAGAGATACCTCGAGTGCGAGCCATACTAGGAGCAATTATTTAGCTCGAGATCCAACATGCGAGCGAAGAAGAACTCGATGTATCTTTTCTCAGGCCACCATTGTTCTATTGTGCATCTCTGCATACTATTCAGATTTCGAATTCGCCTCAGGTTTGCAGGTATGTGGTCTCTCTATTCCATTCTAGGTTGCTAATTTATTGAATTGGTGATAACTTTTGGTAGGCTTTGGTGTATGAGATTTAAAATTGGATGTACTCTTCCTCGACATCGAGTAAGACTTCTCGACATCGAGTAGAATTGTGCTCTGCTCTCCTCTCGTGTACTCGTCCTTGATCTCAACTAGGACTCGGACTCGATGAGTACTCGACATGTAGAAAACTACTCGACGTCGAGTAGTTTTGTGCTCCTCGAGTGATGCTACGCTCGACTGGGTAATTTCGACCAAGAGGTACTCGACATCGACAAGTCTAGTCGAAGTCGACTAGTTCTGTCGAGTACCTTCTTCCTTGTTTTATGCTCGATATGTCCTGGCTCAGCTTATGCTTGACCTTGGACTTTCTGTAGTAGACCTCGAGCTCTTCCATGGTTTTCTCCCTTTCTCTGAATTGATGTAAAATACCCCGATTTCTTCAAATTTAAACAGAAACTAGTGTAGACCTCTATAATCGGCAAATAAGCATAAACTACATAGATTCTGTATAATTCTATCCCAATAATATGAAATGCATGCAAAAATCGATATTAAAGGTAATGTAAAACATGGAAAAATAGGCGCTCATCAAACACCCCATACTTAAGCTTGCTTGTCCTCAAGCAATACTTTTAATGGTCATACAAGGGAAGAAATTAAACTCTCAACATCTTAGATCCATTCTTATATGTCCATGCAAACAATTACTATCCTCGAAAATGTACTAGTGTAACAAATCCGTGACTGTTAATAAAAGCAACATCTACACACAAAAGGAGGGTTATGTAAAAACATTTCATAAGTGACAAATCAAAAATAATCAAAAGCACTTTAATTAAGCTCAATAAGGAGTAGATTGGTAAAAGGCTAAAGGTGGGATGTATTTGGCAATGTGGTGCAAATGATCCGGGGAAATGGAGTATTTTCCAAACATTCATACCACATTCCTTCTTCCTTTGATTTCTCACATTTCGCTCATTCGCTCAATGCTTTTTATGATATTATGCTTTTACCTCCCTAACTTCAGCACTACCTTCTCGTGAGTCGCAAACATGGGTGTCATGAATGGCCCCGGATACTTAGTGCGTCGGACTCCTCACCTTGGTGTCCCATCTTACGGAACTAACATCTCAATGCATGCAGGGTCGATCTACCTTTATCTCTTTAGGTGACCGAATTTTCTTTCGCCCATTAAATTTTCCAAAACATGATTCTCCTGCCAAACTCCAATAATGATAACAACAACAACAACACAAACACCATATGATAATCTCCATAATATGACATCAATTTCTCAACATACTCCCCGAATAAGGAAATAAGGTAAAGAAAAAGGCAATATTTAGAACATGTGGAGCAAATATGAAATGAGGCATAATAGGGCTTTCTGATGCATAAGTATAGGTAAGGCTAGGATATAGAATAAGATCATATGGAAAATATAAAGTCCTCCATCCTCTTATCGTGCATATGTCAAAAGCAAGATCAAATTTTACCTCATTTTCAAGGTTTTCAAAAAATATGCATTTCATTGTGACTTCCCTTTACTAGGCAATTTCATGCTATATTGAATCTAATTTTGCATCGTCGAGTTCAATTTAATCTATTTTTTATGAACTTTGGAAAATGATATGTAAGCGCATAGATAAATGATAATTCCAAAGATAACATGCATAAATAATTTGAGAAATATGCACAAATAAGGTCAAATATAATCAAATCTGCCCAAAGTAAGCCCTTCCCCCATCGCATACTTAAACGTTACAGTATCCTCATTGTATAAAACAAGGGTAAAGAAAGAGACTCACTAGACAGTTGTGTAGAAGCTCAAAATCGAGTGTTGAAGTTGCTACAAAAGTGGTCAATCTCGAGGGGTCTAGTCGATGTCGACTAGGAACTACTCGATCTTGAGTGTGTGGAAGCCTCAAGATAGACTTCTATCGACCACATACTCCTATGCTCCACATGGGTGCTTGACATCGAGTAGTTTACTCAACGTGGAATATTGCTGGAACTTCTCGTACCTGCAAGATTTGTTAGATAGACAATATCCACAATAGCAAAACCCAAAAATAGTATTTCAAAACAAAAACCAAAAGTAAACGTGTCTAAAAATCTAAAAATTGATTGTTTTGTTACAAGCTCTAGATTTTATAGTCGCTAGGCTGACTTCTTCTTTTTAAGCTCAGGGTGGCATCTGCAGTGCCCATGTGCCTTGGGCTTCGAACAAAACTCCATTCTTATCCATCAGTGTTAATCCTCCGGAATGGATCTTATGCACTATGAAATGTCCCAACTTTTTGTGATTGAACTTGTTCGAAGACCAATGATTCTTTGATTTTGAGACATAGACCTTGTCTCCTACTTTGTAATCTTTTGGATGGTCATTGGTAACCTTGCATAAACGCACATACCAAGGCAAACCTCTCCCATGTATAGATAAATCCTTAATTGAAATCGGGGAAGAGATGTCCTTACATTGGCCTACCTTTGCAGAATCTTCACTGGGAACCTCAGAATCTAGTCGACGTCGAGTAACATTGTTCGTCTGGTGGCTTTCTCAAAAAGGAAGGAGAAGTCGAGTTGTTGTGGATCTGGTCGACATCGAGTAGTATACTCAACGTCGAGTACTGCTCTGCCTCTGGTATGGTACTCGATGAGGGTGTAGTCACTGGAGGTGTCTGAATCTGGTCGACGTCGACTAGAGTACTCAACGTCGAGTACCTCTGGTCGAGTTCGACCCTATACTTAAGACCTGGAAAAGATTCTGAATAAAATTTAGTCGATATCGACTTACCTTGGTCGATATCGAGTAGATTCTTTATTTCCTCGTTCAGAATGGCCATAATTTTCTCCACCTGGGCTTCCATAGCCCACTTCTCCAGTTCATCGGGAGTCATATTTCTTACCTTAGGCTCTCCGCAAGTGATGTACCTGGCTGAAACTGATTTGACCTCCTCCATAGGACTTAAAGAATACTCAATTACCTCATCGTTAATGTTGAAAGTGAGTACTCCATTTTTTACGCTTATGTTGGCATCCACCGTCACTAAGAAAGGCCTTCCTAGAATAATTGGACAAGCAGGGTCCTCTCCCATATCGATAACTAAGAAATCAACATGGACAACGAACTTAGCTACCTATACTAGTACATCGTCCACCATGCCTATTGAGATGACTACAGTGTTGTTTGCCATGTATAATCGGGCATCCACAGCCTCTAAAGCACCTATCTTGACTTTGGACCAGATTGATAAAGGCATGATGCTAACGTTGGCTTCTAAGTCGCATAAAGCATTAAACTTGTATTCACTAAATCCAATAGTTATAGAAAACATACCTGGATCTGGCCTTTTCTCTGGTAGATCCATCTTACTGCATTCCTCTGCGATCTCAACCATCGATCGCTTCTTGCTTAGGATGTCTTTGAGGAACTTTAGATACAACGACATCTCATGAATAGCTTTTATAAAGGGGATGGTGACAGTGAGCCTCTGAAGCATCTTCACAAATCGCTGAAACTTCTTCTCTACTGGGTCCTTCAAAGATTTCGTGGGGAATGGCATCGTTTTCTTCTTTGTTGGTGTAGGAGTGTGGTCGACATCGACATGAGGTTTGTCGATATCGACTAGAGTAGTCGACTGCTGGGTAGGTGCTGAGTTTTGGTCGATGTTGACTAGGGACTCCTCGACGTCGAGTAGATTCTGGTCGACGTCGACTGGTTTTCTCAACGTCGAGTACTCCTCTGCAGCCTCCGCCTTCGTGGTCTGCTCGGGCATTTGCATCTGTCTCCCCCTCCTTAGATTCATAGGAGCCACTTGCCAGGGAGCCAGAGAGCATCTCTATGGTTTTCCGCCAGATGTACGTCTATATCCCCGAGTCTAGAATTGATGACGTGCAGTTGACTATGGACGGAGTTATTGGCCTGTTTGAATTCATAATGGTTCCGTTGCATCTCATCAAGAATAACCTACACGGAGGTCATCTTTCTTACCTTCCTTGTCAAGGTGACCAGGAGCTCTGTAGGGCGGGGGGTCTCTTTGATACTGGGGTTGGCGATAATGGCTCAAGTTCTAATGTTGATGTTGCTCTAAGTAGTTGCCTCCCATATAACGTGCCTCTTCGTGGGTTTCAGCTACAAGTATTTGATCGGCATGTGGGCACGCAGTAGTGTTGTGCCTCAAAGACCCACATTCCAAACAAGGTTTATCTTTAGACGGGAATTTAACTTGCTTGGTGAGACGATGTACCTGATCATTGTGGTACTATTCCCTTACGTCCGGATCAATTCCCTTTTGTGGCTCATATAAGGGCATAGATAGGGCATGCCTTTCATACCTTTCAACTGAGACAGCAGAAGTCCCATATGTGTTGTCATAATGAGCCAAAGTCTCAAAGGTTTTCCAAGCACGCCGTGGGGTGTACTCGAGATACCTATAAGTGGTGTAGTTGTTGATCCGCTCCTTAGTTGGTGCATCTAAGCAATTGAACATGATCTTCTAGATCACATAGAGTGGTTGTCCATGCGTAAGACATGATTTCAGTAGCCTTTTGTAGCGTTCCCAGACTTGTGCCAATGTCTCCTCTAGCTTATGTTTGAAAGTCGTGATTTGTTGTCTTATCACATCTGTTTTGGCAGGAGCAAAGAACTTGTTGAGAAACAAGTCCCTTAACTCGTTCCATGTGTGAATAGACTGTGGAGCCAAACCCTCGAGCCACTGTGAAGCTACTCTTGCATGAAACCAACGAAAAGCCTTTAGTTTAAGATATTCTAGATTAGCATCATCTACAATAGATTCACATAAATCTAGAAAAATTGTAACATGCTCTAAAGGGCATTCATTGATTTTTCCATGAAATTGATTCTTCCTAATTTCAGAAATAAAAGAAGGATGAGTTTCAAAGTTAACGCGCAGGAGAACGATTGGCGATTTTGGAACTTCCAGAGTAGGGTGTGGGTACTCCTTTGTGTTTGCATAGACATGCTAACACTATTCCTCAAGCACTCTTCGGGCATTGATTTCGCGATCCACCCTTGCTTCTCACCTTTTCTAATTTTGTCTATATTCCGCTTCTCTTCGGGCGTCCTCTGCTTCTGTGGTGGTGAATTCCTCAATCCGTCTGCAGAGTTGCTTAAGCTCTTGCGCTGGTGTGAGATGTACCTCGTTCTCGTTGGTAGTCTACATGAGTCTCCTCCTTAGCCTTTGATGAAGATGGAAGAAGCGTTCAAGCTCAAGAATAGGATGGGTAGGTGTGCGATCAGTTCTTCGCATGCACCTGAAAAACAAAAATAAAAAGGAAAGAGTAAAAAGGAACTAAAAAGGGCGCGATTGATTGCTTCCTCGGAAACGGTGCCAAAATTTGTTAGGGAGAAAAATCAAGTATGAAATAAATATAAAATATAAATCTCAAACCGAATCTCTGAACCACGCAAATAAAAATTACAAGACTTCCTCCCATTGTAGTGGAAGGGAATTAGGCTCGTGTCCACGAGGAAGCGTGTCAGCACTCGGCTTTCTTGTTCTAAAGTGCTCTCGTAATCGACCAGAAAGTCCTCAATATCAAGTAGCAGTACTCGATATCGACTACCACAGTCGATTTCCTTGCAACTCTGCACAATAAAAGACGAAAACAGTCGATGTCGAGTACAAGGGTACTCGACGTCGACTACAGTACTCGAGATCGAGTGCGTTAGTGCAGAATAAAAACGTAACCTTTACGGATGAAAATAAAACAGAAGCAAACAAGAAATTGGTAGATTGAATTCAATAAACTAAAAGCTTCAAGAATTGGGGTTTCAACACCACAACGATAACCATTTAAGAATAATGCCAAAGAAAAAAAAAAGATCATGCATTTTCATCAAATAACTTTCATCTTTAACAAATAGGAAGATAGAGGCTTTCGCATAACCCTTAATTGTTACTAACCCTTTTTCACATAATTAATTCGAATTTGCATTAAGATCACTTTTGCTTCAATAACACAAATAAGGATCACCTTTGACTGTCACAGAAGAATCATGCAATTTAGAGATAGAAGATGAAATCGGAATAAATTAAGATTGTACCTTTGATGCATTACCTTACATGGCTACCGTCGGGCTCACCTCGACCCTCGAAGTAGGGTGAATACTCGCTCTTCATCGTAACAAACATCAATAACTTCATGAAAAGAACTATTTGCATTAATATACAAGAAAACTTACAACCAATCGAAGCCAAATCCGCTCTCGTCTTTCTACCTCCGATTGGCCAAAAGCTCCTCTAAACTCTCTCGATATTGCTTAACTAGTAAAATACAATTTCTTGTGGCTTGGATGATCCTAAAACTCAGCCCCTGAGATCTTATTTATAGTGCTCAAGTCCTTTATAATCAAGGAGAGAACAATTCTAACTAAATCTAAAATTATCTATCTAAAATCTTAAGATAAAACTTTGTAAATAAAGGAAATAAAACAATTAAAATCCCCTTGGTAAATATGGGAAGTTACTAATGTGGGTAAATCACCCTTTGAGTTGATAGATCTTCGTGCCTTGCATGGTAAGTAATCCACATATCCGAATTTGTTCTCGACTTCGACTCGGACTAGGCGCTAGGTGTACTCGACAACGAGTAAAACTCCTCGACATCGAGTAGAATTGTGCTCTACTCTCCTCTCATGTACTCATCCTCGATCTCAACTAGGACTCGGACTCGACGAGTACTCAACATCGAGTGAACTACTCGACGTCGAGTAGTTTTGTGCTCCTCGAGTGATGCTATGCTCGACTGGGTAATTTCGTTCAGGAGGTACTCGACATCGACTAGTCTGGTCGACGTCGACTAGTGTTGTCGAGTACCTTCTTCCTTGTTTTCTACTCGATGTGTCCTGGCTCAGCTCCTGCTTGACCTTGGACTCTCTATAGCTGACCTCGAGCTCTTCCATGGTTTTCTCCCTTTCTCCGAATTGTTGTAAAATGCCTCGATTTCTGCGAATTAAAAAAAAAACTAGTATATACCTCTATAATCGGAAAATAAGCATAAACTACATAGATTCTTTATAATTCTAACCCAATGATATGAAATGAATGCAGAAATCGATATAAAAGTCAATGTAAAACATGGCGAAATAGGCGTACATCAATGATTCTCAGCGGAAGTGAATTTGAAGTTCTATATTGAGTACCTGATGAGTTCTTTTGGCCATAAAGGGATATTTATCATTGTTTCCCTCTATTTTCATGTGTGATTTATCATGGTTATTCCTATTTGAAGCCAAGCTTATATGTTTATTGTCAATGGTTTTGAAATGATTGAGGCACTATTTCTTAGCTCATTATTAGCCATGTCTTCCCTATGTTTTTATCCTCTTCTTTTAGCCTCCTGAGCCTGGCATTTCCTTTGAAACTCCACAAGATTATTACTTAGTTGATGATAGTCCGACCCATTCAGTAATTAGGTTTATAATTGGATTTGGTTTGATTATTTTGTGTGGATGAGAGAGTTATGATTTTTCTTTGAGAGTAATGAGTGCATAGGACGGCGCTCGCCGCTAAAATACTGGTGCCTGCCAGTCTCATTGTTTCCGGATTTGTGAGACGCGGCCCAATTCTATCTTTATGGGAAGTTTTATATAAACTTATTCTAGGGTTTAGCCGACGAATAAAGGCTTATATTAGGTCATTTTCAGTAGCTTTCATTCATTCATTCATTCATTCATTCAGATACCTAGTTTCATATTAACATAGAGAGATGAGAGGATTTAAGTTTAGGGATTCAAGTTACGCTATGCTTGCCTAGAATTCTCGCGGTTTTGTTATGATTCAAGACTTGGTTAGATGATTTGTGAGACTTTATTTCTATCTATTGTAGGTTTGATTGATTCAATATCTTTTTTCTTCAATTGATTGATTCCATATATTCCCTCTTGATTAGCTACCTTGGCGGAATTTGCTCTCTTACTAAGGTTTGATTACTTCTTGCGATTTGATTGAATATAAGTAGCAAACATAATCAATCGATCCTGTGAAAGCATCGATTGGGTGTGTAGGGGATATTGACAATTGTGCTCTATCAATTGCATCGATTAGGGTTAGGGAGTTGCGCCTCTATCTTTGGTTGTTTATGTTATTGGTATTATCTAATTGTCGAAGCATTGGAGTGATCCAACGCCGGATGAATCAAATAAGGGTATATAGAATAGAGTCAAGGATCAATGACCTAACCAATGTTCCGAATTGTATGCGAAACTACACTCTTATCTTTTGTCATCTCTCTGTTCCTATTCACATCTTTATCTTAGTTTATTTGCATTATCTACCTTCATTCATATTCCTCTTCTATCAGTAGTGTCATAATTCATAAATACACATTGCATTGAAGTACTTATTTCTCGGTGGGTTCGACTCATTACTTATCCGCTATACTAGGTTGCTAGTTAGTTAGTTAGTTCGGGTTATTATTTATTTGGCGAGGTGAAACCTAACGAAATTTCTCCTCCGTCAAAAGTGGCGTCGTTGCAAGGGAAGCAAGTTTATTTCTTTTTTTTTTGTGTATTTGTTGATTTTTGTTTATATATCTAACTCTGTTGTGAGCCTATCTTATGGTTCACAACACCCAGCTACTAATTCTCTTTTCAAGATATTGAGATTATATGAGGACCAGGAAGAATATTTCACCATTACCTCACAAGAGTGAAAAACTTAGTGGACGAACGTGCTTCAAGGGGTATCCGTGATAGTGAGCGAGATATGGTTCTATGCATTTATGAAGGCGTAACTCCTGAAATGAGATAACTTATCGATAACATGGACGACGATGGTTTCTGCAACCCAGGACTGTTAGGAATGTGGGATCTTTTCGACGACCTGGCTAATGAAGCATTGGAGGAAGAACGTAAGGAAGCAGCTGAGCGAAAAAAAGAAGGAGGACGCCTCTGAAGAAGCGACAGCCTCCACTACACAGCCGGCGCTCGTCGCCGTTTCCCCTATAACCGCCTCCATATGAAAGGCTAACTAAGCAAGAATGGGAGGAAAAATGAAAAAAATTTTAGGAAGTGTGGGAGACACATCTATTCGTTGACGATGAACAGGAAGATCTAGTGCTTCCAGACATGGAATCACATGAGTCGACGCATGAGGTTTCATCTTTCATAACTTCTTCTCTTTCATCTATTATGTCTCCATCACAATTTATTTCTTTTTATCTATCATCTGTTATGTCTTCTATTTTATCTGATGCACTAATGAGTTTTGAGGATCCATGTGTTTTAGCGCCTAATTCATCTAATGATCCTACTGTCATCGCACCTATTGAGGAACCAATTCCAGAGCCGATTTTCGTGGCTCTTGAGCAAGGTAATGAAATTTTAACAACTTTGTGGATTATGGTGAATATTTAGATATCTGGGAGCATTACTTCTATAAGACACCGGTAGAACTGTGTTGGTGGTCTTACATTCCCTCTGGAGATAATCAAACTCAGGTAAATAGGGAAGTGTCAAAGCTTTTCTACAAGGTATCCTTAATTGTCAATTTTTTCATGTTTAGTGTTCATTTAAATTATGTTTGGGCACAAGAATTTGTTTTTCTTTTAAGGGCATTAACAATGTCTGAATGAGTCTCAAGGGAGGGACATAATAAACCGTCGAGTCTATGATGTTAACAGCAAGTCTACTCGAGATCAACAACAGCAAGTCAAAAATCGAAAACAGAAACTGAAAATCGACGACAATAGAAGAAAACTCAACTCGACCTAGACTAAAGCCAACTCGATATCGACTAGGGTCCTACTCGACATCGACGAGATTCTACTCTATATCGACAAGAAAGACAAAAACTTTAAATTGCAAATTTCGAACACAGAACTCAGATTTTCGACAGAAATAAATCAGTATAATAAAAGACTTCCAAGACCAGGGTATCAACACCACAACGATAATCATGCAAAGTAATACACAAAGGCATAAAAGATCATGCTTTCCATCAAAATAACTTTCGTTACTAACAAATATGCATATAGAGGCTTTCGCATAAACCCTTATTGTTACTAACTCTTTTCACATAATTAATCCAAGTTGCATTAAGATCACTTTCGCTTCAATAATACAAACAAGGATCACCTTCAACTCTCACAAAAGAATCATGCTCACAGGGATAGAAGACGAATTGCATAAAAAGATCTGACCTTTACTGCATCACCTCAGATGGCCACCGTCGGGCTCACCCCAGCCCCAGAAGTGGGTGGACTACTCACGCCTTATCGCAATCGCAGACATTGATTGATAAAAAAGAAACTTGCATTAAACTATATTCAAAGCCTTTACAATCCCGGCAATCAACTTTCGCAGAATGCCAAAACCCTAAAAACTTTAGAACTCCTAAAACTTCTCTGTGGAACTACTTCTCTACCTCTCAAATTGTATTTATGAATTACTAGCCCCTAGGGCTTTATTTATAGCCTTTTATTCCTTGCTAATCAAGGATAGAATCTTCTATCTATATCTAAAATTATATCTAAAAGACTTAATGATAAATAAAAGTGATAAAGGAATTAAATCTAAAATGGAAAAGATAAATCTAAACTAGGGAATATCTCTTCATGTTGATAAATTCTCCTTCCATGGATAGAACTTGATGTATCTCGGCAATCTCGGATTTCTTCGGCCCCAAGGATTCCCAACTCTACTCGGACTGCTCACGGCGACGCGTTTCCAGAAGCTGGTATACTCGACATCGACAAGGGCTTGTCGACATCGACGAGGCTTCGTCGTCGACTGGTGTTCTCGGGTGACTCTGCTCGACAAGCTCGGATTTGGGCTCCTGGGCGTCTTCGATCTCGACTAGGTGGTCCTCGAGATCGACTAGGGTTGTGGTCGAGGATGGCTCTCTGGTGATGTCGAGGACTCCTCCTCGGCATGGACTCGGACAGGCGCTAGGTGGCTCGTCGATCTCGACAATGTCTCATCGAGATCGAGTAGAGATGTGCTCGGCGTCTTCGTCCTCGACTTCTCGATCAGCTTCTCTTCTCATCGACTCCGGGTGTGGCGCTGAGGTGTCGGTGATCTCGACTAGGTGGTCCTCGAGATCGAGCAGGGCTCCGGAGCTGGGTTGGTCTGGCTCTCGACACTGCTTCTAGTCGACAAGGCCTGTGCTTGGACATGTTCGTCTAGATCGAGTAAGGTTCACTCGAGATCGAGTAACCTGGGCTCTCAACTTGATTCGACTAGTTCCGCTGCTTCTTTGACCTTGGACTTCTGTAGTGGTTTTCCGAGCTTTTCTGACCTTTCTTAGAATTGCTGTAAAACGCCTCGAATTCTGCGAATTAAAACAGAAACTGGTGTAGATTCCATAATTTGGCAAATAAACATAAACTACATAGATTCTGTACTATCCGACCCAAATGTATGCAATGTATGCAGAAAACGATATAAAAGTTACTGTAAAACATGACAAATTAGGCTCACAACAAACACCCCGTACTTAAGCTTGCTTGTCCTCAAGCAATACTTTTAATTGTCATTCAGGGGAAGAAATCAAAACTCTCAACATATCAGATTCATTCTTATATAACCCAGCAGTCAATTACCATCCTCGAAAAGGTACTAGTGTCACAAATCCATGCATGTGCAATTTAAAGAGCAACATCTACTCACAAAAGGAGGGTTATGTAAAAACATTCATAAGTGACAAAGCATTGATAATCAAGAGGACTTCAATTTAAGCTCAAATAAGGAGTAGATTTGGTAAAAGGCTGAAGGTGGGCAATTTTTGGCAATGTGGTGCTAATGATCCGGGGAAATGGAGTATTTCCAAATTGAATTTCCACATTTCTTTTTCATAAGATTCATCACCTTTCATAATGCTTTTATCAATAATAATGCTTTTACCTCTCTGACCTCAGCACTGCCTTCTCGCGAGTCGCAAACATGGGTGTCATGAATGGCCCCGGATACTTAGTGCCTTGGACTCCTCACAATGTGTCCCATCTCTCCAAACTATTATCTCAGAGAGAAGGGTCAATCTACCTTTATCTCCTGAGGTGATTGGATTTTCTTTCACTCATTAAATTTTCCATATATTTCAAACAATTTCCTTCCAAACTCCAATAAATGACAATAATCACAAACACCATATAACATCTCCATAATGTAACATCATTCTCAACATAATCCCTGGATAAGGTAAAGAATGGCAATTATTTAGATCACGTGGAGCAATATATGAAATAAGGCATAATATGGCTTTTGTGATGCATAAGCATAGGTAAGGCTAGGATTTCAAATAATGAGCATTATATGGAAATATAAAGTCCTCCATCATCTTATCATGCAACATATCAAAAGCAACTTCAAATTTTACCTCCTTCTATGGTGTTCAAGAAATAATGCACTTCATTATAACTTCCCTTTACTAGGCAATTTCATGCTATATCTCTAATGAATCCAATTTTGCATCGTCGAGTCCAATTAAAGCTTCCATGACATTAACCAAAAATTTCAATGGGGGTCATTTTTCAAACTTTTGGAAAACATGCATATAAGCACATAAATCAATAATGCATTCCAAAATAGCCATGTAGCAATTCAGAGAACTAAACTTTAAACATGCACAAAAAATGTCAAATATGGCAAATATGCAAAAAGTAAGCCCTTCCCCCACCCTATACTTAAACATTACAGTGTCCTCACTGTATAAAAACAAGGGTAAAGAAAGAAACTCACTAGACAGGTGTGCAGAACCTCTTAATGAAGGAATCGTCTGGGTCGAGTATGAATGTTGATATAGCTTGCCTCTATCCATGGACCTGAAAAGTGTAGAAGACATTTACCCACAATAGAAAAACTAGAAATGTTCCAAACCAAAAACAAAAACAAAGTCTCAAAAGTCCTAAAAAGTCTATGTACAAGCTCTAGATTTTATAGTCGCTAGGCCGACTTTTCATTTAGCTCAAGGTGGCATTTTGCAGGGCCCATGTAGCTTGGGCCTCAAATAAGAGTCCATTCTTGTCCATCAGCTGTAATCCTCCATAATGGATCTTGTTCACCACAAAAGGTCCCATCCGCTTCTTGTTGAATTTGTTAGGGAACCAATGATCCTTTGATTTAGAGACATATAGCTTGTCTCCAACTTTATACTCCTTGGGCTCATCATTGGATATCCTACATAAGCGGACATACCAAGGCAAACCTCTCCCATGTATAGATAGATCTTTAATGGAGATAGGAGAACAGAGATCCATACCTTGGCTTACCTTCGCAGCGACGGAATCGGGGACCACAGTGTTTGGTCGATTTCGACTAGGGCTAGTCGATTTCGACGAGTCTGCAGGTTCTGGTGGTGGGCTGCTCGAGGATGCAGAAGTCGACGAAGAGGGCTTGTCGACATCGAGTAGACTACTCGATGTCGAGTAGGGTTCTGCTCCTAGTGGCTCCAGCGTCGAGGAAACAGGAGCTGGTGGAGCCTGGTGGTGGTCGATCTCGACAAGCCTGGTCGAGAACGATGAGCCTGGTTCGTCTGGTGGAGTCAGCGTCGAAGAAGGTGAAGTCGAGGAAGTCGGGTGGTGGTCGATCTCGAGTAACGTACTCGATGTCGAGTAGCCCTCAGCTTCTGTATTGCTGCTCGATGACGCTGGTGCTGGTGGAGGCTTCTGTGTCTTGTCGAGATCGACTAGGGTCCTCGATGTCGAGGAGTCTTGGTCGATCTTGACCCCATACTTAGTTCATGTCAAGGCATCCGAAAAATAACTAATCCATAACGACGTACCTTCATTTGTGTCGATTGGATTTTATGCGTCCTCTTTTAGGATTGCCATGATCTCCTCCACCTGGGCCTCCATGTCCCTCTTTTCCAGCTCCTCAGGGGTCATATTTCTGACATTGGGTTCCCCGCAGGTGATGTAGCCAGCTGAGATAGATTTGACCTCTTCCATTGGACATGTATGCCTTTCAGTTTTATTAAAGGAATACTCAATTACCTCATCGCTGATGTTGAAGGTGAGCACTCCTTTCCTTACGCTTATGTTGGCATCCACCGTCGCCAAGAAGGGTCTCCCTAGAATAATTGGACAAGCAGGATCTTCTTGCATATCAATAACTAGGAAATCAGCAGGGACAAAGAATTTACCTACTTGTACTGGCACATTGTCCACCATGCCTGTTGGGATGACCACAGTGTTGTTGGCCATATAAAGTCTAGCATCCACAGGCTCCAGGGCATCTATCTTAATCTTGGACCAAATTGTTAAAGGCATTATACTCACACTAGCTCCAAGATCACATAAAGCATTAATTTTGTATGGACCAAATCCAATGGTTATAGCAAACTTACCTGGATCTGGCCTCTTCTCCAATATGTCCAAATGGCTGCATTCCTCTGTAATTTTAGCCATCGATCGCTTTTTGCTCAAAATCTCCTTCAGGAACTTGACATATGAGGGCATTTCATTGAGAGCTTAAGTGAAAGGGATGGTGACGTTGAGTTTCTGAAGCATTTTGATGAAGCGCTGGAATTTCTTTTCTGCCGGGTCCTTTGGAGATTTTGTGGGAAAAGGCAGCTTCTCTTTCTGA
Organism: Persicaria tinctoria; assembly: GCA_037127255.1. Taxonomy (NCBI): domain Eukaryota; kingdom Viridiplantae; phylum Streptophyta; class Magnoliopsida; order Caryophyllales; family Polygonaceae; genus Persicaria; species Persicaria tinctoria. The sequence continues at coordinate 35,363,242 of JBANSL010000015.1, read as the reverse complement.
TTCGGAGCCAGAACAGATGTTGGAGGTGCTGCAGTCTTCTCGATCTCGGGTTGACCGTCGTCGATGTCGAGTAGCCCCTCGTCGATCTCGACTAAATTGGGTGCAGTCGAGTTGCTGTGCAGTGCAGACGAAGGTTTCTGAAGTTTCTCCTCTACGTCGACTTGGCCCTCCTCGATGTCGACTACAGTGTTGTCGATGTTGACTTGCTGTTCTTCGTTGTTCTGCTGCTTTCCGACCTCTGGCTCTTGCAGTTGATGTCCGCTTCTGAGTTTTACAGTAGCGATGTGCCCAGTCTTTCCCTTAGGATTTGGTTCTGAAGATCCAGGGAGCGCACCTAACTTTCTGGGGATTCCTTCTGCCAGCTGACCAATCTGTGTATCAACTGATTTTCGCCATATATCAATCTCCCCAAGCCTAGAGTTGACCCCTTGCATCTGAGTGTAGACGGAGTTGAAGGAATGCCTAGTTTCTGAGTGATTCCTCCGTATTTCCTCCAGGACTGTCTGTATATCAACCTTTTTCTGGTCCCTTTCCGCATGTCCTGGAGCTCTATAGGGTGGGGGGTTCCAAGGGACCCCTTGGTTCCATTGTGGTTGCTGAAACCTTTGGTCCCCTATGTAGCGATTGGGACCCCCTGCGTAAGCTACCTCCTCGTGGTGTTCTGCCATCCTGACTTGATCTGAGTATGGACACTCAGGAGTAGTGTGCCGCTGCGATCCGCATTCAATGCAAGGCTGGTTGACAGAAAGATACTTTACTTGCTTTAGGAGCTTCTTGTTCTGATCTCTGTAGTATTGTTCCCATACATCCGGATCAATCTCCTTAGGAGGCTCATAGAGGGGCATGGATGGTGCTGGCCTGGCGTAGGGGTTCTCTTCATAAGTTGCAGTAGACCCATACTTGTTGTCGTAGTTGGTGAGCTTCTCTAGCACACCCCATGCGTCACTTGGCGGCATTGTCAGATACTCATAGCGAGTATAATGGTTGATTCTGTCCTTAGTGACTTGATCAAGAGAGTTGAAGAAGATCTCTTAAATGATGTAGGGTGGCTGTCCATGAGTAGTGCAAGATCGCAGAAGTTCCTTGTAGCGCTCCCATGCCTTTGCCAGCGGTTCCCCTTGCTTTTGTTTGAAGGCGGTGATTTTCTGGCGAAGATGTGCTGTTTTGGCGGGTGGGAAGAATTTGTTCAGAAACTCTTGCTCTACTTGGGCCCATGTTGTCAGTGATCTTGGTTTCAGCCCTTCAAGCCACTTCAGTGCAGGTCCGGCCAGCGACCAGCGGAAAGACTTCATCTTGACATATTCGAAAGTTGTACCTTCAGCAAGAGTACGACACATGTCAGAAAAGTTCGTAATATGCTCAAGAGGACACTCATTAAATCTACCAAAAAAAGGCATTATTTTTAAGCTCTATAAGAAATTGAGTGCGAATTTCAAAAGAGTTTTCAGGGATAAGAATCACCGATTCAAGCACGACGAGGGTTGGATGCATATAATCCTCAGCAGTAGTTGGATATTGGGCAAGCTCAGCTTCTGCTTGCCTTGCGCGCTCAGCTTCTTGTTCCCTCGCTGCCCTTTCATTGGCTATAGTGGTATCCTTTGCGGCTAGCTCCCTTGTAAGCCTGACAATCAGCTGTTCTTGTGTTTCAGCGGCCGCCATGATCCTTTTGAGTTTAGAGTGGATGTGTAGGTAACGCTCTGGTTCGTCTAAGCTATCAAACTCGGGTGGTAGACCAGAACGACGCATACACCTGAAAAGTAACTCAAAGTAGACGTGAGATTCAACTACCTAAGGCACGAATGATTGCTTCCCCGGCAACGGCGCCAATTTGTTGTTGCAGGAGGATGGTCAAGTATGAAATAAATATAAAATAAAGATCAGACTGACTTCCCTGTCTCAGCAAATAAATACAAGACTTCCTCCCGTTGTAGTAGAAGGTTGTCAAGATCGAATCCACGAGGAAGCACGTCAGCAGTTCTTAGGTAGCAACAGATTCTCACAGACAAGCAACAGAAAAGACAGAAATAAAAGCAGAAAATAAGAAATAAAAGCAATGAACAAAACGAAAATAGAAAGGACAAAGCAAAGAAGAAAATAAAACAAAGCGACAGGCGTACTCGATCTCGACAAAAGCCTACTCGAGATCGACAACAGCAAGTCAAAAATCAAAAACAGAAACTGAAAATCGACGACAACAGAAGAAAACTCAACTCGACCTAGACTAAAGCCAACTCGATATCAACTAGGGTCCTACTCGACATCGACGAGATTCTACTCGATATCGACTAGGGTCCTACTCGACATCGACGAGATTCTACTCTATATCGACAAGAAAGACAGAAACTTTAAATTGCAAATTTCGAACACAGAACTCAGATTTTCGACAGAAATAAATCAGTATAATAAAAGACTTCCAAGACCAGGGTATCAACACCACAACGATAATCATGCAAAGTAACACATAAAGGCATAAAAGATCATGTTTTCCATCAAAATAACTTTCGTTACTAACAAATAGGCATATAGAGGCTTTCGCATAAACCCTAATTGTTACTAACCCTTTTCACATAATTAATCCAAGTTGCATTAAGATCACTTTCGCTTCAATAATACAAACAAGGATCACCTTCAACTCTCGCAAAAGAATCATGCTCATGGGGATAGAAGACGAATTGCATAAAAAGATCTGACCTTTACTGCATCACCTCACATGGCCACCGTCGGGCTCACCCCAGCCCCAGAAGTAGGTGGACTACTCACGCCTCATCGCAATCGCAGACATTGATTGATAAAAAGAAACTTGCATTAAACTATATTCAAAGCCTTTACAATCCCGGCAATCAACTTTCGCAGAATGCCAAAACCCTAAAAACTTTAGAACTCCTAAAACTTCTCTGTGGAACTACTTCTCTACCTCTCAAATTGTATTTATGAATTACTAGCCCCTAGGGCTTTATTTATAGCCTTCTATTCCTTGCTAATCAAGGATAGAATCTTCTATCTATATCTAAAATTATATCTAAAAGACTTAATGATAAATAAAAGTGATAAAGGAATTAAATCTACAATGGAAAAGATAAATCTAAACTAGGGAATATCTCTTCATGTTGATAAATTCTCCTTCCATGGATAGAACTTGATGTATCTCGGCAATCTCGGATTTCTTCGGCCCCAAGGATTCCGAACTCTACTCGGACTGCTCACGGCGACGCATTTCCAGAAGCTGGTATACTCGACATCGACAAGGGCTTGTTGACATCGACGAGGCTTCGTCGTCGACTGGTGTTCTCGGGTGACTCTGCTCGACAAGCTCGGATCTGGGCTCCTGGGCGTCGTCGATCTCGACTAGGTGGTCCTCGAGATCGACTAGGGTTGTGGTCGAGGATGGCTCTCTGGTGATGTCGAGGACTCCTCCTCGGCATGGACTCGGACAGGCGCTAGGTGGCTCATCGATCTCGACAAGGTCTCATCGAGATCGAGTAGAGATGTGCTCGGCGTGTTCGTCCTCGGCTTCTTGATCAGCTTCTCTTCTCATCGACTCCGGGTGTGGCGCTGAGGTGTCGTCGATCTCGACTAGGTGGTCCTCGAGATCGAGTAGGGCTCCGGAGCTGGGTTGGTCTGGCTCTCGACACTGCTCCTAGTTGACAAGGCTTGTGCTCGGACATGTTCGTCTAGATCGAGTAAGGTTCACTCGAGATCGAGTAACCTGGGCTCTCAACTTGATTCGACTAGTTCCGCTGCTTCTTTGACCTTGGACTTCTGTAGTGGTTTTCCGAGCTTTTCTGACCTTTCTTAGAATTGCTGTAAAACGCCTCGAATTCTGCGAATTAAAACAGAAACTGGTAGATTCCATAATTTGGCAAATAAACATAAACTACATAGATTCTGTACTATCCGACCCAAATGTATGCAGAAAACGATATAAAAGTTACTGTAAAACATGACAAATTAGGCTCACAACAACCAACATAGAGAGCAAATATGCAAATTGCACTTAATCCATACATGAAATGCATCTTAACTAATCTAAATGCAACCTATTACGCCTACTTAAATGCATGCTATCAACTAACGAACCCTAATTTTCCAGATTTGATTCCTATTTCCCTTATTTTCTTTATTTTTGCTTACTTATAGATCATCGTAGCTTAGTTTATTTTTGTTTTTTTTAGCATTTTTTCTCAATTTCTATCGCCATTATAGTAGCCCCTACAGCAGCGACAGTAGCGTATTAAAAAAAAGCCGATTACAAAAAAAAAAAAAGAATAGCATTCCTTACATTGTTTGAGTTAGTAACTCTTTCATTTGTTATTTCTTTTCTTTAGCTACTTCAATTTGATGATCTTTTGGTTTCAAGCATCTCTAAGAACCCCCTATGTGTGATTTTGTGCTGTGCCGAAACAGGAGCATTGGTCACACCCCTCTGGCTTGGGGAGATTGATATCTGGCGAAAATCAATGGAGACCCAAATGGGTCAATTGGCTTCATAAATACCCAAACAATCAGGTATGCTCCTTGGATTCTCTGAACCTAATCCTAAGAATAAATCTGCAAGACATGTAGCTCCTATGAATCTCAGGAGTGGGCGACAGACACAAACGCCCGAGCAAAAACAGACAGAGAAGCTGCAGGGGACTACTGCAGTCGATGTCGAGGACTCTCCAATCGACGTCGACCAGCCTTTTGCCCATGTCGACAAGACTCCAGCACCTTCGAAGAAGAAAACGTTGCCATTCCCAACAAAGTCTTTGAAGGACCCAGTAGAAAAGAAGTTTCAGCGTTTCGTGAAGATGCTTCAAAGGCTAAATGTCACCATTCCTTTCACAGAAGCTCTTCATGAGATGCCATCATATGTCAATTTCCTCAAAGAGATTCTAATCAAGAAGCGATCAATGGTTGAGATCGCAGAAGAGTGCAGCAAAATGGATGTTACAGAGAAGAGGCCGTATTCAGGTAAGTTTTCTATAACCACTATGAGTACACTGCCTTTATCAATCTGGTCCAAAGTTAAGATAGGTGCTCTAGAGCATGTGGATGCGAAACTCTATATGGCGAACAACACGGTTGTCATTTCAACATGCATGGTGGACGATGTAACGATACAGGTAGGTAAGTTCTTTATCCCTGTTGATTTTCTAGTTATTGATATGGCAGAGGACCCTGCTTGTCCAATTATTCTATGGAGGCCCTTCTTAGTGACGGTGGATGCCAACATAAGCGTAAGGAAGAGAGTGCTCACTTTGAACATCAGCGATGAGGTAATTGAGTACTCTTTTACTAAAACTGAAAGGCATAAAGGTTATATGCAGGAGGTCAAATCAATATCAGCTAGGTATATCACTTGCGAGGAGTCCAAGGTAAGAAATATGACCCCCGAGGAGCTAGAGAAGTGAGATATGGAAGCACAGTTGGAGGAGATCATGGCCATCCTGAACGATGAAACAGAGGATCTACTCGACATCGACCTAGGAAAGTCGATATCGACTAATTTTTATTCAGAATCGTTTCCAGGTCTTAAATATGGGGTCGATCTCGACCAGAAGTACTCGACGTCGAGTACTCTAGTCAACGTCGACCAGATTCGGAGCCCTCCATTTACTGCACCTTCATCGAGTAACATCCCCGGAGACGAGGAGTACTCGACGTCGAGTAGACTACTCGACATCGACCAATCCATCCACTCGACTTCTTCTCCTCTGTCGAGCAGTCCACCAGGAGCAGAAAACTACTCGTTGTCGACTACCCTTACTGGATGTCGACTACCCTTAGGCAAGGTAAAGATGTCACTTCTCCTATTTAAATTAAAGATTTATCTATACATGGGAGAGGTTTGCCTTGGTATGTGCGATTATGCAGGGTTTCCAATGATGAGCCTAAGGAGTATGAAGTCGGAGACAAGGTCTATGTCTCCAAATCAAATAATCATTGGTTTCCTAACAAGTTCAAGGAGAAAAAGATTGGACATTTCATGGTGCACAAGATCCATTCGGGTTGGGTTTGGGTTCGGTTAGTCGGGTTTCGGGTCATTCGGGTTTCGGATAATGTCTAATAATTTGGTCAATCGGTTGGGTCGGGTTCGGGTTTCGGTTGTATCAGGTTTCGGTTATTCGGGTTTCAGTTGTCTCGGGTTTTCATTATTTCAATATTCATTTAAAAAAATTTACTAGATTGTAGCTTAAAGTTCGGGTTATTTCGGGTTTCGGTTATAACGGGTTCGAGTCTTAATGGGTTTCGGTTATAATTGGTTCGGGTCTTAATGGGTTTCGGGTTAATCGGGTTCGGTTCATTCGGATTTCGGGTCCAAAATGGACGGGTTGTGTCGGTGTTCAGAATAATCGGTTTCGAGTCGACCGGGTCGGGTTTTCGGGTTCGGGTCGGGTTTTGCCAGCTCTAAGGTTGGTACTGCCAAACTGCTAGGACTTTGGGAATTTGCACTACTTTGTGTTTATTTCCAAATAGGGTAAGGACTACATAAAGTCTAAGGGATTGGCATTTCTGTGAGAAATTTTAGTTGAATTAAACCAAAGTCGGATTAATCTATTTGAAGAGAATAACTAGAAAAGAGCCTATTACCAATGAACCAACCATTGTTGAAGAATTGTATGTGAAACTATCGCATCCTTATTGTTTCAAATCAATCATCATTGCTAATCTTAATTTGCTTGTTTATTTAAATTGTTTCAATTCATCTCAATATTACCACTTTTGTTAGCAATTTGAGTATACAAGAAAAGGTAGATCTCCTTGTGGATTGACATATGAACTTACTGGTTGCCCGACATGAGTGATGTCGTTGTTCCTGGTTCCAAATGTAATTAATATCCTAACTTTATGCTAAATAAAAGATTAGTATAACATACAAGTAGGAGTCGATCCCACAGAGAAGACTGATTCGTGGTTCTGATGATGATTTAGAGGAAAAGACAATAAAGTTGTAGCAAATAAAGAAAACAAATAAACAAAAGTAGCACTGGTTGCAAAGTAATAATAATATGCGTAAAATGCTTCACCTGCAATTTTTGGCAATGGTTGGGGTTCACAATCCTTGGAATGATTTCATTGTTATTCTCAATCAATTCAAAGCAATTGACATCAATGTTTATTCCGACTTGGTTTCAATAGAAAAACAATCCGCAACGAATTACCATGAAAACAGCATAGAACAACATGATCTACCAAAGTACATGATGAATTAGCAATATCGAATCTCAATGGAATTAGAATGTCAAAATGTTTCAAATCTCTTAGCCCTAATTCAATAGAAATCAATATTGACCAACAATCATTATCCTTTAAAGACAATTGATGCTTTTATGTGATCAATTTCACATTGATTGCTACCATGGATTACAATCTCATGAAAAGAATCACTAGCGAATATGTAGTTTCTGTCTAGATGACTAGTCATAGAGATAACATGTGCAAATAATCAACAATTAGAACAAGGATAATGAAATAACTCATGAATAAAAATATGAAATCAAATCCTCACAATTCAACCAACCATGTCTTCGAATCACAAGCGAAACTATGAGTTTAACAACTCATAGTTAACAAGTATCTCTCTCTATGTATTCTCTCAATTGTTCCACACGAAAGTGACGACTCAAAACCCTAGAGAATAAAATATTATTAAACTAATTAAAATAGATCCAGACGAAATCGTGTTGCTGAAAACTGCGTAGCCGGCGAGCGCCGATTTAATAGCGACGGGCGTTGCTTAACTGGCTCTAGGATTCTTCTTTGTCTTCGACTTGAACTCCTTAGCTCCCTTGATGGTCCTTTATGGCTTCTATTATGCTCCAAAACCAGCTCTTCCAGGTCTCACAAGCCTCCCTTCAAGCTCGGATTATAAAATTGCAGAATAAACACAAAATATCGTAGATTCCGAACTCGAATACTCAAATGCAAAACAATGTAAATTAGACAAAACACATGCCATATGAACACTCTAATGAGACTACAACTAGCTATAATGCATGTCTAAAATATGCATTATCAAATCCCCACCACACTTAAGTTGTTGCTTGTCCTCAAATAAATGAAGAATAGACATAAATCATTGCACCCACATGAAATTCCTTTAACTCATAACCTTATCAAAAGCAACATCAAAGCAAGTGCAAACATGACTAATGCACAAATACATCATAACATGACTAACTCATAGCCTATATGCTCAACAATCCAACCTCACAAGGGAGAATATGTGTTTCTCCCACTCTCATGTGTTTAGGCTTCATGCATACACTTAACTCATTTCTATATGCAAACATCATTCTTAAATATTGACACTTATATTACAAAATATCCACCGGATACATCAAAAGCAAAATAAGAAACATAAAGAGGACTTTCGCTCAATGGAAGACTTCATTCGGCGGGGTTGTAATGGGGTTTGGGAGAAACGTAAAGGCAAGGAATTATATTTGGTCATGTGGTGCTTTCTATTATGGGAACAAAGATTCCTAAACTTCCATCATAACTCAAAAGAACTCAAAAATCACATCAAGCTCAAATAAGAACATAAACTCTCAAAACATAGTAACTCTCAAAATACAATCAATAAACTCTCAACTCAAAATTTTTCCAACTCTGATCTGCAAGAATAAATAAACAAGGCTCTTATTTCATAACTTTATTTTTTCTTTTGTTTATCTCTTTTTTCGACATTTTTTTCTCTTTTGTTTCGACTTTCTTTTTTATTTTTTTCTTGTTGAACCAATGCATGAAATACAAATATGAGGACAATAAGCACATAACATTACATCTCTCTCACAACCTCTCAATATAAGCATAAACCATAGCTTTTATCTCAACTCAAAAGATCATCCATAACCAACTCTAAATCCCATTTCCCGGAAAGGTCAGGCTTATCATAGGCTAGGAAACATGAATTTTGTGAAGCTTCAAAGAAAAGACTAAAGGCTCATATTAGCTTCAAGAAAAGAAATAACATAAGGTAGGCATGGATAAATATATGCTAAAAGGTGCCTCTATCATATGCAACTCATAAGCAATGATCATGTATATAATCGGTCTCAATAATAAATAACCATGTCAATACTTAGAGATAAATGTACAAGAAGATTAAATCACACTCAAAAGCAAAAGGGAATGTAGATTTAGTCCCTTATCAGGCCAAAATTTCTCACTAGGACAAATATTTGTTGGATCTCAAACATGCCAGGAACTTAGATCATACATGCTCAATTACATTTGCTAAATCATATCTCACATAAAACAATTTTCAAGATAAGTTTAAATCGTCCAGAATTCCATAAGATTTATATGATCATGCTAAAATGAAATAGAGAACAAAATAAGCTAGATGGGTATTTAAATAACACATATGTATGCAATGCATGATATTTTTGGATTTTGGACATTTTCAATTTTTTTTCATTTTGGACTTTAATAAGAACAATAAACATGAAACAACTAAACCTAAAATAGACATAAATAAAATATAAATAAACATGAAACTGAAATTGTAAACATGAACTAACTAACATAAACCACTCCCCCACACTTAAATGTTGCATTGTCCTCAATTCATAAACAAAAAGAACAATGAAATAAACTCAGGGTAAAGGAACGGATAACTAACCAATCACTTGGAAGGCGGAGGGTGGAATCCAAACTGATGGCAAAGTTCAAAAAGTATATGCGCAAAAAGATTTTGAATATCAGTAATCCTTATAGAGATAGTTAGGAGATCTTCTTTATGCTTCATTTCCAACTATGTTAAATGACGCTCAAATTCATTCAAAGCAACATAAACCGGGTTAGCGTTTGCAGCGGCAAAATCTTCTTCTTGATCATCAACTTAATCATCTTCCTTTGCTGAACCTTTTGATTCTGAATCTTCCTTCTTTGAATGGATCTCATGAGGCATAAGAAAGTTGTCATGGTTGAGCATGAAGTCAACAAACAAAATAGTAACTCAAGGGGAAGGTGCAGATGTGCTCCCTATGTTCTCCTGCAATCCATCAGAAATGTTCATTTGAGCGAGGAAACCAGAAATTCTCAATTATGCCAGACCATGTCAAAGTGGGAGTATCTGTAATGTCCCGGGATTATGATTTCCATGTTACGTTTCGAGGGATGAAACCCCTCGTTGGGATCTTGGCCCTGAGTACATGTTGAAGGTTTGAAATTCAATATTAGCGTTTTGAAAGTGGGATTTCGTACCCAAAACAAAAGGGATTGTTGGAATCCCTGGGGAAATCCCTTGTACCTGCCTTAAGTCTAAAGCGTGGGAAATCCAATAAGTCATACAACCCGTGGAAATCTAGAGTAATACAAAGTGCGACACGACTGAGCCGGCTCAAAACGGAGTATAAGGTATGAAATCCAAAACAAACACATGTCTAGTGAAGTCAATTGTCTCAGACATTCACTCTCCTCCATGCAAAAGAACCCGCTCAAGCAGACAAGTAGAATCAATAGTAGTAAACATAATAGATGCCTAAAAAAATATATAGTGGGCGGGATCAGATCAATGCCCAATTTGGCTCTTTCCCCACAATAAGTACACACATACACTATATACCTAATAACATGCTTCTAAATGCATGACCGGAATATTAACACACTAGCATTCTCCTAATTCACATGTGCAGAGTATTAAACAGGGCCCTAGCAAAGAATACCAAACGTTATATCCCTCTTCCTATCCACCGCCCACCTTCCTGATAGGGCGGAGACTGACCAACTCATGAATGCATTCTAATTCATTAATATGATCAAACCCGAATCGGTGCCCAATCCCATATTGCATGCTTATCATTTAATCATATATGAATGTGGGCTTAAAAGAGAAAATAAGAGTAGTGCAGATAATAAATAAAATATGGTAATAAAATTGTTGCCATAACTCGGACGACTCAGGAAGAGAATCCCAGCAAGTAGCACGAACAATCAAACAATATCACCTAGATACATATCATAACACATATAAAAGTCTACATCTAACCATTCAATCACTCAAGGCACACATCATTCAATAGAACTATAAACACATCGTAGTCGTCATTCCATAAACTCAATCATTCATCACATCACCACATTCCATAAGACCACATCATTCTCCACAATTCATTTTAGTCACATTCACATGATCATAATAACATATTCTCATATATATATAGCTCAATAGTTCATCATAATCATAAATTATAATCATGCGATAACATAACTCTATCATCTCATTATGCCGTTAGTAATTCATACATGTCATTAGTCCACACAATCATGCTTATTAGTCAATCAATCATATCATCATGCTAGTTACTCATCGATCACATCAAATTCTCAAGTTAGTCCCGAAACCATTTCGAAAATCGAGATAATCGATTAAGATAACCGACCTTGAAAAGCATTGAAAACGATCGGCCACTGGACAACTCGTGAAAACGAGTTGAAAACGAATCGTGAAAAAGGTTGTCAAAAACATCGAGAAAACGGTTGAAAACGAATCGTGAAAACGGTTGTCAAAAACATCAAGAGAATGGTTTAAAACAATCGGCCAGGGGACAACTCGTCACGGTGAAAGTGACTCTCGTTGTCATGAGAAGCCCCAGCGAGCACCCCGCGGACAAGGGGTGTTTCGCGGCCGCAAGAGGGACTCTCATGCCCACTAGCACCTGGGTGTCCGTCAGACCCTCACGCCCGCGAGACCGTCACGGTCGCAAGCATCTCATGGTCGCGAGTCTTGGGTGTCCCTTATGGCACCCTAGCTGGGCTCCCTTGCCATTGCGAGATTCTTCTCATGGCCTCGAGCTAGAACCCTAGGGCAGAGTTCTAACTCACGGTCGGGAGTTCATGATCGCAGTGGCGATTCCAGGGCTGAATCTTATATTCTAGCCCTGTTTCTGGCCTTGTTTTATCTGGTTAGGCTCTTTTTCCCAATTTTTCCTAGGACTTCCAGGGACATTTTAATACAAAAATCAAATGTAAAACTCATAGATTTAAGAGGATTTCTCACCCAACTCTTCCTGCATTCACTTTCCTTCTCCGAGGTGACTTGTGATGCGATTTCCCTTCCAACTCTTCTAGATTCGAGCGTTTGGTGAGCTCGGGAAGTTAGTATGAGGTTAAAGGAGAAACCTTTTAGGGTTTGGAGGTGAAAAGAGGAGGAAAGAAGCACCTTACCCTTCCTATGCTCGAAAATGACCAAGGGGACTCCGGGGGCTCGGATCTTGGATCTCCGGGCTATTGAGTGGATCCGAAAGCATCCTTGGACTCCTTAGAAGATTGTAGATGTTGCTGGGCTCCTTGGTTCTCAAGGTGGATGAAGAAGAAGGTGATGGAGGGGTGTTTAGGGTTTGGGTTGAGAGAAAAGTGAGGAGGAGAGGTGCTGCCTTGGTGGTTCTTTGTGTTTGTTATGGTATTTGTGGAGAAGTGGTTGCGGCTGAGGTGGTGGCAGGAGGTGTTTGGGGGTCGCAACACAAGAGAAATGAGAGGATAGTGTTTTAGCGTTTCTTAGGGTTGTGTTTGTGAGATGTGAGGAGCATTCTAATCCTCTCCTCACCTTTAAGTTAAGATGGGTTTGTGTGTAGTTTTGTCTTGGAGTTCAATTCAAATGAGAGATGACGTCATAGGCTTATCTTCTTGAGTTGATAGTTTGAGGATGCGATTAGAAGATAAGAGGAAGCTTGTCTTTTTCCATAAACGAGGGGAGTAAGGGAGGGTGAAGTGAAAAAGAGGGTGTGGGTGTTCTTCCAAAAAGGGAGGATGGAATCTTTGACTTAGCATGCTCTCCCCTTCAAACGGTTTAGGGTTTGGGTTTGGGGCTAGGGGAACTTGGCTAGGGCATGAGAGGTGAGGGCGGAAATCTTATTTCGGTGTTGTGAGTTCGAATCCCGGGGGGCGTCCCGAAATTAGTTTTTGACGTTAGCTTCCCAATTCCCACTCTCTCTTCCACAAAGTTAGAATTTTGAAAACTTAGAATCGAGATTGCCATGTTAGTTCTTGAAATTTTGTTTAGGTCAGAAATCCACTCCATGAGTTTTAAAATCCGAGTTAGTGAGTTTTCCTTTTAATTCCGCTTTTCAATTCATTTTCATTTTCCTTTTTTCAAAAAATTAGGATTTGAAAATTCGCGTCTTTAAATCATCCACCTCCAAAAATAAGTCTCGCCCAAGACTAAAAACAGGGTTAAAGAAGAAACTTACTAGACAGACGTGACGATACTCGATACATCCCACGAAGATCTCAGTAAGGGGGGTCGATACCGAGTGAACCAGCCGATATCGACTGGGTTTACTCGATTCCTGCTCCGGGTGATATCCGGTCAATCGAGTGAACTAGTCGATCTCAGTAAGGTGGGTCGATATCGAGTGAACCATTCGATATCGACTCTTTGTACCTGGAATTTTTTTTTTAGGAAATAATGAAATAAAACCAAAAAGTTCAAAGCCAAGTATATTCAAAACTAAATGTCTAATACAATTAAGCTCTCTCGATTTTATAGTCGCTAGGCCGACTTCTTCTTTTTCGATTCCTGCAGGGCCCATGTGGCTTGGGCCTCGAATAATACTCCATTCTAGTCCATAAGTTGTAGTCCTCCGGAATGGATCTTGTGAACCATGAAGGGACCCATCTTCTTATTGTTGAAGTTGTTAGGGAACCAATTATTCTTTGATTTGGAGGCATACACCTTGTCTCCTACTTCATTTTCTTTCGGATCATCATAAGAAACCCTGCATAAGGGCACATACCAAGGCAAACCTCTTCCATGTATAGATAAATCCTTTATTGAAATTGGGGAAGAAAGGTCCATACCTCGGCTTACCTTTGTAGATTCTTCTTTCAGCTTTTGTGGGTCTGGTCGATATCGATTGTTGTTAGTCGATATCGACTGCTTCTGCATTTTAGGTGGATTTTCAATTGATGCAGACAAAGATGGCTCGATAGGGGTGGGTCGATATCGACCTGGTTAGGTCAATATCGAGTGCTGCTACTCGATTCCCATTGTCTTCGTCGCTGGAGGAGATGTCGACTAGGCATGGGGAAGATCGATATCGACTCCGCATGGGGGGATCGATATCGACTACTGTTGTGGCTCAGTCAACTTCGCTGCATTTTGTTGGTCGATTTCGAGTGACCTACTCGTTATCGAGTCGTTCAGCTCGATTTCGACCCCATACTTAGACCCTGCAAAATCTGGAAAAAGTTCAGTCGATATTGACTTACCTGGCTTGATTTCAACTGGATTCGTGGTATGCTCGTCCTAGATTTCCATGATATCTTCCATTTGGGCTTCCAAAGCCCTCGTCTCCAGCTCTTCGGGGGTCATTGTTCTTACCTTAGGCTCCTAGCAAGTGATGTAACCTCATGTAATAGACTTTACCTCCATAGGACCATTGTGCCTTTTAGTTTTATTAAAAGAATACTCAATTACCTCATCGCTGATGGTGAATGGGAGAACTCTTTTTCTTACCCTTATACTGGCATAAAGTTTTCTAAGAAGAGTCTACCTAGAATAATGGGACAAGTAGGGTCCTCTGCCATATCAATAACTAGAAAATTAGCAAGGACAAAGAACTAACCCACTTGTACTGGTACATTGTCCACCATGCTTGTTGGGATGACCAAAGTGTTGTTCGTCATATAGAGTCGGGCATCCACATGCTCTAAACCTCCGATCTTGACTTTGGACGAGATGGATAACAGCATGATGCTGACGCTAGGTCTTAAGTCACACAATGCATTGAATTTATGTTGACCAAATCCAATAGTTATAGCGAACTTACCTGGATCTAGCCTTTTATCTAGGAGCTCCATTTTGCTGTATTCCTCAGCGATCTCAGCCATCGATCGCGTCTTGCTTAAGATTTCTTTAAGGAACTTGACGTATGAAGGAATCTCATGAAGAGCTTCGGTGAAGGGGATGGTGATGTTGAGCCCTTGAAGCATCTTCATAAAACGCTGAAACTTTTTCTCCAATGGGTCATTCAAAGCTTTCGTCGGGAATGCCAGCGTCTTCTTTTTCTTCGGTGCTGACATCGAGTGGAGTGGGTCGATATCGACTGGTGTGGGGTCGATATTGACTAGAGTTGACCCTTGGGGGTCGATATCGACTGGGTTAGTCGATATCGACTCGTCTCCAGCTCCCTCCTCCTCCGTTTGCTCGAGCTTTTGTAGCTGACGCCCACTCCTTAGATTTATAGCCGCCACTTGATCTGCAGATTTATCTTTAGGATTGGGTTCACAAGATCTAGGGAACATACCTGATGGCTTGGGACTAATATTGCTAGTTGACCAATATGGGTTTCTATGTTCTTCCCTCAAATATATGTCGATCTCTCCCAATCGTGAGTTGATGTCATGCAGTTAAG
The DNA here is from genome assembly GCA_037127255.1 of Persicaria tinctoria. Taxonomy (NCBI): domain Eukaryota; kingdom Viridiplantae; phylum Streptophyta; class Magnoliopsida; order Caryophyllales; family Polygonaceae; genus Persicaria; species Persicaria tinctoria. Next base: position 35,347,898 of record JBANSL010000015.1, on the reverse strand, counting down.
TATGGACAGAGTTGTTGGCTTGTTTGAATTTTGCGTGGTTCCGTCGCATCTCGTCGAGGATGATGTGCATGTCATCTTTCATACCTTCTCTGTTAGGGTGACCAAGAGCTCTGTAGGGCGGGGGATCTCTTTAGTGCTAGGGTTGGCAATAATAGCCCTAGTTTTGTCGTTGATGTTGTCCTGAGTAGTCTCCCCCTACATAGCGCGCCTCTTTGTGGGTTTCTGCAAACTGCACTAAGTCAGCATGTGGGAACGCAGTGGTGTTGTGCCTCACAGACCCACACTCAAAAAAAGGTTGGTTATTAGAAAGAAATTTGACTTGTTTGGTAAGGCGGTGTACCTTGTCTTGGTGAAACTAGTCTCTCACGTCTGGATCAATCTCCTTTGACAACTCGTAGAGTGACATAGATGGGGCAGACCTTTCATCGGGGGCCGCAGCAGTCCCATACATGTTGTCGTAGTTAGCCAACGTCTAAAATGTATCCCAATCACGTCGTAGTGTGTACTCAAGATACCTATAAGTCGTATATGTGTTGATCCGCTCCTTTGTTGGTGCATCCAGGGAGTTGAAGATGATCTCCTGGATCACATATGGCGCTTGTCCATGCGTAGGGTAGGACTTGAGCATGCGTTTGTAGCGCTCCCAGACATGTGCTAGTGTTTCCCCTAGCTTTTGCTGGAAAGTCGTGATCTGCTGTATGAGTTGTGTTGTCTTAGTTGGAAGGAAGAACTTGAAAAGAAACAAATCCCTGAGTTTATTCCACGTGCAAATGGATTGTGGAGCCAAACCCTCGAACCATTGTGAAGCTTTCCCTGAAAGTGACTAACGAAAAGCCTTTAGTTTTAGATATTCTAGATTAGCACCATTAGCAATAGTTTCACACAAATCCAGAAATATAGTTATGTGCTCTAAAGGACATTCGTTGGATCTCCCGTGGAATTGATTCCTCCTAATTTCAGAAATAAAAGAAGGACGAATTTCAAAAGAAACACGAGGGAGAACGATCGGTGATTCTAGAACATACAGAGTAGGATGCAGATATTCTTTCGCATTTGCAGGGATGTGCTCAATTTGTTCCTTGAGCTCTCTTCTGGGTTGAGCATGTTCTGCTTCTCGTCGGGCGTATTCGGTCTGCCTAGTGGTGAGCTCCTCTGTCTGTCTACGGAGTTGCTCAAGCTCATGTATTGATGTGAGCTGTACCTCGTTCTCGTCGTCGGTCAACATTAGTCTTCTCCTTAGCCTTTGCTGGAGATGAAAGAAGCGTTATGGTTCGAGAAGAGGCTCGAATTTGGGTGTGCGATCAGTTCTTCACGTGCACCTGTAAAACATAAACAAAAAGAAAAAGGGAGTAAAAAGGAACTAAAAATGGCGCGATAGATAGCTTCCCTGGAAACGGCGCCAAAATTTTGTTATAAGGGGAATCTAGTTATGAAATAAATATATTAAATAAATTTGATGAGAGGGTTTCTCAACCAAAATTTGTTAGGAGGGAAACTAGTCGAGTAAATAAATATGAATATAAACGAACTAAACTAACTCTCTGTCCAAGCAAATAAAATACAAGAATCTCTCCCGATGTAGTGGTGGAGTTTCAGGATTGAATCCACGAGAAAGCGTGTCAGCGCTCGCCTAAATAGTTACAAAATCCGCTTTGCTGTCGACCAGAAGACTACTCGATATCGACTCAAGTGGGTCGATATTGAATGAAGTCGGTCGAAATCCTCTTCAGATCTACACACAGACAAACAACAAACTCGACGTCGAGTACAATGCACTCGATATCGACCTGTCAGGGGTCGAAATCGACTTTGTATGCAAAAAAACGTAAATTGTAGAAAAATAGTAAAAGGTGTCGAAAAAGAACGTCTGAAGAAATAAGAATGGATAAGAAGATGATGAACGGAAATAAAATAGTTTTAGGGTTTTTGAATTCAATAAAGTAAAGACTTCCAAGACCGGGGATTCAACGCCACAACAATAACCATGTAAGAATTATGCCAAGGTATAAGAGATTATGCCTTTCAATCGAATAACTTTCGTCATTAACAATTAAGAATATAGAGCCTTTAGCATAAACCTTGATTGCTACTACCCTTTTCAATGATTAATCCAAATTTATATTAAAATCACTTTTTCTTCAATAACACAAATAAGGATCGCCTACTACTGTCGTAGAAGAACCACAAATAGGGCTAAAAGATGAAGTTGCATATAAAAATCATACCTTTGATGCATAGCCCTACATGGGTACCGTCGAGCTCACCCCGACCCACTTCTAGAAAAATCCAATTAGACGTCTGTTGTGAACAGATGTCTTTCAAAAAAAAATTCCGATCTCTTTTTGCGTGTAGTAAAAGATCAATTTTTTCACATCGGTTTTAAGTCGATGTCTTTTCTTAGTTAAAACATTTGTTTTATTTTGAATATAGATATAAATCAGCCCCTAAAATTTATTTTGGACATGTTCACTTGTTGTTAAAGCCTCATTATTTTTCATTTATAAACTTTTGAAGATGTCCACATCAAGGCTAAATTTTACATTTACATCAGTACGTTTAAAATAGACAGTGTATTAAAACAAAATAGACATCTGTTTTATTATATTTATTTTGTGCATATTAATTTCATATATATAATTTTTGAATTTTTACTGTTTTCAAATAATCTATCGTATGAAATATGTACATAAGTGATGTATTAATATAATATAGACAACATTTTAAATTTTTACAAAGATGTTGTTGTTAGCAATATATCAATTTATATTAACATTGTGATGTTAAAATATATGTTACACATTAATTTAGATTATTCAGACAATGTCTATGATGATGCTAGCATCTATTATTATGTAGTGGGTTGATTTCATAGCTATTAAGGCACAACACTTCTCAATTCTCAATTGTCTTAATAGTAATGAATCCTATTTTTGAGGGGCCTTTATGAAAGTACATAGCCACCTCCATTGTCTTTGCATTTGAAGCAGTAAGAATATCTCTAAGCCAAGAGGCAAACTAGGTACAAAGTTGTAATAGATTTTTACAAAAGGCAACTTGATTCCTGATATCAATCCCACATCTGTAAGTATAAACCATAGAACGTGACCGAAATCCTTAGTCTAAACTCAATGCAAACTGTCAAGAACAAGTGAAGTGATCATGTTGAAAGCAAACATCTGCTCATTAGAATTTGATGACAAGAAGTTCACTAGCTAAACTTTGGACAAAGCATTAAAAGGTTTTTAAGTAATTAATGTATCTCGCCCATCACTAGTAGCAAGCTCCAATTCTTCATAGGCAATACCATATTTACTGGTGAAGCTAGACGAAGCTTATTGGCGAAAGCATAACAGCCTCTTTTTTTACGACTCATGTATATTGTAAGATCAACCTCAATTTTTCAATTTGCATAACATTAACTAGAGATAGAATCTTCTAAGCAATGAAGCTAATAAAACCCTTCATCGCTCAAAAGATTCGCATAGGTTCACTCGTAAATAAGAGCAAAACATTCACATTTCCTTTTTAGGTACAAATCCTCGAACCCTCTACCTATGTCATGAATCCAACAACAACAAACAGGAATCAAGAAGTTTAATAACTAGAAACTAGAGCAAATAACTCACTTTCACAACATTTCATCACCAAACCAGTAATGCTTCCCAGAAATTACCTGAGGAATCAAGAAGTTTAACTAGAAACTAGAGCAAATAACTCACCTTCACAACATTTCATCACCAAACCATTAATGCTTCCTAGGAATTACCTGAGTCAAACCCCCAATCGAAACAATACCATAAATTGATGATAGATTATCATAAAACAAAAGAGAAATAACCTTTGAATCTTCAATTACCAAGGCCCGCATGACGATGCAATGCACTATTGAATGGATATGTACAAGAAGCATAACACTTCAAAAAGAAATTGCATGTTAGGATCATGACACTTCAATTTCACCTCAACAACCAATGCCTCAACCTAGCACCTTGTTTCACTTATTTGCTAACTTTTTTCACAGGACAACTAAAAATTCAATTTGAACATGTCTAAGATGGGAAAAAATTTCTTTTGTTTATTATCAGAACATACAAAATCTCTGGGATAACAGTAGCATAAGAAGAATCAACAGGCCCAAATTATCAACCATAAAAAGAAATGCTTTTCCTTCGGATGTGAGAGAACGAATCCTTAGTTTGCGAAATTGTATCTTCTCTAAAGCTCAATAAAAAAATGCATAGATATATCAATCTACAAGTCATCAGAGATAGAATTGCAAATGCCTACTTACTCAAAGAAGAGATCTATCATTCTTTTAACGGCCCTGACTTGACTAATTCGTCTTCTGTAGCTCAACTACCAGCTTTCACCAAAACAGCAATGAACTCCACAACATGCAGCCATTTATCCACAAAAATAAATATCTAAAAAGAAATGCTTTAAGGCCTAGTACCCAGCAAAAGCTGGAAAAAAAAAAGATCCCATGGTATGCCCCCAATTAGATCAAGTACGTACATGCTGATACTTCTAAATTGGCATTTTGAACATACCCTAGGAACTCATACAGTTCCACTTGTGAATCGGGTTCATCTTGAGTTTATGTAAAGATATCGTGTTTTTATACGAGCGAACCACATAAGTAGATCGCCTGCATGACCAGTATCAAATGTGCAGAAAATTAAGGTCTAGGTCGAAAACAAATGCAATAAAAGTGGGGATTGCCTCATGTATATGTATTTTTAAATATTTGATACATATTTGCATTATCTATATAAAACATGCAATAAAAATAAAGAATTATGATTGCTAACATCTAAAAATAGCAACAGTAAGATACCTCAAGCTTCAACAATAAATAAATATTATAGAAAAAGGTCATTGACAAGGCAATTACAAAACCAAATAGCTTCAACATTAACCTAGTTTAGGTAGCATTGCACTAACAACATCCACATTTACTAAGATGGGAGCTTCATACATATGTTGACCTCGTACAGAATGTATAAAAGATGAAACTGATCTTCTCGGATCAAGCAATTATATATATATACAGAGAGTGAATGCATGAGTAGATGCAGAATGCAACTCTTCCAGTGCAAGGCCATGAATTCTTGAAACAAAACTATTAAGGAAATAGAGTCTTGCTTAGTGAATAAATGCAGTAAAATAAATGATCAATATACAATGTCTAACAATAAGAGATCATTTATATAAAACCTTGGACTAGAAAGCTTAGTGGCAAGAGATGATCCTGAATTCCGGGTGATAGCACTTAGAGTTTCTGCAGCATTATCTTGAACTTCAGGGGGACTCTTAACCGTTGAAGAGAATGAATGAATGGATGAGATAAGGGGTAACAAAAACAAGAAAAAGTGAAAAGCATTCCTTACTTCACAAACTCAAGCAAACATTGAAAGAGCTTAACAACAACCATTTCTCTGGAATTAGAGCAAGAGCTAAAGAAGCTGAAAAGGAGTAAGAAGTTGCATTCATAGCTCTCATGGAGGAATCAGATTCACCTCTACTCTTATAGGAACAGAACTGGCCGATGTCACCTCTACTCTGATGAGAAAAATCATGAGAAGAAATCATAGTAGCTCACTCACTCTCGAAAATGGTCTGCAAACAACCTTAGATGCAGTGGGACTAGAATTTGAGGATTTTTATAAGGGTCTACTAGGCACTTCAGACAATGGCTATTGATGAGAGAATTATAAGATATGGAGGTGCAATCTTGCAAAATGAGAGGCACCAGGCTCTCATTCAAAGAGTTACAGGAGCAAAATGAGGCGCAATCTTGCAAAATGAGATACTGAATGAATGTTATTCTATTTGATAGTAAACATAAACATACATAAAGGAACACGGTAGAATTATACCTTTGCAGATGGAAAAACTCCCAATAATTCATCAAATGATTTGAATGGGGTGCCTATCTCAAATTTGATAGTCAACTGGTCCAAATCCTTGATATCATAAGCAAATGGGGCATAATGGTAAGGATAACGTGCACCTGCAACAAAAAAACATGGTTGTTTAAGAGCATAGAAATTGATGAAAAGAGTATCGTACTAATATCAGTTTCCAATTTTGTGTGGCTAGTTGTTTATTTATTTCATTTTTATTATTCAATTCTCCAAATATATGTAGCTCATTGTTGTAAGGAGGAAATCGAGAATGCAAATATAAAATATAACTAAAATAAAGCAAACCAGATTCCGCCCCTTGCAAATGATTACAAGACTTCCTCCCGATCTAGCAGCGGGAAGTCAGGATCGATCCACGAGGAAGCGTTTCAGCGGATCCTAGGCAGCGGTGAAATCTCACGGACAGAAGTCGACCACAGGTTGTCGATCTCGACTAGGGTTAGTCGACAGAAGATCGGACAAGTCGAACACAACAGCAGTAGCTCTCGGCGGTTTTGGTCGATATCGACTAGCCCTTACTCGATATCGAGTAAAGTTGTCGATGTCGATGAAGCTCTTGTTGAACACCTGCACAGAAGAAGCTACGACGATCTGGATCGAGAATCAGTAACTCGATATCGACAAGAAGTTGTCGATATCGAGGAAGGCAGAAAGTAAAACGAAATAAAATAAAAACAAATGCTTTTGGGGACTCGAAATAAACTGTATAAAAGACAACTTCCAAGATTGGGGTTTGCAACAACGATAACAAAGCATGCATAAGGTAAGAATAAAACAGATAATCATGTAAATCGCATCAAAGGATTGAGCTTTCCCTTTTTCCAACAATTAGACAACTCTTTCAAGAAACCTTAATTGTGTCTACTGATGTTATGTTTACAATCCAAGTTGTTAGCATGGACCTCCATTAGATGGGTAATAAACACATAACAAGTAGCAGATGCTCAAAATATGATAAAAGTCGGATCTTTACCTCAAACACGCATGGTTATCGTCGAGCTTGCCCCAACCCTAGAAGTGGGTGGACTACTCGCGCTTTATCGCAACCTCAGACATTGATTGAAAGAAAATAACTACTTGCATTAAATCAAACAGAGCTTACAACCAAAGGAAGCCAATTCCGCTCTCGCTTCACCAACTTCTCTTGGCAACTCACTCTCTCTCTCTCTCTCTACTACTAATTGTTGTGTGATTGAATGAATAAATCTCATCCCCCTAAGGCTTTATTTATAGGCTTCTAATCCTTGCTATTCAAGGTTAGAAATCTCTATCTATATCTAAATCTATATCTAAAAGCTTTAAAGATAAATAAATGGAATAACATAAATAAATCCAAAAAGGAAATTATATCTAAAAGACTAAAATATCTTCAAGTGGATAAATCTTCTTCTCCATGGATAGTTGTTGATAGACTTGGATTGAACTCGGACATCTTCAGCCTCAAGGAATCCAAAACCGCGTCGGATTGCTCAAACCGCGTAACGCGGCTCGAGATCTTTCAACTCGATATCGAGGAAAATGGATGTCGACTTCGGCTTTAGCAGCATGCTCGACTAGCTGGTCCTCGACATGCTCGGGTGCTGGCTCTCAGGTGTTGTCGATATCGAGGACTTTCCTCGATATCGAGTAGAGTAGCTTCATCGACTTGGCTGGCTCGGCATGTCGGGTAGCTCCTTCTCGATCTACTCGGACATATTGACTCTGGTCTTGTCGATATCGAGGACTTTCCTCGATATCGACTACGGGTGTTTCTCAGTGTCCGAGTGTCTGGTCAAGTGAAGTAGAACTTCGCGGCTCCTCGATCAGGTTTCTTCGTCGACTTCGGGTGTGGTCTTCAGCTTTGTCGATGTCGAGTAATCAACTCGATATCGAGGAGTGTGCTGGAGTCGGGTTACTTCGTTCCTCGACTTCTCGACATGGGTCTCCTCGACCAGGGTGTGTTCGGGCATTGTTTGTCGATATCGTCGAAATGAAGTCGATATCATTGACTCTTCAGGCTCCGTCTTTGCTTCTTGGTTTTCTCCCGAAATGGCTCCATATTCTGCAATATTAAAAAGTAACTTATGTAGATCTTCATTTCTGGCAAATAAGCATATATTACATAAATTCGACATATTCCCAACCCGAAATAGGCAAAGTGTATAGAATATGGAACTAAACTGTGTATAAAAACATGGCTACTTTAGTGACATCAAATCATCCCATACTTAGACTTGCTTGTCCTCAAGCAATAACCAAACAATAACCAATACCTACAACACATCCTTCAAGTCTTCGCCTTTTGTCAAAAGCAACATCTCAAGTAGTAGCAATGTAAGACAAGTGAATTTAAAGTCATCACACATATATGAGCGATCCATAGGCATAGGCAATATAAATCCAACCTTACCAGGGTAAAGTGTTTTCACTCAACTCTCAATGTGTTTAGGCTATGAAGATCAACTCTCAACTCAATTCCATATACAATCTCATAAACATTGCAATTTAAATATAAATCCACTTCACAACCAATTATGTAAATGCAACAAGAATTATCAGGAGGACTTCGCTCAAAAGAAGTCTTCAAAGAAGATTTCATTCGGCGGGGTTGTAATGGGGCTTGGTAAGAAATAAAAGGGTATGGAATTATTTGGCCATGTGGTGCTTAATAAAATTCGGGAATCAAGACTCCTAAATCTCCAACACAACTCAACCAAATCATAACTCTCAATCATATGAATCAACCAAACTCTCCAACTTATCTCAATGAAGTATGTAACCTTTCAAACTTAATTAACCTCTCCAAAGTATGAATCTTGTGAAAATGAAAGAAATAAGGTAAATTTGGCTCATGCACTTTATTCATAATCATAAACTTTTCTTCTTTTGCTTTTTTTTTTCCTTTTTTTTTTGAAATGAAAATAACTAGTGCATTTATAGGGTGAGCCGAAAATCCTTTTACATAGTATGCATAGCAAGATAAAAATATAAAACCAACCCATATCTTAATAAGTTCAAAAAAAATCCTTCTTACTTGAAATGAAACACAAGCTCATTTCTTTCACAAACCATTATTTCAACCAACTCTAAGTCTTAATTCCCAAATGAGGATCAGGCTCAATTTGGCTAAGGATAATTTTGTGGAGTTTATAAAAAGTCTCAGGCTAATGTTCTGGCTTCAAGCAGGGATAACGCAGGGTAGGTAAAGAGAGGATAAATTGGCTTAAAAGGTGCCTCCATCATTTAATTCTCATTCACATAAACATATAAATGCATTGGCTTTGAATAACTATCACAACATCTAGAGATGCATAGGAAGAGTAAATACACTCAAGAAAGCAGAGGGATTTTTGATGTTCTCCCTATAAGGCCAAAATTCTCACTAGGACAATTTTGTTGGATCTCAACCTTTAGCTTAGGATCATATGTGCTCAATTTCATCACAAGTTCACAATCCACATAAAAACAATTTCGAGGACTTAGGCTAAACCTTCCAAACATGCCATAGGATTTACATGATCAAGTCAGTCATTATTTATCATCATAGGACATCTAAGTTAGGGTATAAAAAACAAGACAATGCAGAAATTAAACATGCATCTTTTATTTTTATTTTTATTTTTATTTTTATTTGTATGTAACTAAAAAGAAAAAGACTAAAGTATGAAAAAAGACTTAAATGTATAAAACTTTAAACATGAAGTATGACGCAAGACTTAAATGCATAAAACTTTAAACATGAATGCATAACATAATAATAGAATTTCACCATGTAAAACCAAAAGCAAGACTAAAACATATAATAATGATAACGAGCCCTTCCCCCACCCCATACTTAAAATATACAGTGTCCCCACTGTATAAAATCAAATAAAAACAAGAGTAAAGGAATGAACTCACCGAATAATGCATCGAGGAGGGCAAAACAGGGCATGTCGAGTACACTTTTTTGTCGATATCGAGTACTGTACTCGATATGGAGTAACTGTCGTATGCGTCAAGTGGAATCTGAAGTCGAGGAACTTCTGGCTTACTCGATATCGAGTTGGCCTACTCGATATCGACGAACTTCTGGGCTGGTCCTCTTTGGTCGTTGTTGAATGGCCTAGCCGATTCCGACTGTTTTTCAGGGACTTCTTCTTTCCACCTTTCGCGATCCTTCTATGCTTGCCGACCTAAAAGTGTTAGATTGCACACAAAGACAAGACTTTCCACATAAAGTATTCTAAACTAAAAAACAAAAAACAAAAACCAAAATCAAAATCAAAAATTCCAAAGTCCCAAAATTCAAAAAGTCTTATATACATGCTCTAGATTTTAGAGTCGCTAGGCCGACTTCTTCTCTTATGCTCAAGGGCCTTTAATGTGGGGCCCGCTTGTTCTTGGGCCTTCTCATGGATCATCTAGGTCCTGATTGTAGTATGCAAGCTCAGTTGACAGGTGGTTGCTTGCATAATATTTCTTTTCTTTCTTCTTTTTCTTTCCAGCTCTCAGTTTCCGCAGATTCTCTTGCCACGGGGCCTTACCTCCCCTTAAATTATTGATAAATTTCTTAATGGACTGAGGAGGAGTAGAACCCATACCTGAACTTACCTTTTCGGACCCAAAACAGAAATCTTCGGGCTTGGGGTTAGTCGATATCGGGTAAGACTGGTCGATATCGAGTACAGGGACCCCATACTTAGGCTCTTGGCAAGTCTGGTGCTCAGCAGAGGAAGTCGATGAGGTTTTTTCGATGTCGAGTAGGGCTTTAGTCGATATCGAGTTAGGGTTGTGGATATCGAGTAAAGTGTTGGTGCTTTCCTCCGTTGTTTGCTTGGTCCCGTGGTTGTTGATGCTCTTCACCTCCAGCCATGAAATTTCCTCTTTTGCAGGGCCAAAAGAGAAGTCTAAAACCTCATCGCATATGGTGAAGGTGAGCAATCGCTGTTTGACACTAATCTTGGGATCTGCCGTAGCTAAGAATGGTCTATCAAGAATAAGATGGCTAGTAGGATCTTCAGCACAGTCTATAATAAGGAAATCTGCTGGAACAAAGAATTTACCAGCCTGGACAGGGACATTCTCAACTATACCTGTAGGGATGACCACTGTATTGTTTGCCATATATAGCTTAGCATCCACAGGCTCTATACATCCTATCTTCACCTTTCGCCAGATTGATAAGGGCATGATGCTCACACTTACTCCTATATCGCACAAGGACTCATATTTATATTGTCCAAATCCCACAGTAACAGAAAACTTACCAGGGTCATGTCTCTTTTCAGGGAAGTGGAGTACTTTGCATTCGCCGGTGATCTCTGAGATGGATCGCTTCTTGCTCAGGATTTCTTTCAGGAATTTGACATATCCAGGCATCTCTTGCAGGGCTTCTGTAAAAGGAATAGAGACATTCAGTTCTTGCAGCATATTAACAAAACGGTTAAACCTACCTGCAATGGGATCTTTCAGTGCTTTGGAAGGGAAAGGCAATGTCTTTTTCTGCTTTGGAGCCAGATCAGACGTCGGAGGTGTTGCAGAGTCGTCGACATCGGCCAGGCTTTTGTCAATATCGACTTGAGCTTCCTCGATATCGAGTAAGTTTGTCGATCTCGAGTTGCTGGGCTGGGCAGTGGAGTCCGAGCTTGGCTTCTGGTCTGTGTCGAGGAGGGTTTTATCGATATCGACCAAGGGCTCCTCGATATCGAGTTGCTGCTGCTTGTTATCGACTTGCTGCTCTGCTTTGTCTTGGTGCTTTTCGACCTCTGGCTCGTGTAATTAGTGCCCGCTCCTGAGTTTTATAGTTGCGACGTGTCCGGTCTTCCCCTTAGGATTTTGTTATGTTTGCCCAGGGAGTTGTCCGGATGGTCGTGGAATCTGCGCCGCGAATTGACCCAATTGAGTCTCAATGCTTCTCTTCCAGATATCCAGCTCTCCAAATTTTGTATTGATGTTCTGGAACTGGTTGTTGATGGTGCCTTAATTCCGGCGCATCTCTTCAAGGACGAGCTGTAAGTCATCCTTCTTTTGATCCCTTTCTGGATGTCCTGGAGCTCTATAGAGTGGGGGTTCCTAGGAGGACCTTGGTTCCACTGTGGTTGATAGAACCTTTGATCCCCCATATAGCGATTGGGACCCCCTGTGTAAGCTACCTCTTCGTGCGTCTCTGCCATCCTCACTTGCTCTGTGTGTGGGCACTCAGTAGTGGTGTGCCACTGTGATCCGCATTTGATGCAAGGCTGGTTGACAAAGAGATACTTGACTTGCTTGAGGAGCTTGCAATTCTAGTCTTTGTAGAACTGCTCCCTGACATCTGGGTCAATCTCCTTGGAAGCTTCATAGAGGGGCATAGATGGTGCTGGCTTGGCATATGAGTTCTCCTCATAGTTTGTGGGGGACCCATATTTGTTATCATAATTGGTGAGCTTGTCAAGTACACCCCATGCGTCAATTGGTGGCATTGTCAGATACTCATATGGAGTATACTGGTTGATCCTGTCCTTAGTGACTTGGTCAAAAGAGTTGAAGAAGATCTCTTAAATGGCGTAGGGTGGCTGTCCATGAGTAGGGCAAGATCGCAGAAGTTCTTTATATCGTTCCCATGCTTTTGCAAACGGCTCCCCAGACTTCTGTTTGAAAGTTGTGATCTTCTGGCGGAGGAGTGCTGTCTTGGCAGGAGGGAAGAATTTGTTGAGAAACTCTTTCTCTACTTGGGCCCATGTTGTGAGGGATCTTGGTTTCAGTCCTTCTAGCCACTTTAGTGCAGGTCCAGCGAAAAGCTTTCATCTTGACATATTCCAGAGTAGTACATTCAGCAAGAGTACGACACATGTCAGAAAAATTGGTAATATGTTCAAGAGGGCATTCATTAAATTTCCCATAAAAAGCATTATTTTTAAGCTATATAAGGAATTGAGTGCGAATTTCAAAAGAGTTCACAGGGATTAGAATAGCCGATTCAGGCACGACGAGAGTCGGGTGCATATAATCCTCTGCAGTGGTTGGGTATTGGGCAAGCTCAGCTTCTGCTTGCCTTGCGCGTTCAGCTTCCTTTTCCCTGGCTGCTCTCTTAGCGGCGATATTAGTATCCTTTGCGGCTAGTTCCCTTGTAAGCCTCTCAATTAGTTGTTCTTGTGTTTCTGCGGCCACCATGGCTCTTTTCAGTTTAGCTTGGATGTGTATAAGGCGTTCCGGTTCGTCTAAGGCGTCAAACTCAGGTGTTTGACCAGAACGGCGCATATACCTGCAAAGCAACTCCAAGTAGATGTGAGATTTAACTACCTAAGGCGCGAATGATAGCCTCCACGGCAACGGCGCCAATTTGTTGTAAGGAGGAAATCGAGAATGCAAATATAAAATAAAGCAAACCAGATTCCGTCCCTTGCAAATGATTACAAGACTTCCTCCCGATGTAGTAGTGGGAAGTCAGGATCGATCCACGAGGAAGCGTGTCAGCGGATCCTAGGCAGCGGTGAAATCTCACGGACAGAAGTCGACCACAGGTTGTCGATCTCGACTAGGGTTAGTCGACAGAAGATCGGACAAGTCAAACACAGCAGTAGTAGCTCTCGGAGGTTTTGGTCGATATCGAGTAAAGTTGTCGATGTCGATGAAGCTCTTGTTGAACACCTGCACAGGAGAAGCTACGACGATCTGGATCGAGAATTAGTAACTCGATATCGACAAGAAGTTGTCGATATCGAGGAAGGCAGAAAGTAAAATGAAATAAACTGTATAAAAGACAACTTCCAAGATTGGGGTTTGCAACAACGATAACTAAGCATGCATAAGGTAAGAATAAAACAGATAATCATGTAAATCACATCAAAGGATTGAGCTTTCGCCTTTTCCAACAATTAGACAACTCTTTCAAGAAACCCTAATTGTGTCTACTGTATTTATGTTTACAATCCAAGTTGTTAGCATGGACCTCCATTAGATGGGTAATAAACACATAACAAGTAGCAGATGCTCAAAATATGATAAAAGTCAGATCTTTACCTCAAACATGCATGGCTATCGTCGGGCTCGCCTCAACCCTAGAAGAGGGTGGACTACTCGCGCTTCATCGCAACATCACACATTGATTGAAAGGAAATAATTACTGGCGTTAAATCAAACAGAGCTTACAACCAAAGGAAGCCAATTCCGCTCTCGCTTCACCAACTTCTCTTGGCCACTCACTCTCTATCTCTCTCTACTACTAATTGATGTGTGATTGAATGAATAAAACTCAGCCCCCTAAGGCTTTATTTATAGGCTTCTAATCCTTGCTATTCAAGGTTAGAAATCTCTATCTATATCTAAATCTATGTCTAAAAGCTTTAAAGATAAACAAATGGAATAACATGAATAAATCCAAAAAGGAAATTATATCTAAAAGACTAAAATATCTTCAAGTGGATAAATCTTCTTCTCCATGGATAGTTGTTGATAGACTTGGATAGAACTCGGACATCTTCGGCCTCAAGGAATCCAAAACCGCGTCGGACTGCTCAAACCGCGTAACGCGGCTTGGGATCTTTCAACTCAATATCGAGTAAACTCCTCGATATCGAGGAAAATGGATGTCGACTTCGGCTTCAGCGGCATGCTCGACTAGCTGGTCCTCGACATGCTCGGGTGCTGGCTCTCAGGTGTTGTCGATATCGAGGACTTTCCTCGATATCGAGTAGAGTGGCTTCATCGACTTGGCTGGCTCGGCATGTCGGCTAGCTCCTTCTCGATCTGCTCGGACATATTGACTCTGGTCTTGTCGATATCGAGGACTTTCATCGATATCGACTACGGGTGTTGCTCAGTGTCCGAGTGTTTGGTCAAGTCGAGTAGCACTCTGCGGCTCCTCGATCAGGTTTCTTCGTTGACTCCGGGTGTGGTCTTCAGCTTTGTCGATATCGAGTAATCAACTCGATATCGAGGAGTGTGCTGGAGTCGGGTTACTTTGTTCCTCGGCTTCTCGACATGGTGCTCCTCGATCAGGGTGTCTCCGGGCATTATTTTTCGATATCGACGAAATAAAGTCGATATCGAGGACTCTTCAGGCTCCGTCTTTGCTTCTTGGTTTTCTCCCGAAATGGCTCCATATTCTGCAATATTAAACAGAAACTTATGTAGATCTCCATTTCTTGAAAATAAGCATATATTACATAAATTCGACATATTCCCAACCCGAAATATGGAAAGTGTATAGAATATGGAACTAAACAGTGTATAAAAACATGGCTATTTTAGTGACATCACTCATAGATTCTAAATGATCAAATAAAATACTAGATTTATACGTTTTATGTTAAATAAACTAGATTTTCTTTGGCTAAGTAAAACATTTTCTGACTATTGATTCAATTGAAAAACAGCAACTCTCTAGCAAACAAAGCACTAGAAAGAAAACGAGGATACCAAGTCTCTGATAATTGGAGTTAAACAGTCTTGTACATCGAATGAGCCTGGTCAAATATCTAAGATAAAACACACACATAAAAACACCATATGAATCTAACTACTAAAAGATATAAATTGTGAGCAAACTTGTTGGCGATGTTATGAAACTAAGATTGATACGATGATGAGAAGAAAGAGCACTTCATATGAATTCAAAAAGTGTAATACCCAAATGATGCAATCAGAAAGTAATAATCAGCATATTTGAGGCCAAGAATCCTCCAAGGACAAATATAACATTCAATAATGCATTCCATATTTGCCCTAATTTCTTCAACCTACATTTAAAAAGTAATCTAACATGGTAGAGAGCGTAAAAGAACATCAAATAGTCTAATCGAACAATGCATGTAGCTAATATTGATATCAATTTATTTGCAAGTGTGGCAACAAAACATCAGTAGTAGACATGAAGGTAAGTAAACTACTCAGTTTCTACCATCCAAAATTTGCAAACAAACTGTCTTGGTAGAGAAATCAATTGTAAATTTGTTTCATGAGTACAAACTTTATTTAAAATTTGCAAGTGTGGCAACAAAACATCAATAGTAGACATGAAGGTAAGTAAACTACTCAGTTTCTACCATCCAAAATTTGCAAACAAACTATCTTGGTAGAGAAATCAAATGTAAATTTGCTTCATGAGTACAAACTTGATTTAAAAAGTATTCTACCTCCCATATTCATTATTCGATAAAAAAAAAGCATGAGAAGATCAGTCCAGCCAATTTATGAGTAACTGCGAGTTTATTAAACAAAACTAACATCTTAGAACCCAGAGAAATAACTGATTCTAAAGATAGGATAATGAGTTGTCATGGAGTTGAAAATTGACATGTCCTCTTGAATGGAGGAGAGAATGGGATTAACAGATTTTATCAAACACCTTATGATTGCAGACAGTCACATAGTTCTTAATCACACATTTTATTGTGCTCACTACCATTACCAGTAATGCTTAAAATAGATTTATTGTGTTCCCTCCCATTATTAGTAATGCTTAAAATGCAATTTATCACAATCTCAAATACTTGTGAAGATATATTTAAAACATACAAAATTCAGGTATCTACCAAATAGAAACCTAAAATTTATATCACAATGTCCATAATTTATTAATAAGACAGTTGACAACAATAAAAATACCTAGATCAACTCTCTGTATCCCAGTTGAGACCAGCACTGCAGGGAAAGAACACAAGGAAGCTCTAAAACCACCAAATCTAGACCCTTCACCACCCTAAACACTATCGGTGAACATCTCTTCTCACCCGAAACTACCAGATCTACACCCTCCACCACATTGTAAACCGAGAACAATAATAGGAATGGAGAGAGAGAGAGAGAGAGAGACAGATAGAGAGAGAGATACCCTACATCAACAAGAACCCCGACTCAGGCCATCGTCAACCCGCCTTTGCCATAACACAACCCTTTCTGAGCTTTTTTTTTTTCCTAGATCAAGCCTTGTTAGATCAAAAAGGTTCTTGATTTAATTAGAGCCTCACCAAGATCTGGTGCTCGAAATGGCGGAACCCTTCAATTCAGACACAGAAATAAAAGAAAAACAAACCCTAAAAACCTTAGAAATATAGATCTGTAAAAAAAATAGAGCAAAACAAAAAAAGAAGCATAAATTAGGTTTTCACCAGATAAAACGTTGGCCTGTTAGGCTTGAATACAGTGACAGAAGCTTGAAGGCGGCAAAGGGAGAACAAGACCAAAGCCAACAGAAGGAGCTCGGATTCGGAGAAAGAAAGCCGGTGGCCAAATACATAAGGGAGTCGGCGATTTAGGGTTCTTCAACTCCCATCCTTTTTCGCAGTGGTCGGGTCATCGGGATAGGCTTCAGAGGGCCAATGGTCGAAGGAAGAAGAAAGCACCGAACCAAGGACGAGGGTTGTCGGAGCTAGCTAGAGGAAGCACAGATCAGGAGGGAGTAGAAGGATCAGTTGGGGATTTGGGGGCTCGGGTTTGGAGAGAAGTGAGTTGGAACGAGATTGAATGTGAGGCCGAGGAGAGAGAAATTAAAAGATAGAAATTTTAAGAAGGTTAAAAAAACCGAGTCTGAAGATTTTTTTAAGGGTTTAGCAGCTTTCTCCAATTTTTTTGAAAGTGTTTACCTTACCTCCAAAGCCCGCTCCAAATTTTTTTTTTAAGTGTTTACCATCCCGCCCCTTTTTCTCTGATCCGGCGCGTCTTTCTTTTTTCACAACTAAGAATTTCACATCTGTCCTTATATTTGACAATTATGTAAACTGTTTTACACATCACAATTTTTTTTATTGATGTAATAGAATGATTTAACGTCTGTTAATTTTTTGACAGACTTAAATGATGTGATGTCTAATTACAATTTTCTAGTAGTGACCCTAGAAGTAGGGTGACTAATCGCTCCTCATCATGGTAACAAACATCAAAATCATAAAGGAAATAACTTGGATTAAACTAAAATAGAGAAAGTACAAACCGAACAAAGCCAGATCACTTCCGCTCTCCACCTCCAATCGGCCTCTCTCTCTCTCTCTCTAAAACTCTCTAAATTGCCTAACTATGTAACCACAATTGCTTGTGTGCTTGGATTGTTGAGGAATGAATAAAAACCAGCCCCCTAGGGCTTTATTTATAGTGCCCACCCTTGCTATCCAAGGAAAAAACAATTTATCTCTATCTAAATTTATCTATCTATATTCCTAAGATAAATGTTTGATCAATAAAAGAAATAAAACAATTAAATTCCCCATAGGTAAATTATGGAATTACTAAACTAGATAATTGTCTTCCAACTTGATAGAATATCCTTTGCTTCATGTGGAAGAAATCCAGCTCGGAATTTGGACTCGAGTTGGCCCGAAATCGGCTTCTAACGTTCACTAGATATCGACCATGATCAGTCGATATCAACTTGGTTTCTGTTCTTCACTCGATCTCGGCTCGAGGAGTAGAAGTCGATTGGCCTTCAACTCGATATCGACTTTGGTTGGTTAAAATCGACCTCTTCGGTTCACCTCGACGTCCTTTAGTTGACTCCTGGTTGCTGTGTCAACTCCATGTCGACATGTCGAGTCGATATCGACTTGGTATAGGGTCGAAATGCCTTTGACAGTTTTCTTCCCTTCTCCGAATTGCTCATAAAACCTCTCGATTTCTGCGAAATTAAACAAGAATTAGTGTAGATCTCCATAATGGGCAAATAAGCATAAACTACATAATTCTTATTTAAATCTAACCCATAAATATAAAATATGGACAGAAATCGATATAAATGTTAATGAAAAACATGGTAAATTCAGCGCACATCAATACCCCATACTTAAACTTGCTTGTTCTCAAATAATACTTTTAATGGTCATGCAGAGGAAGAAATTAAACTCTCAACATCTTAGATTCATTCTCATATGTCCCTGCAATCAATTACCATTCTCAAAAAGGTACTGGTGTCATTGACAAGAGGAAAACCTGTCGTTGTTCCTGCCAAAGAATACTCAGACTCACAACTAGTATAGTTGGTACGAAAGAGATCGATGCACAGGGAAATCTATCAATTCAGGTGCAAGTCTAATCGCTAAGAGAGAATATGGGGAGTTTTGATGAGAAAAAAATCCGCCTTTTATCAAAGCGGAAATAATGCAAACAAAGCAAATTGTGTTTAGAATGAAATAGAGAGAATTAGGTCCACCTACAATTTATCACTTCGATTGATGAATTTGATCCTTGTTTCAGCATCTAGTTCTTGTCTTTTCCTATCAATGTCCTTGTCCAGATCTTAGGTAGATTACTAGTCCCACGAGTCCTAGCAACCCTTATCTCTAAATAACCCTAACACGGTTAAGATTCAACCTAAAGATAGCATTAAGAGTGTGAATTAAGCAAGGTACATATGATATCAAGTTACGAGTCGATATTCAACATGTATTCAACTTCCTACACATCCAATTGGTCCTAAGAGTCCTAAAGGGATATGATTGCCACTTGGGTTAAGGTTCGCTACGAGTAATATGCAAAACCGTACCAATTGAATGAATCTACTTTAACTAGTTGATCAGACCAAAGAGAATAAAACACATTCATGGAATTAAGAGAAAAGAAGTCAAAACATTTGAATAAGAATAAGAACTAGATTAAGAAACTCACAATTCAACAATCAAAGATCCAAACTGTGGGTGAAACCTTGAGAGATTAGTTGCTCATGCTCAACGACACTCTCAACAATTCTCTAAAGTGCATAAGGTAAGTGAAAGAATAACCTAAAATATCTCTGAAAAATGTTGCGTTTCTGCAAGGGCCGCGGGGCGTCTAGTCCAGGGCGCGGGACGGCCGGTGATCAGCGAAATCCTTGAAAATGGTCTTCGAATCGCGGGGCGGCCAGCGATTCTTCCGAGCTCCTTCTCTTTTGACTTCATCAGCTTCTAAGGCATATTCTTTAGCTTCTTTTTGCTCTCCTTCAATTCATTTCACCTTGAATCCGAAATACTTGAAATAAACCATGTAATTGTGTAGATTCCACCTCTTCCAACTCAACAAGTGATTGTGTAAATGTTGCTAAATATATGCAATATTCACAACTAAACTATGCTAAATGCAATCTATAATGCAATACTAATCATGCTCTATCAGCCACAAATCCATGCATGGGAATAAAAGCAACATCTACCCAAACAAGAAGGGTTATTAAAAAAAAACAATTCATGAATGACAAGGCAACAATAATCAAGAGGACTTAATTAGACTCAATAAGAAGTAGATTGGTAAAAGGCTTAGGGTGGGATATATTTGACAATGTGGTGCTTATGATCCAGAGAAATGGGGTAATTTCCAAACATTTCATACCACATTCCTTCTTCCTTTGATTTCTCATCTTTCTCTCATCGCTCAATGATTTTTTCACTATAATGCTTTTACCTCTCTACCATCAGCACTGCCTTCTCGCGAGTCGCAAACATGGGTGTCATGAATGACCCCGGATACTTAGTGCTTTGGACTCCTCACCTTGGTGTCCCATCCTGTGGAACTAACATCTCAACGCAGGCAGGGTTTGATACGTGTGGAATCCCCGATCTTTCACCTGTGGGCTCAACATCAAGAACACCAAATTGTTGATGGCTCGATCTTGCAATTATCCTTGCTATATTCTCGATGTTTACAATCAATTACAATAAAGACTTTGAACTATTGCAAAAGAAATAAAACAAACAAATAAAAACTAAAGCACAGGCAAAAGACGCAACAACGACGACAGACACTTGAAAAATTCAGCAAAGGCAAACAACAACAGCGACAGTGGAAGCAGCAGCAGCGACGGATGTTGCGGGTGTGCTGCGGCCGCTGCCAGCGACGGTTCCTCTGTTGTAGCGACAGTTTTTTTCAGCTTTTGTCTTCTTTCTTGTGTTTGGTTTTGTGTTTGGGATTAGGGTTTGGTATCGGATGATTGATGAATGAACAAGAATATAAATTGATTGCGAAGGCTTTTGAATTGGGAGATTGAAGAACCTTTTTAATCCTAAAAAGGGTTCCTCAATATATTTTCCAATCTAATTAAATCAATGAAAATATAAGGGTTTAAATATGGAACTATACCAATTCTATCTTTGCAAAAGATAGAGTTTTGGCTTGGATAAATATTAAATCCTAATAATAATCCTAACTAAATATTCCTACTTAATGGATAAGGAAAATATCTAGAAGAGATAAACTTTCCTTTTCCCTTTTATTCACCTAACTAAGTATTACTAAAAATAAGAGATTCATAAATAGCTCCAACTACATAGGAGTTACTAAATATGGAAATAACTAAAAATAATAATAATAATAATTAAATAATATCTTTTCTTTAATCCATGGTGGTGTCTTCTTCTTTCTCTTGAGGAAGACACTATTTGCCATCAATTGCCCTCGAATCGATCTTGAGAGCTCGCCTGGATCAAGATCATTGTTTGACCCACATACGGCCATCTTGATCCGCATCAGGGTTGATCTACCTTTATCTCCAAAGGTGATCGGATTTTCTTTCTCTCATTAAATTTTCCATAATATGAATCATTCTCCTAGCAAACTCCAATAATGATAATAATAAAAACAAGAACATCATATAATAATCTCCAATAGTAACTTCCATTATCAACGTAATCCCCGGATAAGTAAAAAAAAGGTAAAGAATGGGCAATATTTAGATCATGTGGAGCATAAATAATGTAAGGCTCATAATATGGCTTTTGTGATGCAAAATAAGCATAGGTAGGGCTAGGAATATAACAATGAGCATTATATGGAAAATATAAATTCCTCCATTCTTATATTGTGCAACATGTCAAAAGCAATATCAAATTTTACCTCATTTCATGGTTTTCAATAAAAAATATGCAGTTGATTGTGACTTCCCTTTACTAGGCAATTTCATGCTATATCTCTAATGATTCCAATTTGCATCATCGAGTTCCTTTAAAGCTTCCATGACACTAATCAAAAAAATTGATGGGGGTGATAAAAACAAACTTAGGATAAAAACATGTAGAAAAATAACATATCCAAAGTAACCATGTATAAAGCAATTGGAGAAATATGCATATATATGATCAAAGTAAGTCTTTCCCCTACCCCATACTTAGAGATTAAAGTGTCCTCACTGTATAAAAAAAGGGTAAAGGAAGAAACTTACTATACAGTAGTGCATAAGCTCAAAATAGGTGATGTAGATGGTTGTAGGGTCAGTCGATATCGAGTGAACCACGCTTCAGGGTGATCCAGGCTTAATCACGAGCTTGCACACTCGATATGTTCCACTTGACATCGTCTCAGTTGAGTCGACATCGAGTCCTTTTGCATTCCCTTAACACCTTTGTCTGCTTGCAAATCCAGTAGACGTAGTCTGAACTAGTCGATGTCGAGTGGCCTTCTGGTTCTCCGAGTTGCCTAAAGTTATCAAAGAAAAATAAAACCTTGCATACAGTAAAGAAAATAAAAGAAAAACAAATTTAAAAGAAAAAATAATAATAGCGGGTTGCCTCCCGTAAGCGCTAGGGTTTAAGTCGCTAGCTCGACGACTTCTTTTTAAGCATTAGCCTGGCACATCTTTTTCCGGAGGTATAGGTAGATCTGGTGGTTCCTCCGGTGGTGGGAAGTGTGGGATATCATCCAGGGGCATCGTATGAAGAAGCTTGAATCTCCCCGAGTGAACGCTCCATGGCTCCATCCATTCATCTTTCATAGCTCCAGCTAGCATGCATAAAGGAAGACATAAAGAAAAGATACGTACCTTGTCATCATACCTCTTCCGCTTCATAGGTTGAATTAGTTGTGGAGCTCCACCAAAGCAGAACGGTGGAGTGGGAAAAGATATTTCCTCCTCATCGTGTGGAGCTTCATGCCACGTTGTTAGGACCCCATACTTAAATATGAACATCGGTTGCTTAAAATTGTCGGGGATGGCCTTCACCTTGTAAGGTAAAAGCGACCTTGGAACATCCTAGGAAACAATGTCCGCTTTCTTCTCTTCTAGTGCTATTTAGTCTTGGGATCCTTCATATGATTCATCAACAATAGGTAGCAAAGTAGGAATGAAATTCAAGGAAGGACATACCTGGCTGTCGACATTGACCAGAATATGACGTTGTCGAACCAACCTACTTCTGCTGGAGTTAGGTCAATTGGATTGTCAAGAGGAGGGCATGGTCCATTAGACTAAATGAAAGCTTCAAGCCTTCGGATTTTGTCCTCCAGTTGGGTTGTTTCCATTAATCGTGCCTCCTCCTGTTCAATCCTATTTCGCCGTATCATATCTTGAACCCATCTTTCCCATTCGGGATCTCCTTCCCAAAAGTCTTCCATCTTTGTACCTAAGCTTTGAAATCAAAATAAAGCACGAATCAGTAGCAAAACCTTGGCACCTAGTTGGTACGAGGGAGGCGGGTGGTGGTAGGGTATGTGATAGTAAGAAAAAGGGATAGGTTATCCTAAATCTTAAACATAACTAAGCTAGGCGCAATTGATATCTCCCCGGAAATGGCGCCAATTTGACGAGAGGGTTTCTCAACCAAATAAATTTATAATCAAGACCCCGCTATAGGATAATGGAGTCAGGTTCGTCCTCGGGAGAGAAGTCAGCGGTTCTAGGTTTGGTTGGTATCGGGGTTCGGAAATAGCGAGAAAAGGTGGTTGTCGACAAAAAATAAAGGGGTCGATGTCGAGGGATAGAGAGGGAATGGTGGTTGGTTTCGAGTAGAATCTATGCAGAATAAAAATAATGAAATAAAACAAATAAAGATGCAAACTTCTAAGGATAGGGTTCACCGCAACCATAAACATATGTGTAAATTATAAATCACATAAAGATGCATGCTTTATATCAAATAACTTTCATTATTAACAAATAGGAATATAGAGGCTCTTGCATAAACCCTAAGTGTTACTATCCCTTTTTTTATAATTAATCCATATTAATAATAGGATCACTTTCGCTTCAATATCACAAATAAGGATCACCTACTACTCTCGTAGAAGAATTATGCATATAGGATAGAAGATGATAAAGACATACAAATTCATAAATCAAACCACATATCTATTGTTGGGATCACCCCAACCCTAGAAGAAAGAAATTAGAAAGAAACCATAATAAAAGAAACTAACTTTAATATTAAACTAAAACTATAACTTACAACCATTTGTTCCTTCCTCCTCCTCCTTCTCTCTCTCTCTCTCTCTCTCTCTCTCTCTCCTCTCCTCTCTCTCCGCTCTCTTTTCTACCTTATTACGTTCGAAGAAGACTTGACTTGAATGAGTAAAAAACCAGCCCCTAGGGCTTTATTTATAGTTCTCAATCTAGCTAATCTAGGAAAGAAACAAATATATCTCTATCTAAATCTATCTATCTAAACTCTAATGATAAATGTTTCATAAATAAAAGAAATAAAACAATTAAAATTCCACCTAAGTAAAAGTGGTAATTACTAATGTGGATAAGGTCTTCCATGTAGATAGAATCTTGTGCCTTGGTGTGGAAGTAATGGCCATCTCGTATTCCTACCCAAAATTGGCTCGGACAGCGTCTGTGTGGTCACTCGATATCAACCAAGATAGGTCGATATCGACTCAGTATTCTCAACTCACTCGATCTCGGCTTCTAGAGGTGATGTCGACTAGGCTCTCACTCGATATTGACCAAGTTAGGTCGATATCGACCTCTTTAGTGCAACTCGACCTTCTTTAGTTGACTCCTGGTTGTTGTACTCGATATCGACCTGTCGAGTCGATATCGACTCGGTATTGGGTCAAAATGCCTTGCTCAGCTCCTCCTCGATTTCTGGTTTAGCTCCCACTCGATATCGACTTCTTCCCTTCTCCGAATTGCTCGTAAAACGTCTCGATTTCTGCGAAATTAAACAAGAAGTAGTGTAGATCTCCATAATTGACAAATAATGATAAACTACACAATTCATGTATATATCAAACCGAGAAATATAAAATATGTACAGAAATTGATATAAATGTTAATGCAAAATATGGCAAATTCAGCGCACATGAGCTTCGCTCCGCATTGGGCCTCCAGTCGTAGCCAAAACCTCCCGGAGAGAAGATTTCGTCAAGTCCCAAGACAAAGGAGCTTCGCTCCATGTCGGGCCTCCGGACATAGCTAGAGCCTCCCGAAGAGAAGACTGCGTCAAAATCCTAAGAGACAGGAGCTTCGCTCTTGATGTGCGCTCAATTTGCCATGTTTTGCATCAACTTTTATATCGATTTATGTCCATATTTTATATTTCGGGGTTAGAATAATGCAGGAATTGTGTAGTTTATGCTTATTTTCCAATTATGGAGATCTACACTAGTTTTTGTTTAATTTCGCAGAAATCGAGAACTTTTACGAGCAATTCGTAGAAGAGGAAGAAAGATGTCAAGACACTCGAAATCGATCCCTACAACTTGGTATCTAGTGGAGCTGAACATCAGAAATCGAGCGGAGCAAAAGAATCCATTTCGACTCGACACATGGAGTCGATATCGAGTCCACATACTCGATATCGAGTGACACAGAACCAAGAATCGCCCAAGCACTTGGAAGCCACACAAAGGAGTCGATATCGACCCTATCTTGGTTGATATCGAGTGACATGCACTCGGAATTCACCTCCGGGGCCGATTTAAAGTGAAAAAATGACGCGAGCCGAAAACGAGTCGATATCGACCTATCTCGGTCAAAAACGAGTCAATATCGACCTATCTCGGTCGATATCGAGTGGATTAATCGAGTCCCTCGACTCTATATCGACCCACCCATGCCGACTCCACACCTCCTCCATTGAAGAAGACAGTAGGAGCCGACAACATCCAGTGGATATCAAGTCCTCCCACTCAATATCGACCCGCCTACGCCGAGTCGTCTTCTCCAGCATCGACTAAACGGCCTCTAAAGCACCAAACTGACTCCATATCGGCTGACACTAGTCGATATCGACCGGACCCTCAGGACCTGAATGAAGACGCAGTAAAGGTAATCCGAGGTACGGATCTATCTTCCCCTATTTCAATTAAAGATTTATCTATACATGGAAGAGGTTTGCTAAGTATGTGAGACTTTGCAGGGTTTCCAATGACAATCCAAAAGACTACGAAGTAGAAGATAAGGTGTATGTCTCCAAAAATAATAACCATTGGTTCCCTAATAAGTTCAAGGAGAAGAAGATGGGTCCATTCACAGTGCACAAGATCCACTCCGGAGGACTACAGCTTATGGACAAGAACAGAGTCTTATTTGATGCCCAAGCCATATGGGCCCTGCAAATGCCACCTTGAAGAACAACAGAAGAAGTCAGTCTAGCGACTATAAAGTCTAGAGCTTGTAATAAGACTATTGAGTTTTTAGGGTTTTGAATATTTTGGATTTATTTTAAACTTTATTTTGGTTTGTTCTATTTTGTTTTTCCCTATTTCCTAACACATGTAGGTGCTTGGATCAAAAAATGGCGGAACCAAGGAGTCAACATAAAACTCTCATTTGACACACCTTGGGACCCTATGCTGCAGTCGATATCACCTCTTAGTCGACTACTGGCAGCATTCTAAAGCACCTATTTCAAACATCTACACTACTGTCTAGTAAGTTTCTTTATTTATCCTTGTTTTTATACAGTGAGGACTTTGTAATATTTGAGTATGGGGTGGGGGAAAGGCTTACTTATGTGCATATTTATGTTTATTTCTTGAATTTTTCTATACATGGTACATTTGGATTTATTATTTATCTATATGCTTCATGTTTCATCCAAATTTAATTTTTTTTATCATCCCCATCAAATTTTTTTATTAGTGTCATGGAAGCTTTTATTAAACTCGACGATGCAAAATTGGATTCGTTAGAAATAGAGCATGAAATTGCTTAGTAAAGGAAAGTCACAACGAAGTGCATTAGTTCTTGAAAACCATGAAGGGATGTAAATTTGATGTTGCGTTTGACATATTGCACAATAAGAAGATTGATGACTTTATATTTTCCATATAATGCTCATTTTTATATCCCTAGCCATACCTATGCTATTGTGCATCAAAAGCCATATTATAAACCTTATTTCATTATTGCTCCACATGATCTAAATATTGCCCGTTTTCTGCCTTATTTCTTTATCCGGGGATAATGTTGAGAATAGAAGTTACTTATGGAGATTATTATATGGTGTTTGTAATTATTATCATTATTGGAGTTTGGCAGGATAAATCATATTATTGAAAATTTAATGAGTGAAATAAAACCCGGTCACCTCAGGAGATAAAGGTAGATCGACCCTGCATGCGTTGAGATGTTAGTTCCACAGGATGGGACACCAAGGTGAGGAGTCCAAAGCACTAAGTATCTGGGGCCATTAATGACAACCATGTTTGTGACTCGCAAGAATGCAGTGCTAAGGTTAGAGAGGTAAAAGCATTATAGTAAAAAAAAAAAGAAAAAAAGCATTGAGCGATGAGAGAAATGTGAGAAATCAAAGGAAGAATGAATGTGGTATGAAAAAATTGGAAATTACTACATTTCCCCATATCATTAGCACCACATGGCCAAATATATCCCACCTTTAGCCTTTTAACAATCTACTCCTTTTTGAGCTTGATTAAAGTCGTCTTGATTATTGTTGCTTTATCACGGGAAAAATTATTTTTGCATAACCCTTCTTTTGTATGTAGATGTTGCTTTTATTCACATGCATGAATTTATGGCATTAGTACCTTTCCAAGGATGATAATTGATTGCAGAGTTATATGAGAATGGATCTAAGATGTTGAGAGTTTAATTTCTTCCCACGTATGACCATTAAAAGTATTACTTGAGGACAAGCAAGCTTAAGTATAAGGTGTTGATATGCGCTCAATTTTCCATGTTTTGCATCTACTTTTATATCGATTTCTGTTCATATTGTATATTTCAGAGTTAGAATAATGACGGAATTGTGTAGTTTATGCTTATTTGCCAATTATAGAGATCTACACTAGTTCTTGTTTAATTTCGCAGAAATCAAGACATTTTACGAGCAATTCGTAGAAGAGGAAGAAAGATGTCAAGACACTCAAAATTGACCTATACAACTCGGTATCGACTGGAGCTGAACACCATAAATCGAGCGGAGCAAAAGAATCCATTTTGACTCGACACATGGAGTCGATATCGAGTCCATATACTCGATATCGAGTGACACAGAACTTGGAATTGGCCAAGCACTCGGAAGCCACACAAAGGAGTCGATATCGACCCTATCTCGGTTGATATCGAGTGACGTGGACTCGGAATTCACCTCCGGAGCTGATTTAGAGTGAAGAAGGACGCAAGTCGAAAATGAGTCGATATCAACCTATCTCGGTC
The DNA here is from genome assembly GCA_037127255.1 of Persicaria tinctoria. Classification (NCBI taxonomy): domain Eukaryota; kingdom Viridiplantae; phylum Streptophyta; class Magnoliopsida; order Caryophyllales; family Polygonaceae; genus Persicaria; species Persicaria tinctoria. Next base: position 35,319,731 of record JBANSL010000015.1, on the reverse strand, counting down.
GATGTCGAGTGGATTAACAGAGCTGTCCGTGTCTAGTCTGAGTCCCATTTCGAGTGGTTCGCTTGCATTGGAATGAAGAGATATTTTATCTAGTTTGAAGACTCTTTATCCTATTTAGTATTTCCCATATTTACCTAGGGGAATTTAAATTGTTTTATTTATTTAATTGTTGAACATTTATCTTTAAATATAAATAGATAGAAGTTAGATAGAGATATAGTTGTTTTATCCTAGAATATCTAGGGTTGAGCACTATAAATAAAGCCCTAGGGGGCTGAGTTTTATTCATTCCATCACACAAGTAGTCTAGGCATTTAAGTTGCCAAAGGTATGATCTTTTCAAGAGATTTCATCTTCTATGAATTTGATGTTTGCTATGATGATGAGGCGCGAGTAGTTCCCTTACTTATAGGGTTTGGGTGAGTCCGATGATAGCCATGTAAGTTGCCAAAGGTATGATCTTTTCAAGTGATTTCATCTTCTATCCCTATTTGCATGATTCTTCTACGATAGTAGTAGGTAAATCCATATTTGCATTATTGAAGCGAAAGCGATCTTATTATGAATTTGGATTAATTATCAAAAAGGGTAGTAACATTTAGGGTTTATGCAAGACCCTCTATTCACTTATTTGTTAATAACGAAAGTTATTTTATCAAAAAGTTCATTCCTTTCATAAATTTGGCATTATACTTACATGGTTATCGTTGAGGTAAATTCCCCGGCTTTGTAAGTTTTTAAGTTTATTGATTAATACAATAATCTGCGATTATTTCTGTTCATCCTTCTTATTCATCCTAATATTTTTTAGACTTTCTTTTTTGACCAAAAAACTGTTACATTTCCGTTTCTGTGGAAGGAGTCGATTTTGACCACTACAATCGATATGTACCAGACATTGACTCGATATTGAGTCTAGATTCGACGTCGACCTTGCCTTGTCTGTTTTGCAGGAATTTGCCAGATTTTGACTTACTTGACTCGATTTTGATTCACCTAGTCGATATCGAGTGGAGCCCCTGAGTCAATTTCGACCGAACATGATTATGAGCTGCTTAGGATCTGCTGACACGCTTCCTCATGAATTCGATCCTGACCTTATCCATTACATCGGGAGGAAGTCTTGTAATTTATTTGCGAAGGTTGGAGACTGGTTTGATTTATATTAATATTTATTAGGCTTGATTTCCTCTGTTAACAGCTCTGCATCGGGCCTCCGGTCATAACCAGCGTCTCTCAGAAGGAAGATTTCATCAAGTCCCAAGACGTAGGTGCTTCGCTTTGCATCGAGCCTACGTTCGTAGCCAGAGCCTTCCAGAGAAAAGACTACGTCAAACTCCCAAGACGTAAGAGCTTCACTCCGTGTCGGCCTCTAGTCATAGCCAATGTCTCCCGGAGAGAAGATTTCGTCATGTCCCGAGACTTTTTAAGGCTTTTCTCAAGACTTTTTAAGGCTTTTCTAGTTATTATTTTCATTAACCTTATGCACTTTATTCCATTGTTGAGAGAGCCGTTGAGCATGAGCAACTAAACTCTCAAGGTTTGGCCTACAATTTGGATCTTTGATTGTTGAATTGTGAGTTTCTTAATCTAGTTCTTATTCCTATTCCAATGTTTTGACTTCTTTGTGCTTAATTGCTTGAATGTGTTTTATTCTCTCTGGCCTAATCAACAAGTTAGAGTAGATTCATTCAATTGCTAGGGTTTTGCAGATTCCTCGTAACGAACCTTAACCCAAGTGGCAATCATATCCCTTTAGGACTCGTAGGACTAATTGGATGTGTAGGAAGTTGAATATATGTTAAATATCAACTCGTAGCATGATATTGCATGTACCTTGGTTAATTCATATTCTTAATGCTATCTCTAGGTTAAATCTTAACCGTGTTAGGGTTATTTAGAGATAAGGGTTTCTAGGACTCGTAGGACTAGTAATTTACCTAAGATCTGGACAAGGACATTGATAGGAAAAGGCAAGAATTAGAGGCTGAAACAAGGATCGAATTCATCAATCGAAGTGATAAATTGTAGGTGAACCTATTTCTCTCCACTGAATTCTACAACCTATTTACTTTGTTTGCTTGCTTCCCCTTTGCTAAAAGGCGGACCTTTTTCACACCCAAAAACCCCTCATATTCTTACTGGCAATTAGAATTGATACTTGAATAGAATAGATTTCCTTGTGGATCGATCTCTTGCTTACACACTATACTAGTTGTGAGTTTGAGTATCCTTTGGCAAGAACAACGACAAGTTTTCCTCTTGTCACAAACCGAAGAAGGACTTGTAAACCAGAACTAAACAGTCATTCATGTCAGGGATTAAAACATCAGTCCTATACATTGGAACCAAATGACACCCCTACAGTTGGCTAAAAATATGTAGTATAGAAAGAAGGGCATAAGAATAGTGCATACAACAACACCCAATCACGTTCATATGATTAGTAATATACAAGAGAATAACCTCAGCCTTTGACAAATTCTTATCAGCATATGTTAATAGGCATATCAACAGCCTTTGCATCATCAGCATTTCTGTTAATGTATCAGCATTTCTGTTAATAAGCTCGCTCATAAACCTCATTAGCTTCTTCCCTACTATCCACACTCAATAGCCGATAACAATGCCAAGTTAATTTGATTATATATATATATATAGAGAGAGAGAGAGAGCACATCAAGAACATAGAAAACTAAGAAAACTAGAACAAACATAATTTATTATATTCACCATCAAAACACCAAATCTCAAATTGAAGCACAAATTCAGTCTACTATCACAAAAAATTATCGAATATATTCAAGTCAATTAAAGCACAAATCAGTCTGGTACCACCAAATTGAATATATTGAACATGAAAACACCATCATCTTATCATCCCAGTCACAACAAACTCTCAAAGTAAGCCACTCATCTATTAGATGTTCAATTCAAAGTTAAAGGTGGATAGACGAACTGTACTTATCTGGTAGGAATTGAGGTCGAGGACGATTCGAAGTATTCGAAGCATCTCCAAGCGGAAGCAGAAGCGACAATAACCTTCACAAAGGCAGGAGCAACAACCATGAAAAGCTTAGGAAATCAATTTCGGCGACAAAAGGGTGAATGGACAGACGGAAAGAGACATCCAAGTCAGTGATGGAAAGAGAGCAGAGGCACCTGGTGGAGGCGCAGGTGTTCGGGCATCGGATGGAGTAGAGGGCGAGCAGAGGTAACTAGTGGAGGCGCTGGTACGGTGGACGGAAGAGGAAGTGGTTCCAGTGAGATGAGCGGATGAGAGAGAAAGTGCATAGCGAAGGGTGAAAATGCCATGGATGGAGATGAATGGTGACGATGGTGGACTGTGGCTCCGAGCAGTGACTTCTGAGAAAGAGATCCGCGACGAGGAGGGGGGGGGGGGGCGGCGAAGATTATGTTTGACCGGCGAGAGGCGGGGTTACTTCAATCGTGAGGACTGAGGAGGAACGGTTGACTGTGTTAGGGTTTGAGTTCCGGCCCTTTTGGCTTTAAGCCGTGGGAAGCCAACCAAATTAAATATAAAATATATAAACTACTTCATTAAGGGAGAAAATTGTGTTACATAAAAAATCGCTTCATTAGATTAAAAAAAACCGCCACAACAGGGTATTTAAACCGCCACAATAGGTACTATAGTGGTTTATGTTCAAAACCAACACATGAACCGCCACAATAGATTAAACCGTTGAAAAATCCGCCTCAATAGATCAACCGCTCCAAGAAAGTGTTACAATATATCTTAATTGTAGTAGTGGAACTTCGCTCCGGGTCGAGCCTCCGGTCGTAGCTAGAGCCTCCTAGAGGGAAGGTTTCGTCAAGTCGCATGACGTAGGAGCTTCGCTCCGCATCGGGCCTCCGGTCGTAGCCAGAGCCTCTCGGAGAGAAGACTTTGTCAAGTCCCAAGAGGCAGGAGCTTCGCTCTACGTCGGACCTTCGTACGAAGCCAGAGCATCCTGGGGAGATGATTTTGGCAAACCTAAGACACGGAAGTTTAGCTCCACGACAGGTGTCCGATGCTAAAATTCACAAATATCTAAAAACTCACGAGTAAAAGAATTTAAAAAACGACGAGACTAAAAGAAAAAAGGTTCATACAATGCAACCTATAAAACATATGACAAGAGATCACCAACAAAAGAGAATTAGGAAGTAACTAAACATAAAGGAGGGTCCATAGTGATAAAGCAAAAAGATCATGACCCGTTAGGTAAGAGACCCTCAGTTGGAGGATCATCTTGGCCATCATCAACATCGTCATCTTTGGGGTCCGTCATTTGAATTTTGAGTCGTGCATCTCCTTTGTGAAGGAAGATCATAGTCGATCCAATGGTGAGTCCATGGGGAGAAAGAAAATCATTCCACCCACGGCTCAACCAAAACAAGTGGTAGTCACCCCTTAAAACGCTAACTTAGAAATCTTGTAGGATGTGAGACGATAAAAAGACTCATTCCGGCACCCCAGACGCATACTCATCTTCAAACCTCCGAGGCATCAACTGTGAAGATAATATTCGAGTTTTAAGAGAGGGATTGGATAAAGTCAATCATAACATCATTCTTTTCCTCAAAGAAACTTATCATGCGATGAATCTGCTCCTCAAAATCTATAGCTTGTAAAAAATTCCATGGATCACAACCCAGAGCTGCGATGTTAGCGGTAAAGGGAGGGTCTAACGGACCCCCTCCCCCCCTCCATTTAAACTCACCAAGGAGCCAGGACCACGCAAAACAAGGCAAGCTCCTGAGAATCGAAAAAAGATACAAGACCACGCAGACATCTGTCCAGAGTCGCGGTCACGAGACCAGAGTCGCCGCCGCGAGTCACCACATTTCGCTGTGAGAGTTTGGCAGCGAGAAGAGACGCTGAAGATCACATGTCGCGGCCGCGAGTGACCAGTCGCCGCTGAGTTGTTGCCCGCGAGAGGTGTGAAGATGTTGCCTGCGAGAGGTGTGATGAAACCACTGAGTCGCGGCCGCGAGTTCCTAGTCGCGGTGGCGAGTTCGTCCAGAGCGCATCAGTTCGAGATCCAAATTCTATCTTTTCGGTGGGAGATTCGATCCAATCTCTTGAAGACTTAATCCTTGGGGGTTAAGGAAGATATTATCATACTTATTTATTATTATTTTTAGTTTTAATAATTTTAGGATATTTTATATTAATTTATGATTATTTCCACATTATCTTTAAGGAAAGTATCTAGGTTTTCGGGGTCTCTTCTTTCCTATGAAGGAGAGCCACGAAATTACACTTAGAGAGACTTTTGGAGACGCTTTTCTCAGACCATGAGAGATATTTTGCAGTAGTTCAAGAAACCATTCAAGTTTGCTTATTTTCCATCAATTCGAATGAGATTTAGGTACGATGTGAGTGGCTAAGTTCGTTATTTGTTTCACCTGTGTTTCGGAGACTTGGTTGGTGGTTTGGGAGGCTTAAATTTAGTTGTTTCCTACTATTCTTTTGATTTCTCTTGAGCATATTGTCGATATTGTTGTGATTGGCCATCATAATAGTGTCTCTCTAGGTTTTTGTTCTTTTGTCATTAAATGAATTTCGTAGTAGCATGCTTAGGATTGTGAGAACCTTCGTTTGATCATGACTAAGTAGAGATTTTAACATATGTCTTAAACATCAGTTACCATGTTTACTTGGTGTCATTTATATGTCTAGATTCTTAGGAACTTGTGCTATCTTTGTGTTAAATCTTTGCCCATGCTTGGGTTGCATAGAGATATAAGGGGTTAATTGTGCTCTTTGAACTTTGATCTATTCAAACTAAGATGAGAAGAATGAAAGTTAAAGGTTGAGTTTATGTCTCAGACCAATGAAGCCAACCAATGTCGATGAATGCGCAGGTGGAACTATTTTCTCCAATGATTCGTTACCAAAACCATCATTCTTATGGTTTTTTACTTGATTTGCAATCTTCATCTTTTAGTTCTATTTCCCATATTTCTTTGTTTATTTCCCACTTTTTAAGTGAAGTAGCATTTAGATTGATCCTTAGATTTCCCTGTGGGTTCGACCCTGCACTTATCACTATACTTAGTTATTTGTGCGGGAATTCTTTTGGGGGAGGTTTACACACGACGGTTTATCTCCGCTCAAATTTTGGCACCGTTGACGGGGAATATCTATTGATTCATCGTCTAATTGTTACTTTACTTTGGTGTTAACCATTGTATGGTTCACACCCGTGCTACTAACACATCTCTTTTGTCTTTGGATCCAGAAATTGAATGTACTCTTTCTAAGTTGCGGAGAGATCACTCTTCCAACTTGGGAAGCGTAGAAGAGATGGCTGAGAATGCGAATAACCTAAATGGAAACAATCAAGTGCAAACAACAACAACAATCAAGTTCTGAATGACGTTGTTGATCCTCCAAGGAGGACTCGGTAAGAGATCAGGGAGCCGAATCTGAATGTTCAACCTTTGACTATTGTACTCCTTGAACTTCCTAAGGGTTCTAGATTCAAGTATGAGTCAGGATATAATGGTTTCCTGCCTTACTTTCATGGTCTTTAGAGCGAGAATCCGAACAAGCATCTTACTATGTTAATGTTGTCTACGACCGCATTAGAGTTGGTGGTCTGAATGATGATCTGATGTTTTTGAGAATCTTTCTCTTCACTCTGAAGGATGCAACTAGCGATTGGCTTTACTATCTTCCTGCTGAACCTCGGAACCTTTAGAACTATAGTTGATTTCTCTCTCTCTGTACAGTGTAGACATTCATGACAAACGAATTTGGATGAAGAAATGGCTTGTGATATTTTTTCTCTTTGATCTAATTGAACGGGCTCATTGTGCTATTGTTAATGTTGACTTCATGATGGGTAAGAGTTTACCTAAAGATGAATTTGGATTTTAGAAGAGTTCTGCTTCCAAATTGATCTTTAGTAAAAATGACCAACAAACCATAGAACTTATGACCACAAAGGTTTTTAAAACCTCTGCTGCTCAAGAAACAACTTTCCTTTGGAAAGGATTGACCCAACTAGATCTCATGACCACATTACAATGGCTTCAAATGAGGCCTAAGACCAATTTTGCAGAAAACTTCTACTACTTGGAGTGGTCTTTGCTTTTTGTTCTCTGTCCTACTCTAAATTCATCTGTTGTTGTCTATGCTTTTCTCCTTTGTGGTTTCCGTTTTGACAAAACCGATAATTGTATGCGCTTTGGACAACTTTTGTTGAGTGCGTATCTTTCCCTAAGGAACTTGTGTACGAACCATGACCCCATTATGAATCAAGGAAAAGAATCGAACACAAAAAAACCTACACTCTCGAACCCATGCTATATTAATATGAAGATTGTGACCAAGTCCATACTTCTTTTTGCATTCCTTTGGACTGGGTGGTCTTTCTTGGGACATTTGGTACAAAGATTCAAAGCAGCTCATGTATCATAGACTACAGTGACAAAATCAGATTACAGGGGGTTGTGAAAGATTGGAAAATGACTATTCAACTGCTCAAAGACCAAAAGAAAAAAGAAAAAAGAGAGTACATGTGTAGACATAGACACACTATAGAAAGGATGATAAACTCTAGTGGACTTTGCAGCAACACTAAACCCTTAAATAAACAAGAGAAAATAAAAAAAAATTGACTAGATTTGAACTTTGTCAACCTATAAGGCACACAAGAGGACGTTAATGAAAACATGAGATAACAATCGAAATAAAAATAGGAAAATGGACAATAGAAAAAATAAAATGACAAGGAAAAATAAAATGGAGACAAGATCTTTCCCTCATATTACTTTACGAGGCTTGACTACATACATGTGGCTTTCGGCTACTTGCATAAGTGAAACAAGAAATTTGATCAACTTCGAACAAATAACGCAAATTAAGGAAAATGGGATTACAAAACGGCTAATACGAAAGGCTGAAATTCAACCCCGCAAGGTTGTACACAGGGAACCCCAACAACATCTATTCGTACCTAGAGAAAACAAAGTAAAAATCAGGGTAATGGTTACGAACAGATGTAGAAAGTTTAGAGAACCTAAGAATAATTACCCACCTTACATTCCAAAGAGTAATGAAAGTTAGCCCATGGAACATTTGTGGTATTGCTCGCAAGAACCTATGGACAGAAATAGACACTTTTTGTAAAATCTAGAACATTCAAATTATAGCATTAATAGAGACGAGAACAGAACGACCACCAGAGGAAAAAATCTGGAAAAATAACCAGGCTTTGATTACATGGATCGAGTGGATCCTTGCAGTAGGGAGATCAGGTGGTGTCTGTGTACTCTAGAAGAGCTATCAACTACATAATGAAACTATAGAACTAATTTTCAAGGGACAACGATTTATTACCTTCAAAATCAAGATCCAAACTCACGATATTGAACTAGCACTCTGCTTCGCATACGGGCTGTCGGACGAGGTAGGAAAGAATGAATTCTGGCATGACCTCACATGACACATAAACAACCTGCAAATACCATGCATCATCATGTTTGACTTGAATGAAATCCAATCGGCAAGTGAAAAACATGGAGGATGTGATCTACCAACAATCGGAAATGACTTGAGAGATCTACCAACAATCGGAAATGACTTTACATGGGATAAAAACAAAACAGACATGAACAATATCTATGAAAAACTTGATAGAGTGCTTGTCCAAACACAAATTGTGCTATGGTTCCCAACAATTGACACCACAAACCACGCATTTTTGTCATTTGACCATCGTCCGATCTCCTTTCAGATCCAAAATGACAACGACTTCAAAGGAAAACCGTTTAAGAAAATATGGATGAATAGACCAGATTATAGAAACATAGTCACACAAGCTTCGAGAACACACAATATAGGTTCACACATGTTCAATCTTACGAAAAAAACGAAACTTCTTAAGCGAATCACAAAAGAATGGAACAAGAAATCATTTGGAAACATATTTAAGCAATTAATTAAAGAAATATATGAAAAACTAATCCAACTTCAAAAGCACCACATCACATGCTACTTCCATAGAGTGGCGACACCTCAAATTGGTTGAATATCATAAAGTGTATTGGAACCAAAAAGCTAAAACAAAACACCTCAAATTTGTTGATACAATCTCAGGCTACGTCCATAGAGTGGCGACAGGAAAACGAAACAGGAAAACTATAAGAGAGAATAGAACAGACCTGATGTTATTAGAGCAATTAAGGGCTTCTTCAGCTCTGGAAAGATACTTAGACAAATAAACCACACCTTCATTTCCCTCATACCAAAATGTGAAAATCTGAACACAACTAACCACTATAGACCAATTACTCTTTGTTCAACCATTTACAAAGTAATAGCCAAGATCATAGCCGGCAGATTGAAAAAAGTTCTCCCAAAAATTATTCACCAGCTTCAAGGAGCATTTGTATCAGATAGAGTCATTCAAGATAACATTCTCATTGCACATGAAATTTTCCATTCCTTCAAAGGGAGAAAGGGGAAAGAAGGTTAGATGGCTATAAAACTTGATATGGAAAAAGCATACGACGGGGTTGAATTGGACTTCCGGTTCCATGTATTGACTAAATTTTGATTATGTAGTTGATTCGTTTCTTGGATCGAAGAATGTGTGAAAACTGTGACATTTTCGGTTCTAGTTAATGATGCCTCAAGCGAAATCTTTAGACCAGAGAGAGGCCTTAGACAAGGCTACCCGATTTCACCACACCTTTTCATCATAGGAGCAGAGATCCTAGCTATAGGACCGTCCAAAGGACGTGTGACGAATCGAAGAAATCAATTGGATTTGACATTATCCGTGCAGGGACCATAATTCCGTTTCTGTCCTTTGCTGACGATATTATGATATTTACGAAAGCAAACAATGAATCATGCAACAAAGTTAAAAAGATCATAGACGACTATTGTAGCATATCAGGACAAAAAGTAAACTTTAACAAGTCGGCTTTCCAAGTGACATCAGGCGTATCGACCCAACAAAAACAACAAATCCAAAGTACCCTTCACATAACTAGTCATGTAAATTTCGACAAATACTTGGGTTGTGCAATTATTGATGGGAGAGTCAACAGAAATACATTTGAAGAGACTATTGTAAAGACTGGGAAATTTTAGAATATTAAATTATTAAAATAGTGATTTATAGTCATCCCGATTTCTAAGATTTGGGAGGTTTGGAAAAACTCGTCCTTGAGCATCAATTTTGATTTTAAAATCCTTCCGGCATCGATTTAGAATTTGGATTTTGACGGAATTTGATTCCGCTGTAGAGCTCTGGATTGAGTATTTAGTTCGATTTCGATAATCTTAAATATATAATTTGAAAGTATGATTAGTTTTATTATTTGGTGTGGTTTTAGAATTTAAGTTATTCGTCGAAGCCGATATTACCGGATTTTGAGTTTGTATTTGCGGGATTTAAATTTATCATTGTGGGACCAATTCCTATTTTTATTTTCCTCTTTTCTTTCATTTCATTCCCCTCTCTCTTAAATCCAATTCCCCCTATCTCTCCTCTTTCATTTGTCTGATTTCAATCTCAAACCCCTCCCTCCCTCGTGATTCTGAGCAAACAGCAGCAGACACGCCTCCCCTCTGATTGCTTTTGATTTCAAACAACAATCTCCCTCATCTCACCCTTTTGTTTGAGTCCGAACAAGCCCACACACATTCCCCCTTTTCTTTCGTGTGTATTTGGTTTAGGAAAAAAGGAAATCAAAGCAACCCCCTTCATATTCCAAACCCGAAAGCTCCCTGTTGAGCCTCCTACCACCACCGCAGCGCCGCCAGCCCTCCCTAGTGCTCCCGTGTCGCCGAGCTCGAGCACCCCTCCTCTGAGCACCTGTTCTTCGAAGCCAACACCCCCGACCCCGAGCGCTCTGTCTTCGCGGCCCCGAGGAGCGAGCAACATTTGTCCGAGCACCACTCCTCTCCCTCCTCCATTCGAGATGAGGCCCGAGTCGGAGCCACCAGCCCAGAATCTTCCCGGTGCCACCGACGCCACCAACCCTTCCCTTCATCCCCTGGTTTCCAATTCCGACCGGTAAGGTTCCTCCTCTTTTTATTCGCTCTCCAATGTCGCAAGGTTTCACCTTTTGACCCTCCACCTCCGTCCTAGGCCATGAAAGCTTCGATTCCACCTCCAGCGAGCCTAGTTGAGTCCAATCGAGCTCGACGCCTCCTTCTCCGGCGAACTTTCGAAGTCCCTCGGTGAGCTCCCCCCTTTCTCTTTATTCCTTGGTTTCGATTTGAGTTCTCTTCGTGTCCATGATGGCAGGAAAGTAAGTCGGGTGTGGGCAGGAGAGAGAGTCGCCGGAGGAGTCTCCTCCTTCTCCTTTTATTTTCTGATTCGACCAGCTTTGGCCCTTTTGGGGGAAGGATGATGAACAGTACATTTTGGTTTGGTTTTGTTTTATAAAAGAAAATATGGGTCCGGTTCAGCTTATTTTATTAAAAGCCGGTTCGATTTTGTAGTAAGAGACAAATCAGATTTTGTGGGCCTAATTTCTTCTTGGGCCTGTTGGGTTATGTCTTTCATTATATTATTATGTCTTACCACATGTATTTTGATGATTATACATATATATATGTTATCTTACATGATAGGCAGTTACTTAATTTCATTTGTATTTTGTGTATTAAATTCTGATTCTATGGAAGTAAATTCTGAAATTATTTTATAAAAGGATTTTAAGTGAGATAAGTATTTGCGATGTTTTACATTGTGATTTTAAGAAATTTTAAAATGAATTATGGGCTTTGATTTAAAAATATGGTTGTGAAGATAGAATTGTTTTGGTGATTTAATGTCTCAATTTATTCTATAATGATTTCGAAATAAGAAACATGCCGGAATTATTTTAATGGTATAAATTTACAAGTTAATTAAAGATTTAATGTTTATAAATGGGTTTTGGCTAATTATGATTTGGGAAAATGTTTTGATTATGAGTTGAGACTTAACTTGATATTTAAGAGTTTAGAAAACTTCGAGAAATGAGTTTGGAAATATTGTTGGTAAGATTTATCGATGGGTTTGATTGGAAATGTAATGATTTTGGTCGATGTTGATCATATCGGAAAGGTTTTTGAAAACGGTTTCACTATCGGTTGGTTTTGAGTATGTTGAGAACTTGAGTTTCGTGCGTATGAATGTTGGTCCGGTGACTTATGGAAATGGCTTGATGATAGGTGTGTATTGCTTTGGACTTGCATTTGGGCCCTTGCTTGTATTATCCTGTTGTTCTGCATCTTCAGGTAAGTTCCCTAGGGGGCTTACTCAGGTTGGACATTCCTGCCTGTTATTAGATTTTATGTTAGGTGTTGCATATGCATAAAAGCATGCCATGTAGTATCCTGTTTAGGTTGCACTAATTGAATGAGCATCTGCTTACCTTATGCGTTTGAAACAGAACGGTCGTTATCTGTGATAGTCTTAGAGTCTTTGATAGGGTTATAGGGTGACCTAGTCCCATCGGGTCCCGTCCTGAGTCAATCTAGTCATGAAACTTCCTTATATTATGAGATGCTTGTGGGCTTTATTGTGGAGTGGGTTGGGCATGCGTGCCGCCCGATTATAATGGAATGCATTCACGAGCTGGCCAGTCTCCGCCCTATCGGAAGAGGGTGGAGGTAGGAGAGGGATATGCCAGTTGGCATTGTCTTGGGCCCTTTACAGTATTTTTACACATTATTATGACTAGGAGCATGCTAGTGTGTTTGATTTTCGTACTGCATTTAGAGCATCTTTATTAGGTATAACACATACTATGTGGCCTCAGCGAGGACTGTCGGTCCCGCATGAGTGGCTCGATCTGACTCCTTTTCCCGTTCTTCTTTTAAAGGTATTTTCTACAGATTTGATTGCTCGATGTCTATATGACGGGGTTCCCTTTTTGCTAATCGAAGAACCTGGCTAATTTTATAACTCGTTATAAATGGTAATCACCCACTTATGATTTGGTTTTGACCCGGCTTTGCCGTGGCACTTGTATCTTTACCTTGGTTCCGCTTTACTTCCGTTTGAAATGGATTCCACGACATAGTCTTAGGATAGGTTAAGGGTGCCTAATGGCCCTTCGAGGTTTTTAGGGTTTAAAATCCCTCTTTCTACTAATCTTAAATGAGTTTGAAACCTCGACCCGTACCTGGATTGCAAGATCCGAACAAGGAGTTTTATTCCTTGAAACGTAACCCGGAAATCATAATTCTGGGCCGTTACAACTATAGGCAAATCAAGAACCCAACTGAGGAAAGCCAATGCATTGTCACAAACAGGACGATCGACACTTATTAAAGCTAACCTCTCCATGAAAACAAACTACATCATGCAAAGATTCATGCTTCCTTGAGACATTCATAATGAACTGGACCAAATCAATAGAGGGTTCTTCTGGAACAAAGACAATAAGTACAAACCATTAATTGGATAGAACAAAATATGCAAACCTAAGAAATATGGAGGAATAGGACTCTACAAGACAAAAGATTTAAATAAAGCACTACAGATGAAGCTACTTTGGAAGATATATAGCATAACCAAATAACCTATGGGTGAGAACTATAAGAGAAAAATACCTGAAAGAGCGGAATCTATGGGATTATGAAAAAAAGAAACAATCATCTTTTCAATGGACAAAACTTATGGAAATTAAGAGTGAATTCCTAGAAGGAGTTATCTGGCAAGTAGGAATTGGAAAGACAATAAGGTTCTGGAAAGACGAATGGATGGAAGAAGGAATACTCATAGGGCATCAAGACCCAAATGGTACAATCAACGAGGAGGACAAGGTTGAACACTACATAGAACCAAACAAAATGTTGGAAAGTTGATCAATTGGAAAAGATACTACCAAATAACATTGTACAAAAAATATTACAAATCAAAATCCCGACTACGGATATTGATGACCGACTATATTGGAAAACAAGTCGCCATGGATGGTTCTCTACCTCAGCAGCATTAGAAAAAAATTAAAGGACATTATAAAACGCAAGAAAGCAATATTTCATGGGTCTGGCGAATGAACTGCTTCCCCAAAGTAAAAAATTTCATTTGGAAACTTGTAATGAATGGAACCCCTACGAAAACTAGACTAGCAGACAAAGATGTAGTTGTCCCCCTCACCTGCATATTTTGCAGTAATGTGGATGAAAGCTCGGAACACATGTTCATAAGCTGCAACAACTCAATCCAGATGATTTTAAAAATTGACCATGGGATTGGACAAATCATTCGGGGTGTATCTATAACGGGTCAAACAATCAGACAAAGTACAAATGAGATCTTCTCGAAACTCAACATAGCCTAGAAGAAAATATTAGCCCCCCTCTGGTGGAGCTTATGGACTATCAGAAACAAAATTATATTCAACGATGACAACTTTGCGGATCAACGAAAACAAGAGATATATATACGACGCCAACTACAACAACTAAAGGATTCTAAAACGTTGTATTGGGAAGAGATGGAATTAAAAGAAGTGCAACCACAACCAACACCAAGACGTAGGAGAAATCTTAGATGGACCATACCGACAGCTGGAGTTTTCAAGATTAACTTTGACGGCTCTAAGCTGCCTTTAGGTGAAGCTATTACTGGTTTTGTCATACCCAATCACCTTGGCATTGTGAAAGCCTCTGGAGCCTCCGCTTGTGGATCCGTTTCTGCCAATTGATGGCAAAAGCCCTTGCACTCCACTTTAGCTTGATAGCTGCTAGAGATTTGGGCTACCGACGAATTGAGATTGAAGGTGATAATCTCCTGGTGATCAACTCAGTCTCTGGTGTGTGGCGCTGCCTCTGAGAGAATGAGATGATCGTCTCCGACGCTCACCACCTTCTACAGAGCTTCGAGGAAGCTACCTAGCGGCATGTTTTCCGTGAGGTTAATCGTGTTGCAGATTTGGTGGCAAAGCTCAAACATACGATGGATATTGGAGTTCTTACGTCACATCGGGAGTTTCTTTGTCTCGTCCGTAAGGACGCGATTGGGTGGTGGGTCAGCGGGGTCTGACACCACCCAAACTCTTACCTTGTATCGGGAAAAAAAAGATAAATGAAAAATAACCATCATTTTATAATAAAATTAAATATGACCACTTGACAATACATAACCTGAAATTCATTTGACCCGAACTTGCCCGATAATAACACTTATCCGACCCGACCCGAACACTTCAGAACCTACAATATATCCGACATATGACCCAGCTCGAGATTATATGAGTAATATGACTACCCAATCTGAACAGCCCGATTGTCACCGGTAATTTACAATTTTACACTACTGATTGGTTTGCGCCGGTAATTATGTTTTGTTGACCTGCATACCCTATATGTTTGGGTAATTAATTCAATCGGAAAGATAAGCTCCCAACTCCCAACAGACAAATAAAGTAAATAACCAACCAACCAAAAATCTGAGTGCCTTGATTCACATCACAGCTTTGAGAGCAGCTTCCATGGCAGCTGCTTCATCTCTCGTTTCATCCTCTTTCTTCTCTCCATCTTCTCCTTCTTCATCCCTCTCTCGTTCCTCTCTCAAGAAGCCCTCCAGTCCTCTTTCTTTCTTCAAGCCCCTTTCTCTCCCTTCCTCTCTTCCCTTGAAAGCAAGGAAGAACCCTAACCCTCTCTTGTCCCCACTTCTCTCCCTCATTTCTACCTCCAAGGACTTGATCCTTCAAAACTCCTTCGGTTCTGTTTCCGATTCCCTCTTTGCCATCTGCGCTTCCCTCTCGCTCTCTCTAGCGCTCTTCATCTTCGATGTCGATCCAGCTTCTGCGTTTGTCGTCACCACCCCTCGTAAGTTGCAGTCGGATGAGCTCGCAACTGTTCGCCTCTTCCAGGAGAATACCCCTTCTGTTGTTTACATCACCAATCTGGCTGTCAAGTATTGCCTCCTTTCCCTCTCTCACTTGTTCTTCTCCTTTATTAGCTGAATCTGTTACCGTATTTGCTACTGTGTGGAGTTGATAATTGATGCAAAATCTTTTACTCTTCTTATAACTTAGTTTCTACCTTTGTTAAATTATTTTGATTATGGTGATATGTGCGTTGTTTTAGGCAGGATGCCTTCACTCTGGATGTGTTAGAGGTGCCACAGGGGTCTGGTTCTGGCTTTGTTTGGGACAAAGATGGTCATGTTGTCACCAATTATCACGTGATTCGTGGCGCTTCCGATCTTAGGTTTGTGCTCTACCTTTTTACATTATACTATAGATCTTAGGTTTTTGCTTTCCCTTTCACATTATATTTTATTCTAAGCTGTTCGTTCATTTAATCTTGCTCTTAATCTTTTGCAATGTGGATGCCTGTCAGTCTGTAGGGTAGAGCTCCAGATATCGCTTCTCTATTTTGTTGGGAGTAAATGGATGAATGTTCTGAGTTGATCACCAAAGGTAGGATTTTAGAGGGAGGGAGGGAGAGAGAGAGAGAGAGAGATTAATGTCATTGTATGGCTATAAGCTTGCCTTTTGAAATCATTTCAATATGAATGTCAAATGTCGTTTATTACTATGCCAAGTTGCTGCTCTTCCTAACTTATTTCCATGGATTGCATTTACACATGATACCCTATTAAATAAATATCAACATTGAAAACCATGTGTTGCTTGTAGTTGTGGATTGGTTTTCACTCCAATGATGATGTGTGCTTAGAAAGTATAATTTGAAAGGAATATTAATTTATGTATAACCTTCATGGCATAAAAACAAGAGTCTTTAATTCGGGTATGCTTTTCAGACTAAAAGCAGGTTCTGATAAGGATTAGTTAGGATCGCTGCTGTGTCTGAGGAAGCCTCCAGTTCATTACTAGTTAGAAGAAGTTGATGACTACTTATATTTGTGGTTTCAACTGGGAGCTGTATTGTAAGAAGTACTTACGTATTTTCTTGCTTGGAATTGTGTGTATTACTGATTTAGCATTTTGTCTTCTGGAGGGATTTTAATGATGATCGTGGTGGAACTTGTATATTCCGCTATATATCTTCCATGGCTACACATGTTTGGTATATTGATGGAACTCCATATTTATGTTTATCCATGTAGACTATCAGCCTAGTAACATACCCAGCTGTTACAAATACTAATCACTTGGGTACTATTGCCAATTCAGTACCCTAAAATTTCTTTGCCAAGCCTCAACTATGGTGAGAAAATGTGCCTTTATCATTTGTTGGCTATTGAAATTGCATAGAACTATATATGCTTTACTGGTGTAGTTTTCCATTTCTAAATCCCTTTTTATGCTTAGAATGATTAGTAAGCACTACATTACACAGCGTAATGTTCTCTGTTTTAGCTCATAAAAACATCTTCTTCCAGCCAAATTAAGGTGTAGCTCAAAATCTAGCGTATGGAGTGATACTGTTCTTAGCCTGTTGCATTAGGTAAGCTCTATCTCTAACATTGGTTCAAAATTTCTGCATGAGAATGAACTTTTGGAACTACTCGAATGATAAATTGCGAGGAGACTTGTTACTACTTTAGAGAGAGAGGTTAAATCAAACACTGATCTCATGATACTATGTTGATGCTTTGTATACTTTCATTCTTAATCCTCTTGATTCTTGATTGTAAGTTTGTAACTCAAATGAATTAGGCAAGATTCATTTGCAAGTTTCTCATTATGTATAATGCTAGTTATTCACAGGGTCACTCTTGCCGACCAGACTACTTATGAGGCCAAGGTTGTTGGTTTTGACCAAGACAAAGATGTTGCAGTATTGAGCATTGATGTAACTAAAGATAAGTTGCGACCAATTCCTATTGGCGTTTCTGCAGACTTGTTGGTCGGGCAGAAAGTATACGCTATTGGGAATCCAGTAAGTAAATAGCCAGTTATAATGGAAAAATAAGTTGTTCTTGGCCTAGCCATGCTTTCACTTCTTGAGGTGTGTTTATTTTTTGAAAGTTCACTCCTGTTCTTGTTGCTTAACATAACTGTCAATCTTTTTTTCCCCCGCTGGTATGTAACTGTTTTGCAGTTTGGACTGGATCATACCCTTACAACCGGTGTTATCAGGTAGAAAGTTACATGTCTTAATGTCAGCCTTGCAGCTAGTAATTTGCAATCCATGTATTCCATCCGAATTTTAAACTTAAGGGTAACATGTCATTTTCAAGACCTTCCTCCCCAAACATCTTAGAGAACTTTCATCAGAAGATGATTAGTTTTAGTCTGATACCTATTGACTTCAGAGTTGAAATTATCTGAAGCTCCATGTACTGGCAGACTGAAATGTTACTTTCAACTAGGAAATTCTATGTAATTCGACATTTAGTAGCTGGTTGGCAAGTATTTTGCAAGATAAGATGCTGAATATTGCGTTTAAAAGAGCAAAATAGAAAACATTAATGGTTTGATATTGATTCTAAAAAAGGAAGGGGAAACCTTTTCTGTTCTATCTGTAGTGGGCTTCGAAGAGAAATTAGCTCTGCTGCAACAGGTCGGCCAATACAAGATGTTATTCAAACTGATGCTGCTATAAATCCCGGCAACAGTGGTGGGCCATTACTTGACAGCTCTGGGAGTCTCATTGGGATTAATACGGCTATATACTCTCCTTCGGGTGCATCTTCTGGTGTTGGATTCTCGATCCCTGTTGATACTGTGAGTTATTGCAAGTTTTATTGCCATGCATCTCCTAATTCTCTAAGCTAGTTAGAGAGATTTTTAGGCTTTGAAATTTCATTTTTCTTTTCATTATTGCTAGACGGAATTTGGATTTTAGCACATCTCCAGTCCTTATCTAGATACCCTCCTACAGAATTTTTAGTGAAGTGAAAGGTGAAGAGATTCATATTCATATACCAGCCATTTATTTATCTTTTTTTTTTTTTTTTTTTTTTTTTTCTGAATTTCAGGTTAGCGGAATTGTGCAACAGCTGGTGAAGTTTGGTAAAGTTACGAGACCGATTTTAGGGATCAAATTTGCACCTGATCAATCTGTCGAGCAACTGGGTGTAAGTGGAGTGCTTGTGCTAGATGCTCCCCCTAATGGTCCAGCTGGGAAAGCGGTTAGACACGACAACTCTCGTTTGCTGAGTCTTTTCTTGTTGTATTGGATTGCTGGATTGAGTAACTAGGATGTGATTCTGTAGGGTCTGCTGCCAACTAAACGCGATGGATATGGAAGACTTGTTTTAGGGGATATTATAACATCTGTAAACGGGATAAAGGTTACAAATGGAAGTGATCTATACAGAATCCTAGACAGCTGCAAAGTGGGGGAGACGGTATGCTCTTTCCTTGTCTACTTCCATAAGGTTTAAAAATTTCTCATCTAATTATCTTCGAAGCAATATTGAGTGAGTAAAAGAGTATTTGCTGATGCAACTGTAGGTGACTGTGGAGGTATTGCGAGGTGATCACAAGGAGAAAATACCGGTTGTTCTTGAACCCAAGCCGGATGAATCGTGAGAATTGAGAAGCCTTGGATGCGTATAACGTGTAGTACCAAAAAAATGCTGGTGATTTGCTGTTTGTAACTTGTACATAATATTATTTGTGCTACTGATATGCAATTGAAATACCATGTCCATTCTTCCGACGGCCCTAGCTTTTTTCATCAGATACAGCCCTACCTTCTATTTAAACTGAAATTTGGTTGTCATTTTCAATTTTCAGCCAAAGTGAGGAAAATTTCACAGGTTTGGGATTGCAATTAATTGACATGAGTTATCTCCACGTGTTTCTCTTCACACAACAGGGTCGGGTAGGCCTTGTTCAAGGATGACAATGGATCCATCCCAATTATGTTGCTCCGAGTTCATTAGTTGACATAGTTGAAGTTCGTTGTTGCTTTTCATTAATCATGTTAGTCAATCTATTCCACAAATATATTAACACAACAAAACGAATTACTCTTACAATGTCAGTCAATCTATTCCACAAACATATTAGCCCAACATCGGTAAGAACCCTTTTCTTGTACATGTCATATTTTCTACTTTTCATCCATGTTATATATTACTCCCTCCGTCCCAAAAAGATGTCTTTTTAACCCTCTAATTTTTTTTCCTATAATATTTGTCTTCCTACATCAAACTTTGTAAAAATACACTACCTAAAATAGATAGAGTTAGTGGATGATTAGATGGCTAGGTAATAATTAGATTTTTTTTTGCAAAATAGACACTTTTTTGGACGAATTTGCAAAATGTCCACGTTTTTTGACAAATTAGCAAGATGTCCACTATATATACTTATTTACTCATTGTACGGACACTTTTTCTGTTTCTCCAAAATCCGAACTCTCTCTTCTTCTGAACTCTCTCTTTGTGCGATTCGTTCTTCGTCGGGTCTTCGTCTGCGTTTTTCCGCTTGGTTCGTCCTGCTTACTTCAATCTTTGCTAAAGTAGGGAGTTTTCGGTCGATTGTTCTTCATTGTTGTGCTAAAGTAGGGAGTTTTCGTCGGTTGCTTCAATGGCGTCATCCAGCAGTTCAGGTATCAATGTCGCTTCTTTTTGTGAACTGTATCGTGCTAGGGTTTTGGATTAAGTTTATTTATGTTGATTTTATTGTTTTTTTCTTTTAATTTTGACAATCTATGGTTAAATCGATGCTTGATATGCATACCTATGTGCGTTTTTTAATATTTTCGGTAGGTTATGTAAGTTGCATATGTAAATGCGTTGATTTTAATTGTTTCTTTTCGTTAATTTTGTGATGCGGCACTTTGTAAGTGTTTTTTTAGTGTTATTCGTGTAGGTCAATCTGTTTTACATGCTTTGGATTGTTTGTGTTGATTACAGTGTGGTTATCTGCTGTTATGTTCATGTGTATGGTGGTTGACACTGTCTGTTTCAACAATGTTATTGTTTATGGTTGTTTGCTTCATCACAGATTCTGTTATTGTATATTTATATTGTTTTGTATTTTGTTTCTTGTAGGAGCTCAATCTTCTGATTCATCCACCTCTTATACTCGTTCTTATGTAAGTTAATTTAGTTTTCCATTTGGAGTTCTTTTGTTGATGAGCAAGTTGTAATTTTTTCTTAATCTGATGTTTGTTTTTTGGATAATTGTGTGTGATTGATCAGGGTTTGGAATATTGCATTCCTGTTTCTGAGCGATTTCATTGTAGATCCAACATATATTCATATCTTTCTGTTTGTGATCCGATTAAGGAGCATTTGTCTCATTCTCACTACAATATTTTGGAAGAAAGTTGTCTTGGATGGGTGCTGACGCAAGGCACCAAAATGGTTACCAGTTTTCAGCTTATGCATCAAATGGTGCTCCGTCGAGTACAAACACAAAAAGAGAATGAGTTGTGGCTTAGAGTTGGTGGATATCTTGCACGTTTTTCAATTCCTGAGTTCCATGTTATTACAGGCCTTCCTTGTGAAGACCGTGTTTGTAATATCCCAAAGAAAGTGTCAATATTTGAATTTTTTGGGCAGAAGAAAATGACTCATGATGAGTTAGTTGATCGTTTCATATCTGAGAAAAAGAAGTCTAAGAAGAAGTTGATTATGGCAAAGTTGTTGCTGATTGAGAGGTTAATTGTTTATAGGAGGCCAGCAGTTGTAAGTGCACAATTCTTATCTCTTGCGTGCAATGAGAAAGAGTTTGAATTATATCCTTGGGGTAGAGAATCATACACCCGTTTGTTGAAGTCATTGAAGAGTTCTTCTGTTGTAGATCGGAATGAGGTTAGGGGTTCTTATCAAATGTATGGGTATTGCCTTCCATTCCAAGTATTGTGCTTTAGTGTTTGCATGTCTTATGTCAGCATTTTTTTGTCTGTGTCAGCACAACTTTATTGTTTATGTGAGCAATTTTTTAATATGGTTTTGTAGTATCATAACGAGTTTTCTTTTGTAACAGGCTTGGATATTGGAAGCATTCACAGTTGTCTCGGTTAATTTTGACTGTAATTTTAAGATGCCTGATAGAGATCCATACTCATTGCACCGGGAATGTGATTATAGTCATGTGTACGTTGAGGCTGAGAAGTTCTTTCATGGCGATTTGGTAATAATTTTATATTTTTCATCTTTAAGAACATTTTTATTTGATGCATCTTTGGGTTTTTATTCTGATACATGTATTTTGTCCAGAGTCCGTTGTTCCCTATTTACGGGGAGTTTGCACGCACTGAAGGGATGGGGTTTGCTGATGAAAAAGCTGATGCTGTAGTTGATGCATCAGTTGATGAAATAGTTTTTGGACTTGTTGATGAGACATTGAATGAAAGTCGTCGTCTTCGTAAAAGGGCATATCAAGCTAGGTTTTCAAACAGGGTTGTCCAGGTTGATGATGAAGAAGCTAATGTCTTGTAGAAACATGCTGAAGGAGAGACCTCAAAGAAGAAGACACCTGTGAAGAGAGGCAAGGCTGCTAGAAAGAAACAGGATGGGAAGTCATTTGAGACTGCTTTTGAAGTTTTCCCTGAGGGGGATAAAGAAGATGTTGCAGAGACGTCAAAGAAGAGGAAATCTTCGACTGGAGGGATGGGTGGTAAAAAGAAACAGAAGGTGGCGTCCAGTGATACCTTTGAGGAACGGGTTCCCCTGACGAGGGGTCGTTCTGCAAGTCGTGTTCTATTCAATCCATACATTGCTTTAGATCGTAAAAAATCTATCAAGAGTGAAGTAAGGAAGCTTAGACAGAAGGCTTCAGCAGTGAGGAAAGGTGGTAGAGTTATTCCTTCTAAGAAGGTGAAGAGAGTTACTGCTGACACAGATCTGCATAAGGAGGTTGATGTGGTTGCTTCACCTTCCAAGAGATGTCGGTTGGGTACTGATTCATGTGATTTATTAGACGATGATGTCCCGCTGAATATTGTCTTTCAGCGGAGGTATAAGATGAAGAAAGATGGTGTAGGTAGTGGGAGGTAGTTATATGATAGTACCGTTGACAGGTCTTCTGTTCTTCCTTCAGTTCCTGTTGTTGATAATCAGGGTGCTCATGGAGTGGAGACCGGAGATATTCATGTTGCAGTCTCTAAATCTGGTGGCGAAGTCAGTGTTGGTGATGACAAGGTTGATGATTTTACTGTTGACACCCATTCTTCTAAATCTTGTGGTGAAGGTCGTGTTTGTGATGACAAGGTTGATGTTTTTACTGCTGACACCCATTCTTCTAAATCTGATGAATTGGATGCTTCTCATACTGCCAGGCTTTCTGTTTTGGCTGATGTTGCAGATGTGCTTGATTGTGGTGACAACGTTGAAGGAGTTGAGACACCTTCTAGGGATGGCATGGGAGAGGGTGATGTAGCGACGCCTTATGTGCAGAGGTCACCTTTCGGGAGTGTTGAAGCACATGATTGTTTTGATGGGGGGTCTGTGTTTGGTCAAACATCTCCTGCTTGTGGGAATGAAGAAATTCGTGTTTCAAGTTTTGAAGCTGGCAAAATAGCAGTGTCAGTAGAGAAAGTGGAAGGTACTGAAGATGTATCTCCCCAAATGGAGGCCAACAATGATTCAACTGGTGAGTTGCCTTTAAAAACACATGTTGATGCTTTTCCTTATTCTCTCCCATCTCATCCTGATTGGGTGAAGGAGATTTTTAGGAGGATTGAGAAGCTTGAAGAGGTCCCTAAATCTATGCATTTGTTGGTTGCGATGGTTGATGCAATTGAAACAAAGATTGTGGAGTTGACTGGGATTCTTCATGTTTTTGGTGAGATGTCGAAGAGGTACGATGAGCTTGAGGTTATGGTTGCTAATTATGAGGCTTTGGTTGAGAGGTTGCAGGTAAATGCTGTCAAGCCTGAAGATGATAAGCACATTGCTGGTAAGTCCAATGGCACTCCTGCGAAAGTTGATGATGAACATGTCAGTGGTGGTAAGTCCCAGGGCACACATGTGAAGGATGATGATAAAGATCTCAACAAGATTGTGAAAGATGTTGTGTCTGATCCTAAACAGTCTCTCCCTGTTGAGGAGTTAGTGTTGAAATCATCTCCTGCTTCTGTTAACGTTGTGCATGTGTCTTTGCCATCAATAAGTTCTGAGGTTCCAGGAGTGGATAAGGAGTTTGCATCTATTGTCGCTGAGACTGAATTTAAGGTTGTAGGTGCGGAAGTGAAATGTGTGACGGATTTGAAATGTGATATTTCATTAATGAAGCATGAAGTTGATGATGCCAAAAAGATCGGAGATGAGGTTGGAATTCCATCAACTTCTGCTGAAGCCCCTCAATATAAAAAGTGTAGAGGCGAATGTGCTGATGGTAAAGTTGCTCGAGTTAGAGTTGACCCATCCTTGGAAAAGTACATCACTCTGTCTGATAACGATGATGATAAGGGTGTAGGTGTTGATTGGGATTCGGTTGCCAAGGATCCTACAACTAAAACTGCAGTTGAACAATTAAAGGCTTCCAATCTTATCCCATCAACCAGTACATTCCCTGTATGGCCCAATTGAGCGGGAGAAGAAAGTGAGGATGCCAAAGTATGCCCCTAACAAGTCATTGATCAGCTTGGAAGATCATGAAGTTATTTATGGACTTGTAACGAAGCAAAGGTATGATTTATTTTTATGTTCAATATTTGTTATGAAATGTTGTTGTCATTGTATTAGTTACAGCGTCTCATGCTAGATATATTTTTACGCATTTTGTGTAATTTTTGGTAGGAATTTTTCTATTACTGGTCCAATTTCAAGATTTGACAAGAAGTTTTTCCAACACATTTTAGTGAAGAATATGTGACTTGATTGTCAGGTAATAACTGCTTGTTTTTTGGAGTATATATATATATATGGATTGGATTTTATTGTATTAGTTGATTGTTGAATTAACTTTTTACTACTTTGTTTAGTATCTAGAAGCAGGTTTGATTCACATTAGGAGGCGCATTTCTGAGGACCCTGTCAAATATCGAGATGTTCTTGCTCTTGATTGGCTATTTTACCTAAAGTACCTGCCTGAATATGCTTCAAGTTATGGGGAAGACATACCTCTTGAAGTCAACACTGAGGATTATTTTGTCGGTACGTGCCCTGCTGATTATGGGAAGCCATGGGCATCTGTAAAGAAAATCTACACAATTTTCAATGTGATAAACAAGCACTGGGTGGCGTTGGAGATTAAAATTGAGGAGAGGGTAATCAGCGTATACGATTGCAATGTCTCTGCTGTTAGGGATGGTGTTCTTCGAGAACAATTGCAACCGTTTGCTTTTCGGCTCCCAATTCATTTGGCAAAGGCTGGGCTATTTGAAAACATTGATTCCTCTCCTTTCAAGCTAAACATGGTTCTTGGGTTAATGCATGATTCTACCGGGTATGTATTTGTTATCTTGTTTTGTTTGTTGGTTACGTTAAGATACTTGTTATTTATGTGCTCACATTACATTGTTTCTTTTTGTGTTTACAGGGCTTCATGTAGTTTCTGATATAGAAGTTTATGGGGTGACACTATGTGGGTTAGACTCAAAGTAGTGCTGGCACTGATACTAGTTACAAATATTGGTAACACTAGACTTGTATATTTTTGTTTTTGTAGTATATGTGGTTACACGGGCCTTGTATTTTTTAATTTTGAAGTGTATAGGATGGATAGAGGTGTTTAATGCACATAGTATTGTTGACATTGTTGGTTATATTATTTTGAAGTAGTGGTGTCACCATTTGGTTGTTTTCTGATATTGAAGTTTACGTGGGGACACTAGGTGGTTGATACCCAAAGTAGTGCTGACACTGATACTAGTTACAAACATTGTTGACACTAGACGTGTATTTTTTGATTTTTGTAGTGTATGTGGTGACACTATGTGGTTGAGGTCCAATGTACTTCTGACACTGATATTAGTTACAACTATTGGTGATACCAGTCTTGTATTTTTTATTTTGAAGTGTATGTTGTGACATTTATATTTGCTCAACAATAGATTGTATTTGCATAATAATCAAGTGTTGAGAAACTTGTGCTCTTATAATAAAATTGCACATTGGGGGCTTAGTTGAAAATTGCTCAACATTATCTTATTTTTGCTCAACAATTTATTATTTTTGCATCACACCTGAGACTTGTGAAATTTTGCCCAATATGATTCTATTTTGTTTCTCACTATAATTTTATAGTTTCTCAATAGAGTATTACACAACATGGTCTCATTTTTCTCATTAATAGAATAAAGTTGCACAACATGTGGGGGGATTGGTGTAATTTTGCTCAACATCACCTTATTTTTGCTCGATAGTAGTTTATAGTTGCACAACAATCAAGCCTTTTGAAATATTCTCATCATGATTATATTTTTTGTCAATATAATTTTATACTTTTTCAATAATTTTGTTTGCCCATCATGGTATTATTTTTGCTCATCATTAGATTAAAATTTCACAACACCGGCGATTGGTGAAAATTTGCTAAACATGATCTTATTTTTGCTTAACAATAGATTATTTTTGCACAAATATTGAGATTTTTTAAATTGTCTTTAACGTATCTGTTGGGCTTAGTTTAGAGAGGCCCGACCCATTTCTCTTTTATTTATACGTTGTTTGAACGTAGTTCAGATTATTTGCAAGTCTTTTCATCTCCCTCCAGTTGTTCATCTTCATCCACTCTCTTTCCCATTAAGATTTTGTCTACTCAAGGTGAGATTCCGGTTCTAGTATGTATCCCTTTCTGTTTCCTTCCTCTGAAAAAAAAGGTGATCGGTTATTTTGATGTACTATTTCAGCAAATTTTTTATTGTTGTATTTTGCGATTTTCGTTTATCTTTCCATTACCTTTCAGTCTATTAAACCCATATATTGTTGTTGGTTTTGCTTAGTTCGTATTGCATTATTTCTGTGGGTGTTGTTTGTTTCTTACTGTAAATAAAAGTTATCAGATAGGGTTGATCCAGTTTTTCAGAAATTTTATCTTTCTTTGTCTTTCTGAAATGTTTAATTCCTATTAATATCCCTTTAATGTTTTATTTTTAAGTGATTATCTAATATGTGAGTGTATCTTGATTTTGTCTGTGTAGGTCTTCTATCTTTCAATGTCATTTCCAACTTATACTGAACTAGATTATGACTACAGTGTTGGTACGTATGAAGTGGAAATATCAGCAACTGAGTCATATTGGTATGGACCGAGTCAACTCATTGTGTCCATGCATTCTGACAGCGTTCCTTTAACATTTTATCATGGTTCTGCTTGGAATGGTATGCCAATGAGTTTAGCCCGCTCAACGAAGTGTTACATGATGCAGGAGTTACTGGTGTGGTTAGAAGTCAGGTAGCCAATCGGCTTCTAATGGAATATACTAGAAGTTGGTTTTCGGCCGACGCTGATTTCGTTGAGTATGGTCTGTGCCCGAACATCACTGTCAATGTACATTTCTTTAATGACTCTTTGTCTGATTCAAGCTCTGAATCCGACATAAACAATGACATTCATATGGAGGTTGACCAACCAGATCATCCAGCACCTCTAGAGCATATTGGCGGATTAAGGGAGATATATCACCTTGATCTTGATGAAGACGAATGTACAATATGTCTGCAGCCGATATTGGCGTCAAATCATGTTCTTGAAATGCCATGCGAACATTTCTTCCATCCAAGTTGTTTGCAATCTTGGCTTAGAGTTCAAAGCAATTGTCCTCTTTGTCGATAAGAAATCTAGTTGTAGGTCTATTGCTAAATCTAAGTATTTATCATTTAGTACCTTTTTGTATCTGATTTCCATTGTAAGATATCAGTGTAGTTTGTAACTCTTTGTGGTACTGAATGTAAGCTAATGTATATTTATGAATGAAGTTTGTTCTTGATCATATTTGTTTCTGATTTCAATTCAAATCATAGTAATCTTTGATTTTTAAGTAGGATATTTGTTGTGACACTAGGTGGTTAAGACCCAAAGTATTGTTGACAATGTTGGGTAGAGTAGTTTGAAGTAGCGGTGACAGTACAAGGATTTTGAAGTTTATATGGTGGTGACACTAGGTGGTTAAGGCCCAAAGTATGTTTAACAATCATATTAGTTACAAGTAGTGGCGACACTACTCCTCGTGTTTTCTGTTATTGAAGTGTATGGGTTGACATTTTCTGTTATTGAAGATTATGTGTTGACACTAGTTGGGTAAGTCCCAAAGTAGTGTTGACACTGATATTAAGTACAATTACTTGCGACACTAGCCTTGTTCTTTTTTTTTTTTGTTATTTTTGTTATTTAGTACCTTTTTGTATCTGATTTACATTGTTAGTTAGAGTAGTTGGAAGTATTGGTGACACTATCCTTATATTTTGTCTAATGTTGTAGTGTATGTGGTGACGTTTCCTGTTATTGAAGTTTTTGTGGTGACACTAGGTAGATAAGGCCGAAAGTAGTGCTGACACGAGGTGGTTAATGTCCAACAATGATAACTGTAACTCAAATAACTGTAATCTATTGTGAGCTAAATCTGTCATGTTTTACAGTAACTTTTATATCGTTTTCTGCATACATTTCATGCATTTGGGTTAGAATAGTACATAATCTATGTAGTTTACGTTTATTTGCCAAATTATGGAATCTACACCAGTTTCTGTTTAAATTCGCAGAATTCGAGGCAATTTACAGCAGTTCTAAGAATGGTTGGAAAAGCTCGGAAATCAGCTACAGAAGTCCAAGGTCAAAAGACAACAGAACCAGGATGAATCAAGCTAGAGCCCATAAGTTACTCGATATCGAATTCTTTTACTCGATATCGACAAAGGATGTCCGGGCAATGCTGGTCGAGTAGGAACGGATCGAGGAAGCTGAAGACGAAGCAACCCGACTCAGGAACTTTACTCGATATCGACAAACATCCTGATGCCATACCCGGAGTCGAGGAGCTGTGCCAAGTCGAGTAACCGAAGACCTGGAGACGCCGAGCAACATCTACTCGATATCGAGGATCTTACTCGATATCGACAAAGACCAGCACCACACTTCCAAGCCAGATCGGGGAGCAGTTCCTCGACCAAGACCAGCAACGCCTGTCCGAGCTAGATCGAGCACCTGCTACCGGACATCACCGAGCCAGCTGAAGTCGACGTCATTTTTACTCGATATCGAGGAGCGCTGTCCGGAGCCTCGTTACGCGGTGTGCTGTCCGTGTCGAGCTGGCTTTGCTTGGAGCTGAAGGAGTCCGATTCTATCCAATTTCTATCCACATCTATCAAGTTCTATCTATGGAGAAGATCTACCCACACAAGAAGATATTTTGCTACTTTAGATATAATTTCCTTTATGGATTTAATTCCTTTATTCCATTTATTTATCTTTAAGCCTTTAGATATTTAGATATAGATATAGATAAAATGTTCTTTCCTTGATTAGCGGGGTTTGAACACTATAAATAAAGCCTTAGGGGCTGGTTTTTATTCATTCAATTTCAGAGAGAACAACAAGTAGAGAGAGAAGGAGAAGAGGTTGTAAGTTTGAGTTTATTAATGCAAGTTAGTTCTTTTTCATCAAAGATGTCTGCGATTGCAATGAAGAGCGAGTAGTCCACCACTTCTAGGGTCGGGGTGAGCTCGACGGTGGCCATGTAAGGTGATGCGGTAAAGGTACGATCTTTTTATGCAATTCGTCTTCTATCCCTATGAGCATGATTCTTTTGCGAGAGTTGAAGGTGATCTCACCGCTGAGAGAACTAGTTGCTAAACATACTGCTCTCACCGCTGAGAGAGCACGCACTACAAGGGAAGCTGAGCGTGCGAGGCTATTGGAAGATGAGCTTGCCCAATACCCAACAACTGCAGAGGATTACATGCATCTGACTCTCATAGTGCCTGAATCGGCCATTCTAATCCCTGAAAATAACTATGAAATTCGCACTCCTTTCCTTATTGAAATCAAGAATAATGCTTTCTTTGGTAGATTTAATGAATGCCCTCTTCAGCATATTACAAACTTTACTGACATGTGTTGTACTCTTGCTGAAGGTACCACATTGGAGTACATCTTGATGAAGGCCTTTCATTGGTCCTTATCTGGTCCAACATTGAAGTGGCTTGAAGGGCTGAAACCGCGATACCTCATGACATGGGCTGAAGTAAAGTAGGAGTTTCTCAACAAGTTCTTCCCTCATGCCAAGACAGCACTCCTCCGCTAGAAGATTACAACTTTCAAACAGAAGCCTGGGGAACCGCTGGTAAAAGCTTGGGAAAGATATAAGGATCTGCTACGATCATACCCTACACATGGACAACAACCCTCCGTAGTTCAAGAGATCTTTTTCAATTCTCTGGACTTGGCTGCAAAGGATAGGATCAACACATATACTCACTATGAGTATCTGACAATGCTGCCCGCTGACGCATGGGCTGCTCTCGACAAGCTGACCAACTATGATAACAAGTATGGGACTCCAACAAACTATGAGGAGAATGCCTATGCTAGGCCAGCCCCATCCATGCCCCTCTATGAGCCCTCTAAAGAGATTGATCCAGATGTCAAGGAGGAATACTACAAAGATCAGAACCGCAAGCTCTTCAAGCAAGTCAAGTATCTTTCTGTCAACCAAGCCTGCATCGAATGCGGATCACAGAGGCACACCACTACTGAGTGCCCACACAGAGCAAGTCTGGTTGGCAGAGTACCATGAAGAGGCAGCTTACGCAGGGGGTCCCAATCGCTACATGAGGGACCAAAGATTCCAACAACCACAATGGAACCAAGGTGCCCCTAGGAACCCCCCACCCTAGAGCTCCAGGACATCCAGAAAGGGACCAGAAGAGGGATGATCTACATACTGTCCTAGAGAAAATCCGGAGGAATCATTCAGACACCAAGCAGTCCTTCAACTCAGTCTACACTAAGATTCAAGGTGTCAACTCTAGGCTTGGGGAGATTGACATATGGCGGAAATCAGTTGATACACAGATTGTCCAGCTAGCACCAGGAGTCCCCAGACAATCAGGTTCACTCCCAGGATCTTCAGAACCAAATCCCAAGGGAAAAACTGGTCACATCGTTGCTGTGAAAATCAGAAGCGGCCATCAACTACAAGAGCCAAAGGTCGGAAAGCAGCAGGACGGTGGAGAACAGCAACTCGATATCGACCAGAACTTGGTCGATATCGACAAAAGGCAACTCGATATTGAGGAAGGTTTACTCGATATCGACGACAAAGTGGGCCAACCTTCGTCTGCACAACACATCAACTCAACATCAAAGAATCTGGTCGATATCTAGAAGACTGTGGTCGATATCGAAGAAGATCAAATCGACGTTGAGAAAGTTGCAGCACCTCCGACATCTGTTCTGGCTCCGAATCAAAAAAAGAAGTTGCCCTTCCCAACAAAATCTCCAAAGGACCCAGCAAAGAAGAAATTTCAGCGCTTCATCAAGATGCTTCAGAAGCTCAACGTCACCATTTCCTTCACAGAAGCTCTCAATGAAATGCCATCCTATGTCAAGTTCCTGAAGGAGATTTTAAGCAAGAAGAGATCAATGGCTGAGATTACAGAGGAGTGCAGCCATTTGGACATACTTGAGAAGAGGCCAGATCCAGGTAAGTTTGCTATAACCATTGAATTTGGTCCATACAAAATTAATGCTTTATGTGATCTTGGAGCTAGTGTGAGTATAATGCCTTTAACAATTTGGTCCAAGATTAAGATAGGTGCCCTAGAGCCTGTGGTAGCTAAGTTATGTATGGCCAACAACACCATGGTCATTCCAACAGCCATGGTGGAAAATGTGCCAGTACAAGTAGGTAAATTCTTTGTCCCTGCTGATTTTCTAGTTATTGATATGTCAGAGGACCCTGCTTGTCCAATTATTCTAGGAAGACCCTTCTTGGCGACGGTGGATGCCAACATAAGCGTGAGGAAAGGAGTGCTCACTTTCAACATCAGCGATGAGGTAATTGAGTATTCCTTTAATAAAACTGAAAGGCATACATGTCCAATGGAAGAGGTAAAATCTATATCAGCTGGCTACATTACATGCAGGGAGCCTAAGGTAAGAAATATGACTCATGAAGAGCTGGAAAATAGGGATATGGAAGCCCAGGTGGAGAAGATCATGGCCATCCTGAACAAAGACATAGAGAATCCACTCGACACAAACCAAGGTACGTTGATTTGGACTAACTATTTTTTGGATGCCTTGACAGGATGCAAGTATGGGGTCGAAGTAGGACAAAATTCCTCGACATCGAGTAATTTAGTCGACATCGACCAAAATCAGAAGCCTCCACCAGCACCAGCGTCGTCGAGCAGCCAAACTGAAGCCGAGCACTCCTCGATATAGAGTAAGCTACTCGATATCGACCAACACTCCGCTGCATCGACTTCACCTTCCTCGACGCTGATTCAACCAGACGAGCAAAGGTCCTCGATATCGACAAAACTGGTCGATATTGACCAACATCTGGCTTCCTCGATTCCAGCATCCTCGAGCAGCAGGCCACCAGAAGCTGAATCTTTATCGATATCAAGTACTGTTCCTCGAGATCGACCAAACACAGTGCCCCCTGAATCCGTTTCTGCAAAGGTAAGCCAAGGTATGGATCTTTCTTCTCCTATTTCCACAAAAGATTTATCTATACATGGGACAGGTTTGCCTTTGTATGTGCGCTTATGTAGAATTTCCAATAATGAGCCTAAAGAATATGAAGTTGGAGACAAACTCTATGTTTTCAAATCAAAAGATCATTGGTTTCCCAACAATTTCAACAAGAAGAGGATGGGACCTTTCGTGGTGAACAAGATCCATTCTGGAGGACTACAGCTGATGGACAAGAATGGAGTCCTATTTGAAGCCCAAGCTACATGGGCCCTGCAAATGCCACCTTGAGCTTAATGGAGAAAGTCGGCCTAGCGACTATAAAATCTAGAGCTTGTACATAGACATTTACTTTTTCGGACTTTTGGACATTGTTGCTTTTGTTTCTTTTTGGTTTTGAACTTTTAGTTTTTCTATTCTGGGTATTTCTCTTGTACATATTTTTCAGGTCTATGGGCTAAAAGCAAGCTAAAATCGGACAGGGCCCAGCAACATAGCACTCGATTATGATGATTAGCACACATGTCTAGTGAGTTTCTTTCTTTACCCTTGTTTTTTATACCGTGAGGACACTGCAATGTTTAAGTATGGGGTGGGGGAAGGGCTTACTTTATGCATATTTGATTTTATTCGACATTATGTGTGCATTTTTAAAGTTTAGTTCTTAAATTGCTTATGCATGGCTATGTTGGAATTCATTATTGATTTATGTGCTTACATGCATGTTTTCCAAAGTTTATAAAAATGACCCCCATTGAAAATTTTGATAAGTGTCATGGAAGATTTATTGAACTCGACGATGCAAAATTGGATTCATTAGAGATATAGCATGAAGTTGCCTAGTAAAGGGAAGTCACAATGAAGTGCATATTTTATTGAAAACCATGAAAGGAGGTAAAATTTGATATTGCTTTTGACATGTTGCATGATAAGAGGATGAAGGACTTTATATTTCCATATAATACTCATTGTTATATTCCTAGCCTTACCTATGCTTATGCATTACACAAAAGCCATAATATGCCTTATTTCATATATTGCTCCACATGATCTAAATATTGCCCATTCTTTACCTTATTTCTATCCGGGGATAATGTTGAGAATGATGTTACATTATGGAGATGTTATATGGTGTTTGTGTTGTTGTTATCATTATTGGAGTTTGGTAGGAAAATGATTGAAAAATATGGAAAACTTAATAAGTGAGAAAAAATCCGGTCACCTCAGGAGATAAAGGCAGATCTGCTTGCTAAAATAATAGTTTGGCGTGATGGGACACATTGTGAGGAGTCCAAAGCACTAAGTATTCGGGGCCATTCATGACACCCATTTTTGCGACTCGCGAGAAGGCAGTGCTAAGGTCAGAGAGGTAAAAGCATTATTATTGAAAAAAGCATTATGAAAGGTGATGATTCTTATGAAAAATGAATGTGGTTGAGAAAGTTTGGAAATACTCCATTTCCCCGGATCATTAGCACCACATTGCCAAATACTGCCCACCTTTAGCCTTTTACCAATCTACTTCTTATTTGAGCTTAAATTAAAGTCCTCTTGATTATTAATGCTTTATCATGAATGAATGTTTTTGCATAACCCTCCTTTTATGATTAGATGTTGCTCTTAAAATTGCACATGCATGGATTTGTGACACTAGTACCTTTTCGAGGATGGTAATTGACTGAAGGGACATATGGCAATGAATATGAGATGTTGAGAGTTTTGATTCCTTCCCGTGAATGAAAATAACAGTATTGCTTGAGGACAAGCAAGCTTAAGTATGGGGTGTTTGTTGTGAGCTGAATCTGCCATGTTTTACAGTAACTTTTATATCATTTTCTGCATACATTTCATGCATTTGGGCTAGAATAGTTCAGAATCTATGTAGTTTATGTTTATTTGCCAAATTATTGAATCTACACCAGTTTCTGTTTAAATTCGCAGAATTCGAGGCAATTTATAGCAGTTCTAAGAATGGTTGGAAAAGCTCGGAAATCAGCTATAGAAGTCCAAGGTCAAAAGACTACAGAACCAGGATGAATCAAGCTGGAGCCTAGAAGTTACTCGATATCGAATTCTTTTACTCGATATCGACAAAGGATGTCTGGGCAATGCTGGTCGAGTAGGAGCGGATCGAGGAAGCTGAAGACGAAGCAACCCGACTCTGGAGCTTTACTCGATATCGAGTAAGCTACTCGATATCGACAAACATCCTGATGCCATACCCGGAGTCGAGGAGCTGTGCCAAGTCGAGAAGTCGAAGACTTGGAGACGCCGAGCAACATTTACTCGATATCGAGGATCTTACTCGATATCGACAAAGACCAGCACCACACTTCCAAGCCAGATCGGGGAGAAGTTCCTCGACCAAGACCAGCAAAGCAGAAGTCGAAACTGGTTACTCGATATCGAGGATCTTAGTCGATATCGAGGACCCCAGCAGCGCCTGTCCGAGCTAGATCGAGCACCTGCTACCCGACATCATCGAGCCAGCTAAAGTCGACGTCATTTTTACTCGATACCGAGGAGCGCTGTCCGGAGTCGCGTTACGCGGTGTGCTATCTGTGTCGAGCTGGCTTTGCTTGGAGCCGAAGGAGTCCGATTCTATCCAATTTCTATCCACATCTATCAAGTTCTATCTATGGAGAAGATCTACCCACACAAAAAGATATTTTGCTACTTTAGATATAATTTCCTTTATGGATTTAATTCCTTTATTCCATTTATTTATCTTTAAGCCTTTAGATATTTAGATATAGATATAGATAAAATGTTCTTTCCTTGATTAGCGGGGTTTGAACACTATAAATAAAGCCTTAGGGGCTGGTTTTTATTCATTCAATTTCAGAGAGAACAACAAGTAGAGAGAGAAGGAGAAGAGGTTGTAAGTTTGAGTTTATTAATGCAAGTTAGTTCTTTTTCATCAAAGATGTCTGCGATTGCAATGAAGAGCGAGTAGTCCACCACTTCTAGGGTCGGGGTGAGCCCGACGGTGGCCATGTAAGGTGATGCGGTAAAGGTACGATCTTTTTATGCAATTCGTCATCTATCCCTATGAGCATGATTCTTTTGCGAGAGTTGAAGGTGATCCTTGTTTGTGTTATTAAAGCAAAAGTGATCTTAATGCAACTTGGATTAGTTATGTGAAAAAGGGTTAGTAACAATTAGGGTTTATGCGAAAGCCTCTATATTCCTATTTGTTAATAACGAAAGTTATTTGATGGAAAGCATGATCTTTTATGCCTTTATGTGTTTTTTGCATGGTTATCCTTGTGGTGTTGATACCCTGGCTTTGGAAGTCTTTTAGTATATTGATTTATTTCGTTGAAAATCTGAGTTATGTGTTCGAGAGTTTGCAATTTAAAGTTTCTGTCTTTGTCGATCTCGTGAAAGTTCTTGTCGATATCGAGTTGGCTTTACTCGATATCGAGGAGGGATTTACTCGATACTTGTCTTTTATGAGTTTCTGTCGTTGTTGGTCGATTTCTGTTTCTGTTGTCGACATAGCTTTAGTCGATATCAAGTAGTTGTTGTCGATATCAAGTAGCTTCTGTGTCCTTGCTTTATTTTTCTGCTTTTGCTTTGTTATATCTGTCTTTCTTTTTGTCTTTCTGCTATTCTGTGTGTGAGATTTACAGCTACTTGAGATCCGCTGACACGCTTCCTCGAGGATCGATCATGACTTCCCACTACTGCATAGGGAGGGAGTCTTTTAATCATTTTCTGGGGCACGAATCTGGTTTGATTTATTTTATTATATTTTAAACTCGATTTCCTTCTACAACATAATCCGTTTTCAGTTTATAGTTTTACAGTTTTTTTTATAGTTACTTTGTAATGAAGGGACCCAAATAACTGTTACAAGGAAGAAAACTATATAATTATTGCCTATATATATATATATATATCCATAAATAGTTCTTTGTTGTCCATTGGTGTCTGCAAACTGATTTTAACAGAAATCAGTAAACCAGAACTTTTAATCACACTGCTAACACATTACCCTCCAAAAAAGATGAATTATGGAAACACTATTGAGTTTTGCACAAGATTCCATCAAATGATGGGCGAGCTTGATGGTGTTGTTTACCGGGGGTATTACATAACTCTCGTTGATGAGGCATGTGAGACTAACAAAGAGGCTCGCATGGCCGAGTTGGTGGAAGCCGTTGTGGTTCATTATACATTATATGAGGAATTACAAAGATCATTAATAGCAACTGAACATCACATTCAGAGTGCATTCAAAGATGAAGACGCTGAAGCACTGTTAAAGGTGATATTCGAAGTTTTCTCCGTAATTTTTTTCCATACTGTATTGACTCTTGTATTTTATGTTTTATGTAGATGGAGGGAGAACTGGGCAAACATAGACAGATGTTGGAAGAGGTAAAGGGCAATCTCATGGAGTGTGTTAAAGAAGTTCTAGATGCATAAATGGAAAGGAGGAAGAAGATTGACGACTTCTTAGGCCTGTAGTTCTACTATATTAATAATTGATAATATTGGAACTTATTTATATGTTCAATGTATATTTTTTTTAGTTTCTATGTGTTCCAGGCTAATGAAATGATGCAACATATTAATATCATAATAATCATATGATTATTTTGTAATTTCGCACCTCATATTTGATATTATAAAGTGTTACTGAAGTTTTACATCTATCTTTTGTGATACTGCGGATACATTGATTAGTTTGTGGATTGTTTTGGTAAAAGTAGTGTGGACACTGTTTAACTACGATTTTATGTTATTGGTGATTTGCTCAACATCATCTTAGTTTTGCTAAACAATAGTTTATATTTGCACAACAAACGAATGGATATCATCAAATAAACTGTATGAATAAAATAGACCAGTTACAAACACAAATCACATATTTGATTACCTCGGGGAGAGAATTGTGCTGACATATAGAAAAGAAAACACAACTGTTCAGAAGCAGTTATAGTAGTATGCATCTTGAAAAATACTATCCACTTTGAAACCACAGGGAAAACAATTGTCTTAATGTTTACGAGAAAACTGTTCAGAAGCAGAGTACACAACTGTCTACACCCAAATACATTCCAAAGTTTGCAAAAAAAAACATGAAAATGCGTTGTAGTTGTTCACCCAAGATTTAGTTTCTGGCCCTGAATCCCTTTTGAAGTCATTTTTGCATGGGATTTCGCTGCCTTCACAACTTCTGTGTTCACTTCATCCAGCTCTGAGCACACAATATCTGTTAGGTACTTCACCAGTAGCTTTGAGATATTCTTGAAATTGCCCTTTTCCAATCCACACTTGTACCCTCTCTCTGCCCTAAAGAAGGTCTCCTTGTGACGCATGAGGCATACCCCAGAATGTAGAACTTTCTCTTCTCCAGCCCATGCGATGGGGACATTTGATGTTGGTGAAGTTGACACTATTTCTGCCTTTGCTCGAAGCCCCTTATCTGTTAGATAAGCAATCAGCATATCCCCCTGCATGGATTGAATTATAAAGCATGTAATTTTAATTGTAAACTGAGGTGATATTTAAATGAAATTAATACAAGTAAAGACATAGTAAATATCATTAATAAAACTTACCAAGCATTCGAAGGGGGATGGAAAGGTGCAAGTTGGATCAGGGCAAGAAGGGGTGATATCAACGATCTGGACAACTTTGTTTTTAAAGTTGAAGACAACCATGACATAGAACACTTCTCGTTGAACCCCAAATACAATCTAATCAACATAATATAAAACAGATAGACATTAGTGATTGAGCTTGTTAACTTTGATTCCAAATTTAGTATTTAGATAACTTTATTCAGGTGATTGCGAAGGACTACCATGTCTACATCTCTCAAAGAAATGTGTGGTGACAAAGACAATATAGTATCAAGGTGGAGGTTAAACCTCCGAAACTGGTCATCACAAGATCCCGATGATACACTCTCCACATTAAACTGAATCAAGAATAGAAATTAGTAAAAAAAAAACAGACACATTGTAATAATGACAAACAATGGAGTGTAATTGAAGGATGAACTTGTAAAAATATTACATATTTGTTGATATTGACAAATAGTCTTCCTGGTGATTGAGCACTTTTATACTGTTCCTTGTGGTTGAGGACAACTGTCCATGCATCAATAATGACACTAGACAAGTGGTTTTCATCTTCAAGTGTACCCATGTATGTCCTAACAATTTCAACAGACTTGTGTTTAAATAAAACTTCCTTGCAAAGCGAATCATTATGAAGATGGATTAAGTAAAAATAATCTTTTACCTGTAACTGAACATACATTAAGTAAATTAAGATTAAAATGAACTTACGTGCTATGAGTTGTTTTGATTGCTAAATAGCCTGAAACAGTGCGCTCAATTTTAGAGATAGGATCATTAATATCAACAACACTTGAATAATAAGGGCTTCTCAAAGATGCAGAAGGTTTATGTGCTCTCCTTGCAGCTTCTTCTCTCTTTGTGTAATTCAGTTGTTCTGCAGCATTCACATTAGTTGCGTTGACATGCGGTGATCTCCGTGTTGCCAATGCAGCAGGGGACTTGTATTTTCTTCTACCTTCTAAATGGTCCCCTAGTGGAACATCAGTTTGAAATTGAGTGGGTAGGGGATTTGGAGTTGTGCATAATGTGTCTGCAGTTGTAGCTTGAACATCCTGGTGTATTGGCGGATGACCATAGCCGGCTGGAAGAGCCTGCTTTGGTTCATTAGTATCGTTGTTTGTATCTCCAGTGTTCTGTGATTTATCATTCTTAAAAACAGGAATAATTTAGAAATATATCAAAGGAAAATTCCCCATCTACTTTAATGTTTGATTTCAATTTTTGCTTATTCTAATACGCCACCTCAATCTGAGTAATACAATCTAAGAAAGCAGGGTTTGACCAGAATTTTTCTTGGGAGTCGATAAAATGTGTGTTTGGAGAGTCATTCATATAAGACCTGTCAGCAGCATCTGTAGCAGGCTCAGGGGTTACATCTTCCATCCCTAGAAGCTGGTTTGCCCCATGTAGAAGTCTTTTCACCTTGTCATCATGTTGTAGTTCAAGCGGTACATTTGTAGACCACTTAACAAAATCGGATTTAGCAGATGCAAGCACAGAAGTTTTTTGAGCAAAAAACTTTATCCAACTCTAGAAGATAACAGCACATAAAAAAAAGAATAAAAAATAACCAGTAAATATCAGAACATGCTAAATTGCACAAATATTAGATTGAATTGGTTTACAGAATTCATATAAACCTCTACTAGGGGTGGTTGTTTTTCTGGATCAGCAGGATGACTGGTGCCTTCAACGTTTTCTGCAGCATTGGGCGGACAAGATGTTGACGCTATGTCTTGATGGGGATGAACAATTTGGCGAGCCTGGACTAAGCCACTGCCAAAGCCTCCGGTACTAATATCATTAGTTTCTCGTTTGCGCAAAATTTTGTAATTCATGCCAACACACACTGGGAAACAACGACTCATTCTTCTGAGTGCGGTGCTTGTGAATAGTTTCACCCTATCCATATAAAACAACTGCAAAACCAAAGTGATAAACATAATATCAGTATAATGATGGAGCGGGGAATGCTGACATGAAGAATACTATATGTACATTGTAAAGAAATTAAGTTAACATCATAGGAAAGGTTTAAAAAAAATACTTACAACCAAGAATAATAGAGGCCCTCTGAAATGGCATTTCTTGTTCTTTTCCCAGCGTTTCTTTGCATCAATCAAACTTTCCAACACGAGACCACACATATTTAGATCTTTCATGTCACCCAATTCAGGAACTAGAGTATCAACCAATATAGAGTCTAATATAACAATAAAGTTCACAAGGAATTGATCACCACATATAGTGTCAGCTATCAATTTATCCATCACAATAGTTGTTTATATATTATCCTGCACCTCAAATGTGCTTCTCCAATCTTGCACAAGACTGAAATTATCTTTAGCTGTTTTTCTTCCAACTAAAATCTTTCCCATGGGGAACCCCATTGTGATATGCACATCTATTTCTCCAATTTCAAGTTCTCCTCCATTAACCAGCACCAAGCAACACTTGTTAGCATCAAACTGATCCACTAACCAATATGAAAGATGAAGTGGTAGGGTAACAATATCCAAGTTGAAAAAAATCCAAACCCAATATCTTGAATGAATTTCTTCTGCTTGTCATTCATTTTTTTCAATGATGACACCAGCAAGCGCGGGCTTGAACGTGCCTTCAAACCCGAGAGATTTTTTTGTCTTGTGTTCCTGACGAAACCACGAATGAAAAAGCGGATCCCACCCCACGTTCCCATGGGGGGGGGGATGCCACGTATTCCCTCATATGATGACTTTGGTCAAACGGTCTTACTTGAAGCCTATTCCCCACCTCAACTATTACCTGGTATTGGAGAAATGGGGGAAAGAGTCTCAACCTGTGCCCCTATGACCAAAGGGGAATTTGACGGTCTTACGCGTAACCTGAGATCCCCGACATCCGCGAAGAACTCGCGGCCGGCGCCGCCGAGCCTCTGAATAGGGCTCGCATCGCTTATTGTGTAATGGATTCATCAAATGGCTTCTTGGTATAGAAAGTACTTCGATTTACTAGGTTTAAAGATCAGGGCTGAAGGATGATATTCTCTTTTACTCCCTCGACTATCGTCCTACAACTTGTCCTGTCTAGATTCCTTCTCTTACTTGGGCTTTTTGGTATAGAAAGTACTCCGATATTCTCTTTTACCCCCCCCCCCCCGCTCTTGGCGCTTTTTTAGGGCAAAAAGATGGAGAAGGGGAGGCCCGTTGGGCTGACTTGGGCTTTTTTGGGCCTGTACCCATTAGGCCCGTTTACCTGATTGATGTGAGTCGTGCTTTCAAAACGTGGGCTGAAGTGGGAGGTGAAACGTCGTTGAGCGAGGGGCCTATAAATAGGGATTTTGTCCCTCCTCATTTTTTACCGTTCTCCGTTTTTTACAGCTCTCGTCTTCAAACATCTCGAGGTAAAGTGACTCTTCCTTTCTCTTCTTTCCGCGTCTAGTTCTTTATTTAATTTTAGTTTTCTTTCTTTATTCTCTCTTTTCGGCCGCGGTTGCGGTGCAGGTATCTTCCGGGTGCCTCTTTATTCACTTCTGATCCTTAAGTAGTTCTGGTAGTGTTCAAGCCCTGATCAGATCTCCTCCTGCAAGACGGACTGAAGGTAAACTTCTGATGGGTGGTATAGAGGTCCCTGAAGATATTACTTTTCGTCAACCCAAAAACCTCATGGACCCCTCCTTTTACTCTTCTCCGGGTCGCGCGCGCGACGAACCCCCTTCCCCTGTCGACTCCGCATCTTCGCGATCGGGTGGCGGAGCTTCGTCGTCGGGGTCTGACTCGATATTAGAGTCTCCCGAGTCTCAACACTCTTATAAAGAGTGGGACTCTCACACTTAATTGTCGTTCGACCCTGTCTTTCTACCAACTGAGCGACGCTCGTCATCCGTGCTGGGGGACTTCCGCCCGATTTTGTACAATGAGGGGTGCTGGCGACTTGCTCTTTTAGGAGGGACTTTCAGCCGTCCGCTGCGGGCCCGATCCCAACTGTTCTGCCCTAGTGGATGATTCCCATCGCTCCGCCGAATGCTCAGAACCGCGTTGGTGGGACATTCACAACCCTGGAGGACTTGAATGTGATTGCTCCTGTCTTTCCCTGGCCGGAGGGAGTGGTGCTGTGCCTCTCGGCGGAGGGTGGAGGGAGCCTGGATGCCTATCTGGGTTGTTTGGTTGTGTATATAGAGAGCTTGGTTCAAGGGTTTTAGCTCCCTCTACCTAATCTGTTCAAGCGTTACCTAAAAGCTTGTGGCTTGACTCCTGCTCAATTGGTCACGAACAACTGGCTTTTCTTAACTTCTTTTGTGATGCGTTGCCTGGAGATCGGGGTTCAACCTACCCTGGGGCTTCTGAGCAATATTCTCACTTTGGGTCATGGAGGCACTCATAAGAGCCTCTATCAGGCCAAACTCAGTGTTTAGATTGTGGAACGTAATTCTAGCAAGCCAGAGTGGCGGCATAAGTGTTTTTTGGTTCGTGATCCTTCTCGCCAAATATTGAACTTTCACACCGAGCCGCGCCTATACACATGGGTGAAGAGGAAAGCCGTGTCTGGCCTGAAAGATATCGAGCAGAGGTTCGCGGTTAGAACAAACCCTTCGTGGAGAGATGTGGTATCTCCTTTGCGGCTAGAGATGGCCGGCTTGAGTCTTCCTCATCCGCGCATACGTTGTAGTTAATTTGGGGTGCTCTTATTATTTTTGCTTTTTCCAGTGCTTTTGATCCT
The DNA here is from genome assembly GCA_037127255.1 of Persicaria tinctoria. Taxonomy (NCBI): domain Eukaryota; kingdom Viridiplantae; phylum Streptophyta; class Magnoliopsida; order Caryophyllales; family Polygonaceae; genus Persicaria; species Persicaria tinctoria. The sequence continues at coordinate 35,276,994 of JBANSL010000015.1, read as the reverse complement.
GTATTGATATTTTTGTCCTTTTCATGGCTTCTTAGATGCCCTGGAATTGAAGACAATGGGGGATGCCGCGAAGGTGTCTTAGGCTCCTCCTTCCTCTGCTAAGAGGAAGATCCCAACTGACGTGATGAGAGCCTTGAAGCGTCCCAAGACTTCGGCCCTAAAGCCGAAGAGTAGGAAAGCAGCGAAAGAGAAATCGGTGATCGCGGCCTCTTCTTCTCTTGTTGCCCCGACGGGGCCCGAGCCTCACCTTATCGTGATTGACACTTCTCCGATCGCAGAGGTCTAGCCCCTTCCCCTGGTGGCTGATGTCCATGTTTTATGCCATGTTCTATATCTACTGTTATATCGATTTCTATATGCATTTCATGCATTTGCGCTAAAATAATACAGAATCTGTGTAAGTTATGTTTATTTGCAATATATGGAGGTCTACACAAGTTTTTGTTATATTTGCCAGAAATCGGACGCACTTTGGAGCTTAAAGGAAACTCATGGAGAAGCTAAGATCGGTACAGCTGGAGAAGAGGCCATTTTTCACCATTCTTCGTTCTGAATGAAGCTTTGATGTCTTCATGAGAGTTGTAGCCCTCGAAAAGATCTTTCCAACGCAATGTCATATGCGTCAATCCGACGAACAAGGACTCGGGAAAGTGCGTTTTAAGAACATAGCAGAAAGCTGAGAAATCTTTACTCGAGATCGAGTACACTCTACTCGAGATCGACCAAAAGTGTCTGAGGAGAGCCTGGTCGAGGAAGAGCTGATCAAGAAGACGAAGACGAGGACATGTCGGGTTACACTCTACTCGAGATCGAGTAGACCTACTCGAGATCGAGGAGCCCGGAAGCCGTGTCCGAGCATTTCGAGCAGAGTCACCCGAGAAGGACTAGTCGACAAGGCCGGTTTAGTCGAGATCGACGAGAGGTACTCGAGATCGACTAGACCCGTGAGCCAAGTCCGAGCCACATCGAGCACTAGTTAGCCGAGACGCCGAGCCAAGCCCAGTCGGCAACAATCCTACTCGAGATCGACAAGACCTTTGTCGAGATCGACGACGGTTCCAGAATCCGCGTTACTCGGTTTGACGAATCCTACTCGGTTTGGGATTGCTTGGGCCCGAAGATTGCCGATTCTATCCTTGAGTAGCAAGGAATAGAAGACTATAAATAAAGCCCATGGGGCTGATTTTAGATACATTCAATTTCAGTTAGAGAAATAGTTCACAGAGACAATTTAGGGAGTTCAGAGGTTTTAGGGTTTTGGCGTTCAACGAGAGTTGGATCGCCGGGATTGTAAAGTCTTTGAATTTAGTTAATGCAAGTTATTTCTTTTAATTCAATGTCTGCGATTGTGATGAAGCGCGAGTAGTCCACCCACTTCTAGGGTTGGCGCGAGCCCGACGATAGCCCTGCATGTTTGAGGTAAAGATCTGACTTTTATCATGTTTTGAGAATCTACTACTTGTTTATGTGTTTATTACCCATCTAATGGAGATCCATGCTAACAACTTGGATTATAAACATAAAATCGGTAGAGACAATTAGGGTTTCTTGAAAGAGTTGTCTAATTGTTGGAAAAGGCGAAAGCTTGTCCTTTGATGCAATTTACATGATTATCTGTTTACCTCTGCCTTATGCATGCTTGGTTATCGCTGTTGCAAACCCCAATCTTGGAACCCTTTTACATTAAGTTTATTTCGAAGTCCCAAAGCCTTTGCCTTTACTTTATTTCTTTGTTTCGTTTTATTCTCTGTCTACTCGATCTCGACCAAGCCTGGTCGATCTAGAGTTACTGATATTCGATCTAGCATCGCTGTAGCTTAATTGTGAAGGTACTCGACAAGACAAGCCGAAGTCGACGAGGACTCTACTCGATATCGAGTAGCCTCTGGTCGATATCGACTACACCCTGTGCTTGCTGCTGCGCTGTGTTCGACTGTCCGATCTTCTGTCGACTACCCTAGTCGAGATCAAGGACCCTGTTGTCGACTTCTAACCGTGAGATTTCTCTGCTGCATAGGATCCGCTGACACGCTTCCTCGTGGATCGATCCTGACTTCCCGCTGCTACATCAGGAGGAGGTCTTGTAATTATTTGCAAGGGATGGAATCTGGTTTGCTGTGATTTATTTCTATTTTATTATTGCAAGTCTCGATTTCCTCCTATCAACAAATTGGCGTCGTTGCCGGGGAAGCTATCATTTGCGCCTTAGGTAGTTGAATCCCACGTCTACTTTGAGTTACTTTTCAAGTGTATGCGTCGTTCTGGTCTACCACCTGAGTTTGACAGCTTAGACGAACCGGAGCGTTACCTACACATCCACTCTAAACTCAAAAGGATCATGGCGGCCGCTGAAACACAAGAACAGCTGATTGCCAGGCTTACAAGGGAGCTAGCCGCAAAGGATACCACTATCGCCAATGAAAGGGCAGCAAGGGAACAGGAAGCTGAGCGTGCAAGGCAAGAAGAAGCTGAGCTTGCCCAATATCCAACTACTGCTGAGGATTATATGCATCCAACTCTCGTCGTTCCTGAATCGGCGATTCTAATCCCTGATAACTCCTTTGAAATTCGCACTCAATTTCTGATAGAGCTTAAAAATAATGCTTTTTATGGCAAATTTAATGAGTGTCCTCTTGAACATATTACCAATTTTCATGACATGTGTCGTACTCTTGCTGAAGGTACAACTCTGGAATTTGTCAAGATGAAAGCTTTTCGCTGGTCTCTCGCTGGACCTGCACTGAAGTGGCTCGAAGGGCTGAAACCAAGATCACTCACAACATGGGCCCAAGTAGAGCAAGAGTTTCTGAAAAAATACTTCCCACCCGCCAAAACAACACTTCTCCGCCAGAAAATCACCGCCTTCAAACAGAAGCAAGGGGAACCGCTGGCAAAGGCATGGGAACGCTACAAAGAACTGATGCGATCTTGCCCTACTCATGGACAGCCACCCTACGTCATTCAGGAGATCTTCTTCAACTCTCTTGATCAAGTCACTAAGGACAGAATCAACCATTATACTCGCTATGAGTATTTGACGATGCCATCAAGTGACGCATGGGGTGTGCTAGAAAAGCTCACTAACTAGCACAACAAATATGGGGCTCCTACAAACTATGATGAGAACGCCTATGCCAGACCAGCCCCATCTATGCCACTCTATGAGCCAGCAAAGGAAATTGACCCAGATGTCAGAGAGCAGTTCTACAAAGACCAGAATCGCAAGCTCCTTAAGCAAGTCAAATATTTATCTGTCAATCAGCCTTGCATCGAATGCGGATCACATCGGCACACCACTACTGAGTGCCCACACACTGAGCAATTCAGGATGGCAGAAACACATGAAGAGGCAGCCTACGCTGGGGTCCCAATCGCTACATGGGAGACCAACGGTCCTATCAACCACAGTGGAACCAAGGTCTTCCTAGGAACCCCCCACCCTACAGAGCTCCAGGACATCCAGAAAGGGATCAAAAGAAGGATGATCTACAGCTGATCCTTGAGGAGATGCGTCGGAATCAGGGCACCATCAACAACCAATTCCAAAACATCACTACAAAATTTGGAGAATTGGACATCTGGAAAAGAGGAATAGAGACGCAGATGGGTCAAATCGCTGCACAGATCCCACGACCGTTCGGACAGCTCCCTGGGCAAACAGAACCAAATCCTAAAGGGAAAATCGGACACGTCGCAGGTATCAAACTCAGAAGTGGCCATCAATTACACGAGCCAGAGGTCGGGAAACAACAAAGCAAGGCAGAGCAGCAACTCGAGACAGAGCAAGATCAACTCGATCTCGAGGAGCCCGCACTCGATCTCGACAAGACCCTACTCGACACAGACCAGAAGCTGAGCTCAGACTCCACTGCGAAGCCTAGCGACTCGAGGTCGACAACCCAAGTCGAGATCGATGAGCCCCTGGTTGAGATCAAGGAGCAGCATCTGGCCGACGTCGACGACTCTGCAGCACCTCCGACAGCTGATCTGGCTCCGAAACAGAAAAAGCCACTGCCTTTCCCTTCAAAAGCACAGAAAGATCCCACTGCAGGTAGGTTTACCAGATTTGTTAATATGCTGCAAGAACTGAATGTTTCTATCCCTTTTACAGAAGCCCTGCAAGATATGCCTGGATATGTCAAATTTCTGAAGGAAATCCTGAGCAAAAAACGATTCATCTCAAAGATCGCAGGCGAATGCAAAGTACTCCACTTCCTTGAAAAGAGACCTGACCCTGGTAAGTTTTCTGTTACTGTGGGTTTTGGACAATATAAATATGATTCTCTATGTGATTTAGGAGCAAGTGTGAGCATCATGCCTCTATCAATCTGGCGGAAGGTCAAGATAGGATGCATAGAACCTGTGGATGCCAAACTTTACATGGCAAACAATACAGTAGTCATCCCTACAGGTATAGTGGAGAACGTCCCTGTCCAGGTTGGTAAATTCTTTGTTCCAACAGATTTCCTTATCATTGACTGTACTGAAGATTAGGGGTGATATACGAGCCGAACGAGCCGAGCTTCACTTGTTCAAGCTTGGCTCGAATGGTATACGAGCCGAGCCTAAAATCTATTCGAGCTTTTTTTTGTGTTCAAGCTCGGCTCGCGAGCCCAAGGGTAAGTTCGAGCTCGGCTTGTCAAGGCTCGGTCAAGCCGAACGAACGAGCTCAGGCTCGTTCGAGCTCGTGGTATGGGCTCGTTCGGCTCGTTCAAGCTCGTTCAGAGCTGAGCTAAAATGAAATTGCAAGTGTATAGAGTAGCTGTGCAAGCATAAAAACGAGTTCAAATGAGGTTCAATGTCTCAAGCTTGGCTCCGAATACAACATAAGTTCAATAGTTCATGACCAAATACTTAATACAAACCCAAGTTTAATGTCTCAAGGTCCACAACAACTTTGAAATAAGCTAGCCACAAGTACACTACAAATAGAAAAATTAAAGTCGAAGCTTCTCGTAGTTGAATTGCTTCTTGTCTTCTTCCTTCATAACCTAGATAGAAATATAAAATGAGTTCAAATGAGGTTGTGGTATAAAATTAAAATGTATACAAACATTGAAGATAGTATATTAATATACTTACATCAATCAATGACCATAGGGTCCATATCTTTGATCAAATCTCTGAACTCAACTCGGAACCAATTTGATGCACAAAGAAGTCCTTCAACCGTGTCATCACCTAATGAACAACGATCATCCCCAATAACTCTACGGCCGGCACTGAACGCTGACTCAGAAGGTACAGTGGTTATCGGAATAGAAAGAATATTCCGAGCCATCCTACATAAGATAGGGAACTTCGGTATGTTTAACCTCCACCATCCCAAGACATCAAAGTCGTCGTCTTCCCCGGTCAACACAGCTTCTTCAAGATAAACCTCAAGCTCCTTTCTACTTGGCTTTTTTGAATCACTTACTTTTACTCAAGATTCGAAGCCCAACCTCCAGTCATTGGAACGTTTTTCACTCCCTCCACCCGAGCTAGTCTGCATATTGTATCTAAAAGAACCATCCTCCTTGGATGCGTAGTTGTCATACAAAATTTGCATTTCATCCTTAATGTCAAATATCCTATTTTCAACTTCCTCCGGTGGATATAGGGTTCTAAAAATGTACCTAATCGCCTGAATCTTGCTTCGAGGATCTAACACACATGCAACTATCATCAAAAGAGAGGACTCCTTCCAATACTTGTCAAACTTTAGTTTCATGCTTTGAACCATAAGTTTCATGAATTCCCTTAGGTCATTGGCCATCTTATCCAAGACCTTCCTAATCTCACAAACCTCAGGGAAATAAAGATTGGCAGTTGTGTAATCTCGTCCAGAGAAGACATTAGTTACCTTATCAAAAGTCTTCAAAAACTTGCACACATCACGAGCTCTTTCCCACTCTTCTTCGGATGGAACGGTTTTGTAAGAAGGCTCTCTACTTGCATACCTAAATTCAAGAAATCAGTAGGCAAATAAAAATCAGTAGCTATATCAAAAAATTAGTAGACATATCAAAAATGTAAAAAAATCAGTAGCTAAATAAATAAAAAAATCAGTTGTAAGAAACAACTATATCAAGAATTCATATATTAGACATGTAATTCAAGAAACAACTAAATCAAAAAATCAGTAGCTAAACAAATAAAAATCAGCAGCTAAATATATCAAAAAATCAGTAGCTATATCAAGAATTAACTAAATCAAAAAATCAGTAGCTAAATATATCAAAAAATCAGTAGCTATATCAACAAATAAAAATCAGTAGCTAAACAAATAAAAATCAGTAGCTAAATAAAAAAATCAGTACCTAGGAAAAGCATCCTTGAATATTAGAGCTCTTTCCAACATATGATAGGTTGAGTTCCACCGAGTAGAAACATCAAGAATTAACTTGTTGTTTGTGGGCAATCCTATACTCTTGACAAGCTCATTCCACTTGTGAAGGCGTGAGGGACTCAAAAGTATGAACTTCACACTCTCACGGACATTTTGAATAATGCTCTTCAAAGGAATCAATCCATCTTAGACCAATAAATTCAAGATATGCGCACAACACCTAACACGGAAGATATTCCTTCCAAAGATCAATGCATCTCTTGCCTCAAATTGTTCTTGCAAAGATGTGGTGGCGGCATCATTTGAAGTAGCATTGTCTAATGTGATGGTAGAGATCTTTTTTTCTAATCCCCATTCAGAGAAACACTCAAACATCTTGTCCGCAATAGCAATACCCGTGTGCGGTAGAGGCAACAAACAAAAATTCAAAATGCGATTTTGCAACATCCAATCTGAATCTACAAAATGCCCGGTGATGCACATGTATCCTTTCGTTTGGTTAGATGTCCACAAGTCCGATGTTAAGCTAACCCTTCCAACTTGTGTAAACATCACCTTCATTGTTGCCTTCTCTTCCCTATATAACTTCATTGCACGATCTCTAATAGCAAGGCGACCAATCGGCTCAAACTTCGGGTTAAGCATTTGACTATAAGCCCTAAACAACTCATGCTCAACCATCATGAACGGGTATTCATGCACCATAATCATCTTCGCCATCATGTTCAAAATTGCCTCCTTATCATACTTGTAAGGAACAAGTGAACCACTTCCACTAGAATCAAAACTAAGGAGTTGTTGCATTCCACCGGCACCTTTTCCTTTTCCCGAAAGCTTACTTTTCCGAATCACCCAAAGGTCAATGTGCCTTTTGTAGGTAGTTGTTGGCCCTCCCTTGGTTTTTGTCATTTTCTGATCACAATGGTTGCATTTCACATAAGCTACACCATCTACCTCAACTTCGGTAACATCGTTCCAAACAGCAGAAACTTTCCTTTTTTTCTTTTTCTCAGCCTCAATGTCAACCGTACCCGTAGTTTGCGCTTCACTAGCAGAAGGAGCTACTGTCTCAGCCGTTTCCTCTTCACCACTGGGTTTTGTAGCCTGAGTGGCAGAAGCTCCTAAGTTGTTGACGGAGTCACTCGGTTGTGGAGCCGACATAGTCTGATAAATAAGAGAGATTAATCAAAGTTAACAAATTAACAGAAGAAGAAAGTTCATTCATATTTCAGAAAACTATATTCCATATGTAAACAAGATTTTAAACACAAATACAGTACATCATTCATACAACAAGAGACTAAGAGAGGGTTCATATTCCATATTTTAACAAATACAGTCGAAGAATATTGCCGAAGAATTCAGAAAACAAGATTAACAAATACAGTCAAAGAAGAGGACAAATCTTAACAAAAACAGTAGAAGAAGAGGACGAATCTTAACAAATACAGTAGAAGAAGAGGATGAATCTTAACAAATTCAGAAAAAAATAGAAGAAGAGGACGAATCAAAGTAATTAAAAGGAATGAAGACAGTAGAAGAAGAAGGAACATACATATTGCCGCGCCGCCGCCGCCTGAGAACAGTAGAAGAAAACAGTAGAAGAAGATAGTAGAAGAAGACAGTAGAAGACAATAATTAAGAGGAATGAAGACATATTGCCGAGGACAGTAGAAGAAGACAGTAGAAGACAATAGAAGAAGAAGAAGACAGTAGAAGAAGAGGACAACCTGTTCACCGTCGCCGCGCCGCCGCCGCCTAAGTCGAGCTCGGAATGAAGACGAGATACCGCCGACTGGGGCGCCGAGGAAGAAGAGATGCCGCCGAGGACGAGAAACTGAGAAACAGAGAGAAGTGAGCGAGACTGCGAGAAAGAGACGACCGCACTATGCCACCAAACCCTAAAATCCCTCCTCTCATAACCCTAGGGGCATTTCTGTAAATTCAGGCATCGAGCTTCCGAGCTCGGCTCGGGCTCGGCTCGGGCTCGGTTCGAGCCCAAAAGTATGTTCAAGCTCGGCTTGTTTACCCTATACGAACGAGCCGAGCTCGATCTTTTTCGAGCCAAGCCCGAGCCGAGCTCAAGCTGTTCGGCTCAGATAGCACCCCTACTGAAGATCCTATTAGCCCTATTTTTCTTGGTAGACCATTCTTAGCTACTGCAGATGCCAGAATAAGTGTCAGGAATAGATCGCTCACCTTCACCATAAGCGATGAGGTTTTGGATTTCTCTTTTGGCCCTGCAAAAGAGGAAATTTCATGGCTGGAGGTGAAAAGCATCAGTAACCACGGGACCAAGCAAACAACGGAGGAAGGAGCCAACACTGTACTCGAGATCGACAAAGTCAACTCGATCTCGACAAAGCCTCTACTCGATCTCGACAAGCCTTCGTCGATGTCGACTACCTCTGCTAAGCCACTGACTTGCCAAGAGCCTAAGTATGGGGTCCCTGTACTCGAGGTCGACCAGCAGTACTCGATCTCGACTAGCCCCAAACCCAAAAATTTCTGCTTTGGGTCCGAAAAGGTAAGTTCAGGTATGAATTCTACTCCCCCTCAGTCCATAATGAAAATTTTCAATGATTTAAGGGGAGATAAGACACCATGGCGAGAAAATCTGCGAAAACTAAGAGCTGGAAGGAAGAAGAAGAAAGAGAAAGGAGATGATGCAAGCAACCACCTGTCAGCTGAGCTTACATACTACCATCAGGACCTAGATGATCCAGGAGAAGGCCCAAGCATGAGCGGGCCCCACAATAATGGTCCTTGAGCGCAAACAGAGAAGTCGGCCTAGCGACTCCAAAATCTAGAGCATGTATATAGAACTTTATGAATTTTGGGACTTTTTGAACTTTTTGGTTTTTGTTTTTGGTTTTGGTTTTAGGTCTTTTAGAATATTTTATGTGGATAGTCTTGTTTCTTGTGCAATCTAACACTTTTAGGTCGGCAAGCATATAAGGATCGCGAAAAGTGGAATAAAGAAGTCCCTGAAAACAGTCAGAATCGACGAAGGCCAAGTCGACTACGACAAGGAGGAGAAGCCCAGAAGTTACTCGACCTCGAGTAGACGTACTGGACATCGACAAGACACCAGAAGCTCCTCGACTTCAGAAAACCACTGGACGCAGAAAAGCTACTCGAGATTGAGTAACATGTACTCGAGATCGACAAGCTTGTCTACTCGACTTGCACTGATCTACCCCCCTCGACGTGTTATCCTGTGAGTTCCTTCCTTTACTCTTGTTTTTATTTGATTTTATACAGTGGGGACACTGTAAATTTTAAGTATGGGTGGGGGAAGGGCTCATTATCATTATTATATGTTTTAGTCTTGCTTTTGGTTTTACATGGTGAAATTTTAAAATTTTATGTTATGCATTCATCTTTTGTCATACTTTAAGTTTTGATTTTTGCATAAAAAAAATTAAAAAAAATAGAAAATGTCGAAAAAATGAAAAAAAATGCATGTTTAAATTTTTGCATTATTTTAGTTTTATACCCTAACTTAGATGTCCTATGATGATAAATAATAGCTGACTTGATCATATAAATCCTATGGCGTGTTGGAAGGTTTAGCTGAAGTCCTCAAAATGATTTTTAGGTGGATTGTGAACTTGTGATGAAATTGAACACATATGATCCTAAGCTAAAGGTTAAAATCCAACAAAGATTGTCCCAGTGAGAATTTTGGCCTTATAGGGAGAACATTAAAAATCCCTCTGCTTTCTTGAGTGCATTTACTCTTCTTATGCATCTCTAAATGTTGTGATAGTTATTCAAAGCCAATGCATTTATATGTTTATGTTGACGAGAATTAAATGATGGAGGCACCTTTTAAGCCAATTTTATCCTCTCTTTACCTACCCTACATTATCCCTGCTTGAAGCCAGAACATTAGCCTGAGACTTTTATTGTAAACTCCAAAAAATTATCCTTAGCCAAATTGAGCCTGACCCCTATTTGGGACTTAAGACTTAGAGTTTGTTGGAATGATGATTTATGGAAAGAATGGGCCTATGTTGCATTTCAAGAAGGAAGGATTGTTGAAATTATTGAGATATGGGATGGTTTTAAATTTTTATCTTGCTATGCATATTATGTAAAAGGATTTTTGGCTCACATTATAAATGCACTAGTATTATTTTATTTATTTTCGTTTCAAAAAAAAATCCGAAAAAAAAAGAGAGAAAGAAAAGAAAGTATATGTGTTTGTGAATAAAGTGAATGAGCAAAATTTACCTTATTTCTTTCATTATTTGCAAGATACATATTTTGGAGAGATTTAGAAAGTTTGAAAGGTTATATACTTTATTGAGAAAAATTGGAGAGTTTGGTTGATGCATATGATTTAGAAGTTATAGTTTGGTTGTGTTGGAAATTTAGGAGTCTTGATTCCCGAATTTTATTAAGCACCACATGGCCAAATAATTCCATCCCTTATTATTTCTTACCAAGCCCCATTACAACCCCGCCGAATGGAATCTTCTTTGAAGACTTCTATTGAGCGAAGTCCTCCTGATAATTCTTGTTGCATTTTCATAATTGGTTGCGAAGTGGATTCATATTTAAATTGCAATGTTTATGAGATTGTATATGGAATTGAGTTGAGAGTTGATCTTCATAGCCTAAATACATTAAGAGTTGAGTTTAAACACATTATCCCTGTGAGGTTGGATTTATATTGCCTATGCCTATGGATCACTCATATATGTGTGATGACGTTAAATTCACTTGTCTTACATTGCTACTACTTGAGATGTTGCTTTTGACAAAAGGCGAAGACTTGAAGGATATATTGTAGGTCTTGGTTATTATTTGGTTATTGCTTGAGGACAAGCAAGTCTAAGTATGGGGTGATTTGATGTCCATGTTTTATGCCATCTTCTATATCTACTGTTATATCGACTTCTGCATGCATTTCATGCATTTGGGCTAAAATAATACAGAATCTGTGTAAGTTATGTTTATTTGCAATATATGGAGGTCTACTCGAGATCGAGTACACTCTACTCGAGATCGACCAAAAGTGTCCGAGGAGAGCCTGGTCGAGGAAGAGCTGATCGAGAAGACGAAGACGAGGACATGTCGGGTTACACTCTACTCGAGATCGAGTAGACCTACTCGAGATCGAGGAGCCCGGAAGCAGTGTCCAAGCATTTCGAGCAGAGTCACCCGAGAAGGACTAGTCGACAAGGCCGGTCTAGTCGAGATCGACAAGAGGTACTCGAGATCGACTAGACCCGTGAGCCAAGTCCGAGCCACATCGAGCACCAGTTAGCCTAGACGCCGAACCAAGCCTAGTCGACAACAATCCTACTCGAGATCGACTAGACCTTTCTCGAGATCGACGACGGTTCCAGAATCCGCGTTACTCGGTTTGACGAATCCTACTCGGTTTGGGATTGCTTGGTCCCGAAGATTGCCGATTCTATCCGAAATTATCAAGATACATCATGAAGGAGAGGATCTATCCACTTTAAGACTTTTAGATATATTTCCTTATTTTGGATTTAATTCCTTTGTTGCTTTTATTTATCATTATGCTTTTAGATATAGTTTTAGATATAGATAAAGATTTCTATCCTTGAGTAGCAAGGAATAGAAGGCTATAAATAAAGCCCATGGGGCTGATTTTAGATACATTCAATTTCAGTTAGAGAAATAGTTCACAGAGACATTTTAGGGAGTTCAGAGGTTTTAGGGTTTTGGCGTTCAACGAGAGTTGGATTGCCGGGATTGTAAAGTCTTTGAATTTAGTTAATGCAAGTTATTTCTTTTAATTCAATGTCTGCGATTGCGATGAAGCGCGAGTAGTCCACCCACTTCTAGGGTTGGGGCGAGCCCGACGATAGCCCTGGATGTTTGAGGTAAAGATCTGACTTTTATCATGTTTTGAGAATCTACTACTTGTTTATGTGTTTATTACCCATCTAATGGAGATCCATGCTAACAACTTGGATTATAAACATAAAATTGGTAGAGACAATTAGGGTTTCTTGAAAGAGTTGTCTAATTGTTGGAAAAGGCGAAAGCTTGTCCTTTGATGCAATTTACATGACTATCTGTTTACCTCTGCCTTATGCATACTTGGTTATCGTTGTTTCAAACCCCAATCTTGGAACCCTTTTACATTAAGTTTATTTCGAAGTCCCAAAGCCTTTTCCTTTACTTTATTTCTTTGTTTCGTTTTATTCTCTGTCTACTCGATCTCGACCAAGCCTGGTCGATCTCGAGTTACTGATATTCGATCTAGCATCGTTGTAGCTTAATTGTGCAGGTACTCGACAAGACAAGCCGAAGTCGACGAGGACTCTACTCGATATCGAGTAGCCTCTGGTCGATATCGACTACACCCTGTGCTTGCTGATGCGTTGTGTTCGACTGTCCGATCTTCTGTCGACTACCCTAGTCGAGATCAAGGACCCTGTTGTCGACTTCTGACCGTGAGATTTCTCTGCTGCCTAGGATCCGCTGACACGCTTCCTCGTGGATCGATCCTGACTTCCCGCTGCTACATCAGGAGGAGGTCTTGTAATTATTTGCAAGGGACGGAATCTGGTTTGTTGTGATTTATTTCTATTTTATTATTGCAAGAATCGATTTTCTCCTATCAACAGTGGCCCACGTGGAGCCTCAAGTTGTTTCTCCTGAAGCGGGGACTTCAAAAGCACATCCAAAGAAGAAAAAATTGCGTCCCTATCCGGCTTGGGAAGGTGTTGACCGGGACGCGCCGGTGTTTCATGTGGATGCCAATGGTCGCCCTGTGTATCAGATGCTCGACTTTAACTCTGATATCCTTAATGAGCTGGCCTTTCCCCCTGAACTCGGGAAGGTGGAGCTGCGTTATCTGGACCACTTGACTGATGAGTAGTTCACAATTGAGCAAGACCGTTGGTGCAACTGGGTGAGTGAATCGCGTTCTATGACTTCCGTTTACCCGTTTCCCTTAATTTTTCTTTCTGTGGATGTCTTCGACCCTATTATGTTCTTTGTGGTCAGGGTCGCGTTTTCACCCATAGCGGTTGGGGTCGGTAACTTCGCTTGGGCCAACATGCTCGTGGTCTCGAGGAGAAGTTGGAGCAAATGAAGAAAATGCTCCTAGAGGCAGAGACGCCGCGGAAGGAAGCCGAGTCCCTCCGTTCGCGGGTGGAAGAGAAAGATGAAATCATAGTTGCCGAGAAGGCGAAAAGTAGTAAACTGGCCGAGGAAATAGAGATGTTGCGGGCCTAGCTTGAGTCTTCCCACCAGTCCTTATCCACTCTGCAATCTAGTATTGAGGCCCAGAAAGTCGAGTTTCAAGCTCAGCTGATAGCGGCGAACGAAGAGCGAAGCAAAGCGGTTGTGGAAGCCAATCGTCGTACAATCGAACTGGAGCGATATTAGTCCCGTACGGATGGTGACATCGTCCTGTCTTGGTTAGATGTTCCACAAAACCGTTCTAAGCTTGTGGAAGACTGGTTGAAGACCCCGAACGGTCTGGAGTTTATGAAGAGCGCGGTTCCCGAGTGGTTGAATGGAGAGGCTGGGCAAGAGTTTTTCCAAGGCAGGTACAGGGATTGCTTTTATCTGGGTATGAAGGCCGGGATTCATCAGAGCATGCAGAAATCCGCGGAGACCCCGAGTGTTCCCCTTCAGCCATTCTCTCCAAGTGATGACCGAGAGGATTGGAACTTGAAAGAAGACGAGCATGTGGACTTTAGTGGTGATGGTTTGTAAACCTCCCTTTTTATCGTTCCTCTAGGTCAGACAAACTTCGGCACTTCGTTTGGTGCCTTATTTTGGTTTATGTTTTCATGCCCGTGGAGTGTCCGCGTGGAAAACTTTGTCCGCGGTTTGTTCCTTTGTTTTAGTTCTAATGACGACTCTTTTTTGATCGACCATCAATCTTGCTGAATGATTAGAAACGCGAAAACTTCGCCTGGGGGGGCGTCTTTTGTTTTCATTCAACATTTCACGTCTATTTGAACGCCTAATTTAACAAACAAGATTTTGAATTTTAAAAGCTGATTTCTACTCTAATGGGTGTTCTCGCTGCCCTCGCCTTCAGAAGTATCGTCTTCTCCTGAAGGAACATAGCGGGCCTTGAAGGGTGAGCCGCCCAAGTAGCTGAAGAGTACAACTCCTCCTACGCGGACATTTCTTGATCTTGTAAATGCGCTCCACCCCTGTGTGATCAGAGCACCCCAACATCGTCCCTCTCCACTCGAACATGGATGCCCCTCCTTCCCGACCCATTGGTTAGGACTACTCTTTCAACATCCGGCAGTCCATACTCTGCCTCGAAAAACGTCGGGAGTGGTTGTGGTCGTTGAAAAACCTTTAAACATGAGGGGAAAAATCGAGACTCAATGGAGGAGTTTAAAGGGTATTACCGTTCTTTGCGGAAACGAGGCGTTTTGGACCCATCGAAGGAAATCTCTCGGACGGTCATTTCCTGCAGCCATTTCGTTCGGAAGTTTTTGCTAACTCCTGATGTAAGGTGTCTAACGAGGATCTCTTGGGGTTGGATTTTATAGGAGAGGTGATGGATAGTGTTTCTTTATTTGTCAGATTTAGCATTTATTACATGGCCAATTCTGACCCCCCCCCCCTCTCTTTTTCTGAAATCGTTCCTTCCCTAGGTTTTCTAGGGAAAGGGGATATAAAAACGGGGGCAGCTTTTCTGACTCACTTCAGGGTCTTGAAAATGACAAATCTTTTATTTCCTTAAAACGCTTTTATTGTTACAAGGTACATCGGGACTTAGAGATTTAAACTTTGCGCTTTGGGGTCTTCGTGTTCACGAGTGCCAGCGCGGACTTCTAGTTACCCTTGTTTTTGGGGGGGGGGGCCATGTCTGTCGGACCGCGCTTCTTTCCCTGGACAGAGGTTGAATCGGGATAAGACACGTACACCTCGAAGTGAGAATCTCCTTCATAAACGAAGAGGAGCGAGCATCCTATGATTACTCGGTTTGAGAAAGTAAAGTCTGGCCACCCATCTATGTACCAATACGCCCCGTCCGCGTCCCTTTCAATGTCGACCTCGAAATCTTGGCATGTGGTGGACCTTAGATAAACAAGCTTGTGTGTTTTATCTCCCAGTTGCTCGTACATCCAGGGCAGTTGCAACGTTTGTAGCTGCTCTTATTTGGTAATGAACCGGTAGAAAGCGTGTGGAGTGTCTCCGGAACCCATATTGGGGCTCCTTTTGAGGGAAACGGTTCGTGGGAATGCATAATGCCATTTTCTTTTCCTTCTTTTTTATAGCGTTTAACACTTTGGAGTTGCTTATAGCCAAGTGGCTTGTGAGTCAGTGAATCTTGCCCAACATGGGAGACCGTCCCTATCCACGTTTCATTTGTCCTGCTTATCGATGTTTGTGTGTTTTGAGAAGTCTGGTCACAGCATGCACCTTGTATCTCTTAGATGAAACAATCACTAAATGTGATTATGAAAAGATGTAGTCTTTATTTGAAATTTAAATTGATTCCCGGCACAATTGGGCTTAGAGTTAATGGAACTAGCTGCGGGGAACTTACGAGAAAGGGTCCTAGATCTCTTACCCAGGTTTCTTAGGCAAACGGGGTGTGGCTTTCGTAGACTGGGTCTGGATCGACCACGGAAACCTCGTATCGAGCTGCTTCTCTTTCTTTGGTGAATCGGAGGATGGCCCCCACCCGCACGCGGTTGGCTGTAGTGAAGTTGCCCCACCCTTCCGTTATCTAGTAAACCCCGTCGTGGCCACGGTCGATTCTGACTTCGTGTTCTTGGTGTGACCGTGAGTTGAGGGTAATGCTTCATTCTGCATCGTGCTCCAACATCTCGTACGTGAGAGGAAGGCGGAGCTGCTGAAGCTGTTCTTCGTTTAAGATAACCCTATAGAAAGTGGCTTGGGGTGATTCCATGAGTGGGTTCGTGGTTGTCTGTGAAACGGCTCCTGTAGCCAAGTTACTTCCTCCCTCTCCTTCCTTTTCCGATTTTCAAAGTTACGGGGAGTCACGGGCTCTCATTCATCTTCTTTTTGTCGAGTCCTTTCATGGTGGTAGGCGTTGGCCTGCCCGAGGTCAGTCCATGTGATACAGATGTCCGCCATGCCTGGCCTGGGGTAGTTATGCTTTATTTGACTGTTTTTGTGTTTTCCCCGGGCCCCCCTTGGTATGTTTTCGAGGTAGTTCCTGTGCGACACGTGACCCCGAGGTCCTTTAAAACCGGGATCTCCAAGCTCCTTTGTTTTTGCAAGTTTAGTCCTTTTGAAGATGTCATCCTCTGGTCGGACGAGTTGGGCCTTTTTCCGGTCACTGGATTTTCCGGAGCAAATGCACCGTCTAGTAGGTCCTTTCCGTGGCTCATAGTTCTTGTTAATTTTCCGCGGATATGTTTTTTCATTTATTTAATTAATTCATGTTTGGGTAGTTGCTGTCTTCGCGTTTCGAGGTTGAGTATGACCCAGATCTTCCAGGGCTTGTTTTGTTGTCGTCTAGAATTATCCGGGACTTCCCTGTGGCGGTATATCGAGGTGACTACCGCGTCCCCTACTTGGGTCATGGGTAGAATCATTTTTCCAGCACGCATGGCGTCAATATAGGTTCCACCATCACCTTTTTGCACAGGGGAACGCACGGTTCGAGGTTCATATTTTATCTGCGGATGACGATGAGTTTGACGTAGAGTAGAGAGAGCCTCACCCCGAAGGACCTTTGCCTAATGGGACGCGGTTGTGTGAGGACAGTACTCGCCTGGTTCCCGATAGGTCCAGGGAGAGGTGATCTCGTGATTTCGTTCGGGCCCCTCCCCCCAAGGACTACTTCTGAGTTCTCTTGTGGCTGTCAGGCTGGCCTTTTAGCATGAGCTTTTCAACCTTTCTGTATCGTTTTCGTATTTCTTAGTTGCTTTTGTTGGTTTTGGTTTGAACAATACAACTTCCGATGCTATCAGCGGTTTTGTCGCGTTTATTTTCCTTTCCTGGGAGGCAATGATCTATCTTAAGGTCCGACGCGGAGCAAGCTCCACTGTCAAAGAATTTTAACAAATACGATCCAGCATATCTATGGTACGACCGGATATCCGACGCGGAGCAAGCTCCAGTGTCATAGGACTTCAAAAAATACGATCCAAGAGATCTATGCTACGACCGGATGTCTGACGCGGAGCAAGCTCCAACGTCAAATGACTTTAACAAATACGATCTGTGAGATCTACGCTACGACCGGATGTCCGACGCGGGGCAACCTCCAGCGTCATAGGACTTCAACAAATACGATCCGGGAGATCTACGCTACGATCGGATGTCCGACACGGAGCAAGCTCCAGCGTCAAAGGACTTTAACAAATACGATCCGGGAGATCTATGCTACGACCATATGTCCGACGCGGAGCAAGCTCCAGCGTCAAAGGATTTCAACAAATACGATCCCGGAGATCTATGCTACGACCGGACGTCCGACGCGAAGCAAGCTCCAGCGTCAAAGGACTTTAACAAATACGATCCGGGAGATCTACGCTACGGCCGGATGTCCGATGCGGAGCAAGCTCAAGCGTCATAGGACTTCAGCAAATACGATCCGGGAGATCTACGCTACGATCGGATGTCCGACGCGGAGCAAGCTCCAACGTCAAAGGACTTTAACAAATACAATCCGGGAGATCTATGCTACGACCGGATGTCCGACGCGGAGCAAGCTCCAGCGTCAAAGGATTTCAACAAATACGATCCGGGAGATCTACGCTACGACCGGATGTCCGACGCGGAGCAAGATTCAGCGTCAAAGGACTTTAACAAATACGATCCGTGAGATCTACGCTACGACCGGATGTCCGACGCGGAGCAAGCTCCAGCGTCATAGGACTTCAGCAAATACGATCCGGGAGATCTACGCTACGATCGGATGTCCGACACGGAGCAAGCTCCAACGTCAAAGGACTTTACCAAATACGATCCGGGAGATCTATGCTACGACCGGATGTCCGACGCGGAGCAAGCTCTAGCGTCAAAGGATTTCAACAAGTACGATCCCGGAGATCTATGTTACGACCAGATTTCCGACGCGAAGCAAACTCCAGCGTCAAAAGACTTTAACAAATACGATCCGAGAGATCTACGCTACGACCGGATGTCCGATGCGGAGCAAGCTCCAGCGTCGTAGGACTTCAACAAATAAGATCCGGGAGATCTATGCTACGACCGGATGTCTGACGCGGAGCAAGCTCTAGCGTCAAAGGATTTCAACAAATACGATCCGGGAGATCTATGCTACGACCGGATCTGCGACGCGGAGCAAGCTCCAGTGTCAAAGGACTTTAACAAATACGATCCGGGAGATCTACGCTAAGACCGGATGTCCGACGCGGAGCAAGCTCCAGCGTCAAAGGACTTTATCAAATATGATCCGTGAGATCTACGCTACGACCGGATGACCGACGCGGAGCAAGCTCTAGCGTCATAGGACTTCAGCAAATACGATCCGGGAGATCTACGCTACGATCGGATGTTCGACGCGGAGCAAGCTCCAATGTCAAAGGACTTTAACAAATACGATCCGGGAGAGCTATGCTACGACCGGATGTCCGACGCGGAGCAACCTCTAGCGTCCAAGGATTTCAAAAAATACGATCCCGGAGATCTATCCTACGACCGGATGTCCGACGCGAAGCAAGCTCCAGCGTCAAAGGACTTTAACAAATACTATCCGGGAGATCTACGCTACGGCCGGATGTTCGATGCGGAGCAAGCTCAAGCGTCATAGGACTTCAGCAAATACGATCCGGGAGATCTACGCTACGATCGGATGTCCGACGCGGAGCAAGCTCCAACGTCAAAGGACTTCAACAAATACAATCCGAAAGATCTATGCAACGACCGGATGTCCGACGCGGAGCAAGCTCCAGCGTCAAAGGATTTCAACAAATACGAACCGGGAGATCGACGCTACGACCGGATGTCCGACGCGGAGCAAGCTCCAGCGTCAGAGGACTTCAGCAAATACGATCCGGGAGATCTACGCTACGATCAAATGTCCGACGCGGAGCAAGCTCCAACGTCAAAGGACTTTACCAAATACGATCCGGGAGATCTATGCTACGACCGGATGTCCGACGCGGAGCAAGCTCTAGCGTCAAAGGATTTCAACAAGTACGATCCCGGAGATCTATGTTACGACCAGATTTCCGACGCGAAGCAAGCTCCAGCGTCAAAGGACTTTAACAAATACGATCCGAGAGATCTACGCTACGACAGGATGTCCGACGCGGAGCAAGCTCCAGCGTCGTAGGACTTCAACAAATAAGATCCGGGAGATCTATGCTACGACCGGATGTGCGACGCGGAGCAAACTCCAGTGTCAAAGGACTTTAACAAATACGATCCAGGAGATCTACGCTAAAACCGGATGTCCGACGCGGAGCAAGCTCCAGCGTCAAAGGACTTTATCAAATATGATCCGTGAGATCTACGCTACGACCGAATGTCCGACGCGGAGCAAGCTCTAGCTTCATAGGACTTCAGCAAATACGATCCGGGAGATCTACGCTACGATCGGATGTTCGACGCGGAGCAAGCTCCAATGTCAAAGGACTTTAACAAATACGATCCGGGAGATCTATGCTACGACCGGATGTCCGACGCGGAGCAAGCTCTAGCGTCCAAGGATTTCAACAAATACGATCCCGGAGATCTATCCTACGACCGGATGTCCGACGTGAAGCAAGCTCCAGCGTCAAAGGACTTTAACAAATAAGATCCGGGAGATCTACACTACGATCGGATGTCCGACGCGGAGCAAGCTTCAGCGTCATAGGACTTCAACAAATATGATCCGTGATATCTATGCTACGACCGGATGTCCGACGTGGAGCAAGCTCCAGCATTAAAGGACTTTGACAAATACGATCCGGGAGATCTACGCTACGACCGGAAGTCCGACGGGGAGCAAGCTCCAGCGTCAAAGGACTTTAACAAATACGATCCGTGAGATCTACGCTACGACCGGATGTCCGACGCGGAGCAAGCTCCAGCGTCGTAGGACTTCAACAAATAAGATCCGGGAGATCTATGCTACGACCGGATGTCTGACGCGGAGCAAGCTCTAGCGTCAAAGGATTTCAACAAATACGATCCGGAAGATCTATGCTACGACCGGATCTACGACGCGGAGCAAGCTCCAGTGTCAAAGGACTTTAACAAATACGATCAGGGAGATCTACGCTAAGACCGGATGTCCGACGCGGAGCAAGCTCCAGCGTCAAAGGACTTTATCAAATATGATCCGTGAGATCTACGCTACGACCGGATGTCCGACGCGGAGCAAGCTCTAGCGTCATAGGACTTCAGCAAATACGATCCGGGAGATCTACGCTACGATCGGATGTTCGACGCGGAGCAAGCTCCAATGTCAAAGGACTTTAACAAATACGATCCGGGAGATCTATGCTACGACCGGATGTCCGACGCGGAGCAACCTCTAGCGTCCAAGGATTTCAAAAAATACGACCCCGGAGATCTATCCTACGACCGGATGTCCGACGCGAAGCAAGCTCCAGCGTCAAAGGACTTTAACAAATACTATCCGGGAGATCTACGCTACGGCCGGATGTTCGATGCGGAGCAAGCTCAAGCGTCATAGGACTTCAGCAAATACGATCCGGGAGATCTACGCTACGATCGGATGTCCGACGCGGAGCAAGCTCCAACGTCAAAGGACTTCAACAAATACAATCCGGAAGATCTACGCTACGACCGGATGTCCGACGCGGAGCAAGCTCCAGCGTCAAAGGATTTCAACAAATACGATCCGGGAGATCTACGCTACGACCGGATGTCCGACGTGGAGCAAGCTCCAGCGTCAAAGGACTTTAACAAATACGATCCGTGAGATCTACGCTACGACCGGATGTCCGACGCGGAGCAAGCTCCAGCGTCATAGGACTTCAGCAAATACGATCCGGGAGATTTACGCTACGATCGGACGTCCGACGCGAAGCAAGCTCCAGCGTCAAAGGACTTTAACAAATACGATCCGGGAGATCTACGCTACGGCCGGATGTATGATGCGGAGCAAGCTCAAGCGTCATAGGACTTCAGCAAATACGATCCGGGAGATCTACGCTACGATCGGATGTCCAACGCGGAGCAAGCTCCAACGTCAAAGGACTTTAACAAATACAATCCGGGAGATCTATGCTACGACCGGATGTCCGACACGGACCAAGCTCCAGCGTCAAAGGATTTCAACAAATACGATCCGGGAGATCTACGCTACGACCGGATGTCCGACGCGGAGCAAGCTCCAGCGTCAAAGGACTTTAACAAATACGATCCGTGAGATCTACGCTACGGCCGGATGTCCGACGCGGAGCAAGCTCCAGCGTCATAGGACTTCCGCAAATACGATCCGGGAGATCTACGCTACGATAAAATATCCGACGCGGAGCAAGCTCCAACGTCAAAGGACTTTACCAAATACGATCCGGGATATCTATGCTACGACCGGATGTCCGACGCGGAGCAAGCTCTAGCGTCAAAGGATTTCAACAAGTACGATCCCGGGGATCTATGTTACGACCAGATTTCCGACGCGAAGCAAGCTCCAGCGTCAAAGGACTTTAACAAATACGATCCGAGAGATCTACGCTACGACAGGATGTCCGACGCGGGGCAAGCTCCAGCGTCGTAGGACTTCAACAAATAAGATCCGGGAGATCTATGCTACGACCGGATGTGCGACGCGGAGCAAACTCCAGTGTCAAAGGACTTTAACAAATACGATCCAGGAGATCTACGCTAAAACCGGATGTCCGACGCGGAGCAAGCTCCAGCGTCAAAGGACTTTATCAAATACGATCCGTGAGATCTACGCTACGACCGGATGTCCGACGCGGAGCAAGCTCCAGCGTCATAAGACTTCAGCAAATACGTTCCGGGAGATCTACGCTACGATCGGATGTCCGACGCGGAGCAAGCTCCAACGTTAAAGGACTTTAACAAATACGATCCGGGAGATCTACGCTACGACCTGATGTCCGACGCGGAGCAAGCTCCAGCGTCAAAGGACTTTAACAAATACGATCCGTGAGATCTACGCTACGACCGGATGTCCGACGCGGAGCAAGCTCCAGCGTCATAAGACTTCAGCAAATACGTTCCGGGAGATCTACGCTACGATCGGATGTCCGACGCGGAGCAAGCTCCAACGTTAAAGGACTTTAACAAATACGATCCGGGAGATCTATGCTACGACCTGATGTCCGACGCGGACCAAGCTCCAGCGTCAAAGGATTTCAACAAGTACGATCCCGGAGATCTATGCTACGACCGGATTTCCGACACGAAGCAAGCTCCAGCGTCAAAGGACTTTAACAAATACGATCCGAGAGATCTACGCTACCACCAGATGTCCGACGCGGCGCAAGCTCCAGCGTCGTAGGACTTCAACAAATAAGATCCGGGAGATCAATGCTACGACCGGATGTCCGACGTGGAGCAAGCTCCAGCATTAAAGGACTTTAACAAATACGATCCGGGAGATCTACACTACGACCGGATGTCCAACGCGTAGCAAGCTCCAGCGTCATAGGACTTCAACAAATACGATTCAGGAGATCTACGCTACGACCGGATGTCTGACGAGGAGCAAGCTCCAGCGTCAAAGGACTTTAACAAATACGATCCGGGAGATCTATGCTACGACCGGATGTCCGACGCGGAGCAAACTGCAGCGTCAAAGGACTTTAACAAATACGATCCGAGAGATCTACGCTACGACCGGCTGTCCGACGCGGAGCAAGCTCCAGCGTCAAAGGATTTCAACAAATACGATCCGGGAGATCTATGCTACGACCGGATGTCCGACGTTGAGCAAGCTCCAGCATCAAAGGACTTTAACAAATACGATCCGGGAGATCTACGCTACAACCGGATGTCCGACGCGGAGCAAGCTCCAGTGTCATAGGACTTCAACAAATACGGTTCGGGAGATCTACGCTACGACCGGATGTCTGACGCGGAGCAAGCTCTAGCGTCAAAGGATTTCAACAAATACGATCCGGGAGATCTTTGCTACGACCGGATGTCCGACGCGGAGCAACCTCCAGTGTCAAAGGACTTTAACAAATACGATCTGGGAGATCTACGCTACGACCGGATGTCCGACGCGATGCAAGCTCCAGCGTCAAAGGACTTCAGCAAATACGATCCGGGAGATCTACGCTACGATCGGATGTTCGACGCGGAGCAAGCTCCAATGTCAAAGGACTTTAACAAATACGATCCGAGAGATCTATGCTACGACCGGATGTCCGACGCGGAGCAAGCTCTAGCGTCCAAGGATTTCAACAAATACGATCCCGGAGATCTATCCTACGACCGGATGTCCGACGTGAAGCAAGCTCCAGCGTCAAAGGACTTTAACAAATAAGATCCGGGAGATCTACACTACGATCGAATGTCCGACGCGGAGCAAGCTTCAGCGTCATAGGACTTCAACAAATATGATCCGTGATATCTATGCTACGACCGGATGTCCGACGTGGAGCAAGCTCCAGCATTAAAGGACTTTGACAAATACGATCCGGGAGATCTACGCTACGACCGGAAGTCCGACGGGGAGCAAGCTCCAGCGTCAAAGGACTTTAACAAATACGATCCGTGAGATCTACGCTACGACCGGATGTCCGACGCGGAGCAAGCTCCAGCGTCATAACACTTCAGCAAATACGTTCCGGGAGATCTACGCTACGATCGGATGTCCGACGTGGAGCAAGCTCCAACGTTAAAGGACTTTAACAAATACGATCCGGGAGATCTATGCTACGACCTGATGTCCGACGCGGACCAAGCTCCAGCGTCAAAGGATTTCAACAAGTACGATCCCGGAGATCTATGCTACGACCGGATTTCCGACACGAAGCAAGCTCCAGCGTCAAAGGACTTTAACAAATACGATCCGAGAGATCTACGCTACCACCAGATGTCCGACGCGGTGCAAGCTCCAGCGTCGTAGGACTTCAACAAATAAGATCCGGGAGATCTATGCTACGACCGGATGTCCGCATGGAGCAAGCTCCAGCATTAAAGGACTTTAACAAATACGATCCGGGAGATCTACACTACGACCGGATGTCCAACGCGTAGCAAGCTCCAGCGTCATAGGACTTCAACAAATACGATTCGGGAGATCTACGCTACGACCGGATGTCTGACGAGGAGCAAGCTCCAGCGTCAAAGGACTTTAACAAATACGATCCGGGAGATCTATGCTACGACCGGATGTCCGACGCGGAGCAAACTGCAGCGTCAAAGGACTTTAACAAATACGATCCGAGAGATCTACGCTACGACCGGCTGTCCGACACGGAGCAAGCTCCAGCGTCAAAGGATTTCAACAAATATGATCCGGGAGATCTATGCTACGACCGGATGTCCGACGTTGAGCAAGCTCCAGCATCAAAGGACTTTAACAAATACGATCCGGGAGATCTAGGCTACAACCGGATGTCCGACGCGGAGCAAGCTCCAGTGTCATAGGACTTCAACAAATACGGTTCGGGAGATCTACGCTACGACCGGATGTGCGACGCGGAGCAAACTCCAGTGTCAAAGGACTTTAACAAATACGATCCAGGAGATCTACGCTAAAACCGGATGTCCGACGCGGAGCAAGCTCCAGCGTCAAAGGACTTTATCAAATACGATCCGTGAGATCTACGCTACGACCGGATGTCCGACGCGGAGCAAGCTCCAGCGTCATAAGACTTCAGCAAATACGTTCCGGGAGATCTACGCTACGATCGGATGTCCGACGCGGAGCAAGCTCCAACGTTAAAGGACTTTAACAAATACGATCCGGGAGATCTACGCTACGACCTGATGTCCGACGCGGAGCAAGCTCCAGCGTCAAAGGACTTTAACAAATACGATCCGTGAGATCTACGCTACGACCGGATGTCCGACGCGGAGCAAGCTCCAGCGTCATAAGACTTCAGCAAATACGTTCCGGGAGATCTACGCTACGATCGGATGTCCGACGCGGAGCAAGCTCCAACGTTAAAGGACTTTAACAAATACGATCCGGGAGATCTATGCTACGACCTGATGTCCGACGCGGACCAAGCTCCAGCGTCAAAGGATTTCAACAAGTACGATCCCGGAGATCTATGCTACGACCGGATTTCCGACACGAAGCAAGCTCCAGCGTCAAAGGACTTTAACAAATACGATCCGAGAGATCTACGCTACCACCAGATGTCCGACGCGGCGCAAGCTCCAGCGTCGTAGGACTTCAACAAATAAGATCCGGGAGATCAATGCTACGACCGGATGTCCGACGTGGAGCAAGCTCCAGCATTAAAGGACTTTAACAAATACGATCCGGGAGATCTACACTACGACCGGATGTCCAACGCGTAGCAAGCTCCAGCGTCATAGGACTTCAACAAATACGATTCAGGAGATCTACGCTACGACCGGATGTCTGACGAGGAGCAAGCTCCAGCGTCAAAGGACTTTAACAAATACGATCCGGGAGATCTATGCTACGACCGGATGTCCGACGCGGAGCAAACTGCAGCGTCAAAGGACTTTAACAAATACGATCCGAGAGATCTACGCTACGACCGGCTGTCTGACGCGGAGCAAGCTCCAGCGTCAAAGGATTTCAACAAATACGATCCGGGAGATCTATGCTACGACCGGATGTCCGACGTTGAGCAAGCTCCAGCATCAAAGGACTTTAACAAATACGATCCGGGAGATCTACGCTACAACCGGATGTCCGACGCGGAGCAAGCTCCAGTGTCATAGGACTTCAACAAATACGGTTCGGGAGATCTACGCTACGACCGGATGTCTGACGCGGAGCAAGCTCTAGCGTCAAAGGATTTCAACAAATACGATCCGGGAGATCTTTGCTACGACCGGATGTCCGACGCGGAGCAACCTCCAGTGTCAAAGGACTTATACAAATACGATCTGGGAGATCTACGCTACGACCGGATGTCCGACGCGATGCAAGCTCCAGCGTCAAAGGACTTCAGCAAATACGATCCGGGAGATCTACGCTACGATCGGATGTTCGACGCGGAGCAAGCTCCAATGTCAAAGGACTTTAACAAATACGATCCGAGAGATCTATGCTACGACCGGATGTCCGACGCGGAGCAAGCTCTAGCGTCCAAGGATTTCAACAAATACGATCCCGGAGATCTATCCTACGACCGGATGTCCGACGTGAAGCAAGCTCCAGCGTCAAAGGACTTTAACAAATAAGATCCGGGAGATCTACACTACGATCGAATGTCCGACGCGGAGCAAGCTTCAGCGTCATAGGACTTCAACAAATATGATCCGTGATATCTATGCTACGACCGGATGTCCGACGTGGAGCAAGCTCCAGCATTAAAGGACTTTGACAAATACGATCCGGGAGATCTACGCTACGACCGGAAGTCCGACGGGGAGCAAGCTCCAGCGTCAAAGGACTTTAACAAATACGATCCGTGAGATCTACGCTACGACCGGATGTCCGACGCGGAGCAAGCTCCAGCGTCATAACACTTCAGCAAATACGTTCCGGGAGATCTACGCTACGATCGGATGTCCGACGTGGAGCAAGCTCCAACGTTAAAGGACTTTAACAAATACGATCCGGGAGATCTATGCTACGACCTGATGTCCGACGCGGAGCAAGCTCCAGCGTCAAAGGATTTCAACAAGTACGATCCCGGAGATCTATGCTACGACCGGATTTCCGACACGAAGCAAGCTCCAGCGTCAAAGGACTTTAACAAATACGATCCGAGAGATCTACGCTACCACCAGATGTCCGACGCGGTGCAAGCTCCAGCGTCGTAGGACTTCAACAAATAAGATCCGGGAGATCTATGCTACGACCGGATGTCCGCATGGAGCAAGCTCCAGCATTAAAGGACTTTAACAAATACGATCCGGGAGATCTACACTACGACCGGATGTCCAACGCGTAGCAAGCTCCAGCGTCATAGGACTTCAACAAATACGATTCGGGAGATCTACGCTACGACCGGATGTCTGACGAGGAGCAAGCTCCAGCGTCAAAGGACTTTAACAAATACGATCCGGGAGATCTATGCTACGACCGGATGTCCGACGCGGAGCAAACTGCAGCGTCAAAGGACTTTAACAAATACGATCCGAGAGATCTACGCTACGACCGGCTGTCCGACACGGAGCAAGCTCCAGCGTCAAAGGATTTCAACAAATATGATCCGGGAGATCTATGCTACGACCGGATGTCCGACGTTGAGCAAGCTCCAGCATCAAAGGACTTTAACAAATACGATCCGGGAGATCTACGCTACAACCGGATGTCCGACGCGGAGCAAGCTCCAGTGTCATAGGACTTCAACAAATACGGTTCGGGAGATCTACGCTACGACCGGATGTGCGACGCGGAGCAAACTCCAGTGTCAAAGGACTTTAACAAATACGATCCAGGAGATCTACGCTAAAACCGGATGTCCGACGCGGAGCAAGCTCCAGCGTCAAAGGACTTTATCAAATACGATCCGTGAGATCTACGCTACGACCGGATGTCCGACGCGGAGCAAGCTCCAGCGTCATAAGACTTCAGCAAATACGTTCCGGGAGATCTACGCTACGATCGGATGTCCGACGCGGAGCAAGCTCCAACGTTAAAGGACTTTAACAAATACGATCCGGGAGATCTACGCTACGACCTGATGTCCGACGCGGAGCAAGCTCCAGCGTCAAAGGACTTTAACAAATACGATCCGTGAGATCTACGCTACGACCGGATGTCCGACGCGGAGCAAGCTCCAGCGTCATAAGACTTCAGCAAATACGTTCCGGGAGATCTACGCTACGATCGGATGTCCGACGCGGAGCAAGCTCCAACGTTAAAGGACTTTAACAAATACGATCCGGGAGATCTATGCTACGACCTGATGTCCGACGCGGACCAAGCTCCAGCGTCAAAGGATTTCAACAAGTACGATCCCGGAGATCTATGCTACGACCGGATTTCCGACACGAAGCAAGCTCCAGCGTCAAAGGACTTTAACAAATACGATCCGAGAGATCTACGCTACCACCAGATGTCCGACGCGGTGCAAGCTCCAGCGTCGTAGGACTTCAACAAATAAGATCCGGGAGATCTATGCTACGACCGGATGTCCGCATGGAGCAAGCTCCAGCATTAAAGGACTTTAACAAATACGATCCGGGAGATCTACACTACGACCGGATGTCCAACGCGTAGCAAGCTCCAGCGTCATAGGACTTCAACAAATACGATTCGGGAGATCTACGCTACGACCGGATGTCTGACGAGGAGCAAGCTCCAGCGTCAAAGGACTTTAACAAATACGATCCGGGAGATCTATGCTACGACCGGATGTCCGACGCGGAGCAAACTGCAGCGTCAAAGGACTTTAACAAATACGATCCGAGAGATCTACGCTACGACCGGCTGTCCGACACGGAGCAAGCTCCAGCGTCAAAGGATTTCAACAAATATGATCCGGGAGATCTATGCTACGACCGGATGTCCGACGTTGAGCAAGCTCCAGCATCAAAGGACTTTAACAAATACGATCCGGGAGATCTATGCTACGACCGGATGTCCGACGCGGAGCAAGCTCTAGCGTCCAAGGATTTCAACAAATACGATCCCGGAGATCTATCCTACGACCGGTTGTCCGACGTGAAGCAAGCTCCAGCGTCAAAAGACTTTAACAAATAAGATCCGGGAGATCTACACTACGATCGGATGTCCGACGCGGAGCAAGCTTCAGCGTCATAGGACTTCAACAAATATGATCCGTGATATCTATGCTACGACCAGATGTCCGACGTGGAGCAACCTCCAGCATTAAAGGACTTTGACAAATACGATCCGGGAGATCTACGCTACGACCGGAAGTCCGACGGGGAGCAAGCTCCAGCGTCAAAGGACTTTAACAAATACGATCCGTGAGATCTACGCTACGACCGGATGTCCGACGCGGAGCAAGCTCCAGCGTCATAAGACTTCAGCAAATACGTTCCGGGAGATCTACGCTACGATCGGATGTCCGACGCGGAGCAAGCTCCAACGTTAAAGGACTTTAACAAATACGATCCGGGAGATCTATGCTACGACCTGATGTCCGACGCGGAGCAAGCTCCAGCGTCAAAGGATTTCAACAAGTACGATCCCGGAGATCTATGCTACGACCGGATTTCCGACACGAAGCAAGCTCCAGCGTCAAAGGACTTTAACAAATACGATCCGAGAGATCTACGCTACCACCAGATGTCCGACGCGGCGCAAGCTCCAGCGTCGTAGGACTTCAACAAATAAGATCCGGGAGATCAATGCTATGACCGGATGTCCGACGTGGAGCAAGCTCCAGCATTAAAGGACTTTAACAAATACGATCCGGGAGATCTACACTACGACCGGATGTCCAACGCGTAGCAAGCTCCAGCGTCATAGGACTTCAACAAATACGATTCAGGAGATCTACGCTACGACCGGATGTCTGACGAGGAGCAAGCTCCAGCGTCAAAGGACTTTAACAAATACGATCCGGGAGATCTATGCTACGACCGGATGTCCGACGCGGAGCAAACTGCAGCGTCAAAGGACTTTAACAAATACGATCCGAGAGATCTACGCTACGACCGGCTGTCCGACGCGGAGCAAGCTCCAGCGTCAAAGGATTTCAACAAATACGATCCGGGAGATCTATGCTACGACCGGATGTCCGACGTTGAGCAAGCTCCAGCATCAAAGGACTTTAACAAATACGATCCGGGAGATCTACGCTACAACCGGATGTCCGACGCGGAGCAAGCTCCAGTGTCATAGGACTTCAACAAATACGGTTCGGGAGATCTACGCTACGACCGGATGTCTGACGCGGAGCAAGCTCTAGCGTCAAAGGATTTCAACAAATACGATCCGGGAGATCTTTGCTACGACCGGATGTCCGACGCGGAGCAACCTTCAGTGTCAAAGGACTTTAACAAATACGATCCGGGAGATCTACGCTACGACCGGATGTCCGACGCGGAGCAACCTCCAGCGTCAAAGAACTTTAACAAATACGATCCGTGAGATCTACGCTACGACCGGATGTCCGACGCGGAGCAAGCTCCAGCGTCATAGGACTTCAGCAAATACGATCCGGGAGATCTACGCTACGATCGGATGTCCGACGCGGAGCAAGCTCCAACGTCAAAGGACTTTACCAAATACGATCCGAGAGATCTATGCTACGACCGGATGTCCGACGCGGAGCAAGCTCTAGCGTCAAAGGATTTCAACAAGTACGATCCCGGAGATCTATGCTACGACCGGATGTTTGACGCGAAGCAAACTCCAGCGTCAAAGGACTTTAACAAATACGATCCGAGAGATCTACGCTACAACCGGATGTCCGTCGCGGAGCAAGCTCCAGCGTCGTAGGACTTCAACAAATAAGATCCGGGAGATCTATGCTACGACCGGATGTCTGACGCGGAGCAAGCTCTAGCGTCAAAGGATTTCAACAAATACGATCCGGGAGATCTATGCTACGACCGGATGTACGACGCGGAGCAAGCTCCAGTGTCAAAGGACTTTAACAAATACGATCCGAGAGATCTACGCTAAGATCGGATGTCCGACGCGGAGCAAGCTCCAGCGTCAAAGGACTTTATCAAATATGATCCGTGAGATTTACGCTACAACCGGATGTCCGACGCGGAGCAAGCTCTAGCGTCATAGGACTTCAGCAAATACGATCCGGGAGATCTATGCTACGATCGGATGTTCGACGCGGAGCAAGCTCAAATGTCAAAGGACTTTAACAAATACGATCCGGGAGATCTATGCTACGACTGGATGTCCGACGCGGAGCAAGCTCTAGCGTCCAAGGATTTCAACAAATAAGATCCCGGAGATCTATCCTACGACCGGATGTCTGACGCGAAGCAAGCTCCAGCGTCAAAGGACTTTAACAAATACGATCCGGGAGATCTACACTACGATCGGATGTCCGACGCGGAGCATGCTTCAGCGTCATAGGACTTCAACAAATATGATCCGTGAGATCTATGCTACGACCGGATGTCCGACGTGGAGCAAGCTCCAGCATTAAAGGACTTTAACAAATACGATCCGGGAGATCTACGCTACGACCGGAAGTCCGGCGGGGAGCAAGCTCCAGCGTCAAAGGACTTTAACAAATACGATGCGTGAGATCTACGCTACGACCGGATGTCCGACGCGGAGCAAGCTCCAGCGTCATAAGACTTCAGCAAATACAATCCGGGAGATCTACAGTACGATCGGATGTCCGACCCGGAGCAAGCTCCAACGTCAAAGGACTTTAACAAATATGATCCGGGAGATCTATGCTACGACCGGATGTCCGACGCGAGGCAAGCTCCAGCGTCAAAGGATTTCAACAAGTACGATCCCGGAGATCTATGCTACGACCGGATTTCCGACACGAAGCAAGCTCCAGCGTCAAAGGACTTTAACAAATACGATCCGAGAGTTCTACGCTACCACCGGATGTCCAAGGCGGAGCAAGCTCCAGCGTCGTAGGACTTCAACAAATAAGATCCGGGAGATCTATGCTACGACCGGATGTCCGACGTGGAGCAAGCTCCAGCATTAAAGGACTTTAACAAATCCGATCCGGGAGATCTACACTACGACCGGATGTCCAACGCGTAGCAAGCTCCAGCGTCATAGGACTTTAACAAATACGATTCGGGAGATCTACGCTACAACCGGATGTCTTACGAGGAGCAAGCTCCAGCGTCAAAGGACTTTAACAAATACGATCCGAGAGATCTACGCTACGACCGGATGTCCGACGCGGAGCAAGCTCCAGCGTCAAAGGATTTCAACAAATACGATCCGGGAGATCTATGCTACGACCGGATGTCCGACGTTGAGCAAGCTCCAGCATCAAAGGACATTAACAAATACGATCCGGGAGATCTACGCTATATTCGGATGTCCGACGCGGAGCAAGCTCCAGTGTCATAGGACTTCAACAAATACGGTTCGGGAGATCTACGCTACGGCCGGATGTCCGACGCGGAGCAAGCTCCCGCGTCAAAGGACTTTACCAAATACGATCCGGGAGATCTATGCTACGACCGGATGTCCGACGCGGAGCAAGCTCTAGGGTCAAAGGATTTCAACAAGTACGATCCCTGAGATCTATGTTACGACCAGATTTCCGACGCGAAGCAAGCTCCAGCGTCAAAGGACTTTAACAAATACGATCCGAGAGATCTACGCTACGACCGGATGTCCGACGCGGAGCAAGCTCCAGCGTCGTAGGACTTCAACAAATAAGATCCGGGAGATCTATGCTACGACCGGATGTCCGACGTGGAGCAAGCTCCAGCATTAAAGGACTTTAACATATACGATCCGGGAGATCTACACTACGACCGGATGTCCGACGCGTAGCAAGCTCCTGCGTCATAGGACTTCAACAAATACGATTCGGGAGATCTACGCTACGACCTGATGTCTGACGAGGAGCAAGCTCCAGCGTCAAAGGATTTAACAAATACGATCCGGGAGATCTATGCTACGACAAGATGTCCGCAGTGGAGCAAACTCTAGCGGCATAGGACATCAACAAATACGATCCGGGAGATCTATGCTACGACCGGATGTCCGACGCGGAGCAAGCTCCAGCGTCAAAGGATTTCAACTAATACAATCCCGGAGATCTATCCTACGACCGGATGTCCGACGTGGAGCAAGCTCCAGCATTAAAGGACTTTAACAAATACGATCCGGGATATCTACGCTACGACCGGATGTCCGACGCGGAGCAAGCTCCAGCGTCAAAGGACTTTAACAAATACGATCCGTGTGATCTACGCTACGACCGGATGTCCGACGCGGAGCAAGCTCCAGCGACATAGGACTTCAGCAAATACGATCCGGGAGATCTACGCTACGATCGGATGTCCGACGCGGAGTAAGCTCCAACGTCAAAGAACTTTAACAAATACGATCCGGGAGATCTATGCTACGACCGGATGTCCGACGCGGAGCAAGCTCCAGCGTCAAAGGATTTCAACAAGTATGATCCCGGAGATCTATGTTACGACCGGATTTCCGACGTGAAGCAAGTTCCAGCGTCAAAGGACTTTAACAAATACGATCCGAGAGATCTACGCTACGACCGGATGTCCGACGCGGAGCAAGCTCCAGCGTCGTAGGACTTCAACAAATAAGATCCGGGAGATCTATGCTACGACCGGATGTCCGACGTGGAGCAAGCTCCAGCGTCGTAGGACTTTAATTGATACGGTCCAGGAGATCCAGAAAATTCTTTCAAGAATTTAAAACGCACCCTCTAACCGCTTTGATTTATTTACTGGTAGCGGGGGTGACTTTAGAAACTTCAAAGTAACTGACTATTACACATAATATTTCTTCAAGTGTTCTGCGTTCCATGTCTTCCGAAGAACCACCTCTTCAGGAGTTTGTAACTTGTATGCTTTAACATGGACACACTCGAAGATTACATATGGACCTTCCCATTTGGCGTCCAACTTCCCGCCCGATAGAGCTAGGCGGAGGACTAGATCTTCTTTCTCGAACCGTCGCACATTGAGATGCTGATCTCTATGTCTTTTGGTCTTTCTTTTGTACTCTCGAGCCTTGATTTCTTCTAGCATCCTCCTTTCCTCTCGAAGGTGTGATCCAATTTCCAGAGCTTCGTCATTGGCCTTGGACTCGTAGGCCAAAACTCGCGCAGAAGGGATCAATCGTTCGATTGGGATGACGGCATCTACCCCAAACACTAAAGCGAACAGTGTTTATTTTTTGGAATCTTAGATGAGGTCCGGTACGACCAGAGCACCAGCGGTAACAGCTCTGCCCATCGCCCTTTGGAGGTTCTCCCTAACTTCTTCTTGATTCCTTCTAGAATTTGGCGGTTGGTCGTCTCTGCTTGCCCGTTTGTCTGCGGGTGGGCCACCGATGAGAACTTATGTTTTATCCCGAGGCCCTCACAAAAGTCTCTAATGCTTTCACAGTCAAACTGAGTTCCGTGATCCGTGATTTTGGCCTCGGGTACTCCAAAATGGCACACCAGGTTTTTCCATAAGAATTTTCTGACCTTCGCCGTAGTCATCAAACCCATTGCCTCCGCTTCTACCCATTTGGTGAAGTAGTCCACAAGAACTAGGACATATTTTAACTGTCTGAGTGCTATTGGGAAAGGCCCAAGAATGTCCATCCCCCATAAGGCGAAAGGGCATGCCCCATAGATGCTTTGAAGCGGTTCGACAGGTAAAATTTTCACATTTCCATGTCTCTGACAAGCGTCACAGCTGCACACAAAGCTCTGTACATCTGCTCTGATTATGGGCCAGTAGTATCCCGGAGCAAATGCACTGTCTGGTAGGTCCTTTCCGTGGCTCATAGTTCTTGTTTATTTTCCGCGGATATGTTTTTTCATTTATTTAATTAATTCATGTTTGGGCAGTTGTTGTCTTCGCGTTTCGAGGTTGAGTATGGCGCAGATCTTCCAGGGCTTGTTTTTTTGTCGTCAAGAATTATCCGGGACTTTCCTGTGGCGGTATATCGAGGTGACTACCGCGTCCCCTACCTGGGTCATGGGTGGAATCATTTTTCCAGCATGCATGGCGTCGATATAGGTTCCACCATCACCTTTTTGCACAGGGGAACGCACGGTTCGAGGTTCATATTTTATCTGCGGATGGCGATGAGGTTGACGTAGAGTAGAGAGAGCCTCACCCCGAAGGACCTTTGCCTAATGGGACGCGGTTGTGTGAGGACATTACTCGCCTGGTTCCCGATAGGTCAAGGGAGAGGTGATCTCGTGATCTCGTTCGGGCCCCTCCCCCCAAGGATTACTTCTGAGTTCTCTTGTGGCTGTCAGGCTGGCCTTTTAGCATGAGCTTTTCAGCCTTTCTGTTTCGTTTTCGTATTTTTTAGTTGCATTTGTTGGTTTTGGTTTGAACAATACTACTTCCGATGCTATCAGCGGTTTTGTCGTGTTTATTTTCCTTTCCTAGGGGGCAATGATCTATCCTAAGGTCCGACGCGGAGCAAGCTCCATCGTCAAAGGACTTTAACAAATACGATCCGGCATATTCATGGTACGACCGGATATCCGACGCGGAGCAAGCTCCAGTGTCATAGGACTTCAACAAACACGATCCAAGAGATCTATGCTACGACCGGATGTCCGACGCGGAGCAAGCTCCAGCGTCAAATGACATTAACAAATACGATCCGTGAGATCTACGCTACGATCGGATGTCCGACGCGGAGCAAGCTCCAGCGTCATATGACTTCAACAAATACGATCCGGGAGAACTACGCTACGATCGGATGTCCGACACGGAGCAAGCTCCAGCGTCAAAGGACTTTAACAAATACGATCAGGGAGATCTATGCTATGACCAGATGTCCGACGCGAAGCAAGCTCCAGTGTCATAGGACTTCAACAAACACGATCCAAGAGATCTATGCTACGACCGAACGTCCGACGCGAAGCAAGCTACAGTGTCAAAAGACTTTAACAAATACGATCCGGGAGATCTACGCTACGGCCGGATGTCCGATGCGGAGCAAGCTCCAGCGTCATAGGACTTCAACAAATACGATCCGGGAGATCTATGCTACGACCGGATGTCCGACGTGGAGCAAGCTCCAGCATCAAAAGGACTTTAACAAATATGATCCAGGAGATTTACGCTACAACCGGATGTCCGACGCGGAGCAAGCTCCAGTGTCATAGGACTTCAACAAATACGATTCGGGAGATCTACGCTACGACCGGATGTCTGACGCGGAGCAAGCTCTAGCGTCATAGGATTTCAACAAATACGATCCGGGAGATCTATGCTACGACCGGATGTCCGACGCGGAGCAAGCTACTGTGTCAAAGGACTTTAACAAATACGATCCGGGAGATCTACGCTATGACCGGATGTCCGACGCGGAGCAAGCTCCAGTGTCAAAGGACTTTAACAAATATGATCCGTGAGATCTACGCTACGACCGGATGTCCGACGCGGGGCAAGCTCCAGCGTCGTAGAACTTTAGCAAATACGATCCGGGAGATCTACGCTACGATCGGATGTTCGACGCGGAGCAAGCTCCAGCGTCAAAGGATTTCAACAAATACAATCCCAGAGATCTATCCTACGACCGGATGTCCGACGCGAAGCAAGCTCCAACGTCAAAGGACTTTAACAAATACGATCCGGGAGACTACGCTACGACCGGATGTCCGACGCGGAGCAAGCTTCAGCGTCATAGGACTTCAACAAATACGATCCGTGAGATCTATGCTACGACCGGATGTCCGATGTGGAGCAAGCTCTAGCATTAAAGGACTTTAACAAATACGATCCGGGAGATCTACACTACGACCGGATGTCCGACACGTAGCAAGCTCCAGCGTCCTAGGACTTCAACAAATACGATTCGGGAGATCTACGCTACGACCGGATGTCTGACGAGTAGCAAGCTCCAGCGTCAAAGGACTTTAACAAATACGATCCGGGAGGTCTATGCTACGACCGGATGTCCGATGCGGAGCAAGCTCCAACGTCAAAGGATTTCAACAAATACGATCCGGGAAATCTATGCTACGACCGGATGTCCGACGCGGAGCAAGCTGCAGCGTCAAAGGACTTTGACAAATATGATCCGGGAGATCTACGCTACTACCGGATGTCCGACGCGGAGCAAGCTCCAGCGCCAAAGGACTTTAACAAATACGATCCGGGAGATCTATGCTATGATCGGATGTCCGCAGTGGAGCAAGCTCTAGCGGCATAGGACATCAACAAATACGATCCGGGAGATCGGTGCTACGACCGGATGTCCGACGTGGAGCAAGCTCCAGCGTCAAAGGACATTAACAAATACGATCTTGGAAATCTATGCTACGACCGGATGTCCGACGCAGAGCAAGCTCCAGCGTGAAAGGACTTTAACAAATACGATCCGGGAGATCTATGCTACGGCCGGAGATCCAACGCGGAGCAAGATCCAGCGTCATAGGACTTCAACAAATACGATCTGGGAGATCTATGCTACGACCGGATGTCCGACGCAGAGCAAGCTCCAGCGTCAAAGGACTTTAACAAATATGATCCGGGAGATCTAAAGCTACGACCGGATGTCTGACGCGGAGGAAGCTCCAGTGCCAAAGGACTTTAACAAATACGATCCAGGAGATCTATGCTACGACCGGATGTCCGACGCGGAGTAAGCTCCAGCGTCATAGGACTTCAACAAATACGACCCGGGAGATCTATGCTACGACCAGATGTCCGACGCGGAGCAAGCTCCATCGTCGTAGCACTTTAATTGATACGGTCCAGGAGATCCAGAAAATTCATTCAAGAATTTAAAAAGCACCCTCTAACCGCTTTGATTTAT
The DNA here is from genome assembly GCA_037127255.1 of Persicaria tinctoria. Lineage (NCBI taxonomy): Eukaryota > Viridiplantae > Streptophyta > Magnoliopsida > Caryophyllales > Polygonaceae > Persicaria > Persicaria tinctoria. The sequence goes on along the minus strand of JBANSL010000015.1, from coordinate 35,239,258 downwards.
TTACTGGTAGCGGGGGTGACTTGAGAAACTTCAAAGTAACTGACTATTACACATAATATTTCTTCAAGTGTTCTGCGTTCCATGTCTTCCGAAGAACCACATCTTCAGGAGTTTGTAACTTGTATGCTTTAACATGGACAAACTCGAAGATTACATATGGACTTTCCCATTTGGCGTCCAACTTCCCGCCTGATAGAGCTAGGCGGAGGACTAGATCTTCTTTCTCGAACCGTCGCACATTGAGATGCTGATCTCTATGTCTTTTGGTCTTTCTTTTGTACTCTCGAGCCTTGATTTCTTCCAGCATCCTCCTTTCCAGCATCCTCCTTGATTTCGTCATTGGCCTTGGACTCGTAGGCCAAAACTCGCGCAGAAGGGATCAATCGTTCGACTGGGATGACGGCATCTACCCCAAACACTAAAGCGAACGGTGTTTATTTTGTGGGAGTCTTAGATGAGGTCCGGTACGACCAGAGCACCAGCGGTAGCAGCTCTGCCCATCGCCCTTTGGAGGTTCTCCCTAACTTCTTCTTGATTCCTTCTAGAATTTGGCGGTTGGTCGTCTCTGCTTGCCCGTTTGTCTGCGGGTGGGCCACCGATGAGAACTTCAGTTTTATCCCGAGGCCCTCACAAAAGTCTCTAATGCTTTCATGGTCAAACTGAGTTCCGTTATCCGTGATTTTGGCCTCGGGTACTCCAAAATGGCACACCAGGTTTTTCCATAAGAATTTTCTGACTTTCTCCGCAGTCATCAAACCCATTGCCTCCGCTTCTACCCATTTGGTGAAGAAGTCCACAAGAACTAGGACATATTTTAACTGTCCGAGTGCTATTGGGAAAGGCCCAAGAATATCCATCCCCCATAAGGCGAAAGGGCATGCTCCATAGATGCTTTGAAGTGGTTCGACAGGTAAAATTTTCACATTTCCATGTCTCTGACAAGCGTCACAGCTGCACACAAAGCTCTGTACATCTACTCTGACTATGGGCCAGTAGTATCCCAGTCTCAGAACTTTTGAGATCAATGCTCTCCATCCCTGGTGATGGGCGCACAGACCTGCATGCAATTCCTTCACGATGGTGTGCCCCTCACTTCTGGAGACGCATAATAAATCTGGGTAGGTGAAACCCTTCTTATATAACTTTCCTTCATTGATGACGAACCGGGTCGCTCGGTTTGTTAACTTTTTGGCTTCCATTCTCTCTTTTGGGAGTATTCCTTTTCCCAGATATTCAACAATCGGGGTTCGCCAATCTTCGGAGCCCTCGGTCTAGACAAAATATACCTCTTGCAGGAGTCTCCGCCGATCCTTTCTTTCAAACTTGAATTTCCCTTCTACTTCTGGCAGCCTTGCTGCCCCAATTCGGGCCAACAAATCGGCTTGTTCGTTCATCTCTCAGGGAACGGATTCCATGACGAAGTGCAAGAAAGCTCTTCTTAGAGCGGTTACCTTTCGCAGGTAATCTGGTAAAAGCCCAGTCCTGGCTTCGTACACCCCCTCTATTTGCTTTGAGACGATCTCGGAATCTGTATATACCATCTCGGAATCTGTATATACCACGAGCTCCGCGGGCCAACGCTAGCTCAAGCCCAGCTATCAAAGCTTCATATTCTGCCTCGTTGTTGGTGGCTTGAAAATCCAAATGGTGAGCAAAGCAAAACTAATCTCCCCCAGGGGAGGTTAGTGCTATTCCTGCCCCGCATCCGTCCGCGTTCACGGCCCCATCGACCTTTATTGTCCACTTGTTTTGTGTGTCACTTCTTCATCCCCAAAGTTGGTTTCGCAAATGAAATTCGTCAGAACCTGGGCTAGCGCTGCCTTGCGTAGGACGTAAGCTATTTCAAACTCAGAGAGCTCAATGGACAACTTCGTCATTCGCCCCGAAAGACCTAGTGAATGAAGAATCTGTCTGAGCGGCAGATCCATTAAGACTTCTATTAAGTGATCCTGAAAATAGGGGTGAAGCCTTCTGGCCGCGAACATCAGACTGAGGACCACTTTTTCCACCGGCTCATATCTGGTTTTTACATCCTGTAACACTCTACTTACATAGTAGACTGGGTACTGCCCCTCCCGGGTGAGAACCGCGCTGATAGTAGTTGCTCTCACTGCTAGGTACAACTGTAAACTTTCTGGTTTCTGAGGTTGATGCAAAGTTGGCACATACTGTACGAAAGCCTTTAATTCTTCGAAAGCCTGCTAGAGGTCAGGCGTCCACTGGATCGGTCCTTTCTTTTTCAGCAACGCGAAGAAAGGTAAGGATTTATCGGCCAGGCAAGAACAGAAACGTCCCAGGTAGTTTACCGCTCCATTCAAAGACTGTACCTCTTTTATGGTACGTGGTGGTCGCAGTTCCTGTATAGCAGCTATCTTGGCGGGGTTTACATCTATCCCTCTTTGGCTAACCATGAAACCAAGGAATTTTCCTGAGTCGACTCCAAAAACACATTTCTCCGCGTTCAGATTCAGTCCTCCACCCCTCAGAGAATTGAAAGTTTCCTGTAGATCAGCCGCGTGGTTCTCTGCTTTCTTACTCCTTACAACGATGTCGTCCACATAGACGGAGACATTCCTGGCCAGCTGTTCACGGAATATGTTATCTACGGCTCTCTGAAAAGTGGCCCCAGCATTCCTCAGACCAAAAAGCATGACTTTATAGCAGAAAAATCCTTGATTGGTGATGAAAGTGGTTGCCCTCTTATCCATCGGATCTAGCCGGATCTGGTTATATTCGGAATACGCGTCCAGAAAACTCAAAGCCTCATTCCCTGCAGTAATGTCGGCCAGCTCGTCTATTGATGGCAAGGGATAACTATCCTTTGGACATGCTTTGTTTAAGTTTGAGAAGTCCACACACATTCTCCACTTTCCGTTGGCCTTCTTGACTAGGACAACGTTCGTGAGCCAGTCTGAATCCTCAGCTTCCTCTATGAATCCGGCTTCAAGTAACTTCTCCACTTCTTCCTTCGCTGCTTGGGATTTTTCCGGGGCCATCTTCCTCTTCTTCTGGGCTACAGGCCGTGCATCATGGAGTATCTTGAGAGTGTGGATCGCTATTGACGTCGGAACACCCAAGAGATCCTTCGGGGACCATGCGAACACATCTCGGGATTGGCTGATGATTTATACGACCCGTTCTTTCTCCCCAGTCACTAGGGCTTGGCCTATGTAAATTCTCTCTTCAGGATTCTGAAAAGGCCGGTGGACGGTTCGTAGATCCGCGGTTGGGATTTCCCTGTCTGACGGTCTGACTTCAAGTTCTGCTTTGGTGCAGGCTCTCTTGTGACGTTTACAGCTTCGTTTTCAGCTTGAGAGTCTCCCTTTGGGCCCTCGATCTCACTTTGAGCGGATCCTTGGATGCACATGATCTCCTTCCTCTTTTTTAAAGAAGTCACGTAGAAACTCCGGCTTTCTGGTTGCTGGCCACATACTTCTCCCGTACCACTGTGAAGATAATGTTTTCCATTCTTCGACACGGTGCGGTGTCTAAGACTACCGCAAGTTCTATGGTGCCTGCAACCTGCACCTCATCTCCCGAAAAGGTAATCAGTGTCCCATGATAAGGCCTTAGTGCTGTCGCGGATACTCCTAACTGGGAAAAAGCTTCCCACGAGAATATGTCCACAGATGATCCGGTGTCTATGAAAACTCTTTTTACAGTCTTAGTGGCGATTTGGGCATGAACCACTAGTGGGTCCGCGTGTGGCATGAGAACATCTTCGGCATCTGATGTAGTAAAAATTATTTCTGAATGTGGTTGTACAACAATCTTCTGGCTAGCAGTTGATGGAGGCTGCCTTGCCTCCCTTTCATAATTTTTTCTTCCTTGACGGCTTACTCCTGAGATCGACGGTCCTCCCCGCCAGAGTGTCAATGAAACCCTCCGGCTCTGGGATCTGATTGACTCGCGATCCTTCATGGCGGACCTCGTCACGTGGGGCTTGATTGACTGACATTTGTGCCGGTTGACCCCGACCCCTTCGGTCGCCTCTCCACCATCGTCCCCGCCCTCTACCTCTATTTGTGGGGGGAAATCGTTGTTGCTCGCCCCTTTCTCGGGGGTATTCAAACCTCGAGGGTGGCCGATAGTTTTCTCTAATGTCCGCGTGCCCTTCATCGTAGCGATTTTGAGTCTGGTGGCGATATGGGACGTGATCACGATATTCATTTTTCCTTCGAGGAGAAACCTGCTCTCCTCTACGTCGTACCCCTTGATCATGCTCTTGATACCCTGCATCTGGATTCTTTCTCTCGTGGTTGAAATGGACCTCGTCTTGTCGGGACGCGAGCGGGTTGCCCGTGGAATAATTCTTCCTCGGCCTTTCCACTCCTTTTTCCTTTCAAAATCTCCCTGCTATCTTCCCTAGAAAGACTCGCGGGCCCTCGTTGGCTCTTGAGCTGGAGGCCGCGACTTCCTCTGCCTCAATCTGAGCAGATACCAAATTCCTCAATGTGTCATAATCTTTCAGTTTTTTCCTAAAGAGTCGGGTCTTGAATCCTCCATCTGCCAAGTTCCCCATTAGGATTATGACTGCTGACTCATGGTTGAAACTCGGGATCTGCACCACTACACTAGTAAATCGGGCAAAGAACTGCCCTAGAGTCTCATTCGGTCCCTGTCGGATTGAATTAAGATCTAGGATGGTCTTCTTCCTCGACCGCGAACTCCCAAAATGAGACTTGAAAAATTGGGAGAGATGAGGGAAGCTAGCAATCGAGTTTTGAGGCAGATTAGTGAACCGGGTTAGGGCTATGCCAGTCAGAGTGGAGGGGAAAGTTCAGCACAACATCGCGTCATTATACTCGTTGATCCCCATTGCGGTTATGAAATGGCACATGTGATCATCATAAGGTTGGTGAAAACCGAGGGAATAAGGTTGGTGTCTCTCCATCGTACGTCATAAGGTTGGTGTCTCTCCATCGGTTAGGAACCAGGGCCAAGCAGACCTCGGTGGTGAAAACCGAGGGAATAAGGTCCGGTCTCCTCTCATTTTCATGGGGTGTGCCCGTTCTGGTTGACGTAAAAATGTCGGATGAATGCTCGCCTCTATGGTGTTTGTGACCGTGTCTACCTCTACAGCGGTGGTGTGTACCAGGATCATCGAAAAATCTCGATTGGTGGTTGTCTTGATGAGCATGGCCGTATAGGTTTTGGGGAATACCGTTGTAAGGGTTCCCCTGTTGGAACGACTGATACCCATCATATCCGTAAAAGAATCCTTGTCCCGGATTGGGTGGTGGGAAGTAGTGTTCCTCGTGCATAACGTAACCCTGCCCCATCTGTTGAGGAATGTACGGTGAGAATACCGGATTTTCCGGCGCGCTGTTCTGGCTTGGAGAATTCACATGCATGTTGGATTCTTGGAATCCTTCGTTGTCATGACTCATCGCCCCATGAGAGGCTTCTCCCATATTTTCATTCATTTTCCACCTGTCCATACAAAACCTCACAGTTAGTGATTGTATTCACATTAGTATCTTTTTTCTTAAAATTTGGAACCCCTCAGGGTGAGAGAGTTCCCACAGACGGCGCTAGTGACGAAACCACGAATGAAAAAGAGGGTCCCACCCCACGTTCCCATGGGGGGGATGCCACGTATTCCCTTTTATGATGACTTTGGTCAAACGGTCTTACCTGAAGCCCCTTCCCCACCTCAACTATCACCTGGTATTGGCGAAATGGGGGAAAGAGTCTCAACCTTTGTCGTTGTGACCAAGGGGGAATTTGACGGTCTTACCCGTAACCTGAGATCCCCGACATCCGCGAAGATCTCGCGGCCGGTGCCGCCGAGCCTCTGAATAGGGCTCGCATCATTATCGTGTAAAGGATTCATCAAATGGATTCTTGGTATAGAAAGTACTCCGATTTACTAGATTTAAAGATCAGGGCTGAAGGATGATATTCTCTTTTACTCCCTCGACTATCGTCCTACTACCTGTCCTGTATAGATTCCTTCTCTTGCTTTCGCGTTGTCCGCGGACGGATACGGGATGAGGAAGTATATGAGTATTATCGTAGCCTTATCCCTCTCCCTCTCTCTCTCTCTCTGAATCGAGGTTTTCTTATCTGTTTTTCCAAAAAGCCTGGCGCTTAGAGTGCCCTCTCCTTTTTATAGCGTGTCCCCATGCCCTCACCCTGAGGGGAAAGTTCCTCCTCTTTGGCCACTTGTTGAAGTATGGTTGCCACGTGTTCTTAAGAGGAAGTGCACATGGATGGTGGGCATGTGTGCCATCTGTCCATTTTGCATGTACCCATCATCCGCGGATCGCATGTCGACGTGTTTTCTCAGGCACATTTCTTCAGCCTTTTTAGCCCTTTATTCGCTTTCTTCTTTTTTGTTAACTTTGGGCATCATTAGTTCCTTTCATTCCTCACAATCATCTGCCTGTTTTCCGTGGTAGGATGTATGTCGGTGGGATCCGTTTGTTCATCAGATGTAATGATATGCATAGTTGAGTTTACATGTTGAACAACTGTCTCATTACGTGAATGGTTATCCAACCTTGCAATTTCAATGGTTTCCACTCCAACAGTAATAACAGGAAGAGTAGTCACAAGGGGAACTTCTTTCTTGCTGTTTTTTCGAACAAGTGGTTGAGAATCTTTGGATTCAAGCGAATGACAACCGCCCCCTGCTGCATAGGCTTCACCAAGCTCATTATCATCAAATAGTTCATCTTTGAAGGGAGGTGAATCTCTAGATAAATCAACTACTGGAGGTTTAACTCTAGATCGTTTTGATCTCTTGGAAATTCGATTTGGACTTTGTAGAACAGGTGAATCACTTAAACTTTGGGGACGTTTACCTATAGAATGAACACTTATAATCAATTTCTACAAATATTGGAAGTAATGACATTGTAATAGAAGGCAGTTTATACCGTATAAAATTCAAAATTGAATTATAAATCCATCACTTTAACTACAAATTATATTGTTCAAGTAATTGAATTAGCAATGGTAGCTCTTGGAAGCCTGAATAGCTGCTTGATTATAAACGTTCAAACCTCTTGAATAAGCGTCATTTCTTGATTTTTGTGAAAACTAAACCCTAAACACAATTCGTTATAATTTAAACTATAATATACGGAATAGACGAAATCAAACCTTTCGGATCTGATGACATGTTGATGTATATGATAGGTTTTGTCTTCACAAGCCTATAATCAAGCGTGAAGAAATCTCGCAGAGAAAAAGAGAGAGTAGATTTAGCAGGAGGATGGAACAAAACGAAGCTGATGGAGAACCTCTAAAACGAGAAAAGCGTATGGGACATTTACATTGGTTGCTTTTTATATATTTTTTAGGAAAACCGTTTTTCTTTTTTTCTTTTTTTTGTATAAAATCGGAAATTGTGTAATATTTTATTTATTCATTATTATTTAACTTATTATTCCATACCTTAAATTTATTTTTTCACAATATGATTCTTTACTTTTCAATAGAATATGATTGCACAACATGGTTTATTGGTAGATATTTGCTCAAAAACATATTATATTTGCTCAACAATAGTTTATATTTGCACAACAATCGAGACTTGTGAAATTATTGGTAACATGATCTTATTTGCACAACATTGAAGTGCAGTAGGGGAAAAATTTGCTCAACATCGTTTTATTTTTGCTTAACAATAGTTTATATTTGCACAACAATCGACACTTGTGAATTTGTTAGCAACATGATCTTACTTTCTTTATTTATATTTTCATATTTGCTCAATAGATGATTGCTCAACATCGTCTTATTTTTGCTCATCAATAGAATAAAATTGCACAACATCGTATCATTGATGAAAACTTGCTCAACATCATCTTATTTTTGCTCAATGATCGTATATATTTGCACAACAACAACACTTTATTGGCAACATGATCTTATTTTCTCTATTTATGTTTTCATAGTTGCTCAATAGAAGATTGCTTAATATGGTCTTATTTTTGCTCATCAATAGAATAAAAATGCACAACATCATATGGTTGGTGAAAACTTGCTCAATACCATCTTATTTTTGCTCAACAATAGTATATATTTGCACAATAACACTTTGTTGGCAACATGATCTTATTTTCTCTATTTATGTTCTCATAGTTGCTCTATAGATTATTGCTCAATATTGTCTTATTTTTGCTCATCAATAGAATAAAATTGCTCAACAATAGTATATATTTGTACAACAACAACACATTGTTGGCAACATGATCTTATTTTCTCTATTTATGTTCTTATAGTTGCTCTATAGATTATTGCTCAACATTGTCTTATTTTTGCTCATCAATAGAATAAAATTGCTCAACAATAGTATATATTTGTACAACAACAACACTTTGTTGGCAACATGATCTTATTTTCTCTATTTATGTTCTCATAGTTGCTCTATAGATTATTGCTCAACATTGTCTTATTTTTGCTCATCAATAGAATAAAATTGCACAACATCGTATGGTTGGTGAAAACTTGCTTAATATCATCTTATTTTTGCTCAACAATAGTTTATATTTGCACAACAACAACACTTTGTCAACTTTGTATTGTTTTTTGAGTGAACAACAATGATATAAATTTCAAATATCATGCGCACCGATGCCAAAATTGCGCTGACATAGATGGAAAAGAATATACAAACTTGTATTATTACATGATAAAATCTAAAATTTTATTCTATAATATTGAATTAATGTTTATTTTGAAACATAAATGTCATTCACAATGTCTAAGCTTTATTATTTCCTAACATTACTTTTATATAATACCGATGACAGAAATTGTGCTGACACCCTTATTTCGAATGCTTTAACATCCTCTTGAAATCTGTCATTGAAAGCTTTCTATTTGAAGGTGGTCTTCCTACTCTCTTTCTTACTACGGGGGGGGGGGGGGGTAACATTTGATAGATTTTATCACATCAGGGATGTTCCCTTCATCTTCTACCAACACTGGATATATTTTTTTTTCATATGCCATACGCCAAGCATCATTGCTGTAAAACTTTGCAACAAAATCAGAGACATTTGCCTTTATGTGTGTAATGGCTGCTAGAGCATGTACACACGGTATTTTCTCGACATCAAATACCCTGCACGTACATGGCCTCGCTGATAGATCAACTATAGCTACAACTCCGTGACCTTTAATCTCAAATTGTGATGCGTTCATCCTTTCTACTCTGCATAACCCAACTTGCTCTTGTGATTTCCTTATCAACTTAAGGATTTCAGGTGTTATTATGTCTTGGTTTTCTAGTGCTTTCTCTCTTCTATCCTGGAACCATGACGTGAGCTTTTCTCTAGCAAACTCCATAAGTGCCACAATGGGATAATCCTTTTTCCCTTTGAAAACGGAGTTCAAGCTTTCAGCATTGTTAGATGTCATCATGTTGTATCTATTACACTTTGCATGTGCTCTGGCCCATTTATCAAAACCTGCTGACACCAGATATTTTGATAGTTTTGGACAAGTTGCTTCTATTTGTGGAAGGTAGTTGTTGAACTCTTGGATAGTGTAAATCTCTACTGCTTTTTCGAACATTTCCCCCAGTTCTTTTTTCTTGAATGTCGCTTTGATGTTTTGTTTCAAGTGTCACATACATATGCAGTGTGTAGCTGTTGGGTAAACTAAAGATATAGCCCTTGAAATGCTAGCATGTCTATCAGAGAGAAACACTAAGTCATTTGAGGAAGGCACAACCTTCAGCGGCCGATACAAAAACCATTCCTAAGAGTTGTTGTTTTCGGAGTCAACAATATCAAATGCAAGCGGAAAAATATGTATGTTTGCATCTTGTGCAACTACTCCAAGCAACGTGCCTCTATATTGTCCAGTTAAGAATTTTCCATCAATAACAACAACCTAGTAGATAAAGAAATGAAATTACTGATCATATTGAATTTATGAAAATCAATGAGAACAGAATTTATGTTGTCACTAGTTAAGACATACCTTCTTTAAGGGGGGGAATGCTCTAATACACTTTCCAAAGGAGAGGAACAAGTAATGAAACATGTCTTCTTTGTTTGTTGAAATTAATGTTATAGTCCCATTGTTTATCTCCATGAGCGTGTGGCAAAATGATGGCAAATCTGCATAATTTGATTCTGGTGTCCCCTTAACAATTTCGTGTGCAATTTTTGATGATTTCCATGCTCTCCAGTAGGTAATGGGCACCTTTTTTTCTGTTCTCATCTTATCCATTATCTGTCCTGGTTTGTATCCAGCGTCAACACTGTGTCATTATATTCAAATTAGAATAAATACTATATTAAAAAGCAAGATTAAATATAAATACTATTTCTTATAAAATGTTCTCACCTTGATTCGATGATGCTTGCAATCACAGAGGATGAAGGCTGTTTGCAGTGTTTTGTTTTGAAATCCTACGTGCAGGTGTGCTTGTCAACATATACTATAACCTCATGCCAAGTTGGACCAAAAGTTTTGACATGCACTTTCCATTTGGAGTTAGGATCTACACAATGCACCCTATAATACTTTGTATCTGATTTTGCCACACGAAAACCAAATATCTCGGTTAATGACAAGATTCCCAAAGCATTCGTAACTGCTTTCCTTGATTCAAAGCTTTTGCCTATGCACATCAAGTTTTGTGAATTCAAATTCAGACTAGGCACAGTAGAGCTATCAGCATCCCAATCTTCTAGTGTAGTTTCTCTCCTGTGTGCTGTAGAATAGAATGTTCTCCATATTTCAGCTACATAATCTTCATCACTTGCAGTATCACTGTTTACAGAATACATGTCATCTCCAGTATCTTCTAACAATACACCCTTCAACCTGGTATCACCGATCAATGTCATGCTATTTTCCCCTGAGATAATGTTGGTTATATTTGGATTGCATGTCACCAAATGTAAACTGTCAGCTGAGAATGCCTGTTGATCTTCTTGTTCACTATCTGTTTTAATGCTGACACACAACTCAACAACAAATTTAACGTCTTGTAGTTCAGACAACCTTAAAAACTCTTTCAAATCAGCATCACATTCAACATTAAGCGGCGCTCTCAAGAATTTGAAAGGGTGTAAATGATTGAATTCTAATTCAAATGCACTGTCTATATTGAATCTGTTGTGCACTTTTTCAGTTAAACCCTGTAGTGTTATTGAGTCATCAATCATAAACACCTTTGAAGTAGTGTCTCCAACAAAAGTTGGACCTGAATCATCAAATAACCATTTCCCACCATATAAAACTGTAATAACGTGGGTTGCCATTGTAATCTGTAGAATATGAATTTAAGAGTATAAATACATTGCAGTAGTAACAAACACAATCTGATAGAAACGATGACATGAGCAATCAAAGTGTAATGATGACATGAGCAATCAAAGTACAATAAGGAATGGGGAATTTCAATATGTTGTTAAATGCAATATTGGATGCAACAGTGAGAAATTCATATCATCTAATCAATTATATGAATATAATACATCAGTTACGAAGACAAGCCTAAAAAATTTGCACCTTCGGTGCAAATTTTCTATCATTGAAATGTTGTGATGACATAAGCAATCAAAGTATAATAAGGAATAGATACTTTATTATATTGTCAAATGCAATAATGGATGCAACAGTGAGGAATTTATATCATTAAATCAACTAGATGAATAAAATACACATGCGATGAATCAAATCCTACAAGTGCAAATTTTTTATGATTAAAATGAAGTGCTGAGATGAAACATTCAAAGTGTAATAAGGAATGGATACATCATTATATTGTCAAATGCAATAATGGATTCAACAGTGAGGAATTTATATCATTAAATGAACTAAATGAATAGAATACACCTATTATGAACAAAATCCTACAATGATAATAAAAAACGTGTTGCTCATTATATTGTTAAATGCAATAATGGACGCAACAGTGAGGAATGCATATCATTAACTCAACTAGATGAATACAATACACCAAGTATGTACACAATCCTTCAAAATTTGCACCTCAGGTGCAAATTTTCTATTATTCAACTTTAGTGATGACATGACCAATCCAATTGTAATGAGGAATGGGCACTTCATTATATTGTCAGATGCAATATTTGATTCAACAATCGCAAAATACAAGAGTTATAAAGACAATTCAACAAAATTTGCACCTCCGGTGCAAATGTTCTATGAGTCAAGTGCAGTGCTGACATTGCTCAATCAAAGTGCAATAAGGTAGTGTAGTGATGACATGAGCAATCAAAGTGTAATAAGAAATGAATACTTGATCATGCACATTTAGGTAGTGTTAATATAAGCATTTAGATGTGTTTAAGTAGGGTAAAATGCATGAGTTAGAGTAGTTTTCATGTTTTCATTATGTTCCAATTAGAGTCGGAATCTACGAGATTTGTGCATGATTTCAGGTGATTGTAAAGAGGTGAAGCTAAGCTCAAGTGTAGTGATTTGTGCATGATTATAGTGTGGAATCTATATCTTTAAATCAACTAGATGGATACAATACACCTGTTATGAAAAAAATTCTATAAAACTTGCACTTCCGGTGCAAAATTTCTATGATTCAAGTGTAGTGATTACTTGAACAATCATAGTGCAATCACAGTGTAAGCAATCATAGTGATTACTTGAGTAATGTAAAATATTAGCAAGCATAAATAAGCATAAACATACACAGATTCGATTGGAAACTTCAAAAATCAATCAAAATTTGCGGCAAGGCGCAAATTTTGACACGTTCCATAACATTAATCATTTTATTCTACTATATCTGTGACTCCATAACATTAATCACTTGATGCTTAAAAAATGAATCAAAATTTTTGTCAAAGGCACAAATTTTGATGCATTCAATAGCAGTAAGCATTTGGTTCAACTTTATTTTCATATAGGCATAGCATAAATAAGCACATATTCGATGGAAGACTTGAAAAACACACACATATAGCAAAAAACGTGCATATTCAGTAATTGATTCTTCAAAAATCATTCAAAATTTGCGCCAAAGGCGCAAATTATGATGTAATCTATAGCTGTAATCACTCGATTCAAAGTAGTAATCCATAGGAGTTGATGAGTCCACCATCCTTAACTTTATTTTCATATAGGCATAGCATAAATAAGCACATATTCGGTGGGAAGGGAACCACCCTCTCCCACATTCTCCTCTCCCGTGCCCTAGCCCAAGACGCATTGACTAGTGGCGTTGCACACCCTTCGGAGAGGGCAAGCCTCAAATAGGTGTTCAAGAGCTCTACACTGGGTACTTTACAATCTCTCCATTCTCATTGAGCATGGTGACCTTTCTCTCCTTGATAAGGAAGAGATCGGTGGAGATGCAAATCCTCGGGTAAGGGAGCCGAGCTCCCTTAGCACTGAACGCAGCCACCCTAACAACCTTTCCAATCTTATTGCCTTCAATGAGTGAGGTTAAGATTAAGTCACTTACATACTTGGGAGGGAGACCCGGAATCCGCACCCAAAGATCCATGCGGGAGATCGATTCACTCCATGGATCAAAGGTGATACTCCAAGGCCGGATGAGAAGCAGCTGGCCTGAGATGTGGAAAGGGCGTCTATTCCACACTTTGTTCCGATCTGCAAGGAGGTCAAACAGCAACTCAAACCATTTGTTGGCCATAGGAACAAGTTGAAAGCCACCATCAAGGAACTTCCACTCCGATCTGATTCTCTTGCGAGCCTCTCTAGCCTCCAGCGGGTCACCGATAATTGTGGCAAAAGGGGAGCATGAGTTCATGCTCTGGATGTTCTGCTGAATAGAGCATTGGATCTCCTTCAATTTAAGCATGTCCACCTTGGGCGCTTTCCCCTTCTTCGTCTTCTTTGGCTTACTGCCGCTTGCTCCGTCAGTCAAGGGATTCGCCGTCGATTGGATTTCTCCCGAAGTTCCCTGAGCGGGGCCCTTTAGAGGGGCATTTTGGTGGGGGATGAAGGATTCATCCCCCAGGGGTTCTCTCCCTTTTTTTGTGGATGAGGCCGCCATGGACAGATCGAATACAACAATCTGATTAGTACTAGTATTTTGAAGAAAGTAAGAGAAGGAGAGGAGAAGGGGGAATGGTGTGGGGAGAAGGAAAACCCCCACCACCGTTTATAGAGATGTAAAAAAGAGAAGGAAGGGGGCAGAGAAAGAACCTCTGCCACAACATCGCCCGACCAGATATGAGAGCCCAGCCGCATGAGATTAGATCCCCCAGTTTCGGCTCCATGATGGGTAAAGCGCTTGAATTGGCGGTCGGGTAACACTTCGCACCTCCAAGCAGTGTCCAGGGAGGGGGTTGGATACGCCACCCGGCTTGTTGGCACCAAAAAGGTTTTCCAGACAGCAAAGAGCTGACATGACTAATTGCCTCCACACGGACAGAAGGAGGATTCAACCCCATCCCCAGCCACAGAACCAGCACAAGGAGTGTGCGTCGAAGGGGATTTTCGAAGTTTTGGAGGCACTTTCCTCGGTGAATTTTTGGAGGCAGAGCTTTCGCTTCTAGGGTTTTCTGGGAGGGAGGCATTGTAGAGAAAGGTTTTCTTTTGGGAGAGGGGTTTCCACATTTTTTTGGGAGAGGGGTTCATATCTGTCTTTACCTTCATTTGCTTCTCACCATCACGACCTTTTTTCCTTTTTAAAAAGAGAAAATTTGGTATTTTATACCTTTTAATTAACTTGGTGAAAACCATCAGGGATCTAGGCTCCCTTAATTTTTTTTTTAATTACCCTTTTAATTAACTAATTAACCCTCTTGTCTTTATCAAAAATGTATTTTGCCCCTTTGTACCCTAGTCAAGGAGTCATCTCGTCTCATTCTCTCCTCGTTCATCCTTCCTGCGATTCCCGGCGATTGTTCATCCTTCCTGCGATTCTCGGTGATTCTTCAATTCTTACTCTTCGATCACCATCACCACCACTTCTCCTCTTCCCACCAGCAAGTCGTTCGTCACGATCCGCCGCGTTCGTCCCAATCTTCTCCTTCCTCACCGTCGGACTCCAAGCTCCCCGGCCACCCTCTCCTACTTTCACTCCACCGGCTATCTTCAGACCACGGCCAACTACTTCGATTGAGTTTTAGGATTGATCGGACTTGGAAATTTGTTGAGATTTATAAGGTATGAAACTATCGGTCTTCTTTTGGTTGATATTTCGATAAAATGCCTCTGTGATTTTTTTGACTTCTAGCGAATGGATTTTGAAAGATTTGTTCAAGCTCACAGATAAACAAATGTCGATATCGTTGTGGTTCTCTCCCAATGGACGAAAATCGTGCTGTTGCGTTTGGATTGATGAAGATATACGGGGAGGTAAGAGTTGCCTCCAAGATGTTCGATGAAATGCCTAGATGAATTGACTATGTTTTTGTTGTTTCCTGGTATCTTTTAGTTGAAATAAATCATTCCTTGTCAATGGCTTTGCAAGTTTTTGAGTAAATTTGGATTGAAACATCTCTAATTAGGACTAATTACACCCCTTTCATTTTAATTGATGAATGTCAATGGGGGAATGTTAATGGAAGTGGAAGCTTCTCAGGGTTGGATGACGAGGAAGTTATTGTGTATGATGGCAAGATTAGTGTGGTTTATATCAATCTTTGTTCATGCTTTGATACCAGCAGGCTGAATATAGCTTTGATAAGATGATATATTCTTCCATTGTAGAGTTAGTTGTTGCCTGTTTATGATTGATATTTTTATGACAATAGTGCGCTGTGGGAAATATAGACTGTTTGGACGGTGGATTCTAGTCATTACAACTTGCTCTAACCATCTTTTTTGTTGTTGTGGACCAATGAAAAGCTCTAAATCTTGGAATGGAAAAAGAGAATCGGTTTATTTTGGGGTTGTTTAGGTCACTCTTATCTGTTATTCTTTTCCCTTTACTCTTTCATTGTACTTTGTTGGCTTATGTTTACTTTCCTTTATCTGTATGTTTAACTATTGAGGCTTATTATATTGCATGAGATTCAAATTCATTTTATTGACATTTAGAGCTGTACAAAGTAATAAATATTGATAGGTTGATATTTATTTTTATTGATCTAAATGAACTGTTATAGATGTGATCAGGAAGGAATCATGCACAAACACTGATTTTACTTTGGATTTGAACACAACATGGGATACAAAACATAGGGATATTAATCCACTAAGCCAGCAGATGATTGCAGCTCTAAAAATGGCCACCAAGAAAGCAGCTCTATCACCATTCTCCAAGAGTGTAAAGTAAATGATTGGTAAAGTTTTCTTTCAAGCTCAACAGTTTTTTTAACTAAGTGATCTAGCCCTTTGTTTATTGCTTGCTAGCTAGTTGATAACAAGTTTTTAGCCCCGCTTGTGTTTTGGTACACAACTGGTCCTAAGCTCGGAAAAAATGAGGAGGGGAGACATGTTATGTGGTATTTTATGTTATTTGATTCTTAAATGTCATCACAAATGTGTCACCAAGAAATGTCACTAATGAACTGTAATGAAATTTTATTCTCATATTTTATCAATTGTAAAAAATGTCATCAATAAGCAATTTAATGTCATCACAAATGATTGAGATCAAGGAGGTGTAATCACAAATGTTATCAATGAATAAAAGTCATTATTAAAAGATGCCATCAATGAAGTTTAATCACTCACATTTTCGACATGCTCTTGTGTCATCAATTATATAAAAATGTAATATAAATGTCACCATAAATGTTTGCATCAATGAAGTGTAATCACAAATGTGTCATCAGTTGAAAAAACAATAGAATCAATGACAATATATCGATATACAATTGATTGATTAAAAAAGTGGCATCAAACGATTTGACTAAGAAATTAGCATCAAATAATTACATTAAAACAAGGGCATCAAAACATAACTTTGAAAAGATGCATCGAATTAAAGAAAAAAATGTCATTAAAAATTTAGCATCGAAACACTACTATGAAAAATGACATCAAAGATTACTTTGAAACAATTGCATCACGGTAAAAAGTGGCATCAACCTATTAAAAAAACTGAAATGAATCGGTCAACGTTGACCGTTAATACTCCATGGGAAAGGGTACATCTAAAAATTAATTTTTTTTGGGTGGGCTAATTAGCTAATTGTTATAATATTGTATATTAAATTTATTATGGATATACCCATTTTTCCCTTACCTTGTAATCCCCTTTATATATGGGTCTTTAGAACCCTAATAGAACACACAAACATTTGGTTTCTCTCTTCTCTTTGCCTCATCTTTGCTCTCTTCTTACTGATATTCTAACACATTATCAGCACCAAACTCTACCCAATAAACCTTAGTCGATTATTTTCCACCGCCACCATCTCCTATTCATCTCTAACGATCCAACGCAAATCGACCACTGGAGGGAGGGCGGATTTCGTAGAGATTGGGCACATCTGAGAGATGTCAGATTCAGGAGGGATGGCGAATTCCGTGGAGATGCGTTTTACCTTTGTTCTTCTGCTACTCTTAATCTTTCAAAATTATTGATTAATTTGGATTACCGTACATCATTCGATTGATTGACCTCTATTTCTTTTGATCCAAGTGAGATTTGGGAAGGGTTTTAAGTAGCAGTATATGGGCATTTACGGCGTGTCGTGTCCGTCAATTGGGGCCAGATTCATGGTCACCAAGGGACCAGGATCCGATCCCTATACGGATCTGTTACCGCCGTGCTCGGAATCAGTGGACTTGACCACCCACATGAGGTCGGAGTCGCTCTATATGGTCCGCTGCAGCCGTTGAGTTTGAAGCCGGAGATAGACAAATTGCTACGTCGCCTGGAGTTCTGCGCCACCGCAGCCATCAATTTCAAAACGATCGAGGAAGAAGGAAGGTTTTCATTGCTTGTTTTTTTTATTAATTATAAAAGGCCTGAAATATTTAAAAATTGCATATCACCGGAGGCGGAAAGCGGTGAGCCGCTGTTGGAGTGGTGGTCATGGTCACGGACGAGCGCTTGAGCTCTTGAAGGCGGCGGTGAGACTCTGCGAAAACACAACGAGGAAGAAAGGTTTTGTGTTGTAGATTTGGGCTAAATTACAAAACCAGCCCTGGAATTTTAGAAATTACGGACTAGTTTACACTTTTTTGATAATTACAGAAAAAGACCCAAACTTACAGGGTTGCAAATTTTGTCCGGTTCCGATCTCCATCCCTGAAGCGAGGAGATTTAACTTATGAAATAGATAAAACGCATTGCGTATGCATAAAAGATATCAACCCCGGAAGTGGTTATTCCTTGAAGTGGGTAAAATGATCAACAAAATGATATTATAATATGAATTGACATCTTCGATGAGAAACGGTGAATCTCATGAGCAGATTAATGTACACGTCTCTCGAAGTAGACGAATGGACAAAATGGACAAATCACATCCCCACAGAGTAGATGAACAAAGAATATTTGTTTTCCCTGAAGGGTGAATCTCATGAGTGATGAAATAATATTTACTAATTTATGTTTATTTAAATTCATATGTATGGTATTTTATTTTATTTATTTAAACTATATTTGTTTTCCCTGAAGTAGATGAACAAAGCTATCGCATCTCCCGAAGTAGATGAATGGGAACATCTCTCGAAATAAATGAATAGACTCGTTTCCTGAAGTAAATGAACAAACTCATTTTCCGAAGTAAATGAGACTCATTTCCCGAAGTAGAGGAATAGATAAATCACACCCTCGTAGGGATAAACCGGTAAACGTCATCCTTGTAGTGATGATTCGTATATCCAGATAAACAAATCAACTATGAACCTTAATGTTTTCTCCATCCGTTTCCCGCAGTAAACCATGAAATTGTATATAAGAATACCACCTCCTGACGTAGGTGATAAAAAGGTCTTGAAGATCTATAGCCAACTTTCTTGTCACCCGGAAGTTGATATTGATTTTTATTTTTATTCTAAGATTATTGTAATTCATGTTTCTTAATAGTAGTATGCTTTACTATTTAGTATTATTTTTTACATAGTTTTATTATTATTATTCCCTTAATGCACCATATTGTGAGTTTCCATCAAAGCATGCATAAGAGCTTGAAGACTCTAATTTCATATTCTTATAAACTCTAGAAGAGTATAAGATCTTATTTTAAACATTTGTACTCTTGAAGAAGTACATGAAATATGGGTTATGACATATTCAGAACTATTTTATTTGGTTAGTACAACCAATATAAATAACCATAAAACATGATCTGATTTACAAGACCACTTCCTGACAATCCTCTAAGCATGGCCTGAAGCATGCCCCTCTTGTAGAGGGTGTAAAAGAGGTAATGGTTAACTGCGCAACCAAAGTTATTGTTGATGCTTATAACTAAGTCATCTTTGTACGGTTAGTTTCTAATGTCCTGAAGAATATTATGAATAAAGATAAATGTAGTTGGTTATTAGTTTCATACCTATAGTATGACACGAACTGAAGTTCTGAAAATACTCAGTTAACGACATCTGATTAAAGAAATGAATCACCATAAACAAAGTTCAATGGTTAGAATGTTTTACCATTTTGACACTTATTTATCCCATTGAAACTTATGATGTCACTAACCAGAAGTTAGTTGAGGGAGTGTTATGAGGGAGTGTTCACCTAACAACCAAGGATTCCGACCCTAAATCATGGGTTCTGACCTAAACGTGTGGCTCTGAGAGACCGATTATCTTTCTGATAGAAACAATCAGAGTTCAATTGGAGTCGGGTGAAGGAAATAGGACTTGCAAATCTCAGGATTCTAACACTCCAGTTGAGAAGATTCAACCGAGTTGGTTTGGTTTTTAGGGGGGGGGGGGGTGAACAACTTCTCTATTCTCATAGGTTATGAGAGGGAGTGGATGTCAGAGGTTGCCTTAAAAAACTTGAATAAACAGGGAAAGGAAGGTTCATTGGCACAGAGGTCCCGTGGCTAGGGCCTAGAGGCGAGAGATAATAAATAGTCTACGAGATTGAGAGTGCAATTGAAATTGCTTTTGGTATAGTAAGAGGGATTAGAAAGATATCAAAGTGGTGGATCCAGAATTTATTTTAGCGAGGGACTAAAAAAAATCTAAGGAATTTTTTTTGTAGGTATGTATGAAAAAAAAAATTTTTGTTAAAGGCATGTTATACACACAGGCATTTTCTCTCTATCCGTACGGTGTCAATACTGACATTTGGAGTCGGCAAAACTTTTATCGGCCGAAGACAGAAAGCTGGAAGCCGAAATCGACTTTCTAAGTAGACATCCATAGTGGCCTCGAATTCCAGGCTGTTATAAAACTTTTAGGGATATATTCTGCATTTAAAAGTTGAATGATTGTTGGGCCAAGTCACTGAATTGGGCTTATTTTTATAAAAGCCGAAAGCCCAATATTGGTGTATAAAAGACTTGTAAGCTTGTATTCAATACAACCCACACTATTCCTCCTTCATCTTCAAACTCTGATTTGACCTTGTACCACCGACACCAACTGATGAGGTCGACTCTCAGCCTACCAAATCCGAAAGTCGGCACTTGCACTGTGCGGTTGGCGATATTTTGTCGTGCGAATAGAAATACCATTAAAACATACAACATAAGAAATAAACGAAGGGTACAATACAAATGGTGGGAAACACAAAAATGCAATCAAACAGGTGAACCAAACCCAAACATGTTGGGGACAACATAGATGAAGAGCCAACGACAAACACCGCCAAGTAGTGACACCGCAGGCTACCAGTACATCAGGAGTCTCTATGGACAATGAAGACGATCCTCTAAGGAAATACCCGTAGTGCGGAGTTGCCTTGCTACACATTACCACGATCCTAGCCAGACCTGCCCAACACCAGACGCTAGATATGTAACACCCCCTTTTATAACACAAGGGAATGTCACAACGCCGGTGATTACTCAGACTTTAATGTCTTCATAACCACCTTTGGCATATAGGGAGATGCAATTATGCTCCCATAAACCAAGATGATAATTCTAATTACATAAATAAAATACAATTAAATCGCGGAAGACTTTAAAAAATAACAAATTATTAATCTTTCCTCTAAAATTAAGGAGTTAAATTTACAATCTGATAACATTACAACAGAAGACTTTTAAATTTAAGAAAGCATTTAAACTCCTATACAATATATCTAGAAATTTTCAAATATAAATATAATGTTAAAAAACTTAAATGTCTGCTTATCTTCTCCTCGTCTTCTCTTATAGGACTCGGCCTAAACCTGCCGTCACAGACAATAGCACGGTTAGTTCGTAAGAGCTAGCAAGCAACGACTCGAAAACTATGACTACTTTTGATTCAAATTCAGTAACCATGATAAGGTATGAATCTAAACCCAAATGTGATTATTGAGAATAATTTATGTAAGCTGAACGTTTTAAGACACGACTTATGTGACACAGATAATCCAGAAGGATTGAGTAAGAAAAGAAGTGAGTGACAAGCACTCTTAAGAACCATACTCCGATTACAGATGGAATATTTGATCACTATAAAACATTTTTCTCACTAAATTAACAATATATATATATATATATATATATATATATATATATATATATATATATATATATATATATATATATATATATATATATATATATCACGTTGAGTAGCTTAACCACAAATTTATTTAACACGCACTTCACTCACTTACTCACGTTCAGTAGCTTAAACACAAATTTATATGAGTTGAACATTTTACATCACACATTATTTGTTATAATATGATACCGACCCCGATCTCACTAGCAGATAGCAGCCTACTACCGGAGGTAGCGTAACATCTCTCTACGGAAATGTGTTAGTTTCATGAAACCCATAGACTGGGTTCTGGCAACCCTGACCTTTCCATTATTTTTATTACTTTACACATTACATTCACTTTGCTTCACATTCACTGGTACATTTTACTTGATTGATCTTGATTCAATTGAGTTCCAATCGTAACACACAATCCTCACATTGTTAACTATTTACTTAAGACGCCTAGGTGATCACATAATATAAAAGTAACTCATGTCATTTAAAGGTAACATGAATGCCAAATGAAATAAAAAAAAAATAAAATACAGGATGGAAACATCAAATAAATAATATGTTTCATTCCTAACCAATTAGCATGAAGGACAAAAATAAATCATGCTTTAAATAACCGGTGGGTAACTATATTATTATCTTATCTTGAGGTCACCCAATTACACTTGCCAAATTCAACTGATTGTAAATAAATAAATCACACATGCAGGTGAATTGTAATTTATTTTATTTAACTTGGCAAGCAATCAAAGGCAGGAAAAACAAACAAGACACGAAGGCACCAATTGAGCAAAAAGGCTCGGAATGTCGATTGGCTTATTCGTCTTGTTGGATTTCGGTACCAACTATGGACTTCAAAGCACTTGGTGAGAGGGTTGACGAAGTCTACGAAAGAATCTATACATATGAAATAGGAGAAACAAAGAAGGATTTAATAATTGAAATTTTAATAAATAGAATTAACTTATTTAATTCGACTAAAAATCGAATCAATTCAAAAGGTCGGAAATAATACCAATGCGGTCTTCTTTGGTATCTTGATCCATTGATAATGGTTAAGGATTTGATGATAACACTGCAGATTAAAGAGATTACGTGAGTAAAAACAACATCTAAAACTGCGGGATACTTTCTGAAATTTCAGAAACTAAAATAGGGGCATATTTTACAAAAATTGGAAGTGTGGTAGGTTTCGTGTAAATACTAATAAACAGACCAGATCCCTACAATCACCTTCTCGCAGCTTCAACAGTGGTTTTCGGCGATCTTTCGGCGGCTCGTTCTCCTTGCGCAGAGATCCGATTGATGCGTATGACCTATCATACTGACGAATGAAATCTGTACTTGAGCGTGATTGTGTTGGTTTTGTCGGAAGATAAACAAAGAGATCAAAATAGATGCTTGAACAGTGGTTGCGATTCGAACAAAACAGGACACCCACACACATGTTTGGTTAGGTAAGTTCGACAACAATTCAACGTCAATTAGGGACACCGAAAATGGGTCTTCCAAATTTACCACTGCTCATTGATATGAAAGGTTTTTGTGAAATTGATTCGGGACGAAGGCGTTGAGCTGTGGTTGCAGAAATGTGGACCAATGCACATGAATAGATTAGTTTAGAGTCCTGACATCCCTTTGAACATACTTTCATAACTCATTCGTATGAAATCGGAATTAAGAAAAATTGAGGGTTAGTATGAGACGGGGTTAATAAACTGACTAAAAATATAAACATGGTAAAATATATAAATTGTTGGTAAAAGTATTTAAAAATTTAAATAACAAGATAATCTCCGTATGGGGCGAAAAACAGTTTATTGGTAAGAAGTTAAATTTATTTGGTTGTTATTAGGAGTATTGTGGTATTTTCAAACCAAATAAGATAAAAAGAAAGGGGTAAAACATCTTTTTGTAAAATAAACACATAAAAAAGCACCGATTTGTAGCTTTTTTTTAACTCTTTTTTTAACGGTTTTTACATATTTTTTGCCTCTCATACACCCATTCTAACTACTTCAAAAATAAACACATGTTTTTACTTAATTTTTACCTTTTTTTTTTACACACCCATACACACTTGAAAGTTTTGGAAACTAGATTTATCGAGCTTCATTTTGATATAAAGAACAGGGTTTGAGCGAAAAACGAGAGAGAACGAGGTCCTGTAATTCATCGTAGTTTTCGCTCAGTCTGGGATTTTCTTGGCCACTTGATCTGCCTTGATGCTTCTAAAAAACCTTGAATCATTTAGAATTCGGCCATGACATGTGAATAAAAGTTTTAGTATATGGAATTGTCTTTAAAACCTGCTATTAATTGATAGAGACGAACAATCACATCCTTTTAAGGACATCCTAGCAAGAACCTGTCGGTAATTTCTATAGTCTCCAACGCAGCTGTACTTCAGCATCCATAATTTCCTAATGCTAGATCGGAATTGAATGAATTTTAAGGCAATGGAAAGTAGACTTATAGATCTACGAATTGATATAAAGAATTTGAAATTCCGTGGAAAAACTAGAGAGAACGGAGGGTTAAAAGTTGCTACAGAAATCAGTCAACACAACGGGCTCAATGCGACGCTTGATCGGCCGACCGGCCGCGTGATACCTCTCCTGGGCTTGATCGCGGTGCAGTGGTGGTCGTCTGCGTTGGGTGTGGCAACGCTTCGGTGACCAGGTGACAATCTTCAGTCGAGAGAGAAAAATGAATAAGTGTGTAGAGAATGGGATGATCAATAGGCTAGGGGGTAAGTAGAGGATTTGGATTAATCTTCCGAAGATTCAACGCTAACCACTTGATAAGCTTCAACTGGAATAGCGATGCATCGTAAACGAATGGTGGAGTTGAAAGGGATTGATACGTGAGATCTTTCCCACTTATCTGATTAATGTGCTCCACAATTTGCAGGTATTGCTTGGTTAGATGGGCATCGACGGATCAAATGGTGTTGCCCATCACTCTAACTCTTTATACCCGAAATGGGTATTTATATCTGCAATAATATATATTGCATATATTATAATCGATATAATTTGAAAATATCGCGACACACCTTAAATTGATTGAAATAAATAATTGCTAACGTTAATAAAATTTGTATCTTATATTATATATTACATTTGATTTTCACGAGTTAAAATAAATCGACTTGTTTTCACATAATAATATAATACTAATGATTATCATAAAATTATTTGTTATTTATTTAATCTAAAAATGAAATACCCAAAAATACTTTGGGGTATTTCAATACTCACTCCTTTAAAATAAGTTTCGTTCCGAAACATGGACAAAAAAAAGGAAAAATTTGGTCAAATATCCATTTAGAAAACCTAATTAGGTTAATGTCCACACTCAAATGGATATTAAGTAAATGTCAATAAATTTTTCATAATACCCATCCTACCCTTACCTCTATCCCATCCCTTTTTCTCTTGTACGTTCATCCGCTTCCTCTTGTACCTCTATCCCATCCACTAGACTCGGCAAGACGCGAATCGACCCATCTTCACCATCCGAGCCCACTCGGTGGACACCGACCACCCTCTCTTCCTCTCTCCTCCCTCCACCTCTGCCGCCTCTGCCACCGCCGCTAACCCTAAGCTCACCGAGCATCGTGGCACCGTCCATCTCTTCCACACCCTCTCTCGTCTCCCCACCGTTGCCACCCGCTCCGGTCACTCTCCTCTTCATCGTCGCCACACAAGTAAGCAATAGAAATTGCAGAGATTCTACAAATTATAATTTTTAAAATAGGGTAATTTGTCGATTAAGTACTTATTCAACAAGTAGTCAAGCAGCACACAAAAGTCTTTCTAATTCTACCTACCAAAACTAAATGGAATGACAAATTTCAATTTGAAGGAAATGAAGAGTAATTTTCAGTAATTGGCAACCAACTTTGGGATTTTGATTTCAAAGAAGCTCAACGTTGTCGTTAAGCATTACTAATTAGAAGAACACATGATGAGATATTTTAGAACCAAACCAAAAATCGAACCTGTTGTGAGCTCTAAGGAATTTGGGGTTGAAATTCTGTAAATTGAAAATGTATGTGTCTCATCACTGTCAAGTTGTTGATGGGGAAGAAAAGCCTGCAAGTTATGTTTAAATTCGATTGGGATTGCTTATGCCCTAAATTCGATTCGATTGGAATTTCGTTTTTAGTGTGTTAGCCCTAAATTCGATTGGGATTGTTAGCCCTAAATTCGATTGGGATTTCGATTGCTCCGAAATAGATGTTTAATGCCTTCTATCATGATTCAGATCAGTGTTCTACTGGCTTGGAGGCAAGAAATCGTACCCAAAAGTTGTCATAACACTGCATAATGTATCAATAGAAACAACAGATTTGCATATCTTCTTACATGCTCCTACAAGCTAGAGTTAAACGTCCTCTATCATGATTCATGATACAAACCAAGTTCCTCAAGCTAAGAATTAGAAGTACCGATTTGTTTGTACATACATGGTTTTTGTGAGTACATTGATCTGATGCCAATTTATTTATGTTTTTTTAGGGTTTGTGTGTTTCTATCTACTTCAAATGGATAATCCAGGTTAGTGTTCTTACTAATTGATGAATCTAATTCGTTCTTACTTTATAGGTTGTTCAATTTCAAGTGTTTATCAATGCTTGTTTGTTTTGGTGACAGTTGTTTGTTTGGTGAAAATTAGTATTTAGCTTGATTCTATATCATCAATTTAAATGAGACTATCAGAGGTTTGCTTCATTGTTTAGTGACAAATGGAATTTATGTTGTTATTTTGTTGTTTTTTTAGATTGGTGACAATTGGTAGAGTTATATATTCTGTTTTGGTGACAAATGGAATTTATGTCGTTATTTTTAGATTAGTGACAATTGGTAGAGTTATATATTCTGTTTTTGTGACAAATGGAATTTATGTTGTTATTTTTAGATTTGTGACAATTGGTAGAGTTATATATTCTGTTTTGGTGACAAATGGAATTTATGTTGTTATTTTTAGATTGGTGACAATTGGTAGAGTTATATATACTGTTTTGGTGACAAATGGAATTTATGTTGTTATTTTTAGATTGGTGACAATTGGTAGAATTATATATTCTACTTTGGTGACAAAATGGAATTTATGTTGTTTTTTTGTTGTTTTTTTTAGATTGGTGACAATTGGTAGAGTTATATAATCTGTTTTTTATGATAAATGGAATTTATGTTGTTATTTTGTTGTTGTTTTTTTCAGATTGGTGATAATTGGTGGAGTTATATATTCTGTTTTGGTGACAAATGGAATTTATGTTGTTATTTTTAGATTGGTGACAATTGGTAGAGTTATATATTCTGTTTTGGTGACAAATTGAATTTATATCTCATTTAGCTATAATGTAATTTTTATTATCCTTCTGTTCAATTGTAGTGGAAGTTATGGTGTGTATACCATCAAATATATTGAGGGTCTTGCATTTCATGGTGATATTGAAGCTATTTCAGATAAGTATATGGATGCGTATAGAGAGATAGAGGATGGCTATAGAGGGTCTTGCTATTTTGGATGTTAAGTATGCATGTCTCAACTGTTCCCCTTTGTTTTGATATTTTTGCAAGTTGATGTAGTCTGACAATTAAGTATTACAAAGTTAGACTTTACATCAAATTTCATCTACTTAGGGTTATTATTGTAACAAAAATGCGTTAATATTAGATGACAAATGTGATGCCATTATAGTATTGTACATCGAATTATTCGTTTACTCAAGTTTAGCCCCTCTAGGGTCTATGCTCCCCTAGTTCTAGGGTTTCAGTTTCGTAACAAAAATGCGTTAATATTAGATGACAAATCTGATAACATTGGTATTGTACACACATTTTAGGGTTTAGGGTTTAGGATTTAGGGTTTCGGGTCTTGGCCCTAAACCCCAAAGACTAAACCCTAAACCCTAAACTATATTTTACATCAAATTTTCGTCTGCTCAGGTTTAGCCCTTCTTGGGTCTATGATCCCCTTGTTCTAGGGTTTCAGTTTTATAACAAAAATGTGTTAATATTAGATGACAAATGTGATAACATTAGCATTGTAAACATTTTAGTTTGATGAAAGTGCTTTGTAGTTGGTGACAATTGGTTGGTGACATTGTTTTGTCGTTGGTGACAATTAATTTCTAAAAATAGGTGGTTGACACTAGATTGGTGACAAAGTTTTGTAATTGGTGACAGTAGATTATTGACCAAAGCTTGATGAAAACAGGTTGGTTACACTGTTTTATTGCTGGTGTTAATAGATTACTAAAAAGAGGTTGGTGACAATGTTTGTATAAGTTGGTGACAATACGGTTGATTAAACAATATGAAAATAGTGTTATGTAGTTGGTGACAATGTCTTGGTGATCTATAATGTTATGGTGACAATTGTTTTAAGGTTACAATATCATGGTGACAATATATTGTCATCAACCTTATCATTAATAGTTGTCACCAACAATTGTCATCAGGAAAATCATCTATTAGTAGAAAAACCCCATTTGTCACCGAGGAAAAATGTTATTGGCAACTGTCACTGGAAGAAAATCAATTGTCACCCAAATTTTTTTGTCACCAACAATTATCACAAGAAAAAAAGAAAATCAATTGTCACTATAAAATATTTTCCCCTAACTGTCACCGGAAAAAATAAAATGTCACAAAAAATCAATTGTCACCAAAATAATTGTCACAATTAACTGTCACCAGAAAAATATACTCAACTGTCACAAAAAAATTGTCACAAAATGCAGGCGTTGACCGGAATGGTCAACGTTGAATAGTCAATCTTAAAATTTAAAATGGTCAAAGGGGAAGGAGGAAGGGTTAGGGATGGGGAAGGAGTGGTATTTTTGGAAAAAATGGACATTTGCCTCATTAGGTAAAAAAAAGTGGACATTTACTTAATTTTGACATGAAAAATGGATATTCACCAAATTTAACCCAAAAAAATGGAGGGAAAGATATAAAGAAGGATTGTATATGATTGAAATGCCTTAATAAGACACTAAGAGGTAAAGAATAGAAGTTTGGAATTGAATGTGAACGAATCTCTCTTTATTTTGAAATATATCTAATGTTACCTTATAAAATAATTAAGTTACTACTTGTGTATATAAATAACTAAAAACAAAATGAAATGTTTTGAAAATAATTCCGGGATATAATATAAAGAAAATTTAGTTACCTCAACTAAAACTGAAATACCCGAAAATACTTTGGGGTATTTCATATCTCCCTACTTAAAAGTAAGTTTTGTCCCGGAACTTAGAAAACGAAAAGAATAGGGAGAAAACTTATAAAGAAATATCCTTTATCGATAAAGGCTTTGATGCATAGTCAACTAAGACTTAAGAAGTAAACACGGAAGATTGGGCACGAGAGAACCACACTTCATGGGAAGAACTAATATCATCAACTTATTCTGCACACTTAACTTCATCTGCAGAAGCATCCACGGAGATAGATATGGCCATCGATAACCTTGAGAGCTTATAGTATTGGATTGGATATTTGGATGTATACGGTTGATTGAGTACCTTAGGAAATGGAATTCCTTAAAGAGAAAAACAACATAATTACTTCTATTGTAATTAGTTGTTCACCGAACTCATCATGGTTAAAGTATAATAATTATTTGTTTCTCTTAGAATTTCCCCTTAATTAGCTTTGGCCTAAGCACGTACGGGTTGTTTTACACATTTTTCTATTTGCGCACGCTCGATGATATGTTAAACACTAGTGCAAATTAGTCAACTCTTATCACACATTGAACATGGTATTCCAACCTACCATTGACTTTCTTCTCAACCACACTTGGCTTACTTTTCCAGGTTACCAAATGGTTCGCGTGATGGTTTCGAAGGCAACCACTATAGGTAGAACAAGTATATTATTCAAGTGTAGCGAGTGTTCCGCAATAAGCGGGTTCTTCTTTGGACCTCCTTCGAGTTCGCTGAATGAATAACACGTTGTTCGGTGTTTTTATCTTCCTCTTCAATGCGGATGTGATTTTCAAATTTATTTTTATTATATAATTCTAACGTATTTTACATTTTATTACTTCAAGCGTTTGACCATGAGAGATCGGACAAGATTTACATTACACCAAGATTGAGAAATGAACAATATGAGTTACTGCTAGGGCGCGGACGATGGGACACAAGTAAGAAATGAGTTTTATTCACTAATGGAGAAGCACATGGAATAATTAATCAATTGTCACACACACGGTATACCACGAGGATTTCACTACTTTACTGTAGGAATATTGAGTATGTTGCATAGACCTCCACCACAAACACTTACATTAGAAGAAATAAAGACGCAAATGATAGATGACTTGATTGAGTTAAATTAGTTTAGAATCGATGTCGAGAAGACGGAGTTGAGACACTGAAATTTGACAAACTTAAATCTTTCACAAAACATTGCCCATCATACGTTCGAAATCACACTTTTGAAATTAAACACTATCTTCTATCAATTTAAAATCTTCATATCATACAAAATTGTCACATATAAAATTCTCTTCAAATGTTTTGACATAAGGTTGGAAACAATACAGAAATAATAATATAGTTTCTTAGAATACTAGGAGGGTTTACTTAAACTAATCTTGGCACACTTGCACAAATAATCTTGCACCACTTGATAAGCTTCAAGTGGAATGGCGTTGCATCGTAAGCGAACTGTGCGGTTGAAAGGGATTGGTGAGATCTTTCCCACTTATCTGATTAATCCGCTCCACAATTTGCGGGCACTGCTTGGTCAGATGGGCATTGGCGGATCAACACTATAAGAAATTATGTTAAAAAATGACGCTATGCTCTCGACGCTTAGTAAAAGCGTCAATCAGCACGTTCCATTTTCGACACTTGTATGCGTCGGGAATATTCCCGACACCAATGGGCGTCGAGAATGGCTTAACAAGGAAAAGGGCTAGATGCGATCATTATTAGGGTTTCTTTCTGAATCCAGCCGCCACTTCCAGTCTTCCCCTCCCCCTCCTAATCTCGCATATCCTCTCTTTCATCGGCTCACCGCCTAACTCATCGGTGACCCCAATCTC
This sequence comes from Persicaria tinctoria, assembly GCA_037127255.1. NCBI lineage: Eukaryota > Viridiplantae > Streptophyta > Magnoliopsida > Caryophyllales > Polygonaceae > Persicaria > Persicaria tinctoria. Next base: position 35,208,685 of record JBANSL010000015.1, on the reverse strand, counting down.
CTCCTATATGTTGTGTCCACCTCCTGTTCCCGAGCAATGGACCTCAAACAACTCTACGAAATCGCCTTCGCTAATCGCTAGATACTTCTTATCCCTCTATTTCGATATCTCACTCTCTTCTACTATTTTTGAGTTGCTGAACCCTATTGAACTTCGAAGATCTTCACCAAATCGCTCATTTCTTCTACTTTTGGAAGGGATGCATTTTTTAGCTGTCTAGCAATGGCCTTCTCGAAGCGTCCTGAAGCATATTCATCGGTTTCTCTTGCTGTAAGGTTTTCACATCTTCGAAATGTCTCCAATTTTGTGTTTTCTTTGTCTTCATTTCCTCTGCGGTTGCCATATGGTGATAGTATCGAAAATTGACTCAAATTTTGTGACATTTCTGTTCAATTCTCCTCCAACTCGCAGTTTGTTTCGTTCTGTTTGAAATGTGAATGTTACCTTTGTTGCTCTTTCCTGTTTCTTTATATACATAGGAATTGAAGCATGCGAGAGTGTTTCAGCTTCTATGACTTCAATTGTTCCGATTTACATATGATATGAGGTTTGTATTTCTCTAACTCATGTATGTCTCCAGTACAAACATTTTGAAATGCTAGGGAGCAGAAATGATAGAGAAATTGGTTTGTTTTAATTTCATACATTTTAAAACTCTATACTCAATAAATTATAAAGGAAGCATTTCATATTCATATGTATTTATCAATAGAAAGAAGAACCCATGCCTTTTGTCATGGAAATGTTTATGTTCCTCCCATAAATTTGATCAAGTATTTTTTTTTATTAAAAAAAAAAAACCTTAATCAACCTTCAAATTTAAGTAACTTCTTGTGCTAGTTGTGGAGGAAGCATGGTATTGGCTTGATTGTTTTTCCCCCTCTGTTTTTTAGTCAAAATTATACACATACACACCATTTTCTATATATTTATTTTTTCCCAAAATAAAGGTCGGTATCATGGTTCATGAAAGAACTGTGCCGAATATCATTTAGAAAAAAGAGAAGAGATTAAGCACGGTTTTGAGCTTTAACCGTGTTAAATATTAAGCATGGTTATTTAGTTGAATCATGCTTGTTATTTCGGAACACGGTTTTATAAAAACTATGCTCTTTTTTTTGAAGGCGTTCGCTATAAGCACAAGTTTAGAACTGTGTTCTCATTTACAAAATAACCATGCTCTAGGGTTGTTCCCCTAGCAAGTGCCTGCTGTTATCAACTTTTTATGTTTTCTATGAGGACTTATACTAGTATGACAGTCCCTTGCCATGATGCTAAAGTAAGTATAACAATGCCTTCCTATTCTACAATATTAGTGTGTGTTTGGACTTCAGAGAACATGTATGAATCTGAAAAGTCGATATCTAACAAATTAATACAGGCAGTGCATCTTCCTTTTCAGGTTCATGAGCTCATATTCATCATAATCAGATCCATTACCTGGATGTTCAATCTTCTCATCAGGTTGTCAAATACGCAACACTTCAACTTGAATGCTTTTCAACTTGAATGCTTTTCAACTTGAATGCTTGATGCAGGTGAACTTGCCTGCCATATAAGCAAGTTACTTTTAAAAAGTTTAAGCTTCTCATTGCATATCAATATCGTGGTTGCTTAAAAATTCCTTTATCTTATGTAGCTGAATCCCCAAGAAAGAGGTCCAACTTCAATAATAGATCATGCTGACTTCAGTGGCTTCAGTAAATCTACACCAATTTTGAAGATGGAAGTACTATTTATTCCCTACTTATATTGAAATCCTTGGTTTTTCATTTTATTTGCTGAACTAGAAAATATGGTACCAATGTTTTTCTCCTGTCACCTTACTAATTTTGAACAAGATATATTCTTTTAAATGTGAGTGTGTTAGGGTATGCCCATCAGCTTTGTCGACATTGACCTTTTTGTTTTGAGAGAATCGAACAGTTTTGGATACATGGCTTTCATTCCACAACACAAGGCATGGCTTTCCCCCATTTTTAGCATTCAAAAGATCAAACAGATATAGTAAACAACACTTCTAATTTGTGCTTTGAACGCAGATCGCTTATTATGTTTCTAATTTTTTTAATTTGATTGTCATATTGTGCACTAATCATGTTTTCTTGCTGGCTCTTGTGATGTCCATTTACCTCGTATTTATTATAGGGAAGTTCGGATCTGGAATACAAAGGTCAAATGAGCCGCAGTTTCAAGGCCAGTGTTTTTGCCCATGGAATCCAGTCCTTTTTGAGGATATTTCTTCATTTATTGTTTACATACCAGCTCTACAACAAGTTGGGACAGATAGGAAACCTGTTTACATACCTATGGAGGTAAATTTACTTGTTCCTTTTTGAAGATTCTTAGAGTTATTTCTAACATGGGAAAGATAAAAAATCTAATTTGCTTGTCTGAAATTGATTACTATAACTTTGCAAACTTGTGGAAGCTCTAAGATAAATTAAGAAATTGATCACAGACCAGGTTGCTAGAATGTTGAAAGAAACATGCGAGTGTCCATCTATGAGGGATTAGTGTATTATTATAAAGGTGACTAATGGATTTTTATCAACGTATCTTATCTTTTATCAATACATCTTTCTCTCGTCTATTTGGTCCACTGCCATATTTATTTCGATGTTCTTGTTGATTGAAGATGGTTAAAGATAATTGATACAACGAAAGCCACTTGTTGAAGTGAGTGAGGAGTCAATCTTACAACCCTCTTTAACTTCTTTATACCTGTTTATGCTATTGTAGCTCAACTATTTTGGCAATGAACCGGTCACTCCTGAGTTGGCCCAACGGAGAATGAATGATAAGGTCTAGTCTTGTACCTTGAACAATTGAGATCCCTTCAACTTGGATCTGTTCAACTTTAAGATTTTATTTCCATAATTTTTTTATTGCAGAAATTTTACGGTGGTGCATCTGTGAAATCCTGGACATGCTTGAATTTCTCCTCTAAAAGTCAGGGACAGGTTGTGAGGTACTGTAATAACTTGGTCAGCATGTGTCTTCGTAAGGGAATGAAGATCCATACAAAAGATTATTTCTTTTGATCTAGCTACTTACCTTTTTTATATTCTTTTTTTTTATCTACTTGGAGGTTTCTACAGATTGGCTAACTGCCTATTTGCATCATGTTTTATGCATTTGTATTATTAAATATGGTGTATAATATAAATATATTTGTAAAATAAATGTTACTAATGGTTTTATGCATCTCTTCATTTGAGCATTTATTTATTTATTTTTTGTAAAAAGAATTGAAAAAATCGACGCCCTGTGGTGTCGAGATGGGCATATCAATTACTGTACAATGGAAATTTAAAGTGCCAATCTCGACACCCTAGGGCGTCAATTTTTTTTTTTGCGACGGTTAAAAGCGTCGAGATTTTTTGCGACGGCTAAAAACGTCGAAAATTACCACTTGTCATTTGTGACGTTAAAATTTCCGACGCACTAACTCTTTATACTCTTTATACTCGAAATGGGTATTTGTATCTGCTATAATATATATTGCATATATTATAATCGATATAATTTGACAATACTTGGACACATTAAATTGATTGAAATAAATAATTGCTAACGTTAATAAAATTTGTATGTTATATTATATATTACATGTTATTTTCACGAGTTAAAATAAATCGACTTGTTTTCACATAATAATATAATACTACTGATTATCATAAAATAATTAGATATTTCTCAGTCTTCTCTCTAGGAGTTTTGAAAATCGATCGTATTTAATTAAGCACTAAGAAAATATTTTTGTTAAAATATATGGAGAGGACTTTAAATTTGTTATTTAATTATATATTTTTAGTATAAGAAAACTATGAGAAATAAAAATTATTAAAAAATTAAAGATAATTGAATTTGAACTCATAACCTCAAATTAATAAATCATTCTCCTTCCCAAGGTAAAAATGTCTTAGTGATTTATTACTCATTATATACTATTTTATCTAAATAATTAGTAAAAATTAAAAAAAAACATTCCCAAAAATTATTATTTTTACATTTTTTTTTTCGGGCTAAGGGGGCTTCAGCCACCCATGGATTTGCCCATGGATCAAAGTAGAGGCAATTTGAGAGGGTAGGAAATCTATTTTTGTGGCTAGGGTTGGAGGATAGTACGGGGATCAAATGGATTGGGAATATAGATATAGAAGGTGAGAAGTTTAGTGATAATTCATAAGATATTGAAATTTATAGAAATGTTCCCTCTTCTCTTCTCTCCTTTCCGTCTAGGCATGTTTTCTGATGGTTTTGTCTGGATTCTACGTCCCAATGTTTTTGATTTAGTTGTGCTTAGTTTCGTATTCTGTAACATGCGTTTCTGCTTGTTTGTATTGCAATTTTTTTTTTTATTGTATGTTTTGACAGTTTATCGTCTACTGAATTGTCGGTCATTAAAATTCAAGCATATTTGATCTCGAATTCTTAATGAAAAAAATCATTTTTTCTCCAAAGCCGTTAAATTTAACATTCAAGGGGTGTGATGCGAAATATGTATAAAACTTGGGGAGTAATGTATGAAATAGGTTATAAAACGTATAGACTCCAAGTCTCCATAAAATACTTTTTTACCTCATGGCACCCCCAATTTTCATACAAATTATCAACCATGTGGGTAGAATTTAATGGTACGTGATTGGACCAGCCGGATCAGGTCAGAGTTGTGTAACTACACAGCAAATGCACAGAAGACTATATCAGATATTACGGAGTATATTTATTGTAAGAATTTAAGATGCCAGCATCTTGTTTGTTTGGTATACACTTGATTGAATTGTCTTTTTATATTTTTTTTTTGTCAATTGAATTAGGTGCATTAATTTGAGGGGAGATAAAAATAATAAATGAGAAGACCCCGATAAATACAGTAAATTATTACAGTATAAGCTTAGAGAAATGTGCCCAATTAAGAGGAGGAAAACCAAATCCAGAAATAGGCAAATAATAGCATACACACACCAGTCTCATATAAGCATCAGCTAGAGAGGTAAAAAAAGGAGGGAAGGAGGGAGGCAGAAGAAAACAAGAAAGAGGGGATGGAAAAAGGGAACGATGGATACAAGAAAGGGCTATGGACAGAAGAAGAAGACAAGATTCTTATGGATTATGTAAAGATTCATGGCAAAGGTCATTGGAATAGCATCTCCAAGAGGACAGGTGAGGTACTCGTAAACCCAACATATAAGCTACCCATTTAAATTTAATTGCCCAAAATCTCTTCTTCTGTTTCTTCATCTGATTAATTATATTATTACTTACTTGCCCATCTTTTAGTTCATTCAATATGTAAGTATAGATATATGTTAATGGTTAGGTTGATTTCAGGCCTAAAGAGGTGTGGAAAGAGTTGCAGACTGAGGTGGATGAACTACTTGAACCCTGGCATTAAAAGAGGCCATTTTTCTGAGGAAGAGCAAGATCTTATCATTAGGCTCCATAGACTTCTTGGCAATAGGTATGAATATTAATCTAATCTTTTATTTGAACCACCTACTACAAAATTACCATCATGTTTGACCACCTGGTGTTTGGAATCACTTTGTTTTGGATATCAAATTGAATGGATACAATCTTACCTGTAGAATTGTAGAATTGATGTAAAGTCCTCCTTAGGGTTTCCATTCATTGATATAACATATATATATAGGTTACAAATGTATTGGGCCTTAATGGGCTTTTAGCCCACTATACAATATTAAGACCTATGTAATCTATCAAACCCCCGCAGTCGAAACGGGAGGGGTCCTTACAGTGAGACTGGAACGAAAATCAATGAATAACTGTCGAGGTAAACCCTTGGTGAATATATCAGCGTACTGATAAGAGGACGGGACATGGAGAACGCGGACATGTCCAATGGCAACCTTGTCCCTTACAAAGTGGAGATCAAGCTCAATGTGCTTCGTGCGTTGATGCTGGACTGGGTTGCTAGCCAGGTAGACGGCGGAGACGTTGTCCGTATAGACCAGAGTGGCCTTCTGAAGGGGACAACGGAGCTCAAGGAGGAGGTTTCGGAGCCAAGAGCACTCGGACACAACGTTGGCAACACCCCTGTATTCGGCCTCAGCGCTGGAGCGAGATACGACGGACTGACGCTTGGCTGACCATGACACAAGGGTGTCGTTGAGGAAGACGCAGTACCCAGACGTGGAGCGACGTGTGTCAGGACAACCACCCCAATCCGCATCAGTGTAAGCAACAAGATCGAGCTTAGAGGAAGGAGTGATCGTGGTGCCGAGCTCAAGAGTGCCGCTGATGTACCGAATGATCCGCTTCAAAGCCTGAAAGTGAGGTTCCCTAGGTGCATGCATGAACAAGCAGACCTGCTGAACGGCGTAACTAATGTCAGGCCTGGTGAAAGTGAGATACTGAAGAGCACCAGCGAGGCTCCTATACAATGTCGGGTCATCAACCAAAGGACCAGAATGAGCACTGAGCTTGTTGGATGTATCGACAGGGGTGGCGACTGGATTACAGTTGACCATCTTAGCCCGAGCAACAATCTCTGCAGCATACTTACTCTGTGAGAGAAACAGACCTGACGCATGACGCTGAACAGCAACTCCCAAAAAGTAAGACAACTGACCCAGATCAGACATGGCGAATTCCGCACTCAACTGCGAAATAATAGACGTCCGAAGAGCATCAGAAGAGGCGGTGAGAATGATGTCGTCGACATATAGCAACAGGAATGCCAAGTCTGAGCCTCGGCGATAGATAAACAGAGACGAATCGGAACGGCTGCCAGTGAAACCCAAACGGAGCAGATGAGAGGCAAAACGCTGGAACCAAGCCCGCGGAGCCTGTTTCAGACCATACAGAGAGCGCTTGAGGAGACAGACATGCTTCGGACGGTCAGCATCAGCAAACCCCGGCGGCTGAAACATGTAGACCGTCTCATTCAGATGGCCATGAAGAAATGCGTTCTTGACATCTAATTGATGGATGGCCCAGTTGCGCGACAGAGCTAGACTCAGGACCACTCGGATAGTGGCAGGCTTGACCACAGGGCTGAACGTCTCATCACAATCAATACCTGCCTGCTGAGATCTACCGTTCACCACAAGACGGGCCTTATAGCGCTCCAAAGTCCCATCAGATCGGAACTTGTGACGAAAGAGCCACATACAACGAATGACGTTCGCCTCAGGAGGGCGAGGAACAAGAACCCAAGTACCATTCTTCGTAAGGGCCCTGTATTCGTCGAGCATAGCCGCCTGCCAATTCGGGTCTTGGAGGGCTGTTTTGTGGGAGGTGGGAATGGGGGAGAGGGAGGTCTGGGTGGAGGCAGAGGGTGATTGGGTGTCGGGACGGATGGGAGCAAGAGGGGCTAAGCATGGGGAGGAGGCGGCGGGCGCAGCAGAGCTGCGGGTAAGGGGTGCAGAGGCGGTGTGGGATGCGGCGGGCGCAGCATACCCTGCGGCGGGCGCCGCAAGTGGGTGATGCGAGACGGGGAGGGATGCGGCGGGCGCAGCATGTGTTGCGGCGGGTGCAGCATGTGTTGCGGCGGGCGCAACATATGTTGCGGCGGGCGCCGCCAGTAGGTTATGCGATGCTGGGGGCATGGGCAATTGATAGGCTGCGGGCGCAGCAGTGTGCGGCGCCCGCGGCATTGGTGTTTGGCGGGGGGTCTGCTTTGCTAGGCCATGAGGTTGTATGGTGGGGCGATGGGTGGTAGTCATGGATACGATCTGACGGGGTCGGAAGACACCGGAGACGCTGCGGGTGTGTGGTCTGGTGGTGGGGGGTGGTGGGGGTGGGGGAGGGGGAGACGCAGGAGCACCGGGAGAGCTCTGGGGAATAAGGAAGTGAGGGAATGGTGACTCAGACTCTGACGGAGACACAGGGGGTGTGGGAGACGCAAAGGGAAATCGCGACTCATCAAAGGTGACATGACGTGAGAGAATGATCTTGTGGGTTTTGATATCGAGGCAAATGTAACCGCGATGATCAGACGGATAGCCTAGGAAGACACATGGAGTGGAGCGCGGGTGAAGCTTGTGCGGGGCTGTGGAGGACTGGTTTGGGAAACACAAGCACCCGAAGGTGCGAAGGTGATCATACCTAGGCTCGGCGTAATAAAGTGTCTGAGCTGGCGAGCGATGGTGTAGGGTAGTGGAAGGGAGAATGTTTAGGAGATAACATGTGGTGGATAAGGCGTGAGGCCAATAGGGAAGGGGAATAGATGCGTGGAAGAGGAGAGAACGCATCATGTTGGTAATGGTTCTGATGATTCTTTCTGCCTTGCCATTCTGCTGAGAAGTATAGGGGCAAGACAAGCGATAGGAGATCCCATTTGCGGCAAAGAAGGAGTGAAAGTCTTTGTTATCAAATTCACGACCATTGTCACATTGGAAACATTTGATGGACATGTGAAACTGTGTTTTGATGTAGGTATGGAATCTGGCAAAGACAGGAAACACTTGGGACTTGAAATGCAACGGGAAGACCCATAAGTAATGAGTGTAATCATCAAGAAACAAGAGGTAGTACTTGTGACCCTCCTTGCTAGGCACAGGAGAGGTCCAAATGTCGCTGTGAATGATATCAAAGGGAGCAAGGGTAGAGGTCAAAGACCGTTGGAACGGCAGTCTGGCATGTTTGCCTAGTTGGCAGGAAGAGCATAAACCAGAGTGTGGGTCTTTAGTACAGGTGACAAGGTTCTGGGAACGGAGGACATCTAGAACGGCAGCGCTGGGATGGCCCAGGCGTGCATGCCACAGGCTGGACGATGATGCCGAGAGAGCGACCGGACACGACTGACTGGACGTAGGAGGTGGTGTGACAGGGTAGAGCTCCCCGGTGCTGTTACATCTCATGCGAGTAACCCCCGTAGTAAGATCGTTCACAGAGAAACCAAAGGGATCAAACGTAAGGGAAACGTTGTTGTCAGTAGTGAACCGACACACAGAGATAAGGTTTTTGACAATCTTTGGGGCAATCAGGACATTGTTGAGGTGTAGTGGGTGGTTTGGGGTCTGTAATTTGGTGTGGCCAATTCCCGAAGTAGCAAGACGACCACCATTTCCGACGATAATAGAGTGGGCAGGGCCCTTAAAAGAAATAGATGAGAGGTTACCTGAGGAGTTCGTCATGTGGGAGGTGGCACCAGTGTCCATGTACCAAGAAGAGTCTGAAGATGTCGGCTGCGTAGAGGAGAAGGCGTGGTGCAGAGCTGGCGGAACATAGCCTGGGTCAGGCGATGTCAGAGAGGCCTGAGGACCGACATGTCGAGGGGTAGGATATCTAGAGTATCCAGAGAAGGCGTGATGTTGGTGATCGTAGAGAGCCATGGTAAGAGATTTTTTTTTTTTTTTTTTTTTTTGATGATGTAAACGGGAGGCCGGTGAGGAGGGGAAAGAGAGAGAGAGGCGACGAGGAGACGACGCCGGCGACGGGAAGAGGAGGTGGGGCGGGAGGATCAAACTAGGGTTCCGTGAGGAAGAAAAGGCTGTGATACCATGTAGAATTGTAGAATTGATGTAAAGTCCTCCTTAGGGTTTCCATTCATTGATATAACATATATATATAGGTTACAAATGTATTGGGCCTTAATGGGCTTTTAGCCCACTATACAATATTAAGACCTATGTAATCTATCATTACCCAAGCATACCTTGAATTGATACCAGCCTACTTAGTACTTACTGGGATAATATATATATATATATGTGTGTGTGTGTGCACTGAAAAGTGAAAATGATTAGTCAAAAGCAAATTTCCCCCCAGCTGAAGGCTGAAGCCATTGATTGTTACTTAAAAGTGCGTCATTTTGGTGAAGGTGGTCTTTGATTGCAGGGAGGGTACCTGGAAGAACAGACAATCAAGTAAAGAACTATTGGAATACTCATCTGAGCAAGAAACTGGGCATCAACAAGGAACCTAAAAAGATTGCTGGTGGAGTTACGAGTACCAATACCGATGGAAATAACCCCCCCGATAGCGATGCAGAGGCCAACAAGAACAGTGCTAGTAGTAGTAGTGACTTGGATCATACTACATCACTCCATTCTGATTCTCACCTAGAAAGGCAAAGCTTGTCTTGCGCATTCGCCATTTTGCCTTCAACGGACTCGAGTAGTCATCAGGCGCCATTGGACATGGATGTCCCACAATTACAACATCCAACAACAACGGTTTTGAGCTCTGATGGGTATGCCACCAACTCTTCTTTCTGGGTATCTGAGTTTGATGGATTGATGGGAGACAGTGGGACTAATCCTGCCTGTTTTATGGAAGCTCATTTGTGGGAGTTCTTTCAATCTTGATTGGGATCATTTGTGAGCTCAACCATTTTTCACTTATAGACTAACTGGTGAGTTTAAGGCTGCAAGGAGTTGAACTTGCCAAATTTCAGAATGCATAAAACTAATTAATGGCAATTGGATTTGCTGAATTGCTATTGTTTGATGCCTGAGACTCAAGGCCAAACCCGAATATGGAACTTTTTGTGTGCAGTCTGTATATGCTCAATGTTATGTTATCCTACAACATCAAACCTCACCTCTGATGTAAACTGATGCATCAGAGGTTTACTGCACATAAAGCCACATTTCCTAGTACTTTTGGTTGAGTGATCGTTCTTAGGAAGTTCCGGATACCATTTATAGAAGATTATGAAGCTATAGTAGCCTCAGGCTTAACTTTCGAAAGATAACAATTTCCGATTCACACTGAAATCACTTGAGATTTATTCATCAATGTGCAAACACAAGAATAGTACAGAGCACATTACATCTTATAATCGAGTAGATTTCAGAAATAAAACGGTGTGGGTGTTAGGAAACAAGATAAGGCTCATAGGAGGCATTGCCTCATACGGAGATGGATGGAGAAAGGCCGAACTCGAGGCTCCAGAGCTCGAACGATCCCTTGATGAAGTCATAGTAACCTCCCTTGAGAGCAAGAGTCTTGTTCACCAAACCATCTCTCACGAACGGGTATGTCAACAGGTGTCCAATGGAAACATTCACTGACTCCTGCAATGTTTTTTGTTCAACCAAACAATGCAGTAAGTTCCCAAATGCCGAAAAACAAACTTCCGCCAAAGTCCAAAAAAAAAAAAAAAAAAAAAAAACTAGAGAATTCACAAGCTAGATGATGAAGGTCACCTTTTCACAGTGGTAGCATTGCTCAGCAAAGTCAGCATTTCCATACTCAGCCTTCACCTTGGCCTTAGCAGGCAAGCAAATCTTCACCCAGTCTTCAATGAAGTCACTGTTGGATTGTAACACAAACACAAACACAAACAATGGGTTTGTTTGGTTTAAATGTCCCAAAAATCTACACCTTACACCTTACAGTTATAGATCTGATGATGATGTAAGATTGTAACATACGTGGATTCGGAGAGATCTTCTGGGGTAGACATAAGCCCTTTGATTCCACCACAGGCACTGTGTCCAATCACAACAATATTCTGAACCTGTTTCCGGAAATAAAAAGCTATCTGATCAGTTGCAATTACTCGGTTTCCCTAAACAAGGGAAGAAGGCTTAGGAAATGCTTAAAGCAGACCTTGAGATGTAAAACGGCGTACTCAATGGCAGCTCCAACACCAGAGTACCTAGCCTGTCATAGCGAAAAGCCAACTCCTCAGCACGCACTTGCCATAGTTGAGTGAATAGGATGAAAAAAAAGAAGAAATGATGGAAGTTTGTAGTATGATGCAGACCTTGTTATAGGCAGGGACCATGTTAGCAATGTTGCGAACAACGAAGGCCTCTCCCGGCTGGAAATCCAGAACGTGTGAGGGGCAGACACGCGAGTCTGAGCACGCAAACACCATAAACTGTCGCCATGAACACAAAATGAAGTGGTTTTTCTAAGATGTTTCAAACAGTCCAGCTTTTCAGCATTGATCGTATTCCTATATGTCATTTAAGGTAGCTAGGTTACATGTAGAACAAAACCAATCAGAACTTACCTTTGGGCTCTGGCCTTTGGAAAGCTCACCATACAAAGCTGGGTTCTTCCTGCAACCCATAAACCAAACCTTCAACTCATTCTATTTAGCGCATCCAAAGTAAGTACGTAGAGGAAGAAGAATACGAGTCATGATAGATAAGATAATTACTCGTATTTTTCTTTCTTGAAATGGATAAATCCAGCCTTTATCCTCTCAACTGCCTCGGATGAGAGGCCACTGCTTCCACTAGGAGTGGACAGCGACGCTGTTATCTGTGACACCTTTGATGCAGCTTCATCTTCAAGTTCACCCCTCTCACTGCATAGACATATACGTAGACACTAATAGCATCAAACGCTAATGATCCGACTTGATACTTGTATATGTCTGGTGGCATTGCTATCAAATTAAGTAGATGAACTAGACGACAAGTCACAGAAAACACATACACAAGGAGCTTCTTCAGTGCAGCAATAGCTTCTTCGTAGGCCATGTCGTCCTTCTGCAACACATTTTCAATTTTGCCCGATTTAGATGATGATCGAGAGGTAACAAGCCCTTAGTTGAAACTCAACTGTTATCAAGTTGCAAAACAGAACAGTTAAATGACATCAACTAGGTAGCTAGCTAGTCAGCTGATATGATACTCGTGATCTCTAGTCATTAGATTTAGCGCAGATCGATGCATATATAATATAGGTACGCGAACACTTGCATGTATCCTACATTTTCAATGTATACCTTTGTCGAGCAAAATAAGAAATGGAAGAATTTGAGAAATGAAGGTAGGAAAAAAGCATATGAAGATATATATATATATATATGTATATATACCAAAGTAGGAGTGATGATAGGAGCAGGGGCGGCAAGAACAGGCTTGTTCCTGATCAAGGAAGGGAATGTCGAGGATGAAGAAGACGATGATGAAGCTCTAATGAAGAAGGAAGGGCGAAGAGAAGCAGCAGATTTCTTCTTCAGTTGAGAAGAGAGAAGAGAGTAAGAGAGGCAGCTGCCGTGAATGGAAGCTGTCGACATTTCTCCAAGACTCGGGTTTGATTTTATTGATAGCTAGCTATGGCTTCGAATGCTGCGATTCCTTTGAACCTTTAATTTCAAGTGTTTATGGGTTCGTGTTTCGCAGGCTAAAGCTATATCATATCATATCATATATCACTCTCCCTAGTCCCTATGGCTCTCCCTAACCCATTGCCAAAGGATAATGAAAGTGAAAGGCCATTGAACCACAACTTCTCACTCATCAAAAATGTAATCTCATGCGTCCATTTCAAAGTTGTGAGCCATCCATGGCCGATCTTTTAAGTGATTGATTATCGTTGAATGTGTCCTACAATGTAGTTGTTTACACGCCAAACTTGTACTGTAACTAGCTATCATGTTCTTGATTTCATGAAAATTGCTAATCCGATATCACCGAATTTAAACTCTCGATCGAAACCCATCAAACCCACACCTATATATATATATAGGTTGATTCAGGCTGATCATGTACGTACAACTTTTGACGTCCGTATTAGGGGCCTTTGGATCAGCCTATAAACTAAAACTGCTCAAACATGTAAAACCCATGTATTGGGTCATTCACACATCTTACTAGCTTATAGGAAACAAGTTTTTTGTTGCAGATATTTGACATTTTTTGTACGTATAGATGGTGTCCAATGAATGCATTTAGAAAGAAAAGCATGGCTACTACATCCAATCTAACATATTTGTTGAATCAGGTTGTAAATTTTGATCTGAAATGTTTTCCATTTGTTAGTTTGTTAGCAGTAAAGTTGAAAGAGTTATAGAAAAGATCAAAATGATTGTGTATTGAAGTTAGTTGCATTGAGACACGTAATAATAGGAGAAGTAGCTCACTAACTTATAATATATTAATGCGGTCCTCGTAATGGGAGGAGGGGGTTTTGTCATATATTGAAGTCCGTTAGAACTCGTAACCGGGAGAAGTAGTCCACTAGCTTATATACTAATGTGGGACTCGTAACAGGGGGGTCGTGCCATAATGAATTCCTTTAGGACTCGTAACCGGGGGTTGTGTGTACGAGCACTTGTATGCTAGTAGCCTAACACATCCTAAAACCAATTAGCAGTATATCTCTTCACATTGTTAATTCATCTAGTGTTCTGATACCATATTAAAGTCCGACTCGGACCATTGACCGGGACTCGTACACATGTGCGATCTAAGCTCATCCCGTTAGCAGGGGAGATTTCATCCTTAAACCAATTGACAACAGGAGAGTGGTTTACTGAGCTATACGGAGTACGTATATCATATTTGATTTATTAGAACATTCGATATGAAATGATTTTTTTCCATTTACATCTCAACAAAACCTACCTAATTAAATCTTATTCATCAAATACAATATACAAATGAAAACATAAATATTTAGGCATGAAACTAATTAAGTTAATCCGGCTAAATATACTTAGTTTTGAATTCTTTACAATTGAGCTACCTAATGATTTTATCAACCTTTTTTTGTTTATTAGCCCTCGATTGTAGGACTCTCTTTTATTTAATAATTATAAATTATATATTTGGAGCTGGAGCTTAATTCAATAACGAACCATGTGAATAGAATGATACCCAATTAGGCAATTACTATTGAAAATACAAAATCCTTTATTTGCATTAGAAGTAACAACAAAAAGAACAAAAATCAATACTCCATCGGTTATTATTTACTATTCATACTCGTTTTTAAAAAAACTATATAAAATATCAATCTTTTAATTATATAAATAATTTTATAAGGTGTATTTGTTACTAAAATTTGGAACCAACTTTAAATAGATGGACCAGCATAATTTAGTTAAATTTTGAATTGATAAAATTATTAATACTTTGTTTTAGAACTTATAATTAACATGTTTTGTGCCTTTGAACAAGTTATTCAATTGACTTTGGTAGTTATTCAGTTGCAACGGGTGTTGTTTAATTGTAATGGGTGTTATAATTAACATGTTTTCGATCCATTGTAATATGGATCGAAAAACTAGCGTACGTCCACAAATTGTAGGTGAATAACGATCCTTTAACGTACGTTAAAGGATCTGGTTTAACAGGTTGTGACAAATTAATAACTTGCGTCCGCAAATTGTAGGCGAATAAGGATCCTTACAACATTAATTAAAGGATCGGGTAGGTAACGAAGTAGGTCGAGAAAGTAGATTGAGTTTGTAGAGGGTTAGAGACTAAGAGAGTTTGACTTGGGTGTACGTGTTATTCACTTCTAAATGCCCGGATGGGAGTTAAATGCGCTGAGTGTACGTACGTTGAATAATTTGGAGGTAAGTGTTATGTGTGGAGTGTATAGACGATAAGGAGGATGAGAAGTTGGTTATCCCAATAACATATATATGGCTCTCCTTAGTCCTTCTCCCTTCACCTCTTTTTTTTTTTGTTTTTTTTTTTAAAAAAAATTTTGAATTTGTGGTCTCCCTTCGTCCCGCCCGGCCTCTTTCTATCCTTTGTTTTCTCAATCATATCCATATGAAAGAGCTATGGTTCCAAACTACAAGTGACCCACTTCGCACGTACAGACTCGCGTACGCACAATAGACCCACTAGTGTAGATCGATCGATCCATCAATCGATCGAGGCTATAATTGATTAAGTTGCGAATTCGTTAAAAGATTTAAACCTTGCTAGCTACCTACCTTATCTTTAATTAGTACGTTACACGTGTTGAAGATGCTATAAGCTAATTAGGGGATATATTTGATTGATATGCATGGTTGTTGACATCCATCAGTTTCTACCAAACATAGCTATATATTTAATTAACTAATTGATGTTAGACATGGAACTAAAAATGGGTAGCATTTAAGTTAAGCTTGAGCTGCAATGCAAAAATATATATACAGTGTATATATATGGGGATACTAATTAAATGGAATTTCTATATATATTAGGGGTCCTTTCAAATTGATATAAGCATGTTATAAGAGATAATTACGAAATGAAAATAAATTTTGTATAGGAAAATAATTACATAAGAAAATAATATCATTTTTGTATGAAAAATAAGATAGGAGGGGTAATGATATTAGAAAATCATAGGGGATATGGTTACCTCTTAATTGTTCAAACGAGTATTTGAAATACGAAGGAACAAAACCAAATTTCTATGAAAAGTAGAGAGAAGATCGAGGTTAATAATTAAAAATTTTAACAATTTATTTTAATTAAATTAATTATAAATTGGCTATATTCATTTTCTTTCTCTTTACCTTTCCAAAATTTAAATTATAAAAAAAAAACAAAAAAATTAACTACAGTATATTGTGTAATAATGTACGTGTAGAGGAGATGGCCGGAGCACACACCTGAAGCTGCACAAGGCTGCGAAGCTAGGCAATGGCAACGAAGGGGATGCTCTCAATTTCATTGTAGTCCTGAATCAAATCCGCGCATATTAATTAATTTGGGGGTTGGATGGATTGATAGTTATTTTGGAAAATTAGCTTAATAGAGATATAATATACAGTATTATATATGGAGTCTGAACTAACTTATACCAGCAGCGCCCCAAGGGAAGGCAAAGCCAACCACAAGAATATCAATGTAATGTTTTGTAAGGATGTGCACATCCTTACTCCACCTTTTCGTGTGCTATTCTATTCCTCGTGCGCTACAACATGTACATAGATAGTGTTTAATTATATTTTCACCGTCGTTGTAGCTAGTGTTGGACAATAAACCTGCCGAAACTTGCAACAAGCAACAAACTTGTTATAAAGCGTTAGTGGATATATGTAGGCCGAACTCGTTTCTGTAAAGGGGCGGCTAGGGCTGCGGTGAAGCGTGGTATGGAAGCCACTGAATGAGAAATGTATTTTCCCCCGACAGAGGTGCAGATCGTATGCGAGTCAACGTCCCCCAAGGATTTCACCGGCTTCTCTCACATGTGCACTCGAGGGAGAGAAGATATGGAACTGGAACAGGCGCTCATAAGTCATAACGGGAAAAAGGTAGGAGAAAACAGGAGAGGGAGAAGAGGCAATTGTATTTCGTTGTGGTTAAAAGCAAAGCCCTTGATCCCTTTATATAACTGCGAAATCAATCCTTAAGCTGCAAGCAAAAAGAAGATTTCAGTCTATCTTCAGAAGATCTTGACTTATCTAAAACTGTTTGAAATGATAATTTTGTTAAAATAAATCTAATGAAAAATAGATATTCGCGGATAAATACTAACAAGTTCATCTGGAATATCTTCGGCCTCAAGAAAATATATTTTCCTCAAAGCTCCATCTCATCTTTTATCTCTCAATGTAGGTAGTGGATGAGTCTCCTTAAAACCCTCTTTAGGATACCCTTAAACTTCCCACGTGGGATGAGGAATGTCCAAGAGACACCTTAAAACCACCACCTCTATGCATTATCTCCAACAATCCCCACAAATGTCGAGAGAAGGGTTTAAAAATTGAGGGTTTGAAAACAAGTTCTGAGCGTGTCGAGGTTAGTTCTTAATTAATGCTGATGTCTTGCGACTTGAATCAGCACATAGTGAAAATGACGATCCCTTTGATAGAGCGAATGGCTAGAGGCCTTGAATTCCTCCACTTTGGGGTAAACCAACAACACACACTTTCCACGGGGTCCTGTAACGTTCCGCCAATTCTTATCACATAAGGCATCCAAGTTTTGGCAAACCTTGGGTGCTCCTGAGTGTTCTCGTGAAGACTGCCCTATGTCTCACCTTGGAGGGTTGCCAATCCCTCGCACTCACGTGGGTGACTTCAACTTATCTGTCTCAATACAGAAACCCCCACAATGGGTTATGAAGTCATTAAGAGCTTTAAGGTTCAACCTCTCTTTTATGGTTCGGTGATCTATCAAGTCCGTCTCTATGGACCACCCATTGTCTGGGCTATAGAATTATTAAGAGTGTTAGCTCAACCTCACTATACACTTGCCATAAGAATGAGAGATGTGTATCTCATATGAGTCTTTCCATGATTTGCGTTCGACCAAATTAATGGTTTCCACCACATATTCCTCATCTCATGAGCTTTAGCCTCATTCCCCTCGACGTGTCAAGGACTAGCTTTCTACAAAGTCCTTTGATCAATGGATTTGCGATGTTCCTCTTTGACCGCACATACTCTAAAGAGAGTACCCCATTTCTTATCAACTGCCTCACAACCTCATGTCGGATGCGTATATGCCTCTTCTTGTCGTTATACGCTCCGCTGTTTGCTACTCCAATGGTAGCATGTGAGTCACAATTTAGAGAAATCGCAAGAGCTGGATGCCCCTACATTGGTATATTTGTCACCAGGCTTCTCAACCTCTTGCCTTGCTAGGTCTAGAGCTATGAACTCTGACTCCATCGTCGATCGGGCTATACAACTCTGCTTTGCAGACTTCCATGACACAGTTGCACCACACAATTTAAAAACATATCCACTAGTGGAGCAAATTTCATCAATCCCACTTACCCATTTTGCATCACAATATCCTTCTAGAACGCAGGGAAAAGCCTCAAAATGTAATCCCCAATCAAGAGTGCCTCTATGGTATCTCATTAACTTTCTAAGTGCAATCTAATGTTCATTGCTAGGATTATGTGTATATCTACTAAGTCTACTTATTGCATAAGTTACGTCAGGCCGAGTATAGTTCATCAAATACATTAGACTCCCAATAACTTTAGCGTATTCCTCTTGGGAAACACCTATACCTGAGTTCTTCACTAACTCTATGGTAGCATCATATGGGGTCCTAACTGGCGTCATATCATAGTTGTTAAACTTTTTCAATACCTTCTCTACATAATGGGATTGAGACAAAGTAAAGCCATTTTTAGTTCTAGTTACTTTAACACCTAGAATCACATATGTTTCACATAAGTCTTTCATTTCAAAGCGAGAGGAAAGAAACTTCTTGGTTTCATTTATCACATGCATGTTAGTGCCAAGTAACAACATATCATCAAGATATAGGCACACAATAACACAACCAGAATTGTATATCTTGATATAAAGACATGCATCAGATCCACTAACCACAAATCTAAAACTTAACACAGTGTTATGGGATTTCTCATACCATTGTTTAGGTGCTTGCTTTAGGCCATAGAGATATTTCTTTAACCTACAAACCACATTCTCCTTACTTGGAACCACAAAACTTGAAGGTTGTTCCATCTATATTTCCTCATCTAGATCATCATTCAGAAAAGCAGTCTTTACATCCATTTGATGTACCAAGAGCTTGTAATTAGATGTTAAAGCAAATAATGTTCTAATCATCGCAATCTTAATTATAGGAGAATAGGTGTTAAAATAATCTACACTATGTTTCTGTGTGAATCCTTTAATTACTAATCTTGCCTTAAATCTTTCTATAGAACCATATTTTCTAAGTTTTCTTTTAAAGATCCATTTACAACCAATGGCCTTATAACCTCTAGGCAAATCAACTAGTTCCCAAGTGTGATTACTTGTGGTAGATTCAATTTCACTATTTAGCATCTTTCCAAAAACAAGCATATACCGAACTCATAATTAACTTCTCTATATGTGTTGAGTTCATCCTCTATCACGTGAACATAAACTATAGCTTCATTGATTTCATCTAAATCGCAGAGTTCAGTCAAGAATGCAGTCACAGAATTAGGACCAAAGCTAGTTTCAGTTCTACGTTTTTTACTTCTTCTAATTTCACTAGGTTTATCAACATTGATAGAAGCAGGTAAAGACAAATATGCATGTTAAAAAACAATAGGAATTCTATCATGATTTTTCTTCAAAGGAAATATATGTTAAAAATTCAACATCATGATATTCACACATCGATATATCATGCAAGCACATAAATCTATAGACGGTATAATTGTTCTCTTTATAACCAACATGAATAACATCAACCATATAAGATCCAAAGTCATTTTGTTTAAATATATACAAGCAATTTAGATGCACATCCCCCACATTTCTCATATACACTAGGTAGACTCAAGTCATTTTCAAACCTTGTATGAGATTTAATTTTGTCTAACTTCTCATGTGGTATCTCATTTCCTACCTCTGTTGAATCTAAATTATGCTGGTTTTGATCAAGTTGGTTTTATACCTCATATGTCATGAACAAGTCATCCTACATCTTTGAGCTTGGTAAATACATGAACTTGGTATCTCTTAAGATCTATAAAGATCATCTACTTAATGCGACATAACACCTTTACCACATTTGCTTTTAGAGTTTCTACGAAATAAAGATAAAACTTTGTTAGCTCAAGCAATCTTGTAGTACTCTTGACCACGAATTGAAAAGATGTTTAGCAAGTTATGCACATATCACATTTATTTGATCAACAACAACATCTAAGTTAGATATTAGGAGCAATTTTTGAATTATCTCAAAACCAACTTTTCATGTCCTAGTATTGAGTCATCGAGCAAGATTCAAAAGAGATATGTGCATTAGATATATAACCAAACTAATTTCAACCATAAAAATAATGTTGGTCACTTAAGTTAACTCACAAAATAGGTCGACATGTACGTTGTAAGACCGATGAGATAACTTAATTGATTGGTTTATCAACCCAATTGTTCTCCGTTTTTGACATCCCAATGCCACTCCGTTTATACTCCCTTTTAGGTGAGATAGGGTTGTGTCAGAGTGCAAGATTCCTGTCTATACATCCATCGGAAAATATGCTCAATAATTTGTCGAAAACAAAACAACAACAAACAACACAAGATAAATAAATAAAATAGGCCCAAATGATTTAGGCCCCAAGTCAATAGGCTCGTCAGCACAAAAGGTGACATGCGCAGAAGTGGACCAAAGGCCCGACCAAGCCTGAAAAGTTAGGTCACCAACATCCCAGCTCGGCCCGAAGCCAAACCCGATGACGCTCCAGAGTCCAGCCGCCATGGCAATGAGCTTGACCTCCTTCCTCCACTCAACTTCTTCGTCTCCAAATTGAGCTCGCCGTCGAGGAACCTAGGTAGCAGCACCGTCACCTCTAAGTGCTCTGACAAAGAAACACGGTGGCAAGCAAGCACTACCATCCATAAGTTCTACGATGGATACAAGCTTCTCTGTCTCTGTCGCCTCGCTATCGACAATGCTGGGCGACAACGCTAGCACTACCAACTACACCGACCAGGTACTAGGTAACAAACCAAGCGCCACCTAGCCCAGATCTCTCTGCGAGTCGAAGAGCAAGGCCGAGAAACACCATTGAAGCCTAAAATCACAAATCCTATCTCAAAATTCAATCCAGAAGACTAATATGTGATTGGGTTATGTCGATTCTAGGCAAGAATCCTCAAATCCGTCCATCTCCATGCCAAAATCGAGCCACGGAGTCTCAATTTTTCAGATCTAGCGAACATGTGCTGCGAAATCGAGAAGAAGGAGAGGATCTCTTCACTCCTTGCGCCGACCACCCTAGGTGGTGGCGTCGCTGCCTCCAGTTGTTCCGGTAGGGAGCACTGTTGCAAGACCGGCGCCGACAAGCCCTAGGTTTGGCTAGGAAATCTCTATCGCGGAGCAGCAACAGATTGATCAAAATGTATTGTAAAGAATGCAATCGACACTTCACCAATGTCGAATTCATTGAAGGCAAGAACGAATCTAGTCCTTTTTCGAAATCAACCCAAGATTTCCCAAAAAACCATCAAGAAATCAGGAACAAAATCCCAAATTCAAGCACTGGATTCCTCCTACAACGAGCACACGTTAGACTGAAAACAAAACTCGAATCGATAGAGATCAATCCAGTAAACTAAGAAAGAAGACGATGAGCATGACGTTGAAGAAGACTCATCTTTTTCCAAACTTGGGTAGAGGTATGTTTTGATCGTCTCCATGATCTCAGAAAATTGCTCCCTGGGATTCTCCTCCGATCAACCATGTTCAATCCTTTGACACATCAACGCATGTAGTTCGCGCCATCCAAAGCTTCTAGCTTTAAGAGATCGAGCAGCGACTTCTTGTACCCGATCTCCATGGCGATCACAGTCCAACGGAAATACGTTTCTCACTGTTGGACAATAACCTTGCTGAAACCTGCAACAAACAACAAACTTTCTATAAAGCGTTAGTGGATGTAGGCCGAACTCGTTTATGTGAAGGGGCTAGAGCTGCAGTGAAGCGTGGTATGGAAGCCATTGAATGAGAAACGTATTTGTCCCCGACAGAGGTGTAGATCGTATGGGAGGCAACTTCCCCCAAGGATTTCACCGGCTTCACTCACATGTGCACTCGAGGGAGAGAAGATGGAACTGGAACAGGCGCTCAGAACGGGAAAAGGGTATGAGAAAATAGGAGAGGGAGAAGAGGCAATTGTATTTTGTTGTAGTGACCTTGATATTGTTATCAAATCTCAACAAAGTAAAACCAAACAAGATAAGGTAAATGCGGAATGTAAAAGATGAACACACGAATTGTTAACGAGGTTCGACACGAACTTTGCCTACGTCCCCGCCCAGGGTTATCCAACCCGTAGGATTCAAACACTTCTTATTTCACTTTCCTTGAGCCTAGAACTTCCTAGGAGAACCTCCCTTCTCTTATACAAAGCCTCACCACTTCTATTCTAGCTCTCAACCATACAAGTGAAATAAAAGCGCTCACTACACAGAGTGTGTATGAACGAGTGTGAAACTCTTAGAATAAAACAAATGACTTGTACAATAAAAGTTGTGGTTCTTTCACCTCTCAAAGACTACCCACACTAAGCTTAACGAGAACAAGAGAGAAACTTTTGGGATGAAGAATGCTTTAGAAGACTTGATCGCTTATCAGTGATTGCTTAGTTAATCCTCGTCTTCTGCATACAACTATATAAATAGTCGTTTGTCTCTGATGTCCACTAAAGTGACCATGTTTTTATACTTATTTCTGCTTCTTATTCTATTATTCTGGGATGGGAATATAGCGAATTTATGTAGTTTATGCTTATTTGTAAGAAATAGAGGTCTACATAAGTTTTGGTTTAATATTACAGGATTTGGAGCCATTCCGGGATGAAACGAAGAAGAAAGGACAAGAGTTGCATTTTACTCGAAGTCGACTAAGAACTTACTCGAAGTTGACTACCAGTGAGAGCAGAACCAACTCGAGGAAAGAAGATAAAGGCAACTCAAGCTGCACTTTACTCGATGTCGATTAAGTAACTCGAAGTCGACCAAGGCCAGAAGAACACCCGAGCTCGAGGAAGGAAATGTTGATCTAGAAGACAAGGACAAGCCAACCTTACTCGACGTCGACCAAAGTTGGTCGAAGTCGACCAAGCCTAAAAATCGAGTGAAGACCCAGAATCGAGCATGGAAGCTGAGCCAGGAAGATTCAAGCCGATATCGACTTGACTTAGTCGATATCGAGTAAAAGTTGGTCGGTGTTCACTCTTGGAGCCGAGATCGAGTTGCTGGAGTTGAAGCCGAGAAATGTTGGTCGATATCGAGTAAGCCTACTCGATATCGAGTTGACCACCAGTATCCTATTTCGAGCTAGTCCGAGTCTTGTTAAGGTTCTATCCTGAATCCGATGGAGATATTTCCGAGAGAAGATTCCCAACACATGAAGATTTAGATATTTTTATCTTTTTATTTATCATAAGGGTTGAATAATTAATTACCCTAGGATTTATCTAGTTTTACTTATTTAGATAGATTTCTTTCCTAGTAGAGTTTTATCTTTTGAAAGTAGATATAATTTCCTTCCTTGATTAGCAAGGATTGGAAGCCTATAAATAAAGCCTATAGGGCTGATTCAATCATAGATTCAATTCCAAGCTAGAGGTAGAGAGAGAGAGATAGAGAGAGAGAGAGAGAGATGAGGCCAAGAGGAGTTTGTGAAGCGAGAATTGACTCCCTTTGGTTGTAAGATCTATTTAGTTTTATTAATGCAAGTTTATTTCCTTTTATTATTGGTGTCTTTAATTATAATGAAGAGCGAGTATTTCACCCACTTCTAGGGGTGGGGCGAGCCCAACGATAGCCCTGCATGTTTGAGGTTAAAGATCCGACCTTTATCATTGTTTTGAGCATCTACTACCTTTTATGTGTTTATTACCTATTCAATAGAGATCCATGCTAACAACTTGGATTATAAACATAAAATTGGTAGATACAATTAGGGTTACTTGAAAGAGTTGTCCAATTGTTGGAAAAGGGGAAAGCTTGATCGTTCGATGCGATTTGCATGATTATCGTTATTCATCTTGCCTTATACATGTTTGGTTATTGTCGTTGCAAACCCCGATCTTGGAAGTTTTCTTTCACATAGTTTATTCCGAATCTGAAAAGCTTTGTTCGTTATTTTATTTTTACTGTTTCTGCTCGACTTCGACCACCCCTTGGTCGACTTCGACTAGTGATCCTCGATCGAGCAAAGATTATTGTTGCTTCTGTCTCTGTAGGAACTCAAAGTCGACCATGCTTACTCGACTACGACCATTTCCTCGACATCGAGTTGGTTACTTGAGATCGACAAAAACTTCAGCGTCTTCTGCTTGCTCGGATTCTACTTGTCTAGCCCCTGTTGACTACCCTTAGTCGTGGTCGAGCACCCTGAAGTCGATTTCTGCCCGTGAGATTCTTCCTGCTGCCTGAGATCCGTTGACACGCTTCCTCGATGATCGGTCCTGACTTCCTGTTGCTACATCGGGAGGAAGTCTTGTAATCATTTGCGTGGGCATAATCCGGTTTGATTTATATTCTTATTTATTAAACTCGATTTCCTCTTACAACAGTCTCCAAGGCTGAGAGAGAGGACCGTTGAATTTGAATTCCTTCCAAAATGATTCTTTCCATAATATTCCTTCAAAGGGGCGTTCCTCATGATCAAGATAGAATCGGAAATCCTTGATTCTCATGGATGATTAATCCTATTTCCCAAAAACATATTTAACAAGAATGAAAAGTGTATATATGGAATAAAGATATCTCACAAGGAATGTGAGCCCAATACTTCAGATACACAAACCCATGCATATTCGTCCCATCTCTTATAAAGAGTCTTGCAATTTAGCTTAAACAAGCATACCCAACATAATATGAACGAGTTAAGGTATTCAAGGTGCAAACAAACTTAGTCTCAGTTTCAAAACCTTGAAACCAAGACATTGTTTTGTCTTTCATCGTCCTTTGATATGACCTGCAGGTTAGTAGCTCAAGCTCAAGGTCTTACAATCAAGGTGGAGTCTTCAATCTCCCCCTTGATGGAAGACAAAACATGATTAAGAATATGTATCATAAAGATATAACTATTAAGTAGTGCATAAAATGTTTAGACCAAAGTTTCAACCTTCCAAAAACCCGCAAAACCATCCAAAAGCTGTCAACCAAATCATTCTCCCCCTTTTTGTCTTCCAACAAAATAGGTAGAGACCAAAAGTTATGAAATCACATATCAAAGTTTAAGCAGATAGAGAGAGATGAAGGTTTTTAAAATGGATGGAGAGAGATAGAGAGCATAATTATATCAAGGCCTTGAAGAGGAGGCACCACCAGTGGACTTCTTCTTCCTTTTGATGTAGGTCTTGGTGGGCGCTGCTGAGGTAGAGGGTTCTGCAGTAGTGTGAGCAGCTAATGTAGAGGGTTCGAGAGTAGATGGCTCAGCTTGCTCAGGGGGAACTTTAGCCGGTCCTTCCTCCTACCACTCCTCAAAGGTGGGGTACTGCTTGTTTGGCCCAATGTACTTCCTGCGCACCTTGTCTCTGCACTTCTTCATCCATTTGTCAATGACATCCATTGTGATCTTGTCTTTTTCCATTCTTGCTACCTGCTTCTGCCTTTCTACATCTCTCACAATCAAGGATGACGTTTTCAGCTTTCTACCTGATGTGGTCAGCAGTTTCTTCATCCAGGGGCATAATAGAGCCAATAGCTGTGAAGGTAAGGGCATTTAGCAGCATCATCTGATCAAATTTTTGCAATTCATGATCGATAGCAGCTCATGGGTGTTATCCTGTCTTGACACAATATCTGTCCACATTCTCCTCATGTCCATCCTAAGGTCTTGAACATCAGTCTCGAAAGCAGAAATCCGATCTTTTGAGGTACCTTGATCAAGAGAAGTTGTTCCATTGCCTTCCTTCTTCAACACCCATTGTCCCCTTTAATTTCTAGCAATCCCGAGGCGTTCTAGGTAAGCTTCGCCAATTATGCCACTGTAAATCTGTTTTTCTTTTGTAGATGTATCGGCATCAAAAGCTTTGAAGATTTTAGGAATGATATTGGCATATGGTATGGGCAGAGGTCGGGAGGAGGCAGCATGGAGCATATAATTGATCATGAGATAGGGAAGGTTGGGCTCACAACCGCTCATGATAAGATATAGGATTTCCAGAAGGCTTTTAGTGACCAGATCCCTGGAATTGACTCGAGGGAAAATGCAACGAGCAAGGATTGCAAAGATCAGTTTGGGTTGCATTTTGAGGATGGTATGGGGTGGTTTGTGGGTATAGGAGGAATCAGGAGGGGCATTGAGAAAGAACTCTTTTCTGGAAAGATTGACGCAATCGATTCTTAACCTTAGTGACGAGGGTTAGGGTTCCTTTGATCCGATGAGCGGTCATGTTGGCATAGAACAACTGGGTGAGACGGGGGTAAGCAAAATCTCCAGGATTGAGAATAGACCAGAGACAAGAAGATTTTAAGAGGGAAATGCAGGCCGAGGGCATGGATTCGAGCAATTTGATGTCAACAACATCACAAAAGCATAGCCGGCGGTGTCCAAAACCCTGTTCCCAGGATTTGGCCACGTCGGAGGAGACAAACCAATTGGCAGAAATTTTAGAAGTTACCTGTCGGGGGCGAGTAGGTGCCGGATGAGCCACTGGTGTGTTCTTAGATTTCCTGATCAACGGAGTTGGTGAAGAGGATTTTGAATCCTCTAAGCTTTCTTCCGGGGAAGAGCATGCCCGTTTCCTTTTGTTGGGAGTCATCTTGTAGCGCTTGGATAGGGGAGCAGCCGGGGAGTAGCCGTCTTCTTGGAAGCCATTGATACAGAGTGATTTTGGAAGAGGAGAGAAAGTCTTGAAAGAGGAGAGGAGATCAGTGAATGGAGTGGAGAGAGATCGATGAAGTGACAGAGAAGAGGAGGGTTTTAATAGCCGTACTAAGAAGCCCAAACGCCACACTCCCCTTTTTTTTTTAAAAAAAGTACACTTCATTTAATCCAAAACCGCATAAACATTGAATAGAAAAGGGATATTTTTAGAAGGATCAAATATTTTCGGAAAGGGAAGGAGTAGCATTTAACTTAGGAAATAATATTCAAAGTTTTAGGACAAATTTTTTAAAAAAGAATACAAATTGAAAAAGGGCAAGGATTTTCTCAAAAAGAAAATTCTGTCAATATCTAAAAAGATATTAACAAGAATTTTGCTCTAAAAATTAATATAATTCGGGTTTTTGGTTCTCTCACGACCATATGATATCAAGGTCTTGAGATAACAATCGAATATGCATTTCATAAGGGGGTGTTGCTCCCCCTAAGAAAATGCTTCTCTGTTGAGCATACCAAGTTCCAGTGTAATGAAGTTCAAACAATCTTCAGGCAACGGCTTGGTGAAAATGTCACTAATTGGAACTCAGTGGAGATGAAGGAAATAGATACATCACCTTTCTCCACATGGTCTCTAATGAAATGATGTCTCACATCAATATGCTTTGTTCTCGAATGTCGCCGACAAGAGGAAAACCTGTCGTTGTTCTTGCCAAAGAATACTCAAACTCACAACAAGTATAGTGTGTAAGCAAGAGATCGATCCACAGGGAAATCTATTCAATTCAAGTATCAATTATAATCGCTAGTAAGAATATGGGGGGTTTTTGGGTGTGAAAAAGGTCCGCCTTTTATCAAAGCGGAAGTAAGCAAACAAAGGAAATTGGTTTTATAATGCAGTGGAGAGAAATAGGTTCACCTACAATTTATCACTTCAAT
This sequence comes from Persicaria tinctoria, assembly GCA_037127255.1. NCBI lineage: Eukaryota > Viridiplantae > Streptophyta > Magnoliopsida > Caryophyllales > Polygonaceae > Persicaria > Persicaria tinctoria. The sequence continues at coordinate 35,180,822 of JBANSL010000015.1, read as the reverse complement.
TGATGAATTCGATCCTTGTTTCAGCCTCTAGTCCTTTTCTTTTCCTATCAATGTCCTTGTCCAGATCTTAGGTAAATTACTAGTCCTACGAGTTCTAGCAACCCTTATCTCTAAATAACCCTAACACGGTTAAGATTTAACCTAGAGATAGCATTAAGAATATGAATTAACCAAGGTACATGCAATATCAAGCTACGAGTCGATATTTAACATATATTCAACTTTCTACACATCCAATTAATCATACGAGTCCTAAAGGGATATGATTGCCACTTGGGTTAAGGTTCGCTACGAGGAATCTACAAAACCCTAGCAATTGAATGAATCTACTCTAACTAGTCGGCCAGGCCAGAGAGAATAAAACACATTCAAGCAATTAAGCACAAAGAAGTCAAAACATTGCAATAGGAATAAGAACTAGATTAAGAAACTCACAATTCAACAATCAAATATCCAAACTGTAGGCGAAACCTCGAGAGTTTAGTTGCTTCTGCTCAACGGCGCTCTCAACAATGGAATAATGTGCATAAGGTCAATGAAATAATAAACTAGAAAAATCTTATAAAGCCTCTAACAAGTCGGCCTAAAAATAAAACAAAAACCCTAATTAAAGTCCAAATTTGAACGGCGTGTTTCTGCGAGGGCCGTAGGGCAGCCAACCCAGGCCGCGGAGCGGCTGGCGATCAGCGAAATCGCCCATCAGAGGTTCGGGCCGCGGGGCGGCTTTTACTGTTCACAGTGATTTTTCAGTTTCCAATTTGGTCTCGATGTCAACACAAAAGTTGTAGATCTCGAAGAGAGCTTTCCAACGCATAACCGAGGCCTCCAGAAAGTGCGAAACAAGTTCAGCATGTCTGGCGACAACTTTTGATGACTTGTTATTCACTTAGGCTCTCGAAATTCGACTCTGCTCCCGTGTTCTTCACTTTTCTTCCTCAACTTGAATCTTCCTTCATCCAAGAGTCTCCTAATTCCTCATCGGATCCAGATTTACCTGAAATTAACCATAAAATTGCATAGATTTCGACTCTTCCAACACCACAGGTAAACATGTAATTGTAACTAAAATATGCACTATTCACAACTAAATTATGCTAAATGCATTCTATTATGCAACACTAAATATGCTCTATCAGCCGCACATGATTCTTAGTGATTGAGATTGCACTAGTATTGTCACATTTGTTAGGGATACCTTTTAGTTCAATGCCAAGATCTCGGAGTTGTTGTGATATCCATAGAATCTATGAACAACAAGCTCATGTAGCTATGTATTCAACTTCAGTTGTAGATAATGCAACTGAGTTCTATTTCTTTGAATGCCAGCTAATCAAGGATGAGCCAAGAAGTTGACTGCATTCAGATGTACTTTTCCTATCCACCTTATATCCTGCAAAATTTGCATCTGAATAGCCTGTTAAATGAAAGTTGTTCTGCTTGGGATATCAGAGACCAAGATCTTGAGACCCATTTAAGTATCTGAAGATTCTCTTTAAAGCAATGAGGTGAGATTCTTTAGGGTTAGCTTGGAACCGAGCACACATATATACAATGAACATAATGTTAGGTTTACTAGCAGTAAGGTAAAAGAGTGAACCAATCATACCTCTGTACTCCTTTTGGTTCACAGTCATACCATTCTTGTCCTGATTGCGGGAAAGTGTTGAACTCATAGGAGTTTTTGCTGCTTTAGATTGGTCCATGTTGTATTTCTTGAGCAAGTCCCTGGTATATTTCCTTTGATTTAGAAAGATCCCATTCTTTGTCCGATGAACTTGTAGATCGAGGAAGAAGTTCAGTTCTCCCATGAGGCTCATTTTAAATTCCAGGAACATTATCTCATAAAATTCTTGCAAAGGGAGTTATTAGTAGCACCAAATAGTATATTATCAACATATATTTGAACAGCCAAAAGAATATTTCCACGGGTCTTGATGAAGAGAGTTTTGTAGATCAATCCTCTTTGAAAACCATTTTCAAGAAGGTACTTAGACAATCTCTCATACCAAGGTCTAAGGGCTTGCTTAAGACCATAGAGAGCTTTGTCCAATTTATAAACATGATTAGGAAATTCTTCGCTTTCAAAACCAGGAGGTTGAGCAACATAAACTTCCTCTTCCAAGACCCCATTTAGAAATGCACATTTGACGTCCATTTGAAATAACTTAATCCCCATAAAAGATGCAAAAGCAAGTAATATACGTATAGCTTCTAACCTTGCTACGGGAGCAAAAGTCTCCTCGTAGTCTATACCTTCTTCCTAATTGTAGCCTTGAGCAACAAGCCTTGCTTTGTTTCGAATGATCTTGCCTTCTTCATCCAATTTATTTCTGAACACCCATCGAATCCTAATGATTGATTGGTGCTTTGGTTTGGGTTGAGAGGTCCACACCTTAATCCTTTCAAACTCATTTAGCTCACTTTGCATAGTTGTGATCGAGTCCGAGCACTTGAGTGCTCCAGCAGGAGTTTTTGGTTCTACAAGAGAAACAAAGGCATAGAAAGTACATAGATTTTTTAATCTAGATTGAGTTTGTATACCGAAGGATGGATCTGATATGATGTTTTGAGCTGAGTGTGAAGGGGCATGTTTGAACTTTTGTTGCTTTGAGCCTTGATCATTCATGACAGCAGCATGTTTCTCCTCAGGGTCTTGAGAGACGGTTTGTGAGTTGGATTCCTCATTGCTTGGGTTGATCACATCCAGACTCTGTAATTGCTTCTCAAGGTCTTGAGACAACTCATTTGTATCTTGAATTTGCTCTTACATGTTGCGTTCTTTGTCCTTCTTGTTTTCATATTTGTTTTCTTCTTTTCCATCAGAGTCATGGTGATTTATATTGAGATCTGCAAAACTTTCACTCAACACATCATTATTGCTTTCGTCGAATACCACATTGATACTCTCCTCAACGATTTTGGTGCGCTTGTTATAAATTCTATAAGCGTTGTGTTGAGAAAGGAAATCGAGAGTGCAAACAGAATGTAATTAAAGTAAAGCAAACCGATTGAATCCCAGCAAATAATGTTCAAGACTCCCTCCCGATGCAGCAAGAGAAAGTCAGGGTCGATCCTCGAGGAAGCTGGTCAACGGATCCTAGACAACGCTGAAATCTCACGGACAGAAGTCGACTTACAGGTTGCTCGATCTCGACTAGGGTTTAGTCAACAGAAGATCGGACAAGTCGATTCACGCAGCAGCAGTCACTGGATTGTTGTCGATATCGAGCAGTTTTACTCGATATCGAGTAAACTTGTCGACGTCGAGGAGTTTCTTGGTCGAGTTCTTGCAGTTCAGAAGCTATGACGATCTGGGATCGAAGGTCAGTAGTCAATATCAACCAAAGTTGGCCGAGATCGAGGAGAACAGAAAGTAAAGAACACGCAAACTTTGAATCGTAACTTGATGAATGAAAGAGAACTTCCAGGATTAGGGTTTGCGACAACGATTACCATGAAAGCGGAATATAAATCATAAAAGGTGGTGACTTTATCGATAAAGGAGAAGGCTTTCACCTAATCCGACAAGTAGGAATATAAATCTCGCGACAAATAACCCTAATTGCATCTATTCCTTTTCATAATCAGAATTTATAATCTTTCGAATAGAAATCCTAATTACTACCCAAGTTTCACAACATGAGTTCTTCAATTTCTCAATCAAAGATGAAGCACATAGGGAATAGATTAAGATAACGACAAAATACCTCCTTTTGCAATCGCTAATCCACCAACATGGCTCTCGTTGTGCTCACCCCAACCCTAGAAGTAGGTGGTCTACTCGCGCCTCATCGCAATTGCAGACATTGATGTAAAAGAAATAACTTGCATTAACTAAATTCAAAGTCTTTACAATCCCGGCACTAAACTTTCGCAGAATGCCAAAACCCTAAAACCTTTGAACTCCTAAAACTCTATGTCTAATTGTATCTCTGAAATTGAATGAATAAAAACTCGGCCCCATGTGCTTTATTTATAGGGCTTAATCCTTGCTACTCAAGGAAAGCAATCTATACCTATATCTAATGATAAAACTTAAATAAGGATAAAACATTAATTCTTAAAGGAATATCTAAAATATCTCTTTATCTTCTTGACATAAGTGGAAAATCTTTCCTCCATGGATAAATCCTTGATAGACTTGATAAAACTTGATAGAACTCGGACATCTCACAACCCAACAAGCCAACTCGTGATCGCGCAGGCCCAACAGCGTCGCAGCCTAGGAAAGTTTTACTCGATATCGAGTAATTTCCTCGATATCGAGGAGAGGAGTTGTCGACTGGGCTTCACTGGCTTGCTCTAGTAACTGGTCCTCGACGTGGCTCGGACAAGTGCTTCTGGGCTTACTCGACATCGAGGAATTTCCTCGATATCGAGAAGAAATGTCTCGTTGACTTCACTGTCTGACTTTCTCGAGCAACGTACCTCTCCCCGACCTGGCTCGGATAAGTGATCTGTTTTACTCGACATCGAAGAATTTCCTCGATGTCAAGTAGAATGTTGCTCTATATCGGCTTGTCTGGTCAACTCGAGCAGCTCTCCTCGGCTCCTCGATCAAACTTTTCCTCGAGCAGGTTCTGGCTCACATCATTTGTCGATATCGAGTAGTTTACTCGATATCGAGTAATGTCCTGAACTCGAGTTGGCTTCGTCTTCAGTTCCTCGATCAGCTCCTACTCGACTAGTGCTCTACTTCACCATTTTTGTCGATATCGAGGAAAAGTGTTCGATATCGAGTAACGTTCAGTCCCCGTCTTTGCTTCTTGGTTTTGTCCCGAAATGGCTCCAAATTCTGCAATATTAAACCAAAACTTATGTAGACCTCTATTTCTTGTAAATAAGCATATACTACATGAATTCAACATATTCCCAACCCGAAATATGTAAAGTATATAAAATATGGAGCTAAAATGTGCATAAAAACATGGCTATTTTAGTGGACATCACTTTGTTATTTGAAGAATAACCAAGAAATATATCTTCTTCACTATGAGCATCAAACTTCGAAAGGTTATATTTGCCATTATTATGAACAAAGAAAGTACATCCAAAGCGTTTGAAGTACGAAATGTTAGGCTTTCTTTCTTTAAAAAGTTCATAAGGAGTTTTCTTCAAAATGGGACGAATTAAACAACGGTTCAAAATATAACTAGCTGCATGTATTAACAGCCTCGACCCAATAATGTTTTGGCAAACCATTTTCTAAAAGCATTGTCCTAGACATGTCTTCTAGGGTGCGGTTCTTTCGTTCCACAACCCCGTTTTGTAGAAGTGTTCTAGGAGCTGAAAAATTGTGTGAAATACCATATTTAGCACAAAACAAATCAAATTTGAGTTGATCAAATTCTCTACCATGATCACTCCGAATGGAGATGATTGGTTGGTTTTTCAAGGTCTGCAACTCCTTACAATGTTTAGAAAACTCGAACAAAGCCTCTGATTTTTCTCTTAAAAAGGAAATCCATGTAAAACGAGAGAAATCATCAATAATAACCAAGATGTATTGTTTTCCCTTAGGAGATTTAACATGCATAGGACCATGCAAATCCATATGTGATAATTCAAGAGGGCGAGAGGAACTTAAAATCTTTTTGGGTTTGAATGAACTTCGGGTTTGTTTACCTCTTCTACAAGCATTGCATAGTTCCTCGCTTTTGAAGTTTAGGTCAGGTAATCCTCTTACTAGGTCTCTTGATTTCAGCTGATTGAGGTTGTGCATACTTACGTGACCTAACCTTCTATGCCAGAGACTTGGGTCATCTGTCAATGCCTTGAGACATTTGAGATTTGTACTTGCAATTTGGTTTGCATTTACTGCATATTTATTATTATGCATGTGAGCTACGAGGATCAAGTCTTCAGTCTCTTCATTTCTGACTTCACACTTGTGTCTGTCAAAGCCAAGTTTGTTTCCCTTGTCACATAGCTGAAAAACACTTAAGAGATTATATTTTAATCCATCAACAAGATATACGTCCTTGATGCAGCTATTGGAATTACTACCAATGTTACCTATACGGATAATATTATACTTTCCTTTATCACCAAGAGTGAATGTTCCAGTGGTTTGCTCTTTAAGATTTAAAAAAAAAGAGATTTTTTCCCACACATGTGCCGAGAGCATCCACTATACATGATCCATTTTGGCTCCTTTTTCTTGGTGATATCCTGCAAAACAAACATCATCCTTTCAGGCTAGACCAATAAACAGATTTGGATTCATTATGAGGATAGACCATGTTGGGTAGTCTAGTCCCTTTTGGAACCCAAACTTGTCTTATTGGTTCGTTTAAGCGAACTGGGAATGTATTTCTAATGATGTGGGGATCCCTCCTTCTGTACGAACAGGTTTCCTTCACATGTCCTTTCTTACAGCAGTAAAAACAAGTAGGTGAACGCCAATTTCGTTTTGCTTTAACGAAAGTGGTATTGTTTTTTATAGGAATTTTTTTTATTGTAGCCAATACAACTTTTATAAATTGATAATTGTTGTTCACCTAACATCTTATCAAGATTTGCCTTAGATCTTGGGAATTGTATGAGTGATGCATGCTAGTCTTGGCACTTATCAGTTAGCTTAACCTTCTCTTTCTCTAAAACATCATTTCGAAGCTTTAGAGAGGAGAGGTTTTGCTTGATACCAGAATTTTCTAATGTCAAAGTCTTGAGTTTAATGTCAAGAGTCGACTGAGTAGCTTCAAGATTTTTTATTTCCAGCAACATATCACTTATGCATTTCTGTTGATCCTTCATCTTTTCTTTTAAGATGTTGATTTTAATGTTGTAAGTTTCTTCATTAGAGATCATATTCTTCAAAAATTCTGAAAGAGTATCAGGAGGACTAGACATTACCTCAAGAGCTTGAACTCAATATTCCTTATGCTCAGCCATAAGACAGAGATTTGCCTGACCTTCTTCCGAATCTAAGTCACTTGAGGAATTTGAGTCGCTCCAAGTGGCTAGCATAGCTTTCTTCTTTTGGTCATTTCTCCTGAATTTGTCTCTTTTCTTCATAGGACATTCTTTCACGAGATGATCTGTTTCACCACACTCAAAGCAAGTTAGTACTTTTGGTTCTTTTGAGGAGTTAGAGGATTTACCCGTGAACTTAGACGATTCGGCATTATCTCTATAGAGAATTGTTTTTTCATCTTTAGAATTCGCGCTAGTCCTTGAGTAATGAGAGCGAAGGGATTGTCATCGTCGTCACTTTCATCATCATCCGATTGTGTTTCTTCCTTCTTCTCTTTGAGGGCAAGGTTATTTGTTGTTGAGGGAACTTCCCCATCTTGTTCTTTCAATATCATCTCATGGGTAATAAGTTTTCCAAGAATGTCATCCAATGGCAGTGTGGTAAGATCTTGAGCTTCCTCAATTACAGTAACCTTAGGACCCCACTTGGATTTTGGAAGGCTCCTAAGAACCTTCCTTACCTTCTCGGTATTAGAGAAAGTCTTAACAAGTGAGTTGAGGTTAATCATAATTTGAGTGAATCTCGTAAACATCTCCTTCACTGATTCATCAGGATTCATTTTGAAAAGCTCGTACTGTATGAGAAAGATATTGATCTTGCTTTCTTTGACTTTGACCGGTGCCTTCGTAAGTGACTACTAGCTTGTCCCATATTTCCTTGGCACTCTTGAAAGAGGAAACATGGTTAAACTTGTTAGCATTGAGAGCACAATATAACAGATTTATAGCTTTAAAATTGTTAGTGACGTTTTCCAAATCTGTTTGAGTATATTCAGATTCAGGCTTCTCGACTTCTTTTCCAGCAGTGTTAGTCTTCATTGGAAAGCATGTTCCCTTCTAAACCAAGTCCCATAGATCTAGGTCTTCATCAACAATGAACATCTGCATCAAAGATCTCCAATGAACAAAGTTATTGCCACAGAAAAGGAGAGGTCAGTTGGTTGATCTCCCTTGGGGAAATCCTCCATCACCTATGGTAGACATGATAAAACTCACAAGATTGTTAAATCAAACAGTGAGCCAAGCTCTGATACTAATTGAAGAGTCTATAAGGCGATGAATAATACTCTAGAGGGGGGGGATGGTTAGAGTATGCTAGATTTTTGCAGAACAAAAACTCTTAATAAGATTTTCAAACCAACTTGTGAAGACCTTGATATTGTTATCAAATCTCAACAAAGTAAAACCAAACAAGATAAGGTAAATGCGGAATGTAAAAGATGAACACACAAATTGTTAACGAGTTTCGACACGAACTTGGCTTACTTGTATTATCCTGCTGTTCTGCATCTTCAAGTAAGTTCCCTAGGGGGCTTACTCAGGTTGGACATTCATGCCTGTTGTTGCATTTTATGTTAGGTGTTGCATATGCATAAAAGCATGTCATGTAGTATCCTGTTTAGGTTGCACTAATTGAATGAGCATCTGCTTACTTATTGCGTTTGAAACAGAACGGTCGTTATCTGTGATAGTCCTAGAGTCTTTGCTAGGGTCATAGGGTAGCCCAGCCTCATCGGGTATCCTGAGTCAATCGAGTCATGAACTTCCTTATATTATGAGATGCCTGCGGGCTTTATTGTGGAGCGGGTTAGGCATGCGTGTCGCCCGATTATGATGGAATGCATTCACGAGTTGGCCAGTCTCCGCCCTATCGGAAGGGGGTGTAGGTAGGAGAGGGATATGCCATTTGGCATTGTCTTGGGCCCTTTACCGTATTTCTGCACATTATTATACCTAGGGGCATGCTAGTGTGTTTGACATTCGTAATGCATTAGAGCATCTTTATTAGGTATAGCACATACTATGTGGCCTCAGCGAGGACTGCCGGTCCCGCATGAGTGGCTCGATCTGACTCCTTTCCCCATTCTTTTTTTAAAGGTATTTTCTGCAGAATTTGAGTGTTCGATGTCTATATGACGGGGTTCTTTTTGGCGAATCGAAGAACCTAGTTAATTCTCTAACTTGGTTTAAATGGTAATCATTCGCTTATGTTTTGGTTGTGACCCGGCTCTGCCGTGACATTTTGTATCTTAACTTTGCTTCCGCTTTACTTTCATTTGAATTGAATTTCGCGACATAGTATTAAGATAGGTTAAGGGTACCCAACGACCCTTCGAGGTTTTTATGGTTTGAAATCCCTCTTTCTACTAATCTTAAATGAGTTTGAAACCTCGACCCGTACCTGGATTGCAAGATCCGAACAAGGGTTTTTATCCCTTGAAACGTAACCCGAAAATCATAATTCTGGGCCGTTACAAAGATGGTATCAGAGCTGAGGTTGTGCAATTCGGGTACACAAGGGTCGAGTGTATGTTTTGGAAAACCGCCCATGAATTTCAAATGATTTGAAAGTGTTTTAAAGGGGCAAAATGAAGTTAAGATGCCTAACCGAAATTGGACTAAGTAATGAACTCGACTTGTAATAAAAGAGGAAAACCGACTAAACGGGGACACGAGTGGGTAGTAAAGGCGCTAGATCACCCCTATTGGGTGTAGTTGGGAACGGTAGGCAAAATACTAGCTTGCTCTTTACAGAGGGTCCGGAAGACTCCAATGAGATTGCACCAAGGTGGTTGGAGTGGCGAGTTAGGTAGGATCGCGAGGTTTTTGCCCCTCCGGTCTGTCGGTCCTCGAAGAGCGACATTAGATAGCTTGATGTGCTTTATATATTTAGCCTGAGCACGATTTCCCTTGAACATGGTCATTATAATTGTCATTGACTTATTCTATGCTGAGTGCTTGATATGCTAAAGTTTGATTGGTATACCTAACAATTAAATGTGTATTGACTGATCTGTGCAAAGAGGGTAGTGGGAGCACCCTTGTTTCTGTGTGGTCTAACCCAGCTTGTGTGGAACAACCCCTTCCACTATGTTAACCCCTTGACGGTCCTATCTAGCCTTTTCCCGGATGTCAGTGTCTTCCATGGGAAATTGGGTTGGTAAACACATTGTGTCGGGAATCATGGTTGGATGTTAAGTTTGTCTGAGTGAGTATTGGAAATTCTGGATGTCACTTTGAGTCAGAAGCAAGGTGTTTTTGGGGCTGTCCTTCCTTATTCTTATCAACCAATGTCTTTTTGCCATGACGAGTCGTATCGGAGTCCCACGGGAAAGAGGGGTGATGAGTTGGTTGGGAAAAGTCAATGATTGCCCTTAGGGATCCCTGTCCGATTGTAATTGTGACTCTCTCTGAATTGCATGACATAGTTCTGTAATCCTTGGCATGTACCCTGCGAATGAAAATTGGTAAAAAGCTACTCATGTTGTTGCATCTATTATTGGTTACATTACTTAGGTCTTGTGTTATGTCTTGGCCTATTGATCGTAGGATTGAATGGGAGTGTGAGCTGCATGAAATGAATCTGCATGATTTTACTCTACTAGGTTCATGATAGTGTGATCAACTCCCCTTTGTATGAATGTTTGTAGATGACTGTCTTAGCATGTTGGGTGCTGACGTGTCAATGCTTTCCTTTCGTGACAAGAATCTATAGCACGCCCATCTATTTTTATTCGTCAATTGACTATTGTTGATGATTCTGCAAGTTAATATTGTTGTGTGATTACGTGCATAGGATGGAGAATATGTGGTATAATTGAGCTTTAATGAATGCATATTTTGTCATGTTATGTGTTGATCTGCACTCATGCCCCGTATTCTAATCGTATTGCCCATTACTTGGACTTGTATTATGCATCGCTGAACTTTTCTCATGCTTCTATATCGTGGAATATGATTGAGTGATTTCTTATGCATCGTCATGATTAGTTGCATGCATGTATCGTACGTTATATTGAGCTTCTAGCATCATGTAGGGTCCTCGGTTGTGACTTGTGCGAACTTGTATCTTGCCTACGTTGTTGCTGATTCCTTCTTGAGCTAGGTCCCTGATAGTGTGGTCCTTCCCTCTTATTATCTTAACATGTCTTACTCATGCAAGTTAATTGATGTTGAATTCGATGATTGATTTGTTTTCCGTTATGGTTAATCGTAGCATGCTTACATGTTGTCGCTCGGTAGTGTTCCCCTAATGCTCCATGATATCCTCTCGTGCTTGCATACATGTATGACTTGGCACCTCGCATAATCACACACCACGCTTATCATGTCTTTAGTTACGTAGGACGCATGAATGTTAGAATGAATCTAGTCGAGTTATCTTGATTATGTGCATGTTCGATATGTGCCAGTAGTGTTCTGTAGGGCTTAATTATGATTCCCAATATGACTCGCTAAATGATCACGTGTCATACTTGACCTATTATATGATCATTGTGTTAGATGAGATAGTTACTATGTTACTCTTATATGTTCTCGTATGATGCATACACCAAGCTCGTGCATTGTTCATATATGTGACAATTGTGATACCCATTAAATCATGCATATCTTGTTTAAGTTGCTAGGCATATCGACTTTCATGGGATAATAAACTGCTATCTTGTCTCGCATGCATCCGTGTAGCACTCGAATATGTCTTTTTGGAATGAATACGTATGTCGTGCTCCTTGATATAGGTACATGTTAGAGTAGATTAATATTATTGATATGCCCCATGATGAATTTGTGTCTGCTTGTCACAATTGCAACCTAATAGACTTTCATAAGGGCGTCGTTGTTATTCCCGGGTCGAAGTTTTGTCTCTAGTTGTCGTCTTAGTATTGGTCCGTGGTTGTTTCCGATAGGAACTTTCGGTTGTCTTCTCTTGTCACTCCCCTATCTCCGCTAACTTGGACCCTATGCGATACATTCAACGAGCGACCGCATGGAAGAGGAAACGAAAAGTTAGATAGCGATAGAGAAGTGCAGCGGAAGCTTGGACCCATAACCCACGGGCCTCAAGATCAATGATATCGGCGGAACGAGCACGCATCGAGAATTGCGGATACTGAGTACGATATGACTTGCAAGCGGGAGTGTTCTCCGTTTGAATTGCTAACCCTTTTGAATTTATTGACGATGATATTGCACTGCCCTAGTGATGAGATTTACGTGTTGATGTGTTGACTTGATGATGACTGTTGCCTGATTGCCTGTTGCCTATGATGATATGATTTGATGACTTGTAGATCTCGTGTACCATGGTGTCTTGACGTGTTGCTACTCTAAGTCGCTAAACGTGATTGAATTCCTTTGCTTGTAAAATGTGAACTATATATGCTAAGAAGCCTGAATTGTATCTGATAAAGTTATAATGCAACATGTTAGCTTGACTTGATTATGTTCATATATGATGTTTGCGGTGGTTATTGAGTATGATGGTAAACTGAGACTTGTTGAACCCATGATGTTATGTTTATGAATGCTAGTTGCATGATGTAGACCTTATGTTTGATGATTTTCATGATTGCTTCTTCCTTAAACCTGTGGGTGAGGTCATTTGGTAGCGTGGTTGGAGAGTGCTGAAAGAATATCGATGGTGTTACGAGGTGAGTCGCGAGAGAGGGATCCATGTGGTTAGCAGGGTATGATGCTTGTGATGTCTTGAGTAGTATATGAAGCGTGGGGAATGGCTTTTGAGAGTATTGAGGATATAGTATTAGAGGGTTCTCGGGTGTGAAGTTAGAGATAGGAGTTGGGTTCTTAGAGGTGGATGGTGTGTGGGAGTGCTTGATGGAATGAGGGGTGAGATTTGAGCATCGGGATGAATTGAGATTTCTTTGGGAAATTTTTTCTGAGATGACGTTGTCGAGTCTAGAAGAGGATTAGTCTTGGGTTGAGAGTGGAGATGGGCGAGTGGAGATTTTGTTTTATTTTGGTTGGTGATGATGTGAGGATCTTCTTGATATTGTGATTTATTAAGATATGCTTGCATGATAATTAGATAACGACCATGATGAATCTGATACAGAATGATATTACTTGTTGTTATGCAATATTGAAATCTAGTTGGTAGTGACAAATGTTATCATGATATATTGCTGCTCTGCTATGTTGTTTTAGGAGCATGTTAGGATGTGTTGTGATATGATATACGAGATAATGATGTGTTATTATGTGAAAGTGTGATGTTATGTTATGGGGTGAAAGCATGATGTTATATTATGTGATAGTAAATATAATGTTGTATTATACGTTTAGCAAGCATGCTTATGGATATGTTGCATCACGAATATGGCTTTCAAAATGAATATGATTTATATAAATGAGATAATGATGTCTGATTACCAAATGATCGCTATATGGCTTTGTGATGAGTTAAGATGATGTCTGGTGAGTATGCTGACATTCGATGATTGATATGCTGCTTGACCTCCCCTTTTGCTGAATCTTAATGGCATGATTTTATTGTGTTGACGTGTTGACAATGAGTTTTGGTTCGTTGCCTCTATGATGAGGTGATACTTTTATGACTTTTGATGTGATGTCGAGACGTTTATTATGATTTTGTTATGTGGTTGAGATGCATATTATGACCCATAGTAGGATGTAGAGATTTTGATGTGACCTTGTGGCACTGTGTTGGCATGTATATGTTTGAGACTTGTCATATGATGTACTGATTGGAGATTGGTTGGTTATTTGGTTATGCATTTCTTATGGCTAGCTTGTGAAGCTTGCTTGAATTGAGACTGATAACTTGTTTTGATTCTGGAAATTAGGAAGAGAATATGGGATTAGCCCTTAGAGGTGGATGATTCCACCTCCGAGCTTCTGAAATTGATTGATTGTTATGCGGGAAACTGATTTGGTTTTGGAAGATTTTGACGAAATTTTGATCGAAAGGATTTTACTTGTTTTGGTGTAAAGTTGTTTGGTTAAACGTCTTATTTGAAGATTTTGAGCGGTTCGAAAATGAATTACTTGGAATTTTAAAGAATAAACGTTACCAAGAATTTCGATGATTTTGAGGTTAATCTTTTTCAATTGCGGAATTCCTTTTGAAACTTTTCAACCCGGGCTTATATTATAACGTCTCACGAAGTGGATACAAGCATTTTATAGGGGCGCATATAGAATGCTTGCTAAGACCTAGTAGGGGCGCTATAGTTGCTTTCGAGTTATGATATAACCGAAAGGTCAAGGTAAGGGTGTGATAGGGGCCCATATCGCATACTTACTACGACCAATTTGAAATATTATGATCATGTCGAGGGTACTGTGAGGATCTCATACGGGCCCTTATGAGGTGCTTACGGGGCCAATGACATGATCCATGGACTCACCAATTTCAAACTTTATCCCCTTGTTTTAGAATGATTTTAGTCTCGGGAACGAGACTTGTTTTTAGAGGTGGATGATGTAAAAACCGGGAAATTTTATAATATTAAATTATTAAAATAGTGATTTGTAATCATTCCGCTTTCTAAGATTTGAGAGGTTTGAAATTTTCGTCCTTGAGCTATTGGATTTGTTCTAAATCTTTCGAAGCAAGTTCCGACATTAATTAATTTGAAATTTAAAATATGTTATACTCTGCTTTTATATACCGAAAATTGGAAAATAATGTTCTAATTTCATTTATTAAATTCGGATTCGAAAAATTGAGGAGTATTTTAAAGACGTCGGGATAAGGTCGAGAGCGGGTTTCAGATTTATATTCCTGTTATTTGACGTTTTGAGTTTTGGGAACATCTTAATGTGTATTCTTTTCCCTTTCTACCTTCAATTTATACCACAGTAAAAGCCCTTTTGTCCCTTACCTTGCCAACAATGTAGAAATCGAGTTGTGGTCGGGATCCGGGTTCGGTCTGATTGGGTGAGGGTAGGGTCGGAGAGGAGTCGCCGGCAGGGCCTGGGTTCTTCTTCTTCCCCTTCGTTTCTTTTCCGTCGGCGGTCCGAGCTTTGTTCCTTGGTTAGGAGAGACGAGCTGTGGGCCCTTTTATTTTATTTAAATTTTCTTTCCCTTCAGATTGTGTAACTGGGAAAGTGGGCCGGGTTTGGGCTTCAGAATTGGGCCGGATCTGAGTCTTCTCCTCCTTTTCTTTCTCTGTCCGGATTGGGCTGGATCTGGGCCTCCATTCGATTCCCCCTTCAGATTGGGATTGGGCTGTTTCTTTCGGGCTTATGGGTCATTCATTGTTGTTGTTATTATATGTAAGTTGTTATATTTATATGTCATATTATATGTATACCATTTTAACTGTTAGTTGTTGTTAGTATTACTACTATATTGTTTTGTTATGAGATATGATATTTTCAGATATTTATTATATATTATAAAAGTTATATTAAAAACGTTATTCTTTGGAATAGGTATGTTGTAATGTTTTAATATGCGGTTTTAGGGATTTCGAAATGATTTGTTGATTTTGAATTATAAATAGGGTGGTGAAAAATGGATTTACTTGAGGAATTATTTTAGATATCCGTTGTTGATAATTATTTAAAAAGGATTTGTGGCCTTGAAACCGGGATGCCGGAATTATCATTATAATATTGATTTGAGAAAATATTTTGAATATGAGTTGACTTAACTTGATATTTAAGAGTTGGAAAACTTCGAGAAATGAGTTTGAAAATATTGTAGGTAAGAGTTATCGATGGGTTTGATTGGAAATGAAATAATTTTGGATGATGTTGATCGTATCGGAAAGGTTTTGGAAAACGGTTTCACTATCGGCTGGTTTTGAGTATGTTGAGAACTTGGATTTCGTGCGTATGAATGTTGGTCCGGTGACTTATGGAAATGACTTGATGATAGGTGTGTATTGCTTTTGGATTGCTTTGGACTTGCATTTGGGCCCTTCCTTGTGATATCCTGTTGTTCTGCATCTTCAGGTAAGTTCCTTAGGGGGCTTACTCAGGTTGGACATTCATGCATGTCGTTGCATTTTATGTTAGGTGTTGCATATGCATAAAAGCATGCCATTTAGTATCCTGTTTAGGTTGCACTAATTGAATGAGCATCTACTTACTTAATGCGTTTGAAACAGAACAGTCGTTATCTGTGATAGTCCTAGAGTCTTTGCTAGGGTCATAGGGTAGCCCAGCCTCATCGGGTACCCTGAGTCAATCGAGTCATGAACTTCCTTATATTATGAGATGCCTGCGGGCTTTATTGTGGAGCGGGTTAGGCATGCGTGCCGCCCGATTATGATGGAATGCATTCACGAGCTGGCCAGTCTCCGCCCTATCGGAAGGGGGTGGAGGTAGGAGAGGGATATGCCATTTGGCATTGTCTTGGGCCCTTTACCGTATTTCTGCACATTATTTTACCTAGGGGCATGCTAGTGTGTTTAACTTTCGTACTGCATTAGAGCATCTTTATTAGGTATAGCACATACTATGTGGCCTCAGCGAGGACTACCGGTCCCGCATGAGTGGCTCGATCGGACTCGTTTCCCCGTTCTTTTTTTAAAGGTATTTTCTGCAGATTTTGAGTGTTAGATGTCTATATGACGGGGTTCCTTTTGGTGAATCGAAGAACCTAGGTAATTCTCTAACTTGGTATAAATGGTAATTATTCGCTTATGTTTTGGTTTTGACCCGGCTCTGCCGTGACACTTTTTATCTTAACTTTGCTTCCGCTTTACTTTCATTTGAATTGAATTTCGCGGCATAGTATTAAGATAGGTTAAGGGTACCCAACGACCCTTCGAGGTTTTTAGGGTTTGAAATCCCTCTTTCTACTAATCTTAAATGAGTTTGAAACCTCGACCCGTACCTGGATTGCAAGATCCGAACAAGGGTTTTTATCCCTTGAAACGTAACCCGGAAATCATAATTCTGGGCCGTTACAATCCATTCCTTTTTTATTTTTATTTTCGGTTATATTGCCGTAAATATTGAGACATGTTTCCATTTTTTTTCCGGATTGCAGTATATCTATTATATATCTATCTGTTATCTATTATCTATCTATCTATCTATCTATTAATATTACTAATTCTGCTAGCATTTTGCTGACGTGTCAAGCCCACAATTAAAGTTGAATTTTTTATTCAAATGAGATTTTCTTATTGGTCAATATTATTATGGAAACTTTAAAATATTTGTTTCCTATTTTAAATATGATTTGAATCCATTCCTTTTTTTTTTCCGGTTATATTGCCGTAAATATTGAGATATGTTTCCAATTTTTTTTTCGATTGCAATATATCTATTTATCTATTAATATTACTAATTCTGCTAACATTTTGCTGACGTGTCACACCCACAATTAAAGTTGAATTTTTTATTTAAATGAGATATTCTTATTGGTCAATATTATTATGGAAACTTTAAAATATTTGTTTCCTATTTTAAATATGATTTGCATCCATTTTTTTTTCCGGTTATATTGCCGTAAATATTGAGACATGTTTCCATTTTTTTTTCCGATTGCAATATATCTATTATATATCTATCTATTATCTACTATCTATCTATCTATCTATTAATATTACTAATTCTGCTAGCATTTTGCTGACGTGTCACCCCCACAATTAAATTTGAATTTTTTATTCAAATAAGATTTTCTTATTTGTCAATATTATTATGGAAACTTTAAAATATTTGTTTCCTATTTTAAGTATGATTTGAATCCATTCCGTTTTTTTTTTCGCTTATATTGTCGTAAATATTGAGACATGTTTCCATTTATTTCCCGATTGCAATCTCTTTTCGGTTATATTGCTAATGTGTCATGCTCACAATTAAACTTGAATTTTTTATTCAAATGGTATTTTCTTATTGGTCAATATTATTGCTGAAATTTTAAAATATCTGTTTCCTATTTTAAACATATTTGTTTCCTATTTTTATACTAAAATATTATTTAATTTGATATGTTGTATGTCAATTTGTGATCTATTTTAATCATCTACGTACATTGAACATTCGTCAATTCTTGGCTGATTTTATTCTTGGATATTGAAATTGTTGATTTATCATTTTTAACCGATTGCAATATTCCCCACAATGTCTACATACAACGAACATGTAATAATCAATTTATAAATATTCGATTTCAAAAATTAATTATAAAAATCAATTAGAGCCAAATAAGTGTTATTTTATAATTTAATTATTTTAGACATCTTAAATGACTATTGAAAAATAAATAATATTTTAAGACTCACAAGCATTACTAATGCTTATTTTACATCTTGAATGAGGCTTCTTAGATAACTTTTCTACCTTTAAGGATTTTTTTTTTACCATCTTACCTTTATTTTCACTATTAATTTCTCTATCTTTCTAACCATCTTTCTCATGAAAATAATCAATAAGTTATGTACATCTACATATTTAAATTCAAAATTATTCACACAATCATGTGCTTATGATTTTTTAATATTTGTACGGGAGCTTATATTTTACTTTTTTAGATCTATGCTAATGATAATAATTATATATTTATTTCAAATTATAATAGATGGTGTGTTTGAGTATTATTACTACAGTACCTTATTAAATCATTTTCAAAATTTGTATCGTATCTCTTTCCAACTAATTTATAAATTATAAAAAAAATATTTTATACATATTTTTGTTGTAAACACGTATATATATATATATATATAATGATATTCAAATTAAAATGGATCAAGCTCCCGCGCCTTCAAGGCACGGGTATTACACTATCTATTAATCTATTAATATTACTAATTCTGCTAGCATTTTGCTGACGTGTCACGCCCACAATTAAAGTTGAATTTTTTATTCAAATGAGATTTTCTTATTGGTCAATATTATTATGGAAACTTTAAAATATTTGTTTCCTATTTTAAATATGATTTGCATCCTTTTTTTTTTATTTTCGGTTATATTGCCGTAAATATTGAGACATGTTTCCATTTTTTTTTTCCGATTGCAATATATCTATTATATATCTATCTATTATCTATTATCTATCTATCTATTAATATTACTAATTCTGCTAACATTTTGCTGACGTGTCACACCCACAATTAAAGTTGAATTTTTTATTCAAATGAGATTTTCTTATTGGTCAATATTATTATGGAAACTTTAAAATATTTGTTTCTTATTTTAAATATGATTTGAATCCATTCTTCTTCTTTTTTCGGTTATATTGCCGTAAATATTGAGACATGTTTCCATTTTTTTTTTCCGACTGCAGTATATCTATTATATATCTATCTATTATCGATTATCTATCTATCTATTAATATTACTAATTCTGCTAGCATTTTGCTGACGTGTTACGCCCACAATTAAAGTTGAATTTTTTATTCAAATGAGCTTTTTTTATTGGTCAATATTATTATGGAAACTTTAAAATATTTGTTTCCTATTTTAAATATGATTTGAATCCATTCCCTTTTTTTTCTGTCATTAATTAGGATGAAAAATTAAACCTGACGCGTTAATAACGGGGAAAAGAAGCGGCAAGTGAATGCGGAGTATAATATATCACGGTTTTCAAACAACCGTGATAATAAACATATGTAAGTAGGACACTTTCTTTAATAATTATCTCGGTTCGGATATAAAATCGTGATAAGAACCTCAAAAATACATTTTAGGACGTTCATGAGCGGAACCGTGATAAATGACCCGAGATACAAAGGGGCTTTTGTTCTAGTGTATATAAATAGCCGTTTGTCTCCAAGGCTGAGAGAGAGGACCGTTGAATTTGAATTCATTCCAAAATGATTCTTTCCATAATCTTTATTCAAAGGGGCGTTCCTCAAGATCAAGATAGAATCGGTAGTCCTTGATTCTCATGGTTGATTGATCATATTTCCTAAAAACATATTTAACAAGAATGACAAGTGTATATATGGAATAAAGATATCTCACATGGAATATGAGCCCAATACTTCATATGCACAAGCCCATGCATATTCGGCCTATCTCTTATAAAGAGTCTTGCAAGTTAGCTTAAACAAGCATACCCAACATAATATGAATGAGTTAAGGTATTCAAGGTTCAAACAAACTTAGTCTCGGTTTCATAACCTTGAAACCAAGACATTGTTTTGTCTTTCATCATCCTTTAATATGACCTGCAGGTTAAGCCACAAGCAAAAAGAAGATTTGAGTCTATCTTCAGAAGATCTTGACTTATCTAAAACTGTTTGAAAGGATAATTTTTTGAAAATAAATCCAATGAAAAATAGATATTCGCGGATAAATACTAACAAGTTCATCCGTAATATCTTCGGCCTCAAGAAAAGATATTTTCCGCAAAGCTCCATCTCATCCTTTACTTCTCAATGTAGGTAGTGGAAGAGTCTCCTTAAAACCCTCTTTAGGATACCCTTAAACTTCCAATGTGGGATGAGGAAAGTCCAAGAGACACATTAAAACCACCATCTCTAGGCATTATCTCCAACATCTAGTAAGACGTCTCTTTTAGTCGAATGGCTAGCTTAGATATGTTTGTATAGCGTTGGTATGGTTATTACAAATTACCATTTGGCTTTTTCAACATTGAATACATATGAAAAATGGTTTGGATCCTATGACTTTGGCCTTCGAATTCATGGGCGATGTTAGATTTTGCACTCATAACAACAGAATGAAAAGATAAAGAAAATGGTGAAGGTGGAGGTGGAGGTGGCAGGAAAAAGAGGAGGCAAATCTAACCGTTGGTTATTTTTTTTAAGGTTGAGATTTTCCCAACTTCATCAATGAATTTGATGTCCAAACTCATAGAATCCAATTCCTATGAAAAGCTATACGTACAATACAACAAATAGGTAACCCACAAACATTTGAAAATGCCGGTAGAAGGCATAGTGTTGTAGACCATCTATGCAATGCAAAACCTTCAAACATAAAGGTCTCTGTCCATGCAAGTGTGGAGAGAATTCTACTCGTTCTTATGGCTCTCCTAAAACACTTCATAAGGGATATGGATATAATGATAATTTCTTGCTTTCCGCACCCGCTAGTGTGCATACACTTTTGTTTACCTAAGCTCGTACGCTGAATTCATGCTAAGCCAATTGTCGGCGCTTGGGGGTGCCCCCTCCCCCCATTCTATATGTATTTTATTCATCGATATATACTTTTATTTTGATACTCCCTCCGTCCCACAATAGATGTCTTTTACTATTCATGCACGTTTTCTTAAGAAGCTAAAAACTATATAAAATATCAACATTTTATTAAATATTTTTAAATAATATCATACATATTACGAATAAGTATAGAATTATTTTAAAAAATTAGTTAAAAAATGGATATTTTATATAGTTTTTAGCTCATTAAAAAGCGTGCATGAATAGTCCAAAGACAACTATTGTGGGATGGAGGGAGTATATTATATGCTAGCTTAAATATGATACTTGAATAAGTTTCAAAATTATGAATATTTAAAATTCTTCACTTCAATTCTATATATCTAAAGCATGTTGTTGATGAAGGGTGGGTCATATGGCTAGTGCTTCTGAGGCACTTTGTTGGGTGTTGGTGGTGGCCTCCTTTAATTTCTCCTATGATTGTTCTTTCTTCTTTGGATTGAAATTTGGGTTATTTTTCTAATTCTTTTATCGCCCCAAGCTGAAATTTGGGTGTTGGTGGTGGCCAGTGCTTCTGAGGCACTTATTTTTTCTTAAAATTAAATCAGGGGACTTTTCCCAAGTTGAATCTTAATGTCACTTGGCCATTGCGCAATTCAGGCGACAGACAATAAGCTGTTGCTTGAATGCACCTCACCTCACTTGAGCATTCAAGCGATAAACATGTCGTCACCTTAATACTGGTTCCTTCAAGCCTGTCCCTCCAATATTCAGGTGACAAACAAATCATTCGTTACCTAAATAGGGTCAACGGTTTGACAATTAGGCTTAGCTATTCAGGTGATAAACATTTGGCACAGGAAATTGGCGAGTTGAAGGCACGCGCTGCATGAAAACTACCATTGCAGGTGGTAGTAAATCCAAAGGAAAAGGTTACAGAAGAGACCAAGTAAGGGGTCTACTGGTCAACACGTCGAGCCAACGACGCTTAACCAAAGGCACTTCTCGGGAGGTAACCCGAGTTAGTTTTTAAATCATTGCATTTCAGTCCTCAGTCACATGTTGCATTCATTTTTTAGTTAGGTTTATTTCTGCACTAATAAAGTTTCAGTTTTCTGGAATAATTGTGTTTATGTGATTGTGTCAATAATATACAGGCTATACAAAATATGTTTAGGAGGAAAATAAGGAAGAGAGAAAAGCTCAGCCCTGTTGGCGGCCGTCAAGCATACATGGTGCCTAGACCCAGTCAAATGCGAGCGCGTGCTGGGCTTATGATGGATTAATTTTACCCAAAATATTGTCCTAGTGTTGCGGGCGAGGGTCGGCCTAACCCTGCTTAAAAGGGTGGATGTCGTGTCCAAACCCATCTGGTATTGCAGGCACGGGCTATTCACGGGTACCCGTAAACCTAACTTTTATTGTGCACATTTGACCTAAAAATAAATTCTATATTGTCTGAACTAGGGGTGGGCACAAATCCCGTAAATTTTGATCCATCCCGGTTCCGTTCCGATCCCGGTGGGATTTGGAAAAAAATAGTGAATCTTGTCCCGTATCGCATATGTATTGTGTATATAGTACACACACACGTATCTTCAGACTCTTGTACCTATCAACTGGTCTTGTCCTGTCCCGTCTCAGTTGTTCTGCTCACTTCTTATCAAAGCCTATCTTTAGACTCCAGTACCTATCAAAACCTCTCTTCAAGTGCAAATTACCTCATCTCAAGAAACGAAAAAAAAACACTTAAACTGGTGATACGGGGTAAGCCATAGGATGGCCCGATCTTCGACAATCAAGACTGATCAAATGCAAGAAAAGAACAAGAATGAAGCAAGAACAATGAATGACTCAAAATTGAATGAACAAGGACTATGATATGCAGTTGTAATGTGAAGCAAAAGACACGAAATTGAAATAAGATGCAAGACACGTTAGTGGGGTGAGGTAATCTATATAGAACAAGATGAGGACCCTTGATTCAAAGACCAAGAACCAACACCAATAACTATATAACCCAACTCTACAACCTTACACAACCAAGGGGACTACTTGAAGGCACAAGGAGGGGGCTCGTGGATACCTATGATCACCAAGCTTCACGAGGTTGACAAACACAAGGCAAACCAAGCGAAAACGATACCAATTTGCAATCGACAAGGTTCAAGCTTCAGTCGATCGACATTTCACTCGATGTCTTTCCCACAATCTAAGTTTCTATTGATGAATGAATAATGTGTCTTCTATAATAGATGAAAGCCCTACTTATAACCCTAAAGGGATGAAATTAAAAGAAATAAATAAAATAAAGAGTTTTTAAGTAAAACCTAAAAATACCTAAAATAACTTAAGTAAACTTGCTCACCAAGGAGCTTAATAAGATTCGCCCATAGCTAAAGATGAACACAAATAGACCTTCAATGGCTCCTCTTGAAGTTGAATTGCGCTTGAGAAAAGAACATGACTCACGAACATGAATGAATCCCTTTGAAGCTTCTTAGCACGAGCTCGAGTCATAGGTCCATCCCCAAGTACGATAGATGTGTCTGGAGGTTTCTTGGATGCTCTCGCATCAACCTCCCCTTCTTGGAAAGGATTCAACCATAAATCTAAGTCCTCATCAACGACAAGATAAGGAATAAGATCCGCGACGTTGAATGTAGCGCTCACACCATATTCTCCTGGAATCTCGAACTTGTAAGCATTCTCACCAATCCGCTGCAACACCTTGAATGGTCCATCTCCTTTTGGCGAGAGCTTTCTCTTCCGTTCCTCTAGGAAACTCTCATTCCTTAAGTGCACCCACACGATATCTCAAGGGTTGAACACCACATGTCGTCGGCCCTTGTTAGCTTTGTTTGCATTGTACTTGGCTTTCTCTGCTAGCTTTAGCCGTGTACGCTCATGCAATTCCTTGATGAATTCGACATGTTTCCCCGCATCAAAAGACTCTTTTTCCCTCATAGGATATGGGGTAAGATCTAGTGGGGTTAGTGGGTTAGTGCCATAAACACACTCAAAAGAAGTTATTTTAGTAGATGAATGCATAGTCCTATTGTAGGCAAACTCCACATGAGGTAAGGCTTCTTCCCAAAGTTTTAAATTCTTCCTAATAATGGCTCTAATGATGGTGGTTAAGGTTCTATTGGTCACCTCAGTTTGACAATCATTTTGAGGATTACTAGAAGTAGAAAACAATAACCTAGTTCCCAATTTGCTCCATAAAGTTCTCCAAAAATGACTAAGGAACTTAACATCCCTATCACTCACAATTGTCGTAGGCACACCATGCAACCTAAATATTTCCTTAAAGAATAGATTTGCAACATTAGAAGTATCATCGGTCTTATGACATGCAATAAAATGGGCCATCTTAGAGAATCTATCTACAACCACAAATATAGAATCTCTCCCCTTCTTAGTTCTAGGTAACCCTACTATAAAATCCATAGAAATATACTCCTATGGGGTTGTTAGGGTAGGCAAAAGGGTGTATAAACAATGGGGCATAAGTCTAGATTTGGCCTTTAAACAATTAATATATCTCTTACGACAATGCTCTACATCCCTAAGCATATATGAGGCCATTAAAAATGCGCCCTAAGTGTATGATAAGTCTTATCTCTCCCAAAACGACCCATTAATCCTCCACTATGGCCTTCATTAACAAGTAATAACTTTAGAGAATACCTAACTATGCACACTTGATCCATCCTAAATAAAAATCCCTAAAAAATATAGTATTTATCGATTGCCCCTTTAGCTTCACAATTTCGAAAAACCCTCTCCAAATTCATCATCATTCCTATACAATTCCTTAATGTACATAAAGCCTAGAACTATAGAATACAAAGTGGTTATCAAAGTATGTCTCCTAGATAAAGCATCAGCAACCACATTATCCTTGCCTTTCTTATACTTAATTACATAAGGAAATGTTTCAATGAATTCCATCCACCTACCATGTCTCCTATCTAGTTTATCTTGACTCTTAAAATGCCTCAAAGATTCATGATCAATCATTAAAATAAACTCTCTAGGCCATAGGTAGTGGGACCATGTCTTAAGAACTCTAAACAATGCATATAGTTCTTTATCATAAGTAGAGTAGTTAAGACACACACCTTTTAACTTCTCGGAGAAGAATACAATAGGCTTACCTTCTTGCATAAAAACTCATCAAATTCCAACTCCGCTAGCATCGTATTCGACCTCAAAAGGTCGAGTGAAATCCGGCAATGCAAGCAAAAGTGCCTGCATGAGCTTCTCCTTGAGGGTGCAAAATGTTTCCTCTTGCGCTGTACCCAACATAAACTCGCTCCTCTTCTTGGTAATCTTGGTGAGTGGGGCTGCGGTGGAGCTAAAATCGCGCAAAAAATGCCTATAGAAGCTTGCCAATCAATGAAAATTCCTCACGTGACCAATGGTGCTAGGAGTTGGCCACTCTTGTATTGCCTTGATCTTGGCTTCGTCAACTTGTAGTCCATTAGAGCTCACTACAAAACCAAGAAAAAAACTTGATTAGTGCACAATTCACATTTCTTAAGATTAGCATACAAGTGCTCTAATCAAAGTGTAGAGAGTACTTCCCTTATGTGTGTTTCATGATCTTTAGGAGATTTGCTATAAATAAGAATGTCATCAAAGCGAACAACAACAAATTTACCTATGAAGTTCCTAAGCACATGATTCATTAATCGCATGAAAGTACTTGGGGCATTAGTTAAACCAAAAGGCATAACAAGCCACTCATATAAACCAAACTTAGTCTTAAAGGTTGTTTTCCATTCATCCCCTTTCTTCATTCTAATTTGATGGTACCCACTTTTTCAATCAATTTAAGAAAATATAGAAGCACCATGCAGTTTATCTAACATATCATCTAAGCGAGGACAATGATGACGATATTTAACGGTTAGGTTATTTGTGGCCCTACAATCTACACACAATCTTCATGAACCATCTTTCTTAGGCACTAACAAAACCGGTACAGCACAAGGACTTAAGCTTTCCCTAATGTATCCCTTGTCCAACAACTCTTGAACTTAAGCTGGCCTATTAGGCAATGCAGCCCCCGGAATGAGATCAATTTGATGTCCAATGCCTCGAATAGGGGGTAGGCCGGGTGGTATATCATCGGGGACTAAGCTTCCTACTCAATGAACTCAACTCTTTGCATAAGAGCATGAGTTTAGTTTCTCGGTCTACATATTCATCCACAAAGTCTCTCTTAGAGGTTAAGAGGACATTTGAGGGCCGGTTTGTGGTATTTGGGTTCGGATGAGCCTCCCTAACTACCTTACCCTCACTTACCTTCTTCTTCACAATCTCGTCTGCCACTTGTGATGGTGTCATAGGCTTGAGGACGATGTTCTTTCCCTTAAACACAAAAGAATATCTATTAGTGAGACCATTATGCAAAACCTTACGATCAAATTATCATGGACAACCTAAAAGAATATGACAAGCTTGCATAGGAACTATGTCACAAAGAATTTCATCTTCATAGTGGCCTAGTTTAATATGCACTCTAACTTGTTTATGTACTTTCAAAGCTCCACAATCATTCATCCAATGCAATCGATAAGGTCTAGGGTGTTGGATATTGTGAAGTTGCAATTTCTCAACCATTTCTAAGCTAGAAATGTTACAACAACTCCCACCATCTATGATCATATTACAATCATTGCCTTTAACTGGGCATCTAGTATGAAACAAATTTTCTCTTTGATTATCATCGCAAGGTGTTGGTTGAACACTTAAAACTCTCCCAACTATCAAAGAATCACCATGCTCATACTCAATGCAATCATCACCGTTATAAGCAAGTAAATTCAAATCTTAATCATTATTATCATGCTCATCATGTTCATCACAAGAATTTTCAGATTCATATTCTCCTAGGTGATTAATCATGAAAGTCTTTCTATTAGGGCCATCCTTCATAAGATGAAATCTACATTGACATTTAAAACAAAAAATATCCCTAGCTATAGTAGAGGGGTTAGGATTACTCCCTTTAGGGTCAAATGGCGCCCCAGAAGTTCCTTTCGCAACCATAGGCGTCTTCCCTTTATCAACTTGTTTTCCTTGGGATCGACCTTGGCTACTCTTCTCCTTGGAGTCGCCTTCACCTCTGCCTTGGGGCTGCTGGGATCAGTTTTGTCTCCATGGTTTGGATTGTCCACCCGTGGTTCGTCCTCCTTGGCTCCTATACTTGCCATTCATTTCTACTTTCATAGCTAAATATAAAAGATCAGTAATAGTAGAATAAGGATAACAATAAATTTCATGAGCTAAAGAAGGATGCAAAACCCTAAGAAACCTTGCCATGGTGTCTTCCTCTTCTTCGATCATTAGCCCTTACCATTGCTTATTGCATGGCATTGAATGTTTCTTCAACACTCTTACCTCCAGCTTGTTTGAGATTTTCAAATTGTTGTTTAAGCTCAGGGGAGTATTGTTGAGGTATGAATCTTCTCCTCATAAGTGCCTTCATTTTCTCCCAAATGGTGATGGGTGCATCTAAAGCTCCCCTCCTTTCTTTTACGAGATTATCCCACCAAATTTAGCGCATAACCTTGAAATTCAAGAGTAGAGAGTTGTACCTTTTTTTTATCGGAGAAGTTGTGGCAATACCAGATTTACTCCATCTTGGTTTCCCAATCGATGTAAGCATCCGGATCGCACTTGACTTCGAATGATGGGATCTTTACCTTCACCTTGCCCACGACATCTTGCTCAGGCTCCCTAGACGCTCTTTGGTTTTTGGCCCCGATCATTCCTCCTAGGAATTGATCCTCTTCTTGGAAGTCATAGTCGTCATCCGAAGGGTCAAACTTATCTTGATTCCTGTGACCTCGTCGTCCCTGCACACCAACTAACACGCTATTCCTACCATACCTCTCTCTATGAGAGGATTGTTCATAAAAAAGTCGATTATCAACACAAGGAGGAATAATTTGTTGATTATTATTATTATTATGAGAAAGATTAGGGTGAATGTCTTCCCTTTCATTCGGCGACACTTCACCCGTAGGTGGTACCGTTTGGCCTGGAACCGTGTTAGACCCTGAGGGCTGAGATTCCAAGGCCAACATCCTCTCCATCAACCTCCCGATGTTCTCATTCATGGTGTTTAAGAGATTGAACAACTCCGGAGGAATGGGTTCGGGAGTAGGAGTCTTGTTACTTGAATTAGACATTACAACTAACGAAACAATGAAAGAGATTAAGGTTAGTGAAAAAATAAAACAACCTCGCAAGTGTATCACTCAACACTCCCTCTCACTAAAAATAAATAAAAAAATTCGCCACACTATCTAGCTTCGGTAAAGGCTTACTATGACAATAGATAACCTTTTGCCACGGCATTAGCCACGGCAAGCCTCCAATCCGAAAAAAAACAAACACATTAGTCGTAGATGGTAGCTTTGGCAAGATTGTCCTGGCTATTAGGTCGATTTTGCCACCCCTACTAGCAACGACAGTAGAGTTCCCATGGCTAAAACGTATTATTTTATAAAAAAAACCTAACCCGTTTATATGCCTCATCACTCACTATCGCTTTGAGATCTAGAAACCCTTCCTCACTCTTCTATTTGTCCATCTCTCTGACCCTCAGATCCATCCATGGCCATTGGCCGCCTTTGTTCCTTCCTCATCCTTGTTCATCTTCGTCCGCTATTGAAGACCAGTGGAGGATTTTGACAGGACAAAATCATCGGATTCCTATCAAAGGAATATCCAAACTAACCAACTAGTATAACTAGTAAGTCCGGAGTCGATCCACAGGGAACTACCGTTACTTGAAGCGTTATAATCACCAACAAGAGTAAACAATGGGGTTGTAGAGACATAAAGATGAAAAGAACTCAAGAAGTGAATAATGGTGATGGTTGTAAACAATGATGAATGAGATGTTTCACCTACGAATCTCAACTTTGGTTCGTCTACTTGATCATAATTATTCCTTCTAGTTGTATCTTTTCTATATCCACTCTTATCTTGATTTAAATAGATTATTAATCCTATGAGTCCTAATAATCCCTTACTCCTAGGCAATCTTAACACGGATTAAGGTTTAATCCTAGGAATAGCACTAAGTCTCAAGATATAAAAAGCTTATAAGCAATATTAATTCCCTAAAGAACTAACATTTAACATATAGTCAACTTCCTATACAATCAAGATTTTCTATGAGAATCACTCAATCGTATTTACTACTTTGGATTAGGTTTCACAAACGTATTAATTAGAACCCTATCAATGATGCAATTCTAACGAGGTCGCGAATCAAGGTAGAATCAACACCACAAGCAATTAAAGCACAAAGAAATTGAAGTAGATAATAGAAATAAACTAGAATTTCAAACTCACAATTCAACAAAACCAAGTCTTGATCGTAGGCAAAACACGATGAGTTTAGTTGCTCATGCTTCACAGCGACGTCTCTCAATTCTTCAAAAAAATAAAAGATAACTAAAAACCATCGAAAACAAGTCTTTATAAACCTAGGAACACTGTCAAAATAACCCTAGAAAGTGTTTTCCAAAGATAGGCCTAAATTAGGAAAGATAGAAGATCTCGCTGAATCGGCCTAGAAAACCGCGACCTGGCCGCGACCAAGCCGCAGGATCGGTTTCTGTGGGGAGTCCTGAAATTCTGGCTGCACGTGCTGCCTCAGGAACAACGGGTGCAGTTTTCTGTGCTTCCCCTGTTCCTTTAGCCACGGGTGCGTGTTTCTGTCTTTTATGCACTTTGCCTCTTCCTTGTGCATTCCAACTTGCTTCTCTAGCTCGTTCCTTGTCTCCATATGATCCATATGATTCCCATGAATGACCTCCTCGCTACATCGACTCCGAAATCTGCAATTACTCGCTAAGCTTGTGTAGATTCCGCACTTAAGCACCAAATGAGCAAACAATTAAACTTACCCCTTAAAATGCAATATATACATCTAAATGATCCTAAAACTACTCTATAATGCCTATCTAAATATGCATTATCAGCTTTGCGTGACACTTCAACCTCTCGATCTATCATCCTTCCTGGCTCTCCGTCTCACGTCCACCCTCATATCTCTCTCGCCCTCACTCCTTCCACGTTCCCCTTCATCTCCTCTTTCCTCCCGGCGCCGGCAAGAGCTTCGATCCCCGTCAACCGGAGTTCGATGTGAAGATGAAGGCCGACGCCCTACCCTCTCCTTCTCTTGGATTGTCGCTGAATCTGAAGCCATGCAATGCTTCTCGCCTCTAGATCAAAAAACCCCTAACCCATCACCCTCCGTTATTCGTCCCTTTCCTCCTCTACTGTCAGATCTAAAAACCCTAGCTTCACTCACCACCACCGTCTCGCCGCCTTCTCCCGGTCACACACCTCTCATACTTAGACTTGAAAGCTTGAAGCACCCTTATCTCACTCACCACCGCCTTGCTCACAACCACCGCCTCGCCGCCACCAATGCCCTAAGCTTGAAAATAACCTCACTCTCTTCGACATCTCATCATCATCGACATCTCTCTGATCCACCTTCGTTTGTGCGTTGAAGCCCCACGTCGCTAGTAACTCTGCCTATGTGCTGATTGACATCTTCCTTGTTTATCTGGCATCTCTATTTTCAGGTAATCTTTTAAAACTCCTTTCATTTTGATTAAAGAGATCTGAGCACGATTTGAGTAGGGTTTGATTTGGGGAAAAGTTACTGTTTGGTTAGGGTTTGGTTCAAGAGATCTGTAGGTCCAAAAAATGTAAAGAATCACCCCTTGTACTTATTATACATGGATTGTTGGATGCACTAAATTAGAAGTAGCAAAAAACTCCATCTAACCTATCAAACTCAAATAGAAAAATAATACATTTATGCAAAATCCTAGTTTTGCAGTTCTGAAGTTCAAGTTAATAATTTACATTCGTCTTTTAGGTTGGAATCTTGAAAAGCACGTTCAGTAAGATAAACATTAGCCAGATGAGCGAGTCATTCAAGCTCATTTCTGTATTCCATGGGTGAGCGAGCTCCTTGGAGGAAAGAAGCTAAGCGCATCCTCATTGTTTCTGTGTATTCCTCAGGCACGTGTCTCTTTTTCAAGAGATAGCGAAGTTGGGGCCAAGTTTCAACATGCTGCTTACCTTGACGACGGCGGATCTCACGAATGCGGAACCACGATGTGCGAGCCATACCTATTAAATGTAGTATAACAACTTCCAACTTCTCTGTTTCCTCCTAGCGCAGATGTTCCAGAACATAATTAGTATAATATTCCCAAACAAGATAAGCTTTAGGATTATTAATACCATCAAAAGTTTCCAATTTAATTTTAACATCGCGCCTTTGGATAGCTTGTGCATTATCAAATCTAGGACGACCAGAATTAGGATTAGGTAAATCATCAATCTTAGGATCTACCTCTTGGTATGCGTCCTCCAAGTGGGGCATCTCGTTCAGATCAGCATTGCTACGACTGTCATCGAAGTTAGATCTGATGAACAGAGGATTGACATGAGTCTGGTGAGGGGGTTGATGCTGCTGTGGCTGGCCATGTTGCTGATGCCGAGGGGGAGTATGTTCCCCGCTAAAGCCAGATAACGGATCATTTTCATTCTCTCCTGCAAAAAGGTTAGACGTAGCAGATCGTATCTTAAAGTGCATTTGACCAGACGAGGGTGGATTACCTAAAGGTGGGGTATTACCTGAGGGATGGGCATTACCTGTAGGGGTGTATTACCTGAAAGAGGCGGCTTACCACTTGGCGGTGTAGATCCAGAAGAATCATTATGTTTCAATCCCTCGAGCTACCGAGCAATCGTTTGGTTGATCAGGGCAGTGAATTGAGCCCAGTCCTCCCCCCGTTCGATGGCTAAGTGATTGTCGCTGGCTTTGTTGGACTCCTCCATCTCCTGTCGTAGAGCCAGTCTAGCAAATTGGGTGGCAGAGTTAATGATCTACTACATATCGTTTGACATGTTCCTACAATATCAGAAGAGCAACAACTAAACAAAGCAAAGACCAAAAACCAAGTAATGCAAGCCCTTTTGATCCTAAGAGTGATTCAGTTTTAGAAATCAAAGAGGCAAGAAAAACAAGGCACAATATTCAGTAATCTTCCCTTGACACAGAATTTTGCAATATCGAAGATAGCAAGTAAAGATCAATTTGCAAAAGAAATCAGCCACAAGTCGGATAGCAAGTATAAACAAGCGACTAATGTGTCTAGAATAAAAAATTTACAATGTGATGCTCGAAAATAGTAATATGTAACAATAGACACGATGCAATCACAAGGGTAAGCAAGTGCACACAATCCGTCAAATATTATCTGACGGTTGTAACACGGTTCAGAAAAAGAGGGGTGTGACCAAGGTTCATGTGTCGGCACAACACAAAATCACACAAATGGGGTTATTTTGTAATGCTTTAAACCAAATAGATCATCCAACAAGTAGCTAATAAAAGAAGAACAATATGCATTGATTTACTAACTCAACAATGTAAGGTATGCTATTCTTTTTTTTTTTGAATTTTTGCTCTCGGTTTTTTTTTGAATAATATGTTGCTGTAAAGCTACTGTATATGGCAACAGAACAGCAAAAAAATAAAATAAAAATAAAAATAAACTAAGCTACGATGATCTAAAAGTAAGCGAAAATAAAGAAAATAAGGGAAATAGGATGGAAACCTGGAAAAGTAGGTGATAGCATGCATTTAGGTAGGCATAATAGGTTGCATTTAGCTTAGTTAAGATTCATATCATGCGTGATTTAATTAAGTAGAATTTGCATATTTGCTTTTTATGTTGGTGGAGTCGGAATCTACACGTTTTTATTGATTATTTCAGGTAACTGTGGATCCGAGAAGGATAAATGGGTTGATGATGCATTAAGATGAGGAAGTCTAGTTGATCGAAGAAGTTTAAATGAAGATCTAAAGAGGTCCTGAGAAGAAGAAGCGAGCCTAAACAAAGAACAAGTTTGCAGAAGTTGTCCCCAGACATGCTGAACTTGTTTTGCACTTTCTGGAGGCCTCAGTTGTCCGATCGACTATTATGACCATGCATTGGAAAGCTCTTTCAGAGAGCTACAACTTTTCAGTTGACAACAAGATCAAATTCGAAACAGAATTTCCATGAAAGACAATATGCCGCGGCCGCAGCATGCGTGCCGCGGCTGCAGCCAGAACCGATGCTGTAGGAATGAAGATCAAGCTGATGCAGTGGCCGCGGCATAGCAGTGGCCACGGCATATCAGTGGCCGCAACATATTCCGCGGCCGCAGCATATGTTGTCAGGCGACGCAGTTTCAATTAAAAAACCCTACTTTGGTATTTTCCTTTTTATGGCTGACTAGACTTTTATAAGGCCAAGTTTATGTTATTTTTCCAGCACTTCTATTATATTCTACGTTCTATCATACAATTGGAGAGAGAGAGAGAGAGCAATGTTCGCCATGGGCGACTAAACTCCCTTCATACTACTTGCAATTTGAAGCTTTATTTGGATTGATTGTGAGTTTCTAAATCTTGTTCCTTATTTCCTATATTGAATGCTTCAACTTCTTTGTGCTTGATTGTTTATTGTTTTGTTCTATCTTGTCTAGCCAACTAGTTAGATCAATTCAATTGCTAGGGTTTTGTAGATTCCTGATTGCGAACCTTAACCCAAGTAGCAAACTTATCCCTTTAGGGCTGATTGAACTAATTGGATGAGTAGGAAGTTGGATGTGTTGTTAAATCCCTCTTTAGGGACTGCAAATACCTTGGTTAATCTCTGAACTTAAAGCTATCAATTGGGTTAAATCCTTCTTTAGGGACTGTTCGATTGATAAGGGTTTCTAGGACTGATTGGACTAGTAACTATATTAGGTCGGGACAAAGGCATTCATAGGAAACCTAAAAGGACAAGAGGAAGTTACAATATTAATTCAACCAAATAAAGTGGATAGTTGTAGATAGATCGATCTTCTCTAAATTGTTTTTGCATCAATCTGTTTATAGTTTATTTTGTTTTCCTTCTTGTTCCAATCATCCAAAAACCCCCCTTTCACTAAGTGGTAAACAAACTTTGCAAAGGAATACTTGATTCTCTGTGGGATCGACCTCTTACTTGCTTGCTATACTAGTTTGTAGGTTTGAGTTTTATTTTGATACGGTTTATGCGACTAAAAACCGTCCATCAAATTGGTGTCTATTTATTAATTTTTGTTTATATATCTAACTTTGTTGTGAACCTATCTTACGGTTCACAACACCTTTGCTACTAACTTTTTCAAGATGTTGAGATTAGCGCAGTTTGAAGGTGAGAACTTTCACCAATACTTCAGGAGATTGCATGAGTATGTTGACGACCTTGGTTCATGGGGTTATCAATTCAGCATCCGGGATATGATTATGTGCATAATTGATGGGATGACTGTTGAGACACGAGCGCTTGCTAAGCACCTGAATAACGGAGGCTTGAAGCGGTTAGGAGGATTGTCGGGGTTGTGGGATTTTTTCTGTTATATGGATTACCATGTTGCACAAGAAGAATTGCTCACCACGTCTCCTCCGCCAATGGAGAACTCTGTCACATACCCGGAGGATCCATTCCATAGCCTTACACAAGTGTTGCAAGAGCAAGCTGAGAGTAGTAAGAACTTGGAGAATCAGATGAACAAACTCATT
This sequence comes from Persicaria tinctoria, assembly GCA_037127255.1. NCBI lineage: Eukaryota > Viridiplantae > Streptophyta > Magnoliopsida > Caryophyllales > Polygonaceae > Persicaria > Persicaria tinctoria. The sequence continues at coordinate 35,146,328 of JBANSL010000015.1, read as the reverse complement.
CAAATTTTAAGTGCAAAAGGTGAGAAGGAAAGGTGCTTAGAAGAAGGAGTTGATGTCGTAACGGAGGGTGAAAATTCTGAGGAGCGGCAACCGGCGCAGGAGGGCGGCGATCGCCGCACTACTACTAATGAGCCCCCATCGACGTCTTCCTCCCTTGATTTTGAGAAACCCACCCCACCACCCCTTGAGTCTTTAAAGGATGCAAGAATGGAAGATCTTATCGAAGTCATTACACTTAGTTCATTCCCTCCTATGTGGTTTCAACATGAAAATGACATGCCGAATGAGGAGGAATTGGTTGCAGACAACGATAGTTTCTTAGATGATGGAGGAGATGGTCTAGTGCTTCCTGACTTGGAATCTCATGAGTCGACGCATGAGGTTACATGTGATGTGTCTCCTACTCCATCTGCAACATCCATTCTGAGCTTGTCCATTGATGAACCAAGTCTAGAGCCATCAGCTGAGGTGCAAGAGGTAATAAAGGTAAACTTTTGTAATTTTGAAGTTCATGGTGTATATGTTGATCCTTTTGATTGCTATTTTGAAAATTCACCAGCGGAACTGTGTTGGTGGTATCATATTCCTTCTGCAGAGAGTCATGCTAGACTCTTCGATAGATTGAAAGGGTTCTTGAGTTCCACATTTTATACTTTCAATTTATTGTGCTATGATGTTCTTTGTAAGATGTGTGCACATGAATATGATAGGCTACTGAGGGCTTTGATGATGTATGATTGGTAAGATCTTGAGATTGAGAATAAGTCACGTCAATGACATTAAAGAAAGGCGCTTCTCGGGAGGCAACCCGAGGTAAGTTTTCTAATTTAGTTATTCTCTTTAGCTAGTTTTCTTTTCAATAAATTAGGTTTTCCATTAGGCATTAGATAGTTGCTTATAGTTTTTAGATAGACTAACTTTTCAGGAAAAGTGGTCGAAATCAACTGAGGCAGCGGCCGCCGCAAAGCCCAGTCGAACCATTTGGTTGTCTATGAAAGTCCATGAGCCTATTCGTCCACCACATTGTGAGTATTTCATTCATCTCTTCCTCTATGTTTTTATTTTTTGTTGTCTTTTATGTTTCATTGAGGACAATGAAAGGTTTAAGTGTGGGGGAGGAATTGCATTGCATATAGATAGAGTTTGCATATCATGTTTACTTATGTTATCATGTTTATTTATGTTGTCATATTTATTTTTACTCATATATCACATTAAAAAAAATCACAAAAATATCATGCATTGCATTTAGCTGTTATTAGAGATACTCATCTTGGTTTAGTTTGTCCTCTAATGTATTTTTATGATCTTATTGCATAAATCCCATGAATTGATTGAATTGCTAGAAAATGATTTTTGGAGCATGATTTGTGAATATAATTGAGCAAGTATGGTTCATAGTTGAAGTTTAATTGAAATCTAGCAAAAACATAACCCTTTGTAGGGCTGAGCTTCCGGTCTGGACCAGACTGGACATTCCGGTCCCGGTCCGATCCGATGGACCGGAATTTTCGGAAACTTGGACCGCGAATCGGACCGGGACCGATAAATACGGTCCCGGGTTTTCGCGATGCTTCAAAGGTAGGGTTGTTCTTATTTTATACCAAAAGCATCTGCTCAAGTCACCTACTATTAGAATAGCAAATCCCTCGGGACAACAACTTATATTACAGACAGCCCATGGCCCCTCTTCGTCTATACTGATCTGGAACCTTCTATCCTCTTCGTCAATGGTAGCTTAAATTACAGACATCCCTTACCTATAAAATCGCATTTAGATCTAAATATTACAAAATGCAAATTGAAATTTCTTAACCCTAGATTTAAAATTGGGAGAAGATTCTTCAATCTTGGGCTAGATTATGTATAATTTCTCCAAATCTATACTAAAATCAACATTAATAGGTCAAAATATACAAAAAAACCTAGATCTATAATTGAAATTCAAAGGGGCCGCGGTGACTTACTGACTACTGAGAGTCTGAGACAGGAAAGTGAGGAGACCCGCCGAGAGCCGAGAACAGAGGGCCGGGCTGGACGCTTGTGCCTGGTGTCGCGAACCGAGCTGCCGAGGAGGGACTACGGACTAGGGGTGCTGAACGCCTGGACCCGGACGACTGGTGAGTGGTGAAGGTGAAGACTGAAGTCGATAGAAGAAAGAAATGAAATGCGGAAAACGGCGTAGCTCTCTTTAGGCTTTAGGTCTTTCTTTTCTTTCTTACTTTTTTATTTAAAAAAAACATGGGTTCTGGTCCAATTCCGGTCCGGACCGAAAATTCCGGTCTGGTCCCGGGTTTGGACCGGAACCCGGAATTTAAAATATATTGGACCGTGGACCAGACCGTAATATCCCGATCCGATCCAAAGACCGTAAATTCCGGTCTGGTCCCGTTCCGATTCCGGCCCGATCCATATTTTTCCCAACCCTAGCCTTTACTATTGGATCACTCATATATTTGCTAGGATATTTGTTCTCTCATTCATGGCTCCTATTGCTTGATGTTGCTTTTATAAAATTATAGCATGAAGATCTTATTTGTGGGATGATTTATTCTATATTTGTTTTTCATTGCTTGAGGATAAGCAAAAGCTTAAGTGTGGGGGATTTTGATAGAATGCATTTAGGTAGGCATAATAGGTTGCATTTAGGTTAGTTAAGATGTATATCATGCATGATTTAAGTAGAATTTGCATATTTGCTTTCTATGTTGGTGGAGTCGGAATCTATACGTTTTTATTGATTATTTCAGGTAACTGTGGATCCGAGAAGGATAAATGGGTTGATGATGCATTAATATGAGGAAGTCTAGTTGATCGAATAAGCTTAAATGAAGATCTAAAGAGGTCATGAGAAGAAGAAGCGAGCCTAAACAAAGAACAAGTCTGCAGAAGTTGTCGCCAGACATGCTAAACTTGTTTTGCACTTTCTGGAGGCCTCAGTTGTCCGATCGACTATTATGACCATGCGTTGGAAACGTCTTTTAGAGAGCTACAACTTTCTTGTTGACAACAAGATCAAATTCGAAACAGATTTTCCGTGAAAGACAATATGCCGCGGCCGCCGCAAGAACCGATGCTGCGGGAATGAAGATCAAGTTGATGCCGCGGCCGCAACTTAGGTTGTCAGGCGATGCCGTTTCAATTAAAAAACCCTAGTTTGGTATTTTTCTTTTTATGGCCGACTAGACTTTTATAAGGCCAAGTTTATGTTATTTTTTCAGCACTTCTATTCTATTCTACGTTCTATCAGACAATTAGAGAGAGAGCGATGTTCGTCATGGGCGGCTAAACTCTCTTCGTTCTACTTGCAATTTGAAGCTTTATTTGGATTGATTGTGAGTTTCTAAATCTTGTTCCTTATTTCCTATATTGAATGCTTCAACTTCTTTGTGCTTGATTTTTTATTGTTTTGTTCTATCTTGTCTGGCCAACTAGTTAGATCAATTCAATTGCTAGGGTTTTGTAGATTCCTGATTGCGAACCTTAGTCCAAGTAGCAAACTTATCCCATTAGGGCTGATTGAACTAATTGGATACATAGGAAGTTGGATGTGTTGTAAAATCACTCTTTAGGGACTTCAAATACCTTGGTTAATCTGTGAACTTAAAGCTATCAATTGGGTTAAATCCTTCTTTAGGGACTGTTCGATTGATAAGGGTTTCTAGGACTGATTGGACTAGTAACTATATTAGGCCGGGACAAGGGCATTCATAGGAAACCTAAAAGGACAAGAGGAAGTTACAATATCAATTCAACCAAATAAAGTGGATAGTTGTAGGTAGATCGATCTTCTCTAAATTGTTTTTGCATCAATCTGTTTATAGTTTATTTTGTTTTCCTTCTTGTTTCAATCATCCAAAAACCCCTGTTTCACTAATTGGTAAATACACTTTGCAAATGAATACTTGATTCTCTGTGAGATCGACCTCTTACTTGCTTCCTATAATAGTTTGTAGGTTTGAGTTTTATTTTGATACGGTTTATGCGACTAAAAACCGTCCATAGGCATGATATGCAGCAAAAAGGAATAAAAGATCAAAACTTGCAATCAAGAACTCAATATCTTCCAAATTAAAGATCCACACAAGAAAACAACTAAAATAAAGTGCCAATTTTTAGGGTGAATAATAAAGATTTAAATTTTATGCAGCGGAAATGGTGAAAAATAAGGCACGAAAATAAATCACTTAATTAAAGAATCATGAGTAAAGGACTTGCATAAACCTGAGAATCCGATACCACTTGATACGTTTGGGATACCCGATCCTTCGCCTGTGGGCTCAAGATCAAGAACCACGCCGTATATTTGCCCAATCTTGCAATGCTCTTCCAATATCTCCTGATTAACAAATTAATTAAACTAATTAAGAAACTAATTAAAGCGACGGAAATAACTTAAACAATTTAATCTAATTAAATAGCGACGAAAAGGGGAAAGAAACGGAAACGAAGGAGTGAGAGCTCGCGAGGACGGTTCCGGGTTCGCTGGATGTGAGGAAGGGAGCGCAGGAGCTTGGCTCCTCAGGGCACTGGGATGTGCAAGGGTGCAGTCGAAGGCGAGAGCGAAGTCGAGGAGTCTGGGTGTGCTCGCTAGAGTCGAGTGCAAGCGACTGCGAGCGAAGGCTCCGAGGGTCCGGGTACGCGCAGGCTTGTAGTAGCGAGAGCCAAAGATCCACGAGAAAAGCCGCGGGAGCGAAGAGGAAGCGAGAGCGAGAGCGAGAGCCGAGGTGCCGAGGAGCATAGCGCTCGCTGCGAGCGAGTGAGGCTGCGAGCGTCACCAAGCACCAAGGTTCTTCCTTGCGACACTTTCCAGGTTTAGGGTTGTGTTTGGTTGAAGGTTGCCGATTATGATCAAAGTGTTGGTGATGGATGTGGTGCCGATGAACATAGAACACAAGAGCGAGATAGTTTTTTTGGGATTGAAATCCAAGAACCCTTTAATCCATAAAGGGGTTCCTCAATTCTATTCAATCTGAGTAATTCAATGGAAAGTACAATGTTTAAATAGAAAAACTAACAACCAATTCTAATCATGCAAGATAGAATTTAGGTTGATAAAGATAGATCAAAATAACCTAAAGATAACTCAAACCTAAATAAGATAGAAGATAAATAACTTAGTGGACAAGAATTAATCTAGAGGAGATATAATTCTTCCACTTTATTATATCTAATTACATAAAATAACAACTAATTAATTAAGTAGATAAAACTGGCTGAAGCACAAAAGGGACTCGGCATGGGCCTCCATCAACTCGACAACATCCTTGGCCCACTCGACATGAGGTAGTCTCGAGTGGCCCATGTTGGTGCCGAGTATGGTTGTGTCATGGCCGGTGCTAACGAGTCTTCATGAGCTCCGTTTGTGGACGCAAGCTCACTTCCTGTGCCGGTGGTGTAGCCCTGAGCAAAGTGATCCAGGGAGGCCTGAACCCTTGCTCCAAAGTTCATTGGGATGTGCGAGGGTGCAGTCGAAGGCGAGAGCGAAGTCGATGAGTCCGGGTGTGCTCGCTAGAGTTGAGTGCAAGCGAGTGCGAGCGAAGGTTCCGGGGGTTCGGGGTGCACGCGGGCTTGCAGTAGTGAGAGACGAAGATCCGCGAGTGAATCCGCGGGAACGAAGCGGAAGCGAGAGCGAGAGCAAGAGTCAAGGTGCCGGAGAGCATAGCGCTCGCTGCGAACGAGTGAGGCCGCGAGCGTCACCAAGTACCAAGGTTCTTCCTTGTGACGCTTTCCGGGTTTAGGGTTGTGTTTGGTTGAAGGTTGCCGATTGTGATCAAGGTGTTGGTGATGGATGTGGTGCCGATGAACATAGAACACAAGAGCGAGATAGTTTTTTTGGGATTGAAATCGAAGAACCCTTTAATTCATAAAGGAGTTCATCAATTCTATTCAATCTGAGTAATTCAATGGAAAGTACAATGTTTAAATAGAAAAACTAACAACCAATTCTAATCATGCAAGATAGAATTTAGGTTGATAAAGATGGATCAAAATAACCTAAAGATAATTCAAACCTAAATAAGATAGAAGATAAATAACTTAGTGGACAAGAATTATTCTAGAGGAGATATAATTCTTCCACTTTATTGTATCTAATTACATAAAATAACAACTAATTAATTAAATAGATAAAACTGGCCCAAGCACGTGAGGGACTCGGCATGGGCCTCCATCAACTCGACAACATCCTTGGCCCACTCGACATGAGGTAGTCTCGAGTGGCCCATGTTGGTGCCGAGTATGGTTGTGTCATGGCGGGTGTTAACGAGTCTTCATGAGCTCCATTTGTGGACGCAAGCTCACTTCTTGTGCCAGTGGTGTAGCCCTGAGCAAAATGATCCAAGGAGGCCTGAACCCTTGCTCCAAAGTTCCTTGGTAACGGACAAGAAGGTCTTTGGTTGCATCTTGAATGTGACCAAGAGTAATCGACAATTGCGCTGCATCAGATATCATTTACAATACAGCCATCAGACCCATTAATGAACAACTCCGAGTTCTTAGAAATGGAATTATCAGTAGCATGAATGACTGCTTCTTTCTTTTCTTTTTTTTTTGGTAGGATGTACCATTCTTTCTAGGCAATAGCCTTATGTCACCAAATGCAGCTATCAAGCCATCAATACCGCATTGTCAAGGACTTCCAACGCTTCAATTTACAACTGCATCCCCTACTGCTTGATCAAGCACGCCACCAACATAATCAAATTCTACTTTTATTTGTAGCTCATGTCCCTCCAAAACAAAAAATCATTTGTCCATGTGCTGAATCCGTAAGAAACAACCCAGCAGCTCCAAAGACCTACTGCAAAGTCCTGTCAATGGGAACCAATACAAGCACATCCCTGCAATCCTGGGTCATAACCATGAGCATTTGAGAAACACTTATATGTTCTTAATAAGTTAAGGTAGTTTGTTGTAGGACGAAAATCGAGAATGCAAACAAAATAGGAATAAAGCAAAGCAAACCAGATTCCGTCCCTTGTAAATGATTACAGGACTTCCTCCCGATGCAGTAGTGGGAAGTCAGGATCGATCCACGAGGAAGCGTGTCAGCGGATCCTAGGCAGCGGAGAAATCTCACTCGGTTTCGACTCCAGGGAACAACTCAATATTGACTAGAGGCAGTCGATATTGACTTAGTTCAGTCAATATTGGGCAGCTTTCAGCAAGTCGGTCAATTTGTGGTCAGAGTCACTCAATATCGACTTAGGTCAGTCAATATCGACTAGTTCTTCCTCAAAATCGACCTGTCCAGTGACACAAATGAGCAACAATCTTTCTGGATCGAGAGTCAGAAGTAGATATCAACCTATAGGAGGTCAATATCGAGTAGAGCAACAGTAACAAAAATAAAGAACAATGCTTTGGTAGATTTCGGAATAAACTTTATATAAAAGAAAACTTCCAAGATCAGTGTTTGCAATGACAATAACCAAGCATGCATAAGGCAAGATAAATAACGATAATCATGCCAATTGCATCAAAGGATCAAGCTTTCGCCTTTTCCAACAATTAGACAACTCTTTCAAGAAACCCTGATTGTATCTATCGATTTTATGTTTACAATCCAAGTTGTTAGCATGGATTTCTATTAGATGGGTAATAAACACATAAAAGGTAGTAGATGCTCAAAACATGATAAAGGTCGGATCTTTAACTCAAATACGCATGGCTATCGTCGGGCTCGCCCCAACCCTAGAAGTGGGTGGACTACTCGCTCTTCATCGCAATTGCAGACATTGTTGATTGAAAAGAAACAACTTGCATTAAATTAAACCAAATAGAGCTTACAACCAAAGGAAGTCAATTCCGCTCTCGCTTCACAAACTCCTCTTGGCCTCCACTCTCTCTCTCCCCTTCTTCTCTCCGAAATTGAATTCATGAAAAACTAGCCCCATGGGCTTTATTTATAGGCTTCCAATCATTGCTAATCAAGGTAGGAAATGCTATCTATATCTCTATCTACCATAGAAGATATAATTCTACTAGAAATAATTATATCTAAATAAGTAAAACTAGATAAATCCTTAGGGTAATTAATTGTTCAACCCTTAGGATAAATAAAAAGATAAAAAGATAAATATCTAAAATCTTCATGTGTCAGAATCTTCTCTCGAAAATATCTCCATCGGATTCGGGATAAAACTTTAAGCAAAGCTCGGAATCGACCTGGACCCATCGCTGTGAGTTGGTCGATATCGACCAAGGCATGTCGATATCGAGTAACTTTTCTCGGCTCTTCTTCTCTGCTACTCGATTCCGGTTCCTGGGATGAAAATCGAGTCGATTTTTGGTCGATATCGACTAAGTTAAGTCGATATCGAGTAGAATCTTCAGCTTTTTTCCGACCTGACTTGGTTTTGGTTTCTGAGGAAGATATTGAGTCGATTTTGTGGTCGATATTGACTTACTGAGGTCAATATCGACTTGCCCTTTTCTTCACTTCTTGCTTCTGGTCCATATCGGTTTCACTTTTGAATTTTCTACCAGATTGAGTCGATATTGACTAGTATGAGTCGATATTGACCTGTGCTCAGTTTCTCGTTCTGTTCTTTAAACGCACTTTCCCGAGTCCTCGTTCGTCGGATTGATGCATATGAGCAAGCGTTGGAAAGCTCTTTTCGAGGGCTACAACTCTCATGAAGACATCAGAACTTGACTTAGAATGATGAATCCCGAAACATGGCCTTTTCTCCAGTTGCACCATCCTTAGCTTCTTCGTAAATTTTCCTTTAAGCTCCAAAGTGCGTCCGATTTCTGCGAATTTGAACAAAAACTAGTGTAGACTCTATAATTTGGCAATTAAGCATAAACTACATAGATTTTGTATAAATCCAATCCAAATGCATGAAATGCATGCAGAAATCGATATAAAAGTAGATATAAAACATGGCATAAAACATGGACATCAAATCACCCCATACTTAAGCTTGTTTGTCCCGAAGCAATAACTTGGATGGTCATTCAGGGGAAGAATTTAAAACTCCCAATATCATAGATTCATTCTCATATAACCCTGCAATCAATTACCATCATCGAAAAGGTACTTATGCCACAAATCCATGCATGTGCAAACAAAAGCAACATCTACTCATAAAAGGAGGGGTTATGCAAAAACAATTCATGTGACAAAGCATTAATAATCAAGAGGACTTTAATTAAGCTCAATAAGGAGTAGATTGGTAAAAGGCTAAAGGTGGGTAATATTTGGCAATGTGGTGATAATAATCTGGGGAAATGGAGTACTTTCCAATTTTCATAACACATCCCTTCTTCATAAGATTCATCACCTTTCATAATGCTTTTATCAATAATAATGCTTTTACCTCTCTAACCTCAGCACTCCCTTCTCGCGAGCAAACATGGGTGTCATGAATGGCCCCGAATACTTAGTGCTTTTGACTCCTCACTTGTGTGTCCCATCTCGCCAAACTATTATCTCAGCGAGCAGGGTCGATCTACCTTTATCTCCTGAGGTGACCGGATTTTCTTTCACTCATTCAATTTTCCATAAATTTCAAACAATTTCCTTCCAAACTCCATATAAGATATTTAACAACACAACAACCATATAACATCTCCATAATGTAACATCATTCTCAACATAATCCCCGGATAGGAAATAAGGTAAAGAATGGGCAATATTTAGATCATGTGGAGCAATATATGAAATAAGGCATATTATGGCTTTTTGTGATGCATAAGCATAGGTAAGGCTAGTATTATAAACAATATGAGCATTATATGGAAATATAAAGTCCTCCATTCTTTTATCATGCAACATGTCAAAAGCAACATCAAATTTACCTCCTTTCATGGTTTTCATCAAAATATGCACTTCATTGTGACTTCCCTTTACTAGGCAATTTCATGCTATATCTCTAATGAATCCAATTTTGCATCGTCGAGTTCAATATAACTTCCATGACATTAATCAAAATTTTCAATGGGGGTCATTTTTTCAAACTTTGGAAAACATGCATGTAAGCACATAAATCAATAATGAATTCCAAAATAGCCATGTATAAGCAATTCAAGAAATAAACCTTAAAAATGCACACATAATGTCAAATAAAATCAAATATGCATAAAGTAAGCCCTTCCCCCACCTCATACTTAAACATTACAGTGTCCTCACTGTATAAAAACAAGGGTAAAGAGAGAAACTCGCTAGACATGTGTGCAGATCGTCGGGAATCGAGTGCTATGCTCTGGGCCGAGTCTGATTTTGTGTACTTCTATCCCCATGGACCTGAAAAAATGTAGAAGAGAAATACCCACAACAGAAAAACTAAAATTTCAAAACCAAAAACAAACAAAAGCAACAATGTCCAAAAGTCCCAAAAATAAATGTCTATTTACAAGCTCTAGATTTTATAGTCGCTAGGCCGACTTTCTCCATTTAGCTTTAGCCTGGCTCATCTTTGTCCGGAGGGATAGGTGGATCTGGTGGTTCCTCCGGTGGTGGGAAGCGTGGGATGTCATCCGGGGGCATCACGTGAAGAAGCTTGAACCTCCCCGAGTGGACGCTCCATGGCTCCACCCATCCATCTTCCTGGGCTCCAGCTGGCATGCATAAAGGAATATATAAAGGAAATTTGCATACCTCATCATCATACCTCTTCCACTCCATTGGTTGATTTGTTTGCGCGTCTCTACCACAGCAAAACGGTGGAGTGGGAAGAGATATTTCCACCTCATCGTGCGAAGCTTCATGCCACTTTGCGAGGACCCCATACTTGAATATGAACATCGTTTGCTCAAAATTGTCGGGGATAGCCTTCACCTTATAAGACAAAAGTGACATTGAAACAACATGGGCAACGACGTCCAACTTCTTCTTTTCTGGCTCTTCTTCTTCTTGAGGTTCTTCAAATGGTTTTTCAAAGACAGATAGCAAAGTTGGATTTGAGATAGAGGAAGGACATACCTGGGTATCGACTGTAGATAGGTTGATATCGGCTGGAGATGGGTCGGCATCGACTAGGTGTTGGTCGAGGTCGACCTCAGGTTCAGATCCTCCTTCTAGCGGGATTGGGGCTTCTGGCGGTGGTTTTGACGAATCTCGTAGCTTCCTAAATACGCGTACACCTTCAAGCCATGCCTCCCCATCAACCATGTATAGCCATCTCAAATATTCAAATTCTTTTGCATACCGTCTCTCTCTTTCCTTTTCGACCCACGTTCCTAAACAGTCCAAGGTGTCCTGCATCCACCTGTAGAAGAAAACTCAAGGACAACGTGAGATCTAACTACCTAAGGCCCGAATGATAGCTTCTCCGGCAACGGCGCCAATTTGTTGTAAGGAGGAGATCGAGTATGCTAAATAGAATGTAAATAAAATAAGGCAAACCAGATTCCGTCCCTTGCAAATGATTACAAGACTTCCTCCCGTTGCAGCAGTGGGAAGTCAGGATCGATCCACGAGGAAGCGTGTCAGCGGATCCTAGACAGCGGAGAAATCTCACTCGGTTTCGACTCCAGGGAACAACTCAATATTGACTGGAGACAGTCGATATTGACTTAGTTCAGTCAATTTTGGGCAGCTTTCAGCAAGTCGGTCAATTTGTGGTCAGAGTCACTTAATATCGACTTAGGTCAGTCAATATCGACTAGTTCTTCCTCAAAATCGACCTGTTCAGAGACACACATGAGCAACAATCTTTCTGGATCGAGAGTCAGAAGTTGATATCGACCTATAGGAGGTCAATATCGAGTAGAGCAACAGTAACAAAAATAAAGAACAAAGCTTTGGTAGATTTCGGAATAAACTTTATATAAAAGAAAACTTCCAAGATCAGTGTTTGCAATAACAATAACCAAGCATGCATAAGGCAAGATAAATAACGATAATCATGCCAATTGCATCAAAGGATCTAGCTTTCGCCTTTTCCAACAATTAGACAACTATTTCAAAAACCCTAATTGTATCTACCGATTTTATGTTTACAATCCAAGTTGTTAGCATGGATCTCCATTAGATGGGTAATAAACACATAAAAGGTAGTAGATGCTCAAAATATGATAAAGGTCGGATCTTTACCTCAGATACGCATGGCTATCGCCGGGCTCGCCCCAACCCTAGAAGTGGGTGGACTACTCGCTCTTCATCGCAATTGCAGACATTATTGATTGAAAAGAAACAACTTGCATTAAATTAAACCAAACAGAGCTTACAACCAAAGGAAGTCAATTCCGCTCTCGCTTCACAAACTCCTCTTGGCCTCCACTCTCTCTCTCCCCTACTTCTCTCCGAAATTGAATTCATGAAAAACTAGCCCCATGGGCTTTATTTATAGGCTTCCAATCCTTGCTAATCAAGGTAGGAAATTCTATCTATATCTCTATCTACCATATAAGATATAATTCTACTAGAAATAATTATATCTAAATAAGTAAAACTAGATAAATCCTTAGGGTAATTAATTGTTCAACCCTTAGGATAAATAAAAAGATAAAAAGATAAATATCTAAAATCTTCATGTGTCAGAATCTTCTATCGGAAATATCTCCATCGGATTCGGGATAAAACTTTAAGTGAAGCTCGGAATCGACCCGGACCCGTCGTTGTGAATTGGTCGATATCGACCAAGGCATGTCGATATCGAGTAACTTTTCTCGGCTCTTCTTCTCTGCTACTCGATTCCGGTTCCTGGGATGAAAATCGAGTCGATTTTTTGTCGATATCAACTAAGTTAAGTCGATATCGAGTAGAATCTTCAGCTTCTTTCCGACCTGACTCGGTTTTGGTTTTTGAGGAAGATCTTGAGTCGATTTTGTGGTTGATATTGACTTACTAAGGTCAATATCGACTTGCCCTTTTCTTCACTTCTTGCTTCTGGTCCATATCGGTTTCACTTTTGAATTTTCGACCAGATTGAGTCGATATTGACTAGTATGAGTCGGTATTGACCTGTGCTCAGTTTCTCGTTCTGTTCTTTAAACGCACTTTCCCGAGTCCTCGTTCGTCGGATTGATGCATATGAGCAAGCGTTGGAAAGCTCTTTTCGAGGGCTACAACTCTCATGAAGACATCAGAACTTGACTTAGAATGATGAATGCCGAAACATGGCCTTTTCTCCAGCTGCACCACCCTTAGCTTCTTCATGAGTTTTCCTTTAAACTCCAAAGTGCGTCCGATTTCTGCGAATTTGAACAAAAAATAGTGTAAACTCTATAATTTGGAAATTAAGCATAAACTACATAGATTTTGTATAAATCCAACCCAAATGCATGAAATGCATCCAGAAATCGATATAAAAGTAGATATAAAACATGGCATAAAACATGGACATCATAGTTCTAGGCAACAACATCACTACATTGAGCACCCATCACGTAATTATCTCAGTCCTATGAAACCGAGACCACCACTCTACCTAGATCGAAAACTAAAGTACCTGCTAGTCTCTGTTTCACAGCATGAATAGAACAAACTCTTCCAAGATTGAAGACAAATGTCATCACCAGACCCAGCTGAACTTGAAAAACATCATTTCCAGTTATTTCCCAATCAAGGGTGATCATCATGATTGGTTTATGATTAGTGCGATTAACACTTGTTATTATTTATACACTGCCTCATTTTATTCTTGCACTTCATTATTTTATTTATGCACTTTATAATCTTAATTGTACACTTCATAATCTTATTCATGCACTCATATTATTATTCATACACTTCATTATTTTATTGTTCCACTTTATCATCTTATTTATGCACATTATTATCTTATTCATGTAGTTTATAATCTTATTCATGAACGGGAACTAAAAGAAGTCAACCATAAATAGCCTATGCGGGATTTGAACTTGCATCTTTGTGCATGAGCACAAATCGCTCTACCATTTGAGCTAATAGGCCAATTATAAAAAAAATTCCTTTGTCTACCTCATAAGGTCATATATTTATAAGAATGCATGTTATAAAGGATGTGTAAGCTAGGTAGTATAGTTGTGGATTTTGGTGAAGGGCGGCAATGAGATTAAACGGAAGAGAGAAGGCATTAAGCATGTCAACTGAGAGGAGACTTGTGTAGTGTCCACATTTGATGATCATAATTGTTGACATGCTACTTAATGGTACACTGACCTATATACATCAATAAAAGGTTACTATGAAAACTCTGAACAAAAGAAGAAAGAAAGAAACATATGCGTACATTTATAATGATATAATTAATTACCAACAGAATTTTAGTGTAGAAACTGCATTGTACATAGTAGATTTGCTCTTGAATATCAAAGAGGGGGTATAGTGTTGCCATTGTTGTGCCATAAACATTAATCAATCAAATAGAGCTACTGCAGGCAGCTACTAAGTTATCAATTCTGATACCCCAAGCTAAGCTATATAGTTAAGAAGACGTACAATATATTTATAAAGCGAGTGTATGGTTGTCGATATATCATACCTAGAGCTTGAATTGGAGCTCCATGATATCAATATCATGGCATTAAATTGACACTGACTAATGAGAAATGAAAATACTCCCTATGGTATGGGTTTTGTGATTATAAATTGGGAGAAATGAGACAAGACCCAAATGCTGTCAACTGCTGTTTTCCAATTTCCAAGTTACAACCCCCGGCCATCAAATAAGATAGCTCTTTCCCTTTGTGAGTCAGTCACTCTTTCATGTATCTCTGTTCCTGCCCTGTGCAAGGACCCGAGAGTTTTGTTTTGCCATATATAAAAACTACCCAAATTTCACAAGCAAATGCTCCGAAATTGAAGCTAAAATCTCAGTCAAGAATATTATTTCTGTCAAAGACATTTTATCAAACACCTAGTAGGCATGTCTAGTTTCAAGATACGTGATTGAAATACCAGAGGCTAATGATTCTATCAAGTAGTTTTTTATGCATGTTTTGGGTTTTCGGGGATCCGTGTGCAGTAAAGATTAATGCACTAGCAGAAACATATCAATCGATTTGGAAAATTCAGCCTTCATTCATTCAAAAATATTAGCAGAAACATATCAATTGATTTATGGATAGTGTAATTCACTTATCTAACATTGATTTCATCTCTTTGCAATCGCTATGGGTCTGGCGGCGTCTTCGTGCATCCTCCTCTGTTTCCTCTTCATCCCGACCTGAAGGTCACGAGCAGCAAGGAGATGGTACAAAGATAAAGGGGGAGAAGCGGTCGACGGGAGAGCTCGGGAGCATATCCAGAATGAATAAAGGAGGAGGGGGATCTGGGATGAGAGGGTTTGAGATGCGATGTTGGAGGATGACAACAAAAGCGAAGGATTGAACGGAGCGAAAGGGGATCGGGATGATGAAGATGGAAGAGAGACGGGTTCGGATCGGGCTATTAGCATCCGCGACCCAAACATGAGAAATAATTCCGTTTTCACTTTAAGAGGTTTTTTCATTTTAAGACCCTTTTTCATTTGAACCACTACCTAAGTAGTAATAGTAGTAGTAGTAGTAGTAGTAGTAGTAGTAATAATAATAATAATAATAATAATAATATTATTATTATTATTATTATTATTATTATTTTATCAAACTCCAAATAGTATAGAAAACAAACAATCAAATGTTTACAAGAAGTTAGCAGACAACCGAGAAACAAGCTGCGCACCAACCCCCTTAGCGATTGAAAAACAAACTCTGGTAAAAATATGAGCAGCTAGACGAGAACTAGAATCTAAGGCTAAAGAAAAAGAGCGGATCCGTCCCAGCAGCGCAACAGCATCCACATCCAGCTCACCAAAAGAAGAGAAAGAAAAAGGTAAAAACCCATAACCAGTAGTAGAGCACACATCCCGATACTTGGTGAACATACGCCGCGCATCGTCAAGTACACACTATCCAGGAGCGAAGGAAGCCAAACAAGTCTGAGTAAGGGGGGAGGAACCAGTGATATCTACACAGATATCCCGACCCCAATCCCAAGAGTAAAGAAGAATGTCAGCGGGCCTAAAAGGTCCGCCAAGACCGTCAACAACACCAATATCCACCTCCTTTCCATAGGTGATCCCAGCACGGAAGAAAATGTCGAAGAGGGTGTCACGCACAAGATTATGCCGATGTTTGATCCCTATGGAACTCGAGCACGACACGGCATGATCCCCAAAAATATCACCCTAAAAAACCCAACCACATGCAGAGCATGGACGATCATCTCGAAATAAAGGGATACCCAAACGATAACAGAGCACATACCTATAAGTCCTACCATTCATGGTCTGACCGAGCCCCGAAATAGGAACAGCTCTGAGCCAATCAGACAAATGGGGCCCATGCTGAGACCTCCACAATACCACCTGGGCACCCACTCCCTCAGCGATAACAAAACCGAGTCTAGTAAAAATATAACCGGCAGCACGAGCCCCGACATCCTGAGATAAGGACAATTTCTGAATCCACTTCAGCAAGGCAACCGCATCCGTATCTAACTCCCTCAACGAAGTGAAGGATAATGGTATAAACCATAACTCCCTGAAAAAAATTGGCGCACGTGTAAACGAGGTGCTCTACCAATTGAGATATAGCCCTTTTGTTTTTACTACATAGTTTAGCATGTAGCCAATTTTTTCTCAAGATGAGGATTTCGTGATCCAACATTGTAGCTCTTTGATCTGTTTGATTCATATTGCTTAGAAGTCATATTCGATTTACAATCTATATGATGGGGTTTCTATTTGTTTATCTTATTATTATTATTATTATTATTATTATTATTATTATTATTATTATTATTAGTAGTAGTAGTAGTAGTAGTAGTAGTATATTTTTTTAACAACACGATAATTATTATTATTAGTATAATTAGTATTATTATTATTATTATTATTATATAATAACCAATTACTATTTACAAGAAATTAGTGGGTAGCCGAGATACTATCTGGGCACCCACTCCCTTAGCGATAATAAAACTGAGTCTAGCAAAAATATAAGCAGCAGCACGAGCCCTGGCATCCTGAGATACGGATAATTTCTGAATCCGCTTTAGCAAGGCAACCTCATCCGTATCTAACTCCCCCGACGAAGAGAGAGAGAGAGAAGGGTAGGAAACCATAACCAGTTGTCATGCATAAATCTCGATACTTGACACGCTTACGCCGAGCAGCATCAACAACAACACGACCAGGCACAAAGTCAGACATCCCAGACTGGGTCAAAGGGGAGGATCCCGTCAAATCGACACAAACATCCCGCTCTATGTCTCAATAATAAAGTAGCAAATCCACCGGACGAAGAGGCTTATCATACCCATCAACCAAACCGATATCAACCCCCTTACCGGCAGAAATGCTAGACCTGTAGCAGATATCCAATAAGGTGTCGCAAACGAGGTTATGTCGATGTTTAATGCCGACGGAACCAGCACAACATGCGACATGATCACCGTAGACATCACCATCAAAGACCCGAGAGCAAGTGGAACAGGGTCTGGACACCGTGAAGAACAGAACTCCCAATCGATAGCTAAGCACACTACGGTAGGTCCTTCCATTCATAGTTTGCCCCAACCTAGAAATAGGATCTGCACGCAATCAATCAGATGAGTGAGCACCTTGTTGAGACTTCCATAATGCCATTTGTCGCGGAGTCAATGAGAAAACAGATTATGATGTAGTAGCAACCTTCGCGAAATATATATCTGCCGGTTTCTTCAAAAGTTTGGGGGCAGCGATTTCAGTAGGATCGCGTAGAAGATCAGAACCCGTGACCTCATTAAAAGAACAACAAGCATCATCAAAAGTAGGCACAACAACAATGATACTAGAAGGACGTAAGAGCTTAGCCTACAACTCAACAGACTGCAAACGGGACGCCAAAAAAGCATCATGTAGGACATCCCCAGCAACATACACTCTGAGCCCACCAAACTGAAAAGGGAAGGTGGCAAGCCGCCACTGCCAATCCCCAAACCCAGGCCCAGACGCATTGACAATACGTTCCAAACTAGAACGGAGTGCCTCGTCAAAGGAAAGTTGGGCCGACCCAAAGACACGTGGAGAACAAGTATGCAAAGTCAAGTAGAGTTTAGAAATACCCGTACAAGCCTGAAGCAGAAGCAACTCACACTGGTGGTCATCAATCCTCCCGAGCGAATCCATAAGCTCTATGGTCCTAGTCCCTTTCTTCGCCACAAGGTCATTGCCGAAAACTTGGCAAATGCTTACAGGCCCACCCAGAACTTTGACACCACACAAAGGCTGAGAAATAGAGGGGGGAAAACACTAGGAAGCCAACTCATGGGGTCTTCTGTATGCCAAAAAACCTCGGTCTTATCCACATTAAGATGAAGGCCAAAGCGAGGACCATCCTCCATAATCAGATCCAAGACCTTCCCCACAACCAAAGTGTCCCCAACAACAGTGTCATCATCTAAGTACTATGCCTGCAAACTCAGGTCAAAAGATTCTCTAATCTTCCACACCAAAGGATGCAACACCAAGGAAAAAAGCATAGGGCCTAAAGGATCTCCTTGTTGAACCCCCCGACAAGACCATAAGCTATGCTCCCCGTAATACAACCGGGCAGGGCTAGAGTAGCAAAATTCCACCCATCGGGATAGAACTGGGCAGTGACGGCGGACTTCCTGTAACATGGTCACACGATCAACTAAGTTGAAAGCATTATGGAAGTCGACCAACAACATGGAAAGACCCTTCTCACCACCACGAGCCTCAAAAAATTGATTCAAAACATGCAGAATAACTTCTTCTCCACCGGATACCCCAACCCCAAACTGAAGGCCTGCAAAATAACCAGACAAAGAAGGACCGACCAAACAAGCCCCAACCTTAGAGACAAGGTGTCTCCAAATGGTGCCAACAACAATAGGATGTATACCGCCACCTGGTTTAACAAGCGGCGTAAGTGGAGCACTAGCGATGTACTCACCTAGAGCATGTGGACAACGACCCTCAAGGAAAAGATTAACCACTCGAGTAATAGAGGCGATCAAATCATCCACAATAGAAACAAAAGCTCCACCCTAACAATCCAACAGATGCTGAACACGGAACCCATCCCTCTGACATGACGTGCCACGTGGGAAACTCCGAATCATATCCAAAACAACGGTTGAAGAAGCAAGAAGAGGATGGTGATCAATAGGAAAAGGTGGCAAGTTGGGAGATGGGGTAGTGGGGTGCTTATCCCACAAAACCGCAAGAGTGACATCAGAATAAGGAGTGATACCTGATGAAGAAAGCACCTGAACAGCGGCAGTGTAGTGACTATCACAAATATTCCTCCGACATTGCCGGAGGCTTAGATAAGTTGCAAACTGCCGCCAGGCAAATCTCAAGCACAAATAGCATTAGCAATACTTTCCTCCTGACGTTGACATTTGACAGCAGTCATACACTCAAGATTACTCCGCGGGGAAAAGGTCTTAAGGATACAAAGAGGCATCACAAGAAAGCAAATCCAGCAAGAGAGGTCTCTAGAAGAGTCAACTACAACATCTAATGCCTCTTTTAAAACCCGAGAAAAACCTAGGCGACACTTAGGAGGGATGGATCTCACGGTGCGTAACCCCATAGAGAACAAACGATCAAGCGAAGATATAGACAAACCAACCGGCACAGCCCCAACATCAAACAAGGGAACCGACGGGGACGGTACTATTATACCCATTTAGAGCTACAAGAGGCAAATAGCTAAAGACGGTACTCTTCCCAACTATCAATCGATAATGGGACAGTATCTGTGAATCTCGTCTCAATCTCTTTCCATCCCGATCTAGGAAGATAATGTAGCCAAATATGTTGAACATTATAATTAATTATATAATCATTGTATGAATTAATAATAGTATTATAATATTAATATTAATAATAATATTATTATTATTGAACAATATAGTTGAGAAGAATACCGTATTCAACATATTATACAAATTAATGAATTATGAAAGCATTTTTCACTTTGCAAATTTATATAATATTTTATTATTTTTATTTGCGGGACAAGGCCCGTTCCGTCCCAATCCCGTCCTGTCCAAACACCATCCCGTCTTGATCCCATCCCTAAAAAAAAGTCTCAATCCCGTCCCGATCCCGTCACGTAAAAATTTCACGGGAGGAGTTCTGACCCGGCTCAATCCCGTCCCGTCCTGTCCCATACCCGCCCCTAAGTAAATCACACAAGAAAATCAAAAGGGATATAGATGTATCCTTTTTAAGGCCAAAAATATCTCACAAGGACAAATTTCTGTTGAATATCATGCATGCTCACAAACTTAGATCATAAATTCTCAATTACCTATGTCTAATCATATTAATTTCACATAAAAACCAAATTTAAAAGACAAGGTCAAATAATTCAAGAATTCCATGGGATTTATAAGATCATGCCCGTATCAAGTTAAATAGGACAAACTCAAATTAGATGGGTATCTTTGATAACACAATAAGCAATTCATGAGACCAAACTTTTTTCTTTGATTTTGGACATTTTCTAAATTTTTTTTTCATTTTTGACATTTTATATAATAAATAACATAAACATGATGCATGAATTATATAATAATTAAAAATAAATAAAAATAAAACAACTAAAAATCAAAACAATGAAACAAAAAATTAAACATGAACTGATCTAACTAACTAATTTACTTCACTTCTCTCCACCCCCCCCCCCCCCCACCCCCACACTTACATGTTGCATTGTCTTCAATGCATGAACATACATAAAAAGGAACACTGAAAAATAAAATAAAGGCTTTGATGGAAGCAAATGACTAACCAATTACTCTGAATGCGGGATCTGGGTTCCAGACCACTGATGAATCATGTCCATCAATACGAGACAAGCATCTTGTAGTTGATGGATCTTCCCAACCAAAATCGCATGTGACTTGGTTAACTTCATCAATTAATTCGCATGCTGCGTCTCAAAATCAGTCAATTTTCTTTTCCAAACAAGCGATACGCGAGGTATCTCGAATCACAGGTGGCGTAATCTCAATCTGCATATCCTCAATATCACTGGCAAGGGTCATATGATCATCAGACTTTCGTAAATCAGTATCAATGGGCACATGGCTTCGGTGGAAATCTACTAATCTCGGCCCCACATGTAAAATAATTAGCAGATGTTGATGATGAGACTGCTGGCATCCAGAGAACCAATGAAATCTCTCAATAGCATAGGGCAATTGCAACTTCTCAACCATCCGTGCAGACACAAGAGTATCAATGTCCCACATATAAGAATGACTCACAGGCCACAACGAACTGACATCAACCCCAAAATATATTGCCAAAAGTGTGATCATGCCTCCAAAAGGGGTAACAAGAGGATGACTCTCGCTGCGCTGGTCACGAGCCTTCTCACACATCCTCAAAAACATGAGTATCCAGTCTCGTACTATAGTAGAGTCAGGAGTCAGGCAATATATAAAATCAACTAAACCAAGATCAACGATAGTGGTGCTCTCAGAATCATAGAAAGTATAGCCCAAAATCCGCAGACACAGACGAAGAGCGGGATGAGTAATCATATCATTGGGCTTGTAGCTCTTGAAAGTCTTAGGCATCCCTGTCAAACTCCTCCAAATCTCTGCAGAATCAAGAACACGCATGGTTTGCTGCAACTTCCTAGAGCAATTCTTTGAAACATCAAAAGCAACCCCAATTGCAGCATATGAGGAATTACAAACTCTTCCCCTTAACTTAAATCGAACATCCTTGGGCGAGATTACATCCAAAGTAGTAAGGAACTACTTGACCAAGCAAGGGTAGGTCGGAACCCTTCTACAAACAAAATCACACAGCCCTCCATGTGCCATCAAGGTCATTACCGAATCAAGCAAACCCAACCTCTTCAATGCATCTTCATCAATGAACTTGGTCGACGTGTAGGGATGCTTCCCAAGTGCATTCCAGCATAGCATATCAGTTTCATCGAAGTTGGTCAACACCTTTTTCTTAGCGTATCCACTCATGGTTGAGAAAGAGCAAGACAAACACAAAACAACTAACTCTACATTGACAACAGGCGCCGTGTATGGGGCGGCGGGCACCGTGTATCGATGAGCACAAATCCGAGCAAAGACGTTGAATGAACGACGTCCACACTCTTTTAAACTCGAAACTTGACGGCTAAATCGGTTTCAATAGCCTTTTTTATGTGATAGGTAGGGGAATGGTGTGGAAAAAGATTGAATTTGATGGATGTAGGGTAGTGGTGGGAAGTGTTTTGATGGGCAAGAACTCAATTCAAACACAAGGCTTTAGGATTTTTAGAAGGGATTCAAGTAGGGTCTTTTGGGTTTTATAGGTTTGCTTGGAGAAAAGCTTTGATTGATCTATAATAGGGAATGAGAATATATGGTGAGTTGAAAAGGGGATCCATATATGAAAAAGAAGATAAAATAAATTACAAATATATAAAAAATAGAAAAAGATAAAAGATAAATACTAATCCTAAGATAAAGGAAAACTAATCGTAGATAGACAATCTAACACTGAGATAGATAAGAACAGATAAAAGATAGATAGAACTAACCTAAGATAGAAAATAATATCTAATCCTAAAGATGGATAGAATAAAATAGTCCTAAAATAAATAAAAAGAACAACATCTAATCCTAAATAGATATAAAATATAAAAACTAACCTAAAACAACCAGACTTAACAAAGATAAAAAGATAGAATTACTCCCTACTAATTTTACCAAATATACGAACGCGTCTGTGAACAGGACCAGTGGTGGGCGCCGTGTAAGGGGCGACGGGCGCCGTGGTGCTCAGAGCGGTATCCCGTATTCAAATCAAGCAAAATTCAACTCCAACAAAAGTTCTAACTTACCATCACTTCATTATTCAGCGAAACGATTCATCCTACTTTATTGAATTGAAAAACTAAATGCGAAATTGAAATGATATTACCTAAAATACCGGGTTTCCTTCCAAGAAGTGCCTTTGTTTCATCTCTTTGGCACAACATTATGCATTTCTTGATCACGTTATCCCATCAAGATCCTCCACACTTGTCCTTTTCAAAACAAGAGGGGGGACTTTAGGAATTTCTCCAATATATCCATCAAATGCACCAATCAATTTCTTATTGAAATGAGTTACTCCTGGAGGTTGCCTTGAAATTGCAAAAACCTCAACATTATTAGGAATCGATTTCTCATAGGGAACAACAATAGAATCATTTGAATTAGACACATTGTCATGTGACTTAAACAAATTCTCCATTTTCCTTTCAATGTCATATTTCCCTAAACCAACTTTTTCTTTGTTAGAAGACTCAATATGCAATGATCCATTTTCAATAGAAGCATCTAACAAACTATTTGATTCATTCATGTGTTCACTTTCATTAAAGTTAAGAACATCTATAAAATCATTAGTAGAAGAAACAATAGGCTCAAATATAGAAAACTCAATCTTTCTACCATCAAGTTCCATAGTTAGGGAACCTTCAAAACAATCAATCTTAGTCTTAGCCATTCGTAAGAATGGCCTTCCCAAGATAATTGGAGTTTCAGACGTACCTTGTTCCATATCCAGAATAAAGAAATCATCTAGAAATATCAAATCATTTACCTTCACCAGAACATCCACAACAACTCCTCTAGGCTTATTACTAGAACGATCAGCGAATTGTATAGTAACACCAGTGTCAGATAATGCATTGAGACCCAAAAACACACACAAATTATAAGAGATCACATTGATTGAAGCACCTAGGCCTAACATAGCTTTGGCGGAGCTAACATTACCTATTGCAGATGGGATAGTAAAAATACCTCGATCTTCTCACTTTTCAGGCAATCTTTTCTGTAGGAAAGCAGAAACATTCTGACTTAAAATTAGGATTGTGGAAGAGAGGCCTAAGGCAACGCGAATTTCAAAGTTATTATGAGGGACTAGAATTGCCGATTCAGGCACGACAAGAGTCGGGTGCATGTAATCCTCAGCAGTGGTAGGGTATTTGGCAAGCTCAGTGATAATGCATATTTTGATAGGCATTATAGAGTAGTTTTAGGGTCATTTAGATGTATATATTTTACTTTAAAGGGTTAGTTTACTTGTTTTCTCATTTGGTACTTAAGTGCGGAATCTACACAAGTTTATCGAGTAATTGCAGATTTTGGATTCGAAGAATGGAGGAGGTCATTCATTAGAGTCATATGGATCATATGGAGGCAAGAACGAGCTAGAGAAGCCAAGTTGGAATGCACAAGGAAGAGGCAAAGGGCATACAAGAGAGAAAACGACACCCGCGGCCAGAGGAACAAGGGGAGCCAGAAACCGTACCCGCGGCCACAGAGGCAGCACCCGCGGCCATTCCAGTAGAACACCAATTCTGGGCAGCACCCGCGGCCTAGGAGGCAGCACCCGCGATTTTTTTGGGCCGGATTCAGCGCCGATTTTCCATCCTCTTAAGTTGGGCCTATCTTTGGGAAACATTTTATAGGGTTTTAGGACGGTACTTAGGGCTATATAAAGACTTATTTTAGATGGTTTTATGACGGTACTCAGCCTCTGCCTACCTCCTCAATTCAGCTTCCTGCTCAGTTCGTGCTTTCGATCATCTGTGGTTGTGTTTCGGCAGTCGTCATGATCCTTTTCAGTCTAGAATGGATGTGTTTAAGACGTTCTGGGTTGTCTAAGGCGTCAAACTCAGGTGGTTGACCAGAACGGCTCATACACCTGCAAAACAAAACTTAAAGGAAAATGGAGATCTAACTACCTAAGGCGCGAATGATTGCTTCCCCGACTATAGTAGAAGGTAGTCAGGATCGATCAATGAGGAAGCGTGTCAGCGCCCGCCTTTTCAGTCCCATATCTGAACACGAAATCGAACAGGAGAGCACTCGATATCGACCTTACCACTCGATATCGACTGCACTATCGACATAAACTGTAAAATGCATAAACAAACAGAAAACTAAAACCGGTCGATATCGACCTATACCACTCAATATCGACCACAAATTTCGACCAACAATGCTCAATTTTGACTTATCACATAACCAAAGATCGAAACTTTTCGCAAGATAAAACTCAAAACTGATGAAATAAAATCAAATAAACTAAATACTTCCAAGATCAGGGTTTCGACACCACATCGATAACCATGTAAAATAACACCTAAAGACATAAAAGATCATGCTTTTCTTCAAATAACTCTCGTTATTAACAAATAGGAAAATAGAGGCTTTCGCATAAACCCTAATTGTTACTAACCATTTTTCACATAATTAATCCAAGGTGTATTAAGATCACTTTTGCTTCAATAACACAAACAAGGATCACCTTCAACTTTCGCAAAAGAATCATGCTCGTAGGGATAGAAGACGAATTGTATCCAAAGATTGTACCTTTACCGCATCACCTTACATGGCTACCGTAGGGCTCACCCCGACCCTAGAAGTTGGGTGACTACTCGCTCTTCATCATCAAGAAATACATCAATAAAAAAAAAGGAACTAAATTTCATTAATAAAATCAAGGAAAGCTTACAACCCATCGAAGCCAAATCGTCTCTAAACTATCCACCTTCTCTTGCCACAAGCTCTCTTTCTCTCTCTCTCTCTCTCTTTGTAACTAATTGTAACTGAAATTGAATGAATAAAACTCAGCCCCTAGGGCTTTATTTATAGGCTTCATTCCCTAGCTAATCTAGGAAAGAAATATATATCTATATCTAAATTTATCTATCTAAAACATTAAGATAAAATTTGTAAATAAAAGAAATAAATCCATAAAGGAAACTATATCTAAAGTGGATAGATCCTTCTTGACTTGAGAAATCTTCTCTTGAATTGATATAATATCTCTTCCTTCATGTAGAAGAAAGCCATCTCAGAATTCGGACTCGGACTTCCTCGAAATCGTCCTCTGTAGGTTGGTCGATATCGACCAAGTTTGGTCGATTTCGAGTTGATTTCTCGGATTCTTCTTCTGACAACTCGATTTCAGCTTCAAGTTGATCATTACAAAATTTGGTTTACTTTCTTGGACCTTGTGTTTTTGTGGTTGTTTTCTCCATTTTCTTACTATGCTAATAATGCTGATCTTGTTTGAGTAGTTAGAGAAAAAATAGGAGGCTGAAGAAGAGATAAAACAGCCCACAAACTAGGTATTTTATCTTTCACCTTCCATTCTAATTTGACGACTCGGTCTACTCATAAGTGAATATTGTTATAATATCTTCCTCCATCTATGATATTCCACAACCTATAATCAAAGTTCTTGATGAGATTGGCATTGATATTGCATCTCAGATTGGCTCATTTACACAATTTCAAAATAGTAATTTTCCTAGTAGATTTTTATTTCCATTTGTTGTTGTTCTTACACTCTTCTTTGATGCAATCAACTTCAGCTCCAAGAGGGAGAATCACAGCAAAGTAGGTTGCGGCTACAATCAATCAAAGTAAGTCTCTATTCAAGGCTTGAAATTATACTAAAGTGTCCCATGTACGAAAAATCTTTATGTGAACACATTCGTCACTAGTTTTGAGCTGATCATTTCTTTATATAGGATTGTTGTTTATTCATTGCTACCAAGGAATCCCCGAGTGACCTATTTTTTAGCAGCCTCTTAAGATTTTATAAAATATGTGTTTATAACTTCAGCTGATCATGTGAAACAAACAACTTTATGTACCCGGTTTCTATAACTAGCTAGAGAGAAAGTGCTTGGAAGGTGTGGTTATCCTTATTATATCTACCGACCTGGCGAAAATCTATAAAGGCGTGTGAAGAATTGAAGAGAGAAAGGGCTTGATCACCCAAATTCCAATTTTATCTATGCCTAGTGATGGAAAGGTATCACTAGTACAAATTGACTGAATAATATTTTGTGCTTGCTTAGATCCTTAGTGTTGTAAGATACCTTGGTGATTTTCTTCTTATTGGCTATTGATGTGAGCCTATTTCGCCATTTTTATAGTTACTTTTATATCAATTTCTGCATCCATTTCATGCATTTGTGCTAGAATAGTACATAATCTATGTAGTTTATACTTATTTGCCAAATTATGGAAAGAAGAAAAACGAGTCAAAACACACAACTCGATATTGAGTACTGCAAGTCGATATCGAGTAAGGTCAAGTCTATTTCCACTGAGTTGACCAAAATCGAGCAAGCTGAGGAGAGTTGGTCGATATCGACTTCATCTAGTCGATATCGAGTAATCAACATCGAGTCAACACCCCATAATCGAGTCAAGAAGCTGGAGCTGGAACATGCAAGTCGATATCGAGGAACTCTACTCGATATCGAGTAAAAATCAAGTCGATGTGTCTTCCTGGAACCGAGATCGACGAAGAAGCTGAAGACGGAGAAATTCTGGTCGATATCGAGTTGGACCACAGAAGCCGAAATCGAGTAGTCCGGGTCTTGTTAAGTTTCAATCCGAATCCGATGGAGATATTTTCAAGAGCAAATTCCATCAAGATCTATCAAGTGCTGTCAAGAGGAGAAGATATTTACCTACATTAGATATATTTCCTTTAGAGATTTATTTATTTATTTCCATGTTTTAAATCTTTAGATAAAAGATAGATAGATATAGATATAGATAGGTGATTCTTTCCTAATTAGAGAAGGAATGAAGCCTATAAATAAAGCCTATAGGGCTGGTTTTTTTTAATCATTCAATCATATTCAATTCTAGAGAAGGAGAAGAGGTAGTAAGTAGAGAGAGAGAGAGAGCTTGTGGCGAGAGCAAGGTGGAAAGGCGAGAGCGGATTTGGCTTGTTCGGTTGTAAGCTTTCTTTTTAGTTTTATTTTAATGCAATTTAGTTATTTCCTGAAATCTTTGATGTCTTTATTCATGATGAGGAGCGAGTAGTCACCCAACTTCTAGGGTCGGGGTGAGCCCGACGGTAGCCATGTGAGGTGATGCGGTAAATATTTGATCTTTTTATGCAATTCGTCTTCTATCCCTGAAAGCATGATTCGTTTGCGAAAGTTGAAGGTGATCCTTGTTTGTATTATTGAAGCAAAATTGATCTTAATACAACTTGGGTTAATTATGTGAAAAGGGTTAGTAACAATTAGGGTTTATGCGAAAGCCTCTATATTCCTATTTGTTAATAACAAAAGTTATTTGATGAATAGCATGATCTTTAATGCCATTATGTGTTATTTTGCATGGTTATCGTTGTGGTTTTGAAACCCTGATCTTGGAAGTCTTTAGTTTATTGATTTATTTCATCGAAAATCGTGTTTAGTGTTGCGAAGAAGTTGCAATTTTAGTTTCTGAGTTACTCGATCTCGACAAAATTTATTCGACATTGAGGTAATTTGTCGATCGATGTCGAGTTGATTTGTCGAGATTGAGTTGAGTTTGCCGAGTTTTGCTTTCTGTTAGTCGATTTCTTGCACTGTTAGTCGATTTGCTTAGTCGATATCGAGTAACAGTGGTCGATATCGACTAGTTTTCTGTGCTTTGCTTTCTTTTCTGCTTTTTTCTGTTATTTCTGTCTGTCTGTGAGATTTGCTGCTACCCGAGATCCGTTGACACACTTCCTCGATAATCGATCCTGACTTCCCGCTGCTACATCAGGAGGAGGTCTTGTAATTATTTGCAAGGGACGAAATCCGGTTTGCTTTACTTTATTTATATTTTGAATTCCAAGTCTCGATATCCTTCTTACAACAAATTGGCGTCATTGCCGGGGAAGCAGTGTATGCACCGTTCTGGTCAACAGCCTGAGTTTGACGCCTTAGACGATCCAGAACGCCTTATACACATCCATTTTAGACTGAAAAGGATCATGGCAACTACCGAAACACAAGCCGAGATGATTGAGAGGCTTCAGAGGGAACTAGTCGCCAATGATACTACTATCACCGCTGAGAGAGCACGCACTACACAGGAAGCTGAGCAAAGGAGGCAGGTGGAAGCTGAGCTTGCCCAATACCCTACCACTTCAGAGGATTACATGCACCCGACTCTCGTCGTGCTTAAATCGGCCATTCTAATCCCTGAAAATAATTTTGAAATTCGCACTCCTTTCTTGATTGAGATTAAAAATAATGCCTTCTATGGTAGATTTAATGAATGTCCTCTTGAACATATTACCAATTTTTCTGACATGTGCCATACTCTTGCTGAAGGTACTACGCTGGAATATGTCAAGATGAAGACTTTTCGATGGTCTCTAGCCGGTCCAACATTGAAGTGGCTTGAAGGTCTTCCTCCACGATCCCTCACGACATGGGCTGAAGTAAAGCAGGAATTTCTCAACAAATTCTTTCCTCCTGACAAGACAGCGTTCCTCCGCTAGAAGATTACAACTTTCAAACAGAAGCCCGGGGAGCCGCTAGCAAAAGCATGGGAATGATATAAGGATCTACTGCGATCCTGCCCTACACATGGACAGTCACCCTATGTCGTTCAAGAGATCTTCTTCAATTCTCTGACCTGGCCGCTAAGGATAGGATCAACCAGTATACTCATTATGAGTATCAGACGATGCCACCAGTTGACGCATAGGCCAGCCTCGACAAGCTTACCAACTACGACAATAAGTATGGGACTCCGACAAACTATGATGAGAAAGCATATGTCAGGCCAACCCCATCCGTGCCCCTCTATGAGCCTTCTAAGGAGATTGACCCAGATGTCAAGGAGCAATACTGCAGAGATCAGAATCGCAAACTCCTCAAGAAAGTCAAGTATCTTTCTGTCAACCAGCCCTACATCGAATGCGACTCACAACGGCACACCAGTACTGAGTGCCCACACTCAGAGCAAGTCAGGATGGCAGAAACCCACGAAGAGGTAGCATACGCAGGGGGTCCCAATCGCTATATGGGGGACCAAAGGTTTCAGCAATCAGAATGGAACCAAGGTGCCCCTAGGAACCCCCCGCCATACAGAGCTCCAGGACATCCGGAAAGGGACCAGAAGAAGGATGGCCTACAGACCATGCTTGAGGAAATGCGGAGGAACCATTCAGACACCAAGCAGTCCTTCAATTCCGTCTACACTCAAATACATGGTGTCGACGCTAGGCTTGGAGAAATCGATGTCTGGAGGAAATCAATTGACACACAGATTGGCCAGCTAGCAGCAGGCGTCCCCAGATAATCAGGTACGCTCCCTGGATCTTCTGAGCCCAATTCTAAGGGGAAGACCGGACACATCGCAGCCGTAAAGCTCAAGAGCGGGTACCAACTATGCGAGCCAGAAGTCGGAAAGCAATAGGACGAAGCTGAAGAACAACTCGATATCGACCAGCAGCAAGTCGATGTCGACCAAAATTTGGTCGATGTCGAGCAACATCAAGTCAAAATCGAGCAACAGCTTGACCAAGATTCGTCTGCACAGCACTCCAACTCAACATCGAGGAAACAGGTCGATGTCGAGTAGAATCAAGTCGACGTCGAGGAGAATCAAGTCGACATCGAGGACGCTGCAACACCTACGACATCTGTTCTAGCTCCGAAGAAGAAAAAGAAGCTGTCTTTCCCAACAAAATCTCTCAACGACCCAGCAGAGAAGAAATTTCAGCGCTTCATCAAGATGCTTCAGAGGCTCAATGTCACCATACCTTTCACAAAGCTCTTAATGAAATGCCATCATATGTCAAGTTCCTCAAGGAGATCATAAGCAAAAAGAGGTCAATGGCTGAGATCGCAGAGAAGTGCAGCCATATGGACATACTTGAGAAAAGACCCGATCCAGGTAAGTTTGCTATAACCATTGGATTTGGTCAATACAAATTTAATGCTTTATGTGGTCTTGGAGCTAGTGTAAGTATAATGCCTCTATCAATATGGTCCAAGATTAAGATAGGTGCCCTAAAGCTTGTGGATGCTAAGCTTTATATGGCAAACAACACGGTGGTCATCCCAACAGGCATTGTGGACAATGTACTAGTACAAGTAGGTAAGTTCTTTGTCCCTGCTGATTTTCTAGTTATTGATATGGCGAAGGACCCTGCTTGTCCAATTATTCTAGGAAGACCCTTCTTTGCGAAGGTGGATGCCAATATAAGCGTAAGGAAAGGAGTGCTCACTTTCAACATCAGCGATGAGGTAATTGAGTATTCATTTAATAAAACTGGAAGGCATACAGGTCCCATGGAAGAGGTAAAGTCTATATCAGCTGGTTACATTACTTGCGGGGAGCCTAAGGTAAGAAATATGACTCCCGAAGAGCTAAAAAATAGGGATATGGAAGCCCAGGTGGAGGAGATCATGGCCATCCTGAACGAAGAAGCAGAGAATTCACTCGACATAGACCAAGGTACGTCGATTTGGACTAACTATTTTTCGGATGCCTTGCCAGGTCTTAAGTATGGGGTCAATATCGACCAGGAAAAATCGACGGGCCTAGAAAACAACTCGATATCGAGTACCCCAGGTCGATATCGACCTACCCATGTCGAGCTGACCCCACCAGGAATCTATTCAGGCAATATCGAGCAAGACAACTCGATATCGACCAAGCCTGGTCGATATCGACCAACTTTTGCCGAGTCGATTCCCCCTGTTGAGCCCCTGCCAGCCGATTAAGAGAAGGACAACTCGATATCAACCACCTCTGGTCGATATCGACCAACCCAAATCGACAAACCTTCCTCCATATCGACCAACCCAACTCCTCGATATCGAGTAACCTAACTCGAAATCGACCAGACCCTCAGGAGCTTCCGATATCTGATTATGCGAAGGTAAGCCAAGGTATGAATCTTTCTTCTCCTATTTCAATTAAAGATTTATCTATACGTAGGAGAAGTTTGCCTTGGTATGTGCGATTTTGTAGGATTTCCAATGATGAGCCCAATAAATATGAAGTTGGACACAAAGTCTATGTCGCCAAATCAAATGATCATTGGTTTCCTAACAAATTTAACAAGAAGAAGATGGGGCCCTTCATGGTAAACAAGATCCATTCAGGCGGATTGCAGCTGATGGACAAGAATGAAGTCATGTTTGAAGCCCAAGCTACATGGGCCCTGCAAATGCCACCTTAAGCTTCATGGAGAAAGTCGACCTAGCGACTATAAAATCTAGAGCTTGTAAATAGACATTTATTTTTGGGACTTTTGGACATTGTTGCTTTTGTTTGTTTTTGGTTTTAAACTTTTAGTTTTTTCTATTGTGGGTATTTTGTCTTCTACATTTTTCAGGTCCATGGGGATAGAAGTAAGCTAAAATCGACCAGGACTACAACATAGCACTCGATTTTTGGCATCTTGCACACCTGTCTAGTGAATTTCTTTCTTTACCCTTGTTTTTATACAGTGAGGACACTGTAATGTTTAAGTATAGGGTGGGGGAAGGACTTACTTCATGCATATTTGATCTTTTTTGACATATATGTGCATATTTTTGGTTTATTTCTTGAATTGCTTATACATGGCTATTTTTGAATTAATTACTGATTTATGGGCTTATATGCATGTTTTCCAAAGTTTTGAAAAATGACCCCCATTGAAAATTTTTGATTAATGTCATGGAAGTTTAATATTGAACTCGACGATGTAAAATTGGATTCATTAGAAATATAGCATGAAATTGCCTAGTAAAGGGAAGTCACAATGAAGTGCATTATTTTCTTGAAAACCATGAATGGAGGTAAAATTTGATGTTGCTTTTGACATTATGCATGATAAGAGGATGGAGGACTTTATATTTCCATATAATGCTCATATTGTTATATCCTAGCCTTACCTATGCTTATGCATCACAATAGCCATATTGAGCCTTATTTCATATTTTGCTCCACATAATCTAAAAATTGCCATTATTTACCTTATTTCCTATCCGGGGATTATGTTGAGAATGATGTTACATTATGGAGATGTTATATGGTTTGTGTTGTTCTTATCATATTTGGAGTTTGGTAGGAAATTGTTTGAAATATATGGAAAATTTAATGAGAGAAAAAAAAATCCGATCACCTCAGGAGATAAAGGTGGATCGACCCTGCATGCTGAGATAATAGTTCAGTGAGATGGGACACAACGTGAGAAGTCCAAAGCACTAAGTATCCGAGGCCATTCATGACACCCATGTTTGCGACTCGCGAGAAGACAGTGCTGAGGTTAGAGAGGTAAAAGGATTATAATTGAAAAAAAAAGCAATGAGAAGTGAGAGAAAGGTGATAAATCAAAGGAAGAAGGAATGTGGTATGAAAGTTTTGAAATACTCCATTTTCCCGGATTATTAGCACCACATTGCCAAATATTGCCCACTTTTAGCCTTTTACCAATCTACTCCTTATTGAGCTTAAATTAAAGTCCTCTTGATTATTAATGCTTTGTCACATGAATTGTTTTTGCATAACCCTCCTTTTGTGAGTAGATGTTTCTTTTTAATTGCACATGCATGGATTTGTGACACTAGTACCTTTTCATAGATGGTAATTGATTGTAGGGTTATATGAGAATGAATCTAAGATGTTGAGAGTTTGAATTCTTCCCCTGTATGATAATTGAAAGTATTGCTTAAGGACAAGCAAGCTTAAGTATGAGGTGTTTGATGTGAGTCTAATTCGCCATGTTTTACACTTACTTATATATCGATTTCTGCATGCATTTCATACATTTGGGCCAGAATAGTACATAATCTATGTAGTTTATGCTTATTTGTCAAATTATGGAATCTACACCAGTTTCTGTTTAATTTCGCAGAAATTGAAGCAATTTACATCAGTTCTGGGAAAGGAAGAAAAGCTCGAAGTTAACTACAGAAGTCCGAGGTCAATGAGCAGTGGAACCGGGACAAATCAAGCTGAAACCAAAGAAATCTACTCGACAACACAATAATCGATTTCGACCAAGCTTAGTCGATTTCGAGTACAAGAAGTCGATTTCCACTAAAGTTGACAAGAATCGAGCAGAGCTGAGAGAATTAGTCGATATCGAGTTGTTTTACTCGATGTTGAGTAACCTGAAATCGAGTGAAGACCCCGGAGTCGACGAAGAAGCTGGAGCTGGAACATGCAAGTCGATATCGAGGAACTCTACTCGTTATCGAGTAAAAACCAAGTCGACAAGCATCCTGGGAGCCGAGATTGAGTCAAGAAGCTGAAGACGGAGAAACCTTGGTCGATATCGAGGAAACTACTCGATATCGAGTTGACCCCCAGAAGCCGAATTTGAGTAGTCCGAATCTTGTTATGATTCTATCCCGAATCCGATGGAGATATTTTCGAGATCAAATTCCATCAAGATCTATCAAGTGCTATCAAGAGGAGAAGATATTTCCCTACATTAGATATAATTTCTTTTAGATTTAATTATTTTATTTCCATTATTTAATCTTAATGTTATTAGATAGATAAAATTAGATTTAGATATAGTTTTCTTTCCTAATTAGAGATGGAATGAAGGCTATAAATAAAGCCTTAGGGGCTGAGCTTTAGAACATCTTACAAGATATTCAATTATAGAGAAGGAGAAGAGGTAGTAAGTAGAGAGAGAGAGAGAGAGAGAGAGAGCTTGTTGCGAAAGCAAGGTGGAAAGGCGAGAGTGGATTTGGCTTGTTCGGTTGTAAGCTTTCTTTGGTTTTATTTTAATGAAAAGTTATTTCCTTTTATTATTGATGTCCTTATTCATGATGAAGAGCGAGTAGTCACCCAAATTCTAGGGTCGGGGTGAACCCGACGGTAGCCATGTGAGGTGATGTGGTAAAGGTTTGATCTTTTTATGCAATTCGTCTTCTATCCCTATGAGCATGATTCTTTTGCGAAAGTTGAAGGTGATCCTTGTTTGTGTTATTGAAGCGAAAGTGATCTTAATACAATTAACTTGGGTTAATTATGTGAAAAGGGTTAGTAACAATTAGGGTTTATGCGAAAGCCTCTATATTCCTATTTGTTAATAACGAAAGTTATTTGATGAAAAGCATGATCTTTTATGCCTTTCTGTGTTACTTTGCATAGTTATCGTTGTGGTGTCGAAACCCTGATCTTGGAAGTCTTTAGTTTATTGACTTATTTCATCGAAAATTGTGTTCTATGTTGCGAAAAGTTGCAATTTTAGTTTATGAGTTACTCGATCTCGGGGAAATTTGGTCGACGTTGAGGTATTTGGTCGATATCGAGTTAATTTGGTCGAAATCGAGTTACTTTGCTGGGTTTTAGTTTCTGTCAGTCGAATTTGTGCACTATTGGTTGATTTTTGTACTTGATATCGACCAGTTTTCTGTGCTTTGCTTTCTTTTCTGCTTTTCTCTGTTATTTCTGTCTGTCTGGTTGATTTTCTGTCTGTGAGATTCCTCTGCTTTCTGAGATCCGCTGACACGCTTCCTCGAGGATCGATCCTGACTTCCCGTTGCTACATCAGGAGGAGGTATTGTAATCATTTGCAAGGGACGGAATCTGGTTTGCTTTATTTATATTTTGAATTGCAAGTCTTGATTTCCTCCTCACAACAGCTATGAATTGAAAGTGTTTCCTCTTATTCTTTGAGTTTGGTGCATAATTTACTGTTATTTGTGTTTGAAGACAGATTACCATTTGTATTTTTAGCATATATGGTTGTAGGGGGTTTAGTATTTAGGAAGTTTAAAAAAAACGGGGGTTTTCTACCCAGTGGAAGGCAGGGTTGAAAGCCCCTGTACCGGCAAAATTGCAATTGATTTTTTTTTAAAATGGGCATATATGTCTCGGCGGTTTTTTTTTAAAAACTCATGAGAAAGTTTAAAAGTAAGGCATGTAATATGGTCAACCTTTCTCATGAGTTTTACTTACAAACTGCCGACATATTCTTTCAAGAGTTTTTATAAACTCCCGCAACATGTGGGCTTGGGGGGCTGATTGGGAAACAAGGTTTCTTGGGAGTTTTTTGGAAAACCCCCGACCGAATGTTTTTTCTCGGGAGTTGTTAAAAACCCCCTGAGAAATATCTGCTAGCTACGCGAATAAAATGAGGTCTATAACACCCGTCCGTTTTAATAAAAAAAAACACCCGATATAAGCTAAATGTGTACTAAAGTATAAAACATGGCCAATTAGCCTCACAGTAATCTCCGCACTTTTCAGGCAATCTTTTATGTAGTAAAGTAGAAACATTCTCACTTAAACTTACCTTTCCTTTCCTTCGCATCCTTTGCTTGCGTTTCATCGTGTACAATTCTTTCAAAAACTTCGCATAATGAGGCACAATTTTAATCAAATTAAAAAATGGAATATTTGCCTTACAATGAGCAAATGTGTCATAAAGAATTTGTTCATCTTCCCACTTACGATCAGATTTTAAGGCATGGGGAAAGGGTGGTGCAGGTTTTGAAACCTCAGAAGACCACTCTTTGGATGATTTCCTTGAGGATTCAACAACATCAAAAATCGGTTCCGTCACTGGAGGGGGCGGCGGGTGCCCTGATGAGGGGCGGCGGGCTCCGTTATTACAGTGTGTTTTCGACTCTTTGTCATCTTCTTCTCCCACATCAATCACTTCATTAGGCCTCTCTTCCACAATCCTAATGGGTACATTCACTTGTTTACCTCCTCTAAGGATCATGGCACTCACATTCTCCTTCGGATTCACTACCACTTGTGATGGCAACTTCCCTGAATCTTTCTCTTTCAATTCTCCAATCTCCTTAGCCATTTGACTTAGCAACTTTTCTTGAACACTCATCTTGTCCAACAACAACCTCAATGTCTCATCTCTATCTTCTTATTGAGTGTTTCTTTGATGGTTCTCAAATTGTCCTCTTTGATAAGGAACTTGTTGTTGTTGACCTCTGTCGTTGAATCCACTTTGATAGTTTGCATTGTAGCCCTGATTGTAACCATTGTTACCAAATTCACGGTGATGTCCATAATTCATAGCATTCAAATCAGCGACAACCTCTTGAATCAAGGGACACTTATCATACGGATGAGTTGGATCTCCACAAACACCACAAGGTCTAGGCTGCTGAGATTGATTCATTTGCATAGCCATCTTGTTCACTATCTTTGTAAGCCTATCTAGATCATCCTTGTGACCATCTCTAGAATTATCCAACTTATGAACTCCTCTAACACATTGTTGTCTCACATATTTTTGCGATGCATTAGCCAAACCTTCAAAATTTTGAATTGCTTCCTAAGGTGTCTTATCCAAAATATCTCCTCCACTAGTAGCATTAATGAAATTGCTATCGGTGTCAAGCAAGCCCTCACAAAGATATAGCACTAGATCATCCTCGGGTATACCTTTTGTGGACAACTACCCTTAAGCTTCTTGAACCACTCAACATACTCATAAAGACTCTCCGTAGGTGATTGCTCAATATTGGATAGCTTATTCTTAAGCTTGTTGAGGCGAGTCGCATGAAAGTACTTTTGCGCACTACTAGAATACTGCAATTAGACATCATGTCATTTAAGCCTGTCAAGAAATCAACAGATTTTAAATTTATCTATAAGATCGTTTAATTTTTTTTTGTGATATCTAAAACAGTTTACACAATGGTCAAATATATAGACTGATGTGAAACTGTGACTTCTGGAAAAAAACAATGCACGCTATAAGAGAAAAAGGCAGGATCCAAACACTTAGAAAAAAATTTGGAGCCCGGGCTACCAAATTTTGGAGGTAATGTTAACCCTTTACAAAAATTAAACTTTCTTGTTTCCTTTTTCCAATAAGTTTTAACACTTGGAAAAAATCTGACCATTTTTTTTTACTTTCCTAAAATTTATAACACTTGAAATCTTTCTATCTTCTTCTCTCCCCCCTCACATTCATTCAACTCTACCATGCTATTGCTAACCCAGTAACCCTCGGCCAACATCTCTCCAGAACGTACCAAACCCCCAACTCATCTTCTTCCCTCTCTAGATCCAAACTTCTCCAAGCTAGCTCCGGAAACCGTCATTCAGTGTTGCTTCCTTCCTCCTCCGGCCATCATCTCTCAGAAGTATCGCGAGGATGGGAGTTAAAACCCTAAATCGCTGACACGGTATCCGAGATTCCGACCTATTTATTTGGTTTCATTTGTTTTCCATCTTCATTATGCTTTAGTTTCTTGTTTATTTTCACATTCAATCAGCTCTACTTCTCTAACCCTCGGTCTACCTCTCTCCAGATCTGAGCCATGTAACAAACCCCCCAAATCATCTTCTCCTCTCTCCAGATCCAATCTTCCGCTATCTAGCTCCGACGACCATCGTTCAGTGCCGACAAGAAATCCGACGACCATCATCTCTCAAAAGAATCACAAAAATGGATGAAAGATGAAACCTGAAATCGCCGACAAGGTATCCTTCGGTAATCATCTTTGGTAATCATCTCCCTCCTCCCACTCTTGGAAAATCCTTCTAGATCTTAATTCGACGAAGAAGACAACTACTTCTCTCTCGTTCCCTCTAGATCTTGATTCAAATTTTTGGGTTTTCATTTATGTGTTTTTGGCCTCGATTCTGAAACCAATCATCTTTTTTTTTTCAATATGCGAGGATGATCAAAAGTGGATTGCCTTGTACGCTTCATTGTTTCTCCCATTGAAGAAAACAATATATAAAGATTCAAAAAAGAAGGTAAGATTTCTTTCAGGTTCAAAAAACATTATTATTATCTTAAAATTTGTGAGCACATGATGATGTTTTCTATGCTTCTGGTTAATTCATCATCACTATGATAATAAAGAGTCATTTTGAGAATTTTGCCAATGGATTGCATTGCTGATTTTTTGGGGTTAATTATGCCATGTCCTTTGGAAATTTCGAATGGCATAAATTAGTGCTTTTCATCTTTATTTCTTTTTTCTTTTAAGAATATATGCCCCATACATGTATTAATCTTTAGGAATGATGGAACTATTGAGAGGACGGTTGGATTTGCCTAGCTAAGTTTAGGTCATCTCAAGATAATTCACACTGGATAATATTTCTAAATGAGATCTTTCTTTTGTGTTTTGGCTGATGGAAAACTCAAAATGGTCTAGTGGACAGGAACCGTGAACTCAATAATATAAACTAGCTACTAGTGTATATTATTTCTGAATGAGGTCTTTCTTTTCTTATTTGTCCTGTTCCCTAGGTTTTGTAGATTCGTTGCAAACATCCTGTTTTGAATTAATGTATAAACATTCTGTGGTGGTAGATCTAGTTGTTATGTGAGATGATATATATGAATAAGCTTGGCATGGTATGGTTTCTTCTTTTATCTTGGAATGATCATTTTTTTAATAAGAAAAGCATATATAGTTTTCCTTGAGACAAACTTTGCTGGAAATTTAACAATGTAAACGGGGTTTGAAAATTGATCATGAGCTAATGTGTTACAATGATGCAACATTGCTCCTAATCACCTGAAATGTAACAGGTGCCAATGGATCTTGTCATTGATCATTCAGTCCAGGTTGACGTAGCAAAGTTAGAAGATGCAATGAGTATTAACCAGAAGATTGAATTTGATAGAAATTGAGAGAGGTTTGATTTTTTTAAGTGGGGATCTACTGCTTGTCAGAACATGCTTGTTTTTCCTCCAAGTTTTGGTATTCTCCACCAGGTGAGAAACTCTTATCTTTTTTGTCTCTTCTTATTGATGTTCCTTTTACCATTAACTTAATAATGATAAAATGTTTTAAAAATGATAAGAGTTTACATTAACCCTTTATCTGTGATTGAATTGAGAATCTGGTATACATCCTTGTAAATGCATTCATTGGTGTCAAAGTCATATTATTGGATTGTAGAAATAAAGCTCTCTATAGCTTACCTATTTTTTTCTTCAGCTGTAGAAAATTTATGGTTTCTCATTTCTCAGTCTCCCAATTCTCTTTA
Organism: Persicaria tinctoria; assembly: GCA_037127255.1. Taxonomy (NCBI): domain Eukaryota; kingdom Viridiplantae; phylum Streptophyta; class Magnoliopsida; order Caryophyllales; family Polygonaceae; genus Persicaria; species Persicaria tinctoria. Next base: position 35,106,640 of record JBANSL010000015.1, on the reverse strand, counting down.
CTCATAATTAGTGGTGAATACATCAATATTTTGTTGATGATAATTATTTCCAATATATATAAAATTTAGCAAATACTAATGCAATTTGAAAAATTATTGCAAGTACGACAAGTCCTTCACTCCTGAGACTGGTTCAAACCGAGAGCTTTTCTTTGATACATTTAGTGGTCAACCAAGATACATATTCCTCTCAGATGGGATGATGAGAGTGAGATACATAGTATTCAGACATTAATATTGTTAATGAAGAAAGAAATTGACACTAATGAAACTGGTAAACATTTCAAGAAATGCCTTGGCGAGGTGCTGGTATGGCAATCCCTAGGTTTTCTGTAAGATCAGAAGAAGATCTTGGAGTGGCCGGGGAGTTTCTTGACCTGAAACTTCTAGTTGATTGGGCTATTCCATCCGGATTTCATTTAGTTCAGCTTTTACCGATCAATGACACCTCTGTGCATAAGATGTGGTAGGATTCATAACCTTACAGGTAAGATCTCGCATAAAGTAGTTGTATAAATTTTCCTTACAGTCATCTATGTCCCCTTGTATCCCCCTCCTGAAATATAAAGACTTTAGGTGAGACTCTGTTAAGTGTCTACAAGCAGAATCTTTATAGGCAGTTGGCACTGGGTCAGTGAACCCTGTCTTTTATGCCTCAACTCATGTTAAAGTTGTACTTTCATTATAGCTCGAAAGCTAATGAACTAATTAGTTTTTCCCCTATTTATGCAGCTCCTTGTCTGTCTTTGCTTTGCATCCTCTGTACCTGAGAGTTCAGACATTGTCAAAGAATATTCCTGAGGAAATTAAGGTGATTCTTATCCATTATTTCTTGTGGATAAGACTTTATATGTTGAAAGGATAGAATGACATGCCTTAGTTGCCTATTTTTGGGGTTGATTCTTACAGAAAGAAATTGCGAAGGCAAAAGGAAGTCTCGATGCAAAGGTATATTCTTGTCTGCTTATAGTGTATGATTAATGATCCTGCAAGGCGGTTTTGACTGTTAGAAGGACTTTCACTTGAGTAAAGCTTTGACTAGGTAATCTTGGGGCCTACTTGGCATATCCCACTAATGCAATCTTTTTTTTTTACTCATAAGGCCTTATAAGGTTTTTGTAAAAAAAATTGCTGATACAGTGGCCAAAAGGCCCTGCCAGACACACCCTTGAAGTGAAGCTGTTAATTTTTCTTTAATGAAGAAGTGAAGTGGAAAAATAAATAGAGTGATCCCTAGGAGACCATGGAATTATTTCCACGGCTTTGGAAGTGCAAATGACTATTTTTCACTTGATTATGCATTTATTGTGCTTGTACTCATTTTCAATCTGCACTTTATCACTATTTTATTGATTGATAAGGCATGTTTCCAATAGGCATTATAGATTAGTTTAGGTGTATTTCATTTTTATATAATCATGTTTTAATGTTAATTATATTAGCGCTCGTTTTGTGGAAAAGTTTAGAATCTACGCTATTTCGATGTTTTTATGTAGATTCGTAGATCTGAGGCAAAGAACACGAGGAACGGAGCTAAGAGAGGCTAAAGCAAGACTTGGGAGAGCTTATGGAAGAATTCCCGAAGAGAATGGAACAACCTAAGGAGAAACGGAGCACAAAATCGAGGTCTAAGAGCGAAAACAAGGGCGAGTCGCAAAAGCTGTCCGCCCAACGAGCTGAACTTGTAACGCACTTTCTGGAAGCCTAGGATGTTCGATGGACGCATATAAGCATGCGTTGGAAAGCTCTTTCAAAGATCTACATGATGGTGTTCTTTTGGAAATTCTCTGACAGTGAGGCTTTCATCTGCAGCGAATCAAGTCAACAACATCATGTCTAGAAGGTGTCCTGAGCAGAACTCGCTGCCAGCGAATAGGAACTCACTGCCAGCGAATGGGATCTCGTTGTCATCGAGTGGAGTCAGTGGGCGCATGTCCAGGAACCAACACATATCGCTGCCAAAGAATGGAGCTCGCTACCAACGAATGGAGTCAGCTCAAGAGTCAGCGAGTAAGTAACACGAGTCGCTGCTAGCGAAAGGAAACTCGCTACTAGCGAATGGAGTCGCTGCAGCAAGTGGGTGGTTTCGCTCCAACGGAAGAATGGTCTCGCTGGCAGCGAGTTTGGTAGCGAGGTGCCAGCAAAAATCCAATAGTAGCTCTACATGGAAAGTCTATCTTCTATCTAGTATGTTTAGGAAGTTTCTATCTTATTTTTCTATCTTCTATCTTATTTATGAAAGACTTTAGGCTTATAAATATGATGTTTTAGGGTTAGTTTTCTCATGAGATTCAAGTAGAGCAATCACCTTTGAAGAGAAGAAAGCTTAGGTAACCCATCTTTGGCTAATTTTCTAGTTTTCGCCTACACTTTCGAGACTTGGTTGGTGGTTTGTGAGTTTCTAATTCAAGTTATTTTCCCTCTTTAATTGTTTCAACTTCTTTGTGCGATAGTGTTTTTGTTATTAGTGTTATCTTGATTAGCTACCTTGATAATATTGATTTCATGCTATGATTTAATACTTTCATATTTGTATTATTTCCATAGTACCACGCATAAGATTGTGGACTCCGTGTTTGAAGCATGATTATGTAGGGAGTTGACATACATCTTAAACATTGATTTACCGTGTTTACCTGGTGTTATTTATATGTTCAAGTTCTTGAGACTATTTTCTATCTCTTCGTTAAATCTTTACCGTGTTAAGGTTGAATTGAGGTGTAAGTGATTAATTAGAATCGTAGGACTTTTAATCTACTTAAACCAAGACAAGAGGAATTCATAGGAAACGATAATAACTTAAAAAAGGATTCGATGATCAATAAAACCAACCAAAGTCGAGAACTTGTAGGTGGAAACGCTTTTCTTCTATCCTTTATTTGCTTTTGTCAATATTATTTTCTTTTATTTTTATTCATAAAAATCTTTTCTTTTTATATTGATAAATACACATCATCAACTTGTAGGTTCGACCCCTTACTTGTATACTAAACTAGTTTGTTTGTTTGAGATTTATTTTTGACGAGGTGAATCAATGACTTTCCCTTCGTCATTGATCTTTTTTTTTGTGAATGTTTGCGTTTGTCGGTTCCTGATCTTTTTGAACAATGACGGCAAGTTTCCCTCTTTCTATACTATCCACTTTCTTCTGAATCCCTAATGTCATTTCTACATAAGGTTATGTATTTTTGTCCTCTGGTTCTTATTGCGTAAGTCTCAACTACTGCAGGATGTTGATTATGAAGCCAAAATGGCCATTAAACTTTTAATTTCTAAGAAAAAAAATTATTTGGAGAAAGATTTTTTACTTAGTTCCAGCTCCTTTCAGAAGTTCTTTACGAAGAATGAGGTTAGCTGCATATAGTGTGGCTATCATTTTTTTTTCTTAATACGATATTGTTTACTTAATTACAGTCTTTTGTGGTTTCACTATTTGAGTTTTCCCCTTTTTTTTGGTGGTTAACAATTGTTATTTCTCTTTTGATTGAAAGGACTGGCTGAATCCTTATGCAGCCTTCTGTTTTTTGCGGGATTTCTTGAAACCTCATATCATAGTGAATGGGGTCGATTTTCTCAGTTCTCAAAAGAAAAGGTAGTTCTTTTGATTTCTTATTTTCTTGCACTTGAATTAAGTTCATCCAAGCACTAGTTAAAGCATAGATTACTATTGATTGAAAGTTTAAGGAACTTGATGCATTGAATCTGTCATTAACTAACAAAATATTTTTCTTTCAGCTTCAAAAACTCACCTCAAAACATAGCGTCCACTATGAAGTCATATGCTTCCATTATTATATCCAATATCACCTTTATATGCAAGTGAGTTACTTATATATTGTACGTCTCATAGTGTCTGGAGTACTATAATATGATATTTTTTCTCCACTCTATAATCTCGACCCTAAATTGACGACAGAGGCTGGTACTTTTCCTCCCAACTCCGACACCTTCCAAGCATCGCCACTAACAACACTCTCCCTCTCCTCCTCCACTCGATGTCGACGGCTAAACCCTTCTACGGCGACACCTCAATTTAGTCCGTGAATGCCACCAAGAGAAAACAATGGTTAGTTCTCCTCCATTGATGCTTCAGATCTAGGTTTAAGGTTCATTGGTTCAAATCTAGGTTTTCAATGATGGTTAGTACTCAATCTGACCTTTATTTCCCCTTCATATGTTCTTGCTAGGAAGCCTTCATTGTTGCCGATCTCCGTGGACGAAAAGGTTCAGTCTTTATTGGTTTTCTTACCTTTATCTTTTGCGGTTGTTTATACTTTCCATTTAGTATTGGTTAAATTTTTGCTTAACTAAGTATCTAGGTTAACCTGTGAATGGCAATGAGAATGTAATTTTTGTTGATTGGTGGTTCCTTTTTTGTGTTTGATATTTCCTCTTTGATGCTTGCTAATGTGTGATGTTTCTCCATCCTCTAGCTGCAGAGTTTGCCACTCTTGTTTCCATGATATTCAGGATTGGGCTTGCCACTCTTGTTTCCATAATATTCAGGATTGAGCTTGTAACCTCTGCTCTAAAAATTCTAGAAAGCGTTAGTATGTGCTTAAACAACTAATCTTATCCTAGATTTGTTGTTTGATTATCTTTAGGGGTCACATTTATGCATGTTAGGTTTTTGCACTTTTCTTGTTTGTTCGTATTTAGTATTCGAACTTGTGATTATTTGGCTAACTCAATTTATTGTTTCCTTTTGTTGTAGCTTGGCACTAATGTGCTTTAGTTTCAAAATCAGAAGGAGTATCAAAAGCTCGAAGTTCCAAAAGATTGAGATGTTGTGGCTAGCTAGGTAATGTAGGCCGTAGATATGTGGGCTAGCCTTTTTTTGAGATGTTGTGGCTAGCCAATTTAGTGGCTATGAATAGCAGCGATGTATTTTACAATATATGATGCTAGTATTTATGTACATGTTCTCATTAAACGACCTATCATTTGGAAAAACAAACAAAATACGAAGTTTTATCTATAAACGTGTTGTTTATCCAAATAAAAAACGTGTTGTGTATCCAAATAAAATGATATATGAACTGATATATATTTATCAAAGTTATATCGTTATCTACCAAATAAAATGATGTGTCATTGCAGCAGCAACATCATTTTATTTTGAAAAAATTGATATAAATGTGGGAAACAACATCTTCTCTGTATACAACATAATAGTGCATTATTTTATAATAATATAATGAACATGAAATTAATACACGGAGAATGAATATTCTCAATGCGATGTCGATAATATGTAAATACATCAGTTATGCCTATATTTCATGTGCTCGGTTAAATTAAAACAATATAAAATTATAAATTATATAAACATGATCACTAAAACAAAAATAGTTGTCTATTTTGTATGAAAACGTCATTTATTTTGTAAAAAAAAAATGATGTAAATGTCACTTATTTGCTTTAGGATGACATCTTCACGCGTTTTCAAATGACATATTATGGATCTTCATCTACAAGTGAATATGAAATAACCAAAATTGAGGGGTTATAATTAAGAAAAGGCATCTGCTTAAAACCGATGTGGAAAAATTGGATCTTTTACTACACGCACAAAGAGATTGGAATTTTTTTTGAAAGACATCTTGTTGACAACTCATGTCTACTTGAAGTTTTGTAGTAGTGGCAGGAAAGCTTTCTTCAATTCAACCCAAGTAGTAATGCTTTCCGGGGTAGGTAATAAAGCCAATCGCTTGAAGAATCTTTCAAGGTAAAGAGAAGCACTCTCGTCATCAATTGCTCATCATTAAGGCCTTGGGGTCTAAGTCTATCACACACACTCACAAAGGTAGCAAGGTGCTTGTTTGGTTCCTCCCTAGGAAATACATGAAAGTAGGGTAAAATAATAGACCAATTCAACTTATACTCGAATCTTGAACCCTCAGGGAAATCAGGAAGTCTAATTGCAAGTAGTTGAGCACTCAAATCAGGTTTTTGTAGGTTTCTCAGGGTCCTTCTTGGCAGATTAACAACTTCGTCTCCCATCTCCTTATTTGTGTCAAACTCGAGCCTCCTTTTCAACCTAAGAGATCTTTCAATCTCATAATCAAAAGACAAAGACAATGAATTAAAAGATCTAGTTTAACCCATACAAGGACACAAAAGACTCATAGAAAGAACGAAAACAAAAAACAAAAGGAAAGAATTAATGAAAGAGATAAAGAAAAAAAATACCTTTCTTCTCCCCGTCTACGGCGCCAAGAATTTGATGCAGGACGAACGTCGTTGACACTTTCTCCCTTTACCAAATAGTAATAAAATTAAAAATCAAACACAAAACCAATAGATTATCCAATCAATCCCTTGATAAACCAAATAACTACTAGTATAGCAATTAAGTCCGGAGTGGAACCCACAGAGAGAAGCGATTCACTATTCAATACCTCTTAACAAGAACTCTTATGACCAAACAATGATCAATGACAAATATCCAAGATGTAAAGTAACCAACTTTATTATTGCAAAGTAAATTGATAATAAGGTAGAGAAGATATTTCACCTGTAATTCTCTAACAATGGTTGAGATTCATGGTCCTAGGTTTGATTTATCAATTACTCATAAACATATGTCTACTTAACTAAAGTTGAGAGATCCGTAGGGATACAATCATCTTATTCAATATCACTAAAGAATAGCGTTAAGGATTCAAGTAATTAGACCAATTGGCATATTGATTCAATGCAATTAAGACTAACCGGAACAACCCTAAGTCAGCCCTAATCGACAAATCCCCAGCATAGGTCAATTGAAATCATCCACTACAAAGACAAAGAAATATCACTACTTCAATACCTTCGTTTTCTATCAAGAACACAATAACGGATTCATAGCTAAGATGCAATTCCTAACATAGTGATCAATCATAGAAAGGAACACAAATATAATAAATAAGTACAAAATGATAAATATGAATAGGAATAACTAAATAGAATCAAATCCTCACAATCTAAAAAACCATGTCTTCGAATTATATGCGAAACTATTAGCTTAGCAACTTATAGGCCAAATCTCTCTCTCTCTCTAATTGTGTTCATACTCTCACAATACCTTCTCTAACACACTCTGAAAACTAATGGAAATAACCTAATAAAGACTCATAAGGCACTACAAAAAAATTTAGCATCGGCAAATTTCCTTGGAAAAAAAGCCAATCTCAGGTGGAAAAACCTATTTAGCCATGACAGTAGCCACGGCAAATGAGGGGTTGCCAAGTCTGGGGTGGCAAAATGATAGTAGCTATGGCTACGTAGCTACTCATCTAGCGATGGCTATGCAACGGCTAAGCGACTCCTCATGAAAGACACGACACATTTGCCACGGTAAGTTGCCGTAGTTCAGTTATTTATGGAAAATTAAAAAAAACTTGTTTTTTAGCCCGGATTCTTCCGATCCGAGCTAAAAAGTCCCATATTTAAAAAAAAATAGTACACGTACAATTTACCTATTAATAAAATTTTATTAATTTATAAAAATTTAAATACACACAATAATATATATTAACCTAATCAAGCCTACAAACAACAAGTGAATATCTATACAGAAGCCAAATCAAGCCTTAAACTTATAATTATATAGATTTACTCTTTCTGGCCTTGTTATCTCCGACATCATTTTCTTCTCCAGCAAAGGCAAATCAAGCCTTAACTTACCAATTGCTTGGCTGAATGGGAAAAGGTAAGCACCTCTCCGAAGGAGATCCAACTTGCTTCAGGATGGAGAGCTTTAACTCGTCTGGTTATACAAAAAACATTAAATTCTTATTCTTACAAGTTATAGTCTGATCACATGTATATTTTAAATGCCATTTGCACTATGATATAGATAGATATTGAGTGTTAGGGGTAAATAAATTCTAGAATATTTAATTGTTCTAGACTGAATTAACCCAATTGGTAACAACATTTGACCATACCAATAGGGAAGCGGATGGGAGGACTAAGTTCACTATAGTTGAACCTTGGAGGAACTTTAACTTCTTTGTTGTGGAAAGACATGTTTTTGTCAAAAGGACTAGCTTCAGGAGTAGTGTCCTTGTGTTCTCCAGAAACTATGGCAGCAGAACAATGTGAAAGGAAAGTTGATGAGTACTTTAGAAAATGACGCAAGCTTCAACAGATTTAAAGTAAAACAAGGAATTAAAAAAAATAGAAAATTGTGAATGAGGAAAGTCATGACAAATTGAGTGTTACATAATTTTAAGGATTTTGAAGTTGCAAATCAGATCACTAAATTTGAAGGAAATTACAGAATTTTAATCTAACCTTCCTATGTCATCAAAGAGCATTGTATTTTCTTAAGAATTTTTTAGTTTTCAAAGCGAAGTGGGTTGATTTATTCTCTTTCCTATCAGTTGTGCGAAAATTGAATACTAATCCCAACTTAAATGTTCTAAACATATCGTAAGCCTTATTTGTAGCCTATTTGTCAATTTGTGACAATCTGCCAAATTATTCATAAAATAAATTTATGTCCCCTCTCTTATTTGTTACACCAGAAGTACACAGTGATTTCTTCTTGAAATATAAAGTCGAGAATACAGGGTATGATTCTCTTCATCTGGCAAACCCTCCTGTATTTATGATGATTGCTTAATTCTAAGCAAAGCCAGAAGGTATAAAAAGAAGCTTGATATCCAATAGAAAATAAGTTTTACCTTAGTACGGAGAGTGATATGACGAGAATCAAGAAGAAAGTGGCTATCACATTCGGATGCAGCACACGCACGAATAGGTACTCTTAACCTATTTTCCAAACAAAGATGCAATGTATTTCCAATGAAATCCTACCACAAACCTATTTTCCCATAATTCCATTCAGCTAGAAGCTTGATATGAAATAGAAGGTATAGAAAAGAAGCTTGACATCTTGATTTCTTCTAAGAAAATCGAAGTATGTTGCCTCTCTCTTGAATTGTAGAGTCAAACCCGAGCAACAAAGTTGCTAGCAATACGTCTGTTATCAATACACATTCGAGGTCCAGTTACGAGCAATACTGACCTAGAAAACAAGGGAGAAATTGAATCAGTTTATAGGATACTAGAAGAGAAGTGATGTCGCCTCATCAAAGTATTCCACCCAATAGCAAATTAACTTGACTATTACAAATTCATGATAATGGTATCTCAAATTTATTACAGAGCAAGAATTTTTTTCGTTATACTAACATTTCCCAGGAATCACTACAGACAGATAAAAGATTGCTTTGTAGAGATATTTAAGGTCTCAAAGGTTTAAAGATACTAGGTGTGCAAGATCTCACGGGATTCCTTTAACACACCATGAACTAAACAGAAACTTACTGGTTAACCTTTGTATATATGATTAAACCTTCAAGATAACACTATCCATCATAAGACAGAAAGCAGTAAATTACCTCAACTTCAAGATAACACTATCCATCAAAGGAATCTAAAGCTCCTCAAATCTCAAACTAAATCGTAATGCTAATAATTGAAAATAAAAGACCGAAGTTGTGATCTAGAATAACTAATAGAAAATGCTCAATTTGGAGATGGTAACCTCATTTTCATACCAAAATCCCGAGTTTCAAGGTCAGATCCCTAAATTTCATGGCCATGGTCCAATTATGCAAACCCCTCATCATTAATGACGGTGCATTGATCTTAAAATGGATGCTCTTCAAAGTAATTTGGAATAGGCGACAATTCAAGCAAAACATAATTTCTTGACCTAGGTCGGATCGAACAAAACAACAACAAAACATCAACAAAGAGCAAACCCTAACAAATTAAAAATCAAGCAAATTAAGGAGATTGTAAAATGTCGATTAGAAAGGGGAAGATGGGCAGCAGCTGACCTAATCAAAGAAAGAGAACAAACTGACCTTCATAGAGTGCTAGACGAGCAGGTGGAGAACCTAATCAAAGAAAGAGAACAAACTGACCTTCAAAGGGGGAAAGGGGAAGACGGGAAGCACTGAGGATGGGTCGCCGGAGGAGGAATGCAGCACTGAACCGGAGGAGGAAGGCGGCACTGAACCGACGAGAACGGGTCGTTGGAGCTAGCTAGATCTGGAGAGAGAAGAAGATCGATTTGGGGTTTGGTGGCTCGGATCTGGTGAGAGGGCGATTTAGGGTCTTCAACTCCCATCCATTTTCGCTTCAGAGAGATTCCGACCGGAGAAGGAAGGCGGCACTGAGGACGTTGTTGACTCCACCTTGATGAATATATGTGATATATTTTTGTAGGGATGATGGAAGACAAATAAGGTAGTATTTTATGCAAATATCAATTATATTAAGTGGTTCATTCATTTGATTTATAATTCTTGGAATATATTTTTTGGCTCACAAAATTACATAGGCTATATAGTTTAATTCCATTATACTTGCTTTGAGACTAACATGTGCAGGTAATTAATGACAAGACTTTTTACAGCACATGTGAAAGTTGTTTGGAAATGAAGACTTTTTGGCAAAGATATATTCAATGGCATTCAAGATTTGTTTTTAAATTGGTTTTCAAATTTAGATGTTTAACTTAAATTCATTTTTTATCTATTAGATTTACTTTAACAATAAATAAGGTTTGGAGTTATCTAATTCTATTTTAATCCTTTTATGTAGATATTGTTAAGATATGCACGGCTAGCTGAATTTGTTGAATACAATGGGCTGAATTTGTGGATGGAGAATTCAAATTTAAACGGTGATTTAAGAAGTGAAGATTTGGTGGAGTAAAAATCCAGAATTTGGTGGCATGTATTCAATCTTCCAATGGCAAGAATTTAGCTTCTGCAACTTATAAAAGAGGAAGGAGCAAGTGGTGAAGAGAAAAACAACACAAGCACGGTTCTTCAACGCAAAGACTTCACCATTGTCATCGGCTTCTCGCTAATTTATTTTCTTTCTCTCCCTCGTTGTAATTGCTTTTATTTCTAGTTGAGAGAGAAAAAAAAATCTGAGCTTTATAGGATAAATCATTCTCATTATACTAAGAGTATCTCTATACTCAAACATATACACACATTGGTGTGGTTATGGCTATTATTTCACGAGCATTTTGGGTTGACTAGATAGTAGCGGGTGAGGCTACGAGAAGGGTAGTTCTTCTAAATTGTATCTAGAATTCTAAGGGATCTGAGTTGACTAGATAGGAGCGGGTGAAGCTTCAAAGGTTTAGAAGAAGGAAATGTCTTCTCGGTTGTATCTAAGATCCATAAGAAGTGAAATAATATTTGTTTGAATCCTACGGGTTGGATAATCCTAGGCGGAGACGTAGGCTGGTTATATCCGAACTTCGTTAACAATTCACGTGTTCTTTATATTTTATTCTGCACTTATAATTAACATTTTGTTTTCGTTCAGTAAAGCAGGCTACTGGAATTATTTCAAGGCCCTTGAAGCTCCGCTCAAGTCCTTGAGATCGCCCCTCGAAGTTCCAGTTCAAGACCTTGAGATTCGATATCAAGCCCTTGAAGTTGCTGGTGATGAAGCTTTTGCGAAAAGCGATCATACTCTATTCAACTTTCCTTCTAGAGTATTCATACTATTATTATTTACATTAGTACCCGATTCTTTAATTGATATCAGAGCTTAACTCACATTTATTTGATTTAACAATCTGTGAGATCGATCATGAGTACTGTAGGTAATGGAGGTTTCGCTCAAGGACGATCCGCCAATCGTCCACCTCTCTTTTGTGGAGGCAACTCTATGCAATGGAGGTCCTTAATGGAAATTAATGTTTATCATTGATCAAGATATGGAGCTTTGGGAACTTGTCAAGAAAGGTCCTTATGTGCCAAATAAGCCCAATGCAACAAGAGTCATGGTGGCTAAGGAAGAGAGCGAGTTCAACCAAACCGATTTGGAGAATGTGGCCAAGAACTACAGGGACATGAACATATTATACTTGGTTCAAATGCTGATGAATTTAATCGTATTTCTTCTTGCAGGAGTGCTAAAGAAATCTGGGATAAGTTAGTAGTAACTTATGAAGGTACAAGCCAAGTCAAGGAGAACAAAATCAGCATCTTCCTGCGTCAGTATGAGTTATTCAAGATGTTGCCCATAGAAACGGTGAAAGAAATGTTCATAAGATTTACACAGATCGTGAACAACCTGGATTCTCTCGGCAAAATCTTTACCAATGAAGAAAAGGTCGGAAAGATCTTGAGGAGCTTGCCCAAGTCCAGATGGGGTCCAAAGGTAATCGCAATAGAAGAAGCTTAAACCCTATCGACTTTGCCTCTAGATGATCTCCTTGGTAAGCTTATTACCCACAAGATGACCCTTGGAGAGGAAGATGGGGAAGTAGCCTCAAGTGTGAAAAAATTGGCCCTAAAATCTAAGAAGGAAGAAGCATCGTCAGACGACGATGACAGTGAAGATAAGGAGCATTCCTTTGCACTAATCACAAGAGGGCTGGAACAAATACTCAAGATGAAGAAGCAATTCTCAAATCGAGAATATTCTGGATCTTCAAAGCACCGACGTAACTCTTCTAACCCTAGTAAGAAATTGAAGATTCTAACTTGCTTTGAATGTGGTGAAACAGATCACTTTGCAAATGAGTGTCCTTAAAAGAAGAAGGACAAACACCGAAAGAAGGATTCAGATTCCTCAAGGGAATCGGACTCGTAAAATGATTCAGCAAATATTTGCTTGATGGCAGATCAAGAAAAAACTCTTAAGAAACGTCTTGGAGCAATGGTGAGAAATTTGATTCCTATTCCTACTGTTGTGCTGTCTGAATTTTTGCAAAACAAGATTATGAATGAAGAGAATTATATTTTGGAGACTAACACCTTGAAAGAGAAGCTATTGGAACAGGAGAAACGCATTAGTAATTTGTCGCTGGAAATGAAAAATCTTAAAGCCTCTCAGTCAGCCCTTGGCATTAAAGTCAAGGCCTTAGAGACAGAAAATTCTGTCTTGAAGCAAGAGCTTTCTTCTCTAAGTCTTTACACCAAGGAATTAGAGAAAGAAAAGATCTCGTTGGCTGAGAAGTGTAGAGACCAGCAGACATCACTTGTTCGTTTTACCCATTCCAAGGCCAATCTCAATAGGATGTTAGGGGAGCACCAATTATCCCTCAACAAAAGTAGTATTGGATACAACAAGAATTTTCCAAAGAAAGCCCCTACCACTTTTGTGAAAGCCAACGGGAATTGGCACACACCCACTTGTTATTTTTGTTGTAAAAAGTGTCATGTCAAGACTACTTGTTCTTATCGTAAAAACGATCATTATATAATTCGTAATACTTTTCCATTATGTTTAAAAGGACAGGTAAAACAAATTTGGGTTCCTAAAGGGACTAGACCACCGAACATGGTCCATCCCGATTATGAATCTAAGTTTGTAACTTGGTCTAGCCGAAAAGGTTGAAGTTTGATTGTTTTGCAGGATGTCACGAAGATCAAAGAGCATAAATGGATTGGAACAATCGCTCTTGGTGATAAAGGATTTTTGTTTGTATAGATGATATTTATTATATGCTACTAATAATTCTCTTTGCTTAGTATTTCTTTTTGGGAGCTTGATATGTTGAACAGGGAAGCATTGTCGTAGGGGGAGCATGATAAGTTTGGCACCTTTTCTTCATTTTTTTCCACGGAAGAATCTTACCGCTGCATACATTATTGTCGGCTTGAGTGAAGTTACCCACGGGATAGCTGTTGCCGTGGAAAGTTTCAGCCACGGCTCCTCATCCTTTGCTAGGCCATAGCCAAAGTCTACCTAGTAGCTATGGTAGACCCTTGCCGTTGCTACCGGCCGTGCCAAAATTCATTTTTTTTTTTGTAGTGAAGAGTCAGCAAAACCCTAGAAGTGTAATAGTATAATAATAGAAAATAGAATCTTTGGATCCGAAATCGCAATTGCTAGAAATCGGCCCACGACGGCCGTCGTGCAAGAGGCGGCGGGCGCCACCATCTCAGTGACGGAATTCCCTCTTTTTCCTCAGTTGTCTTCAATGTTGTGCTTCCTTGCTCCTCTCTAGCCTCTTCCTTAGCCTTCATATGCTCCAAAACACATCTCTTAAGCTCTTCTAAGATCCCTCCAAGGTCGGAATGTAACTCCGCAGAATAAACACTAAAAAGGCGTAGATTCCGAACTCGAATACTTCACAAGCAATAAATGAAACTAGACTCAAACATATACAAAACTCCTATCTAATTGCAACAAAAAATACTTATAATGTATATATGAAATATGCATTATCAGTGTACTTTAGAAAGTAAGAAGGAGAGTTATGTAATTAGTGAGATTAGAGGGTTGAGGTGTATATAAACACTCAGCTATTAACCGAAACTCAACAACTTCAGATTCTCTCTTCTTCCTCCTTGATCAATACTTTAATTGAGCTCTGTAGCTTCTTCATTTCTGGTTGAATACAAAGATTCACAGTCGAACATCATTGATATTTTGTTGGATATCATTGAGCCAATGATAAGCACTTTTCTGAGACGAGTCTAGAGCAGCCGCCCTCAGCGTAGTTGAAGAACCTTTTGCGAATACCTAGTCTTTCTTGGTCCATTGGAGAACTTTAGCATTTAAAGCCTTCTATATTCATAGGAAAAAAAGAGCAAAAACAAAATTAGGTACTCCCTCAACATAAAACTTGTTCCTAGCCCCACATGCACATGATTGGGATTAGCAACACATCATTCTGAGACACTATTTTTCTTAGTTTTTTTATTCGGGATTATTGACCATGATTCGGTAAATAATGAACGGTCATCCGGGGTTCGAACCTGGGACTTTGGGTACGACCCACAAGTCTTTTCCAGTTGAACCATTTCGGAATGGTTTCGGGATTATTGACCTATATTGAAGAAAAGACGGATATTGATACCATGTTTTATAATTTAGCATGATAATTTTGAATATTTTGGTAAATACTTTTGATTGATAATTATTTTGTTAAATATGTTTTTAAAACTATATATTTTGTAAAAACATTTTAAAAAATAAATGTTAATTAAACATGTCATTGATCTCTTTCAATGATTAATCCTACAAATACATGTCCACAAAATAATCAATCATTGTTATAATATTATTATATTATGGATGGATAAACACTAGTAAACCCTAGTTCCCTATGTAAACTCCTATATAAAGGATCCTGAAGACCCTCAATAATACATTAGTTCTTTCTCTTCTTCTTCTCTCTACTCTCTCTATTATCACACGTTATTAGCACGAATTGCTCTTTGCTCTTATATGATAGTGCGAATTTTGTGCCAAAGGCCGACAGCCATGGACGAGCCTATCCCGGATCTGTCGAGGCGTTAGTGCAGTCCATTAGTTGGAGCCACGGACGAGCTTGTCTCGGACGTCGCACAAAGATCCCGCGTCTCCACCTGCCTCATGAACGAGTCAAACGACTTCGCCTTCGCCTTGTGCCTCCCGATCTGCTCCCGAACATGGCTCTAGAAGATCGAATCTAATCGATCGCGATGGCTTGGGACAACGACTACGAGCACCGGGCGATCGGCGGCACCCGGGGTGGACGTCATCGGCGTGGCGCCCCTCCTACTCCGATCGAGAAGTCCGCGTGGGGGTTTGCGGCGACCTTCGCCCGAAGGACGAAGCCGCTCTTGCCTCTGCGCCGCCGCAGCCATCAACGAAGAGGAAGAAAGGGCTGCATATTTTGCCCCTATGAAGTATTCCCACATCCCCGAAGATGATGTGTAACCCCCAGAGTGGTTGAATCAATCGAATTTGTAGTATCCACGAAGCGGATATAGTAATCTCAATCCCTGAAGTGATTGAATCAATCAAAGTTGTAGTATCCCCTGAAGCGGAGAAAGTAACCTCAATCCCTAAAGTGATTGAATCAATCAAAGTTGTAGTATCCCCTGAAGCGATTGGATAAATCGGTCGTATCCCCTGAAGTGGATGTTATTTTATTATATCCCTGAAGTGATAAATGTTGTAGGAGGAAATCGAGTTCAAAATATATAAATATAAATCAAACCAGATTCGTGCCCACGCAAATAATTACAAGACCTCCTCTTGATGTAGCAGCGGGAAGTCAGGATCGATCCTCGAGGAAGCACGTCAGCGGATCTCGGGTAGCTATAAATCTCACAGACAGAAAGACAGAAATAACAAAAAAAAGTGGAAAATAAAGAAAAGTAGCAGAAACTAGTCGATATCGACTAAAAGTCCTCGATATCGACAAAACTAATCGACCCCAGAAACTCCAATTCGACAAACAGAAAGCAAACTCAGACACAGTAACTCGATCTCGACAAGATGTCCTCGATGTCGGGTAAAACTACTCGATATCGACTAAACACTCCTCGAAATCGACAAAGCAACAGAAACTTAAAAGTGCAACTTTTCGAACGCAAAACGCAGATTTCGATGAATAAATCAATAAAATAAAAGACTCCAAGATCAGGGTATCAACACCGCAACGATAACCATGTAAAATAACACATAAAGGCATAAAAGATCATGCTTTTCATCAAATAACTTTCGTTATTAACAAATAGAAATATACAGGCTTTCGCATAAACCCTAATTGTTACTAACCCTTTTCAGATAATTAACCCAAGTTGTATTAAGATCACTTTCGCTTCAATAACCCAAACAAGGATCACCTTCAACTTTCGCAAAAGAATCATGCTTGTAGGGATAGAAGACGAATTGTATAAAAAGATCAAACCTTTACTGCATCACCTTACATGGCCACCGTCAGGCTCACCCCGACCCTAGAAGTGGGTGGACTACGTACTCGCTCTTCATCATCAAGAAAGACATCAATAATAAAAGGGAATAACTTTGCATTAAATAAACTAAAGAAAGCTTACAACCAATCGAAACCAAATCCGCTTTCGCCTTTCCAACTTTTCTCGCCACAAGCTCTCTCCTCTACTCTCTCTATGTAACTAATTGTGTGTGAAATTGAATGAATAAAACCCAGCCCCTAAGGCTTTATTTATAGGTTTCCAATCCTTGCTAATCAAGGTAAGAAAGTCTATCTATATCTATATCTATTTATCTACTTACTCAAAGATTAAATAATGGAATTAAAGAAATAAATCAACTAGAACTATATCTAATTTGTGGATAAATCTTCCATGGAGTTGATAGATCTTGATAGGAGTTGATAGAATTGGATCACGAAAATATTTCCATCGGCTTCGGGATAGAAACTTAACAAGATTCTCGGACAGCTCCTCGTCGGCCACTGAGGTTTCCTCGATATCGAGTAGGATTCCTCGATATCGAGTAGCACCTTCTTCGTCTTCCGCTCAGCAACTCGATGTTGGCCTTCAGGACACATGTCGACTAGATGTTTCCTCGATATCGAGGAATTTTCTCGACATCGAGTAGCTTTGCTCGGCTCCCAGCTTCTCTTGTCGACTCCTAGTGCTCAGCTTCGTCGATCTCGGCTCCAGAGGTGGAAATCGACTTGGGCTTTCCTCGATATCGAGTAGATTCCTCGATATCGAGTAAGCTGTGCTCCTGTCTTCTAGCGTTGCTCCATTCTGGTCAGCCTTGCTGGAAATCAAGTAGTTGTACTCGATATCGACAAGCTTTGGTCGATATCGACTAACATGTTGTCGGATAGATTTCCTTGCTTTCAGCTTGTTTTGCCCCGGTTCCGCTGCTCTTTGACCTTGGACTTCTGTAGTTGACTTTCGAGCTTCTCTTCCTTTCTCAGAACTACTGTAAATTGCTTCGATTTCTGCGAATTTAAACAGAAACTAGTGTAGATTCCATAATTTGGCAAATAAACATAAAGTACATAGATTCTGTACTATTCTAGCCCAAATGCATGAAATGTATGCAGAAAACGATATAAAAGTAATTATCAAACATGGCAAATTCGGCTCACATCAATAAACGATCGAATTTCATCCTTGTAGTGATGAATTATTTATTTTATTCATCTTATTTTTATGTTTGTTTTAATTATTTTTCATCTCTCGAAGTAGATGAATTATCTCCTGAAGTAGATAAAATTGTTAAATTTATATATCATCTCCAGAAGTGGATGAACAAACGCGTCTCCCAAAGTAGATGAACGGGCGCATCTCCCGAAGTAGATGAACGATAAATTGATCTCATCCCCACAGAGATTATCAAGCCGATAAATTTCATCCATGTAGTGATGAAAATATATATTTATTATTTATGTTTATTTACTATTTTATATGTATGTTATTTAATTTAATTTATTTAAATTATATTTTTTTAATCCTCATCTCCCGAAGTAGATGAACAGAATATCTCCTGAAGTAGATGTGAATGATTGAAAATCATCCCCGTGGTGATGATTTTTTTAATTTTCAGTTTTATTATTCATTTTAATTTGTATTTTTTTTGTCTCTAGAAGTAGACAAACATATCTCTCAAGTAGATATAAATTGTTAAATTTGCATATAATCCCAAAAGTGGTAGTTAATCTCCTGAAGTAGATAAAGTAAATACAATTTATGTATCACATCTCTTGAAGAAGATGAGATTCTTATTTATCTCCCGAAGAAGATAAAATATTTTAGCTTATACATCATGATGAAATTTATACATCATGATAAAATATTTATGTTAACATTAATTTTCATTTTATCTATGATTATTTTTGTTTATGCTCCCTATTTTTTATAGTCTATATATGTTATCTTATACACACTTTTACTATGTCGTTCGTTCTCAAAGATATATACACTCATCATCGAAAGTGGATGAACATATGAACCTAAATCGTTCATGAAGTAACGATGATCATCTTTGGAAGAGTAAAGTATTTTATGAACTCTAGAGGAGTAAAAGATTTTACAAACTCCAAAAGAGTATATGATCATAATTATATCATTTGTACTCTTGAAGAAATAAAAGGAATGTGAGTTTTTATCAAGTTCAGAACGATTATCATTAGGTTGGTACAACCAATAGAAGTAACCACATAACACAATCTGGTTAACCATGCCACTTCCTGACATTCCTCTAAGCATAGCCTGAAGCATGCCCCTCGCCTGTAACGGACCGGGATTATGATTCCCGAGTTACGTTTCGAGGGATGAAACCCCTCGTTGGGATCTTGCGCCCCGAGTACAGGTTGAAGGTTTGAAATCGAAGATGTGTAGTTTAAAGTGGGATTTCGAACCCGAATCTGGAAGGTACGTTGGAGACCCCGAGGTAAACCCTAGTACCCGTCCTAAGCCTACAACGCGGAAAATCCTTTATCATGCGAAAGGCATAAGTTCCGAAAACGATACAACGGGCGCCACGGCAGGGCCGGGTCAAAACAGAGTATAAGTAGGGAGAAATCCCAAAAGTATAAAATTGGTGAAGTCAGGGTTCAACACTCAATCTCCGCCATATGAATGGACCCCGTCATAACAGCACGAAATCAAGCAGTGAAACGGGTACCTGAAACTATACCACAAAGTCAGGTCAAGAGTCCGTTCGCGGGTCCTCCGACCGCGGTGAGGACATATAATACGCCTATACCTAGAATAAAGGATGCCTTCATGCAGTACTGAAATATTAACCATACTATCATGCTCCTAATTCATATACGCATAATATTAAGTAAGGCCTTAACAAATAATACTGAGTGGTATATCCCTCTTATACCACCACCCCTCTTCCAGATAGGGTGGAGACTGGCCAGTTCGATTCTATAGCATATCGAATCTCATCATGATATCATGGATCTTGCGAAAAGAAAATAATAATGTTGATAATAGTAAAGGTGTTCCAACAACTCGAATGACTCAAGACGAAACCCGATGGAGCTGGGTTGTTCTATGACCCTAACAAGGACTCTAGGACTCATAGATAACGACCGTTCTGTATTCAAATGCAAACAGAATAAGGATGCTCATTCATAACTGAAGTTCCTAAGCATGATACTACATGACATACTTTTATGCATATGCAACACTTACATACTATATAACACATCAGGAAGGAGGTACTGATTACAGAGTAAGCATTGGAGGTACTTACTTGGTTAGCAGATCAGCAAAAGAAGAATCCAGCACACAGTAATCACGATCATAGAGTATTACCTAAGCACATAATGGAATATACATAAGTCTACATCCAACTATTAAGCACTCAAGCACACCTCAATCAATAGAACAAGTAACACACTATGAAAGTCATTTTATCGCATCATCCGCTCCACAAGACCACATCGTTCTCCATAAATCATTTAATCAATTCCGCATGTCCATATACATCATTTTCGCATATATTTCAACAGCTCATCAAAATAGTAAGAAATAATTTGTGTGATATAAAATCCTACTACCTCGTTATAATTATCCAACATTTAATCTCTTATAATAAATCACCGATAGTCATGCTTATCAGTCAACGAGCAAGTCAGATTCTCGAGTTTAGATCTAAATCTGTTTCACATCCGAGTTAGAACCCCGACCCTTGAAATTGTCAACAATACTCCTTTTTCAATTATTTACTAAATCATTTTTTCGATCTTTGAAACCGTTCATCAAATTCCTTTTAACCTTCAAGTCGCAATAATATATTTTAAACCTCCAATAATATTTTATTTTATTTTAAATACCATTAAATCATTTATTAAATAAACGGATAAACCCGACCGAACCAAACCCATTTAAAATCAACCGAACCAAATCAAACCCGCAAATAAAACCCAACCGGTTCAACTATTAATCAATTAATTTAAAATAATGTGGAGGGGGGCCCACAACAAGTCTTCTTCCTCCTTCAAATTGAAGACTCCCGCCATTGCTGCTCGACCTTACGCGGCTTCGCGCTCCCGCTCTCGAGCTCAGCTCCTCCGCCTCACCCGAACTTTCCCAACCCCGCAGCTCACCTCCCTGGTGTACCGCCCATGCCTGGAGCACCTCGGCGCCCGATGCTATCCCGCTCGCACTCATACACGACTCTCCTACGCCCTCACACTCGACTCGCACTCTCGGACTCACTCTCGAGCTCGCCGGAGCTCTCGGACCCTCCCGATTGTCCCACACTCAGCCCTCGCTCAGTCCCGACTAATCTAGACATCAAAGGAAACACAAAATCAAATCGAGGAATGAAAGAAATGGATGAAGCTCACCGAGGGGTTCGCGACTTCGGAGCTCTCGATCGGAGTCTCGGGGGTCGTCGGAGGCTATCGATGGCTCGTCGGACCTGCACCAAACATCAGTGAGCGTAATGGTGAAGCTCGGGAATGATTTCGATCGAAAACGGAGGAGAACGGCTTACCAAAGCGGCGTTTGCGCTCGAACGGGGAAGGTGGAGCTCCGGTGGCTTCGGCGCCGGCGGTGGCGTTGAGTGTTGATGGAGATGGGGCTAAGGCTGCTGCAGCCGGTGGGCTTGAGGGAAGAGGAGGGGCGGGGTTGAAGTTGCTGCTGCGACCGGTTGCTCTGAAAACAGGGGAAGAGAATGACTTAAGCGGTGCTCGAAAAATGGTGGTGGTGCTAGGCTGTTGGCGGCGCTTACAGATGTTGGTGGAGGTGCTAGAGTGGTGGCCAGTGATAGGAGGAAGGGAAGGAGTGGTGGTGGTGCTGGAACAAGATCATGAGCGGGACGGTACGGCGGTGATGAAGGAGACGAGGAGATTGTGAAGGTGGTGATGGGGTGACGGTGAGCAGGAGAGCCGAAGGGAGTAGTTAGTGATGGTGATGGAGATTGAAAATGAAAGATGGGGATGAAGTTGAAGTGAAATGGAGGAGGTGGGGTGCAACTCACGTCGACGGAAGGCAGATGAATGGTGAAGGAATGGGTTACTGCATGGGTAAGGTAGGATGCAGTGGTTGAGGATTGAGAGTGGAATTGGTAAAAATCAATATCCGAAAATAAATCTTGAATACGAGAATTTCGAACCCTGAAATTAGTTTTCAGATGTTAGTTTCCCCGGATCCCGCTCTCTTGATCAATTAGATTTTTAAAACGGAAAAGGATATCGCCATCCGGATTTATTTTAAATTCTCGAGGTGAAAAGACGAAAATTACTCGTCAAATTTTAAATTCAGGTCGAAATCTGCTCCACCAGTTTTAAATTCGATTTAAATTCATCCACCTCTAAAAATCAGAGCATTTACATCATCCACCTCTAAAAACAAGTCTCGTCCCCGAGACTAAAATAATCTTAAAACAGGGGATGAAATTTGAAATTGGTGAGTCCAAGGATCATGTCATTGATCCCGTAAGCACCTCATAAGTGCCCCTATGAGATCCTCACAGTACCGTTGTCATAATCATAATATCTCCAATAGATCGTACCAAGAATGTAATATGGGCCCTTACCACATCCTTACTCCGACTTCCCGGCTATATCATAACTCGAAAATCATTACAACATCTCCACCAGGTCTTAGCAAGCGCTCTATAAAGGCCCCTATAAAATGCCTGTATCCACTTCGTGGGGCGTCATAATGCAAGCTCGGTTAGAAGATTTCAAGAGGGTCCTTAGTTTGAAAAGGTTTAGTCTCAAAATCATTGAAGTTATCAATCGTGTTCGATTTCTCGAAATCCAACTCAGTCCTTTTTAAACACCATTAAAATTCCCTATCCCGACGTTAATCAATCAATTTTCAAATCTCAAGAGGTGGAATCATCCACCTCTAAGGGTTAATCTCATATTCCCTTCCTAAGTTCCAAGTCAGAATCAAATCTCATCAATTCGATTCTATAATCCTAGCAATTCCAATTCAAGGCATCATATATCATAGCAATTATTCAACATAGCCATCGTATCACATATTCTTAACCAGGTCATACTTATGTCACGGATAGTCAAATACTATAACATAACAAGCATTGTATCGTTCATGGTAAAATTTATCACATCATCTCACAGAAGTTACACACCATATCAATCAGATAAGTACGTCATATCAATCAGATAAGCACATCATACTCATGCTACTGCCAAGCGTCATCGCATTAGAGGCAAACAAGCACTTCCGTACATTAGCATTTCATCGAGTTCAGGGAATAACTATGTTAGTACTAATAGTTCACTATTGTCGACGACCATACATCATAGAATCAACATCGTCTATAGCATAAAATTCGCACCACATTCGGTCCCAAGTAAAGCATATGTTAGATCACATCCTCAAGAGAACCTGCCTATAACTACCAATCATGAAAAGACACGACCACTACCCATCAGCTCTTGCATTAATTACGATTAAATTCACCTAGGTCTACCAACTCAATCTACTTCGACTTTCTGATCTTAAGTCCTACCTTCCATTCGACCATTTAAAACTATCTCTCGGAGTTCCCAAATCACAAAATTCCCTCATTCCGACAAGCTGAACAACTCGATCTACTACCAAGACTCTATATATAATACGTCCTTGCCCTAGGGGTCCTCTATTAGTCCCATCTTTACAATCTAAGAGAAATTCCAAGTCCTCAACTAAACCGCTCTCACGATTGATCTAAACCCCTCTTAACAATCTCGCTTACTCTTTCTAGGCTCTCAAGACTTCGCCTGAACATCATCCCCCAAAGAGATATCTCGAATCACCTTGCTAACCTCATCATATTCCATGCACCACTGACCACTCTTACTAACCATCCACCTCTGAGAATCCAACTCATACTAATCATCTCACACTTATCACTCTCGACCAACTCTAATGCAGAAATCCATCTCATGCTACTCCCAACCACAAATTACCAAGACCCTCATCACCAACGCCTATTTTCCAGAACTCACGAAACCTGAACCACTCATGACTCCTCAAGCTGACCTACCCTAGATCTTCTTCCCAGCATTATCCGAATTTACCTCAAGTAACCACTTATTAACCACGACCATTATCCCCAACGAAACCTTATGTCACCCTAGCTCGAATTACCCATAACATCACAACTTGACCAATTCTCCCACGATTTTCCAACCGATAGAATTCCCATTGAACTCCTATGACATCCTCGTCCGAATTTCCTAAGTACCACAACTTCACCAAACTTCTAAAATCTCTTATCCTCTAGCGTCCTCAATACCTTCTACTTTGCCTAGTTCCCAAATCCATACTCATAATCTCCCTAACTCAACCTTAAGCCCACAGTCTTACTAGGAATCTCAACTACATCCTTGCCTAGTTACCAGCCTTTCCTCGAAGACTAATCTTTCATCCTCAAATACCTCAATAGCCACAATAACATCCACTCATAAATTCCCCAATAAACAACCTAATATCCCCGATCGATAATTTCCCAAACAACCTCATACTACTCTTCCTTGGCAATTCCTCAACCTCACCCCTTACCGAAATTGCTCCCACTCACAGCACACACCACCTAGTCCCAAATTTTACGATTCCTCAGAAGTTCCTTAATCGATCATCCTCGACACCGCCCACGATCCGCTCATAGACTATCTAGACACCTTCCTTAGCACACCAATCCGTCTCACAACACATCCCCTCAAGAATCCCCCCGATCTACTCCTAGCTCTCCCATCCACCTCTAAAACTATCCTAACTACCTCTACCCACACCCAATCTCCTGATCACCCTAATGAAACTAGTCCAGACCTCATCCAACCACTCTCTTATACTACCCGCACACACTACTTGCCTATACTTCCACCTCTAACTAAGACCTGCCTAGAAGCTCATCTGAGAACCCCACTACCTACTACCTCCTACGAGTCCTAACTCACTCGGCTCTACCTAAGTTAATGCATCCATCATGCACACCATTTCGCTCATCTCATGACCAAGAACAAAGACTTCAATCCCTCTGCCAATTTCCGACCTAGCTTACCGAAGAATCTCTCGACTCATGCCCAAGAAGAAGCACCACCAGACATATAACCCATAACTTCAAAACCAGCAAGTCGGTATACCAAGCACTAAGGCACATCATCATAGAAACAAGTTAGTCAGGCAATCATTGCTACCAGTTCAGCACATCCGTCATCATACATTCAATTATATCAGTTTTAGGCCTATCACACAACATCAATTCCGATTAGTATAGAAGAATCCACGATTTGAATTAAGAATGCTCTTCCTCGTGTCAGCTGGGAGGAACCTGTTCACGATTGTCATCTTTGAAGCATAATCGTCCTTTTTTCCATGGGTGACGTTGTTCCTGGGGCCTAGAGGTCATGGACCCATCACACTTCCGTTGCGCCGCTCCGGTTCCATTTGGTCGTCGGTCCTTTCTTGCATATCGGCGCTCATCGAATGATCATAAGGGTTAGAAGTTACGGAGCTAGGGGAGAGACAAGGGCGGACAACACGGCTTCCTTAAGAGTTCATACATGGACCAGGACTAGGGATGATGAGACCAAGGAGAAGATCCCAACCCGAGAGTTACAATAATGCCTTTATAATTGTGGCACGCAAACACCTAAAAATCAAGAGATATCATCACATTATTTCACACTAGTATGCACCTATCTCAAGTAATATCGATTTATGCATTCATAACATGTTCATATAATCATCTTTATATGTGCGCAGAACAAGCTAGCAACATATCATTTCATTCACCAATCATGCTTGACAGACTAAGAACATGTATGCACAGACTGACATGGGACATATATGGAATAAGTTATGCAAGATCTAGAAAACATCACAGGATATCATATGCATGACTTATCACTCATTTAGATACACAATTAAGCAAGTCATAATATTACAGAAAGCATGCTAAGATGTACCTTAAAAATCATGCTAAGGGTATGGTCAGTTCATCCAGGGTTGGTACAGCAACTATCTCATCACATACATCCATATTCGCATAGTAAGACTAGGACGTCACATAATCATACGAGGGCCTATAACTAGGAGGTATATGTCTTACATGATACTAGCAATACTCATTAAACATGTACACAATCAATGAGGTAAAATTAGGTTAATCTGGCATGCTAAGTCATCTGACTCACGTGTTAAACATGCAACGAGAGTTGGCCACACTATCATGTACCTAGTTCATAGGGAGACAGTAATCATGGGAATTCAATACATACGACACATGCATCCACTCATAAGTGCATACATGCAAGGTACTAGGAAAGTCGTGCTGAATTATACTAATATATATAGCATGTCATGAAATCACAAGGAGGCTATCATTATGACTTGACAGAATTCTTTAAGGACAATCACCAACTCACCACCCCGTTTCCCCATGGGACGCTAGTAGACTCGCTGGGCACAAGGACATTCACGCCGTTTCCGAGAGGTAAGGGTAGAACTCGTGTTTAGACTCTTGTGGCAGGAAGACGTGGTTCGCCATTACGTGGATCGAAAGGGCTGACTCCATAAGACAACTCACTTCTATCTCGAAACGATTTAAATCCTCATCCCCACTAGCATACTCAGGCAACCCTCATATCTTACACGATTTCCGAAGGTAATCAGTTGACCGATCCAAATTTCCCGTTGAAGACCCCAAGCTCGGGTACGAGACTCGATAGAAGCATCGATGGTGGGATACAAAACATGACTCAAAAAGGGGAGGGCAGATGCTTCTCGACCCTTGCTAACATGCCTAGACGTTTTGGTGGGGCGGATGACAGAGTCAGAACCATCAAGGGGTTTGAATTATGGAAGGCTATTCCGACAAGACATAAATTCCGATTACATAATAACAAGGTTTTCTACCGCTATCCCATTTGCACGGTTATTCAACACATGATTCAAGTCAAGACATACTGATTAGTTCGCTATCCTAAGCACAATAGCACTCATCACAAAAGCAATCAACAAGATTAATATGATCCCCTTCGAGAAGGATATAAGACAAACATGTACAGAGACGATCTATGCCGTCCTTCAAGGGACGGCTGACCGGAGGGGCAAAAACCTCACGGCCTCCTAACTCAACACTCCAACCTCTGTGGTGTTCCTTGGAGTCTTCTAGGCTCATCTGTAAGTAAAAGCTAGTATTTTGCCTACCATTACCCTTTATTCATTTTAGGTTTAATTCCAATTAAATTCCTTTTGCCTTTTTAAAAACATTTTTCAAAACCATTGGCCGATTTTCAAAACCATCTTCAACCTAATGTACTCGGATTGCAAAACCTTAGCTCTGATACCACCTTTTTTCACGGTCCGGGAATATGATTCCCGAGTTACGTTTCGAGGGATGAAACCCCTCGTTGGGATCTTGCGCCCCAAGCAGAGGTTGAAGGTTTGAAATCGAAGATGTGTAGTTTAAAGTGGGATTTCACACCCAAATCCGGAAGGTCCGTTGGAGACCCCGGGGTAAACCCATGTACCTATCATAAGTCTACAACGCGGAAATTCCTTTATTATGCAATGGGCATAAGTTATGAAAACGATACAACGGGCGCCACGACAGAGCCGGGTCAAAACATAGTATAAGTAGGGAGAAATCCCAAAAATATAAAATTGGTGAAGTCAGGGTTCAACACTCACTCTCCGCCATATGAATGGAGCCCGACATAACATCACGAAATCAAGCAGTGAAACGGGTACCTGAAACTATACCACAAAGTCAGGCACAGAGTCCGCTTGCGGGTCCTCTGACCGCACTGAGAACATATAATACGCCTATACCTAAAATAAAGGATGCCTTCATGCAGTACTGAAATATTAACCACGCTAACATGCTCCTAATTCATATACGCATAATATTAAGTAAGGCCTTAAGAAATAATACCAAGTGGTATATCTCTCTTTTGCCACCACCCCTCTTCCAAATAGGGTGGAGATTGGCAAGTTCGATTCTATAGCATATCGAATCGCATCATCATATCGTGGATCTTGCGAAAAGAAAATAATAATGTTTTTTTTTTATTTTAAGGTTAAAATATATTAAAACTTAAAACGAGATATTTACACTGTAGTTTGTAGCCAGTCGGCTCTAAGTACAAAAGGAGGGGATTCCTCAAATCGATGAAGCACATAGGTTCACTATGGCTTGGTTCCATCGCATATTAGGGGCCATGGGCCGTGTAGATCCTATCACTTCAGGCCAAGGCCATCGGTAGTCGGACATACACCCAAAGGCTTATGATCATCAAACACCAACGACTATGTCGCGAATGATGATGTCCAAAAGACCTTTGTTGAGCCTAATGCATTTCAAGTATAAGATCAAAGGTTGTTTGGACCTTGTAATCTTAGACTGGGAACCTGGGCAAAAATACATTTTGCATAAAGTAAGGAAATGAACTAACTGATCCTAACAACAAGCCCAAAAAAAGACGCCATGTTACTCAATAAAAGACCCCTAGTGATGGCTTCGTCACTAGATGGCATATGCAAGACTCCATCTCCAATTTCTGTGCGGTAAGTGCCTTCCAATTTGATTTCTCCAAGTCCCACAGCCTTCGTTTTGCATTTGGTACATCAGACCGCTTGTCTTTGGCCTTAAGAGCTGTTTTCTGAGTTTATGCGGGTGCACTAGAGGGGTCCCCCAAGTCGTCTTTGATGGCGTTGCGAGGGTCGTGAGCGTCTGGAACATATGTTTGATCTGCTTGGAGCCACTCCGATTGTGAGAAAGTGATAGGATACAAGGCATATAGGATCCGGTAGGTGTGCAGTTTTATACGGTGGACTGTCTCCTCCCTTGTTCTCATCTTTCCTTCGAAGACTTTTTCGTTCCTCGTTGTCCAGATGAAGTATGTTGTTGCAGCTAGTGCGATCTTTTTCGACTTGCATATCCAGCTCGAGCCTCGACCTTCCTTCTTCGTCCATTTGAGGGCGCTTGCCAATGTCGACATTCTTCTTTTGTGATTAAGCCAATCTTTTACCTGCGACCATACAAAAGAGGTATAATTGCAGGTAAAAAATAGATGCTCTTGCGTTTCATTGGTAACATTGCATAAAGGACAAGTTCGATCGATCTCCCTGTATGTAATTGTATCCTTTGTAGCAAGCTTTCCTTTAGCCGCAACCCATAGTATAAACGAGTGCTTAGGAGTGGTTGTTGCGTTCCAGATTGTCGTAGCCCATGGAACCCTTTCTGCCCTTGGTCGAATTCCATCATATGTGAGTGCGAGATTCAGTTTTCCATTGAAGCACCAAGAATCCAGTAGCTCTTCTGCTTGCCTACGGGTACCTGCCATATTCAACAAAAGATCTCGAAGGTCAAGTATTCTTTTGACAAGAGGGGAGTCATTTTTCTTATGAGGTCGAAGACTCCAAATAATAATGTTGATAATAGTAAAGGTGTTCCAACAACTCGAATGACTCAGGACGAAACCCGATGGAGCTGGGCTATCCTATGACCCTAACAAGGACTCTAGGACTCACAGATAACGATCGTTCTGTATTCAAACGCAAACAGAATAAGGATGCTCATTCATAACTGAAGTTCTTAAGCATGATACTACATGACATACTTTTATGCATATGCAACACTTGCATACTATATGACACATGAGGCATGAGGTACTGGTTACAGAGTAAGCCCCTGAGGTACTTACCTGGCTAGTAGATCAGCAAAAGAAGAATCCAGCACACAATAGTCACGATTACAGAGTATTACCTAAGCACATAATGGAATATACATAAGTCTACATCCAACTATTAAGCACTCAAACACGCCTCAATCAATAGAACAAATAACACATTATGAAAATCAGTTTATCACATCATCCGCTCCACAAGACTACATTGTTCTCCATAAATCATTTAACCAATTCCGCATGTTCATATACATCACTTTCGCATATACCTCAACAGCTCATCAAAATAGTAAGACATAACTTGTGTGATATAAAATCCTACTACCTCGTCATAATTATCCAACATTTAATCTCTTATAATAAATAACCGCAAGTCATGCTAGTCAGTCACCGAGCAAGTCAGATTCTCAAGTTTAGATGTAAATCTGTTTCAAATCCGAGTTAGAACCCTGACCCCTGAAATTGTTAGCAAAACTCCTTTTTCAATTATTTATTAAATCATTTTTCGATCTTTGAAACCGTTCATCAAATTCCTTTTAATCTTAAGTCCAAATAATATATTTTAAACCCCCAATAATATTATATTTTATTTTAAATACAATTAAATCATTTATTAAATAAACCGATAAACTCGACCGAACCAAACCCATTTAAACTCAACCGAACCAAACCGAACCGAAACCCCAAATAAAAACCCAACTAGTTCAACTATTAATCAATTAATTAATATAAAATAATGTGGAGGGGCCCACAACAAGTCTTCTTCCTCCTTCAAATTGAAGACTCCCACCATTGCAACTCGACCTTACGCGGTTCCGCGCTCCCGCTCTCGAGCTCAGCTCCTCCGCCTCACCCGGACTTTCCCAACCCCGCAGCTCACCTCTCTGGTGCACCACCCATGCCTGGACCATCTCGGCGCCCGATGCTCACCCGCCCGCACTCACACATGACTCTCATGCGCCCTAACACTCGACTCGCACTCTCGGACTCGCTCTCGAGCTCGCCGGAGCTCTCAAGCCCACCCGATCGTCCCACAATCGGCCCTCGCTCACTCCCGACTAATCTAGACATCGAAGGAAACACGAAATCGAATCGAGGAAGGAAAGAAATGGATGAAGCTCACCGAGTGGATCGCGACTTCGGAGCTCTCGATCGGAGTCTCGGGCGTCATCAGAGGCTCTCGATGGCTTGTTGGACCTGCGTCAGACATCAGTGAGCGTGATGGTGAAGCTCGGGGATGATTTCGATCGAAAACGAAGGAGAACGGCTCACCGAAGCGGCGTTTGCGCTCGAATGGGGAAGGTCGAGCTCCGGTGGCTTGGCGGCGGCGCTGAACGGCTCCTGGGTGGCTCCGGTGTGGCTTTGGGCGTCGATGGAGCTGGGGCTGAGGCTGCTACAGCCGCTGGGCTCGAGGAAAGAGGAGGGGCGGGGTTGAAGTTGCTGTTGCGACCGGCTGTTCGGAAAACAAGGGAAGAGAATGACTTAAGCGGTGCTCGAAAAAGGGTGGTGGTGCTGGGCTGTTGGCGGCGCTTACAGATGTTGGTGGTCGGCGACAGGAGGAAGGGAAGGAGTGGTGGTGGCGCTGGAACAAGATCAGGAGCGGGACGGTATGGCGGTGATGAACGAGACGAGGAGATGGGGTGATGGTGAGCAAGATAGCCGAAGGGAGTAGTCAGTGAAGGTGATGGAGATTGAAAATGAAAGATGGGACTGAAGTTGAAGTGAAATGGATGAGGTGAGGTGCAACTCACGTTGACGGAAGGCAGATGAATGGTGAAGGAATGGGCTACTGCAGGGTAAGGTAGGATGGAGTAGTTGAGTATTGAGCGTGTAATTGGTTAAAATCAATATCCGAAAATAAATTTTGAATCTTAAAATTAGTTTTTAGACGTTAGTTTCTTCGAATCCCGCTTTCTTGATAGAATAGATTTTTAAAACGCAAAAGGATATCGCCATCCGAATTTATTTTATATTCTCGAGGTGAAAAGACGAAAATTACTCGTCAAATTTTAAATTCAGGTCGAAATCCGCTCCACCATTTTAAATCTGATTTAAATTCATTTTTAATTCTCTTTTTCCGATAAAAATAGGATTTGAAAATCCGAGCCTTTACATCGCCGGTAGAGGGTACGAAAGAGGTTAAGTTTAAGCGCGCAACCGATGTTATTGTTGTGGCTTATAGCTAGGTATTTGTTATACGGTTGATTCCAAAGTCTTTAAGAACATTATAAATGACTCATACCTGAAGTATGACACCAACGAAAGTTCTGACAATACTCATTCAATGACATTTAAATTAAATGGATCACCATATACAAGGTTCAATGGTTAAATATTATGGTTTTATAAGTGTCAAACAATTTTGAAAAACTGAAGTTTTCGAAGAGCATTGATCTTGTTACCTGAAGTAACAATGACACATTTGTATGAATTGACATGGTATTGAACACCAATATCTCATATGACTAGCCAGAACCAAGTCTTACAAAATTGAGAATGTATATATATGGTTTATTTGACACTCATTTATCCCATTGAAACTTATCGCTAACCAAAAGTTAGTTAATGATAAAAGGTTTTTCTTTGTGGCATTCGGTCATTTATGTGAAATGATGATGGGCGGGATCATTGACATTCACATACACACCCACTAAAAGGGATCAGAAGATCCTAGGACCTGAAGATCATCTATAAGGGTGACCGAACATATATGGCCTGTCGTCTTGGCAAATCAACAACAAGACCATCTAAATTCAAAGTAAATGCAAAGTCTTTAATGTCTCTTGAATGGATTCAATGAGACAGCTACGAAACACTATCATATAGACCAAGGTAATTCCAAGATTACAGATGCCTCAACACTTTGGTCATATGAAACATAAGGTAGAGAATGTTATCAAAAACATTGTTGAGCATAAGGTAGCTCATGACGACCCAGAAGAGTCTAAAATGGCGAGCTCTTAAGCTCAAATTGTGGGGATTGTGGACACCAATAAGTGAGATTTCAAGTGATATTTCATGGAAGTGTTTCCATAGGCTTCTTCGCGTCGAAGAAATGATTCATCGAAATAATGAGTCACCATTGATATCGACACATCTCAGCTCGCCAAATATTCGGGAGTTCCTCTATTCAAGTCTTTTACTTCTTCTTCTTGCTAGATGTCTCGTTCAGGTACTTCTTTTCTCTGTTTCCCTAAACTCTAGTGAGTTACAGACAAAGTTCGAGAGGATAAAATCTTTGATGATTCCATCATACATGATTGAGGTGTACAAACTTGTGGATGGGTATCCTAAACCTGAACCGAATTCTTTCTGGTTAAAGAATCTCTTTCTAGTTGCTCGGGGACCTAACCTGACAAATACAACCACAGAACAGGGTACATTCTATATACATATAAAAAGAAGCAGGCCTCGTCGAGAACCATTTCAATCAAGTAGTATAGTGATTCAAATGGTTCTTGTAATCTACTCCTTCATGCATCTCACAATAGATAAG
Organism: Persicaria tinctoria; assembly: GCA_037127255.1. Classification (NCBI taxonomy): domain Eukaryota; kingdom Viridiplantae; phylum Streptophyta; class Magnoliopsida; order Caryophyllales; family Polygonaceae; genus Persicaria; species Persicaria tinctoria. The sequence goes on along the minus strand of JBANSL010000015.1, from coordinate 35,073,782 downwards.
ATATCTATTAAGAGTCTAATATTATATAGAAGGGCCCATGTATATTTGCATTTTGAATTTGACACAATAACATCTCCCTAATTATCTCCAGAAGAGAGCATGTCATTCATAGGTTTTGAATAAGTAGCATATGTTCCGAGATGTACCTCCTCCAAATGAACTACAATGAGACCACAAAGAAATTGGATGATACATGGGATTTGAGTCCCTATTGATATCAATACCTAGAGCTTTATAATGGTGATAAAATGCTCGGTATTTAGGGGGAGAGGAAATGAGACAATTAAGAAAGCGATTGCACGGAAGCAACTTCTCTATCATTTCATATCCGCGGATAAATACAAGTGAACCAGAAGTTCAATAAATGAAATGATTATAAGGTTTAGCAAATATGCAATTGAAAGCATTTACTAAAGGCCAAGAAAGTGATAATTAAAGTCACAAATCATACTAGCTCATTTGGAAGTTCCAGAAGTAACTCCAACTCAATGAATATCAAGTGGTTCTTAAGTACACCAGAAGTGTTGGAGATCACTAGGCTCTCGGTATACGATTCCCCATAATTGAAAAGAGTATGAGAATATGATGATCATCAAATAAATAATGGATGTCGGCGTCGAAATGATAGTAAAGAGCTAGAAAAGGACATGTAGTTCCAACACCGGAAAGTGTAACATCATTTGGTTTTAAGTGGGTGTTCATACAAAATAAAATATAAATCCAACTTGATTGTACAAAAGCCGACCTATCAAAGGTTATATGGAGAATGTATTCACTAGAAGTGAATATAATTTTGGATCTAAATGTAAATGACGGACGTGTTACTTGCATACGCATATAAATGAAAAAGATCGATTGAAAATGCTTGAAGCACTAATATCAAAGTCCTGTCACATGCAATTTGTTAAAGATCCTTATAAGAGTACCTGAAGTATCTATAATTGTGAAAAAGGTGTCATTGCATTAGGTCCCGAAGTACCATACAATGTTGTACTCTTTTCCTTCATCTTGGTATTTATCCCATTGAGTTTTTCCAAGTTAAGGTTTTTAACGAGGCAACTTATGCACCATATAATACAACAGATCCCCTGATCAACAATGAAAAGCACAATAGGTTTTGAAGTACCTTATGCTTGTGCATTCAAAGCAGCTCAACACCAATACATGGAAGTCAAGCGCATCAAGTGAATCATGAAGAAATTACAGGTCAAGAAAAATGTTGAGATTCGACCATAAGTTCATAAAGACAACGCCATCAGGAAGAATGAGAAGACTTCGAGAAGGCTGTTGAATTCAGGAGAGTATACACGCACTGCACTCTTTTTCCCTTCGATCAGGTTTTGTCCCACTGGGTTTTCCTGACAAGGTTTTTAACGAGACAGATCACCAAAGCGTATCAAATGTCATATGTATTTGTTCTCTGGATCCTAGTTTTGTCCCATTGGGTTTTCTAGGTGAGATTTGTAATGAGGTAGTATTTAAGGATGTTTATCCAAAGGGGAGTGTTATAATATTATTATATTAGGGATGGATAAACACTAGTAAAGCCTAGTTCCCTATGTAAACTCCTATATAAAGGGTCATGAAAACCATCAATAATACATTAGCTCTTTCTCTTCTTCTCCTCTCTACTCTCTCTATTATCACAATCATTTAATTAAATTATTTTTTTTATTCCAAGATTAAAATTTTAACGATTGATTGCACCTAATAAAAAATAAAATTTTTAATTTTACCATTATAATAAGCTTTTGATAAAATCATTTAGTTTATTTTATTTTACTAAACGTTTTATAATACCGGTTTTTGTTAGAATTTTACAATTAGTAGGATGGAAATTGATAGATAATTTACTTAAATTCAAATTTTTGAAAGAATATATATAAATTAACCTACTCTCCTTTTATTGTCATATTTAAGTTGATATAAATTTTAACAAATATTAGAAGAAATTAATCAACTAATGGTTGTTAATAAATCATTTATTTAAACTAAAATAAATTAAATAGCCAAGTTTTTTCGGATAGGGGGCTAATCACTGCAATTCTCTCTAAATAACATTTGTATCAAAAAAGTTACAAATAACATTAGTATTAAAAGAAGTTGCAAGTACTGAACTACTACCTTCGTCTAAAAATACATGTCCTTTTATTATTTATGCACGTTTTTTAGCTAAAATTATATAAAATATTAACTTTTTTATTAATTATTTTTAATAATTATAAATTTATTGATAATAAGTTTGTAATTATTAAAAAAACTAATAAAAAGTTACTCCCTCCATTTAAAAATATAAGTCCATTGACTTTTTGCACGTTTTTTAAGGAGTTAAAAACTATATAAAATAATTTTGAACATAGTCTTATGGAGTATGTATTACTAATAAGTATATAATTATGTAAAAAATTAATAAAAAAATATATTATTTTATATAGTTTTTAATTCGTTAGAAAATGTGCCAAAAAATCAATTGACTTATATTTCCAAATAGAGGTAGTAATATTTTATATAGTTTTTAATTTCTAAAAATACGTGCTAAAAATAAAATGACATGTATTAAAAATACGTGCTAAAAATAAAAGGACATGTATTTTTTGACGAAGTGAGTATTAAATATTTAAAATTGATTGTGGGTCCATATTAATAGTTTGTACATGAAAAAGTATAAAGATGTGGTGCTTTAATAACGAAAACTTGAGTTGGGGTTTTGGATTGCTAACGGGGTGTTACAATTAGACCTGTGAAAACACAATCCGACTCGGTGACCCGACCCGACCGACCTGGAAAATTTCCGACCTGAACCGGAAATTTTGACCCGATTTTTTTTTTCGACCCGAACCCGAAAAACTCGAAATTGTTCGGGTAATCTGGGTTTCGACCCTGTGTCCCAATTGACCCGGTAATTTTGACCCGATTTACCCGATTGAACCGGTGACCCGATTGACCCGGTTGATTTATAATTATATATAATTAATTTTTTATATATATAATTAAAATTTATCACAAAATTATCAAATTATGATTTTTTTAATTTAATGAGGAAAAAATTGGCAAACCCGAAATCGACCCGAAACCGGGTCAAACCCGGGTTCGAGTCAACCCGAAAAACCCGGAACCCGTTTTACCCGAGACTTGTTTTACCCGAAACCCGAAGTGACCCGACCCGAACCCGACCCGAATACCCGTTTGACAGGTCTAGTTACAATATATATGAGTGGTTTTAATAATAATTTATATATAGGGTGATTTTGGAAAATATGGCTTATTTAAGGGGTGATTTTCTACAATTTAGTCTATTTAATATGCAAAAGATCGAGATGATAAAAAAACATCTAAACATAACTTTATGATTTTAACAGACAAAAAATCATCAAATCTAACATTTTATCATTTTTCAACTTTAGACAAAAAGGAGTACTATCAAACAATCAATAAACATTTTCTAAGTTAGGTTTTTTTACCAAACCAAAACCTTCGGCTTTAAAAATCTCTACCAATAAAAAATAAAATTTCCTCAAGACACGCTCTTCCTCTCCTCCTCTATTGGTGTCATGTTTTTCTCTTTTAACATCCCCTCTATTTTCAACCCTCATACCCTTCCTAGCACTCTGCCGATTTTGTATGCTTTCTTCCGTTGTTGGTTTATTCTTCTTCTTCTCCATCTCTGCATAATTGGGCTCCCTCCTTCCATTACCAATATGTCATCGGTATAGTATTTTATGGATCTTTTGGATTCATCCTTGATTGATAGTTACTTCACTGGGTTGTATCAACCAAACCATCTTCATGCAAGATATGATGGACCTATTACTAGATATAAACCACCAACATGTTATGTTTCTCATGGACCTTTGGTTTGTTAATATGGCTAACATAGAATTAATGTCAAATAATACAGGAGGCAGGAAGCGCCCGACCATTGCCAAAATTTGGGGAATGGGATGTGAACAACCCAGCATCAGCTGAATCATTTACAGTCATCTTCAACAAAGCCAGAGATCAGAAGAAGACCAGTGGTCTAACTGCGGGAAGTAAAGGGGAGGAAGCCGACAAGAATAACAAATCCAACAAAGATAATAAACCAAGCCATCCTGTAAAGATCAAACCCTATCTTGCTATCATATGATCCATTTTGTATCATGTCATAACTAATCATATGATCTTTTTTCTTTTGGGAATGCAGAAAAAGGCTTTTTTATGTTTCTATGGAGCTTGAAGGAGCAAAACACACCAACGGTAATGGATTTTAGCCATGGAAGGATTTGTGTTTTTTCACAACTCTTTTCTAATGCTCATGGCTGATGTGCAATCCCCATACTTACAAAAATACACCTTTTATGGTGCTATATAAGATTTTTAAATAGAAGTAAAACCCAAAGTTGTATGGTTCTTCATCATACTTCATAAAGTTCATTTTGAGTATGTTCTAAAATCTAAATCAATTCTTATAGCAATGATTATTATGTTCCACTCCCAAACATATACGACAGGCACAAGAATCTCAAAATTTATAACCACAATTCGAACTAATGAACTTTGAAGTATGCAATGTAGAATATATCAATATTGTGCATACATAAGTTTATGTTTTCTGATGTATAGTTTTCATATGCATGGTTGGTCATTCTATTTGTTTGGGGTTGAAATTTCACGTCAAATATATTCAAACAAAAGTACATATTCGTTCAAAAAATGTATTGAGTCGTTGTATGCATATCAAAAAAATGTATTACAATTTGGGTATTCTATGTGTCTTACAAAACTCGCGATGACAAATATAGAAAAACTAATACATCGGTCAAATGTTCAAGGCTTACCAACTTCTACTAAAGTCACTTGTTAAAGCTTCAAATGCAGCATGTTTGCAAGCTTCCGTAAGCAAAGAGTCCAGCTGAAAATAAAGAGAAGAAAACATAGTGATGTTATTAAAACATTGCATATACAAAATTACAAATTTACTTTGAATGGGCTAAAAAATGAGGCATCTAATGGGCTCACATATAGGCTTGGACAAGCCCAGCCCGGATGTATGCTATGGGCAGTTATATAAGAAAAAGGAAAGAGTAAAAAGCAAGGCTAAAAAAATTAGTAATTGCTCAACAACTGCACAACCGCTATAACTTCTCCAATTCAAAAAGAAAACCGTACGAGGGAGAAAGTGAGGAAATGGGTAGGCTAAGCAACTGCTGCTATTACTCCTTATAAAAGGAAAATGTGTGACATCAGTTTTGTTTTGTTTTTACACAACACAGAATGAGAGAAAAAAGCAAAGTCACACATTCACACACACGACATCAGCAAGAAAAAAAAAACGAGACCATACAAAGTTTCTGCAGTAGGAAGTAGAAGAAGACAAGGTAGATTCATGGCTTCCAAAACCCCCCTTACAAAGCTTTTATGCTTTAAGTGGTATATGTTTTGGGGCCAACAAACTCCCTCCAAATTATGTCAAATTATTACTGAAATGGGCTCTCGAGACACCCCTCCCCCCCCCCCACCGCAAAGCGTTTATCCTTTAAGGAAGTGGTATGGGTTTCGGAGCCACCAAACTACCCAAAAATGCTGCCGAAATAGACTCTCGAAACCCACCCTTGCAAAGATTTTATGCTTTAAGTGGTAGAGGTTTCGGAGTCCCGAAATGGTGAAACTCTCGCAAAATTTCCCCAACTAAACAAATAGAATTCTAGTTTTTATTAGGTTCAACTAGAGTACGTTGTTCAGAAAGTGGCCCGGCCCGAAAACCGAACCGAAAACCCGGTTTCGGTCCAACCGGAATAATATACGGTTCGGATCACTGGCCTTAAAAAATAAATTTTTGGTTTCGGTCCGAAAACCGGAACCAAACCGAAAATCTCGGTTCCGGACCAAATAAACCGGATATTAAATTATTATTATTTTCAAAAAATTTAATAATATATAATTAATACCTAATATCTTTCTACTCCCTACAGACTTACCGTAGCTGTCTCATTTTAAATTCCCCAAACCAAAGTTAATTAATTACATACAGTGATACATACTCTCTCTCGCTTCTATCACTCTTGCAATCTTCCATCTTCAGTCACCTGCAGAAGCCCTCTTGCTTGTCGCTTCCCTCGCTGTCAGCCGCCAGTGTTGGTGCTTCTCGCCTGCCCTCTCCCGCCGCTCCCAATACCACGACAAATCCAATTCCCTCCAATCTCAATCCCCATTGCTGGATCTCTATTTCATGAATTCAAAGCTCTACACTATCCTCAATCAATTGAGCTTGGGGTTACGTTGCCGAGTTCGAATGCATGGTCAACAAGGAGAAGCCATAGCAGTGACAGAAGTACAGAAGACTTACTCAAATCATCCATGGCCCCAAATCCATATAACACATACTTACTCGGTTTTTTTGGGGCATTAACCGAAAAAAACAAAAACTGACTACACGGTTTCGGTTCAGGCATCGGTCCAACCTTCCAAACAAATCAGCCCGTCGGTTCAGGCCTAAATCGTTGGTTTGGGCTGTTTGCACCACCCTAGGTTCAACAAGAGGGCCTTAAACATTAAAGCAGATATCACCAAAGAAACGAAAATAAAAAATCAGTAGCAGTGCAATTTGAAGAAGGCAAAGTCATGCCTAAACAAAGCTATAAACAAAATCGTCAAAGCTGGATATTATCAAAAGAAAAAAAGAGGAGAAAAAAATAGCTACTGTAATAATCAGAGAGTGGAATGACATGCATTGTAATTCAGATTTGGAGAAGTGAGTTACAAAGAGAAATAAATGCAAACTTATAATTCTCAAAAATCCATATGCCCAAATTCAACCCAGCCTAAAGCACATATTCAAAATCAAAAGGAATAAAGGACAAAAGGGAAAATTAAACCCACCTACTTAAGCCGAATTGATGACCGTGTTCCCAGTCACTCAATTGTTTGGAAGTCAGAATTGTTCTAACGCCTCCCTAAACTTCCCGAAGCGCCGAAGTCGTTCGACTCTCCTTCAATTGCCCTAATCCAAAAAACGCCTAAAATCACAATTTTTAAAACAAATCGGTCAAATTTTAGAAATTGACAATTTGATTAGAGGGAGATGTAAAAGAGGATGCAAATTTTGGAGCCTAAATCATCTAAGTATTGAATTAAATAGCAGATTTGAGGTTGGAAATTTTCGAACAAAACCCTAGGACATACCTAGTTGGAGGTACACAAGCTTCGAATATCTTCAATGTGTTTTAAGTTATTGAAGCCTAGCTTGCTCCGCCCCTCCGGTTCGATTTCCGAAAATGGCTGCTAATGCATATTTTAGATAGGCATTATAGGTAGGTTTACTTTCCAACACTTGAGTTTGGAATCTACGTGTCTGTTGAGCTTAAATTGCGTATTTATTTTCCAACGCTTGAGATAGGGTGGCCATGAAGTTGCCGGGGTCGAGAACCACGAGTTAGGAGCTGGGAAGGGGGTCTAAGGAGGCAAGAAGACGTTTGGAGAAAAGTTGGGCAGATGAGCAAAAGCGAGGAGCTGAAGAACACATTACTGTTAGAGTGGCGCTCGCCGGTCTGATCGTATATACGGAGCAGCGTTTTATCCGAATTTCACTTTTGTGATCTTTTGTTATTTTTTATTTGGGTTTGTTTTGGTCGACTTTAATGGCCATCTTAAGACAATTTTTACAGAAATTTAGAGAGATTTAGAGAAGAAGAATGACTTTCTACTACGGTATGAAGAACTAAATTTATTAGTTTTGCATGTGATTCAGAGACATGGTTGGATGATTTGTGAGGCTTGATTTCTATGTTATTCGATGATTGATTCAATATCTTTGTTCTTCTATTTGGTTGATTGCATGTATTCTCTCTTGATTATCTACCTTGACAGAATTTGCATTCCTGCTAGGGTTTGATTAATTCGTAAGAATAATTGAACCATAGTAGCAAACATAGCCAATTGATCACGTGAAAGCATCAATTGGGTGTGTGAGATATTGTCACTTGGGTGGATATCGATTCTCTTGCAATTTAGGGATATAGGGCGTTGTGCTTTCTATTTCTAATTTTTCGGGGAGATTGGTGGTACCTAATTGCGAAATGCTTTGGGACTTTGTGCTACTTTATATTTACAATTCTGTGGAGTTTAGATTGCATATAGTGTAAGGGATTGGCATGTCTTTGATGAATGTTATTCCATTTAAACCAAAGTTGGGTTGATCTATTTAATTAGAACAATTAGAATAGAGTGAATGATCAATAAACCAACCATTGTTGAAGGATTGTAGGTGAAACTATCACATTCTTATTGATTCTAATCAATCACCATTGCTACTTTTATTGTACTTGTTTATTTCAATCATCTCAATCACCCTCAATATCACTGCTTTTTGTTAGCAATTTGGTATTCTTCATGTGGATCGACATCTGGACTTATCACTTATACTAGCTAAAGGGTTGAATTATTATTTTTGACAGGATCAACGACCGTTTTACACTCATCAAAATTTGGCACCGCTGTCGGGGACCCAGATATGTTTTGCACAATAGAAAACGCAAAGTTTGAGTATGCCATGCTTGATCTTGGTGCATCTATCAATGTTATATCCTATGCTCTATACTAATACTTGGGTTTGGGAGCTTTGAATGAAACCAGGGTAGTTGTACATCTTGCAGACCTCTCTCAAATCCACCCTAAAGGGATTGTAGAGGATTTTTTCCCTTCATTCTCTCCCCATTCGACACTTGACACCATGAACTCCTCTTTATTGGACCCTTGCAGATGAATCTAAAACATCAGATTAATGTGCTTTTTTTCCACTTTTATTTTCAACTGGATACCCTAGGAGCCCATGGGCTCACTGATGTAGAAGCTCTTAGGAGTAATGGTCAAATGGGGGTTGAATCTAATTCTAAAAAGGGGGTTGATTTTACTGCTTGAAAAGGTAAATATAGACGATACCAAGGGTCTTACTGACACAAAAGATGGAACAATCACAACTTGCCAACCACACACAACGAACTTCTAAAGCTTGCTCATCAAACACATCAACATGCTCTAACACACTCCATCACACGTTAAGCCAACATGGCCTACAACAAAAACTACCAACTTTCGGGTCCATAAACACGAGCAAAAAGCAGGCGGAACGCGAAAGGACAACACAGCACCGACGGTAAAGACGCCTACAATTCAACCGAAACCTGACCTCCAAGTTCATATTGGTCTCTTAAGACAAGAGAACAAATTGGGGCGAACAGCCCAAACTACATACACCTACCATCATCCAGGGCACCAACTCCCACACGAGCTTGAAGCACATCCGCGCACTCGTGCACCTAAAGCACCTAGTCAACATACTCCCAAACCAAATAGATTTGAGGGAAGGCTACATGATCGGAAATGCAGAACAACCACACCCCAGTCCACACCGGGGCATACATGACATTTAGAACAACATCAGAGGTAGTATGCCAATATGGGAATATAGAAAGTACCACATTAACAACATCCACACAAACCCTCGAATCGGAAAAGGTAGGAAAACATGTCGACAAAGTACAAAGGCAAGTCTCCAACCCAACGGGCCGCTGTCATCCATGCAAACCAAATGAAGGGAAGGATAATTGAGCCGTGAAATCAGCACGGCCGGTAACCAAATCCACAACTGATGTGATCCTAGTGGTCCATGAGCTCTACTCATTTGTCTTACAAAGCTTTGTTGCTAGAGCCGAATATCAATTCTCGTTTGAGAAAACAGCATGGCGACACTGTGGTATTTTGGCTCTTTTGGGCTGTATAAAATCCCGATTGAAGTCGGTGAGCACTTGTTGGAAAGCTATTTTAAATGGCTACAGTTTCCATGAAGGACACTTCTCCTAAATCAGCCTTGAAGATGCTCGAATTGGACGTTCTTTCCAGTAGCTCCAATCTAGACGTTTTTTTCCATGCTTTTATTTCTATCAAAATAAATCCCACATCGATTATAGATGCTTGGGGGATATATTTTCATCCTATATATTGCTTGTAAAATCTTCATTTTCATTTAAGTCAAGTTTAGTTGAGTTAAAGGTTAAGCCACTAAATAGCTTCCTATGATTCCGGATAAGGATCGAGTTCTTGGTCAGAGGCTAAGAGCGAACTCTTTGGTGAGAGACTGAGGGTGACACCCTAGTGAGAGGTGAAAGTGTCAAAGGGTCGATATCCTCAGAGTGCGATTCTGAGAGGATTGAAATCCTCGGCGTGCGATTCCGAGAGGATTGAAATCGAGTGTAGGGGATTCAAGGGTGGGAGGCCTGCGAATCTTGCTCCACATATCCCTTTTTTCAGTTTCCATAAACCCCAAAAATTATCCCAACAAAAAGAGTGTTAGAAAGCTCGAGCCTCGATGGATCCCAGTCCTCGGGTCTCATCAACAACAGGGGTGCCATAGCTTTCAGCATCAACTCTAAAGTAACAAGCCAATGCGGGGAAAAGGAAAGTACCAACTAAACAACCGGCACCCAAACACCCAAAAATAGCCTAGAAATGACAAAAGCAGCCTGACAACACAACACAAAATCCACAGAATTATCAACACACTCACAACCCAATCCACACCAGGGCAAGCATCGCGTTTAGCCCATACACTAAGGTAACTTGTCAATGTGGGAAGGTGGAATGCGCCAACAATTCGACAAGATATCAAACCCAATCATCAAATTGGGTGAAGAACAACTAGGTCCCACACAAGACAAACGACATCTCATCCACAAGATGGACTAACACCAAGAACAATAAAAATTCTACATAAAAAGTGACGTTCCAATTACAGCACAAAAGAAGCATCTGAGTGGGCCCACATGAAGTCACCAACCACAAGAGCACGTGCCAACAACATACGACACACATTGCGCCACGCAACGCAACCTACACAACGACTAAGAAACCCAAGGAGCCTGACCACGATCTTCAGCCCCATGGCGACGACGATAGGCTCGCAGCGGCGATGGAGAACACACTAGCGACACCAACCCAACAACACAACCCCCGGGTCAAGAAGTTGCAAAGAAACCGAATGTGATTCATGTGTACAACTCATCACCCATACACCTCTACACAACTTAGATCTTGAAGGAGAGGAAGAGAGGAATCCGGATCTGAGTGCAACACAAGCCATTACTAAAAAAAAGGTTCTCAAATCTATGTGTCATGTAGAAAGAACTCTAGACCTACGATGAACGCTCAAAAGGAGCCAGATCTGAGCAAAACAAACCACCAACTCCTTAGATCTATGGCGAAGGAGCACACACGAACTCGGATTTGAGGAGAGGACCCATGTCTATAAGCACGGCACAACCAAACCTCCACACACATGCATCGTAACCCCCAACAAATTGAAGAATCATTTGCACATAGCCCAGATCTGAAGGAGGAAGCTAAGTTCTCCATATAATGAGGGGAAGGGCCGGCAAGAGCATTTGAATCGCCAAACGAGCACACTTCCCAATAAGCAAAATGAACAACGGCAAAATAATATTTACCATTTCAATAAATGAGATTATGTAATATATATATATATATATATATATATATATATATATATATATATATATATATATATATATATATATATATATATATATGGAAATAGAATGTTTGCATTTAATGAAGTGGGATAGTTGTGAATTTGTGTTGGACAACAAATGAGATTTTGAGGAGAGGCCAAAGCGAGAAGAGGAAACACGGAGAGAGAGGGGAACTCCCACCTCCAATGAGAGTTTCTCTCTCTAGCTTCCTTTCTCTAACGCCCCTCCTCTACTTTGTTTGTTGGAAAATTTTGGTCAAATATCCATTTAGAGGAAACTTAATTAGGTTAATGTCCACATTGAAATGGATATTAAGTAAATGTCCATAAAATTTTCATAATACCCATCCTACCCTTACCTTTACCCCTTCCCCTTCATGTTGTACGTTCCTTCATTAAAGGCAGACCATGGAGTCTCGTGCGTTCTTTGTGTCGTTCTCGCCCTTGAAAATCACCGATTTGTCCCTGTCTACGTTTACTCAATGAAATCAATATCTCCACCATTGTTCTACTATGAACCTCTACACGTCGATCAGCTTCATTGTCCAAGACTTCCATACCATGGCAGTTCTCACCGATGCCGACATATGCCAGAGTTGTTGGAGTAAATCGATGTCGGAATTGTGTTCGGCAGTCAAGGCTTGTGTTAATTCGCTTTCAGTTTGAATATGTGATATGTATTTGAATCAATTTTAGTAATGCGGGAGAGGGAGAGGAGATAAAATTGTGGAATTTCATAATAGTTGAGGCTACAAGAATGCAAGCATAAGTAAGAGGGGAATGGCTCGATTTGGAGAGGTGGAATTTCATAACAATCAATTTGATTATTCTCTTTCTCCCTATGTACCTTTGTTGACGAGTATTGGTGACTTGTGAAGTCGGGTCACTTGAAGGAAGTAACAAAATGGGTGAATTGCAACATCATATCAACAATTTGCTTGGCTTTACTCTCCCACAAAATTAAATTACCTTGATTTGATTATGCATTCTTTATAAAAATCGGTGGAGGTTGGCAATTTACTCTCTGAATTGATCATTCTACAGAAGCTGATCTAGCTTTAAGGAGAGGTCTATTTACTCATTCTTTTGTAGAGTTTTTTTATAAATGCAAAATAAAGATGATAGGTTTTAATGACAATAAAGTGGTGACAATGTTTTGTAATTGGTGACAATATATTAGAGAAAAAAATAGGGTGACAATGTTCCGTAGTTGGTGATAATAGGTTGATGACAATAGAGTAATAACAATGTTTTGTAGTTGTTGACAATAAGTTTGAGAAAATAATATAGTGACAAGTTTTCTATAGTTGGTGACAATAGGCTGATGACAATGTACTGTAGTTGGTGACAATAAGGTTAATTGGTGAAATTATTATGTCGTTGGTGACAATATATTATTTACAAGAGGTTGATGACAATAGGGAGGTGACAAAGTTTTGTAATTGGTGACAATATGTTTGAGAAAATAATATAGTGAAGTGACGATGTTCTATAGTTGGTGACAATAGGCTGGTGACAATAAGGTTAATTGGTGACACTGTTATCATTGGTGACAATATATTACTTACAAGAGGTTGATGACAATAGGGTGATGACATTGTTTTTGTAGTTGGTGACAATATGTTCGAAAAAATAATATGGTGACATTGTTCTACAAGAAATAATTCCACCACCAATTGTCACCGGAAGAAAAAAAATCAATTGTCACCAAAAAAAATTCCCCTAACTATCACCGGGGAAAAAAATGTCACAAAAAGTCAATTGTCACAAAAATAATTTTCACAAACAACTGTCATCAGAAAAATATACTCAACCGTCACCGGAGAAATTGTCATCAAATGCAAAGTTGACGTAAATGGTCAATGTTGACTAGTCAATATTCAAACTAAAAATAATCAAGGGGGAAGGAGGGTGGGTTAGGATTAGGGACAGAAGGGTAAAAGTGTCAAAAGTGGACATTTACTTAATTTATTTAAAAAGTGGACATTTCCTTAATTATGACAAGTTTTCTGGACATCCACTAAATTAAACCTTGTTTTTTTTTACTGCGCGTGAGCATGGTAAACAAATGGCCGGGGTCCATTTTTTTAAATAAAAAAAAGAAATTCAGGATTAATCTAGTCCCTTAATTTCTTTTCATTTAATGGTTAAGATTCGTTCACATTTTACATTCTAGGAGTGTTTACAACATAACTACCATATATATATATATGGATTGACTCCGGTGAAAACCTCAAATTGTGGTAAAAACCCGTGGGGACTACTTTATATCTTGGTTTATTTGAAATCCGTGCTAAAAACCTCAATCACACGGTGACTTTACAACTCGGTTCAACCTAAAAACCGTGCTAAAAACTCCAATTTTAAAATAACACATAACTTTATAGCCCGGTGAAGCCTAAAAATTGTGCTAAAAAACTCATGTTTTAAAATTACATAGTGTCTTTATAGCTCGGTTTTATTGAAAACCGGGCTAAAATTTATGTCTTTATAGATCGGTTCTATTCATAATCGGGCTATAAAGCAAGTGAACCGAGCTAAAAAGCCGCTCCTCACGGGTTTCTACCGCAATTTTGGTTTTCACCGGAGCGCACTCCTATAGATAGATAGATAGATAGATAGATAGATAGATAGATAAGAGAGAGAGAGAGAGAGAGAGAGAGAGAGAGAGAGAGAGAGAGAGAGAGAGAAAGGTTCCCTTGTGTACACCCCTTATAGTGTATCTAGTGCACAAATCTAAACCTTTGATTGAAAGAAAATAGAAGGCCAAGATTAAATGGAATTTTTGTTTTTTTCTTTTATTATAATTGGACCCACATGCTAAAAAAAACCAACTCCCCATTTGGTAGAGCGTGTAATCCAATTCATCTACTTGCTTTTTTAAAAAAAAAAATTGGTTGAAAACCAATTCCATTTCTTGCTTTTTTTTTTGTTTGAAAAATAAATAATTTTGATTGATTTGTTGATGTATCCAACTGATTTTGTTTTTTTAAATTTTGGTAATTCCACCGAATAATATTTCTCATCCTACCAAATAATGTTATTTTTTCTTTTTTCATCCAGTTTATATGAAAATTCACCGATTCTACTGAATAATTTTTTCTTTTTTCCATCTAGTTTAAATGAAAATTCACCGATTCCACTGGATAATTAATCACATGCTACCGAATAATCTTTTTTTATTAAGAGTAATATTTAACATTTCACCGAATAATTAATCAAAAATCACCGAATAATGTTTCATATTATATAAACCCCAAATTCATAAAAAAAAAACCTCCAATTTCTATGAATAATTGTTCAATATCACCGAATAATCCTTCAAACGGAAAAAGAAGCATTGGAGATTGAATAAGCCCAGATGTTGTGGGCTGCACCGTTCCGCCTTGGCCACCGTCTCACCGCCTTCCTTAGGCTGCGGGCTACACAGTTGGCTCCTCCTTCGCCACCGTCTCACAGCCAGCCGCCGCTCATCTCATCAATCGTCTTACCGCCAACCGCTCGTCTCACCGCCAACCACCACCGTCTTACTTGGAACGCCCAGCAAGAAGAGAAACGCGAAGACGATGACCTCTGAATTCGATCACAATCTGCAATTTGGGCAGCCATCTCATCGACCTTCACTTAGAAACCAGTGGAAGACCCCCATCACGCCGATCATCAACTCCCATGAGCCTTAGCCGTCGTCGATCTTCGCAGACCGTCTCCACCACTTCCAGAACTGTTGCCATCGTCCCTGCCAGCCTCGCCTCTTCCTAGCCTCATCGCTTGAATCCGCAAAACAACTGTTGCCGCTGGATCCGACTCCCCGTCATCCACCTCCACCTCGTCTTCGTCTCCAATTGCGTCTTCGTCTCAAATTGCTTCAGATTCAGATGCATCGGTTGCCCAGAATCGAGAAGGAGGAGAGAAAAGAATGAATTCGATACCTTGTGCATCCCTGATTCGAACACGCTTCCTCCTGCAACTCGCCTAGGCTCCTCGAATCCGTCTCCAATTCGCCTCCTCCATCGCCTCCGTCTCCAACTCGCTTCTTCCAACGCCACCGTCTCACCTGGGCTCCTCAAGAGAGATTCGGCCACCCACAGCCACAATCTCTCACCTCCATCACCACCGCGTCGCTCGTCAACCTTTGTCGTTCACCGTCGTGCCCAGTCGCCGCTTCAATCCATGGGAAGAGGGGAAGCCGCCGCTTCAATCCATGGGAAGAGGGTAAGCCTAGAACTGATTAAAAAGACGTGGCTAGGTTAATTGTACACGCGCTTGATATGGGAGGTTGAGCCTTTTTTCCATTTTTTTTTTACAAAAATCAACTATTACGTGGCGCAATCCTAGGCAACTATTTTTTTAAATCAATTGTCAGAAGTTGTGCACAAGATATACCCTAAAGGATGTGCACAAATGATCCATCCTATATATATATATATATATATATATATATATATATATATATATATATATATATATATATATATATATATACATATATATATATATATACATATATATATATATATATACATATATATATATATATATATATATATATATATATACATATACATATATATATATATATACATATATATATATACATATATATATATCTATATATATATATATATATATGTATATACATATATATATATATATATATATATATATGTATATATATATATATATATATGTATATATATATACATACATATATATATATATATATACATACATATACATACATATATACACATATATATATATACACATATATATATATGTGTATATATATATACATATATATGTATATGTATATATATATACATATACATGATATATATACATATATATATACATATATATATGTATATGTATATATATATATACATATACATATACACACATATATACATATAAGCAAGGGTTACGGTGAGAACAATCCGATCCGGTGAGAACGAAAGAAGATCTCATTGATCAAATTTCATTAATAAGAATTAAATTACAAAAACCACCTCACGCGCCTGCAAACCATCGGGCTTAAAATTGAAATTCCCACACGCTCCCTTTTCGCTCTTTAATCCTCTCTTTTGTGAGTCAAATTGCCGATTCTTCGACTCTAGTTGTCACTTCCATAGAGATTTATATATGTCCATCCCTTTCCTTCTTCACCCTCCGCCTCCCTTGCCCAACTCTTCGATCTCTCCCTCCCTCTGCAACTCTCCGATTTCGCATTTCGGCAGCTCTGCCCTCCATCTGGAAATTTCTCTTCGTTTTAATTCCGAGAATGAACATGATTTCAGAGGAAGAGGTCCATAATTCGAATCCGAAAGGGAACGAATCTGAAGCCAATGGCAATGACTCCGACTTGGTGCTGCCAAGCAAGCCGATGGCAGACGGCGCTGTGAATGCAGATGAGGAGGATGGGACATAGGGGCAGCCAACGGAGAATCAGGAGGGGCGGGAGAGGTGGTGGCTCTGGCTGGTGAGCATCATGGGTGGAGTTGCAAGAGGCAGAGGAGTGGAGGATGATGGCGCAAGAGATGCCACGGTAGCGACAACGAATTTGAACAGACCTTTGATTTTGTTCATAACACTATATGTTGCCGCCTCCATCTACATTCGTCTATTCGACTGGATGAATTACATTTCATAAGTCGGGAATAGGTGATATTTTATGGGGATTATTTGGTTGCTTATTTTCGATTTTGATTAAATTGTGGGAAGCTCTGTGATTGAGGACATTTGAAAAGAAAGGTTATACTCTCTGTTAATTAAAACTTATCATTTTAGAAATGTACACACTTATTAAGAAAACAAACAAAATACATTTATACCCCTAATTATTATTCTACTTTGTTTACTTTATCAAAAACTACAACTAATGACTATCTAAACATTACAAGGGTGATTTCATAAAGTAGATGGAAAAATATCTAAATTTATAAGTTTTTCTGAACAAAATTTACCTCTTAAAACGATAAATTTTGATTAACGGAGGGAGTATGTTATGCGGAGTATTTGCCAAGAAAGATCAAAGTTTGTGACTATGGTGGGATTTGTTGTTGTGATGTTACACAACAGTGCATTGGTCAAACAAGTATGTTGAGGCATTGATTAATTTATTTGACTTCTTTTTGTTTATATATACTCTATGTAAAATGGTTGAACAACTACGAGTAAAATAGATAAACCACTACAAATAAAATTGTTGAACCACTATGAGTGAAATGGCTGAACAACTACGAGTAAAATGGTTGAACCACTACAAAAAAAAATGGTTGAACCACTACGAGTAAAATGGCTAAACCACTAAGAGTAAAATGGATGAACCACTACGAGTAAAATGGTTGAACCACTATAAATAAAATCATTGAACCACTACAAAAAAAAATGGTTGAGTCACTACGAGTAAAATGGCTGAACCACTACAAATAAGACGATTGAACCACTACAAAAAAAAGGTTGAATCACTAAGAGTAAAATGATTCGAGCTCGTGAGAATGTCTTGGATGCGGGACCATCCAAGACACCATCCAAGCCAGCTCCGGACACACCTATGATTCGAGCTCGTGAGAATGTTGTCATCCTCAAGAGGAAGAAGAAGGCTCCACCATGAGAGAAGATCCAAAGGTGCAAGCTTCATTAATGACGTTTTGGATTCGTTCAGAATATTTGACAGCTTTACGACGTCTCAGTAAAATGGGTCGTACGGAGTCCATATTTATCCGCTTGGGTCGTTCCATATCTTGTTGGAACGAGGAAGAAGAGATCTAAAACTTTAATGTTGAAGGTTTTTCCATATTGGTCCTATAGCTTGGTCGAAAATCACCATCTTAGAGCTGTCACTTTTTTAGACGAATTTATCCTATTTTTAGTATTTCTTTTACTTAAGTTATTTTAGGAAACTTTAGATGTTATTTTTATTAATTTCTTAAGTTGTTATTTTTATCAATTTCGGCCCAATATCAGCCTTGTATGGCTATATATTGCCGACACCCCTATGTTAAACATTCACGAAATTGATTATGAAGAAAAGTCTCTTTTTGTGTTGAAACACATGAGTGAAAGTCAATCGATTCGAAGCATGGTTCATCGATTGCAACTATTGTTATTATTTTAGCTTGGTGTACTTTGTGTTCATCAACTTCGCAAGACTTGGTGATCCTAGTATCCACGAGCCCCCTCCTTGTGCCTCCAATTTGTCCGCTTGGACCTAGGAGGATAAAATTCACAATGGGCCAAAAAAAATAGATTGAACTTGGACCTAGGAGGATAAAATTCACCATGGCGAAAAGTAAGTCAAAAAAAAATAGTTTGTTGATCTACCTAGTGCAAGAAAGCTCCCAAGGACATATTTTGGTGAATCTCTCCAGCCCTATTCGACATTACCTATCTTTCATACACATTACCTCCACAAAAATCTAACCTTGCAACAACAACATCCTAACTTAAGGTTTTCAATCAAAAGAGGTAAATTTCCATGCTTTCCTTTGTAATTCTTTCTTCTTTTGCTTTGTCGCGTACTCCATAGCCACTGTCGAGAACTCTAGTTGCTGCTCGAGTGCCCCTACTGCTGTTTTCGAGTGCTACAGGCCCTTGCCGAGTGCTCTGTGTGCTTTCGAGTGCCCTTTTACAAGTATTGAGTGCCTTCTAGTTTTGGTCGAGTGCCGCTCAAGTGCCAGGTTCTGTCGAGGTCTTTTGGTCGATTTCGACCTTGTTGAGTCGTGTTTCATTTATTCTCTCATATACTTTGATTGCTAAGTTCTTTGCTTGAGTGTTGGTTCACCCAAAGTGGATTGCCCCAACAAGCGTGACATACCAATTAGAGAGAGAGAGAGTGTGAGCGAAACACATTGTGATGTTGTTTATATTTTTACTAATCTTTACATAGTTCTTTGTTTCTTTTAATTTCTATGTCTAATAAGGTTAACAACGAGAATAATCCCAACAATGGGACTAATTCTAGCACCACCGTGACTCTTGAGCAATTCAACACCTTGATGATCACCATGAACGCCATGACAGAGATGTTGGTAAAGTTCAATAATGAAATGGTTAAGGTAGATAAAGCTTTACGACAATAGAGCTTCGGCGTTTTGGCTCTAACACGGTGTTCATACAAGGAGTCCCACCTAGAGATGAAGTGCAACCAATTGAAATGGAAGAAACTCATCCTCTTTCTACTAAACTTAATGTTTCTTCTAGCATAGATAATTCGTTGATTAATGGTCATGTAAATCGTGTTGATAATAATGATCATGATCTTAATTTACTTGCCTATGATCATGATGATTGCATTAAATATGAGCATGATGATTCTTTGATTGATTTAAATGTTCAACCTATGTCTTGTGATGATAATCAAAGAGAAGATTTATGTCATACTAAATGCTTAGAAAAAGGCAAAGTTTCTAATATGATAATTGATGGTGCAAATTCTTCTCCTATTACTAGCCTTGAATTAATTGAAAATTCAGCTTTGAAAAAGGAAGAACACTTGCTAGCATTGGATGGAAACTTAGGGATTAATGACCAAGCTAAAGTGCATATTAAGTTAGAACATCATGACGTTGATATGGAATCTGAATTATGCACTAATCAAGTTTCTTTTCTTGATTTTGTAGGGAGATCTAAGGGCCTACAAGTTGATGAAGCTGAGACAATAACCATCACGGAGTGGTTAATCCCTACAACAATCGGTCTTGAGATGAGTTTCCATGGGCATGCGGTTTTCGATCCAGGGGCTCGTGTGGATGCATTTGCGGAATCATATGTGACCTTGGATTTGAGAACGAATCCTTTTCAGGAAAGGGAGATCGATGCGGGACCTTCCAAAACATCATCCAAGCCACCTCCGGACACACCTATGATTCGAGCTCGTGAGAATGTTATCATCCTCAAGAGGAAGAAGAAGGCTCCACCATGGGAGAAGATCCAAAGGTGCAAGCTTGATTAATGACGTTTTGGATTCTTTCAGAATATTTCACAGCTTTTTGACGTCTCAGTAAAATGGGTCGTACGGAGTCCATATTTATCCAATTGGGTCGTTCCATATCTTGTTGGAACGAGCAATAATATATCTAAAACTTTGTTGTTGAAGGTTTTTCCAGATTCGTCCTATAGCCTGGCCGAAAATCACCATCTTAGAGCTGTCACTGTTTTTAGACGAATTTATCCTATTTTTAGTATTTCTTTTACTTAAGTTATTTTAGGAAACTTTAGATGTTATTTTTATTAATTTCTTAAGTTGTTATTTTTATCAATTTCGGCCCAATATCAGCCTTGTATGGCTATATATTGCTGACACCCCTATGCCAAACATTCACGAAATTGATTATGAAGAAAAGTCTCTTTTTGTGTTGAAACACATGAGGGAAAGTCAATCGATTCGAAGCATGGCTCATCGATTGCAACTATTGGTATTGTTTTAGCTTGGTTTGCTTTCTGTTCATCAACTTTACAAGACTTGGTGGTCCTAGTATCCACGAGCCCCCTCCTTGTACTTTCAAGTTGTCCGCTTTGTTGTGTAGGGTTGTAGATGCAGGTTATATAGTCATTAGTATTGGTTCCTACCCTCTTAGGAGGCGTGGGGTCTTTATCTTCTTCTATATAGATCGACTCAGTCCTTATCGGTCGTGTCTTTCAATTCTTGCGTCCAATATCGAGTCTTTATTTAATCTTATCGAGTCTTTCTTTGTTCTTGTTGCGTTCTTGTTGAGTCTTGGTCGATTATTGGCTTTCTTGTCGAGAATCTTGCTGTTCTTGTTTGTTCTTTATTGTTCTTGCTTCCGTTCTTGAGTTTCTTGTTTGATAGTCGAAGATCGGGCCATCCTGCGGCTAACCCCGTATCAAATTGGTATCAGAGCTTAGGTTTCCGACATCAAGATTGAGTCTTTTTCTTTTCCTAAACATAAAAATAGAGTCTTTTCTTTATTGGTCTTTTACTTCTTGTTCTTTACTTGATTATTGCACTAATCTTGAATCTGTGATTGTTTGTGGTTGCATAGCCTAAACACAAGTCTAGCTGAGACCGTGGAGTCGACCAAAGAGCTGTCCCCATAGTTTCTTCTTGGCCGATTCCTACTACCACACAAGACAAACCCTAGTTTGTTCTATAATTTTCTATCTTTGGAATTTTGATTTATCTTTTTTCTAATTCCATTTATCTATTGCCTATCAAAAATCAGATTTTAGTTGTTAGATTTAATTCCATTATATCTAGCAATTATAAAAAAGGCTAAAGATAGATCTTCTTAGCATATTTATCCAAAGGTTGTCTATATATTTATCTTTAGGGCTATAATTTTTATCTTTTCACCATTACGTTCAGATTTTCGAGTCCTTCTTCTATCTTAGAGTCTTTCTTGCATTAGTTTATATAAAAAAAATTGGTGTCAAAAAAAAAAGATTGAACTTGGACCTAGGAGGATAAAATTCACTATGGGCAAAAGTAAGTCAAAAAAAAAGTTTGTTGATCTACCTAGTGCAAGAAAGCTCCCAAGGACATATTTTGGTGAATCTCTCCAGCCCTATTCGACATTACCTATCTTTGATACACATTAACTCCACAAAAATCTAAATTTAAACCCTACCTTGCAACTACAACATCCTAACTTAAGGTTTTCAATCAAAAGAGGTAAATTTCCATACTTTCCTTTGTAATTCTTTCTTCTTTTGCTTTGTCGAGTACTCCATAGCCACTGTCGAGAACTCTAGTTGCTGCTCGAGTGCCCCTACTGCTGTTTTCGAGTGCTACAGGCCCTTGCCGATTGCTCTTTGTGCTGTCGAGTGCCCTTTTACAAGTATCGAGTGTCTTCCAGTTCTGGTCGAGTGCCGTTTGTTCTGGTCGAGTGTCGCTCGAGTGCCAGGTTCTGTCGAGGTCTTTCTGTCGATTTTGACCTTGTTGAGTCGTGTTTCATTTATTCTCTCATATACTTTGATTGCTAAGTTCTTTGCTTGAGTGTTGGTTCGCCCAAAGCAGATTGCCCCAACAAGCGTGACATACCAATTAGAGAGAGAGTGTGAGCGAAACACATTGTGAGGTTGTTTATATTTTTACTAATCTTTACATAGTTCTTTGTTTCTTTTATTTGCTATGTCTAATCAGGTTAACATCGAGAATAATCCCAACAATGGGACTAATTCTAGCACCACCGTGACTCCCAAACAATTCAACACCTTGATGATAACCATGAACGCCATGACTGAGATGTTGGTAAAGTTCAATAATGAAATGGTTAAGGTGGATAAAAGCTTTACAACAATAGAGCTTCAGCATTTTGGCTCTAACACGGTGTTCGTACAAGGAGTCCCACCTAGAGATGAAGTGCCACCAATTGAAAGGGAAGAAACTCATCCTATTTCTACTCAACTTAATGTTTCTTCTAGCATAGATAATTCGCTGATTAATGGTCATGTAAATCATGTGGATAATAATGATCAAGATCTTAATTTACTTGCCTATGATCATTATGATTGCATTGAATATGAGCATGATGATTCTTTGATTGATTTAAATGTTCAACCTATATCTTGTGATGACAATCAAAGAGAAGATTTATGTCATACTAAATGCTTAGAAAAAGACAAAGTTTCTAATATGATCATCGATGGTGCAAATTCTTCTCTTATTACTAGCCTTGAATTAATTGAAAATTCAGCCTTGAAAAATGAAGAACACTTGCTAGCATTGGATGGAAACATAGGGATTAATGACCAAGCTAAAGTGCATATTAAGTTAGAACATCATGACGTTGATATGGAATCTGAATTATGCACTAATCAAGTTTCTTTTCTTGATTTTGTAGAGAGCTCTAAGGGCCTACAAGTTGATGAAGCTGAGACAATAACCATCACGGAGTGGTCAATCCCTACAACAATCGGTCTTGAGATGAGTTTCCATGGGCATGCGGTTTTCGATCCAGGAGCTCGTGTGGATGCATTTGCGGAATCATATGCGACCTTGGATTCGAGAACGAATCCTTTTCAAGAAAGGGAGATCGATGCGGGACCATCCAAGACATCATCCAAGCCACCTCCGGACACACCTATGATTCGAGCTCGTGAGAATGTTGTCATCCTCAAGAGGAAGAAGAAGGCTCCACCATGGGAGAAGATCCAAAGGTGCAAGCTTGATTAATGACGTTTTGGATTCGTTCAGAATATTTGACAGCTTTTTGATGTCTCAGTAAAATGGGTCGTACGGAGTCCATATTTATCCGATTGGGTCATGCCATATCTTGTTGGAACGAGGACAAAGAGATCTAAAACTTTACTATTGAAGGAATATATCCTAATTTTAATATAGCTTGGCCGAGAATCACCATCTTCGAGTTGTCACTGTTTTTAGACGAATATATCCTAATTTTAGTATTTCTTTTACTTAAGTTATTTTAGGAAACTTTAGATGTTATTTTTACTAATTTCTTAAGTTGTTATTTTTATCAAATTCGGCCCAATATCAGCCTTGTATGGCTATATATTGCCGACACCCCTATGTTAAACATTCACGAAATTGATTATGAAGAGAAGTCTCTTTTTGTGTTGAAACACATGAGTGAAAGCCAATCGATTCGAAGCATTGCTCATCGATTGCAACTATTGGTATTGTTTTAGCTTGGTTTTCTTTGTGTTCATCAACTTCGCAAGACTTGGTGATCCTAGTATCCACGAGCCCCCTCCTTGTGCCTCCAAGTTGTCCGCTTGGTTGTGTAGGGTTGTAGAGGCGGTTTATATAGTCATTGGTATTGGTTCCTACCCTCTTAGGAGGCCTGGGGTCTTTATCTTGTTATATATAGATCGACTCAGTCCTTATCGGTCGTGTCTTTCAATTCTTGCGTCCAATATCGAGTCTTTATTTAATCTTGTCGAGTCTTTCTTTGTTCTTGTTGCGTTCTTGTTGAGTCTTGCTCGATTATTGGCTTTCTTGTCGAGAATCTTGCTGTTCTTGTTTGTTCTTTATTGTTCTTGCTTCCGTTCTTGAGTTTCTTGTTTGATTGTCGAAGATCGGGTCATCCTGCGGCTACCCCCGTATCACTTAATCTTATGAGTTTTTAATACTTCATCTGTTTCATAATAAATGTCATTTTATTTTTTAGCACGCATTTTAAGAAGATAAAAACTCTATAAAATATTATTTTTAAATTTTTTTTTATATAAATTCATGCTTATTACTTACAAGTATGAAATAATTAAAAAAAAATATTTTATAGAGTTTTTACCTCATTAAAAAACGTGCACAAAATCCAAATGAGGTCTAATTTGAGACAGAGGGAGTACTTTTGAGTTAACATTTTACATCCAATTTTTTGAGAAATTGATACAATGGTTGATAAGGTGACACGATTAAGGTTTGAGGTTGATACTGTTCTTTTTTGCTTCTCAATTCTCCCTCGCTTTGTGCATTAGGGATGGCAATGGGTCGAGTGGTGGGTGGATGATCTACTCCCGTCACCCGACCTACCACCCAGAACCCTTCACCCTACTTGACCCATCACCCACCAAATATTTAACCGCTCCGCAGGCACGGAGCCAGGAATGAAAATCGGGGTAGGCTAAAATCGCCTTATACGTACAATGAAATTTTTTTTAGAAGTTATTAATATCATATGTGTAACATATAAGTATACCCACCTAAAAAACGAATAAATAAAAAAATCAAATATACAATGAACAAATTTGTAAGAGTTATTAAATACTCCATAAAAAAAAAGATGGAAAACCCTCTCCCGGGCCGAAGAACGTGCTCTGCACGGGCTTCCCCTCCTCCCCAAACTTCATCCCCAAAATTTGAAATCCCTAACCCCTTCATCGCCGTGTCCCCTAAAATCAAAGCTCTATGTGGCTATTTCGGTTTGTTCCAAGCCGTATTGTACCGGTCGGTTGTCTCCCCCATCGGTTTGGGTCCCGCTATGTCGTTTTCAAATGGTCTTCTTTTCCTTGCGAGGTGTTATCGCCGGTTTGGGTCAGGCTGTGGCGGTGCCGGGCTCGGTTTCCTCGACCTTATTCTCTGGTTCCCGACCTACTTTGGCTGGCGAGGCTTTCTATTATCGCCTGGACGGTGTTCTAGGGATTGGAGGGTGTTGAACTTCAGAAAAAGGAGGAAGGTGATCTTCGGGGGAGTGGTGGGTGGTGTGCGAGTCTTCCGATGGTTAGTTGGTCTGGTGGGCTCCGGGGTTGTCTCTTCTCGAAGTGGTGGTTGTGTGTGGGTGATTGTTCACTCCTTCGACTGTCATGGCGGTGTTTTGGTGGTGATTTCGTTCCCCGTCTCCTACTTCGTATGGCTACTGACTTTGAACTGGTCAATCTTCTTATTCTTCTACATGTTTTTAATTAATTGCATTTTCATGTCCACAAAAATCTCCACGTACTGGTGGTTGGAAAACTCAGTGTTAGAGGCGTTTGCCTCTTCACTCCCTACCCCCCAATCTTCGGGCCCTGAAATAGCTGGCGTGATTGGGGCTATTATGGCTTCTTTCCCCGGTTTGATTGAAGTTTTGGTTATCACTGAATATGTCTCTGTTAACTTGTTCTTGGCTTTGCCTGTGCGTAAGCTGTTAATAATAAACGGTGTTTTCATTGGTGCCTTTGTTAAAACTCACCCATTTCGGGCATATATCTCAGATGATGTTAGTCAGGGGATAATGAGGTTTAGATTCATATTGTGCTCTTTGTGCAATCCTTGGTTTTTTGGAAAAAGGTCTAAATATGATGTTGGGCAAAGGGCCAATAGGTCAGCTATACTACTTGGTAAAATGTCTTATGGTGTTTTACTTAAGTTTATTAACAATAGTCTTGCTGATTCGAATGTCTTGCTTATTGCTGCTCCTCATGGTTATCGAATTTGGGTCTATGGGTTTGTGCAGCTAGGCAGATATGCCTTGTGCCATTCCGCTCCTGGGATCTACACTTATGTTTTATTTGAATGGTTTACCTCATCCCTGCTGTTGGGATTGAGCACAAAACTTTACTCAAGTGATCTTTCGTACTACTACTTTGTGGATGACTGGATATCTACAATTAGACACGGCCACGGGTCTGACCCGCCGGGTCAACGGGTCGGACCCGCCGGGTCAACAACCCGGGGAGGGTGACCCTAACCCTGACCCGGGGTTGGGACGGGTCGGCGGGTTGAGTGACCCGGCGGGTCGGCGGGTCGGAGTGTCGGACTGCCGAGTCGGCCACGTGCCACCAAATCGGGTACCCAACGAGTATTGTGGGTCGACCCACCGGGTCAACCATTTTTTTTAAAAAAAAAAATTGTCTTAAACCCAAAATAAAACTCAACTCAAGTCTTTCACCACACTTTCGAAATGGAAAGATTTAAGGTTGACGAAACATGGTATGTGGGAAGATATATATAGATATCTTCATTCCACTCCCATCATTTTATCACACTTTAGATGTGAGAAAGAAAAGATTGGATTGTGGGAATGACAAGTAGGGTATGAGGATCTATATATAGAGAAAATAGAGGTATGTAGCCCACTTTCGATGTGGGACAGAAATATGAGATATGAAAGAAAATGTGAGAAATTGACATTTAAGTATATGATGTAAAATGTAATGTAATTAAAGTCTTTGGATTATATGGTGGAATATAATGTAATTTAAGTATTTGGATTATATGATGTAACATATAATAATATAATTAAAGTGTTTACCTCTTAAGATTTAATGAAATGAATAACACATGGTGATGAAACATCATGATACAATATATCAAGTTATGTGGGATTAATCTTTCTATTTAATTTAATTGATAGTTGTGTTGATTCATTAATCAATCATAAGTATTTTATTTTACTTGCATTATTATGTTAATTTCTTGATCAATGATTTCAAATCTAGGTTCTTCATATAGATATGTTAAACTTTCTCGTTTGAAGTTGAATTAGCCACATGTTGTGTATACACTTAATGATGATGTTATTAGAATTACATACTTGGATTGCTTGTTATAACATACATGAAAAGACACATTTAAAAAGTATTGCCAATATTATATTTCATTCTTGTGTTTGAAAATACGAAGTTCTATATCATTTTGAAAATAAACGAAAACTCGACATTAAGGATACTATATAAGTGTAACGGCTTTATCAATAACAATATTTGTATTATTTGAAATTATATCATAAAGACTCCTAACTTAGTATCATATAGAATGATATAGAATGATTTATAAGTATGGATTGACATTAAAAACCGAATGGTAGAGATTGAAGACATGGTGTAGTTTCTAGTTTCTACCCTTGTTCTTGTCCCACATTGAAAACTAGAGGAAATGGGGGTGTTAAGTCTATAAAAGGAGAAGTATGGGGTGTTAAGTCTCACATTGTCATTGCATATTACATTATGTAATATTATGAATTATTCTAAGAATAATATATATAATTTACATAATAATTATAAATTTATTTTATTAAAAATAATTTTTTTCAAAAAAAATATATTTTAAAATGGCGGGTTGACCCGGCGGGTCGAATCGGGTTGGACCCGCCGGGTCACGGGTTATCTTTTCCCCGACCCTAACCCTGACCCTCAACCCGAGCCGACCCTTGGACCCGTGGACCCTGACCCGGCGGGTCATTGACCCGACGGGTCACCGACCTGGCAGGTCACGGGTCGACCCGCCCGACCCGTGACCCGTGGCCATGTCTATCTACAATTATCATAACTTTCTTGTATAATGTTTGTTTTATCAGTTTTCAGGGTGACTTATTCTGCAACCAATTTCTCTTGAAACTTTCTCCGAGGGAACTAAATAAATTCTATAAATCAAGTCTCGTTGAATTGTCTTATTCATCCATTGTTGCTCTTCATGGTTCATATCTCAAGTTACTTGTTTGTGTGCAGCCTGGTGAATGTGATCCTATTACCTCCGTTCCCGGTGGTTGCTCACCGTGGGAAGGCAAACAAAAAATGGTGGTTAAGGACAATGTCCTCCCACTCCCCAAATCCCGCAAGGGCCGGTCAACTCTTATTGAGATTTCTCTTTCAGTGGGGATTAATCTCCCATTTAATGAGAAGATTGACATGTTTGGTTTCAGCTTAGTTTACCTTTCTTCTCCATTTGCTGATATCATTTGTAGAAATTACTATAACATTAACTTTCACTGGATTGCATCCTCTATTCGTATGGTATTCAAAACTATGTTAAGCATATCCCTACTTGATCAAATCCCTTTTAAGGGCCCTAAACAATTTTCAACAGCAGCTCTTTCTCCTTTTGCAATGCTTAGTAACGTAATTGGGGCTTGGATTATGCCTTCCAAGGCTGGTTGTAAGTACTATATGGTGCAGTTTAATCTTGTAGCTCCCCCTTGTAATATAAATCGGATCTTGCTGCTGCTAAAAATAGGCCTGCAGTCGGCCACACTACCAGGCCATCTTATCTTCAGTTGGTTTCGTTTGAGATTGACTTCGGATGGGTGGTCATGTTTCAAAGGAAATGTTAATTTTATCGGGAAATTTAGAGGTCAAGGTAATCGTAATGCACGTTTGAAAAAACAGATTATACTCAAATTAGTATCCCATAACAGATTATTAGCACAAAGGCTTTCCGATATGAGGACCCTTAAATTCCGTCCTTATATCTCTAAGGGCTATACATGAAGATCTGCTATTGGAATTGTAGAGGAATAGGAAAAACAACTTTTTGGACCGAAATCAATACTCTATGTAAAAATGAGCATATCCAACTTATCGCACTAGCAGAAACGAAATCGGAATCCATCCCGGACGACAAACTTTGGAAATACGCGGGCTTCGACGAGGCTATCTGGTCGCCTGCGTCTGGGCGATCGGGTGGGCTAGGTATATTATGGGAATCCTACCAGTTATCAAATAAAATTATTTCGGTTGAATTCCATTTACCTCGTATTATAGGGCTACGTTATGAAAATATAAATGATAGTTTTAAATATGTTCTTTTATTTGTATACGCCCCTTCTTCCCCTCGGGAGAAGGATTCTTTTTGGGGATCACTAACTTCAATTGTAATGAACTCGAGCCTCCCTTGCATTGTGTTAGGTGACTTAAATGAAATCTTATGTAGGGAGGACAAGTCGGGAGGCGCTGATTCTCGTTCCTCCCGGTTCACAAGACTCTTACAATTCAAAAATGATTGCTCCCTTATGGATGTCCCTACTTTCGGAAATTCCTTCACATGGAGAAAGACTCCAGACGGAGAGTACAATATCCATGAAAAACTGGATCGGGTCCTTGTTCATCACCAAATTATTCAAAAATTCCCCAACATCATTACTCATAACGGGGCCTTCTCATCATCGGACCACTGCCCATATCATTTACTCTCGACAATGGTGCTATCTTCAATGCGCATCCTTTCAAGTTTGAGAACGCCTGACTCCAACGCAAGGATTTTCGTAACATTGTCAAACAATCCTGGCGAGCTTCCTGCTCTGGATCCTTTATGTTTCAGCTTATCTTTAAACAAAAAATTCTAAAAAAGAAAGCAAAAGAATGAAATAGGCACACCTTCGGTGACATCTTCCGGCAGTTGAAGGAAGTAGAGAATGAACTACTAGCTATTCAGTCTACCGTAGATGGAAATAACACACACAAAATCACTACCAAAGAAAATTGCCTCATAAGGAAAAAAGAAAAGCTTCTCCTTTTTCAAAAAACCTTCTGGAATCAAAAGGAAAAAAGAAAACATCTTAAGCTTTCAGACTCTAACACTGCGTATTTTCACCGTGTTGCTTCGGGTAGAAGACATAGAAAACAAATTCGTAACATTACCACCACGACAGGAACAATAATAATGGGAGATGAGAATGTAAGAAATGAAATAAAAAGCGATTTTGAGAAAATATTCAGAAACGAGCCTATAAATGACAGAGTTTTAAATGAAATGTTGAATCTAATTCATCCTTCAATCACTACCGAGGAAAATGAATTTCTTATTCGACACCCTTCTAATTACGAAATAAAATCGGTTGTTTTTAGCCTGGGTAAGAATAAATCTCCTGGTCCTGATGGATTTACCTTTGAATTCTATAAGAAATATTGGGATATTGTTGGTGTGTCCATCATTAAAGTTGTCAAGGGTTTCTTCCATTCCGGGAAGATGCTAAAACAAATTAACAACACGTTTATATCACTTCTTCCAAAGAGAGACAACCCCACCACTACTAGCGAATACCGTCCAATCAGTTTATGCTCAAATTTATATAAAATCATATCTAAAATTCTGACAGAAAGAATAAAAAAAATTATCGAAAAATTAATTCATCCTTTACAGGGTGCTTTTGTGTCCGACAGAGCCATTCAAGATAATGTGCTTATTGCACAGAAAATCTTCCACTCCTTCCGGTCGCGCTCGGGGCGTGAAAGTTGGCTAGCAATAAAGTTAGATATGGAGAAAGCATATGACAAGGTTGATTGGAACTTCACAAGAAAGATCCTAGAAAAAATTGGATTCCACCATACGTTCATCTCTTGGGTCATGAAGTGTGTTACAACCGTCTCGTTCTCAGTCCTAGTTAATAATGGACCTACAGATATGTTCCTCCCCACTCATAGTCTTCGTTAGGGAGATCCCCTATCTCCTTTTCTATTCATTTTGGGAGCAAAAATATTAGCCCAGACACTATCAGCAGAAACAAATCTGGATCATAGTCTAATTGGATTTACATTTGTGAGAAACGGCCCTAGGGTTCCTTTCCTGTCCTTTGCTGACGACATTATCATTTTCACTAAAGGCAGTGTTAATGCAGGACTAAAAGTCAAATCCATAATTGACACTTACTTTAAAGTTTCGGGAAAAAAGTTAATTACCATAAATCAACCTTCCAAGCCACTAAAGGTATTCCTAACTCGAGGATTTCGGAGCTTAGAAATTGTTTGGAAATAACAAGTGAAAATTATTTGGAGAAATACCTTGGTTGTCCAATTATTAATGGAAGAGTTAACAAACACACATTTGAGGACATTATCTGTAAGACCAAAGAACAACTAAGCAAATGGCGTGCTAATGCGCTATCCCAACAGGGTCGAGCAGTCCTAATTAATACCAACCTTTCTGCTAAACCTTTGTACACAATGCATAACTTTATGCTACCCGCCTCAATTCACAAGGAACTTGATCAGATCAATCGGTAATTCTTCTGGAATAAAGATCTTCAACACCGACCTCTTATCAGTTGGGATGGAATATGTAGACCAAAAAAGTGTGGAGGATTAGGGATCAGGAAATCTAAAGAGATGAATGAAGCTCTTCAAATGAAACTAATATGGAAAATTCTGGTTGAACCGAATAATGTTTGGGTCAGATTAATTAAATATAAGTACTTACACTCGGCTAACATCCTGGAATACAAGAAAACCGGGAACTCCTCCTGGTAATGGGCCAAGCTCACTACCCTTATTGATAAGTTCAAGACGAGTCTTATTTGTTCTGTAGGAAATGGGAAGACAATCAAATTTTGGACGGATAACTGGAT
Source organism: Persicaria tinctoria (assembly GCA_037127255.1). Classification (NCBI taxonomy): domain Eukaryota; kingdom Viridiplantae; phylum Streptophyta; class Magnoliopsida; order Caryophyllales; family Polygonaceae; genus Persicaria; species Persicaria tinctoria. Next base: position 35,041,796 of record JBANSL010000015.1, on the reverse strand, counting down.
ATCTACCTCCTCCCTACGGTCTAGGGATGATTGCCCACAAATTGGCAATTTACAGGAAACCGTCAGTGACTACATCTTGGGAGGTAGATGGTGGAAGGAAAAACTACTCAATGTACTACCGGCTAACATAGTGCAAGAAATCTTAGACATCCCCCTTCCTGTGTCTTCTTTTGAGGATCGCCTTTACTGGTTGCCGGATAGGGAGGGTTGGTTCACCACTTCAAGTGCATACAAATTGATTACAACCCAATCATCTCTATACTCAGACGACAATGTCTGGATATGGAAATTGGATGTCCCGCCAAAGATCAAAAACTATTTTTGGAAATTTTGCCAGAATGGTCTCCCAACTGCTTCCAGGTTAGCCCAGCGGGGGTCTCATGTGCCTCCCACATGCAGATAGGAACTTTCAAACTAAATTTCGATAGCTCCACGCTTACAAACTCTGTAAGCTCGGAGGGTGCCATTATCAGGGACTGGGACGGCAAGCCAATTAGCATATGCTACAGCAAACTGGGGAAACAAAGCCCCTTAAAAGCGGAAACACTCTCTCTAAAACTGGGAATCCAAAATGCTATCCAATTCGGTATCGACAAAATCCACATCGAAGGAGATTCTAGTATAATTATTAATCACTTACTTGATACATCGAAATGTCCTTGGGAGATCGAACTGATTATGTCAGATGTTAAAAGCCTTTTATCGACTTTGAAATAAGTGTCTATCTTTCATATTCCCCGTTTGGGCAATAGAGTGGCGGACAAGGTTGCACACCTTTGCCACTTTGCCCGGGGGGGTCGATATTCACAACAATCTTAGTCTTTTAGACCTCATCCATAAGAATGATGTCGGGTAGAGCTCGCTCTCCCGAATTCTTTCCTAATCAAAAAAATATATACTCCATAAATACACACCTAGATAAAAAGAAATGATAATTTTTTTTTATTAATATCACATACATAAACCTAATGAAGGGAGAAATAAAAACAAATGGACAAACTCTAAGTGAGATTCTAACCCTGGAAATTTGTAATGTATCCCTATTGGACTTTACCTATCAACCAACTGGGCAACACAAGCTTTGTGACCTATACCTACTTCTAATTATTCAAGTTCTGGATTTTTTGGGTGGGCTGCAGCAAAGCTCAGCCCACCCCTAAATCCGTTCCTGCCGCTCCGTCCACCTATCACCCACCGGTTGATCACGTGGTCAAATTCAACAACAAAAAATTATAGAAAAACATACGTCGAACACTTTGATGAATAAACAACTAATAAATATAGTCAAATTCAGTCAAATATGTATAAAGTTCCACACAACTATCAACATTTCAAGCTAGAAGCATATATCAGCGCATGTCCATAGGTGTGAGAGCTTGGAGCTTGGAGCTTTGTGCAGAGGGAGAGGTAGACCGAAAAAGAACTGGATGGAGGTTATTCGACATGATCTCAATGTGCTGAACCTCTCGGAGGATATGACTTCGGAAAGGGACCACTGGAGGAGATGCATTCGGGCTTCCGATGTTTAGAATCCCTAGAATGGGTGCTGGGTCATTTCTTTTTGCTTTCTTTCTACCTCTCTTTCTGCTTTCCATCTGTTTTATGTCGGTTATCTACATATCTTTTTTCCGTCTATCGGCTGTCTATTACCTAATCTCCTACTAGGTGCCCTGGGACGTTATGTTTCCTTTGGATCTATTGTTTTGGGTCTTCTGGAAACACTCTCTCGACTAGTTCGGGGAAAGAGTGCGTACATCCCGACCCCCCAGACCCCGCTTTATTGCAGGATATACTGGGTTGTTGTTGTTGTTGTTGTTGTTGTTTAAGCTAGAAGCATATTTGATAGGTTTGTTTAATTAGAATTTGGGTGTATATTGGTAATTTCATATAAATAATGTAATTATATAATGAAAGTCGGGTGACGGGTCATGTGACGGATGAGAAATACCTTCACCTGAATCCGACCCGACCCATCACCCACTTAATAACCGCTTTATATCGAATTTTCACCAACTTTTTCGGATCGGATGAGATGGATATCAGTCAGGTGCGGTGGTGTGTCATTCCTATCGGCAGGGGCGGCCCCAGAGTGGGGCAGGCGTACGCGGCCGCTCCACCCTTCGACCCACGTGCCCCGAGGTTTGGAAAAAAAAATAAAAAGAAAATTATATATATAAGTGTTGTAATAAGTAAAACTATGATGAATAAAGAATCAATTAGTCTACTTTGCTTAGTTGGTTGGTGGGAAGGAAGGAAACTAACCTTAGACCCAAATGTTGGGGGGTTCAAGTTCCACTATCCTCATTTTTTAAAACCAATTTCACCTCCTTAAAAATAGTCTTTTTATTATTTGTTCAACTTACACCCCACTTTCTTTGTTTCTACCCCTTATTTAATTATATTCCCACTTCCCGACTTTCCTATTATATACAAATTATCTAGCTATAACTAATTAAACCCCATAAAATTGGTGAAATTAGCCTCTCTTTTTTTTTAAAAAAAAATCGCCTCCCTAAAAAAAGTTTTTTTTATTCTTTGTTCAACTTTCACCTACCCTCTATGTTTCTACCCCTTATTTAATTATGTTCCCACTTCTCGAGCTCCCTACTATATACAAATTATCTAGCTATAAACTAAGTCAACCCCATAAAATTGGTGAAATTATGATTTGATTATGAGAATAAATTTTGTGAAATTTTCATTAGAGTTTTTATTTTGAGAATATATTTTGTGTTTTAATTATTGTGTATGTGATTTTGAGAATGGAATTTATGAATTGAATTTGGGGTTTGTGAATTGAATTTGTGAAGCTTCATGCAATATTTGTATTTTCGTAACCTACATATTCAAATCACAATTTCTATCATATATTTGGGAACCAAAAGATATTATAAAGTTGGTGAGTTTACAATCCTAGCTAATATGCAAAAGCCTTGAATTTAACATAATTGAATTTTCATAAGTTTACACTCTTAAATATGACAAATGCCTGAATTTTCAATTAATGACGAGAAACAACGATCATAGCAACAAAGTAAATGTAAGCAAATGTAATACTACTTTTCTATAATCCACTGCTAAGTTGAAAATCGTAGCTTAGGTAAATGAGTTTATTCAAGACCAATATCTAACTACACACTAGAAAATTTCGTCCCATCTTTCGGAGGATCCCGCGACCGCCACTGCCTATCGGGCACCTAGCAATGGCCCAGAATCCCAGATGCCACCAAAATCCTTGCAATTTAAAAATAAATAAAAAAATTTCGCTTCGCTTATCTGTTGGGCAAACCCTAGAAGATAGAAGATCCGGATTCAGTTGGGGCTTTTCGATTTTAGTACCCAGTGGTCAATTGGGGCTTCGGACATCGTTATTTCGGCGTCCTTAGCTGCTGGGTGGTGTGTTATCGGTGCCATCGGTGTTGAGCTACTGGCGGTGGCATGGGTTGTGAAGCGCGCCTGGAGCACTTTCTTCCTTCTCTTACATCCCCGTCGGGCTCCATTTCACGTAAATTCCTGAAATCTTAGGATAAATTTGATTTGTTGGCGCTATCTGTTACTACTTACTTCTGTTTGTGTTTAAAGTAGTTTCTCTTGATGAATTCAAGCTCGCTGGTGTATGCTATCCATTAGTCATTGATATTTGCTACTTATTCAACTTCAGAATTCATTGAATGGAATGGGATGATAATTTCTCTAACTGCAGTATGATTTCTTAATTGTATAAATCATGAAGCCTCTCTTGATTTCCATGTTGCTTTTCATTAATAGCATGAATGTGCAGTGACAAATATAATGCATAGATGTAATTTAGAGTTTCAATTACAGGCATTTTGTGTGTATTGTGGCAGTATTATAACATTCTTATTGAAATCATAGATCCTTATGATCCTATTCTGAAACCCTGGATACTAATAACATTTATCTTAGGCTTAGGCAGTATGTTTGAATCATGATCTCATAAATGAAACGTTATGAAAGTCATTCACATGTTTTTTTCATAGGTGAAATCCCCCTAATAACATTCATCTTAGGCTTAGGCATTATGCTGATTTGAGGATGGAAGATTTAACCTTTTTATGTTAACATTGTTTTTGAAATCCCCCTAAATATGAGAAGCCTTTACCGAGATTTGAGCTCCTGTAATATAACCTCCTTTGTGGTACACCTATGACTTGTATTGGTGTTGCTTTGCAGTCTCCTTGAGATATTGTGGGAACAATGATTGGAGAGGAAAATGATGAGATGGAATCTTCTGAAAATGGTACCGAAATATCTCCAGATGACATTGGATCTATAGAGGAAATACCTAAAGACACAATCTTGTTGCGACAGACTTCTGTTAATTTGATTCCGTTCATTGGTCAAAGATTTGTTTCTCAAGATGCTGCTTATGAATTCTATTGTAGCTTTGCAAAACAATGTGGCTTTTCAATTAGACGTCATCGTACAAGAGGAAAAGATGGTGTTGGTCGCGGAATTACAAGGAGAGATTTTACTTGCCATCGTGGTGGATACCCACAGATGAAACAAACAGATGAAGGGAAATTGCAGAGGAATCGAAAATCCTCTCGTTGTGGGTGTCAAGCATACATGCGCATTGTGAAGCGAGCAGATTTTGATGTTCCTGAATGGCGTGTAACTGGTTTTAGCAACAATCACAACCATGAACTTCTTAAATCAGATCAAGTACGCCTACTTCGAGCCCATTGTACCATATCTGCTGATGACAAAAGCAGAATATGCATGTTTGCGAAAACTGGAATGTCTGTTCGACAGATGTTGAGGTTGATGGAGCTAGAGAAAGGTATTAAACTAGGCTGCCTGCCATTTACTGAAATAGATGTGAGAAACCTGCTACAGTCTTTTAGGCACGTAGATCGGGATAATGATGCTATTGATCTTATATCAATGTGCAAAAAAGCAAAAGATGAAAACCCTAGCTTCAAGTATGACTTCAAGTTAGATGGCTACAATAGGTTGGATTGCATTGCATGGTCATATGGGTCATGCGTCCACCAGTACGCATCTTATGGAGATGCTGTGGTTTTTGACACAACTCATCGTCTCGATGCTTATGATATGCTTCTAGGCCTTTGGGTTGGAGTGGACAACCAGGGAGTGACTTGTCTTTTTGGCTGTGCACTCTTGCGGGATGAAAATGCTGAATCTTTTGCTTGGGCATTGAAGGTAAGCTTGTTTTCTGCACTTCGACATGTGGTGAACATTATGAAATCTTATCACGATGATTAAAGTTTCAATTTCATTTGAGGTCCTGGACTATAAAATAAACTGTCTGCAGAAAACAGTTCCTTTGTGAAAGCTAAAAATAAGACGAATGACATTTATATCTTATTTTACTAGATCAAGAATCTAACATTCTGATTTGGCTCTCTCTTTTTCCACTGTAGACATTTCTAAACTTTATGAGAGGCAAAGCTCCGCAGACAATTTTAACTGACCAAAACATGTGGCTAAAAGTGGCTATTGCATCAGAGCTTCCAGAAACAAAACATGCTTTTTGCATCTGGCACATCATGGCAAAGTTCTCGGAGTGGTTCTCTCTGCTACTTGGTTCACATTATGATACATGGAAGACTGAATTCTACCGGCTTTATAATTTGGAGATTATAGAAGATTTTGAGAATGAATGGAGGGAGATGGTGGTCAGATATGGACTCCAATCAAACAAGCATATTACTAGTCTTTACACATTAAGGTCATTCTGGGCACTGTCCTTCTTGAAGCGCTACTTTTTTGCTGGGCTGATGAATAAATGTCAGTTAGAATCAAATAATGCTTACATTCAACGGATTTTAAGTGCCCAGTCACAATTGGACTTATTCATAGAAAAGGTATGTATCTTCTATTCTCCATACTTATCTTAAATAGTAAGTGTATTGGGCTCATTGGCAGATTTTATTGTGCAGGTGGCTGATATTGCCGAGTATAATGACCAGGCTGGAGCAAAGCATAAGGCACAGATAAAACTGCAGAAAATCTCCCTGAAAACTGGATCGCCGATTGAGTCTCATGCTGCTACTGCCTTCTCGCCTTATGCCTTTTGTATACTGCAAGAGGAACTTTTGCTAGCCCCACAGTTTGCATCTGTTTTAGTGGGCGAGGGTTGCTTCCATGTTAGACACCACTCACAGATGGATGCAGGACATGATGTTTTCTGGGATCCACATCGGGAGCTCATTAGGTGTAGCTGCCATCAATTTGAGTTTCTTGGGATCCTGTGCAGACATGTCCTCCGAGTATTGTCAGCAAACAATTGTTTTCACATCCCGAACCAATACATACCTATTCGTTGGCGCTCATCTTCCATGAAACACTTGCAGCCAACTTCTCCTGGGGATAATACTGGGAAAGTTCAGTTGTTAGAATCCTTGGTCTCAACCATCATAACAGAATCGGTTGAAGCAGAGGAGCGTCTTGACATTGCTTGTGATCAACTCTCCATGGTATTATCCCACATCAAACAGCTCCCGAGGTCAGGAGATGACGCACATGGGATTTCATATAACAGTCCATCTGGTTCACTGATTTTACCGGAGGTTGAAGATTCGGATGGTATTGTTCAGAGCTTCACAATTGGCAGTATCCAGGATCCTCTCTCTCTGGGGAAGTTGAAAGAGCAAAGACCAAGTGGCGGATGTGATACCTCTAGGAAGAGGAGGCGATATTCTTTACCTTGTTGTGGGCAGTTTGGGCACGATGCATCCGGTTGTCCAATTATGCCCGGGGGTAATTTAACTGCAGAAGGAGATGCTCTAGGGTTCTTGTGATATCATACAAGTAGACGAACAGGAAGTTGTGAAATATGTCTTCCATTTCTAAACATTCGGAAAGTGTTCCATATTTATTACATGATTCTTCCAGGCCCTTCTGCTAAACTTTCTTTTGTTGGAAAACCCCATATGGTATTTTAGTTATCTGTAGAAATCCAAAATTTGTGTATTTACTGATTTCAATCAGACTGGATAGCAAGTTCTTATTATGTTCAAGGGTCAAGGCTATAAATCACTGTCTCCTCCTCCTCAATACTTTACTCTCTTACAATGCATCATGATTTTTGGACGCACGTTTTATTGTTTGTAGGAAGAAATAAACGCAATCGTCATCAAGGTCTCTTTGGTGTGCTCATTGTTTTACAGAAGAGCTCTACTTGAGCAATTTACCTTACATAAAGTTTATTGACAACATAGTCTCTTTTATATAGTGATAAGATGAATTTTAAATAATTATACTAGGGATCTTTTAGTTTTTTTTTTTAATTAAATAACTACATTTTGATCCTGAGATTAAATAAAAAACATAAATCAACCGCTACTTCCATAATCACGTTTCTCTCACGTTCGTCTCGCCTCTCCTCAAACAAGTCGATTTTGTATGAAATTTAACCCATCTTGCCCAACAATATCCCAATTTCTCCCAAATTGCAAAGGATGCCTAATTGAGCATATTTGCAATAAAAGTATTGTGTGTTTAAGAATTTTTTAAATTAAAATAAATATATAAAATTATATTTTCTGAAATTAAAAATTAAGAAATATGATTTTCGGATATTAAAAAACATATATTTTTGGAAAATGCAAAAAATATGATTTTGAAATCTAAAAAAATAGAATGGTGGAAAATGAAAAAAAAAACATAAATTCGGATTTTTTTTTTACAAAAACAGAAATTTGGGGAAAAAAAGATTTTGAGAAATTGAAAAAAAAAACAGATTTTCAGAAATGTATTAAAAACAGATTTTTGAAAATTAGAAAAAATAGGGTTGCGAAAACGTGTTGGTATGTATCCTGACATGTCTAACAAATATCCTGTCAACGTGTAAGTACCATCCTGTCAACAATTGAACAATTGTTTTGTCATCCTGTCATGTGGATAAGAATACCCTGTCGAAGTAAATTATTTTTCCCGTCACGTTATAGGTGTGATCCTGTCAAGTGCCAAAAAACAGGTGAATGATATCCCGACCGAACAAAAGACCATGATTCATAGACGGGGATGGACATACAAGTAGAAGAGACAGTTCATGGAGCAAGCATATCAAGTGAATCGATCACTCTATGGAGCTCAAGTGACGTTCCACGACTCGGGGGAGACCTTCACGAGTCGTGAAAAGTTATTCTGGCTGTTTTGTGAGCTGCTCAGAAGTTCCATGATTCGTGGGAGGCCCTTCACGACTCATGATTTATGTATCCTGACATGTTTAAAAACATTTCATGTCAGTATTTTAGTAACATCCTGTCAAGATTTGTTTTTTCATCTTGTCATATGGATAAAAATATCTTGTCAAAGTATTTGCTTTTTCCTATCGGGTTGTAGGTGTTCTCCTGTCGAGTGGTTGTTGCATAACCGATAATGAATGATGTCCCAACCAAAAAAACCAGGATTCCGGGTGCACTGCACGGGTACAACATTTGCTTGATTGAAGTTGACTCTATTTTGTTATGTATCTTGACATGTTTATAAAAATTTCCTATTAGTATTTTATTAGCATCCTGTCAAGATTTGTTTTATCATCTTGTCATGTTGATAAGAATACCTTGTCTTCGTATTTGAATTTTCCTGTCAGGTTGTATGTGTGTTCCTGTCAAGTGTCAAAACCGATGGTGAATAATGTCCCAACCGAGACCAGGATTCCGGGTGCACTGTATGGCTACGACATTTGCTTGATTGAAGTTGGCTCCATTTTGTTATGTATCCTGACATGTTTATAAAAATTTCCTGTCAGTATTTTATTAGCGTCCTGTCAATATTTATTTTTTAATCCTGCCATGTTGATAATAATACCTTGTCATAGTATTTGTTTTTTCCAGTCAGGTTAGAGATGTTAGCATTTGCATATTCCTGTGATCAGAAACCACCTTTCATAGATCATTTCTGTTAATTCAATTCAATTACTTTGGTGTAATTAGATGGATGTATTAATTAATTAAGGTGAAACTAATTAAAATAAGGGGCCTTTAGTGAAATATCTATAAAAATTGGCTAAATTAGAGGAGTATCTATATATTTGAAAATTTTGCAAAAGTGTCCATCCCCCTTGCCCCTCCCCCCCCCCCCCCCCCCCTCAGTGCCCCCCAGGCCCCCCTCGCGTGTCTAGAAATTTGTTTTTCTTTTTTTTTTAAAAAAAAAAAATTTACATGTCAGCACTTTCAGATATGCAACTATAACCCGTTGTTATGCAAATATAATATTATGATATGCAAATATAATATTATGTTATGCAAGCATAAACAACCTTATGGAAAGAATATGCACACGCATTTGTATTTTGAAATTGCATTAATATATCTTATTTGCACATAAGCACATCATTCTATCATTGATTGACCTAAGATGCTTTTAAAATTGCATTAATGTCAACTTCGATGTTGCTGACACCGACATTCCTGACACCGTTGACACTGACGGCGACATCGGAGATGCTTTTTTCCATGTTAGAAGCACTGACGTTGACATTGCTGATACCGACATAGAAGATGCTGACACTTACGTTGCCGACATCAACATCGAATATGTTGACGCTGACATCGGAGATGTCAGCTGGTGCCGACATCGATGCTGCCGAAGCTGTTGACGTGGACGTTAGGGATGCTTTTTTCGTGTCAACGCTTCTTTTTTTCGTGTTAGCACTGACACTGACATTGTCGATGCCGACATTCAAGATGCTGATGCTGTTGACGCTGACATTAGAGATGTCGGCTTACGCTGACATCGGAGATGTTGTTGACACCGAAATTCTTGACACTTACATCGGAGATGCTGACGCCGACGTCGAAAATGCTTTTTTCCGTGTCAGCAGCACTGATGTTGACATTGTTGATGCCAACATCGAATATGCCGACATTGATGCTAACGTTGCTGACGTCAGACAACCTAACACTGCTAACGTTGACATCGGAGATGCTGACACTGATGTTGATATTGCTGACGTCAACATCTCCGTTGTTGACGCTGACATCGGAGATGCTGACGCTGACATCAGAGATGTCAGCTGGCGTCGACATCAGAGATGTTGCGAACGTTGTTGGCGCCGACGTCGAAGATGCTTTTTTTTATCAACGCTTCTTTTTTTCGTGTAAGCGCTGATATTATTGACACTGCTGACACTGTCACCATTAACATTGCGAACACCACTGACATTTTTTGTTTCAGCGCTGACTGACGCTCATGTCGGCTGACGCCGACATCGGAGATGCTGACGCTCATGTTGACTGACGATGATATCAGCTAACGCTGACATCGGAGATGCTGACGTTGATGTTGGCTGACGACGACGTCGAATATGCTTTTTTCCATGTCAGAAGCACTGACGTTGACATTGCTGATACCGACATCGGAGATGTTGACACTTACGTTGCCGACGTCAACATCGGATATGCTGACGCTGACATCAGAGATGTCGGCTGGCGTCGACATCGATGATGCCGAAGCTGCTGACGCCAATGTTAGGGATGTTTTATTTTTCGTGTCAACGCTTCTTTTTTTAATGTTATCACTAACGTTGACATATTGTCGACGCCGACATTCGACATGCTGATTATGTTGACACTGACATCGGAGATATCGGCTGACGCCGACATCGGAGATGCTCACGCTGGCATCAGAAATGACGTCGACATCGAAGAAATGGTAAAAGAAAAATATTTTGCAAATCAACAACTAAATGTCAATATTTAAGCTAAATGTCAACATATAATAAAAGATAAAGTTTACAAAAAAAGATCATTCCCAAAATTGATATCATATTACATGAGATGAGAATATCAAACTTCTATAATCATCTAATCAAGAAATGGTAAACGATAAAGATTTTGCACATCAACGGTTAAATGTCAACATTTAAGTTAAATGTCAACATATAATAAAAGATAAAGTTTACAAATAAGATCATTCCCAAAATTGATATCATATTAGATGAGATCAGAATATCAAACTTCTATAATCATCTAATAAAAGAAATGGTAAAAGATAAAATTTTTGCACATCAACGGCTAAATGTCAACATTTAAGCTAAATGTCAACATATAATAAAAGATAAAGTTTACAAAAAAGATCATTCCCAAAATTGTTATCATATTACATGAGATGAGAATATCAAACTTCTATAGTGATCTAATAAAAGAAATGGTAAAAGATAAAGATTTTGCACATCAACGACTAAATGTCAACATTTAAGCTAAATGTCAACATATAATAAAAGATAAAGTTTATAAATAAGATCATTCTCAAAATTGATATCATATTACATGAGATGATAAGCTCAAACTTCTACAATCCTCTACTAAAAGAAATGGTAAAAGATAAACCTTTTGCACATCAATCGCTAAATGTCAACATTTAAGCTAAATGTCAACATATAATAAAAGATAAAGTTTACAAATAAGATCATTCCCAAAATTGATATAATATTAGATGAGATGAGAATATTAAACTTCTATAATCATCTAATAAAAGAAATGGTAAAAGATAAAGCTTTTGCACATCAATGGCTAAATGTCAACATTTAAACTAAATGTCAACATATAATAAAAGATAAAGTTTACAAATAAGATCATTTCCCAAATTGATATCATATTAGATGATATGAGAATATCAAACTTCTATAATAATCTAATAAAAAAAATGGTAAAAGATAAAGTTTTTGCACATCAACGGCTAAATGTCAACATTTAAGCGAAATGTCAACATTTAATAAAAGATAAAGTTTACAAATAAGATCATTTCCAAAATTGATATCATATTACATGAGATGAGAATAAAAAATAAATGTTGACATTTAAGCTAAAATGTCAACATTTAAGTTAAATGTCAACATTTAAGCTTAAATGTCAACATATAAGTTACTGTTATGCAAATATAACTTTATGATATGCACAAATAACATTCCGTTATGCAAATTTTTACTGCTGACATCTGGTGTCAGCAACATTGTTTGTACCTCTTAATTTGAAGCAAATAATGTGACAAATCATATAAAAGAATGAACTAATCATATAAAAGCAAATGTAAAAGTTTGATATGCAATTATAAATTGATGATATGCAAATCTAAGATTAAAATATGCATAAATTAATTCACGTTGTACATATATAAGATTATTGATATCTAATACCTAGATTTTAATTTTTAGTAAATAAAAATAAGTTGGGGAAATACAAATTGATGTTGTGAAAATGTATGATTATAATATGCAAATATAAATTGATGTTGTGCAAATGTAAAAGTATAATATGCAATTATAAATTGATGATATGCAAATATAAGATTAAAATATGCAAATATAAAGTGATGATATGCAAATGTAAAAGTATAATATGCAATTATAAATTACTAGATAATTGCACTGATATATCTTATTATTGAACAATTATTAGAAAATTTTGTAAATTACTAGAATTATTATAAATTTTAGCCTATCCGGGATTCGAACCCACGTATTTGCGCATAAGCACATCACTCTACCTTTGAGCTAAAAGGCTTTTAATTATATTATAACATAACATTCAAATAAACAAATAAGAGTTATGTTCACGCCACAACCAAAAAAGGAGAAAAAAAGAAGTTGGAACTCCTAATAAACAGTACACATTTGCACAAAAAGAGGTCATATTAGCACACAATTAGAAATAAAAAAGAACTTATACATCAACTTAAATAACATGTGAACAATAAATCTCAAATCAATATAAAACATAGCATAACTAGCAAGAGAATTCATACTTCATAGGGAGAATAGGATAAATATAGCATAACTAGCAAAACAGATCACAAAACCTTTGCTATGTTCTCAATTAACCAAAAAAGAAAAAATAAAAAAGAGGAACTTAATTAAAAAAATGAAAAATAAGAAGTTTATGTTGTGCAAATATAAGTTACTGTTATGCAAATATAACTTCATGATATGCACATATAACTATCTGTTATCCAAATATAACAATATGTTATGCAAATTGAAACTGCTGACACCGAATGTCAGCAAGATTGTTATTCCCTCTTAATTTTTAGCAAATAATGTGAAAAATCATATTCCTCCCAGCAATAATTCTAGTAAAGAGCTACGCAAGTGTAAATCTCAAAAAGGTGACTTATCAATCAAGAATATTACGAAAAATGACAAGGAAAAATAAAGAAAGCACACTTTAAAGTACTAAATGAATTTTATACAAATGCCAAATCAAGTTAATTACACATTGGAATTGAGCATGTTATATTTTTACAAGAGATCATATCAGCACACAATTAGAAATAAAAAAAAGAACCTATAAATCTACTTGAATTGCACAAAAAGAGACAAGTCAATACCCAATTAGAAATAAAAAAGAACTTATACATTCTGACAAAAAAAACCATATACATCAACTTGAATTGCACAAAAAGAGACAATGTCAACACAATTAGAAATAAAAAAGAAACATGTCAGCACACAATTAAACTTTGTAAAGCTACTAGCTAAGACTAACTCCAATGGTTGTGTGCAAATGTCTAAATGTGAATTTTTTTGACATTTTTGAGCTCCATTGGTTGCTTTTGGGGTGTGCAAATGTGCACATTTGAGCATGTAATGTGCAAATTTGAGCACATCACCTCCCCATGTGAAAAAACTTTTTCAAAAAGCAAGACAATTTTATTGGTGTGTTTTTTATGATTTTTGTTTTCTTTTTTATTTTAAATTAATTGTATTTGAATGGTGTGTAAAAAATACACATTTGACCATTGGAGCAAAATACCAAAAAGTAAGGTGTATTTTTACACACCTTGTGCAAATGTATACATTATAGACAAAACCATTGTGGATAGTCTAATATCTCTAGATAAGTCAGACATCTCAAGGCACTTCAATTTAAATATACAAACACGTTATTAAATAGGAAAAGTGGAACCAAACCCTCTGTAAAGGCTCGGATTTTTAAATCCTAATTTCTCGGAAAAAGGAAATCAAAATGAATTTTTAAAGCGGATTCCGGCCTGATTTCAAATTTTTTGAAATTAATTTCGTCTTTTTTTCCCTCAGGTTTTGAAATGAGTGTCCGGATGTCGAGCCTTGATCGGCTTCGTTCGTGGACGTCGTATCCTCAGTATTTTAAAATTTATCTAGATGAATCGGGATAAGATCGAGAGAGCGGATTTCAAATTTTATTTATCGGGTATTTTGAATTTCAATTGGGACCACATGAGTTGTCTCTTACCCTTTCCTTGTTTGACCTCCCAACAACTCAGATCACCTTGTAGGCCGTGTAGCTTGCCTTCCGATTGAGGCTAAACACTAATCCCTCCCACCTTCTTTCTCCTTGACTGGTTTCCTCAATTGGCAAAATGCCAAACAATCATTCCTCACACACTTCCCAATTGCAGATTAACCCACGCCAATCTGACCCCTTTTCCCCTATTTGAAAGGCAGTTGCAGGATACCTCAATCTCCTCATTTGCCTCTTCTTCCTTGATTCAATTGCACAACCTACAATCCGCTCCACAGTCCACTTCTTTCTCTCAATCCCTTCACTGTCCTTTCTCTTTCAAAAAAACGAGGACCAGCTCTCCTTGCTCTTGATTCAAACCCCGAGCACAGCCCCAAAACCGCCCTTCCCACTCTGTTCAACCGAGCCAGGAACCACCGAGCACCTCCACCGCCGGCATTCATCTCCACCCCCACACCGTCGTCACCACCAGCTCAACATCACTCCTCCCTGCTCCTCTGAGTCTCGTAGCCAGAAGCAGCAGCATCGCCCTCCTCCCTCGGCGCCGACAAGCCCGGGAGCCACAGCCGAGCACACTCGAGACGATCCCTGTCTCCGTCCTCCGAGCAGCACCTCGTCTTCCTCCCACCTCTGTTTCGCGAATCGAGTTCGGACAAGATCGCTCCGAAATCGAACTCCGACGATATTGACGAGATCAAGTGAGATCTGTGAGGATTGAGCACAGAAGAAGAAGATCGAGAGAGAGATTGAAGAGTGAAGGTGAGCTGAGCTCAGAAATGGAGCAAAAGAGTTATTGTTCCATTGGAGATGAAAAATGAGAGTTTTCTGTAAATTGTAATTTCTATCATTATCCATCTATTACAATGTAAAGGGGAAGGCTATTTATACTACTTAGTTACACTATGTAAAATGACAACTTATTCTCCAAGTAATCAAATTGGATACCCGACATTCAAGAGTTCGGATCATCCATTTAACACTCCCCCTCAAGCTTAGAGTTAGTAAACTGATTTACAACTCCAAGCTTGACTAAGAACTTTATGTGTTGATCAATAGAGATGATCTTAGTGAATAGATCAGCAGGTTGCTCTTTTGTATTGATGTACTGAGCTTCAATCTCTTTGTGCATAACTTTGTCTCTCACCAAATGGCAATCGGCCTCAATATGTTTTGTTCTCTCATGGAACACTGGGTTCTTTGCAATGTGCAGAGCAGCCTGATTATCACAATAGAGACTTATAGGACCCTTCTGTAGCACATTTAGGTCCTTCAATAGAGCCACTAACCAGGTGATCTCACAACATGTGGCTGCCATAGCTCTGTACTCAGACTCTGCAGTTGACATAGCAACAAATGACTGCTTCTTTGTTCTCCATGAGATAAGTGATGAACCCAGAAAAATGCAAAAGCCAGTAAGAGACTTCCTGGTCATGGGACATGATTGCCAGTCTGCATCACAGTAAGCAGTTAGCTTCAGATCAGAGTTCTTAGCCAGTAGAAGACCTTGTCCAGGAGCCCCTTTGATGTATCTCATTAGGTGCTTGACAGCCTTTCAGTGATCTATGCACGGTTCTTGCATAAACTGGCTTAAGATTTGAACACTATAAGAAATATCTGGCCTGGTTACAGTCAGATATATCAACTTCCCAACTAGACGTCTGTATAGATGTGGATTCTTCATTTTCTCCCCCTCTTTGTTTAGCTTCTTATGAGTGTCAAGAGGACTGCATAGTGGCTTTGCATTGCTCATCTCAGCTTCCTCTAGCATCTCCATAGTGTACTTTCTTTGATTGAGAATTACTCCTTCAGGAGTTCTATCAATCTCAATTCCTAGAAAGTATCTCATTTCACCAAGATCTTTCAATTGGAACTTGCTCTGTAAATGTCTCTTGAGATTGTTGATTTCAGCTTGGTCATTCCCTGTGATAATCATATCATCAACATATACAAGTAAGGCAGTGAATGAATACCCTTTCTTCCTAGTAAACAATGAGTAATCTGCCTTAGACTGAATGTAGCCTGCTTCTTGCACAGCTCCTGAGAATTTTGTAAACCATTGTCTTGGGGCTTGCTTTAGCCCATAAAGTGACTTCCTGAGTTTGCATACAAGAGATGAACCATTGGCCTCATCATATATCTCCCCCTGAGGACAATGAGTAGTGCACTTCTCCCCCAGTTTGGGTTCTTGCAAGGACTTGAGATATGAGTAAGTTGGAGGAAGGGTCATGTACACATCTTCCTCCAACTCACCATGGAGAAAGGCATTAGTGACATCCATTTGAAGTAATGTCCAGTTATGTGCTGAAGCTACAGCAAGAAGTGTTGATACGGGGTTAGCCGTGAGGTGGTCCGATCTTCTACAACAAGCAAGAACAATAAAGAACAAACAAAGACAGCAAGATTCTTGACCAAGAAGAGGCAAGAATCGACCAAGACTCAACAAGAAATCAAAGAAACGCAGCAAGACTCAACAAGAAAGATGAAAGACTCGACAAAGATTCCAAGATCAAAGCTGAACTTGAGATCGACAAGAATAAAAGACACAACGCAGCGAGAACAAAAGGAAAGACTCAAAATTTAATATAAAGAATAGAAAGACACGACCTGATAAGGACTGAAACGATCTATGTAGAACAAGATAAAGACCCCAGGCCTCCTCAGAGGGTAGGAACCAATACCAATGACTACACAACCCGCCTCTACAACCCTACACAATCAAGCAGACAACTTGAAGGCACAAGGAGGGGGCTTGTGGATACTAGATTCACCAAGTCTTGCGAAGTTGATGAACGGCAAAGCAAACCAAGCTGAGATAGATACCAATTCGTGATCAACGAGCACAACTCTAGTTAGATCAACAAGACACTCCATGTGTTTCACACAATTTGAGAGATCTAAATTCTATTCATCATGTTCCTCCTGAATTACAAAGGGGTGAATCGACATATATAGGCTCTAAGAGCTGCTGGGCCGATTCTAATGTTCTAAGAAGATAGAATAACAACTTAAAGGAATTAATAAAATTACCCCTAAAGTTTCCTAAAATAACTTAAGTAAGAAAGAATACTAAAAATAGTAACATAAGGTGCTGATTTTCGTTCCAAACAGTATAGCTTGCAAAGATGTTGAGTTTCGGCCAATGTCTAGGATGAATCTGGAAAAACCTTCAACAACAAAGTTGTAGATCTCTTTGTCCTCGTTCCAACAAGGTATGGTACGCCTTAATCCGATAAATATAGAATCCGTACGACCCATTTTACTGAGACGTCGAAAAGCTGTCAATGTTCTGAACGAATCCAAAACGTCATTTAAACAAAGTATCTTCTCCCATGGTGGAGCCTTCTTCTTCCTCTTGAGAAGAACATCATCCGAAGGTGTCTTGGGTGTCTTGGATGGTTCCGCATCAATCTCCCTTTCTTGAAAAGGATTCGTCCTCGAATCCATGCTCGCATAAAATTCCGCAAATGCATCCACACGGGCTCCTGGATCGAAAACCTTATGTCCATGGAAACTCATCTCAAGAACGATTGTTGTAGGAATTGACCACTCCTCAATGGTTTTTGTTTCAGCTTCATCTAAAAAATCAAGAAAAGAAACTTGATTAGTGCACAATTCAAATTTCATATCAATGCCATGATGTGCTAATTGAATATGCACTTGAGCTTGGTCATTAATCCCTAAGTTTTCATCCAAACCTAGCAAGTTTTTATCCTTTTCCAACGCTGAATTTTCAATTAACTCAATGCTAGCAATAGGAGAAGAAGTTTCATCATCAATGATCATATTAGAAACTATGCCTTCTTCTAAGCATGTAGTTTGACACAAATCTTTGCTTTGATTATCAGCACAGGGTATAGGTTGAACATTTAAATCAATCAAAGAATCAACATGCTCATGTTCAAGGCAATCATCTTTAGAGGCAAGTAAACTAATATCTTGATCATTATGAACATGCTCATCATGTTTATCACTAGAATTTTCAGATTCATTTTTGTCTAGGTGATTAGTCATGAGAGGCTTCTTATTTGGGCAATCCTTCATAACATCTCCACTACCTTGACATATAAAGCAAGGAATGTACATAGGTTCAAGAGTAGAAGAGTTAGGATTACTCCCTTTAGGGTTAGTAGATACCCTAGAAGATTCATGTATGTTCCAAGGCGCTCTGCCATTGTCGATGGGCTCATGAGGCATTCGGCCTTTACTCCTCCCTTGGGGCTGGCTTACTCTCTCCCTTGAGCCGCCATCAAACCTCCTTTGGGGCTGCTGCACATGGCGTTGGTGCCACCTTTGGGGTTGCCCACTCGACATTCTACCACCTTGGCTCCTGTATCTAGTATTCCTTTCCACTTTCATAGCTAAATGTAAAAGTTCAGTAGGCGTAGAATAAGGAAAGTAATTAATTTCATGAGCTAAGGCGGGGTGCAATATTCTAAGAAACCTAGCATTAGTATCTTCATAGGGTTCAACTACATTAGCTCTAGCCATGGTTTCTTGCATTGCATAAAAGGTTTCCTCAACAGTTTTGCTACCTTGCTTAAGATTTTCTAATCGTTGTCTAAGCTCGCTAGCATAATGTGGAGGAGCAAACCTACTTCTCATAAGTGCTTTTAATTGAATCCAAGAAGCAACAGGTGGATCAAGGTTTCTTCTTCTTTCCTTTACTAGATTGTCCCACCAGATTAAAGCAAAACTTTGAAATTCTAAGGAAGCTAGTTGCACCTTTTTATGTTCAGAGAAGTTATGACAAATCCATATTCGATCCATTTTAGTTTCCCAATCAATATATGCATCTGGATCGGTGTTACCATAAAATTGAGGGATCTTTTCCTTTACCTTACCTATGCCATCTTGTGCAGGCTCTCTAGGTGCTCGATAATGGTATCGACTTCCTCGATCATTTTGCCTAGGACGTTGCTCCCAATGATCATCCTCTTGGAAGTCGTCGTCGTCCTCTGAGAAGTAGTACTCTCCTTCTTGTTGCCATCGTCCTTTCCCTCGTCCCTGCATAGTAGCAAACACATTATTTCTACCATGTCTCTCCCTTCGTGGAGAGATGTCCTTATCAAATAAAGGTTTAACTATATGAGGATTAACAACATGGTGCTGATTTGCATGAGGATTAGGAAGGGAATTATGATTAGTTACTTCCCTTTTATTGTGAGGCACCGAGTGAGAGCGAAGACGCTGAAGCTCTGTTGCCTTCATTCCTTCATTTATCTTAGCTATGCTTGCATTCATCTTAGCCATGTTCTCCATGAAGGTATTGTACCAATCATTTCCCTGGTTAGTAGGCATCAAAAAGTAACAAACAAAGAACTATGTAAAGGTTAGAGAAATATAAACAGCTCACAATTTGTGTTTCGCTGACACTCCCTCTCTGATTGATATATCACGCTTGCTAGGGCAATCCGCTTTAGGCAAATCAACAACCAAGCAAAAGAACTAAGCAATCAATGTATGCAGTCAAGAGAATGAATGAAATAACAACCAAGAGAACTCAACAAAGGCTGTAGAGAACTCAATGTAAGCAACAACTCAATTCAAGCAAAACAGATGGGTATTTGCAAGAATTCAACTCGACACAAGCTAAAGAGTACTCGACAGGGGTCAATGTACTCGACACAATCAAAGGGAGAACTCGGCAAGGGCTGAGATCTCCTCGACACAACAGCTATGAGCACTTGATCGACAAGATCAGTACTCGACACTCACAAATAAGCACTCAACAATGGTATAAGTGCTCGACACAACCAACAAATCAACTCGACAAAGCTGGAATTTAAAGAAAAATAAAAGAAAATTAAGAAATAATGGAAATTTACCTCTTTTTGATTGAAAACCTTTAGTTATGATGTTGTAGTTGCAAGGTAGGGTTTCAATTTAGAATTTTGTGGAGGTAATGTGTTTGGGAATAGGGCTGTCGATTTAGGCTAGGGAATCACCAAAAAAGGTTAGTCCTTGGAGCTTTCTTGCACTAGATCAACAAACAACTAACAAACACTTTTTTTTTTTGTAATTTTCGGACTGATTTCTCTTCTGTTTTTTTTTTTTTAAATATGAAACTAATGCAAGAAAAGACTCAATATAAGGTATAGGACTCGAAAATTTGATGTAAAGGTGATAAAAGATAGAATATGCAGCCCTAAAGATAAATAAATAGGTGAGGCTTTTGTCATCTTTGGTAAGTGGATCTATCTAAAGCTGTAAAGATAAATGATAGATAAATAGGGATTATATCTACCAAAAATCAGATTTATAATAAAAGCAATAGATAAATAGAATTTAGATAAAAGATATATCAAAATTCCCAAAGATAGAACAAAGGATAGAAAGGATAACAAACTAGGGTTTGTCTTTGTGTGGAGGCTGATTTTCAGCCAAGCTAGACTTATGGGGACAAGAATGCCGTCGGCTCTAGGGTGAACACAAGGGCTGTGTACACGGCTTGGTCGACTCCACTGGTCTCGTCTAGGCTTTGTGTTTAGGCTATGCAACCACAAACAATCACAAACTCAAGATTAGTGCAAGAATCAATAAAGAATGCAAGAAGTAAAAGACCAAAACAAGAACTGACTCTATTTTTGTGGTTTTTATGTTTAGGAAAGAAAAGACTCAATCTTGATGTCGGAAACCAAAGCTCTGATACCAATTTGATACGGGGTTAGCCGTGAGGTGGTCCGATCTTCGACAACAAGCAAGAACAATAAAGAACAAACAAAGACAGCAAGATTCTCGACCAAGAAGAGGCAAGAATCGACCAAGACTCAACAAGAAATCAAAGAAACGCAGCAAGACTCAACAAGAAAGATGAAAGACTCGACAAAGATTCCAAGATCAAAGCTGAACTTGAGATCGACAAGAATAAAAGACACAACGCAGCGAGAACAAAAGGAAAGACTCGAAATTTAATATAAAGAATAGAAAGACACGACCTGATAAGGACTGAAACGATCTATGTAGAACAAGATAAAGACCCCAGGCCTCCTCAGAGGGTAGGAACCAATACCAATGACTACACAACCCGCCTCTACAACCCTACACAATCAAGTGGACAACTTGAAGGCACAAGGAGGGGGCTTGTGGATACTAGATTCACCAAGTCTTGCGAAGTTGATGAACGGCAAAGCAAACCAAGCTGAGATAGATACCAATTCGTGATCAACGAGCACAGCTCTAGTTAGATCAACAAGACACTCCATGTGTTTCACACAATTTGAGAGATCTAAATTCTATTCATCATGTTCCTCCTGAATTACAAAGGGGTGAATCGACATATATAGGCTCTAAGAGCTGCTGGGCCGATTCTAATGTTCTAAGAAGATAGAATAACAACTTAAAGGAATTAATAAAATTACCCCTAAAGTTTCCTAAAATAACTTAAGTAAGAAAGAATACTAAAAATAGTAACATAAGGTGCTGATTTTCGTTCTAAACAGTACAGCTTGCAAAGATGTTGAGTTTCGGCCAATGTCTAGGATGAATCTGGAAAAACCTTCAACAACAAAGTTGTAGATCTCTTCGTCCTCGTTCCAACAGGGTATGGTACGCCTCAATCCGATAAATAAAGAATCCGTACGACCCATTTTACTGAGACGTCGAAAAGCTGTCAATGTTCTGAACGAATCCAAAACGTCATTTAAACAAAGTATCTTCTCCCATGGTGGAGCCTTCTTCTTCCTCTTGAGAAGGACATCATCCGAAGTTGTCTTGGGTGTCTTGGATGGTCCCGCATCAAGTGTCCTCACAGTGATCATCCTAGCTACAGGAGCAAAGGTCTCAGAATAATCAATGCCCTTCACCTGAGTGAATCCACGAGCCACTAGTCTGGCTTTATGCCTTTCCAGAGACCCATCACTGTTAAATTTAAGCTTGAACAGCCACTTACATGTGACTAGAGACTGATCTGCAGGCAACTGTTGAACCACCCAGGTGCCATTTCTCTCTAGAGCATCAAGCTCCAACAGCATAGCCTCACACCAAGCAGGATTTATCAATGCATCCTCAACAGAAGTGGGTTCAGATAGATTAGCAGGAGTGGCCACAAAGGCTTGATAAGAAGGAGAGCAAGTAGAATAAGATCAATAAGAAGAGATAGGGTAGAGGGGCTTAGCTGCAGATGAGGAGGACACATTTGATGAGTCCTTTGAAGCCATGTACACATAGTCCTTTAACCATGAAGGAGGTTTGTGGTCTCTGGTGGATTGTCTTGTAGGGATGGGAGGGTGAACTGTGTCATCAAAGAAAGGAGACACATGAGTGGGTATGTAGTCTGCATGGGATGCAGGTTGTTGATCAAGGTGGTTAGGAGAATCCATGAACACAGAAGAGTGATCAAAGGAGACATAATCAATAGGAAAATTGTGATCAACAAACTCAATGAATGTAGCAGGATATGATGTCTCAGTTTTGTGGTCAGAATAGAGCTTGTATGGGAAAATATGTTCAAGAAATTTGACATCCCTGCTGATCATAGACTTGTGAGTTTTTAAATTGAAGAGTTTGTAGCCTTTAACTCCATATGGATACCCCACAAACACACAGGGATCAGATCTGGCATGAAACTTCTTTCTGTGGGGATCATGTGCTGTAGAGGCAAAGCACAAACAACCAAACACTCTAAGGTGTTCATAAGAGGGAGCAGCTTTGTAGAGGATGGAATAAGGTGTTTTGTTTTGAATGAGAGGGTTGGGCAACCTGTTGATAATATAGGTTGCAGTTAGGATGCTCTCTCCCCAGAACTGAATGGGCAAACCAGATTGGATCATAAATGATCTAGCAACCTCAAGGATGTATCTGTGACGTCTCTCAACCCTTCCATTTTGTCGTGGTGTGTAGGTACAGGTGGTTTGATGAACAATCCCATGAGATTAAAGAAACTGGGAGACAGCTGAGTTTAGGAACTCAGTGCCTTGGTCAGATCTCAGAGTTTTGACTTTGGCATTGAACTGGGTTTGTATGAGAGGGATGAAGGATTTGAGATGGGATATGACCTCACTTTTGTGTTTCATTTAGAAGGCCCATACACTCCTGCTTTTATCATCCACAATGGTAAGAAAGAATCTATATCCCTCCCTTGTAGGAGCATCATAAGGTCCCCACACATCACAGTGGAGCAATTCAAAGATATGATCAGCAGTGGATGTACTTAAGGGAAAAGAGCATTTAGTATGCTTAGCTAAAGGACACACAAGGCAATCATGATCAAAACTGAGCTTTATATCATTTGAAATAGCTAAAACATGTTTTAACTTCACAATTGGAGCATGTCTAAGACGCAAGTGCCACAAGGCAGTGTTGTTTGACAAAAGAGATTTGTCTTTAGGTAAAAACAAAGGTAATGAGGACATAGAAGTAAAGCTGAAGGGGCTGGATTGAGGTAGATCACTTGGGGCTACTCCACATGTTGCTGGATCCATGTAGTACATGCCTTGAAAGTACCTACCAAATGCAATCATCCTCGTCCTTGCTTGGTCCTGAACAACACAAAAGTCATATGTGAGTAATGTGGAATTTGAGATCTCTGGCTAACTTTGGTAAAGACAAGAGATTAAAGTGAAATGAAGGGACAAAGAGCACATTAGTGAGTGTTAGATTGGGCAATTGGACTGAGCCAATATGTGTGATAGGACAAGATGTGCCATCAACAAAGTTGATGACAGATGGATTTGATATAGGAGTGGGGTTCTCAAGTATACTCCAATCAGAGGTCATATGGTCAGTTGCTGCACTGTCCATTATCCACCACTTGCTGTTCATAGATGCATTGAAACAAAGTTTACATGCAAGATGTGATTCATGTGTGGAGCTATCTGCCTGCCTGAGAAGTGAAATAAGAGATCCAAGTAACTTCTGATGATCTGTGTTCAGAGAATTTGCACTGGCTTGTGTGAACTCTTGAGTTGTATTCACGGCTGCATTTGCCTTAGGAGACTGAGAGTAGCCAAACCTTTTTCCCTGCTCATAGTTACTAGGCCGAGTGGTTTGAGGTTTGATCTTACTCTTTGAGTGCCAACTGGGATATCCAATCAACTCCCAGCATCTCTCCATCTTGTGGTTCCCAGAGCAGTGACCACACTTCTCTCTTCTGTATCTATTCTCATCCTGCCTGACTTAGAGAGCCTGACGTTTCTGCTTGTCCTCTTCCTGCTTGGCCACCAGAGCATTAGTAGCTGCAGGATCTGGCTTAACAATTCTCTTATCTGAGAATTTCTTTCCCTGATCTCCTTGAAGAATGAGTGAATGAGTAGTGCTAGGTGATGGAAAAGGAGTGGTCATGAGGATCTGTCTCCTTGCTCCATCATATCTCTCATGAAGTCCCATGAGAAATGTCATGAGCTTATTCTCAAGATCTGCATCTTCAGCCTGTTTCTGCAAGTCACATTCACATTTTCCACACTTGCATTTTATAGTTGGCACAATCACAGATTGTCTACGCCACAAACCTTTGAGCTTAGTAAAATACTCAGTAAGCTCAGAGTCATCCTGTCTACACTCATGGATTTCACGTTTGATCTCAAAGATCAGAGGTCCATTTTTCTAACCATAACTCTCTTCTAGATCAAGCCACATATCTCTAGCTATATCATATTCATCAATTGTGTTATAGATGTCCTTTGACACAGTGTTCAATAGCCATGAACATACCATGTCATTACATCTATCCCACTGAAGAGCATTCTCAGTAGATCGAGCAATTGAGCCATCAATGAGCCACAATTTGTTCTTCACTGAGAGAGCTTTGGTGAATGATCGACTCCAGCGACGATAGTTTTCACCAACAAGCTGAATTGCACAGAGATTCCTACCTGAATTATCACATGGATGTATGAATAGAGGGTTCTGGAGGTCAGTCATGGTGATCTGTGTTCCTCGTCGTCGATCAGACACAACAGATTCAGTTCCTGGTGAGCGCGGAGGAGAGCGATCGGCCATCAATTTCAGGTGAAGGTGAGTAGATCCAGCACAGATCTAGAGCTTAAAGAGCCTGCTCTGATACCATATTGACGAGATCAAGTGAGATCTGTGAGGATTGAGCACAGAAGAAGAAGATCGAGAGAGAGATTGAAGAGTGAAGGTGAGCTGAGCTCAGAAATGGAGCAAAAGAGTTACTGTTCCATTGGAGATGAAAAATGAGAGTTTTCTATAAATTGTAATTTCTATCATTATCCATCTATTACAATGTAAAGGGGAAGGCTATTTATACTACTTAGTTACACTATGTAAAATGAAAACTTATTCTCCAAGTAATCAAATTGGATACCCGACATTCAAGAGTTCGGATCATCCATTTAACAGACGAGTCCCATCGTCGCCGACGAAGCGTGAAGACCCCGGCGAGGCCGAATCGAGCCCTCGACGAGATTTTCCGGCGAGTTGACGCCCTCGGTGAGCCTTCTTCCTTCTCCTTCTTCCCTTCCTTGTTGTCGTGTGTGTGTATCGGTGTCGTGGTTGGAGTCGGAGCCGGCGTCGCCGGCGAGCCTCCCCGCTACCTCCTTCTTCCTTCTTCCGTCGAACACATGCCCCCTCTCTCTGTTTTGTTCTTTTGTTCAAAGGTGGAAGGAGATGGGATGCGGGCCCCACTTCCACTTCAGCTGCCATGTCACCATGGGCCTCCATCTTTTGTCTAACTTCGGATTTCTTTTGAAAGGGGAGAATAGCTTATTTGTTGGGCCTTTTTCTTTTCAAAACAAATCAAGTGGTATTGGGCCTATTCTCTCAAACCAAATGTGGGTTTGTTTTACAAATTGAATTCCGGTTGTGGTTTAGAAAATGAGAGCTCGTTTGGTAATTAATAGAATAAGGAGAGTCAGTTTCAGATTTTATAAATATAAGGTCGGTTTGGTAATTTAATTAAGAGCTGATTTTATTAAATAAAATGGTTGGGATTTTCAAGGGATTTAGAAATATGTTATGAAAGTATTAATAAATGATATTTAAAATATTATATAATACTATTTGAGATTTAAAATATAAAATATTATTATTGAGATTTAACGATAAAATATTATGGTGATTTAAGAATATGATATTATGAGACTTGGATTTTAGAAAAAGGAATTTGACGAACATATTCCAAGGTCGGAATTTCTAACTAGTTAACTTGGTTTTCGACATAGTTTTCGGGACTAACTCGGGGAATTATGTGTTCGATGACTAATTAGCATGTTGATGTGATTGATTGCCTAATACCATGAATTGTGTGGACTAATAGCATGATTGAGTGACTAATAGCATGATGAGACGATAAACCTATGTACTGTTGACCTATGCCTTATGAAATATGATGAATATGATGAACCTTGAGATAAATGACTATGCGGATTATTATTGCGAATATATGAATATGGCTGAATGGAACGATGAGAATGATGTGGTCTTACGGAACGTGACAATGTGGTAAATGGTTGAACTTGACGGAACGATGATTGCGATATGGTTGCTATTCTCGTTGGATGATATATTTTGTGATTGGATGATTAGACGTAGACTTATACATGTGTTCTGATATGTATCTAGGTTATCTTTAACCTATCATAATGCTTGCCTTGCTGTTCTGCATCACCAGGTAAGTCTCTTCGGAGCTTACTCAGATTGAATAAAGCTATTCCCTGCTTTAGGTGCATGATATACTAGGTGCTTGCATTCATGATCAGCATGCCATGTAGTACCATGCTAGGTTACATCGACCGTTGAGCATTCTATTTCTTTATGTGTATGTAAACAGAACGGCCGTTATCTGTGAAGTAACTAGAGTCATTGCTAGGGTTATAGGACGACCTAGTCTCATCGGGTCCCGTCCTGAGTCAATCGAGTCATGAACTTCCTTATATTATGAGATGTCCGCGGGCTTTATTGTGGAGCGGGTTAGGCATGCGTGCCGCCCGATTATGATGGAATGCATTCACGAGCTGGTCAGTCTCCGCCCTATCGGAAGGGGGTAGAGGTAAGAGAGAGATATACCACTTGGTATTCTGTGCTAAGGCCTTATTATTATTATGTACTTGATCTTAGGAGCATGTTAGTGTGTTAATACCCTGCCACGCATCTAGAAGCATTTTTATTAGGTATAGCGTATATGTGTGCTTAGGGTTGGGATGCAGAGCTAAAGTGGGCATCAATCTGATCCCGCCCCATATCAAATTTTTTAGGTATCCGTTATGCTTACTACTTTTGATGCTGATTTGAGTCCATGACCGCTGGGTCTAACATGGTTGAAAGAGAGAGTTGAGATTCCAACTTCACCAATTTAATTACGGCTCGAATTTGAATGGTTGATCATATTTTGACCCGGCGCTGCCGTGGCACCCCTTTGTATTATGCTTTACTTCCGCTATTTATATGACCTTTGGTTTTCCACGCTTAGACTTATGACAGGTACAGGGGACTTCCCCGGGGATTCCAACGATCCCTTCGAATTTTGGGTATGAAATCCCACTTTAAAATGTTAGGATAGAATTTCAAACCTTCAACCTGTACTCGGGGCGCAAGATCCTAATGAGGGGTTTCATCCCTCGAAACGTAACCCGGGAATCATAATCCCGGGCCGTTACACCCTCGTTGTTAAGCGATAAAAATAAAATAACATAATTGTTGATATTGTCGAAAAAAACATAAAAACTCAATTTTAAGCCCTGAAATGATCTCCGATGGCCGAAAAAGACCATAGGTCATCGCATGGCAGTGAGTTTGAACTGTAGCGCGGTTCCCTACCCGGAAAGGTATCATAATAGAGAATCCAACACCGGATGCTTGATATCACTTCTATCGAGACCGCATACTTAGGCTATGTTCTCACATAACCAAAAAAAACTCATGTTAGCACAAAACCTATTCATCTAATGTATAAAATCCTGCTATGTTCTCACATAACCTATTCATTTAGTGTATAAAATCCAATGGATTGCAACAGATGTTTAAATTTGTGTGCTAGCATGGTCTAATTCTATGTTGACATGTCCTAATTTTTGTGCTGACATGTTCTAATTGAACAAGAAATTAACAAAAATAAAACCATCAGCTAATGCAAGATAAAATACTGACTTACCATTTCAATGAATTTCTAAAGTTTCGAATGTGTTTAGTTTCCACAATATTTTATTTCCAGAAGATTTTAATGATTTTCTAAAGTTTTCAAAAGATGTCAGCATTGAAGATGTCAGCAGTGAAGATGTCAGCATTGAAGATGTCAACATTTACAAGATTCACAACTACAACAACTACTGCTAGATATTTGCAACAATGAATAAGAAACAAAGCAGCCATTCTAGTGTATATGTGCAAAATAATGCAATTTCTAGCAGTAACAACTTCGAAATTTAATGAAGAAAATCAAGATGACTTAGACTAGCATTAAATAGCTTTATTGTGCACACTGATAGATTACACAGGTCTCCTATTGTATAGTGGGATGAAAGCCCGTTAAGGCCCAATACCTTTGTAACCTATATATATGTTATATCAATGAATGGAAACCCTCAAGGGAGGACTTTACATCAATTCTATCATTCTACATGGTATCACAGCCTTTTCTTCCTCACGGAACCCTAATTTGATCCTCCTGCCTCCCCTCTTCTCTTATCGGCATCCCCGTATTTTTCTCCTTCTCCGCCGGTCATTCCACCGACTCCCGTCGTCGGCCTCGCTCTTGCCTTCCCTCGACCTGCAGCCACGGTCACCATTCACCACCGCGCCGTCCTCTCTCGCGCGTCTCCGATCCGGCCTCCACGAGCCCTGCAACCTCGCTCTCGCTGTCCTCCCTCGCACTCTCGCGTCTGTCCTCTGCGTCTGTCCTATTCCAACGAAGAAGAAAGTTGCGCCCTTTGCAATTTCGTTTCAAGTATTCACATCATCGCCCTTGTTTTATAATATTCTCGCTTTTGGCCCTGAGTTAATTATTTATTAATTCAGGCGGCCAATATTTCATAAAAAAAAAAAAATGCACCGATACTCTGGACATCCTGCCCCTCGACATGCCGGTCCTCAGGCCTCTCTGACATCGCCTGACCCAGGCTATGTTCCGCCAGCTCTGCATCACGCCTTCTCCTCTACGCAACCGACATCTTCAGACTCTTCTTGGTACATGGACACTGGTGCCACCTCCCACTTGACGAACTCCTCAGGTAACCTCTCATCTATTTCTTTTAAGGGCCCTGCCCACTCTATTATCGTCGGAAATGGTGGTCGTCTTGCTACTTCGGGAATTGGCCACGCCAAATTACAGACCCCAACCCACCCACTACACCTCAACAATGTCCTTATTGCCCCAAAGATTGTCAAAAACCTTATCTCTGTCCGTCGGTTCACTACTGACAACAACGTTTCCCTTACGTTTGATCCCTATGGTTTCTCTGTGAACGATCTTACTACGGGGGTTACTCGCATGAGATGTAACAGCACCGGGGAGCTCTAACCTATCACACCACCTCCTGCGTCCAGTCAGTCGTATCCGGTCGCCCTCTCGGCATCATCGTCCAGCCTGTGGCATGCACGCCTGGGCCATCCCAGCGCTGCCGTTCTAGATGTCCTCTGTTCCCAGAACCTAGTCACCTGTACTAAAGACCCACGCTCTGGTTTATGTTCTTCCTGCCAACTAGGCAAACATGCCAGACTGCCGTTCCAACGGTCTTTGACCTCTACCCTTGCTCCCTTTGATATCATTCACAGCGACATTTGGACCTCTCCCGTGCCTAGCAAGGAGGGTCACAAGTACTACCTCTTGTTTCTGGATGATTACACTCATTACTTATGGGTCTTCCCGTTGCATTTCAAGTCCCAAGTGTTTCCTATTTTTGCCAGATTCCATACCTACATCAAAACACAATTCCACATGTCCATCAAATGTTTCCAATGTGACAATGGTCGTGAATTTGACAACAAAGACTTTCACTCCTTCTTTGCCGCAAATGGGATCTCATATCGCTTGTCTTGCCCCTATACTTCTCAGGAGAATGGCAAGGCAGAAAGAATCATCAGAACCATTACCAACATGATGCACTCTCTCCTCTTCCACGCATCTATTCCCCTTCCTTATTGGCCTCACGCCTTATCCACCACATGTTATCTCCTAAACATTCTCCCTTCCACTACCCTACACAATCGCTCGCCAGCTCAGACACTTTATTACGCCGAGCCTAGGTATGATCACCTTCGCACCTTCGGGTGCTTGTGTTTCCCAAACCAGTCATCCACAGCCCCGCACAAGCTTCACCCGCGCTCCACTCCATGTGTCTTCCTAGGCTATCCGTCTGATCATCGCGGTTACATTTGCCTCGATATCAAGACCCACAAGATCATTCTCTCACGTCATGTCACCTTTGATGAGTCGCGGTTTCCCTTTGCGTCTCCTACACCCCTTGTGTCTCCGTCAGAGTCTGATTCACCATTCCCTCACTTCCTTTTTCCCCAGAGCTCTCCCGGTGCTCCTACTTTTCCCCCTACACCACCACCACCACCACCACCACCCACCACCACCAGACCACACACCCGCAGCGTCTCCGGTGTCTTCCGACCCCGTCAGATCGTCTCCATGACCACCGCCCATCACCCCGCTATCCACCTCCCATCACCCCGCCAAACAACCTCGCCTCACCTACGTGCGACGGCCGCCTCATGTCATGCGGCGCCCGCCGCAACCCCAAATGCTGCGCCCGCTGCCCATAACCCCTCCCTGGCGGCGCCCGCCGCAGGTCATGCAGCGCCCGCCGCAACCCTCGCCGCATTTGATTCGCCCGCCGCCTCTTCCCCTTGCTTAGCCCCTCTTACCCCCGTCCTTCCCGACTCCCATTCACCCTCTGCCTCCACCCAGACCTCCCTCTCCGCCATTCCCACCTCCCACAAAACAGCCCTCCTCGACCCGAATTGGCAAGCGGCTATGCTCGACGAATACAGGGCCCTTACGAAGAATGGTACTTGGGTTCTTGTTCCTCGCCCTCCTGAGGCGAACGTCATTCGCTGTATGTGGCTCTTTCGTCACAAGTTCCGCTCTGATGGGACGTTGGAGCGCTACAAGGCCCGTCTTGTGGTGAACGGTAGATCTCAGCAGGCAGGTATTGATTGTGAAGAGACCTTCAGCCCTGTGGTCAAGCCTGCCACTATCCGAGTAGTCCTGAGTCTAGCTCTGTCGCGCAATTGGGCCATCCATCAGTTAGATGTCAAGAACGCCTTTCTGCATGGTCATCTGAACGAGACAGTTTACATGTTTCAGCCGCCGGGGTTTGCTGATGCTGAGCGTCCAAAGCATGTCTGTCTCCTCAAGCGCTCTCTTTATGGTCTGAAACAGGCTCCACGGGCATGGTTCTAGCGTTTTGCCTCTCATCTGCTCCGTTTGGGTTTCACTGGCAGCCGTTCCGATACATCTCTGTTTATCTATCGCAGAGGCTCAGACTTGGCATTCTTGCTGCTTTATGTCGACGACATCATTCTCACCGCCTCTTCTGATGCTCTTCGGATGTCCATAATCTCGCAGTTGAGTGCGGAATTCGCCATGTCTGATCTGGGTCAGCTGTCTTACTTCTTGGGAGTTGCTGTTCAGCGGCATGCGTCTGGTCTGTTTCTCTCACAGAGTAAGTATGCTGCTGAGATTGTTGCTCGGGCTAAGATGGTCAACTGCAATCCCGTCGCCACCCCAGTCGATACATCCAACAAGCTCAGTGCTCATTCTGGTCCTTTGGTTGACGATTCAACCCTGTACAGGAGCCTCGCTGGTGCTCTTCAGTATCTCACTTTCACCGGGCCTGATATCAGTTACGCCGTCCAGCAGATCTGCTTGTTCATGCATGCCCCTAGGGAACCCCACTTTCAGGCTTTGAAGCGGATCATTCGGTACATCAGCGGCACCCTCGAGCTTGGCACTACCATCACTCCTTCCTCTAAGCTTGATCTTGTGGCGTACACTGATGCGGATTGGGGTGGTTGTCCAGACACACGTCGCTCCACGTCTGGTTACTGTGTCTTCCTCAATGACACTCTTGTGTCTTGGTCAGCCAAGCGTCAGTCCGTCGTGTCTCACTCCAGCGCTGAAGCCGAATACAGGGGTGTTGCCAACGTTGTCTCCGAGTGCTCTTGGCTCCGCAATCTCCTGCTTGAGCTACGGTGCCCCTTACAGAAGGCCACTCTGATCTACACTGACAACGTCTCCGCCGTCTACCTGGCTAGCAACCCAGTCCAGCATCAACGCCCGAAGCACATTGAGCTTGATCTCCACTTCGTCAGGGACAAGGTTGCCATTGGACATGTCCGCGTTCTCCATGTCCTGTCCTCTTATCAGTACGCTGATATATTCACCAAGGGTTTACCTAGACAGTTATTCATTGATTTTCGTTCCAGTCTCACTGTACGGACCCCTCCCGTTTCGACTGCGGGGGTTTGATAGATTACACAGGTCTCCTATTGTATAGTGTGATGAAAGCCCGTTAAGGCCCAATACCTTTGTAACCTATATATATGTTATATCAATGAATGGAAACCCTCAAGGGAGGACTTTACATCAATTCTATCATTCTACACACACAACTTCGAAAAAAATGAAGAAAAACTGAAGGGGTATTTTCTACTTTAGTGACTTACAACTCCTTTTACTGCCAAATCCAAACTTGCATCATCAAATACTATACAGGGTGCATTGCCACCAAGTTCCAATGAAACCTAATGAGACAATTGACAATTGTTAGCAGAAAGTTCAGAGACCACCATAAAATCACAGACACATGTATATGCATGACAAATTATCAACACCTTTTTTACAGTATCGGCAGATCCTCTCATCAAAATCTTTCCAACTGCAGTTGACCCTGTAAATGTAATTTTCCTCCCCTGAAAAAATGTGTGGTCAATTATTCATTTCTAGTACCAGGTCATGTATCTAACCCTACACCATAAGGAAGCTGGCTGATTCTGAATGAAGCTAAAAACAAGCTATAATATGCCAAACTTATTGTTGAGGAAAGGATAGCCAAGCTAGAAGCTCATAGCACAGATTAACAAGTCCAGTTCAGATAGAAAAATGCAATGCTATATATGGAAAGTGCATACCTGGGTACTGGATAGCAAGGAGGCACCAATTTCTGAAGGAACACCCATAACGACATTCACAACACCCTAAATGCAAAAAATAGATGATTATAATATTATTTTAAAAAACCAAAAATTGTGAAGCAGCAAGACAAGACAAGGAATACCCTTCAAACAAAAAAAAATCACGCCTACTGCAAATTGAGAACTATCAATGTGAATGCATAATTTAAAATAGAAAATACACCCAAGGGGAGCGTAGCCTGAAATTACACATGACTTAGACTAGCATTAAATAGCTTTTACAAATCGAACATTTACCGGAGGTATTCCGGCTTTAAGAGCGAGTGCAGCTGCTGCTAAAGCTGACAAGGGAGTAAACTCTGATGGTTTAAAGTGTATAATCTAACTTATTCCATTAATATACCAAAATACATTGAATCTATATAATTATTTAACACATATTTAACAAATTTACTAATAGAGAGACCAAATGTGTAGAATGTATCAAAGTTCAGGGACTTTAATGAACAAAAATAAAGTTCAGGGACCCGTTTGAACATTTGATCAAAGTTCAGGGACTATAGGTGGATTTTACCCATTTATATTTCTAAAATGAAAGTTGGATATACTTGTGAAATGATATTTGAAACCGTAGAGAAATATTGTGGTTTTATAACTAAAACCACAATATTTCTCTACGGTTTTCCATTTCGTAACCGCCACCGTGTGATTGGCGATATTTTGGTCGTGCGGATAGTCTGCCCCTAATAAAATAATATTTAATTTATATTTCCTTTTTAAAATTTAAAGGTTATAATATATAGTTTGGTTGAAATCTTTTGATCTTTTAATAACAATAAACTATACTAATAGTATGTTTAGTTCATCTATCTATCTATCTATCTATATACATATACTAAAACTGATGCATAGCATCCTATGTAGAGCGTTGCGATTGATTCTAGGGAAGAAAAAAAATCATATGTGTCACTTTGTGGTTGATTTTAGAAAAAAAAAATTAATAAAATAATATGTTATCATAGTTTATATATAAGCCACAATCTATTTACATATATTTAGATTTTAGTTAATTGACATAAATATAAATAAAAAATGTTTCATATTTATACTTCCCAAAAATATTAACAGATAAATATGTAGTATTTGATAAGTGTTATTTTATTCATATATATATTTTTTTTGGTGGAAAATGATTTATGTTTAGATTATTATTTTATTATTTATTAGAATCTATCTAAATTATTTATAATATTGTATTAATGTATTTTCCGTACACTGAACGGGACCTACACTAGTATCAATATACAACACACACACACATATATATCCACATACATATACATATACATATGTGTATGTGTGTGTGTGTCTATATATATATATATATATATATATATATATATATATATATATATATATATATATATATATATATATATATATATAGGGGTTGGCTCCTGCGAGAACACTCCTTAAGATAAAAACTAGGAACGAATCTAATGTCATTTTTGCACCAATATACCAAAAAAATATGATGTTTGCAAAAATAACCATGACATTGATAAATTGCAAACAGTGGGCCCAATGTCATTTTTGCAAATAAAAAGCCCACTTGCTCAGCCGGTTGCAGGTCGGACATGAGGAGGGAGTGTCGAACAGGAAAGAGATCAGAGAGAGAGAGAGAGAGAGAGAGAGAGAGAGAGAGAGAAGAGAGCAACGAAGAAGGAGGCTCTCGACGGAGGAGGAGGTGGAAGAGGTTATCGACGAAGGAGAATCGGTTCGGCGGGAGGAAGTTGTAACCGGCGGAATATAGAGGAGGAATCCGGCGCGGAGAAACCGAATCCGGTGAAACAAATTCGAACACAAGTAAGTAAATTCGTTCTTGAATCTATGAAACCCTAACTAAATTCGAACAAATTGTTCTGCAACGTGTGATTTTTGAATGGGGGATTTCGATTTGAAACCCTAACACATTGAGAAATTTGGGTCGGAATTTCAGTGTCAAACCGTAACTCCATTGAAGAGAGGGGCGACAGATGCTGGGGAGAATGGGTTTTCAATTTATGGAATGTCGAATTGGGGTCCTTGGGGAGAATGGGTCGAATGGGGTTGAAATTATTTGAATGTATAAACCCTAACCTTACGGGTGGTGGACGGTTTGAGGATGAAATTGAAGGTCGAAATAGGGTAGAAAGGAATTGAAACCCCCAAGTAATATTTGAAATCTATATTTCGAAAACTTGAAAAGGGTATGCGGATTCGTTCGTCTGGCTTGGTGAAACTATTGGATGGCTAGATTTAGTAATCTGCGTGTCGCTCTTCGAATTGGGGAAGTTCGACAAATGTTGGGTTTCTAATGATGTTGGATATGATAAAGGGGAATTTGAATGGTATAAGGAATGTGTGCTTATGAGTTTGAAAATTGGGAGCTTGGAGAGAATTTGGAGATAGAGGTTGTTTGTAAATAGTTGCATATAAATATAATGCTCACAATTGGTGATAGTTGTACATCTTTGTAAGTTTTTGCTATGTGTTGAAGTATGTTGTGATTGAAACGGGGCAGAGATACACTACACGAATCCGATATCATTTGAGAGTATTGTAAATTTGTGATATGTGTATTACATAAATTTATGAGGGTTGAGACTATTGTGTAGTTGTGTCATTTATTGCATTCTTGATTCATTTCAGTTGAGCATTTATTGCATTCTTGATTCGTTTCAGTTGAGCATTTAAACATATGAGCATATGTTT
Organism: Persicaria tinctoria; assembly: GCA_037127255.1. Lineage (NCBI taxonomy): Eukaryota > Viridiplantae > Streptophyta > Magnoliopsida > Caryophyllales > Polygonaceae > Persicaria > Persicaria tinctoria. The sequence continues at coordinate 35,005,794 of JBANSL010000015.1, read as the reverse complement.
CAGTTGAGCATATGAGCATGTGTATTTGTGTAGTTGTAGTTGTGTTGGTGATGTTAATCGTTTCATGTGATATATGTGCAACCGACACTAGCTCTCCATTAGGAAAAATATTTTCGATGGAGGTCGAACCACTTCTCGAAGATGGGCCTCCTCAATGGAATGGACGAGACCTTATCTGCGGTGGATGGGAAAATCTTAAAGGAATGTAGGCTGGGGGGCATTGTAATGATCGGGAATAATGTGTCGTATTGCTGCATCCTAATCCACTACTTCATTAAGCAACATCTCAAGACCTTTAGTACTTCGTTATGTTTGATTTAGCTCTTAAACGTTTCTTCCCTTTTGATGACTGATCCTATATGTTCTAGATTTCTGTATGGATGGTTGTTTTGAATATTGCGTTCTAACTGCTTTAGTTTGTGTTTAACGTTGTTTATCCTGCTGTTGGGAAGTTTTTGAGATTAACAAGATCCGACAGGGGTTAGTCCTATATTGGCTGAGACGTCATTTTTAATGGCAAGAAAAAAATATTTACTGGCTAGTAAGCATAAATCGCAAACATTCGTGTTTCACATCTTAGGCAAACAAAACGGACAACCCCATAGCGTAAGTTACGTACATGCAAAATAACAAAAACTATCTTTCGCCTATGTAAAAGAAGAGGCGTCCTTAAGACGAGCGTCATATGATGACCTTACCATTCCACACTTGCTTATGTCATCCCCGTACATAATATCCTCCTCCGACAAGCTCTCTAAGTGGAAGGAAACCACCCTCCTCCTAGGGTCACCCCGTACATAGTATCCTCGTCATCACTACTGACACATTTGATGACCAGCATTTAAACGTTTTCACCTTTTGGACTTAAGTTGTTATAGACTCATTTCGTTTGGGTTTAATGTTCGATATCCTTCTGCTGGGAAGTTTCTGAGATAGATAAGACCTGTCAGTAGTTATTCTTTTACTGGCTTAGACATCGATTTTATTTGAAAGGAAAAATTATCTACTGGATAGTAAGCAAAAATCACAAACATTCGTCTTTTGCATCGTCATCAAACTATTGTGATTTTGTGCTTTGGACATTACTATGATTTTGTGGTTTGTATTTCATAATGTTGTGAATGAAGCGGTAAAAATAGTCCAACACAAACAAAAGATATAACCAATTGGACTGTTTGTTGTGAATGAAACTGCCAGTTATGTCACCCTTATATAATCCTAAAGTCTTAAGAAAATGTGCAACCAATTTGATGAGCACCCTAACTTCAAAATAAAATATATAAGTCCAACACAAACATCAGTAGTAAAGTGCCAGACCAAATAAACGAATATCACTATGTCTTCAACGAGGTGCACGACCCATCCTTTGACATATATTCTTGCTGATATCCCCTGGCAGGAGGATTCCCTCTATAATGAGGAGGAGAGCAAACTTCGGTAGGGGACGTTATTCCTGATCATCACAATGCATCCAAGCCTGCTTTCCTTCAACATCTCCCAGTCCACAACAGTGAGGTATTCGTCCATGCGATCCAGGAGGGCCATCTTGGAGAAGTTGTTGGACCTCCCTCTGAAGTACTTCTCCGGGGGAAGAGCTAATGTCGGCTGCACATATATCACACGAAATGATTAACATCACCAACACAGATACAGGAAATTATTCGAGGTGTCAATATACAAGTATTTACCTTTTTGCTCGACGGCTTAACATCGGTTTTTTCCTTTTACAGTACGCATCGTTGCAGGGGGTTTAATCTGTGATCCAAGTGTACAAGTTAGTGCCAGTATAGGAAAAATCCTTGCCAGTATAGTCATAATTCTTTCTAGTAAAAATATATGTTTGTCACTACAAAAAAAACATTAAACAGATCAAACAACCACAAAAATGACACAACTACACATGCTCATACGCTCAACTAAAAGAGATGCTATTCAGACAGATGCTCATATGGTCAAATGCTCAACTGAAAACGAATCAAGAATGCAACAAATGTCACAACTACACAATAGTCTCAACTCTCACAAATTTATGCAATACACATATCAGAGACTTATGCATGAGATACATTCGAATCCCTAAAATTCCTTCACCTCCTATTTAAAATAAACGATCTAGATAGGGTTTGACACAAATTTTCTGCTCATCAGATTTGGGATTGAATCCAACACTAAAAGATGAGGGTTTACTAATTTGGTTTTACACCAATTTTCTCACCATCAACATCCCTTTGCCTCCGCTTATCTTTCCTTCGCCAGATTCCTCCTCTCTCGATGACTCTTCTTTCTTCCTTTGTCCCTAATTTCCAAACTCATACACACTCATTTCGTATACCATTCACCTTCCCCTTTACCACATCCAACATCATTCGAAACTCATCTCTCCCCTACTTCCCCAATTCGAAGCCAACACAAAAATTACTAAACCTAGCCATTCAGCCGTTTCCCCAATCCAGACGAACGATTCCACTCGCCCTTGACAAGCTAGTTGGACCCATCCATCATTCGAAACCCATCTCTCCCCTACTTTCCCAATTGGGGGTTTTCATTTCGTTTCTACCCTATTTGGACCTTCAATTTTATCTCCAACTAAGCATCAATGGCGAATCCCCACCCATATCCCCAAACTGTCCACCACTATAAGGTTAGGGTTTGTACATTCAAATATTTTGAACCCCATTCTCCCCAAGGATCCCAACTCAAAATTCCATAAATTGAAACCCCAAAATGTCATTAAAGGAGGTAGAATAGAGATAGAGAATGAGAGCTAACCTCTCTCCAATGGTGGTTCGTCCCATAAGTTGACTCCCCTCTCTTCAATGGTGGTTCGTCCCTGAGGATTTATCTCCTCTTTCTCAGTTCCGACTTCCCTTGTCGCAATCGGGTGCATCTTCGGTGGCACTCTTTCTCCTCCCTTGAACCTATATCAATGGCGGTTGGGTTCTCCGTCTCCCTCTCTGGCGAACAACAGCGTTCTAGTTAATCCGTAATAGGAGGTGAACCTAACCGGTTAGTTTTGCAAAATATTAGGCCTTTTTGTCATTTTTGTAATTTGGGCAAGGGGAGAGCTATTTTTGCAAACAGCCCAACAAAGTGGTATATTGGCTGTCATTTTCTCATATATATATATATGAGTAAATTACACATAACCACCCGTAAATTATGGTACTTTTCACATAATCACCCATAAAAACTTAAATTACAGTAAACCACCCATAAATTTAATTTGTTTTCATATGACCACCCACAAATTAAACCTCTATTTGTTTTGTTTAAAAATATTAAAATACCCTTAATTCAAGATTATTTATATTTAATGCAATTATTTACTTCGGTTTATGTGAGTGGTTGATTGTACAATTAACTAAAAATCCCACAAAAAATGAGGTAAAATGGTAATTTAACAAAATAACCACATACATCGGGATAAAACTATTACATTATACTCCCTCTGTTAATTAAAAGTTGTCATTTACTATTAATGCACGTGTTTTTAGAATGATAAAAACTATATAAAATATTAACATTTTTTTACATTTGATTTTATAAATTTATACTTAATTATAATAAGTATGAAATTATTAAAAAAAATTGTTAAAAAAGTTAATATTTTATATAGTTTTTAACACCTCAAAAAGCGTGCGTGAATAGTAAAACGTCAAGTTTTAATTAACGGAGGGAGTATATAATTAATAAATTATGGAATCCAAACACACCCTTAATTTATCTTAAATTTTTTGTTTACTAAATACGACTTTTTCTATTTTACATTATAAACATAATATAATTGGTAACCAAACACCTACTTATATACATGCAACATCTTTCCTTTACAAAGTACAAACAAATAAGCTTGAATTAGGGATATTTTAGTGGTTTTATACAAAACAAATAGAAGTTTATAGTGTGTGGGTGGTCATATGAAAACAAATTAAATTTATGGGTGGTTTACTGTAATTTAAGTTTTTATGGGTGGTTATGTGAAAAGTACCATAATTTACGGGTGGTTATGTGTAATTTACCCTATATATATATATATATATATATATAGGGAAGCTTTAAAATGTAAAAACTCTTTAACGTGTAAAATATGCTTAACGTGTATAATGTATTTTTTTTAATCAAAAGGCGCGCTCACCATCGGATTTCAAACGGAGACTAAATACCGGCCTTCTCTCTCGGCCTCCCACACCCACCTCGAGCCACCTCCGGCCACCAACCCCTAGCCGCACTCGAGCCCGCCGCTGTGCGCACCTACCGAGCCCAGACTTGGCTTGGTTCGAGCCCAGACGCGCCCAAACGCGCCCACCACTCGCAGCACCGTCGAGCCACCAACAGCTGCGGTTGTCGGCCTCCCACGCCACCCACGAGCCACCTCCGGCCACCAGCCCCGACCAGCTCGAACCCCCTCCCTCAGGCGCACCCCCCGAGCCCGGAACCCCCATGGTTCGAGCCCAGCCGAGCTCAAACCGAGCCCATCTCTCCCGACAGACCCGTTCGACGTTTTTGGCTCAATATACCTTCGAAAACCCGATTTTCTCTTTGTTTCAATACGAATTTGGTATGATTTCTAACCCTAAACTTGTTTATTACAACTATTTAGATTGTTTGAATGATTTAGGTTGAGATTGAAAATCTAGGGTTTGATTTAGGAGCGGAATTTGGGGCTTTTTTCCAAAAGACAAATTGATTGAAATTGATGATATGGTTGTGTTGTTGGGTTGATTTTGAGCTAATTTCATGTTCATATCATTGTCAAATTGTTTATGGATCATGAGCTAATTGAATTTTAGAATTTTAGATTGCGATTTGTTTTAGAATTTGGGGCTTTTTGCCAAAAGCCAAATTGATTGAAATTGATGATATGGTTCTATTGTTGGGTTGATTTTGAGCTAATTTCATGTTCATATCATTGTCGAATTGTTTATGGATCATGAGCTAATTGAATTTTAGAATTTTATATTGCGATATGTTTTAGAATTTGGGGCTTTTTGCCAAAAGCAAAATTGACTTAAATTGATGATATGGTTGTGTTGTTGAGTTGATTCGGAGCTAATTTCATGTTCATAGCATTGTCAAATTGTTTATGGATCATGATCTAATTGAAGTTTGAAATTTTATATTGCGATTTGCTTTAGAATTTGGGGTTTTTTGCCAACGGCCAAATTGACTGAAATTGATACTATGGTTGTGTTGTTGGGTTGATTTGGAGCTAATTTCATGTTTATAGCATTGTCAAATTGTTTGTGAATCATGAGCTAATTGAATTTTAAAATTTTATTGCAATATGCTTTAGGTCGATTAGGTTCTTCTATTTTAGCATAAAAATCATAATTTTGCCTATTAGCTCAATTGGTAGAGCAATGTGCGTTTGCACAAAAGATGTGGGTTCAAATCCCACATAGGTTACATAATAGACAAGAGCGCAACAATCGCAAATTGTTAATCATGCACATTATAATCTAAGTTATGCACTTTTTAACCTTAATTATGCACATTTTAATCTTATTTATGCACTTTAATTTTAAAAGCTTATGCGTAAAAAAATCGATTTCAAACTTACATCTATCAACCTAAATTATCCGAGAGGTGAACCCAAACTCTCAAAAGTATAAAAAAAAAAAACAAAATTAAAACATCGATTTCAAAAGCACAACTTTTGTCTTATTAATGCACATTATGATCTTACATTTGCACATTTGTATTCTAAATCTGCACAATTGTATCTTACTTTTGCACAATTGTAGTTTAAATTTGCACAATTATATCCTACTTTTGCACACTTGTATTCTAAATTTGCACATTACAATTTTATTTTCACACTTTATGTTCTTATATTTGCACTTTAAAAGTTGCACAAATGCACTTTACAGTTGCACAAATGCACTTCACAGTTGCACAAATGCACTTCACAGTTCCACAAATGCACTTCACAGTTGCACAAAAGGTATCGAAAACGGGAAAAAGTGCATTTACCCATAAAATTATACATATTTACCAATTTACCCATAAATTAAACATATTTCAATTATAAATTTTTATAATTGAAATAGGCACATTTACCTATTTACCCCATAATGAATTATTTGTCTGCACAAAATAAACTTATATTTGCACAATAAGATGTTATATGTGCACAAAAGCAAGTTATACTTACACAGCAGAAAGTGTTAACACGAAAAAAAAATTCTGGGACAAAAAAAAAAATTTAAAATTTTTTTTTTTTTTTTTTTTTAAAAAAAAAAATCTGGTCCGAGAAGGGGGGGCAAGGGGGGTACACACATGGGCAAGGGGGCAGACATTCTACTAATGAAATTAGACCCATTAGTAATTAAATTAGGCCCATTAGTAATTAAATTAGGTCCATTAGCTAATTTTACGCGATAAGCAAATTTTACACGTTAAGGAGTTTTTACATTTGAAGTAAACCCTATATATATATATATATAAAATAGATAAATAAAATATGTTTGAATAAAATTAATATACTTAAAATTTCCTAAATAAATAAATCAAAACCTTGGAATTTTTGTAAGAGAAAAATAAAAAGTACACAAAATCATAGAATAATGTCAACAAATCTATCAAATTATTATGTTATTTTTATTAATAATATTTTGGTGACTACCAAATATTGGATAGATTATAGACTTTAGTATAAAAAGATTATACAAAATAGCTTAAGATAAAATATTTTAACGATAATAGTTTTTGTAACAATTTAAGATATGAGATTTCATATTTATATTAAAATTTAATATAACATTTTAATTAAGATAAACGGACACCAACAACTTCATCATGATATATTAAAAAAAAAAAGGATTAATTGGAATAGCCTATCTTAAAACTCATAGTTACTTATCTATTGTGTGTGTATATGTATAGGGGGAGATTCAAGTGGAAACAACCTTTCTCATATAAACACTCTTAGGGTGAAAACTTTTAATCTAGACCGTTCTTTCTTGATCAATGGTCATTGTGAAGCGGTGGCAATTTTGAAATTTATGTGAAATGTAAGCCTTCTTTGTTAACCTTATCAAACCCTTCCCATATCTCCCAATCAATCAGACGTGAAACTGAAACCCCTCTCTCATCTCCTCGGGTGATTATCTCTGTCAGGCTCGCCTCTCCCTTCCTCATCAATCGCTGACGCCGCCTCCTCTTCCACTCCCTTGCTGGTAGCCGTCGCCAACCCTCACTTGCTGGTAGCTGTCTTTTCCTTGCCCGTGTCCGACCCTTCCGCCGCAGATCTATTTTGGGATGAAGACCCGCTGATCGATTTTGTTTGCCTCGATTGCTCTCCGTCCGTTCCCCTACATGCCAGGTTTGGATTTCTGGAAACCGGCCTGAGATTTCTTTCTATTTGTCAAGTTTGGATATTTAATTTCGTGAATAACATTAGATCAGGTTACTTGGTTGTTGATATTTTTCATTTGGTTATCTTAGGAATAGGTTTTCATTTTTTATTGGGGATTTCGCGATGAATATTTTTGTGTGTCTTTAATTGACTCAAAGTTCGATTAATCTGATTGATATTCTCTACATTCGATTGAGGTTACTGCTGCCATTTCCTTTTGATGCTATCTTCATGTCTCTATTCGTGGGTCTAATTTGTATGGATGGTGTGATCAATTTGAGAATTCATCTTTGTCTTGCCCTATCTCTCTCGGTCTCCCCTTTCTTTATGATTTGTTTGCTAATTTCCTCAAAAATAAAAATAATTAGCAGTTACTTTGGTTACTATGAATATGAACTCAGTACTCTGAATTTGTTTACTTTGTGGTTTGGCTTTTTCGTATACTAAACGTGGCTTACAAATTCACCTTATTGGCAAGGTCTGATTGTTTTTACATTAATTTGGTGAATTTTCCTTCAGTTTTTTAATTTAGCCATCAATTCTTTGTGTACCTAAAATACTCTGAATGTTTTTTATTTCTGATTGAGCAATCAAAGCATATTTATATGAAAGCTTATTAGCTCAAAAGGGTAGAGCAATGTGCTATTATACACATGATGTGAGTTCGAATCTCACATAAGCTACATTTCCACACTGATATTGATTAGGATGTGATCATCTATTATTCAGCAAATCAGTGTTGCAGTGAGCAATTAATTCAAGTTTATTTGTTAGAAAATCAAATTTATGGAGTTGTACATTTGTAGACAGCTAGATCTAAATTGAGATTTTCTTAATTTCTAGATAAAAACTTGCAAATACAAGAATTGCCTAGCGAACAAATATTTATCAAGCTTAGAAAATAGGACAACATAGCAAGATGTTAAAGTTCCTTCTGTTTCAGTTTTTATAACATAGGTGTTGCTACTATTTCAGCTTTCAGATTTACTTTTGTTTGAATTTTCATAACTTAAATTCTTGCATTTGTGTTTCTTACATCTATAGTGTAGAGAAAGCCTATATGAGATTCGAACTCACATCGTGTGTATAATAACACATCGCTCTACCAATTGAGCTAATAGACTTAAAAGACCGTCAAGACAATTAAAGTTTGAATACGCATCATATCATCATAAGAGATGTCACACATAAATTATTCCTAATATAGATTCTAGTTTCAGATTCAGTGGAAGGTTTCTCTTTATATTCCTCAAGTGGTATCATCTTCTTCCTTAGTCCTAATTCAAGAAAAAAGCATAAAAGCAAAATCTCATCCAGGTGTATATATAGAGCTCTCCGTTCATAAAAAGAGGAGCAATAGGAGCCAATCCAGATCAGAATAAAAACAGAAGAAAGATTGATATCAACAGTCCAGATTTCAAGTTCGTGGGTTCTTGGGAATGTTTTGATAAACCCCTTAGCTCCTTACATCCTATGGATTTTAATGCATCCCTTTCCGGTCCAGTAGCTTTGGGAACTAGATTAGAGATTATTAGGGAGAGAGATATTGAGAGGTAAAACCTGGTTGTGAGCTTGCGGGTGCTAAGACGTCTTCGAGTTGTGCCTGTCACCCTCGGTAAGAGTAGGGAGGGGGGCCCATGAATCATCGCGACCAGAGGAAGGAGGGCGTTGGACGCCGTCATAACCCGGCAGGGAGAGGAAGAGGGCCGACGTGCCAGAACTCAAGAAGAACACCAGCATCCCCAAATCAGACCCATCCAATATCAATATTTTTTTATTTTTTTTTTTTGATTAGGTAAAAATTTGGATAAGAGACTTATCCAAGAGCATCCAAACGGATGAGATCTTGAAGATCTTTGTCATTTGTTATGTGTTCCCCATAGGCAGAATGGCTAAGGTGTGCAACCTTATCAGCCACTCTGTTGCCAGCGCGGGGAATATGAGAAAAGGAGACATTTCTCATATTTTGTAAGATGACCTGTATGTCAGACAGGCACAATTCAACCTCCCAGGGGCATTTTTTACCATGTTTGAAGTAATCAATAATGATTTTTGAGTCACCCTCAATGATTATATTTTGTATATTCAGTTTTCTGGTTTCTAGTATTCCAAGTCTCAAAGCAGCAGCTTCCGCTTTAAGGGGCGACTGGCGTCCCAGCCTCTGGTATGAAATTTGGATTGGATGTCCATTCCAGTCTCGTATGACAGTACCAGCAGAGCTTGTACCATCAAGCAGGCAGGAACCATCGAAATTGATTTTGTATCCGCCAGGTGGGGCTTTTACCCACTTCTTGGTTGTCCCCTTTTCTTTCTTGTGTTTGCTTTTTTGTAGTTCCCGAACCGCTAAAGGATTACCATTCCGGAGGTTTTCTTCAAGTTTAGATGCTTGGATCCAATTGTTACATTGTTTGGAGCAGAACGCCCCTATTACATTACTTGGCGCTTTCTGTTGATTACGGAATACGGTTCCATTTCGGAAAAACCATATTCCCCACCAATTGGTAGCTATCTTCTGTATTTTTGCTTTTGGTAGCGTTCATAGCCATCTCAGTAATTCCTCTACATCCCTGCTTCGTGTAATTATCAGACTTAGATTGTGACATTCAACCGGACTTAAGTGACATGTAGTTAATTCGGGGACGCATTCAGCAAGGATGTGTATATCGTCTTCAACACAATCAAGGCATCTTTCGCATGTCTCAGGTATAGGCACCCCACGTGCCGCCAACCTAGCCTTTGTTGGAAGACCCAAGTTGGCAATTTTCCATAGAAAGTTTTTTATCTTTGGGGGAAGATCCAGCCTCCATATCCAGGTAAAGTCTCTGCTTCCTCCGGCCCCATCATTTGTGAGGAAATTGTATGCAGAAGATGTGGTAAACCATCCATTTTTGTCGGGCCACCAGTAGAGCCTGTCTTCCATGTTCGAAATCGGCAGCGAGATTGCAAGGATTTTGCGTATTATCGTTGTTGGAAGTACCCTTTGCAATTTCTCCTCCCACCATTGCCCATTAATAATATAATCCTTTACCAGCTCATTTGGGTCAACAGAAGTTGGGCAGTCAGCTCGTGCACTTAGCTGTGTTTCTCGTATCCAATTATCTTTCCAGAATTTGACAGATGCTCCGTTACCAATGGACCAAATCAGCCCCGATTTAAACTTGTCAAGCAGACTCGAAAGTTTTGCCCATTGCCACGACATGTTCCCCTTTTTGGTGTATGTTAGAATACTTTCATTCTTTAGGTACTTATGGCTGATTATGCTAACCCAAATGTTGTTCGGTTCAGCAAGCACCTTCCATAGGAGTTTAAGTTGTAAGGCCTCATTCATTTCCTTGGATCTTCTGATTCCTAAGCCTCCATTTTTCTTCGGTTTACACATTCTACTCCACCCAATTAAGGGCCTGTGTTGCGCATCCATGTTCTAAAAGAAACTTCTGTTCATCGTGTCAGGTTCCTTGTGCATGGTTGCTGGAAGCATGAAGTTCTGCATCGTGTATAACGGTTTAGCAGTCAGATTTGCTCCAATCAAAGTAGCCCTTCCCTGCTGAGAAAGCGAGTCTGCTTTCCATTTGCTCAATTGGTCCTTAGTTTTTGTGATAACATCCTTGAATGTCTCATTATTTACTCTGCCATTTATAATTGGGCAGCCTAGATATTTTTCCACAGAATTCGAGTGGGCGATACCCAGGGTACCCCCCAGTTCAGTGATTCGTGACCGGGCAATCCCTGAGGTCGCCTGGAATGCAGATTTATTGTAATTAACTTTCTGGCCTGATATCTGGCAATACTCGTCAAGAATCATCCTAGTATTTCGACAAGCATTAGTGCTGCCTTTGAGGAAAATTATTGTATCGTCAGCAAACGCCAGAAATGGCACCAAGGGTCCATTATTTCCAAATCTAAATCCTAGTTCTTTTTCCGGGGCCCTAGAGACCGCCGTCAGTTTGCGCGCTAAGATTTCAGCACCCAGAATGAATAGGAAGGGGGATAGGGGGTCTCCCTGCCTTAATCCTCTTGTAGGAGTAAATAGATCAGTGGGCCCATTGTTGACCAGTACCGAAAAAGACACTGATGTGATACACTCCATAATCCATTTAACAAAGGTTTGGTGAAACCCAAACTTTTCCAGTACAGCTTCCGTGAATTCCCAGTCGACCCTGTCATAAGCCTTTTCCATATCTAGTTTCAGGGCAATCCACCCCTCTTTACCCCGTCTAGTTTTAAACGAGTGGAAAATCTCGTGAGCTATAAGAACATTGTCTTGGATGGCTCGGTCCGAAACGAAAGCCCCTTGTAACGGATTGATTAATTTTCCCAGGACTCTCTTAAGTCTTTTTGTTAGGATCTTTGATATGATTTTGTATATTGTAGAACACAGACTGATGGGTCTGTAATGACCCGTGCTGGTGGGGTTATCGTTTTTTGGTAATAGTGTAATGAAAGTATGGTTTATTTGTTTGAGTATTCTACCAGATAGAAAGAAACTTTTAACGGCTTTGGTTACAGAGGGACCCACTACGTCCCAAGACATCTTATAAAACTCTGCTGTCATGCCGTCTGGCCCAGGAGCCTTATTTTTACCTAGGCAGAAAACTGCATTCTTAATTTCACCGTTAGATGGAATGGCAATAAGCATGTTATTCTCCTCCGTAGTAATTTATGGGGAAATTAAGGTTAGATATTCATTTAATTTGGTTTTATTGATCGGTTGTTTTGTGAAACGTTTCTGAAAATCGCTTCTGATTTCATTATTTATGTTTTCTTCACCCATTACCTGGGTACCTTCTACAGTAGTGATGCTTCTGATGAACTTTCTGTTTCTTTTTCCTGATGCGATTATGTGAAAGTATCCAGTGTTTGAGTCGGATAGTTTAATGTGTTTTGTCTTTGCTCTTTGATTCCAATATAGTTTTTGGAACAGAAGGAGTTTCTCCTTTTTTCTGATCAGATTGCTTTCTTTCTTTTGTAAGCTCGGACCCCCTCCTAGAGATGTTTGTTGTTGTAGTTGTAGTAATTGATTTTCAACCGTTTGGAGTTGTTTGAAAATATTTCCAAATGTATTTTTGTTCCATTCCTTTGCTTTTTCCTTTAGTAATTTTGTTTTTCTAACAAGTTGGAAAATCGTCGACCCATGACACTTAACCCGCCAAGCTTGCTTTACTATATTTAGGAAATCCTTCCTCTGTAACCAGCTATTTTCCAGTTTGAATGGGGGGGGGGGGTTTAAATTTTTGATTAGTAGTTAACTCAATCGTGATTGAGCAGTGGTCAGAAGATGAGAAAGCACCATTTTTGGTACTCATGGTTGGAAATCGATGTAGGATATCATGTTGTACTAATACACGGTCCAGTTTTTCTTTTATATTTCCGGGACCCATTTGTTTCTTCCTCCAGGTGAACTGGTTTCCCCATGCCGGAATATCTTCCAAGGCGCATTTGTTCTTGATTTCAGCCAACCTGATAAATCTGCGCGGATACGTAACCGTACCACCTTCTTTGTCTCCAAAATTTCCAATTTCATTTAAATCTCCCATCACAATAGATGGTAGGCTAGCTTGTGTTATTGATTCAATGACCGGGCCCCAGAAGGCAGCTTCGTCTTGCTCGTGAGGGGGCGCATACACAAACCATATTAGGCACGAGAATTCATCGGTGATGCTAGTGTATTTTATAGTGATTGTTCTAGGTGTTTGCGATATAACTTCGATCGCTTCATTCACTAAACTAGTTTCCTTCCATAGTAAACCCACCCCGCCTGATTTACCAATTGCTGGTGACCAGATGGCCTTATCAAAACCTGCTGCCTTCCATGCAGGAGGTGCAGGTATGTCTTCCGTTTTTGTTTCAGCTAGTGCTAGCAACTGTATATGTTCCGCTTTACACCGGGTATTAATATCCACCCAGAAAGTCGGTCTCCCGATCCCTCTACAGTTCCAAAAGCTAATCTTCATTATTACTCTTTTGTTGTAAGAGCGAGCCATTTCCTCGTCTCCTACCGATGATTTTCCATTGCATAGGGAAGTTCCCATGCCAGTAATCCCTACTATTGGTCAGGGGACGAAACTGGGGCCACCAATCACAACCTGAGTCAGCGCCTAATCCTTCACCAATGGTTTGTTTTCTGATATTATAATTGTTGTTGTAATTTGTTGTGGATTGTAAATATGAACTCCAGTACTTATCAAATTCAACCGATCTAACCTCAAACAAGCAAGTGATGTCGAGGGGAGTAACCCAGGTGATTGGTTCTGGTGCCCACCGAAACAGGGCAGATTGTCGACTCGTCAGTTTTAAGCACCGAGTATGCTTAAGGCGGATGGGATCTGTTGATTGTTTGCTTGGTCCGAGACGCACCGCAAGGTGTGTGTTTTTGTTCCATCTCCGGCAACTACTTTGGTCAGTGTAACGATGTTTGTTTGTAGAGTCGGGGGAAGACAACGAGCACTCATGCACCTTGCCCCACACAGCCCCCAAGGGTAACCATCTAAGGCTCACAGCTTCAATATACCCACAACTCATAATAGTATTTATATATGCATCATACAAAGGAGGGGTCCAAGAGCACAGCTCTCTAACCCGACCATAGGACCAAGCTTTGCACACTACAACGTACCAGTCTGCAGTAACACAACCTACAAGCGGCTCACTTCCAAGCACTATACACGGAATTGGAAGGGAGGGGTGATTACAACTGACATTGAATAGAAAAGGTGGCACATATCGCCACAGGCTAACTGGATAGAGCGCACATCCGAGGCAAATCCAGACATCCGGATAGTAGAGAGAACACAATTTAGAAAATCTTACCCAACACTCCGCCATTACTAGCACGGAGCACCCACTTCGGCACCTGAAGGTTTCACTCATTGCGAGGCTTCTTGACGCCACACCCCATCAGAGAAGATGTAGCAGTGTCAGGCTCCCGATGACAACCTTTGCGCTTGCTAGACTCAGATGTAGAGTTAGTTTTTACCTCAAGCTTTTCAAGACGAGCAGTGGTATTGAACAGACCAGGAGTGGCCTGGATTGCCTGCGCCAGAGGACCTGGGTTGCTAAGATCGGGTAGCAGAAATTCCTCACCGGGTGGGATGTTTTGGAGATACACCTCAAAATCCTCTTGAGAGAATTGCACCATCGGATCTAAGCCGTCCACAGAAAGCTCTGGTTCGACCTCCTCCAACTCCATGTACTCATCCTCATCGTCTTCAAACTCAAAAATTGAGTCATGGGTGGCCAATAGCTCACGGAAAGCCTCATCATTTGGGGGTTCTGGCATCAGTGAAGCGACAACAGCCAAGGGGTGCAGCTCAGGGGGTGCAACAATCTCAGTTGGAGAAACAGAGTCACTTCCAGTCGCACCAGCGAGCTTATCATCCATCTCCGGGGTCACAGGGGCAGGCTCCCCAACTCTAGAAGAGTCATGACCCCCAGAAGATGCCGACGGGAGAGTGATAGGAGAGTCGTGGGTGGTAGGCGCCATGCTCCCAACAAGCTTGAACATCTCTTCTTTTGTATTTCCAATCTTCATGGAAGGAACGATATGTTTGCTCCTCGCAGCAACCGAAATCCACTCACCCTTACCATCATTGCTACCTCCATTGGCTCCCCTGGGCACAGCACCACCAGGGTGTGCTCCACCAGCAGGGGGAGGCGCTCTCCGACGCAGCGGACACTCACGGAAAAGGTGATCATGTTTGCCACAGCTCCCACACCCCTCGGGGAACTCTTCAAAGAAGACCGGGTACTCCACCATCTGATCAAATTCATCAGGTACGAACACACATTTGTTGGGGATGGTGGTGATGTCAACATTGACACAAATCCGAGGATAACACACTCTTTTTCCTTTTGCAGTGAAAGCATCCAGTTTGAGAACTCTCCCAAACCCATTTTCCTCGATGATCGAAGTGAGAACCGACTCACTTATGAACTCAGCTGGTAATCCTGGAATGCGGATCCACATATCCAAGGTAGTCAGAGGTTCCGAGGCGGGATCGAAACCCTGACGCCAAGGCTTCAGCAACAGCAGTTGGCTCTGTATGTGGAACGGCCGGCCATTCCACACACGCTCCTTATCCGCAGGTGAATTGAACTTAAGTTCAAACCAGTTACTTGCCATTGGAATGACCTGGAAGCTTCCCTCTAGGAAACGCCAATCGAAACGAATCTTCTTTCGGATTTCCTTCAACTCCAAAGGATCACCAATGATGGTGGCGAACAAAGTAGTGTTCTTGAGGTTGAGGATGTTCTCACGAACACCGGCCAGCCTCGCTTTGTATTGCTCAATGTTGAAGGGAAGTTTAACCATACGTTTTTCAGAGGCTGTCGCCGGGTTTGCACCCGTGTCCTTAGGGCCTGGTACCCCCTTGGACATGTTTTTTGGAACCCCGCCGGCAGGGCTTCCATTCTTTTCAGCGGCTCCCGACAAAGGAACAGGAAGCTCCTCCACAAGGATTTGCTTCCCTTTGTCCTTGGCAGAAGTGGACATCGCTCCAGCGGCAACACAAAAAACACACAGAAGATTAGAGATTTCAGAGAAATTAGGGTTAGAAGGGAGTAGATGATAGCGGCGAGACCACCACCCATCACTACGTTTATATATACGAAGGTAGAGAGAGAACAAAGAGCAAATTCCATCACCATACCTTCGCAGATCCTCCATTAATGCCTCACCACTACTCAGAACCCCGTACAATCCACCCCGCGGGAAGAACACTATAGCAATCTTCAAGGATCCTCCAGATTTGATTTTTCCTTGCGGCGGAAGGATCCATACCTTCATCCATCTCCACCATTTATTCCATTGTACTTGCACCGTTTGTGATTAGACATTCACAGCTCGTCGCCCCTTCATCGGCAACATCTTCGTCTCAGGACGAAATACACTTGCGCACTCCACATTTACTCGGCTAGGCCATGCCTCTACACTAAATCCTCCAATTAGGGAGGATATAGCCATGTGAATGAGAAGAAGAGCAGAAGCCCCATCATTACTCAAGGATTCAGCCTCAGATTTGGTAGATTTAGGAGGAAGATTGCAATTAGGGTTCTCCGCCGTTGGGGGAAAGGGTGTTGGAGGGTTCTCTCTCATCGGGTTTTTTTACAATGCACTTTTATATCAATATTTTGGTATATAGACTACCAATTTCTCTTAATTTATTTTGCTTTTATTTTTATTCAGAATTTTAATAACCTTTGATGTAAAATGGAGGGTTAGGATTATAAATTTTCACCCTAAGAGTGTTTCTATGGGAAAGGGTGTTTCCACTTGAAACTCAACTCATCTTTATTATAAATTATTAATTATATATAAACATTATGCCTAAACTAATTAATTATATATTAATATATAAATAATTTATAAACTGATCATCATAGTGATCATGATGAAATAATATACTAAAATATGTTACTTTGTGTTCCTAAACTCATCTTTATTATAAATTATAAATTATATATTTTAAAAAGGTGAAAAGTAATAATTATATTTTAAAATTTTAAGTTATTATACTGTAAAGATTCTTTCCTAGATGTGAAGTATAAAAAGATAGATTTTCTAACCAATTAAAATATAAGATTGAATATTTATATTCAAAATTAAACCACAATATGACACGTAAACAAAAATAATCTCGTTTTAACCCACCAGAGCCCGTTTCAGGCCTCTGCTTTAGTATATTATTTAGATATTACAAAAATAACAGATATATACATATACCTTTTTTCGGATAGGAGGGCTTCGGCCACCCCGAGCCCCCCGCCCCAAGATCCGAGAAAAGGGACGTGAGACGAATTTTGTTATTAGTAGGACTATATTTTACTGTGATAGCCATATATCACTACTAGAAACATGGGATATACCCACGGTGAAATACCAACGAAAGCATTAATCCCAACGGCGTAAGCCGAAAGGAGGGATAGTAACAGTCTCTCCCGTTGGCAACTGGCATGCCCCACATTTCCAACGGGTTGAGTTGTAGTCCAAATAGTTTAACTGGCACGTTTTTTTTACGTTTCGGCTATATAGACCGCAAATCCACACGTCCTTAAAGACATGCAAGTGGGTTTACAGTCACCTGAGCCCGGACGTGCTACACGTCCTTCAGGACGTGCAAAAGTGCACGTTAAGGACGTGCAGCAATGCTTATTTTGTTTTATTTATTTTTATAGTTTCAAAATATAATTTGATAGATTATAATATAGTTTTGATAATATAAGTTGATAGATTATAATTGATAATATATAGTGTTTATGATTTGTTATGTTTATAGTATATAGTTTGATAAAAAAGAATATAGTTTTAATTTGATAGAATATAATAGATAGTATATAGTTTTGATGGTTTATAATATAATTTGATAGATTTAATTATAGTTTGTACATCAAGTACAAACTACATTAAAATAAAAAACATTAAAATATATTAAAATACATAGAAAAAAATTACAATTGAAAGACAATAAAAAACATTAAAAGCGATTAATATATTAAAAGACATTAAAAGACATTAAAACATATTAAAATATATTACAATACATCAAAAGACATTAGAATAAATTAAAATAAAAACATTAAAATATATTAAAATACATAAAAATTAATTAATATTGAAAGACAATAAAAAACATTCAAGGCCATTAAAAGACATTAAAACATTAAAACATATTTAATTAACATTAAAATATAATAAAAGACATTAAAACATATTAAAATATATTAAAATACATCAAAAGACATTAGAATAACGTTAAAATATATTGAAAAGACATATAGCCAACGGATCATAATAACAGGCAGGGAGGCTCATGAGGGGGGATGGTACCCTCCGGTCTATTAGGTTCGGCGACCGGGCAGCGGTCAGCCAGATATAGGAGGAGACGGTACCCCACGATCAGACAGCCACACTTGTTGATTTGCTGATGTCTGCAGAGGGTTACCGACAGTCGATGGGGACCCCCCCGGCCGACGAGAGTGACAACTTCTGGAAGGGTCTGCCATCTTGGGATCCTTATGGCGATGCGACGGAGGGGCGACAACCTTCTTTGAAGACCTCGGATGTGCTGAGCAGCTTCATTACTGACGTAGTCGTGGGTCGACGGGCCGACATGGGTAGACCGCCTGGTTGTGTACCACCCACCATTGGGTACCTCGCCATCGCTGTCGCCGTGACTCTGTTTGTGGACAAGTCGCAGAGCCGGTTTCTCCACACTGCATGATTTTAGTAATGAAGCGGTCTTGGACGGGGGCGTCGAACCGTCCAGGCGGGGTTCTCCTTGCTTGCGAACAGTATGGGGAGTACCGACCACGCGGGAGGAAGCTCTGAAGCACGCAATCGAAGATAAACGGTTGTCCATTCTCTCTACACGGGCACGAAGCTTTGCCGGGTCATTGGGCTCGAAGTATATTATACGCTCATTTTTATATTTGAATTAGACTGTAGTAATATTTTTTTTTTTACAAAAATGCCAAGTTATTCTGGGAAAAAATGCCTGCAAAAAATAAAATATTTTTTTATCATATATAAAAAAAAGGTTTAAATTGTATTTATGCTATCAAAATTGTGTATAAGGAAAAAAAAATAAAAAAAAATATTAAAGACAGTATATATTATAAGGAAAAAATTAATCTATAATCAATATATCTATATATATGCTCTTAATTTAGATTCTTAATACTTATGTATCATCTTCTCCTTAATCCTATCATTTCCACCAATCAAGTTTTTTTCCCCATTTTTTAATTATTTATTTCTTATAATTTTTTTTATTACTCCATTTATCTCTTTCAGCCAATTACATTTTTTCTTTTATTCTTCACATATTTACTAACTATCTATGTATATATATATATATAGGGTCGGGTTCGGGTACACACACCTTCAATAATGAGAAGGAAAGAAGGCTCCTGATTGGTCCACGTGTACAAAATTGAATTAAAAATATGAGGCACGCACAATTTCCCAATTAATTAGTGACACACACTCAAATTAATTAGTAACACCCCCACTCTCACTGTACACGCGCCAAAACAAACACACTAATTAATTGCACGCGCCAATTAGAAAAGCTACGGAGACATTTAAAAGTGTTTACATGAACTTTTAAAAATCATTTTTTTGGCATTTTCACTGGTTAAAAAAGTATAAAAAATATATATTTGGGTGTAATAATTTTTTTGGCATTTTCACTTAAAAGCTACGGACACATTTAAAAGTGTTTACATGAACTTTTAAAAATCATTTTTTTTGGCATTTTCACTTGTTAAAAAAGTATAAAAAATATATATTTGGGTGTAATTTAATTTTATCTACACATAGACACCCACTTTGTATATGTTTTGTTGAAAAAAAAATTTGACAAGAAGTAGTTCAGCAATTTTATGCACAATGGTTCAGCAATTTTATTCACAGTGGTTCGACAATTTTATTCACAGTGGTTCAACAATTTTATTCACATTGGTTCAGCAATTTTATTCACAGTGGTTCATCAATTTCATTCACAGTGGTTCAGCAATTTTCTTCACATTGGTTCAACAATTTTATTCACAGTGGTTCAGCAATTTTATTCACAGCGATTCAGCAATTTTATTCACAATGGTTCAACAATTTTTTTCACAGTGGTTCAGCAATTTTATTCACAGTGGTTCATCCATTTTTATTTGTAGTGATTCACATGGTTCACAAGTTATAAAGAAATGGTTCATGAAGCTATAAAGAAGTGGTTCATGAACCTAAAAAATTTCACATTTTTATAATTTTTTTTTAAAAAATGATATTACATATATTAAAATAAAATGTTTCATGAACCACTACTCTTTATTTGATGAACCATTAGAATTTATTTCATGAACCACTACTATTTAATAATTATAAAATTTTCATTCTTCTTTTACTTTCTTTTAATGTTTATTTTTAATTAATTAATTAATTAATTAATTTTCTTTTAAAAATAAAATGGTTCACTAAACCAATCTCTATTTAGTCACTGAACCTCTCTCTATTTAGCCACTGAACCAACCTCTATTTAGCCACTGAACCAACCTCATTTAGTGACTGAACTAATTTCTATTTAGTCACTGAACCAAACTCTATTTAGCCACTGAACCAACTTCTATTTAATATCGATTTTTAAGTTTTTTTTATAAATAAAATAGTTCATGAACCAATGCTATTTATTTGATTAATCAATACTCTTTATTTGATGAACCACTACTATTTAATAATATAAAATTTTCACTTTTCTTTTATTTTCTTGTAATGTATATTTTTAATTATTTACCTCGTGACATATTTGGTATTAAAACACTGAACCACTTGATATTAAAACTCTGAACCACTTGGTATAAATTCTGAACCATTTACTCTTAAAACCTTGAACAATTGATTTTAAAACTTTAAACCACTTGATATAAAAACCCTGAAACACTCGATATTAATTAATCATGATCGCCAAAAATGGTTTGAACAATTCAACGAATTAAACAGCACATAACATAAGAAAAATTAAAACAAGGAAACAATGAAACAAAGACGTGTCTTGGAATGGAATAACATTTCCGATGGATCAGGACGTTGCATTTAATTATAATGAGGAGGCGTTCAGGGCTCAGAGCTGGGCAACTGTCCAGTGTCCATGAGTGGGACGAGAGTAGAAGAAGAAGTCGTAGACGATAGCTGCGATGATCCCACCGATGAGGGGGCCGACCCAGTAGACCCAGTGGTTGGTCCAGTCCCAGCTAACGAGGGCAGGGCCGAATGCCACGGAGGGGTTCATGGAGGCACCGTCGAAGGCCCCGCCTGCGAGGGCGTTGGCGGTCACGATCAGTCCGACGCAGAGGAGACCCAGGATCCCAATTTCTCCCTTCTGTGGGTCGATGGCGGTGGCGTAGACTGTGGTTAGTGATGGTGGCGGTGTCGCAAATCGTCGAAGGAGACGGAGAGGACGGCGGTGTCGATCGGCGAAGCACATCCCTATCGCAAATCAAGGATGAAGATGGCGACTGTGAGATCCAACCGAAGGAAACGACGACGAGAAAGAGCACGGTGGAGATGAGCAGCCATATGAAGAAGAAGAAGATGGAACAGCGAAGACGTTCTCTGGGGCCATGGAAGCCACTGGAGACGAGAGCGATTGAAGGAGATGCGGTATATAAAGCGCGTGAGCGCTTTTATTTTTATTTTTAATTAGTGTCCGTATCCCCCCATAAAAATCCTTCTTTCCTTCTCACCGGACCAAATTGTTCTTACTTGAAGTCTCCCCTATATATATATATATATATATATATATATATATATATATATAGGAGGGTTCAAGTGAGAAGATTCCGGTTGGGTGAGAAGAAAAGAAGGGATATGATTGGTGGAAACGGACCCTAATTAAAAATTAAAAAAAGACCCCCACGCGCTTCTTTCTCCTACACTCCTTCACAACCCTGACCAAACAATCTCTGGCAATGGCGCTCCTGCATCTACAATTATTTCGACCTCCACGACAGTCCAAAGGGACCCTCCTCTCCTACCATTGGCGGCCCCTCTCCCGAGCTTCTTCCCAGCGAAGCTCACCGGCGCCGCCGCCATCTCTCCTTCCCCTCCTCGCCTATTCATCGCCGACCTAGGGTTAGCGTTCTGGATCCGCCTCCTCGCCCGCCGCTGCCTAGTCTCCGTCGTCGTGGTCGACACACTCACTGGTGCTCCTGTCTCGGTCGCAGATCTAGTGTCCGGATCGCCGACTCCCTCCGCCTGGATTGATCTCCGACTCCTGCCGCAGATTTATCCTGATTACGATGTTTTCAGTTCGTTTGGATTGATCTAAACTCCCTCCTGAGCACTTAATTTGAGTTTTGCCAAATAAAACCTTTCAAATTCATATTGAATTTGCTCGTTATTTCCAAGCAATTTGATGTCTTCCGTGAGTTTTACTAAATTGGGGGTTGAAATCGATTCTTGTACTTTGAATATTGTGATCAATTAAAGGCCACTGTGAAAGACTGAAAGTGATTCTTTAGAGAGTGCACTTCAAGTGCTCTACGAATTTCCCCAACAGACCAAATGAAGCACTTGGTATATTGTGTTGAATTAGTATTAATTGTTTGCTTCAATTCATCTAGTATATATAGCCCAGGAAAAAAAAATGTTGTGAATTTGCTTCAAGTCATCTAGTATTTGTTTAATTCAACCAGTTGAACCATTAAGAGCAACAACTAGGTCCGGGTTTTAATAGTAAGTGATTCAGTGTTTTTATACTAAATGGTTCATGGTTTTTTATATCAAGTGGTTCAGAGGTTTAAACCAAGTGGTAATAGAGGTTGATTCAGTGACTTAATAGAGGTTGGTTCAGTGACTAAATAGATGTTGGTTTGGTGACTAAATAAAGGTTTGTTCAGTGACTAAATAGAGGTTGGTTCAGTGAGTAAATAGGTTGGTTCAGTGAGTAAATAGGTTGGTTCAGTGACTTAATAGAGGTTGGTTCAGTGACTAAATAAAGCTTGGTTCGGTGACTAAATAGAAGTTGGTTCAGTGACTAAATAGAGATTGGTTCAGTGAGTAAATAGGTTGGTTCAGTGACTAAATATAGGTGAGTTCAGTGAGTAAATAGGTTGGTTCGGTGACTAAAATAGAGGCTGGTTCGGTGACTAAATATAGGTTGGTTCAGCGAGTAAATAGGTTGGTTCAGTGACTTAATAGTGGTTGGT
The DNA here is from genome assembly GCA_037127255.1 of Persicaria tinctoria. Classification (NCBI taxonomy): domain Eukaryota; kingdom Viridiplantae; phylum Streptophyta; class Magnoliopsida; order Caryophyllales; family Polygonaceae; genus Persicaria; species Persicaria tinctoria. Next base: position 34,982,747 of record JBANSL010000015.1, on the reverse strand, counting down.
TCAGTGACTAAATAGGTTGGTTTAGTGACTAAATAGAGGTTGGTTCAGTGACTAAATAGAGGTTGGTTCAGTGAGTAAATTGAGGTTGGTTAAGTGACTAAATTGAGGTTGGTTTAGTGACTTAATAGAGGTTGGTTCAGTGACTTAATAGAGGTTGGTTAAGTGACTTTATAACTTGATGAACCACTTCTTGATAACTTGATTAACCACTTCTTGATAACATCTTTATAACTTGATGAACCACTTCTTAATAAATATATATTGATAACATCTCTCTTAATATGTAATTTATAAATTTATATGAAATATGTTAATTATTATATGAATATAAATTCTAGTGGTTCGTCAAATAAAGAGTAGGGGTTCATCAAATAAAGACTAGTGGTTCATCAAATAAATAGTATTGGACTATTGGTTCATGAACCATTTTATTTTAAACAAAATTAATTAATTAATTAAAAATAAACATTAAAAGAAAATAAAAGAAGAATGAAAATTTTATAATTATTAAATAAATGAATAGTAGTGGTTCATGGAATAAATTCTAGTGGTTCATTAAATAAAGAGTAGTGGTTCATGAACCATTTTATTTTAATATAAATATATATTAATATATTTATTATCATTTTTATTTTAATATTTATTTTGATTTTGATTTTAATATTAATTATTATTTTTAGGGAGAAATATATATTAATATATTAATTAACGTGTAGTTAACATATTTAAGTCAAAACATATTAATTATAATTAAAGTGGTGGCTTTAACTCAAAAAGTACTAGTTTTGATTGATGCCTTTAATAAACAAGAAGTATTGGGTGGTGCAATGGTTGAAGTATTGTGGGCTGTGCAAAGAAGCCCAGGTTCGAATCCTATGCAAAGCACACACATATATATACATATATATACATATACATATACATATACATATACATATACATATATATATATATACATATACATATACATATACATATACATATACATATATATATATATATACATATATATATATATATGTATATATATATATATATATATATATATATATATATACATATATATATATATATACATATATATATATATATACATATATATATATATTGTAACGGCCCAGAATTATGATTTCCGGGTTACGTTTCAAGGGATAAAACCCCTTGTTTGGATCTTGCAATCCAGGTACGGGTCGAGGTTTAAAACACATTTAAGATTAGTAGAAGGAGGGATTTCAAACCCTAAAAATCTCGAAGGGCCATTGGGTACCCTTTGCCTGTCCTAATACTATGTCGCAAAATCCAATTCAACCGAAAGTAAAGCGGAAGCAAACTAGGATACAAATGCCACGACAAAGCCGGGTCAAACCAAATCATAAGCAAGTGATTACCATTTTACCAAGTTAGAATATTAGCTAGGTTCTTCGATTCGCCAAAGGGTTTCCCGTCACAAAAGCAAGGAGCAAACAAGATCTGCAGAAAATACCTTAAAAAAATAGAACGGGGAAAGGAGTCAGATCGAGCCACTCATGCGGGACCGGCAGTCCTCGCTGAGGCCACATAGTATGTGCTATACCTAATAAAGATGGTCTAATGCAGTACGAAGGTCAAACACACTAGCATGCTCCTGGTTATAATAATGTGTAAAAATACTGTAAAGGGGCCCAAGACAATGCCAAGTGGCATATCCCTCTCCTACCTCCACCCCCTTCCGATAGGGCGGAGACTGGCCAGCTCGTGAATGCATTCCATCATAATCGGGCGGCACGCATGCCTAACCCGCTCCACAATAAAGCCCGCAGGCATATCATAATATAAGGAAGTTCATGACTCGATTGACTCAGGATACCCGATGAGGCTGGGCTACCCTATGACCCTAGCAAAGACTCTAGGACTATCACAGATAACGGCCGTTCTGTTTCAAACGCAATAAGTAAGCAGATGCTCATTCAATTAGTGCAACCTAAACAGGATACTACATGGCATGCTTTTATGCATATGCAACACCTAACAGAAAATGCAACAACAGGCATGAATGTCCAACCTGAGTAAGCCTCCTAGGGAACTTACCTGAAAATGCAGAACAACAAGATAACACAAGCAAGGGCCCAAATGCAAGTCCAAAGCAATCCACACCTATCATCAAGTCATTTCCATAAGCTATTGTTCCATCATTCATACACACGAATCCCGAGTTCTCAACATCCTCAAACCAATCGATGGAAAAATCATTTTTCCAAAACCTTTTTAATATGATCAACACCAATCAAAATCATTTACTTCCAATCGAACCCATTAATAAAATCGTACCAACCATATTTTCCAAACTCTTAAATCCCAAATTAAGTCAACTCATATTCAAAATAATTCTTCTGAAATCGCACTTAGTCAAATCCCATCATTAAACATTTAACCTTAAAACCAACCTCTCAAAATCATATTATAGAAATAATTCCGGCATTTTATTTTCAAAATCATCACATAAATAAATTCCGACATTTAGTCACAAAATAATTCTATTTCCA